>OU026114.1:31033333-32359166 GCA_907269095.1 Blastobasis adustella | reverse complement strand
ACTGGTGAATAATATATCAAATATCATATACAACAAAGTCGCTTTTCGCCGTCTGTCCCTATGTATCTATGTATGTACATACATACATATCTATATACGCTTAGCTGTTTTAAACTACGCATTGGATTATCATGCGGTTTTCAACAATGGATTGTGTGATTCAAGAGGAAGGTTTATAAGTAATAAAGAAAGGTCGCGTCGGGTCAAATATTAAGCAAATAATATCATCATCACAGCCCATAACAGTCCACTGCAAGACTTAGGGCCTCTCCCATGAGAGAGGGAGGTTATAGCCATAATCTCCACGGTTGGCAGGCGGGTTGGAGATCGCAGTGTTGTAAATATAGAGTGTTAAACGCTGCTGCCCATTTTCCAGTATACAGAGACTCCAGAACTTTTGCTTCGAAAACATTAGTCGCCTTGTACGACACCTACGAGTGTAAGGGGTTGGTGCTATTCTCCTCTGCCGGACACCACACGACCATAATATAAATAAAAAGCCAACATGCATTACTATCGCAACAGCCACCTATTGCATCAGCAAGTAATAAAACATCTAAGACAGCATGCAATGCGACATCAAACAAATTGTAATGATATTAAGAATATTCTGGACAATATGAAACCTGTACCCGTATAAAAACCAGTACAAGAAGAGCTCACGTGTCCATGGCCGCATATAGCAATGCTAGCTCCTTTTATATGGTTGATGTACTGCCTGTACCACACATTGTTCGGACTACCAATTAACTTATACTCTTTAATTAAGTAAATTACCTGCTCGTTGTATTATTACCTAAGCGATATAAATAAACATTTTCATTTTTCATCTTCATTACTTCTAAATTTACTTAGAATATTATAATACTCTCTTTGATTTACATCCCAGCTGCATTACTGCAGCTGCGGACTTTCACGGGTTGATTTGATTTCTAAGGAACATTTAAGGGGATAGTTTATAAGACTACTAACATATCCACGTTCATTGTAATACAAGCTGGCCCGACGCGACTTCGTTCGTGGTGTCGTATCCCTACCCTCCTCTACCCTACAACTACCCTACAGTACCCAACAACTACCCTACTCTGCCTACCCTTGTTTTATACAAACCTCGTCCTGACAATTACTAACTAACAACAAAACAAAAGAATAGTCAAACAAGTGCAGAATTGACGTTATGCCGCGAACATGTATCGAATCGTTCGTATCTCTGCAAACGTTCCGCCAGTATCCAATTATTTTCCTGGATCAAAAGCACCCTATGGCACTCGTGAGTAATGTAGCTTTCTATTAATAAAATAATTTAGAAAATCGATTCAGTATGTTCGGTGTTGATTCCCAATATACAAACTCACAAACTTACAAACTTGTTTTAAAATATCTTGAAGTTCTCCTTCTCAGTACCTATCCATTCATATTAGAACTGCAAACACACAATAAATTTAATATTACCTTAGCTTAGAATTACTCAACGCCAGCAATGCAGACTTTATTAAGTGAGGAATCCCGGCAAAGAACCGAGAACTGCACGGTAGCTTGAAACTCTAAACCTTGCAAATAGTTTTTAAAGAAAACGCTTCCAGTCCGTATTAATATTGAATAAAGACAAAGGGCTGCGCCGTACTCGTAGCTCAGTTATTGTCATCCCTACAGACTCAGAGCAGACCTAACACATGCCTACATTAATCGAAATTCAACTTTGTCTACCTGCATTTACAGCACATTTAACAATGCAGGGGAAGAGCAAACCCCTACATACGTGCATCAGGAGCACGCGCGGCTTTGATTGAACAACTTCCTGGAATCTTTCTGTAAGTTAGCGAACTTTGAACGCTGTGGCCTTTGCGATGAATTCTTAATAGAAGTTTTTAATAATAGAACGGTATGTTCGTAATATGAGGAAAAGGATTTTAATCATACAATATTGCATGGAGTAAATGGTTTAAAGTAAATAAGTATAAATTATCATGCAGACGCATGACGAGCCGAGTGGTTCAGTTGGTTAACTTGCCGATCGCCACGCAGAAGTTCCGGGTTCGATTCCCGGCCGAGCAGAAAATTAAATGATGAATTTTAATTTCTGTTACGGGTCTGGGTATGTATAATAAGTAAGTTTTGAAAAAAGTATAAAAGTAGTTTATTAGTTGTCTAACACCCATAACACAAGCTTTGCTTACTTTGGGGCTCGATGGCGTTGTGGGTATTTGTTAAGCATATTTATTATATATTTATGCTCTTACGACCTCTCTTACCGATGCTCTTACGGTGAGGGAAAAAAATCGTGATGAAACCTGCACATTCAGGCGACTGGATATGTAACCATGATTCAATCTGGTCAGGTTCCCCTGGTAACAGGGTCATGGAGGTCAGATGGCAGTCGCTCCACTGTAATTACCAAATCCTGCCAAACCCTGGATCATGGTCAAGGCGGACCCCGGGCCCTCGTGCGCGAGAGCACAACCGGGACATTAACGCCAAGATGATGATGATTTATTATATGTATATTTATACAATGATGGGCGATATGAATAAAAGACATCGACTGCGTTCAGTTGTAAATTGGTTCATCTTACAGTAACTATACTGCGAACTTATATTAAATTCTGACCTATAAAATTAGCGTTTTGTATGGCGAAAATTTTCACACTAGCATATTATTTAATTTCTTGGAAATGGTCATTCCGACTACGATAAAACTTTGTACGTATAATCAGACAACATTAAGCTAACTCGTGCCTACCGTTTCATATTGATAACGACCCTTTTCATAAAATTACATCGGATTAAAGTGACATATGAAAAGGGTTATTGTCAAACAAAACTCATTTAAAATACCCGAAAATTCTTTTTTTCAATTTTAGGAACTAACTGCCATCTAAACATACTGTACTTTTGAAATCAAGTATCAATTTTGATATGTGTGATTGCGAAAAATCTTCATCAGTCCGATTTCATAGGTAAGGACCCAATATAGGCATAGGTATAGTAATGAGGGGTGAGGGAAGTGCACCCACTACAATTCGCACTCCATCATGCGTACTCCCCCGCAGCGGGGGAATTCCCCGTGACTCGATCGTCCCCCGGCACCTCTACATTATTAGAAGGCAATTATTTGTTATTTTGGCCATGTGGTGACCGGCAAAGTAGAATAACACCAACCCCTTACACTCGTGAGCGCACCCCGTCCCTACGGGGTGTCGCATCCGATGAAACCTGAAAGGCCTTCCCGGCTACAGGTGCTCCCAGGGGGTGTTTAGCATGTATGTGCCTAGGTCCTTTTTTTGGCGAGTCGTGCATAACCAGTCCCGCCGGCCGGCTGGTACTCATGAGAGTTCACCTCCTTCCTCCCAACCGCTATACCGGAGGGTGCCCATTTCCTTTGCGTTGGGAGCAAAAAAAAAAACACTCGTGGGTGTCGTGCAAGGCGGCTAATGTTTTCGAGGCAAACGATCTAGAGACTCCGTAGGCTGGAAAATGAGCAGCAGCGTTTTCCATTGTTATATTTATAACACTGCGATGTCCAACCCGCCTGCCGAGCGTAGATATTATGGCAATAACCTCCACTTTGTGGGAGAGGCTCTAGTCTTGTAGTGGGCTGTTACGGGCTGTGATGATGATGATTTGTTATTTTTTCATAATAATATCTTCACTTAATTTTTTCCATCACATTCTTCATTTTTCTTCGTCAAGTGTCATATCGTGCTATTTTCCGTTTCCATTTATTATTTCTTCCAAATAATTACATTTTCTTTATAATTATACATTTTAATAGGCACCAAAGTTTATCCGTATTACTAGTGGACTCGGTGCGACTTCGTTTACGTAACCTACCCTCTTTTGCTTGCTTATAAACCTTCCTCTTGAGTCGCTCTATCTATTGTTGGCAACTGCATTAAAATCTAATTAAAATTAAAAGATCTAAGCGTACACATAGATACCCACATAGGGACAGACGGCGGGAAGCGACTTTGTTTTATACTATGTATAAATATTGTCTATTTTATTTACTTAGTCCTTTGTTCACCACATAATTGCTTTTAATTTATTTTATTTATTGAAATTCCTTACTTTGTATCCGCTACACAGCGCTGCCGCGAGACAGCGCTGGCAGGGCCGCCGTGCAATTATGGGCGATATGATACGCAATCTAACTGAATAATCTCTCTTTATTCAATCCTGTTAAATGGCACAACTTACAAGTACTTTTTTTTTTTTTTTTTATGTTTTACAAGGCAAGCATTTGACCGCTATCTCACCTGTTGGTAAGTGACGATGCGGTCGAAGATGGAGCATGCCCGTCTTGGAACAGCCTATTCACTCCAGCCTTGAAGGCATCCAGATTATATTGATCAGGAAACACACTCGCAGGCAACGCGTTCCACTCCTTAGCCGTACGCATTATAAAGGTCGAGCCAAAGCGGCTCGTGCGGATAGCTGGAACATCCACGACATAAGGATGAAGCGCTCGCCCGGATCGCGTCTCCCGATGGCGGAAAGGGGCCGGCCGAATGAGGTCGTGAAGCTGCTTCGCACACTCCCCGAAATGTAACCTGTAGAAGACCGACAGACGCGCAACCCTACGCCGATGTTCGAGGCTCTGCAGCCTAGCCTCAACCAACTGCGGGTCACAAATTATCTTCTTAGCACGTTTTTCAACCGAATCCAATGCCGCTAGTTGATATTTGGCTGATCCATCCCAGAGGTGGCAGCAGTACTCCATGCAGGATCGGACTTGTGCTTGATATAACTGAAGCAACTGCTTTGATGTAAAGTACCGCCTAACCCTCCAGAGGACACCAAGCTTTTTTGCTGCAGTCTTAGCCTTGGATTCGATGTACGGACCGAAGTTGAGATTTGCAGATAGCTCAACGCCAAGAAGCTGTAGGTTGTCGGTAATTTCCACAGGAACATCCCGAAAAGTTGGAGTTAAATGGAATGGACTACTTTTGGCAGAAAACAAGTACATAAAAGATACTGACGTTCAGTTGTATAATGGCTCATCGCACAGTATGGCGCGAACTTAATATATACTAATGAGGGGTGAGGGGAGTGCATACGCTACTATCAATCTACATAATAAAAACAATGTAAAATAATAACGTATTATAGTAAAAATATAATGATATTTAGGAAAACCATTCTGACCATGTATTTTATAATATAAACACTTGATATTATAAAGTACACTGTAAAATACAATTTTGGGTGTATTAATTCATTACAAGGTAGAGCTTAATCATGGACTGTAGATATATGCGCGCACAAGGGCGTATTAAACCACGCGATATTCAAAACTCAAAATTTCTTTATTGATTAGGACATTAAATTTTTCTTTCAATCGTCAAAAAGGAGGGGGGTAGGAAAGTAGGAAGGAAGCACAGTCACACTCTCGGCCGCCCCTAAAGAAATTCAGTATTTCTTAGTAAGTCTAAGATTAGTGTAATAAGAGTCTAATTAGTCTATCCGAGTGGATTCGGCCGCGCTAGACTGAAAATCGCGTGGTGTAATAAGAGTTAGGCGCGAACGAAGTCGCGCCGGTTCAGCATATATTTATTTATTTATTTTATTTCCTTTCCTAGGAAATGTGTATAATAAAATTTATTTCACACATTGCCGACCGATTTTGCATACAATTCAAAGGAATTCTATATAATGGCGGATTGGAAGACTCACGTTGAGGGACTGTGTGACCGACTCAATAGTGCTGCTTACGCGCTACGCAAGCTCCGTCCTATTGTGTCCGCGAATGTGCTACGACAGGCCTACTTCGCGTATTTCCACTCTGCTGTCCTACGGCACGATTCTGTGGGGTGATTCCACAGACTCCGGTCGTGTACTCATCCTACAGAAGAGAGCTGTTAGGACCATAGAAAACGCGAAACCAAGAGACTCATGCAGACTACTCTTTAAAAAGCACCGTATTATGACGGTCTATTTGAAATATTTATATGACGTATTAATGTACGTACGGTCCAATCTTGGGAGTTTTGAACGTCGCACGGACGGAGGGCACGGTCTGCGAGGCGCGGGGCGGCTGGCGGGCGTTCAACATCGAACCGCACTCGCAAAGAAAAGTCCGCGTATAATTGGCCCTACGTTGTATGAACACTTACCCGAGTAAATTAAAACCGCACAGACTGACGAAGCGTTTGCGAGCCGGCTGAGAAGTTTTTTGTTGGATAATGCATTTTATTCAGTAAATGAATTTAAGAACTATGACATTGAAAATTAATTGTAACTACCTTTTGACATTGATATTTAAATTATTTTAACTGGTTGACATTAATTTGCTATTATTCATTGAATCAATTCATTTACATGTTTTCCTAATTCATATTCATATTTTCAATTAATTTACATTAAACATTATATTTGACATTTCCTAATATATTGTAATATTTTGTTTATCGACATTTAATTTTACATTATTGTATTTGCCATTGACATTACCACTTGTAATTTTGCATTGTATTTTATTATAATCTCATGCCATTATTATTATTGTTCCTAATATTAATTATTAATGTTAATTCACTTTCCACTATGAAAGTAAATGTAGGTACGCTTGTTCTGATTGTATGCATATTCTAAATGTTTTTATAACAAAAATTTACAATCTCTTTTATAGATTTATATAAATTTCTATACTAGTGATAATTAAATATAGGATGTAAAATGAGATATAAAATCAATCTAAATCTGAATCATGCATTTTCTGTAACACTGTGAGATATCTCATTATCCACGACGCACAGAATCCCAGGGCGGGCGCTGCGAACTGCACGAAAACTAGAAATTGTACTAACGAGCAACAGACCTTTGCAAACACAAGCTCCCGCGTAGTTCGCGCCCTTCATTAGTGAAAACTTAAATAAATACCCTCGAATAAACAGGACGAGATTTGCGATGTGACAGAGACTCGTGACACGTCTACTATTGTGCGGTGAATGAAACCCTAAATGCCTGAGAAATACTAAAACAAGGATCGCGTGGTTTTCCAAGTCTGTCTGTCAGTCCATTAGTCAGCGGTTTGAGTCGGAATGAAATGGTTACTAGAGCGATGAAACTAATCAGAACAACGTTTTGGAATAAAACCTTTAAACCTTTTTCGGGTACCTGCCCAACACTTAACGCGGGGGCGATTTGTTTTTCTATTCAACTCCACTGTCTGATGTGTCGTTGTTTAGGTTTATTAAAACATAGAGGGTATGTCAAGAGCATTTTTAGACATTTTTTGGACAATTACAATATTGGTTCCAATATCCCGAGCAAAATTGATATAGATAAAGCATAGGTAAATGCCAGAAATCAGGAGAAAATGCATTACGAACGTTCAATCTTCTGCGTTCAATCTTCTTCTTTTCGTGTCATTCAATGTTAAAATAGGTCAGTTCATTATTGTTTCAATTTTTCCATTCCAAAACTGAGAGACGCGGCCGGCACTGTCTGTGGGTTCAAATAGATATTTGATTCAATTATGTTCTACAATGCAATATTGGTGTCACAAATTGGACATGGAAAGGAAAACGTTATTCAGTTGATGGGTTAGGAAAACCGGCCAATTAGGGCGTTGAAGAAGACCTGATTGGTTGAAACCGCCCTATTCTCGGTGCCGGCTTTGTTAGCTAAATTATCCAGGACAGCCGTCACCTGCAGACTCTGCTATAACAAGACAACTGCAGCCGCTGGCTCCGACGTGCATCAGACGGGCGAGTGTATTATCAAAGAAGCTACCTCCTAGAGCGCAAGAAGCGCGGCTTGCAATGCGGCCGAGCCTGGAATAAGCGGATCGCTCTTTATTAACTTGGCCGTCTATCTTAATAATAGCAGAGCATCGGTTAGCGGAGCCTTGTTTATGAGATTTACTCGCGAAGAGTATATTTCAATTAAATTGTATGAATAGTTAAATTTTTAATTTTATCTATAGATAGTAACATTATAAAGAAAACATATTTGATCGTTGGTCGGTATTTTTGTTTGTAATGGATAAACTCGAAAAACTACTTAGCCGATTTTAAAAATTATTTCACCATAAGAAAGTGACATTATCAGCGAGTAACATTGGCTATATTTTATTTTCAAAAAATTTGAATTGCAAATATATTATTATTATTGTGGTCCACTAAACTCAGCAGGGTTGATCTAATTGCAGTACATTTCCAAATGCTAGAGTACAGCGTATTTTTGACAAAATAAAACACAATCGGGCCGCCTATTTTATGGCACAATGCTTATCGACCAAAATATCGATTGTGACAATTTAAAAGAAATAGGAATGAAGTTAAAAAAAATAAACATCTTTTCGTTAATGTCCCGGTTGCGCTCACGAGCACGAGGGCCCGGCGTCTGCCTTGACCATGATCCAGGATTTAGCGATCAGGTAATTAAAGTGGAGCGACTACCATCTGACCTCCGTAGTTACAAATTCAGTTGCTTGAATTTGCAGGTTTCATCACGATGTTTTCCTTCAGCGTAAGAGCATCGGTTAGATTTCAACTAATGTACATAACTCAGAAAAGTGTCATTGGTACATGGCCGCAGCGGAATTCTGACCCGGTACCTCTCGCTTACGAGTCGGATACTTAACCGCTCGGTAACCGAGGCTTTTAGAAATATGAATGTAATGAAAATGAATTATAAATCACTAAAGAAACAAATTTTACGCGCCTTAACTAAAGATTCTTCTGAGCAAAGATTTGGGAATGTACAAAACACAATCTGTACATGAACAGCAGTTTTGGTGCAACAGCTTCAAAATAGTTCTCCGCGGTCTGCAGAGCCCATTCTTAGCACACGCTCCTGAATAAATAAGTGATAGCCAAAGACGGTTGCCAAGCGTGGAGACTACTACAGCACTGACCTCCCCTTTCGTTGGAGGGGCCCTAAGTCCTGCAGTGGACCGTTATGGGCTGACAGATGAGCCCAAGACGTCTGCGCCAAATGTTCGCTTTGATTCAGATGTTCTGTGGCCTCTCGAAAACAGTACAACTGAGGGAATAACTAAGTATCCACACCATCTTGCCTAAGATTTCCGTTGTGCCCAAAGGAACACTTGGGGAGATATGATCACAAAATGAGAAACCTTACTATGCTAAATCAAAATTTTATTAGTGGTTATGACATTAAATATATATTTTAATCGTCAAAAAGAAAAGTAGGAAGGAAACACATAGTGACACGTTGGCCGGGCCCAGGGCCGGAGCACGCCTACTCCACACCTCCGGACTTATAGCTCCAAGATTTTGCCATATCGATCGGACACTATACGCTGTATGGAGCATTCTTTGAAAAGCAATTACAGTGCAGCGGAAATGTTCGCGATGGTAAGTAATAACGTCCCAAGACCCACGGTTGCGCACAGAGAGGTCTTCGACAAAGTTTAAGAAAGTTTTAAATATATTTCCTTGGTACACCAAGACGTACCGGGGAAATGTTTCAGGCGTTCTGTACTATGCTCGGGAGTATTAAAATAGCGCCTCTTGGTAGCAACTCACATACTTAAAAGAGTCTTCAGAGCACTCCTTAAGATTGGGAAAGATTGGAAAACAAACTGCCTTAAACCAGGGCAGCGTCACAGTAAATCTAGGCTCCAACCCCGTAGAATTTCTTAAACTTTTTAAGTGTATCCAGGTCTTATACCTATCCAGAATTGTCAGTTGCCCTGTTTTTCTATTAGATCACAATCTTCATTTTCAAGTAGTTTTTAGAGGAATAGTTATTTTGTTCTCGTTAAGGAACCCACGCGGATGAAGTCGGGGGCAACAGCTAGTAAGTATATATTTTTGTATACAAACTTTGGATGTACATTGAAACTACCTTTGCTTGACACTATTGTCAATTGCATTCAAAATTCAAATATTTAAACGATTCCCTATTTAGATACCTTCCACGAGGATCAGCAACCTCTCATTACCTTTCAAATTCTCTGCTCAACGCATTAAATTCATTTAAAACTACAGTCCGCTATTCATAATTTTCAACCTGCTTTGCTTCGAAGTAACTGAAGAAAGTAAGCCTTTAACATTGGTCCTTCGAGCATCTCACCGAAAGAACTAGCAGTTGACACAAAATAGAAAACTAACAGAAGGTCCACTCCCGTCGTCTTCGAAAATTATTACCTAAACTTGCCGACTCACTAGGGTTGCAAACTGCATTTATTCTGAATTTTGAAAATAGTATTTAAAAGATCGAATAGAATTTTAAAGATAATTTACAAAAACATGTCCCTTGCAAAGGACCAATATCTAATCCTTGCCATAATGTGATTATAATTGCTTCCCAAGCTGTTCAGATGTGTTCAAGTGTATTAGATTTTCTATACCAGCTTCAGACATTATGCCTTTAGTAGGCGTAATAATAATCCACTGATTATTCACTTTTTAAAAATTCATCGCCACCTGATTATATCATCAGACCCTGAGAATGACCTTTCACTGACCTAGGATTTGACTTCCACTTCCCGGTAATCAATTGAATTGAAAATTTCATACACATGTAAATTGATAAAAATGCAATATTATGGTATTAGTCAGTTGATCTGATGATGAAGTAGGAAGGTGGTCAGCGATATTTTTATATTAGAGTATATAGGCATTTCCGACTAGAAACCTCGCTTCACCATCGGCATTAGAACTCGTAGCGGTGCTGAAGTTCGACTAGCCTCAAAATCTGAAACGGTCACCCATCAGTTCTTGGACTCTGCGTGCGTTGCTTGTATGGTATTAAGTAATCTTAGTTACGTACAAGTACTTTTATTTTATCTATAATAATATCGAATCATTAAATAATATTCAATTTAAGTCGACAATACAACGAACTCTCGCGTTAACAATCGCGACCGAGCACTGCTTGAAACTGCGTGAGAATGCCTGTAAACGTAACGTCAATGTGTGCGTGACGGAAATGGCGCATTGTTTCCAGTGGACCTTCTGCTTGGGGCGGGCCGATCTTTATTTTGTGCAGTTGAAAAACAAAGAAGAACGACAGTTTGAGTCAGGGTCTTACATATCGTCACCAAGAGCTCAAGATCGACGCAAGGCGGCTCACGTCAATGACCATCGCAGGCAGAGGACTTAGCTACGGCACCTACCGCTGACTGATTTGTGTTCCAGCTCCATTTTCAATGCGTCGACAACATGGCAGCATCATCAGCTAATCGTTCAACGGGTCACAGCAAGATTCACCGTCACAAGGCCGTCATATCGTTCCGATTAATTTCCTTTGTCCATTGCCTGTCACTTTACCCATACCTTTTACCTATTACATTTTGCATCAGATTTGCTGATATTTCACTTTAGAATCCTTCATTTCGCTTACACTGGTTAATAATCCTTTAACTCCAATGATACTTTCAATAATAATTTAATCATTGACTTGTTCACGAAACATAACCGTACATTACAAACCGTGTTTGGGCTTCCGAGTCTCGTAATCAACTATTACATAATTGAATTTCTCTCGCTTCCTATCCTAGGCCCGGCCGCTACGTCACTTCCAGGTCAAAGGTCGATCACCGATGCATTTTGCGATACAGACCCGTTTTATCAGTCCTATTTTTGCGCTCGAATGAAAATACATTTGTTATCTTTTATTCCTTTTAGTGATCAATCAGATCAACCAAATTTTCGCTAAAAATCGATTAATGAGCAAATTTTGAAAGGACAGCGAAAGAATGATCAAATTTTAATAACAATGGTCATTTCATCAAAAGTTCAACTGACCAAAGTCGAAAACACCAACGTTCAACTTATCTATTACACTATTGACCAAATCGTTCAAAGCCCAACTTATTAATTATAATATAATAAATTGGTTTAATTGAAAAAGTTCAAATAATTTGCGAATAACGCTTGTTAATTGGTTCTTGTGGGGGTGATAACTAACACGCTCGTCGCTTCGCTCCAAGAACCTAACCCCTCTATGCCCTAACGACGTTTTTGACATTCCAATTTACATCTAGCATATTTTAGGTAGGTAACCCCTGGCTCTGTATGGTATTGTCAGGCACGGTGCGGCCGTGCGTGGGGTGGGTGTGCTGCGGCCATGGGGCGGCCAACGTGTCACTGTGTGTTTCCTTTCTACTTTCCAACCCCTCTCCTTTTTGACGATTGAAAGAGATATTTAATCAATCGTAATCAATAAAGAAATTTTGAGTTCGAGTTGAAAGCATTTCAAATTTCACCACCCCACCATATTCGTGAAATCTGTGCGAAAAGACATGTGGGTTTTTATCGATCAGTGGCTGAGCTTACAAAGGAGACCAATATAAACACAGCATCTATTGCAAAATACGAATCGGGAAACCTTTGTACACGAAAGGAAACCGCAAACACGTGGATAGACTAAAGAATATTGATAATATTTTGCAAAACATTACCGACTAACCTGATATCAATAAGAATGAGATAAAATGTACAACTTTTACAGGCTATTGCCCACAATATATGATTACATTTACTAATTTATAAGTTTGATTTACGTATTTCTTAAATTACGTACTATTTTCAAGGCGCTATTATTATAGACTGATACAATATTATTTGTAAAAAAGATTTTTAAACATATTTGCGAATAAAAATTAATGATATTTAAAAAAATTATATAGACTGATACATTTACGCCCGAATACCGGAACGCTTCTTAACTTTAAGAGCTCCTTAAAGATCATGCTGTCACTTTAAAATCTTTAACCTTCGAACGGAATAGCATGATATCTAATGAGCCCTCAAAATTAATAGACTATAAAGATTGCTAAATAAAACATTTGGTCTTCAAAATTATGTTAATTCATTCGTTGTCCTTTCAAAATTTGTAACCCTACCATCACATTAGAATTGGTGTTCAAATCTCTTAATTTGCGTTATCAGTGTTTAATACAACTACTGATCTAAGATTTAAAGAGCGGAACCGTAAACGATAAGAAGTTAAGCGGGCTTACGGAGCTTACGGGGGCTTACGGTCGCAATCGGAGGATATTGGTGGTCGCCATAACACTTTATTACATACTGACTAACATACATTTTGTAACATACAGACTAACGTACATCGCTTTCCACAGCCTTAGTCAACGTGTATCACAGAGACGGGAAGCCGCAGGCTGCTGAGTTCTAACTGACAATGGATGCATGGCGTACTTAATCACATAGGGCGTCTGCGGTAAGCTTGGAATTAGTTCCTCACTGTTAATTACAAGGTAACAGCGATCAATAGTCTGAGTCCATGTATCATGTGTCTTCTCTTACATTGGAGTGTTATAATGGCGGCTACAGGACGGACATTGACTGCTATGTATTTCCCTGCTAGTTTGTCGTTTTGTTTGTTTGTAATGGTTAAACTCAAAAATTTCAAAACCTATTTAAAAAATTAAATAACTCATAAAGAGCTGCAACATTAGCGAGTAACATAGGCTTTAGATTTTATCTTCAAAAAAGTTAGTGTTTAATAAGAAAATTGCAATGTTATAACCCAAGTATTAGTAAAATTATTATCTTGGCGTTAATGTCCAGGTTGTGCTCTCGAGAACGAGGGCTCGGGGTCCGCCTTGAAAATGATCCAGGATTTGGCGATCAGATAACTACAGTGGAGCGACTACCATCTGACAGAGTCAGCACAGCCGTGATTGAATGAAGGGTGGGTAGACAGAATAAATTCAAAACCGGCTGCGGCTACCGACGCACTTGTATTAATAATATTGCTGTACCAATTTAACTAATTATTTTTATGTGTTATCGTAATGTTATTGTCAGGGCAAGGATTGTATAAAAAAGAGAGTAGGTAGGTAGTTTAAAAATTCTCGCACTGCGAAGACACAACTAGCCTTATGTCCTTCGTTGACTATCGAGGAAACCAACACCGCCACAAATTTCATTCTCAAATGGAATCCTTCCGAGCAGGAATCCTTCCCTGAGGAATATCATTACTTATAATGTATCATTACATAATCTGGTAAATCTTTGAAAACAAAAAATCATCTGCTGTCGTTATCGCCTATCATCGACCAATCAGGTCTCATTCGTGTATATAACAGATTGAACAACTCAAGATACGATTACAACGTCAAACATCGTGCTTGCCTCGTTATCTTCGAGAGGCATCACAAGCAGATGCACCGTGCTGGACCCAATTATTACTTGCCACTATAAGTCTAAACTATTGGGCTTTAGGGGGAAACAATCTAGCTAAGTCAGTCGCCAGAAATGGTGTCAAGAGCTACAAAATACAAGCACGCACCGTCCATTTTTCAATCCATTATAAACTGCAGTCCGCTAAATCATTTTGAACCTGCTTTACTCCGAAGTCACCGTCTGTACAAAATAGGCCTCCAACAGCCACTTGAAATCGACTTAGTGTGAATTGGATCCAAAGAAGAGTAAATCGATAAACAATCAAAATGGCGTTAACGAAACCCTTCCGAAATAGAATAACGACGGAAAATTTCCTTACCAAAATCGATAGCTTTTATTAAAAGGCCAGCGGAGGGCGAATGCCATTTACCCCGTAACACAGATCGCCCTGCCGCCCCTCGGGGAAAGGTATACACTTATAATCTATAAATAGCAACAAAGCTCTTTATAGCGACAGGGCGAACAAAGAACACCTTTAGTCTATCAGTGCCTATATTAGCCCACCCTCCGTTTGAAAAAATCCCGAGCCTAATTATAGGGAAGCATGGGGAATGACTCGATTAGAACGGCATAGGCAGGGGGAAGCATAGGATTGACATCGCTGAGTCGATAGTCGGATGCGAGCCCCAACGGCTTACGACGCGAGGATGCAGAAGACCGGGCAAAATGAAGAAAGAGCAGAAACTGAGAGAAGCTTATAGAGTTTGGCAACTGAAAGTTGATCCTCGAGCTTTCTTAGAAAATTTAACCTGCATATAAATTTATAAAATCGTCCTAGCATTATTAGGGAGAAAGGTCAGGCAACAGTAACTTTTGAATAAAATAATACAATTACATATACACCACACACCTTACGATCACAATACATTAAAAACACAACTAACCAATTAATGATTGATAATAATATGATGTGTAACTATTTGATGAGTAATGCTTTTTTCATATCGGTACCTTCTTTCTTTGTTTTAGTCCAGTCATTATATACATTTGGAAATGAAAATGAACCGAGAAAGCCAAATTTTGGATATTACGTGGGGGCGGCTAGAAAAGCTTAAGTTCAAATTGTCGACCAAAATAATCTTGGGCGTTTTCCGCCATCTTGAAAAAAGGGTTAAATTCAGTTTTTTCATCATAACTCGGTTCCCCGTTGAGATACGAAATTTTTTATAGAATACTTTTTGTTGCTCTTTGCACGATCTACAATTAAGGTCCTATACATTAGTTATCGAGATATTGTTGTTGTTCAGGGAATTATTGCTAAACAAAATAAATTAATAAACCAGCCAAATTATAAATCAAACACATGAAATTTATTAGATATTTATTAGAAATTTATTAATCAAATAGGTAATTTTTATGCAGCAAAAATAATAATTACACGTGGTCATTTTTTTCACACGTTTTTCGTCGTTTTGATGGTCCTGGCTGTTGAAGTTCCTCCTCGGTACTCTTCGAGTCGTGAAAATTCTTCAATCGCAGGAAATGATGCTGTGACGGTCGAAAAATCGTAATCTTCATCATCGTAATCGTCGTTGAATAAGATCTCGACTTTGGCGACATTGTCGCATGTCTGTCCACTACAGTGCAGGCAAATAACCGAGCAACTAATTCCTGTTTTCCTGCACCCACAAGCAGCCCCACACTTTCCTTTACATTTGCACGAAATGAGTTTTAAAAGTTCAGGTGGAGCGGGTGAGGCTGTGGTGCAAATTGGTTCAAGCCCATAATTCGTCTGTCGCCAATCCCATTCCTGAGGATCTTCAAAAATTCCGAGCCACGTTTGTACTAGTAAATATGTCCGGAAAACGTGTTGGCGGACTGCGCTTTGCGAATTTTTTCTCCCCAAATTTAAGGGTTTATTTTATCGATATCTCGATAACGATGATCGATACGTGAAAAATGTATAGGACCTTAATTTTAGATCGTGCAAAGAGCAACAAAAAAGTATTCTATAAAAATTTTCGTATCTCAACGGGGAACCGAGTTATGATGAAAAAACTGAATTTAACCCTTTTTTCAAGATGGCGGAAAACGCACAAGGTTATTTTGGTCGACAATTTGAACTTAAGCTTTTCTAGCCGCCCCCCACGTAATATCCAAAATTTGACTTTCTCGGTTCATTTTCATTTCTAACCCGATTTTTCCGACGTAATGACTGGACTATTTGTATAAAATAGAAAGTAACATAGTGTGAATCTGTAACTGGCCTATTTGCAAGTAACTTATTCTTTGTTTACTTATAATGTAATGTGATGTAGATTCTTGTTGAACAGAGAATCTAAAAAAAAAAAATTCAAGTCTTTTGATTTGCTTTGACCAAGACTAGTTTTAAAAGGTACCATGAGTCTGATGATTTAAAACGTGCATCCAAAATGTCATCTTCCTAGGACTTCGGGAAGTACCTAAGATATTTTGATGAACCAGTCAGTCTTGAGATCTACGTATTTTGGATGCTAATAAAATTCAAAGTATGAAAGCCAGACAAATTAAACTTGGTGTGTTTTATAAACAAGTCTCCTATGTACATGTTTTCCTGAATAATTTTGCTTTCCAGCATTATCTAGATCGAAGATGCAAGGGTCTGAAAATTCGACGAAACGCTTCGTGGGTACTTCGTGGGTTGTCGTGCGATATGATGTAAAATATTAACAAGTATAAAATTTTCTAAACGAAGTATACGAGGCACAGACACAAAGAAATTTTACATAGAGGCAAAGCACAGACATGAAGATAGTATTTTTAATATTTTAAGTTCACAGACTGATACAGAAGAATGACACCATATTAACGATAGTGGCGCCCTCAATTTTTGTCACGACTTTCTTGCCAGACTATAAGACCAAACCATCCCAATAACGGGTATCGCATCGTCTACCTATTACCTCAATAACCTAGAAAATGGGCGCCACGTAGTTCATAGTAAATAATCAGACCTTGACGACCGTGTCGTACAGAAAAGCCGAAAACAGCTGTGCGTATAAAGAAAATGTAGAGGTACATACCGGTAACGATGCCCTTCTGCATTCTGTGCGTCCGTATATCCAGCTCTGGTCGCAGCCGCTGGAGCTGCCTGGAAAGAGCCGCCAGCCGAGTGCCGAGCGCCTCGTGCGCGGCCGGACGCAGCGCCTGCGCCCACGCCGAGCGTTCGCCCTCCGCGTGGGCGGAGAGCCGGAAACAGACGCCGTTCTCCCACACTGGAAAGATATCTTCGATGTAATCCCGCCGGATGCTCTCCTCCTACGAGGCGCAAGGGGCAGAAAGGCGGACAGCCGGTCCACCCTTATTACATTTGGCTAAATACAGTCGTCTAAATTCAGCAACAAAAAGCGTGAGAGCAAGTCAAAGTGGAATGTTGACGACCTGAGTGGCTCAATGGCCAACATGCCGGGCTGCCACACAAGAGGTCCCGGGTTCGATTCCCGGCCGGGCAGAAATTGAAATGATGAATTTTAATTTCTGTTACTGGGTGTTCTATGTATAATTAGTATGTATTTAAAAAGTATTTAAGTAGTATATCAGTAATCTAGCACCCATAGCACAAGCTTTGCTTAGTTTGGGGCTAGATGGCGCTGTGTGAATTTGTCCATGATTATTTATTTATTTATTTAATGTAGTTCTCATTATAATAAGGAAAATTTTTGTATCATAAGTAATTCGAAATTCACATTATTTTATGAGCAATACATTCCACTTTGACTTGCTCTTACGGTTTTTGCTTCTGAATTTAGCCAAATGTAATAAGCTGTTTACATAGTAGAGATACCAGCAGCCGTACCGCCTACATCCGATAGTACGCCGCCATCTTGATCCAATTAATTAAGGACCAATCGCAGCAAGAGCCAGAGCTGCCTTGCTGTGATTGGTCCCTACTCAATTGAATTAAAGATACTATCGGAGATCGGCGGTACGAGCCCTGCTATACGCGCTAACCGCTTTGGTTCGACCTTTCTAATGCGTATACTTAATATAACGCTTTGCCGGCCAGCTAGTGTGTTCCCCGAACAGTACGACCTGAACTCCCTTAAGGCCAGCGTGTATTGGCTCTTTCTTCGGTCGCATCCTTGCTTCCCATTAGTGCGCGCGCACACACACATATTCATCACACATAAATGCACATTAAATGCAATATACCTGTACTTTCTCTAGAATACCTCTATAGTATGGTTACTGTATTTATACTTATTTGTCTTTGTAGCTGTATTATAAGTTTACCAACGGTTGAGAAATGTATACCTACAATAATTTATCTACAGAATTTGGGAAGAACTGAGGCCTGTAGCACAGTTTTAACTACCACAGGCTTCAGTATCTACTTGTTGAACGTGTAATTAGGTTTTTATTGAATAAAGAGTATTATTATTATCATTAGGTGACAGAGCTCTGAAAGGTACTCGTGTTTAGGTCCATGAAGGCGTACAAATGAAACGCCTCAGTCAAGAAACGCTGTATGCGTCGCCGAATACTGGGCGAATAAAGTATAAGTCAGAGTTTAGTCCATCGACTCGATAAGAAGAAGAAGAAGGTGACAGAAAAAGTCGGATAAAGCCCGACCAAGTTTACTTAAACTCAAATATTTTCTTAACTACATCCGATCCGATTTTAATGAAACAAAACTACGGGAGATACACAGATACACAAGTCAAATTTATAATACCCCTATTTTTCGTCGTGGGTTAAAAAAGTTCTGTGGGGAGTAAACTGTTAGCTGCTTTGTTCGGACTTTGTAGCAGCTAAATGAGGCCGCTCTGGCAGCCAATCGCTGCCAGAGTGGTAGTAAGGTTACGTAAAAGTAGCGATGGCACCATTGGAAGCGGTGGCAGTATTAAGGATAGGTGAAACCGTAGCACACTGGTGGTTCTAAAACAACGCTACTCTGATTCATCTATTTAGGACTCTTGTATGGGTTTACTTCAGGACGGCTACCACAGTCTATCTGTTTCTGCTGTAAAGCATTGCCGCCTGCCGGGGACCATAACAACAACAGCAGTGGCATGACGGGGTTTCTTCCACGAGATGAAGAGAGAAAGAGAGTTGTCGCCATCTTGCGCGCGCGACAAAGCCCGTGTGCTTATGGGACTGAATTGGAAACGTCCAGTTAAAATGATAAATATGAAACCGGGATTAATCCGTTAAAAGGTTTTTATTTGGATTGTCTGAACATCATGTAAATAGAAGGAAATACTATGACCTTGGACGTACTACCCAAAGGGACCTCGCGCTGCAGTAACAAAAACCGAGCCGAGCAAGAGTCACCATCTAAAGACCTTTGTCCCTTCCTAATAGTGTAACCACAATTTTATTGACTAAATCAGTCATTTTATATTAACAAGTGTCATGAACCGGAAAGCCGTCGGACCCGATGGAGTCCCTATTGAGGCGTGGAAATCTATGGGCTCTCGTGGAGTGAGTATCCTTACCGACCTTTATAACTGCATCCTCCTTACCGGGAAGATACCCAACCAATGGAGGTTGAATGTAATTACTCCAGTCCACAAGGGCAAAGGCTTGGTGCCGGAGTGCACTAACTACCGCGGTATAAAAGTGATATCTCACACCATGAAGCTCTTCGAACGCATTGTTGACACGCGGATAGGACGGGTGTGTACAATCTCGGAGTGTCAGTATGGGTTTCGGCCGGGTCGTGGGACCATGGACCCCGTATTTTCCCTGAGAACTCTCATGGAGTGTCTCTCTCTCTCTTCCCTATTACAGTTGGGGTACACCAGGGTTCTGTGCTCAGCCCACTTCTGTTCAACGTGATATTAGACGTACTGTCAGACATACGAGACGAGACTACCATGTGGTGCCTCCGTGGCTGCTCATGTATGTTGACGAGATCGCGCTGATAGACTCGGACAAGGGGCGCCTATCCCAATGTGTAGAAGAGTGAAAGAAGTCACTTGAGAACGGCGGTCTGAAGATGTACTACTACTGTCTCTTAATTTTCTTGTATCCAATAAATTGTAAATAAATAAAATAAATAAATAAAATAAATAAATAAAATAAATAAATAAAATAAATAAATAAATGAATGTGGCGAAAACAGAGTACATGGCCTGCAACAGTGCAGACCCCCTACCCGTGCGCATAGGCGAAGATTGCAGCGCACAGATTAGGCCAGATACCTGGGATCTGTACTTAGCGCAACCGAGGACATCGACAGCGACGTCAAAGCCCGAATGTCCGCAGCTAGGGCCAAATGGCGGGAGGTAACAGGTGTCATTTGTGACCCTAAAATGCTAATCAAGCTGAAGGGTCTATAACACCATCATCAGACCTGCTCTCCTACACGGCAGCGAGACTTGGCCCCTACTAGAGCGACACAAGCAGGAGCTGCGCGTCACGGAAATGAAGATGCTCCGGTGGATGTGCGGAATTTCACTGAAGGATCGCGTTCGAAACGCCCACATTCGGGATAGCCTTAGCGTCCGTGACATCACAGATAAGCTGCAAGAGTGCCGCCTTCGATGGTATGGCTACGTCTTGCGCAGACCGCCAAAATACGTAGGGAACAAATGTCTGGCCATGCCACCCCCGCCAGGCACGGGAAGGAGAGGTCGGCCCAAGAAGCGATGGCTTGACGTCGTCAAGAATGACATGCGTGCCAACAAGCTCACCACTAAAGATGCCAAAGACCGAGCGAAGTGGGCCAGGAAGAGTAGGAAGGCGGACCCCGGGCCCTCACGTGCCGCGCGGAAGCGCAACCGGGACATGACGCCGAGATGATGATGATTATGCCATGTTTGGTGTTGCCATTATTGGCGATATATCTTTACCGTTATAAGTAGGCGACACACGTACGTACTTAAAGTACGCGGTTTTTAAGTTCGCGAGCTTACTCGGCGCGACGTTGATGATAGACGTACGGAATTAAAGTACGTGGTTTGTAAGTTCACAAACTTACTATGAATTCCGTAAATAATTCGAGTCAATTGCTTCGAAAATTAGTCACTTTTGCAACAGAAAACCATAAATTCATTAAAAACTAATTTTATGCATAAAACACAACTGCACGAGATACATCACAAAACAAAATGGCGGCACGCGGCTCGCGGCGCTAACAGACGCGCGAGCCGAAGCCGCGAGCTGCGAGCAAAAACCAAACGTGTGAGATCGCCGGCGAACTTACTCGGTGGTTTTAAAGTACGCGTACTTAGACTGACACACGCGCGAGCAAGGTCGTCGTGCCACAAGTACGCTTACTTACTCGCCCGTCTATCAGCCACTTTAATGGGTATTATTTTGGGGTAATTATATGCTGAGCTAATTATAGGCCGTGTGGTGTCCGGCAGAGTAGAATAGCACCAACCCTTTACATTCGTGGGTGTCGTACAAGGCGACTAATGTTTTCGAGGCAAAAGATCAAGTCTCCGTAATCTTTAAAATGGGCAGCAGCATTTTTCATTATTATATTTAAATACTGCGATCTCCAACCCGCCTGCCAAGCGTGGAGATTATGGCAATAACCTCCCCTTTCGTGGGAGAGGCCCTAAGTCCTGCAGTGGACTGTTACGGGCTGTGATGACGATGATGATACGCTGAGCCAAAGGCAAGCGCCCCACCTGCGGGGCTATTGGCTATATATAAACGTAAGTACTATACTAGTACTATCTAAGTAATAAAAGTAATGCGGGATTTGCATCAACAATGATGTCAGCGCTAGAAAGAGACAATGGACAATAGATGGTGACTCTTGCTCGTCTCGGTTTTTGTCATAGCATCGCGTAGTCCCTTTGGGTAGCACATCAATGACAATGACTTTAAGACCATCGAGTCTACTTTAGGGCTGATTGTCACTTGTTGACGTACTAGTTCGTGAGTCACTGTTTCCAAAATAGGTATCCGATCATCTGCCTATCCGCGCACTTGTAGGTACAAACGAGTTATCTAAATAAGGAATGACTGTGTCAATACGCCGCTCAAACCACTGGACGGATCCAGGTGAAATTTCACATGCAGGCAGCTGCTGTGACCTAGATACACGCTGCAGAAGGATTCTGGAAAGTTCCTAATATCCGGCCGGAAATATTGTTGTACAGGTAAGATACGTTTTTTACGGAAAGTAAAGTAAACGATTTCTGTACCAATGTGTTCAGTAACCCTAAATGTGACCCAAAAAAATGGCTATGAGATAATATTGGAACTTTTTTAGTTTTTCGCTCCTAACATCTATATGGTGCATCCTAGGGAAAGGCTACATAGAACAATTTAAAGAGCATTAAATTTTGCACCAAATAAGTACAAAAACTTGATATTTAAGTTAATGGGGTTGCAAAACGGCACAGCTGCAAGCACTGCTTTTGTCAGCATTGCGAGAACTCATCGCCACCATCAGATAATTGGTGATCATTAAACGTAGAATTTCATGCTTTTAAATTTTTCGTTAGGTAATTCTTCAGTGGGATGCACCGTATAGTAGTTAAAAGCGAGAAACAAAAATAATAATAAAATATTTAATTTTAGAACATTTTTAAACCTGGTTTTCTACTACATCGCTTGATTGAATTATTACATTATGGTATTAATTAAACTCAAAATTTCATGCTCTTTAAATTGTTTTACAGTACTTTTCCGCTGTATAGAAGTTATGAGTGAAATAACAATAAAGTCCCATAACGATATCATAACCGTACAAGCCGTAGTAGCCAAACGATATTCCAGTACTTCCAGGATTCTCTCACCAGGGATCGAGTGGGACCTTTTTTAGGTCATCTCAATAGTTCTCTAAACACATTCGTGCAAAAACCGCCGTTTGTATTTCAAATTTCCTGTACTAATAGTGAACTGACTCAACGTAAACAATCTCGTAGCCCAAACCTAGTTAGTTACCTAAGCTCTCACGTTTTGAAGCTAGTTACCTAAATCAGTTAATGAGCAAAGTTAAGTAAAGCGAAGCCCGGCGCTGGCACGCGACAGCGTGACAAATCAAGGCCTCGTTGTATAACACAGCTATCGTGAATGGATAACAGAGACACAGAAAACACGTCGACAATAAGCAATTGCGTTGTACAATGGCGTCGTGTTGGCCCAAGTTAGTTTGACAGAGCGGAGCGGCCGACTGTGTACAACTGTGTACACGGGCGAGCAAACACGTGCACTGAGTCGTGCTTTTATGGAACCATCTATATTAAATAGTACAATATTTTTATTTTCTCTTCACAACCGCTAAATATTATTAACACATAACCAACTCAAATAGAATACCTACACATCATGTGAGAGAACTGACGTCTGACAGTAGATTTGACAATGAAACCTGTAGCATCGCCAGGTCTTCCCTACTATCCGGTATTGAATACAAGATCGCCAGTGGCTATAGCTAGAAACTTGCAGATCATTTTTTTGTATGACGAAATTGGCAAACGTCCATAGGCTGCGGTGACTGCTTACCATCAGGCGGGCCGCAAGCTTGTTTGCCACCTTAGTGGTATAAAAAAAATGGATTAGACCATACGGGAGAGACTCAAAGGCGCGCGAGAGCACAACGGGTACATTAAAAACTTCTCGTCCCCAGCGGCTTTCACCCCTGCTCAATTCGGATCTATGTAAACAGAGATAAAAAATAGTCAGAGTCAGAGGGAATAATGTAGCTTAGTATTAGTGAAAGAATTTTCAAATTGGATCATTGTTTTTCAAGGTTAACCATTACATACAAACAAACAAACCCACTAACAATCAAATCTTTTCTCTTTATGATATTAGATAAATATGTAATCATATGGTGACTATGATGAGATGGTTTAGACGGAGACTGAGAGTTAGTGGAGAGAAAACGGCTTACGAAAGGTATATATTGTGCGAATATGAATCAAAGGGTCAGTAGAGTGCGCCCGAGAAAGCCATATACTGATCAAATAAATGACCTGCTCCAAAAAGGGCAGGTTTTCAGTACCCTCAACCGACATAAATGCATGAAAAGATGTGTGGTGCATGTGGAAGAGGCGAAAGAAGTGTGTGAGGATCGCAGCTTGTGGCACTCGATAATTTCTGCCTACCCCTATGCCAACCGCAGACCTGATCCCGGAACCGTGGATCAGAAAAAACAGAATCTGCGGGTTAAACAATCTGGGGGCGACCTTCTCCTCGATACAACAACCCACGTTAGTAACCCACGTACGTGCATATTTGTTCCTAAACAATAACGTGCAGTACTTCTGAGCGAGTTCTGCTCCAGTGACCTGACGGCAGTCAGACTCACGAACAACAGCAACAGCAGCCTGCCACCGATTGTGCTAGCATCCGCCTACCTCCCCGGCGACGCCGAAGTGCCGACACCGAACTGGCTGGACTAGTACAATTCTGCGAGAGAGAAGAGAAGCAGGTAATAATCTCAATTGATTCTAACGCGCACGACCCACTATGGGGGTGCGAAACCGCGAACAACCGTGGTGAGGATCTCATTACTTTCCTAATGGCAACGGGAGTAACGGTAATTAACAGGGGCGCTGAACCTACATTTGTAACACGAAGGGCCCACACAATAAGCGATCTGACGCTAGCCTCCGAGCAGGCATCAAACTTGGTATCAGACTGGCATGTGTTCGATGAGGTTTCCTGCTCTGACCGGTAAACAAGGACACGGGTAAGATTAGGAACCCCCGCAGGCTAGACCGCCCCAAGTTTAGGACATTAATGGAGGGATATCTGTCGGGGATTGCGGTACTATCTACCTACCAAAACGATAATGACATAGACAAACACGTTGACAAAATAACATCGACACTAACAGACGCCTTCGAACAAACATGCCCCCTAAGCGCCGCTCGCTCGGGACCAAAATCGCGGCACCAGTGGTGGGGAACTGAGCTAGAGAAAATGAAGATTTTAGGAGAATGTTCAATAGGGCCAGGAATACAAGATGCGATAGCGATTGGGATACTTATAAAGAGACCCAAAATGAATATAAGAAGCGTGTCCGGCAACGCAAAGAGGAGTGCTGGAGACGCTTCTGTACCACCATAGAGAGCAACACCCAGGCTGCTAAGATAAAAAAAGGTACTTAGTAACGAAAAATCTCACAACCTAGGGTCACTAATCAAACCAAATAAAACATACACGAAAACCGACTCAGAGACATGTGAACTACTGCTGAATACACACTATCCAGGCTGCGAAATTAAAGAAGACCAGTCATGGACAGAGGCAATAGAACACAACTCGAGTGAATCAGATTGGTCACAAGCTGACAAAATAATAACCAAAGACAAGGTGAAATGGGCAATCGACAGCTTCTTACCGTTCAATGTCACCAGGCCTAGACGGAATATTCCCGGGCCTGATGAAATGCAGTGCGGGGGCCGATCGACCACCTTGTTAGCATATACAAGGCCTGTCTGGCCAAAAGATACATCCCGCTCAAGTGGAGAGAGGTAAGGGTTGTGTTCATCCCTAAACCCGGCAAGGGGGACTATACGCAACCCAAATCCTTCAGATTGATCAGCTTGACTTCGTTCATACTGAAGGTAATGGAGAGAATATGTGACTCTGCTCTAATAGATTACACTATCCACAAAAATCAACACGCCTCATCATCATCTCGGCGCTATGTCCCGGTTGCGCTCTCGCGCGGCACGCGAGGGCCCGGGGTCCGCCTTCTTACTCTTCTTGGCCCACTTTGCTCGGTCATCGGCATCCTTAGTGGTGAGCATGCCATTCTTGAGGACGTCAAGACATCGCTTCTTGGGCCAATCTCTCCTACCCTTGCCTGGCGGGGGTGGCATAGCCAGACATTTGTTCCCCACGTATTTTGCGCATCGAAGGCGGCACTCTTATCTGCGATGTCACGGACGCCAAGGCTATCTCGAATGTGACAATGGATTAAAGGATATAGCAACTCAATAGGCAACGATGCCGCCGATGAGCTAGCAAGGAAGGGATCAGGGACGACAATTGCCGGAACCGCTCCATTTCTGCCCCTTTCTTTCAATACGCTGCGCTCGTGGGTGAGCAAACATACAAATGACCAGCACAAACAAGGGAAAACACACCCGGATGTAGGCAATCTAAGTTAGTGGTGAGCGAAAGATCACCTAAGCTAACTAAATGACTACTGAACCTAAAACGGAGAGGACTTAAGACAGTAGTTGGTAGAATTACAGGGCACCTCCCCCTGAACAAACTACTGCATACCATCGGAGTTACAGACAGCCCCTATGCAGGGGATGTTTAGAATCTGAGGAAACAACAGCTCACGTGGTTCTGGAGGGTGAGGAGCTTAAGGACTACAGAGCTAGAGTATCAATAGGAACAGGATCCCTTAGAGAAGTCTGTGAACGTCCAAAGAGACAACTTCTGGAAGGAGCTGGGCTGGCTACAATAGCCGGCTCTCAGTCACGTATAAAGGACCGATTGGGGGTCCAAGTACGGAAAATGGGAGCCCCTAACCTAAACCTAAACCTACCCCTATGACATATGCTCCTGAGTGTGAATATAGTACTGACTTGTGCGACAATTAAAGAAGTTAAAGAAGAAAACACCAGCATTGCGGTGTTGGATGGAACTCTGCTGTTCAGTTTTTAGGTGCTACAGAATCTCATTAAGAGCTCTTAATTAATTAATTTTAGTATCTCAACCTAAATTAATTTTAGAATCTCTTCCAGGCAACCTTAACTGAAATATAGACAAAGCAAACATATCCTTAACCATAGCCTCCTTTATCTTACAAGCCATGCTGTAGCACGGAACGGCAACGTCGCTGTGAATCGATTTACTCATTGTTTACATGTCAATGTGCGGGAAAATTATGAATTTAATGATGATAAATTAATAATATATTGATAAAACTGTAAATGAACACGTTTGTATGGACCATCTACGAAGGCAAATAGAAGTAAACATATTTATAATTGCGCGAAAATTGGATAATACGATTATTAAAAAACAACCCTTGACCATTTTTGTTATTCGTTTTTACTTATTTCATGAATCAAATTCTGTTTTATAATCGTAATCTTTCTCTAACAGGTGCAAAGGTGTTGTTTTAAAAAATGCAAGTAAAATTATGATGAAACCTTAAAAATGGGAGAGAATCTGTGCCGACGTTTTGCCTTCCAAAAAATTGTATTCTGTTAAACAAATAGCAGAAGCTATTCCCCAAGCATGCTTAAGTCCCACCGAAGGATCTTTTGTGTGTAGCAAACATTTTCGCATTGTGAAAGTTATCACAATTACTTTAAACCGCGATCTTTGATCATCCACGATGATGGAATCGTTGAAAAAGTAGATAGGTACACTAGGTAAGCAAGTACTTAGTTTTTATATACTTAGGTACTTAAATAAGATTGTTCAAAATGTATTATACCTAATATTGAATAAATTGGGCAATATTTCGGCTGGCATAGATTATTTTATTCCAAATTAGCTTTTGGCCGCGACTGTGTCCGCTTAAATTTGGTTATAACGCTCCGAATCTGTCCCGCGGAAAATACATTAAATTTCGGGATAAATTATAGCATATGTGCTATTCAGGGCTATATGCTATATAACATCCAAATTTTACTTAAATCCATTAAGTAGTTTTTGCGTGAAGGAGTAACAAACATCCATTAAGTACAAAACCAAACACATTATATTTCGCATTTATAATATTAGGATAATACAATTGCAAGTAGGTAGATAGGTAAATAGTAAAGGAATCTATCTAATTTCATATTATCTAACTAATGCACATACTTATTTATATACTTAACCACTTAAATTAAAAAATGCGACGTTGTCAAACTTCTGCGCATGGCTTGTAAGATGAAGGAGGCTATGCCTAAACACGTACACACAAACTTTATTGCCATCAAAAAGAATAGTGGAGTTATACAATAACGATATACAAGCCCTCATATAGTATAAGCTAAAGAAGCAACTACCACAGTAATTTATGAACATCTTAAAATCTTATCTTGACAAAAGAAGTTTCCAAGTTAAACAAAATAATAAGTGTTCAATTCTTCGAGAGATAAAATCAGAGAAAAAAACTATTAAATAAGTCAAGTGTCCCTCAGGGCAGCGTACTAGGTCCCACATTTTACATTATATACACTGCCGACCTGCCTACATCCAAGAACACAATTATAGC
Organism: Blastobasis adustella; assembly: GCA_907269095.1. Taxonomy (NCBI): domain Eukaryota; kingdom Metazoa; phylum Arthropoda; class Insecta; order Lepidoptera; family Blastobasidae; genus Blastobasis; species Blastobasis adustella. The sequence continues at coordinate 32,330,975 of OU026114.1, read as the reverse complement.
AACCTATTATTATTTATTTATTTATTTATCCTCCGACATCAGTCCGGAAGCTGCATCCGATCTCCACTTGGATGAAAATGTGGAACAAACCAAACCAAGTCAACACATATTACATTTACACTCCGAAAGGATACATGTCCTCTAGTCAAACTGAATCAAGAAGACAAAGCAAAATTGTCGCTTACTTGGCAGAAACATATCTCGATCAAGCGTAAGCAAATCAACCCAAAATTGCGTGATCTTTACTGGCTGATAGGACGTCAGTCCCAACTAAATAACAACAGTAAAGACCGTTTACAAAGCCATATTGAAACCAGTCTGAACTTACGATATCCAATTGTGGGGAATAGCCAGTGTGAGTAACATTGAAATCCTCGAAAGTTTTCAGACCAAGGCTATAAGAGCAATGTTCAACATCCCACAATATATCAGTAACAAATACATTTACCTTGACATTAACATCAAAACAGTTAAACAGAAATATCAGAGCAAATTAACAAATTACTCTAATGAGCTTGCACGGGCCTTGAACTATAAGGCAGGACTTTGCCACGTGAGATTGAAGCGAAAAGACATCCCAAGCTTGTCCACCAGATTCACAACTTGATAAAGAGCTACCCAATGGAATATTCCATCCAATGGACGAGCTCTACTGAAATATAAATAACGGACTAAAACAGATAATTGGCTTATTTTTTCCCTGTTGTATTGTCCCAAGACAGATTGCCATATTGCAGAAAGACCAAAAAAATATATTACTACATTTTTCTCTGCACTACAACATGAGGTTCATCAAAAGGCATGTCTACAGGTGCCTCAAAGGCCAGCACTGCATCCGCTCCCCTTAGGTTGCAGATGTTCTGGACGACGGTGGACACTTTCCATCAGGTGGACAGTCTGTCCAAATGTCTCTATAGGCAATAAAAAAGAAAAAAGACGTATCAGGAAAATTTCTGTCACAGGCTTTGCCTAAAAGGAGACTCCAGAAACGATAGATTTAAGTACTAATTGTTAATGAAATAAATATTTATTATTATTAAAAAAAAAAAAAAAAAAAACTAATCAAATGTTATTGTATTTTGACCTGTCTTATGTAACTAATGAAGGCAACCCAACACAGGAAGGAACTAACACTACCACTGGAACTAACATCCATATCAACCTAACATCTGTATCATTAAATAATTATCTTGGCGTTAATGTCCCGGTTGTGCTCTCGAGAACGAGGGCCCGGGGTCCGCCTTGACCATGATCCAGGATTTGGCAGGTCAGTTAATTACAGTGGAGCGACTGCCATCTGACCTCCATGACCCTGCTACCAGGGGAACCTGACCAGATTGGATCATGGTTACACATCCAGTCGCCTGAATGTGCAGGTCACATCTGTATCATTAAACCACTGCATATAGCCGGAACACTGATTACCTGTTTTCAAAATCATAAATAAGACATTATTTATGCTATGGAATGTGAGATGCTCAGTCTCTCTGAAGAATTTGAAAAGAAGTAAGTAATTCAACAGAAAACCAAAGTTACTGATATAATGCACAGAATTAGTAAAGTCAAGTAGCAGTCAGAGAGTTGAACTGGCTCATTGAGAGGCATTCTGCATTAAGCCTAAATAACAAACTGCTTGTACATAAGACGTTGTGATATACAGACTTGGCATTGTTTTAGTTATGCTGTAGATAGGTACCGTTATTTTACGCTATTATAATAATAATGTACTAAAATGTGGGTAGAGACAGATTTCGATGTAAGACACACTTCTTATCTCGCTCCCTAGCGAAATATACGACTTACAATGATAATAGTTGTTTTAATACATATTGAAACATAATAGACATACAGGATACAGTTATGGGGATCCGCTAGTCAGTTCAAAAGCGAGATATTGCAATGTTTCCAAAATATTTCTCGGCTCTCGGCGGAGAGCTCAACTTCACAAACGTAGTGTGGAACCCCCCTGGTCAGGTAGAGTGTAGAGTTGCAAAAGCCTGCAGGCAGATGCTGGATGCGGGAAGCCAAGGATGTCCTAAGTCCAGCCAGTAGACTACTGTAGGCTGCAGATGATGATGATTGATAATGATATACAATTACCATAATATTTTTTTGTGATTTAGTTAGTTATTCAGTACTACAAAGAAAATTGCCCTATTTATTATTACTTAAGTCCCTAATTTACTTAGTAACTAACTTTCAAGACTTGGTGAACCCCTGGCACGGTTTGAAGAATAAAGCAAATGAACAGACACTCAAATAGCAACTTTTATACATATGGTATACATACAGCCAAACATAGGATCTCCTTCTGTCTCGAAGTTGGTTGAAAATTACAAATTCACTTACCAATATGAAACGGCCAATGTCCATTTTCATCTTGGTCTTGTAATTTGATCTGGTGGTGGCCAAGTACGATCACTCCCATGGGCTCGTACCAAGGCTCCGGGCCCTTCAGGTAGAACAATAAGTTCCCGCGGAGACGGAACCATCTTGCTGAACAACCTGCACAAGGGTCACGGATGAACCAACATTTCTAAGAAATGCCTTGTTAACTCCAGTTATTTAATGAAACTCCAATTCCGATGTATAGCTATTAGTGTATACAATAGTCTACAAGCAAGTATAAGGACTGCCCGTATAATAAATTTAAAAGGGTGGTTTCTAGACAAATGCTTTTACTCCATCATTGTAATCTTAAATCAATAAAGTATTTAATTTTTTGATGTGATTGAGCTACTAGGTGCTTGACAAAGGAAATTTATGTACATATTTGCATGCCATTGCTGGTTGAACATATGGTATGTTAAAAACCACCTAATTGTGAACTGTTCTTGCAAATAAATATTATACAAATTAAGTACAGCTTCCTATTGTTGGGTGATTATTTTACTAATTTGATATCAACAAGGAGTAAAACACTAATTGATAGCCAGATGGTCAGTTACAGTTTAGAATATAATGTAAATGTAATAAATGCACTTGCACCTTTTCAAAGTTATTTTAGAAAGCCTCCCTTCTTCATTACATCCATCAAATGTGCCCTATTTTAGAATTGAAATTCATGAGAGTACTTTGATGTAGTACAACTTTTGTGCATTATAAAACATGTATGAAAATCTGCACCTACGTACCAAAAGAGCCGGAAAGTAATAGCTTAGGGTCGATTCCATATGCAGTTCACTAATACATATTCATCGCACTCGATACTAGCTAATATTACCGATGCACTTCCGAAAAATCAATGTTTCGACATATATCTACCTACCAACTGTAAACAAAAGATAACACAAGGTGTTGGTATCACTGGGACTCACCTTCGGATCTGCGAAAAAAGCTGTCCTGGCGCTCCCTTACTACCAGCACACCCTCCCGTTCAAAACTCTGAGAGGTTTGGGAGGCGAGCGCGATCAGCTCATGCTTGTTGTATCTCATAGTTGAAATGAAGAAACATCACACCACTATCACACCCACCGAAATATTTTACACTGTAACACAGAATTTAGTCGCGCTATCTAAAATTTTGAGAGCCATTTTAGTGCTTGGATATTTTTTTGGGTGTGCGGCCGTGCCGCGAATTTTGCACAAATTAATTTAGCTTAGCATTTCCAACGATTTTGTATTTTTGTAAATAAAAAATAAAAGTATTGAACACGGCACGGGCACAAAATAACCGAATCGAGAGTGAATGAATGAGCGGTTGGCTTTGCCGACTGACTGAATGTCGTACAACCACAGACAGATTAGAATATATTTTGTCTTCTACGATTTTGTTCTACGACGAACAACAATGTGGATGAAGCACAGACATCACAGACTAAACACAAATCACAAATATTCCCTGTTCGCTCACTCTACAATGATTATAAATCTTGCTATCTCGTTTTTTTATCCATTGGAATAAGTTCACGGAAAATGACGCGCGCAATGTTTTGCACGTTCGACATATTGCTCGAGGGCCTAAAGCGTACTCCACATGTTCGCCGAAACTTTCGGCGAAACTTTGGCCGGGACTTTGGTCGACCCTCTACATTCTCGCCTATTAGGGATGTGGTGGGTGTCAAAACGCGTCGACATTATATCGATTCAACGGTGTAATATCGCTAATTTGCTTTAAACAGGGTCACAGAGGTGATGGCAGCTGCTATACTGTAACTACTTGATCTACTAATATCCTGGATCATGGTCAAGTGTCCCCGAACCTGTTACGGGAAAATGCCTTAGGAATATAAATATAAAATCGATCGAATCGAGACGACAATGAACAATCTCTACTTAGTCTATGAAATAGGCGAGACATGCCAAACATGAACGGGACTATACGAATGTAGGCAAATACTGCCTCCACATTCTCGTGTTCCCGCGGAACTGTCCACATGTGGAACGCGCTTAACGACCTGACGTTTCTTTTGAAACATCGGTGTAAATTTTATAATTTCCTAATAAAATTTAAATCAAACCATTTAAAAGACGGTGTAATTTAGTGCACATTTATTAGAAGGCGCAAAGTATGCAAAAATAAATTGATTATCTTTTCATCGGTAAGTAATTTCATTCGTGGTCGCGGCGATCGTGAACTAATTTTAGAAATTGTGATAAAAATAAGCATCATAATAGTGTGAATTTGCAATAATTTATATGTTTTACCTTAAAACAATATGCCATTAAAGATTGATTTGAAATTATTGCCTAATTGAGCAATATTTCGGTGTCTAAATAGGTACGAAAATATTTTGATGCTAACAGGGTTGGACTTAGTATTTATTGTATAGAATTTTAATACTCAAATCTTGTAAATAGCGGTCCACATTTTTATATGTATTAGGATTTCATACACAAAATACACCTAAATTACATTTTAAAGTTTAGACATTTTAGGAAACAACGGTTTAATCACGTATTTACGATTATTTACATAAATATTTGTTTTCTAGGTTTCCTAAAGACCAGACACGGTGATAGACATCGGTTGCAAATTGGAAGTGCTGCGTTGTAAACATTTTGAAGAACAAGATAATAATTAAATGCAAGTCCCTTCTGTCCTGGTGCACCAGCATTATATGAGTTTTTACTGAAAATAAAGAATATGCTGCCTGTTTAATATATTAATGTACCTATCTTTTTCATTATTATTTTCAAGGTCACAATTATAACCCTTCTTTTTGCAAAAGCAAGCACTGCCGATTCACGGTATGTAGGATCGACAGATCGAAAAGACGGTGGTAGGTATCAGGGCGTGGGTTTGATTCACTAGACACCTTACCTTTTATTATAATGACAATATTAAATTATAAGGACAAGTTTAAAAAAATTGCGTAGTCTGGAGCGAAATACAAGTCAGATTTGTTTGTGTACGTTACGAGTAGAAAGTCGTAGCAAAATATAACTTAGCTTGTTCCGTCCCTGCATTTGCATTAGTGTGTGTGCTATAGCGATGTGTGACATTTTGTCTCGTGTTTAAACTCGAAATGTACTCTCTGCTTCTGTATATAAATTTTTTTCTCTATGGGATGAAGTATGCTAGGGTCAAGAACAAACAAAATTTGTATGGACGAATTATATGTATTATTCTAATTATAAAACAGGCAGGCAGGACGCGCTCTTTGGAAAAAAGTTTTATTCTATTTTAGTGTTAGATAAATTTTCTGAGAAACTTACGGAAGGTGTAGTATTGGCTGTTTATCTCTCTCTAATAGGGTGACCACATATTTTTAATTTCATGGAATCTCCATTATCCATCTAAAGGGAGAGGAGATGTGAAGGGGGGCCGAGGGAAACTGAACCAAATTTTATATTTCTCCTCCTATCTCCTCGCCGCTCCGCTCATGTCTGCTTTGGGGCGGGGGCGCGCTATCCGAAAGAGACTTTATTTTATACATCGTAAGGATTATACTTTGTCAAATTTAAGATGATACTTTATTTTATTATATTTTTTATTTATTTTACAAATTCAAGATGATATTAATTGAATTAACTAATATTTAATTGAATTTTATTGACATATTATTGATTTAATTAATGACAATTGCTGATATTTTTCTTATTCTTCTGTTTTATTTTAATTATTTATTTGTGATTATTAATTAAGTGATTATTCTTATTTTATATTGTATGCCTAAAGGTAGACCACAGCGCTCTAAACTCTATTTATATAAGACCTGCATTTAATGTATAACCTGTGTGTCACAATAAACATATTTGATTTGATTTGATTTAATTTTGACAGTTTACAATGGGGATGGGGTAGTGCAAAAACGTTAATGAATCTATTCGATTATCGCAAATCATTCGCATAGAACTTGGAACCGATACTTGCAGGGTTATTCTGTACGTGTCATACAAAATAAACTATTTATTATTTTTTTAATTAATAATTTATTAATACGACATTTAAAACCCTTCCACAACGACGATTTCGACACGTGCAGCTTTTTATTCGGTCAGTCAGCCTATTCCGCAGAATACCCGCTAGTCGAAATCGTCGTTGTGAAAGGTATCTTAGGGTGAAATCCAAACAAGGAATAAGAGTTTAGTTACTTAAAATAATACAATTACCTAATTGTAAATTTTAAATGTTCGATTATCTTATTTGAATACCGATTTTTGATTGTCTTTTGTTATTCGTGGTACTTCACTAAAGGGGCGGTACCTGTTTATGAAGTACGACATTATCCGTAGTACATTTTATCTTTCAGTATATAAAATTTTTTCTCGAATTTTATTGAAAAAAAAAACACGAAACTTTATAGGCATGCGCCAAGGACCAACAATTAGTGAGGTGTCAAAATAATCATCCTATTTTAGACAAAGCAGAGTATCAACTGACTAGCTTCCTGGATCGGCCCTGCCGCAGTGAGTGTTGTACGTAAGAGTAGCCGCCTAACGAGTTCGTGCCAAATGCATTGGTGGGCACAGACATAACAGACTAAACACAAATCACAAATATTCCCTGTTCGCTCGCTCTACAATGATTATAAATCTTGCTATCCCGTTTTTTCATCCATTGGAATAAGTTCACGGAAAATGACGTGCGCAATATTTTGAACGTTCGACATATTGCTCGAGGGCCTAACGACCTGACGTTTCTTTTGAAACATCGGTGTAAATTGTATAATTTCCTAATAAAATTTAAATCAAACCATTTAAAAGATTGTAATTTTGTGTGTAATTTAGTGCACATTAACCTGGATTAACCTTGCACCGGTAAGTAATCATTCGTGGTCGCGGCGATCGGGAATCAATTTTAGAAATTGTGACAAAAATATGCATCGTAATAGTGTAAATTTGCAATAATTGAAATGCTTTACCTTAAAACAACATGCCATTAGAGATAAATTTAAGATTATGGGCAAATTGGGCAATATTTCGGTGTCTAAATATGTACGAAAATATTTTGATGCTAACAGGGTCGGAAATAGTATTTATTGTTTAGAATTTTAATACTCAAATATTGTAAATAGCGGTCCACAATTTTATATGTTTTAGGGTTTCATACCAAAAATATACTTAGATGACATTTTATATGTTCAGACTTTTTGAGACAGTTTTATGAAATAACGGATTAATCGCGTATCAACGTTTATTTACATAAATATTTGTTTTTCTAGGTTTCCTAAAGACCATACATGGTGATGTCTCTTCTGGGTGATGGTTGCAAATTGGAAGTGCTGCGTTGTAAACATTTTGAAGAACAAGATAATAATTAGATGCAAGTCCCTTCTGTCCTGGTGCACCATCATTATGTGAATTTTTACTGAAAATAAAGAATACGCTGCCTGTTTAATATATTAATGTACCTATCCTTTTCATTGTTATTCTTTTTTTCATGACTATGTCCTCTAGAGGACATCATATTCAATTTATTGTTAAGTCACATAGGCCTACCTGTGGAAAATGAAGACGCTTCTAACGATAAGTAAGTACCTACTTAGATTAGAAGTTATGAGGCAACAAATAAACATTCTTACTGGTCAAAATCATAACCCTCCTTTTTGCAAAAGCAAGCCCTGCCGATTCACGGTGACATTCACAGCCGGTGGTAGCGGACGGGGCGTGTTTATTATAATGACAATATTAAATTATAAGGACAAATTTAAAAAAATTGCGTAATCTGGAGCGAAATACAAGTCAGATTTGTTTGTGTTCGTTAATGAGTAGAAAGTCTAGTAGAAATAGAGAAGAAAGTCAAAATATAACTTATCTGCAGATGATCTGCCTTGTTCCGTCTGCATTTGCATTAGTGTGTGTGTTATAGAGATGTGTGACATTTTGTCTCGTATTTAAACTCGAAATGTACTCTCTGCTTCTGTATTTAAAATTTTTTCTCTATGTTGGTGGGCAGACAGACGACCAGTGATGTGGCGGTGAAGAGCAGACCGGCAAAGAGTGCTGCAGCGCGGAGTGATGCGACGCCCGTTCTCATTTTGTTTCGTTTTATTAAATTCATATGGAAGGAGCGTCGGTGACCGAGTGGTTAAGGTATCCGACTCGTAAGCGAGAGGTACCGGGTTCGAATCACACTGCAGCCATGTACCAATAAGTATTTTCTGAGATAATTGAATGCTAACCGATGCTCTTACGGTGACGGAAAACATCGTGATGAATCCTGCACATTCAGGCGACTGAATGTGTACCTAATCATGATCGAATCTGGATAATCGAGTCTTAAGTAGGGTCACTGGAGGTCAGATGGCAGTCACTCCACTGTAATTACTTGATCAGCCAAATGGATTATGGTCAAGGCGGACCACGGGAACTCGCACATGACCGGGACATTAAAAAATTTTACTTTAATACTTGCTTCGGTGCCACTAGGTGTTGTAATTTAGTAACTGTATTTTCGGTGTATTTATGTGCAATAAGCGTGCAAAATCGGTAACCTGAGGCTGAAAGTACTGATGCCGGGCGGGTGCTCCGGACGAAGCTGTGTTGCTGGGTATTCCTCATCGTCTTTTAGCAATGATGAGGATGAAGGTGTAGAGCTTCGCAGCGTCCTCGTATACGTGCCACCTGCGCATCGTCTTTCTAATTAATTAGACAGGTTAGTTACATCTTGCACAGTTACCTCTTATTATATGTAAGTACAAAATGTTACACAAAAGAGGACTTTTGACACTTAATCAGTGTAAAAAAATTAAATAAACATGAGATAGAACAACAAACAATTTCTTGTTAAATCCCAAGGATCTTCTGAGAAATTATATTACAGCTATAAAAGATAGGTAATATTACAGCTATAAAAGTAGTTGAATGTTTATATTTCGTAGATCTAACTCTCTTACAACAATTTAACTCACCGGCTTGGAAGAGTCATCATCTTTCCCGGCTTATGCCAGGGTATGCTTGGAGCAGTGTTTATTATAGATCTACTATGAGGCTGAATACCTAAAGCGACACCATAATTTGTGCTATGTGAGGCCCATGGTATAGCAAATGTCCATGGATTGCTGTACCTGCTACCATCAGGCTGTGAGCGTGTTTGCCACTTTAGTGGTATATAAAATAAATTAAAACAGGTATATGAAAAGAACTCCCTCACATTTAAAAGACTAAGGACTTTAGCGATCGCAGAGGGAATTTGGCCGGTCTCGCAAACATAGGTCTACCATGAACGAGTTATTAAAGTAGGACCTAGTAAATTGGGCAGCGGCTAACCAGCAAGATCTGAATCTCAGTTCTCTGTTATTATCTTTTGACCCAAAGTTAAGATTAAGAGCTTTCTTCATAAGTATACCTCTAAATCAAGAGAATCTATGTAGCCAGGATGCTCAATTCCTGGGAGGTATGCAGACCTGGTTAGATACTCCAATTTATCTTAGAAAATTAAAAATGATAATAAATATAGTTAAGTACTGATTGAAACTCAGTGAAAAAACAAATCCATTTGGAAGCAATCCATTTATATGAAAAATAATAGCGGGAAGCCTAAGTAATTTTCCCTATAAATCAAACTATTGCAATTTCCTATTTTTGGAATACTTACTTTGGCGGTGAAGGATTAAGGTAGCCGCCAATGTTGGCAAGCGAAAATGAAGGAGGTGGAAAAGGGTAATTACCTACCTGGTCGGGTGTTGTGACCAGGGGACCAAGGGTCCGACAGTTGATCATCGGAAGGAATGATGGCCCAGGGTCCGCCTTCCTGCTATTCTTGGCCCACCTCGCTCGGTCTTCGGCATCTCTAGTGGTGAGCTTATTGGCACACATATCGTTCTTGACTACAGCAAGCCATCGCTTCTTGGGCCGGCCTCTCCTTCCCGTGCCCGGGGGCGGCATAGCCAGACACTAGTTCCCCACATAACTTGCCGGTCTGCGCAATACGTGGCCATACCATCGAAGGCGGCACTCTTGCAGCTTATCTGCGATGTCACAGACGCCAAGGCTACCCCGAATGTGGGCGTTTCGAATCCGATTCTTCCGTGAAACTCCACACACATCCACCGCAGCTTCTTCATTTCCGTGACGTGCAGCTCCTGCTTGTGTCGCTCTAGTAGGGGCCACGTCTCGCTGCCGTATAGGAGAGTCTTATAGACTTGCCCCTTCAGCTGTACCATCATTTGGTGGTCACAAATAACACCTGTTCCTCCCGCCATTTGGCCTAAGCCGCTGATATCCGGGCTTTGACGTCGCTGTCAATACCTGATACATGAGCTTGACTTGGTCTTCACCTATGTGAACGGGTAGGGGATCTGCACTGTACGGAATCGCGGTACATGTCAATATAGGCCTCAGGCACCGACTTCCGCAAACCCACCAGATCATCTCACGAGAGACACGCAGTCAAAGGCTTTCTGCATGTCCAGAAGCAGGAAATACAGAGGCGTGTTCTTTGACCTGTGTTTGTAAGAGTTCTCAGGGCAAATACAGGGTCCATGGTCCTACAACCCGGCCTAAACCCATACTATAATAAGACCACGCCAAGTCCGAATAGCTTATTAAAAAAAACTCCGTATGGAAAAATAATATTAAATAATATGCAAAACAATTAAATGGGAAGTTAGAGACATAATTTTCAGCATGATTAATAATTTAGTCAAACTAAAAATACAAGTTCAAGCCAAATAACAGAACGTTTACAAGAAGGACTGACAAGGACAGATTATCCCCAGATCCACATTCTATAATTTTACTACTGTCAGCCAATATGGACTTATCGTGGTTTTAATACACTCCGAGATTACTCCTGTCGCATCCGAGAGTCCACAATACGTTCGAAGACTTCATGGTGTGAGACATCAGCTTTAAACTGGGGTGGTTGGTTCACCGCATCGAGCCCTTGCCCTTGAAGATTAGAGTGATATACTCAGCCTCCACTGGTTAGGTATCCCCTATTGAGAAGGATTCAGTAAAGCTAAGATCGACTTGTGTCGCAAGCCCAGGGACTTACAAAAAACCAAAGTTCCAATAATTGTTCATTTTGCCGCAGTTCAATCGTAGATGCTTAGGAATATCTTAAGGCCTCCACTTAAGTGTCGCTTAAGTGTAGTGCTATTGGGCATAACACTATTTTTTAATGACTCGTGTCTAAATTTATTCTGAATCTATAGTTCATATTATTCAAAAATTTACATAAAAACTAAATACATATAATAAAAAGTGAAAAGAAATTAACTAACTGAAAATTGGGGCCGTGTAGAAGTATACCCAAGATGCTGGCAGCATTAAATTCGTCTCTGAATATCAATGCTTATTCTTTGCTTCCGTCACTTGTGGTGTCGACCAATTTCATAAATTGATTGCTAGCCTACGTTTTTTATAGTTTATTCCTTCGCACACAGCTGTGTATTCAGCTCATAATCGTCATAATTTACTAACTAACAGTGGTTTAATAATTTTAAGACCAAAATTTGACCTACTCAATATGAAGAAATTACGAACTATATTAACTAGTACCTATGCGTCCAATTAATTTGACAGTACGAACCGAAGTCATTACGATAGATCCTCCGTATAATATTTAAAAAATATATATAATTCGAAAAGTGTGTACTCAATATCATAATGTGTACATTTCGTATTCTAGGATTTACTTAATTTGTTATTACTAACGACAATAAAACTATCATTTTGTTAAACATTTATCAGATTTTTCAAGATCATTTAACTAATTATTAGGTAAAAAAAGTGTTTTATTTAGAAATTTAGAAATTATGGTAATCGCTCTGATGAACATACCTATAAGTTGTTGCGTGACAGGGTTAGAGTATTGGAAACATAAAAAGTACATTGAATTGGTTGAAAGTTCTATCGTCCATAACCCAAAATTGTTCTGGTCGTATTTCAATTCTAAGACAAAGAATAGTATATTGCTTAATAGCTTGAAATATAATGACACAGTTTATAATACCGGAGATAGTATTTGTAATGCATTTTCGTCTTACCTTCATTCCACATTTTTAAACTCTCCTAATCCTAACTTACATAATAACGATGCCGAGTCCCCCAGTTCGGTATCGGATATATCCTCTATTTATGTAGATATCGATTTAGTTGTTGAGTTACTTAAAGACTTAGATCCAAACAAATCAGCCGGACTAGACCATTTACCAGCTAGGATTTTAATTAATTGTGCAGAAACCATATGTAGGTCTATTGTCATTTTGTTTCAGAAGTCATTTGAAACTGGTGCTGTTCCTAATATATGGAAGCGCGCTTTCGTAATGCCTTTATATAAAAAGGGGTCTAGGAGCGAGGTATCTAATTTTCAAACTTTGTATAGTCTCCAAAGTGCTTCAGAGGTTGGTCTACGATCAGTTGTATCCGGCGTTAAAACAGTCTTTCAGTGACAATCAGCATGGATTTCTTAGAGCCCGCTCGACGGTATCTAATCTGGTTTTGTTAAATAATATCTTAACAGAAGAGATGGAGGGAGGTTCACAGGTCGATGTAATTTACACTGATTACAGTAAGGCATTTGACAGAATTGTGCATGACGTATTACTTTCAAAATTACTCAAGATTGGTGTGAGGGGGGTTATCCTCTTACATCGAGAATCTTACCCGTTAATAGAAATAGTTTTAGCTTGTTTTTAAATTTAGTGGAATCTAATGCTTCTAACTCTACCGGCAAGTGATTATAGACCTTGATTCCTACTCTAAAAGCACTCTTATTGTACATGTCATTGTTTGTAGTAGGTACATTGATATCATATACGTATCTATTACGTTTGTTTATTCTGTTTACTGATGTAGTTTTAAGTGAGACATATTATGTTTTATAAATGAGCATAATTCCAGGATATAGATATTTGTAAGTGTTAAATGTTGTTTTTCTTTAAATACATTTCTAAGTGTTTCATCTGAATGCATATTATAAATTATGCGTAAACATTGTTTTTGGAGAATAAAAGTTGATTGTATATTAACTGAGTTTCCCCAATATATAATTCCATAGGATAAGGGCGGATAAACATGACTATAATAGGCAGCACGTGCTACTTTTATAGAAGTTGTTTCAGTTAAAATAGATAGGGCATAACAGTAACTCATGTGACTTCCAGTTAAGATGAGAATCGATGGAAACGCCAAGGAAGTATATTTCATCGACTTCTTCTATTTTGTTGATACTATCTACTATCTTTAAGTTATATGAATTGGTTCTATAATTCCTAAATGTTAATATTTTATTTGAACGTAAAAAGATGTACATATATTTACACATTAAAAATATACAAAAACCAACATATATATTAGATTATTTACAAAATATACAGACTCATCTAACTTAAAACTAAACTAAAACAAAAAAAAAATTTACAAATGTCAGTCGATAAATAGCCCCGCCTCTGACAGTACCTGGGACAAAGGTGCCCATCACGCTCGCGGCATTGCCACGTTGAATGGCTATGGCTAACCTTTGCACCAGGTACGAGCCAGATCGGGAATCACCCATTGAGGGAGATCAATCTTCGCCCTAACTCGCTCGCCATCGTCTTTGCCTCAGAGCCCCAACTGCCCATGGTCTCCACAGCGATGGGCACAAAATAATATTGTGCATCCAACGCCGCATATTTTTGATGTTTTTTATGCGCAGCGTCCTCCGCAGCAGCCGCTGGAGAGAGGACGGTATGACTCAGGTGACTCGGGGCAACAGTGCTGACACAAGTAGCGTCCCATACGAGGCACTTACCTTTTTTACACGGCACCAAAGTCATACCGTCCGGTCTTTTGCCATCGGATCTATTTAGGCCCGGTGGCTCAAGCAGGCAAGAGACATCAGCTGACACTAGGGCTCTTCGAACTATATCGTTGAGAGCATGAAGCTTGTGGAAACCTCCCCGTGCAACGACGATAGCTCAAAGCGTGGTAGCCATCAGCCTCCACCATGGAGCCGCAGATGCATGTATGAGGTTCACACACCTTGCAGCCCGGCCGGAGAGCCACCGCCACACGCAGTGAGCTGTCGTCTAGCAAAGTGCCCAGATGAAGCGACGGCAGGGCGTGCAACCATGCTCCCGATTCTGGTTGAGACACAGCCCGGAGTCTAGCCAGATTAGCTCCCGAGGCAACCTCCAACAACTGATCCCTGCTCCGCTTGGCCGAAACATCATCCCAAGCGCGCTGGACGTATGGTACTAATGGCTTCGTCGCACCAGCGTTGAGCGCCAACCAAGCTGTTATGGCCCCAGACACGAAGGGTATGCTCATCTCGTCACCGTCTGTCTTACGTATTGTAGCAACGAGTCCAGCCACCCCATGCGCCGACGCCAGAAAAGCCGGCAAACCTACGTCCCGCGCGCAACGCACACCCATACCCCCATACCGTACTGGGAGAGCCGCTTGCTTCCACTGTAGCTCACTAAAATCAACATTTAGTATCGACTCTGTCGTCGATTTCAAAGCCTCATCAAATGATGAGACTTCATCTTGACAAATTCAAGTAGGCGTAGTCCGCAACAAATATGTTAATTTCGGAAGGGCGAAGCACATACGCAATAAAACAAGCGCTACGTGGGCCGAAATATATTTAATACGTTCATGAGCCGTCAAAAGAAGGCGTTTTCGGAATGAGATTGCTTCTGGCACTCCATCAAGAAAAATCGGAGACCCTAAAAGGTTGAATGAAGAAGTCGTTATTTCTTTGAGGCCAGGCATGACAGAACTAAAGCGGGAAAAGTATATGCGGGCATGAGCGCCACAGGGGAAGAACTCGCATTTAGAAGGATTCACCCGGTTCTTTGAAGCGAGGAACAAGAACCTTAAGATCCTGATAGACTTCTTCCGGCGAACCCCCCAATGTGCCGTCATCAAGATACCACAAGTTAAGTGGTGACTTGAGTTCTGATATGACTCTGTGTATTCCTAAGCAGAAAACGAGAGGCCCCAGCGGATCCCCCTGTTGCGCTCCTACCTGAGACGAAATTAAATTATTGTTGAAAAAAAGGAGAAGAAGGGTTGAAGGAGAAAAATATACTTGATACAGAAAAGGTTACAGAGATGGAATTTTGTCTTTGACCTCGCTCAAGAGAACGTCTCTTTTCAGAGTGTTAAAAGCATTACGTATGTCTACTTTCATCAGCACGCAGTCCAAGCGCTCAGGATCCATGACAAACGCACGTGTCGCATGGATAGCTGCCTCGCACCCCAGACGCGTTCCAAAACCCAGCTGGTGCCGACATAGCTTCTTTAGCGGACCAACACGCTACCTTGGCTGTCAACCTTCGGAATACGCTGCCGATGGCTATTGGCCGCACGCCTCCATCTTTTTTCGCAAGTGCGCATAGTGACGCTCCGTACAAATATGGGCACACTATCGGGTTCAACTGACCACTGAACAAAAAGTTGGCAAGCCTCGTCAAACAACAAAGGTAACCGCCGACCGTTTTCACCCGCTGTGCCTGCTGTAAGCTCTTTTAAGTGACCCGGACGCATCCCATCTAAACCTGCTGCAGAGCCGCTGTAAAAGGAACTCACGGCCATGGTGATGTCCTCCACTGACACTGTTGTTGCAACAATAGAAGAGTCAGGCGCCGATGGAAAATTCAGCGGACGCGACGGATTTGGGTGTTTTTGACAAAGGCGGTGCACTGGCGTGCCCGCCTTTAGGGCCGAGAGCCTCTCCAGCGGACATGGGCGCGGACATTCCTAAATTGGATCAGTTTCGTCTTGTTTGAATTGACTATGAGATTCAAATTTTAAGCCAATTAACAATAGTTTTAAAGGTAGTATTTATTTCGTTTTACAATGCTATTTTATCTTTATGTTTATCTACAAACAAGATCGTTGCATCGTCTGCAAACATAACGCATAAATGTTTTGTAATGTTTGGGAGCTCATTGATATATACAAGGAAGAGGAGTGGACCTAATATACTACCTTGTATGCCTAAACGATGGTCCGGAAGCCAAGACACGTCCTCACGGACCCCCCCAACGACCTGTCGAGCGCTCTGAACCTCCTTCTGGAGGCTCAGGTCGACCCGACACAACCCCTCCCTGCCGTTTCAGCGGCCCCCGTAGGCCCCCAATCCCAGTCTACAGCAGCGGGACCCCCTTCTGGGGTCTCGCTATAATATCTCCAGTATACGCTCCGTAAGGAGTGACGCTGAACGCACCCCGTCCCTACGGGGTGTCGCATCCGATGAAACCTGAAAAGCCTTCCCGGCTACAGGTGCTCCCAGGGGGTGTTTAGTACGTATGCGCCTATATACATTTTTTTCTTTATGATCACTACAAGGTAAATTTTGCGTGCTTATTTCTGTTGATGGAAACTGTAAGCTTGTGTATTGTCCAGATAAGCGTGTGTGTATGATAATATTTTATACTAATTTCTAATGGAGAAGCAAAAGTAAGGTTGCAGTTTGTCGCTGCCAGTCCACCGGTCTGCCCTGGAGGCACGGAAAGGGCGGGCACGAGGTCTTCCGTTAACAAATCTAAACATAGTATAACACAAAGTCGTTTCCCGCCGTCTGTGTCTATGTACGCCTAGATATTTTGAACTACGCAACGGATTTTGATGCAATTTTCATAAATATGTCGTTGCGTCAAGGAAATGAGGCCGTGCTATTGACCAGCATGACTCCATGCTATTGACCGGATCCGTCAAATATATAGATTAAAGAGGAAGGTTTAAAAATATGAACACCAATAAAACACAGTTTCGAATCTAAACATTTATTTTCAGCTTCGATACGTTCTGTACTCAATTGAGCCTGTAACAGTACAAGTGAACTTGACCTCCCAGATTTTACACAAAATGGAAATCAAACTTTCTAATTCTCTCTTACACAAATTTAATTCGCTTGTCGCATTAATTACAATACTATACAATTGTTACCTACGCCTTGATGGCTTTATGATGCATTTCAATAGAAAAAACTAATTCATATGAACGTGAGGAGGGGCGTCAAGTGTCTTTTCGTCAAGTACTTTCCCCGACTGTGAGGGCTCCGTTAGTTATCCCACGTCATCGAGTGCAAGACGTTTAGGAGGCCCATAAAACGTTGGCCCAAACTTCGACTTTGTGTAGCGATAGTACTAACATAAATAAAATAAAATAATCTCTTGTGTCGGTACTAGAAGTAAAAAAAAACGGGTCAACCTCATATCCTCTAGGCAGTTTCACTTTTCAGCAACATTAAGTAAAGTACTTTAAGTTTTATCAATAAATTATCTGACTCTTACAAATATTACTCTAATATTTTTACATCTTTTTTAATTTAGTTAGGTAATAAAATATTTATAACTATAAGGTTTTAGTTTAGTAAATTTTATAAGTATTATTGTATATATTTGGTATTTTAGATGTAGGTATTAGTGTATTTTTTTTTATTATAACTGTAAATAATTTATGTGTACCTTAATAAAAGTACTTTTTTATCTGACTCAGAATAGAAATTATTTGGTGACTAAAGCGAAACTGGCAAGGCGAAGTGAGGCAGACCGGTTTTTCTACTTCTAGAACTCACACAAGACAATATGTAAGTCCTATCGCTACGAAAAGTCAAAATTTGAGTCGCTATAAAAATTTTTTTTTGTGCCGTGTTATGCACGGACCGACCAACATTTTGTTAGTCTCCTAAACGTCTACCATCGCAACAAAGTGGAACTTATACTCGATGACGTAGATAACCTACAACGTCCTCAAAGCCAATTAACATCGTTGTTGCACTGTATTGCACTATCAAAATTCATTTTCTACAGAGACTGGAAGGCGTGAGTTTCTAAAATACGTTTAATATTTACGGTAATAGTTTTTCTATTGAGCACTACAATGATAACAATGAACGTGGCCCAAAAAATAGCTATAGGCAGCTACTTTGCCTTCAGTAGTTTCCCTGTTGTATGACACTGCGGCAGGGACGATCAGCTAGCCAGTTGATTCTAATCCTTACGCAGTATAAAATAAAGTCTGACTTGATTTGACTTTTGACATTGATGCGTGGCCGAGCTGACCTTGGTGGGACTTACGACCGCGATCCTGCATACGAAAAGCGACTTTATCTTATACAGGATAAGGATTAGTATCAACTGGCTAGCTGCCTGATCGGTCCTGGCGTGTCGTAGTAGAGTGCTTAACACGCCATACAACAGGGAAACTACTGAAGGTAAAGCACTGACAACTCGGCGTCTCGGCACCCCCTCACGATTATTATCGCTGTAACGCTAAATTATTTTGGCTTTTGAAACACATAAACTATTACATGAAGGCTGTACAAGTGTACACACTAACGGATTTTTTAATCCCACAATTCAATAATACAATGTCAGAAAATAGTTCAACATCATCTAACCGAGAAAGTGGACCTGGAAGTTTAGTTCCGAGACTTACATTTCTAGCTATAATCTATAAAAATGTAACCAACATAATGTTCCATACGATTTATTGCGGCCGCGATTCACCGGGCTATTAAATGCATTCCTTGTAATTTGTCACCAATTACTATAAATATATTTCATATTTTACATAAAGGCACGGGTTGCCACTATACGTAGGTCAGCCTACGTAGCATGGCGGGCGTCGTACACGAGACAGCTAGCTGACTCTTTCGACTTGCATCGAAGTGAGCGAGACATAAACTTATGCAAAGCCCGTCATGGTACGCAGACTGGTGTCTTGTAGGCAGGCTCGGAGACACTGCTGCCCATGGGCAGGGCCCAGTCCACTCCTGGGCACCAGTGGGCGCCGAACGCACGACCGCCCCTTATAAAGGGGTTGCCAAGCCGCGTTGACACCGCATGATTTTAATTGATTTACGTCAACGATCAATAAAATCTACAGCTTTTTAGGAACAGAGCATATCCATTTGCGCACCAACTACGAACACAACTAGATAATAGAGTTATAAATATCATGGGCCAATTGTCGAATGAGGGCGAACGCGAGTTGGAAATGCGACTAGATGGCGCCTCTGACGAGTAAGGTCCGTTGTCAAAACACGTCGCACTATTGGTCAAAATCCAACGCTCAAAGTTGACAGTTGAATTTCAGCCAATGAGACGGCGTTATTTTGACAGTGACAAAACCTTACGCGCCAGTGGCGCCAACTGGTGAGCACGAAAACGGTTGGGCCTCATCGGGCCGATCTTGACATGTCCAGGCAGATTGTTTGATATGGAGGTTTCAATTCGGTTAGATAAGTGTTGTGCCTAAACGCCAGACCTATACAATCCGAAGATCGGCCCAATTCGACGATCGGATTACAACATATACATTACAACGGACAACGCGTAAAACTGTAAACTTATGTAGAATACAAAATAATCTTTGAGGAACGCGCCACTGTTATACTTCGTACGTATGGCAGCCAAACTGTAGAAACCGCGCCGTTCAAAAAACCTTTTCTTTTCCACTATTTACTGCCACAGCAATGGCCAGTTGTGCTACTCGGTATACGGCCATAGCGCGTGTATGTGGTCTATGGTAGACCCTTTACGGAAACCGGTTTGTTGGGGAGGTGGAAGTCGTCAAACGTACGCGTGAATCGATTAGTGAGGACGATTTGATATAGATATGGCTCAGGGGCGCGAAGTTATAACCGACACATGAACCATAAGTCAATTCAAACAAATGTTTCAGAATGATTCTGCATAGAACTGTTAATCTATACAAAGCATAAAACAAAGTCGCTTCCCGCCGTCTATGTCAATGTAGGTACGCTTAGATCTTTCAAAGTACGCAACAGATTTGAGTGCGGTTTTCAACAATAGATAGTGTTTCAAGAGAAAGGTTTGTAAGCAAGAAAAAAGGGTAGGTAGGTTCTATTTTTCATCTATTAAATATTTACAATGGTTACATTAGAATCATTTTGGTTTTCCAACACGCTGTATATCAATATTTACCGCTGTTTATTAACATGGTATAAAAATAGAAACAGTCTTTACACAAGTATTGCAGTCTCTACGATTTCCTGTTCCTAAGGATTTCTTTACAAGCTTAGGCCAGGCTTACAACGAAACGGCGCGGTTCAGCCGCTCTGTGAAACGGCGGTTCTACAGGTTGACCTCCCATCCAGACGACAGAGCTCACGGTGGCGGTCAGTCAACGGATCATGCTCCGTAAACAATCGGGCAGAGACAAAGCTTCGGACAACCGAACAATACCATTGGTATTGCACTTCAAACCGGTTACCGCCAGTAATAGGCACACACGTTCCAAAATTAAGATTGGCTGCCCAACCATAAGCGTCAGCGACTACTTGAGCGCTACAAAGTATTATCCAAGATTCCCTATTTCATTTATAGAGGAAATAAGTCGCCAGTTTCAGTTTCTTTCTAAACCTTTAATAAGACACATCCTCTACTGTTACAGTCTCAACTTTCGTAACAAACATTCGGATAAAACTCTAGTCAGGACCAATATCCGCGATTTCACCGATCACTACCCGATTGCGGGTAACCGTGTCAACAAAAAAAAAACTACCCACATTCGCAACACATACCTACAACGGCACGGTTGTTCGGAGCTCTGTTTCTATCCGCTTATTTACTCATTCCCAGACCGAGCCGATGGGATGGCCGGTTGACAGACCGTCCGGATCGGGGCGATCCACACCGGAGAGATCGTAGTGGAGCGATCCGATCCGGTCGATCTCATAACGGGGCGGGAGGCACGGGTCGCCAGCGGGCGCCCGCGCGTGTGGGCCTTTGCTATATCTTGTCCTGTATGAATGGATGCGCGAGACAGTGGTTCACTGACGCCCTCTTCGCGGGGTCCAGCATCAACATACGTTCCAACAGGTCCTTCAGTTGGGTCAGCTTCTTCTGTTCGGGGGGCTGGATCCGATGGTGGGCCGGTGCTAGCTCGGCTTGCAGGTCCCGCGTCGCCTTTATGCTGGACATCACCACCACTTTCTCCTGCGGGGTGCGGGGTTCGAGTTAATATACAGTGATTTCATGTTGACGATGCAAAGGGCTACCGTATGCATGTGCTCGTGATAACACGTGACTTTAACTATGGCACCAACTCTCGAAATCGCAAAAAAAAACGCCAATACATTTTGGCAGAATTTATTTTCAATTTTGTATGCGAGTTGATTTTTTTACGCGATTTCAGAGTCGGTGCCATAGTAAGTTGGATTTGTTTGGTTCTCATTAGATAGCGACTATTTAGTGACGATACCCCGACAGCCTGACAACAGACTAATATCACAGTATAAAGAATACTAATACTAATATTGTTTTGGATCCCGTAAACAAAATTAATTATCTAAGTACATCAGGAAGTAGGACTCCGTCAAGCCTTTAGAGTCTGCCTGGGTGAGAACCACCGCCTTGTCCTTTCCTATCCCACCGCCAAGCAACAATGCTTGCATTTGTGTGTTCCGGTTTGAAGGATAACACAGCCAGCGCAATCACAGATAGGCAGAGGTATTTCATCTTAGTCCTCGCAATTACAACACACCTGCTGGAAGAGATTTCTTCTTAGAAATAAGTAGCGCCTGTTGTGTCGTCTTTCATTTTTGTAATTTCTGTTTACTATATATTGTGTGCAATAAATTGTTAAATAAATAAATAAACACCTGCGATTCTGCATTTTAGTCCACGAAATCTAAGTGCATGATTAGGTACTTACCATCAGATACCTAAATATCAAAATAATAGTAAAAAAAAAAAACAGAATAAAACTTCATTCAACTCACCCTCTCCGTAACCTTATCCAGCTCGTGGTACAAAAAGTTACAATTCGCGTCAAAGTGCTGGTCCTTGAACACGCCCCGCTTCACGATCTTGTTCGGAAACCTGCCCTTCAAGTCCATGAAGTACTTCAGCATCTCGTTGTTCGATTTCCCAACGAACATGATCCGTCCCGTCGACAGCTCGTAGATGGTGCACGCAGTAGACCACATGTCGATGCCGTGCTCGTACGGGACACCCAGTATGATCTCTGGGGCTCGGTAGAACCGCGACACGAGGTAGGGAGTGTACTCGTTCTCGGTCGCGTGTGAGGCTGAGCCGAAGTCGCACAGTTTGAGCATCAGCTTGCTCTCGTTCACCAGGATGTTGTCCGGCTTTATGTCTGCGGGGGAAGGGCGAGGTTAGCGTGTCGTGTGTAAAGTCAAGTAAAATCTGGCAGTGATTAGCCTTAGAAATTTTATTCAAGATTAGCAACAATAATAATTAAGAATATAAATCATTTTATAAAATTTAATATAAAATTTTTATTGGCTTATATTGACTATATAATATAGAAAGGTAATTTAAATAATCTCTGGAGATGATAAAAAAAATTCCTAGCACTTTATTTGTAAAAAATAATAAAAAACGCCTTTGGCGAAACCTCTCTCGGCGAAAACAAAAAATATCACGATTTCGCCGAAAGGGGGCTTTTTGGCAGAAGGTAGCCGAAGCCGAAATCGAAGCTTCGATCGGATACTGATCGAAAGCCTTGTCACACCTATCGAAAGTCAAGTGTACGCAAGTTGTTATCGCCCCTAATGCTCAGTAGACAAACTGACCCAAGACAGTGTTACGACAGTAACAGCTTGCCATCAGGTGGCCAATCTGCTTAATTGCCACACAAAAATAACTGCCAAACTCACCCGCATGCAGTATCCCGGTCTTCTTCAACAGTTTCAGCGCCAACAGCATCTGCTGCGTGTAACTGCGCACCGCCTTTATATGTATTCCGCTGTTCTTCCCGTATTTCTTGAGTACTTCCCGCAGATTCATTGACAGTGGCTCCATCACCATGCAGAGATGCCGCTTGTGGAAGAAGTGCCTGAAGAGTCGGAGACAGTGGAACTTGTCCTCGGGGTCGGCGTCGTTCAGCCGCTTCAGGATTTCGAGCTCGCGGAGACCGGTCTTGTGCCTGTGTAAGAAGGGACTTGTAAGTGCTGGAACAGGTTTTATGTTGGGGTTCCTGAAAGGCTAAACATCGAGAAAACTTGTCAAATATAGGTATATATCAAAATTCAACCCCCAGGGGTGAAATGGGATTGTAAAAGATGATATTATGTCATTTGCAAGTAGGTATAATGTAATTATTATCTCTGTCGGATGAAGTCCACACTGGGCAATGACGAAAAAACTCCTGACAGGGCAGGGCATACTGGAATATAATGTTTGATATATAAAATGGCCGACGGATGTACCCAAAAATAACATAAGAACTAGAATTCCCTAGCATCATAGCACACAAAATAGCGAATCGGTACGCTCATGGTCTGTCATCGCCATAGAAACGGGACCATAGGGCCTGCCCTCCTTACGGTGTAAAGAGTTTCTTTCGTCGTTAACTCTGGAGTGCAGCAGGGCTCAACAGAAGCATCCACAACCGCGAAGATTATGATATTCGAATAAGTACTCGCATGGCAACCTACACTCGACAGACTTTTTATAATAAGTCTGACATTCAACCATTATCTCACTTAGGGGGTCTAAAAAGGCCACATTAGCGATTCATATTATGATTCGTATTACAGTGCCACAAAGTTATCTGATCCAGTGGCCAATACTGGAACTAAGTGACGTCATTGTTAATTGTCATGTCAATGTTAACAACAGCGACGCTGCAGATAAGTTTGTAACAAATTAATATGAATCATATTGTGAGCGTCGGTGGCCGAGCGGTTACAGTATCCGTCTCGTAAACCAGAGGTCCCGGGTTCGAATCCCGCTCCGGCCATGTACCAATGACTGTCTGAGTTATGTACATTAGTTAAATATTAACCGATGCTCTTACGGTGAGGGAAAACATCGTGATGAAACCTGCACATTCAGGCGACTGGATGTGTAACCATGATCCAATCTGGTCAGGTTCCCCTGGTAGCAGGGTCATGGAGGTCAGATGGCAGTCGCTCCACTGTAATTACCTGACCTGCCAAATCCTGGATCATGGTCAAGGCGGACCCTGGCCCTCGTACGCGAGAGCACAACCGGGACATTAACGCCAAGATGAGACATTATGAAGCACTAATGTGTTTAGACCCACTGGTGACGATGCGGTCGAACATGGAGCAGCCGAACATGGAGCAGCCGACATGGAGCAGCCTATTCACTCTAGCCCTGACCGCGTCCAGATAACAACGACATTCACACACTCAGCGATCACAAAGGCGAGCAACACTTACATGACCTCGTTGTTCCTGATGATCTTGACGGCCACGTCGCTGGCGCCGCGCGCCCGGTCCCGCGCGCGCACCACGTTCGAGAACACGCCCTGCCCCGTGTACCCGTACACCTGGTAGCGGTTGTCCAGGCTCTCGCCTATGCGCACCCTGTCCGGTAACACGGGTATTAGGGAACAAGCCTGTTCTTTTTTTTTTTTTTTTTTTTTTTCAACTTTTTATTGTACACAATAATTATATACAGAGAAATATAACAGTATAGAAGACACAACAGGCGCTGCTTATTTCTAAAAAGAAATTTCTTCCAGCAGGCCTACAGAAGAGTGATGTTAGGCTAAAGTAACGCAAATACGACGTGCACAATAATTGAATACATAAATGTATTATATTATAATATACATATAGGTATATAAAGCTAGACATATTATTAAAACAAGCTATCTAAAATACATAAATATATAAGTTATGGACTAGACAGGGAAAGATAACACTCCTTGACTCTCTTTTTAAATATAGACAGTGACTGGCTGTCACGCACATTATGTGGCAGAGAGTTCCATAGTCTAGCTGCATGGACAGTGAAGGAGTAAGAGAAGAAATCGGAAATTTTGACTATCGAAAAGATAATTAATGTCGTATGCAATAAATAATTGTTGAGATTGAGTTTCGAGTTTAGGAAGGATCATGTACGCTGTGGCAGAAGCGTTTGAAGCTTGAGGGAATTCAGATGGCGCCACTGAGACGTAAGGTCTCCTGTCATAATAATATCGTGTTCAAAGAAAATGGACATAGAGGCATGTCCAAAAGGGACGGCTATAAGTTTAAAACGGTTTTGTACGACATTGAGTCATTAATTTAGAGTTGTGACAGATTGCCAGTGTGTATTTTCTATAAAACGAGTCGCCATCTATGCTCCATGTCCAATATCTTCGGTGAGAAACTAACGCTCAAAGTTGACGGTTAGATTTCAGCCAATAGATCGGCGTTATTTTGACAGTGCCAAACCCGTAATCGCCAGAGACGTATAATGCCGAGCAAAAACACACGGCTCAATTGGACAATGACACATACCTGTAGTAGCCCTCGGCGTCGTCCCAGTTGTCCGTCAACGAGGGGTTTTCGAGCGCCGTCCGACTGTTGGGCTTCCCAGGCGCCGAGTTCTAAAATAAATTTAATAAAGGTTATTAAAAATCTTCAAAACGAAACGCTCGGTAAACTGACGCAATAAGAATGCCACTGAATCTCAATTGAAGCTAAAGGATGGTGAGAAAAGCTAGTAAACAATTCTAACGACCTGCGTATAACTCACATCGACACTGTCGAATATGTCCTGGTCAGCAAACATGTCCCACTGGTTGCCTGGCTTCATATTCTTCTCCAGTTTAATGGCTTTCGCATCCTTATCTTTCTTGGAGACGCCGTCGACCGCGTCGCTCTGTCACAAACAATCATTATTATTCATTATTTAACAGTTTATTGTTCACAAGATAAAACATACAGGTTGTGTTACAGAAGTATAAGACAACAGGCACTGCTTATGTCTAGAAAGAAATCTCTTCCAGCAGGCCTACCAGAGAGATATGTTATAATAGTTGCCGATAAGACGTGCACAATACAGCCAAAAATATATACATAAAATAACTATTATAAATTACAAATAACAATTTATTTGCTTTAAACATGGCTACACATGGTCTTACAAAGGTAGAGTCAATATAAATATGTACTAACTAGCTTTTACCAGCGACTTCCTAACAGAAAAATAAGGTTTAAGTTCAGGAGACACTCCCGCGGGAGCCATATTGAATTTTGGGATAAATTGTAGCCTATGCGATATTCTGAGCTATAATCTACTTCATTGTAAAATTTTATCAAAATCCGTTTCAACGTGAAGAAGTAACAACATACAAACATCCTTACAAACTTTTGCATTAATAACTTTAGTAGGAAGAGGTAAAAGAAATGAAATACATGTACTACAGGACACCAGGACCTACCCCACTCAAGTATGGAAATTCTTGTTATGATAGGCACAGGTTACACTTACTCTTCATTAAATATAAACAAAGCAAATCAGAACAAAATTAGGAAGAAAAATATGTACCTTGCTGTCCATGGCGTCTGCCCTGGTATCTTTCGCTTCGGCCTTGGCATCCTTGGCGTCGGCCTTGGCATCCTTGGCGTCGGCCTTGGCATCTTTGGCGTCGCTCTTGGCATCCTTGGCGTCTTTGGCGTGCGGTTTGTGCCTCGCATTGGGCTCGGGCCGCGGCGGCGTGGTGACCGCGGCTTCGGGGCGCGGCGGCGACGCGGGCGGCGCATCGGGCGCGTTCACGCCTAACCTCTGTTGAGAAGAATTAAATATTTAATATTAAACGCAGCGTGGGTAGGCCTTCTACTAGGTGGAACGACGATACCAATTGATGCGGAATGCACAAAACCGGCCTTTGTTATGATCTCTGGAGGAGGCCTATGCCCACCATGATGATGATGAATAATAGCGAACAAGAAGATCAAGGAGCCTACTCCAGACGTGCGAATGGGAAACGTTAGGGCTTTCTGGATACCCCTGGCTGGATGAAGTGCTGAAGGCTCTGTCCGAGCTTAAGAGGCCGACATCGAAGGAAACCGTGTCAGCAGACGTCTTTTGGTGTCGTGGGCCAAGCTCCTCTTTAGGCCGATGAGCCAGACAACCTAGAGAGTCTGCTCGTGGTCGGGAAGACGGAACGAAAAAGACCACAATGACGTAGTCCCAGAAGAGTTTTGTCTATCCGCTCGGGAGCTATATTGGCCTCAATTAGGATATTCGGACACATATATACACTTCAAACTTATGTATAACGCCCTTCTTTTCCCGTCCGGTGTTGATAAATACAGTTTGTTGTAATCAAAACCACTCTTAACCTTTGATCCAAACATTGCGCGCTCCCCAGAACCAACACCAGACCGCGAGACACCGCAAAACAACGTGCAAACCTCCATGTCATAGCTTAGAAATACACCACACTGACTCACAACACTGACATAATAACATAGAGACAATATGTTTGACAAACTTCAATCTGTGATAGGAATCTAGCTAGCATAATAACACACGATAACCGATCAATAAAACGTGCAGTTATTACATAATCTTATCGGGCCGTACCATCCCACAATTAGACAATAGTACCTATTACATATTTTTCCAACTTAATTTTAAAGGTCACAGTGATATCACCCATTCAATATGGATATGGAAACTCACACCTTTGCGCATAATAAGCACAGAGCCAAGAAGACTACCGAGTAATTACTACGCAACACTTGCTCGGGCGCTATTTTTCCTTCCTTGTTTATAGACCCGCTTGGACTGAATAAATTTGCATAACCTTGTTAAAGAATAACCGTTGATCTGTTGTGAGTTGCCTTGTGAGTCACTGTGAATTCGACCTTACAGAGAGACTTTTCTTCATCGTTTTATCTGTGGAATGTGGAGTGAGGGCAGGGTAGTTCAAACAGTTTAAAGGTTGCACGATTAATCTACAGTAACCGGGGTCGAGACGGCGGCCTAACTTGCCCTCCGAAGAACAGTGTAATCTATACACCGGTATCAGAACTAACCGACAGAAAATGTCGGATACCCCCCGACAAAGTTTACAAATACTCTGAAACGATTGCAATGAAACAAAACTAGAAAGCTAAAAACCATATCTATTAAAACTGTGTTGTGAGGCTGAAGGTACTGCGAGCCAAAATATGAAAGAGTCAGGCGCGGTGCGAACAAACGCGGCGAAATGAGTCGTGCGCACAGCCGTATGGCCGTCGCATTAAACCATACGCCTGTGCGGCCGCCCGGCCAGGCGCGTTCGTGTTTAGGCGAAGCTTGTACGCGGCTCTACGCCGATTGCGTCCATACATTTTTGCTTTTTAATGATCAGATTATTTTCTTCTTGTTAGGTACCTTGTTACCATCATATTATGTACTTATGTTAAATAAACTAGTACCTTCCCAACGATTTTAAAATATTTTTTCGCTTTTTCCCTTTTCGCAAAAGAAGTATTGATAGTATTATTACCCATCCTATTGAAATAGAAAAGATAGGCCGCCCAAGAGATGACATTCATCGGTGCAAATCATATTTCTTCGACTTTCATGTACCTGCTTTGTGTACTAAACGCCTTATCTTAAAACTAATTAAGTAGTGGAATTGAAAATACTGGTACAAAAATATTTTTTTTGTACATTTATCTCGAAAGTACAAGGATAACCTTTTACCCGCTTTTTCTTAAAATAATTGAATACCCCTTATCACATCCCTTACCTTAAACCTTATCGGCTTTGCAGATGGGTTTGCTCTACCTACATGAATAATATGAATCATGTTTTTTCCGACCTTCAAATATTGTATTCCCAATATCATTGTAAAATCATAGGCCCCATTCGCGTGCCATACCTATATGTATAAGGCATCTAAGTAGGTAATATAGGTATCGCATCAAATAAATTAGAATTCATCGGCTCCTCATAATAAATTATGAAATATAATAAAATTACTTGTCAGGCTAAGCCGCGCCGTATTGCCTGTCCGCATGTTGGGGTATTTTGTATAGCGAAACGAGTCCGCCCGCACTCGCGTAGCGCCGATTTTCTGGACCTGCGAATAGCGTCGTGGCGTAACGCTAGTTTTTTTTTCTTTTTTTTTATAATTATAATCCTTACAGTGTTTCTTACATTTAGCCTTACTTCTAATTACCCTGCCAAACTGCATAACAGTTTGTTGGCAGTTACGACTCACATGTTGCGTCGGCCGCAGCGAAAGTGTTGAACAGCATTTCAAATAAACCGCATCCAAATTTGTCCACTCTTTTGGGAGCTACGATGCCACAGACAGACACATACCATCACACATACACAGATACACACGTCAAACTTACAACATCAATATATAGTTTGCCACATTTGTTTACCAAACAAGTCAGTCTATACCAAATATAGGTGAACTTCTCAGGTTTCACAAGCGGGCAGAGTAAAGTTCCCTGGAGACATGGAATTCACGATATCTCCGACCCTACTACGTACACGATAAGGGCGTCATTAACCTTTCCAACATCGCCAAAACCGATAGAAGAGATAGCGTGAGCGTACCTTGACTAATTGTTCGCGCTGCTTACGTCGCCGCTCGATGATCTGCTCCTCGCTCTCTTCCTCGTCGTCCGTGTTGATCGAGATGTCTAGCTCGTCATCGCTCGAGCTTGCCACTAGGTGCGCCACCTCGCTGCCCGAACTCTGTTAAAAAGGGTATCAACGTTGAGTGAAACCTCCTCGGGTTCTTGGTAGATGGAAATAATTACGAAATTACAAACAGGATCGCAAAGGGCCGTCTACGCACCGATTACAACAACAGGAATGGAATACTTTGCCTGGCGATATGTTCCCCGAACACTGCGGTCTGCGGGGCTATTGGCTAACTCAGTTGAAAACTGAATTTGGCATTAAACAATTCTACACTACGTCATCTACGTGGGCCACTGACAAAAGGGTGTAAGAAATTAGAGTAGTCTTCTTTAAAGACAAAGTCGTCTATGTCCTACCGTTACCCGGTCCTTCGCGATCGTATTACGCCCTCCACAGTGCACTCAGCACCGGGTCGTACCTTTCGTTCGTCGCGGTCGCCGCCCTTCCCGCGGCGGTGCGGGCGCGGGGAGCGCGCGCGGCGGCGGCTGCGCGCGGGGTCGTCGCGCTCGGGCCTTTCGAGCCGGTCGGGCCGCTCGCCGCCGCGCCGCTCCCGCCGCAGCTCGGCCGACCGCCGCACCTCCCGCTCCCTCCGCCGAACCTCCGACGACCGCCGCTCTCTCTCGCGCTCCCTCTCCCTCCGCCGCTCCCGCTCCCTCTCCCTCTCCTTCTCCCGCTCCCTCTCCCGTTCCCGCTCGCGCTCCCGCTCCCGCCGCTCCCTCTCCTTCCTCTCGCGGTAATCCCGCTCCTCGTACAACTTCTCCATCTCTCGTTTATTCTCCCTGTTTATGATATCGCGCAAATCCTCCTCGTGCTTCTTCTTCGACTTCTCCTTTTCGACCGACCGATCCCGACTGCTCTTGTAGGTGTGCGGCGGGTGCTCGCGGTCGCGGGGCCGGCGGCGGCGCGCCCGCGGCGAGCGCCCGCCCTCGTCCGTCAGGCAGATCACGTCGTGGCCGGGCTCGTCGTCGCTGTGGTCCGACGCGTACGCCACCAGCCGCGCCTGCAGCAGCTCCTTTTGCTTCATCAGCTCCTCCAAGTTTAGATCGTCATCCTCGATCGCGTTCAATTCGGGGCTGGCGCAGTCTTCCTGGTAGTTCTCTGTGTCCGAATTCGACGATATGACCTCTAGATTCTCCTGTTTGTCGTCGCGGGGACCGCGCGGCTTGGCGTCGCCGTTGTTGGTCTTGGCCGGCGCGGGCGCGGGCGAGGGCGAGGGCGCGGGCGCGGGCGCGGGTGCGGGCGCGGGCGAGGGCGCGGGCTCACGGCGTGGCTTCTCGACGGGCTCGCGCCGCGCGGGCTTGCACTGCCGCGACTTCTCGATCAACTCTTCCACATCCGATAACGACACCTCGCTCTCGGGCTTCGGGGTCCGAGACTTCTCCTTTTTAGACTTCTTCCTCTTTTTCTGAGCTTTGTCGTCCTCCTCTTTGTCCTCTCTTTTGCGTTTCTTATGCTTTTTAGTTTTCTTCTTTTTCCTATTTTCTTCGTCTACGTTTTCACCGTTTGCGGACCGCTCCGATTCTTTAAGCTTGGTTCTGGAACAATTAAATAAAAGTATTGTATTAAAGCTGCTGTTCCACCGGAGGAGTAAGAACAATATATTTCCACCGACTCAAAACTCCATTAGGCATGTTTTTTAAAGATGGTATCAGATCAGCCCGGGAAATCGATAATAGATACTGTTCTAACAGTGTTTGGTCTCCATACGTACGTCTCCAGAAAGCAGATCTCTCTTTTACAGCAAACTTAGCACACATGGCGTTGATTACACTGCTTAATACTATTATATGCCTAAAGACGAGAAAGAAATGAAAGTAGCATACAATCTCTTGACCTGCACTGTATACTTAAAAACACATTTTCTTCAGAGTTTTATTACATTTTATACTTAAACCAATGCTGATTACAGAATGTTTCATAGCAACGCTGGTAGAAAACAATAGTAAATTAATACGTATATGGGGTTTATTAATTGTTACATTATTTTGTAGAAATAACGCCTATGTCTGACATTTAAAATGTCAAGTGTGTCAAATCTTAGGAGAGACCAGAGAGAAGATAATCACTTTAGGAAATATAATACCTCAGAAGAGATGCCATCTGCATAGAGTCCTTATCACAAAACGGGCACAATAAAATCTACAGCGAATAGTGGTTCAATCCTCACACAACAAAAACAATTATTTATCAGAAGTGCACAAGTTTTTACACTGAAACTAACTTATCACTTGAAAAACAATTTAGCATCACTTTCACAAATTATCACACATTAGCGACCACACAGAAAAGACGTAAGACGAAGACAGGGCACAGACAGGACGCGGACGCGACTTTTTAAAACATACAGAAAAGATGGGGCACGGACGCGGCGCCGTCGCGGACCAGTCAAGAACGCAGGCAAGACAAGGACAGCAAGCGCTGCGGGCGAGGCCCGGCTCCCCACTCCGATCGCACCCCCGTCCATTCTGTATGTTTTAAGACGTGTCTGCGTCGCGTGAAGTCGCGTCCGCGCCCTGTCTTTGCTGTAGGTTTTGCGTCGCGACGTGTCTATACATTTTGTATGAAAGTAAATTGAACGGGCGCCGCGTCTGCGACGTGTCTGCGTCTTACGTCTTTTCTCGCTTAGCGTAAACCAAATTTACACCAATAGTTTGGCCAACTGCGACAACATTCAGGCGACTGAATGTGTAACCATGATCCTATCTGGTCAGGTTCCCCTGGTAGCAGGGTCACGTGCGCGAGTGCACAACCGAGACTGATGATGATGATCGAATCAGGCGGCATGATGGTAAGTAGCCACCATTACACCTGGCGTGCGTGCGTGCATTACGGGCAATTTGCAGAAATTGTACAATTTGTTTGTATGCAATCGTAGAATTTGTTGTAAAGTGTACGCGAGTTTGAGAACTCTTTTGAGAAGCAAGAAAAAATAGTTAGTGTTAGGAACCACTGGAACAACTGCTAAGTCTATAAATAAATATGCTTGGACTTTACACAGCGCCATCTAGTGCTAGATAACTCGATCAACTACTACTGTGACCACATTTCCCGAAAATGACGAGGTAAACCTGAGCAGCGTTGCCGTAAAATCAAAGAGTATGGTATACCAAGGTATAATATGTCTATGCGTAAGGTTGAAATCATGCCGTGATGGACTGGAGCATGAAGGTGATGATCGTCCAGATTATTCGATTACGACGTCGAGAGCAGGGAAACGTTACAACAATCAATATGTAATTGCAAATGCGTACGAGTACCGCTGTGTTAACGTTATCGGCATTCAGCCGACCATCGCGGAACAAATCAAATCACTAGGTCGATTTTTCTGACGCCATAGTAAAACCTCAGTTATTCTAGTAGGCGGTCTATGAACTGGCGTAATATGCGTTGCGTCTGGCAACCGATTTTATTTTTTACCGGTGTATAAATGAAATACTTTAGTACGAAAGGATCAAATATTTAAAATAATTCTATTTAATTGGATATTATAAATAAATTTATACTATTTTGGCAGAAAAATGCATTGATTTTATAGGTACTGCGCTCAACTTAAACCACACTTAAGTTAGCGCCTTAAGATGTTCCTAAGCATTTAGGAGTCATAAAAAAGGTTAAGAGTGCCTTAGCGAGTTTAGTTTTGACTTAAGGTTGGTGTTGGGGGCTTTTTCTTGTTAGGAATATTATCTTAAATTAACTTAGGCGTCGCCTAAAGTATGGTGCAATCGGGCATAAGTTGCATTGTATATGTTGCCGTATGTAATTATGTCGGTTATCTTGTTACAGATCACAAACAATATATATTTGACCCGTTAGATCAAAAACTAACGGATTTTACAATTTTTTTTTTCTAGCCAAGCATTTGACCGCCTTACGGTGATATAACGGTCTGTCATAAGACTACACCGCTTGGAATGGCTGGTATAACCAGCTTTGCGCCGTTAAGTGGCCTGTGCAGTGGAGAAACTCAGACAGGAAATAGATGCACGACACCCACTGTATGGCCTGAAATGCACTGAGGACGCCTCAAAAGCCGCAACAGCTTCCTGAGCTCTACCGTCTCTACTAAGAAACCTCCTAAAGAGGCAAGAGGCATCAGTGGCATACGCAACACCCAGCGCCTCCTGGATCCATCCCACCCACCGATACCCTGCCACTAGGTGATAAGCTGCAATGGTCAACTTGGAAATCACTTAACCGTTTACGGACCCAGCATGGCCACACCAAAAAACCTCTGGCTAAATGGGGCTTCATCAGGCACAGCAGGATTGCGACTGGTGCGCTCGAGAATTCACTTGATGAAGAAGGTACATTCGCAAAATGGCGCATAGAAATTTCGCTAAATG
The DNA here is from genome assembly GCA_907269095.1 of Blastobasis adustella. Taxonomy (NCBI): domain Eukaryota; kingdom Metazoa; phylum Arthropoda; class Insecta; order Lepidoptera; family Blastobasidae; genus Blastobasis; species Blastobasis adustella. Next base: position 32,296,915 of record OU026114.1, on the reverse strand, counting down.
TCATTTGTCAAAAAGTCACCTTAGTAAAATACCACATTCAAAAACTGTGCCGTTATTCGAAGCCTAATTAAATGAGAGTAGCGTACTTGATTACCTATCTGTGGCGGTTGCATTATACCTGTCCTTTTCACTCCTACCTCCCTCGGCTCTCCCTTTCTCTTTTACACCTGGCAAGCACTTCACGTCAATGAACAGCATAAATAGCGTGACGTGAGTGTGGAGCCCTCATTGGCGTTTTGATTTCCGACCTGTGCGGTTCACAAAACAGTAAGTGTTGAATTTTTTCCTAATGGTTTTTTCCGTTCGATTTTATTTAATATAAATTATCTGTCCTTTTATTGCATAATTATGTTTTTCGTGCAAAGGAAAATGGTATTCAACAGAGAACCTGTGTCATTTAAATCAAAAGGAAATGTTGGCATTATTGAAGGCGTTTCAGAAAGGAGAAATTTTCCTCCAAATATCCACGGTGTCAGTACAATCCGACAATCGCACAGTACTTGCATATTTGCGAAACGAAGGGGGGACCAGATCACGCCCCTTGTTAGAACTGACGAAGCAAATTTATAAAATCCTAGACAAGTTTCATGTAACCCTGTTTCTCCATCACATTTCTGGCCTGTACAATACAGAAACCGACCATTTATCAAGTCAGAAGCACGTTCCAGAGTGGCTCTTACTACCCAGCATAACCCATAAAGTATTCCTAAAGTGGGGCATACCAGCCATAGATCTTTTTGCTTCACGAAATACTCATGTAGTACCCCGCTACGCAAGCCTGGATTTGACGGACTATCAAGCAGAATTACACGATGCCCTGAGCAGAGTTTGGAACTATCCACTAGCATGGGTGTTTCCGCCTCCGTTTTTAGTTCCGAGGGTCCTCGCTCACCTAAACAATTCACGAGGGATTTATCTACTCGTAACACCGCGATGGGAGAAAGCCTTTTGGCGCCCGGACCTCAGGAGTCGAGCAATAGCACCTCCGTTTACTGTGATGAATCTAGAAGAAGTCCTGATAGCCACGACAACAAACAGAGCACCACCCAATTTTCATGGAAATGTGGAAATGTGGGGGTGGAGTGAAGCTCTAAGGGACTGGTCCGAAGACCAAATAGAACTTCTGAAATCAGGATGGGTGTATCGACGATCAAAACCTACCTCTCGGCGTGGAAGCGTTGGCGCTCATGGGCTGAAAAGCATCGCGTATCCATCACTTCACCAAATCGATCAGATCTTGCCAGGTTTCTTTTGGAGAAACATAAATTTACTAAAAACACCACTTTATTACATAAGTCAGTAGTGTCCACACTATGTAACCCTGACAAAATTGATCGCTTGAGTTGTCATTCACTTGTTAGACACATATTAAAATCAATTTCTATCAAAAATCCTAATTTCGATAAACCTATTTGGGATATTGATTTTTTTCATCTTGGCTCAGTAACAATTTTTATTCACAATCACACATAAACCTGTATGAGTGCGTCTTGAGCACTGCTTGTATTTCGTTACTTTGCTCTGGACGCAGAGTCCATGATTTGACACTACTAAGTGTTGATAATGACCATTTTACTACATCTACTGATTTTATTACCTTTTGGCCTCGATATGGCTCCAAAACAGATAGTGCTGATTATAGACTGGATCTGGATGGAAACTACATTGTAATTCAGAATCACAAGCTTAAGATCCAGTTTTTTGGGTATCATCCTTGAATAAACTGTCAAAATCACGCAGGGCCCAATGTAATAGCCAAAACTTATTATTAACTATCGCCGGTAAGCCTAAGGCCGCCCCGAAAACAACTATATCTAATTGGATCAAATCATTAATATCCGATGCAAGCATTCAGATCTGGATCCAAAACTTTCCAATAAATGACATTTTAAAGAGAGGCAATTGGCGCTCTCAGAACGTATTTATGAAATATTATAAAAGAGAAGTGTTATCAGATCAATCTACTTCATCAGCAAATGTTACTCTTTTGATTGCCCCTATAAAAATCAAAATTATATTGTTATATTAGCAACTTTTTATTGATACATTTACATGAAAGGTTGTGTACCTATTTGATTGAACTCCTTGTTATTTTTATGTTCTCCCTTTTTGCTAAAAGATAATCATGATTATTTATTGGTATTGATATTTGCAAATAAGTATCTTAAGATTTTAAATTTATACAATAAATGATGTTGATATTTACACCTACTTTTTATTTATAACATTATTTCACATTGGCTGTTTCTTTTTACACCAGTTGATAACAAACACATCTCATTTAATTAGGCTTCGAATAACGGCAGTTTTTAATAGCAGCGTTTTAACTAACAATAAAACGCTTATTAAAAATACTAGCCTTATTCGAAGCCTAAAAATTTAAATCTGCCTAGTGAATGAGATGCAATGAGGGCTCCACACTCACGTCACGCTATTTATGCTGTTCATTGACGTGAAGTGTCTGCCAGCTGTAAAAGAGAAAGAGAGAGACGAGGGAGGTAGGAGTGAAAAGGACAGGTATAATGCAACGGCCACAGATAGGTAATCAAGTACGCTACTCTCATTTAATTAGGCTTCGAATAACAGCAAGTATTTTTAAGAAGCGTTTTATTGTTAGTTAAAACGCTGCTATTCTCAAAATGTCACTAGTCGTAGATGTGTTTATGAGATTGTGGCATTGTGTGGCATTATGCTTCTAATGGTCTAATACGGATATTCGAGCCGCCATAGACCCTGACATGGGATAAAATAAATATGCCAATACTGTTAGTTTCTGTTGCTTTCGCCATGCAACATAACAATTTCATATTTAAAGATTTAATATTAGTAGGTATAAGATACTTTACTCACTCTTTTCCCATTTTAGCAGCTGTGTAGTCTTCTCAGTTTGTAATGAGTAGGCCTTGTGTGTTAATATATCTGAAACAGAATAAATAATTGAAATTACTATATAGTTTATAGAGGACTCTTAATTATACCCATCAAATAGTAACAACAAAAAAAACAATGAATTTTATAGTTTAGAAGACAAATACAATATGCCAAGCTTCTTAAGGTCCCGACCATATCCATGCGTATCTCAATGTGAAGAGAGCAACTGGAGGAAAGCTTCCGGCTTTACAAAGACTACACAAAGACAGCTTATGAAATGTGCAATAAAAAGATATATCGAGAGCATACAATACCTATTTGCGGCATTTGTTGCCAAAAAGTAAAAGAGAATTAATGACTATTAGTATTGAAAGGTGATTTTTTGTGATTTTTCACCACCATTTACCACAAGATGTTTTATAATAAAATTAAAATTTATGCTTAATAATTTGTAAGAGAAAAGTGTATTGTTATACTATCTAATTTCATTTTGCATGTTTCCTAAGAAAAATAATCATAATTTTTAAGATTTTAAGATTACAAAGAAAACTAATATGTTTTTGGCTCTCTTTAGTGTATATGGATTATATATTAATGAATACATGTTTCAATATATGTGTTATTCTTTATATAACGTTAAAGTACAAACAAACAGAATAAAATAACAAAAATTATGTAAATATATCCACATGTTTGAAAAGGGAGCTATGTATAATGTGGTAATTTTTGTGTTCGTAATTGCCTAGCGACAAACCCTGGGTTAACAAAGTTTTACAGATCTGGGCACATTCATCTGTAAATATTAGTCAGCAGATTTATTCTTAGGCTATAGGTAGCTAAGATATAATAAATTTTGCAATCTCAGACGAAAATTACAATCTCGCAACTGCAGCATTGTCCCTGCACAGGGGCCTGCATCATAATTAGACCAGTATTTTTTTCCTATTCTAGTGGCAGTTTGGACAACATTTGGCCAAATGTATTTTTTACTAATCATGTTTTACTACAAAACCTGTTGAATGTTACTCAAAATGCAGCTACAAACTGTAACCCATAGGTCAAAATATGAAATACAATAATGTTTACATACCTCATGTGTGAGTTTAGGTGAGAACCAAATTGAACTTACCCTATCTATTAGGAACCATTTTAAAGTTTATCTTGCACTTATCAATATACAAGTTCAACCGGGTTAATGTAATGATCGAACAGAATAACATGAGTCAAATTCATATATTAACTAACAAATCAGTGAAAAATATCTACAATAATGAGTGAATTTAATCAAGGGACAATAATTAGGATAACCCTGAAAACTTGATCAAACCTTAATCACCTTCAGTTATTGCCTAGTACCTTTTGGAATAACTACGTAGGTATACTGTCTAAATAATGCCACGGCCATAATAACATATCTTTAGTATCTTGAAGTACGCTCTTGTAATGGAACCAACGAAGTAAGTAAACATGGCTTTATTGGAGGAACGTTAGGCTCTAAACTAGCATTTAAATCAACGAAAAAATATTAAGGTTAGCTGGCAAATCGATAATCTTAAAAGCCTGTCGACTAACCATCCAGTATTTCAGCCGAAATTAATGTTAAATAACGAAATGCATAAGAATTTTTATTCAGGTTATTCAGGTTGACGAACACAATCGAAATTTACTTACCGTCTCTGGAATCTATAATCAATTATAGCACAAATTATATGATAGACCAGGTGCACCACGATCTGTAATATAATACGTTCCACAAAAAACTAATTCAAACACAAAACACTCTCTAAAATACAAAAATATCACAATGTAAGAAAACGTGACATATTATTTCTACTCTGCACCTCGCCGCTCCGCTCGCTTGTCGTTTGATGTGTAATAAAATATGGATGTAAAATAGTTGGTTGATGGTAGGTTTCTCAGAGCAACAACCATAACGGATATTTGCACAAGTTGTGCGATCAACAACCTCCACCTTGGATGGACCGCACTATGGATTTACTACCCAAAAGGAGTTGCGAAACCGAGCCGAGCGAGAGTCACCATCTATAGTCCTTTGTCCCTTTCTAACAGTATAAAGTTCCGAGTAAATCGATTTTTCAGATTTGATATCAAGATTTCTTCATCAAACCTCATTTCGAAGTTATTTCTTCGTTTGGTGAAGTGCCTTATACTCTCCTCGGCTGCCGGGTTGCAGACGCAAGATGGATCATATTTACACTTAAATCTATTGAGAAACCACCATGTTCCGTGTATATTTGTGTTAGTTTATAATTTATTGTTTTAATTATCTTATGAGCAGGTCGTATTTCAGGGAAGAACAGTTTGGTAACGGACGCGGTTGTGGCCTCTATTTTCCAAAGTATGCTCTCTGATAGATCTCCTTGCGAAAGAGACTGGATATCAGTCATAGTCCGCTAGTTCCGCTAATGTATTATCATTCAGTGCAACTTCTTTCGCCAGTTAGTCTGCTGTTTCGTTCCCCAGAGTGCCGATGTGCGCTTTTACCCAATAAAATTCTAATGTTTTGTTTTGTTTTGCTATTTCTCGCAAGTCTTTTTTTATAAGGCACACTAAGTGGTGGCCCTCAACGCCCTTGAGTCACTCACAAGTTTGAATATTTTTATTCTTTAGTACTTTGGCTTTCCCACAGACAAAACAGTAGGGTTCTAATCTTATTTTGAGAGATAAGGTTTCCTTACCATTGTTCCAGCATGATATGGCTGCTCCGACCTTCCCCTGTATCTTGCTTCCGTCTATAATGTAGATACATAGTTCCTCTTCGTGTACAACAAGTTCAAATATTGAGAGTAGTCCAAAAGTCCTCCCTGGTTTGCTCAGTATTATAACTGTTGCTGTTTTCCACAGTTTTGAAAAATATTCCTGTTTTATTCTAATTCTTGGTCCTAGTTGAGTGAAGTTTGTTGTAGGATTAGTTGTTCATGGTCCAAAATTTCATAATTTTTGTTCGTCTGTGCTTTGTTGAATGTCAACGCATAAAGTGTTTATATCCTCTTTGGTTTGTTGTTCTAACTTCTAGTTGTTGCAATAGTTTTTGGATATTTGTAATAGCTTTTTTCTATATATTTCCTCGCTAAAGTTTATCAGCGGAGGTGTTGAAAGGTATTTCTACAAAACCATTCAAAATACGAGGTTTCTTTGAAATAGTATAAATAATAGTATTTGTGCATTGTTCTATTCTTCTTCACGATGGTGCGTGGGTTTTCCTACGATGACGAGACCGGTGAGGTGACTTTTTATAACATCAATGAAGAGACCGGGGAGCCGTTGCTGGACTCTGAGCTTCTACCGGAAAACGCGGCTCGGACGCGTCTCATAACAGAACCCTCAAAGAAATACATAAAGTTCCCCAAAAGCTACAGCACCAAGACCAAGGAATTTCAAACATTGAAAGCAAACATCCTCGCTGGATCAAACCAAATCAGCTACCGGATGTTCCTTATTCTAAGCATTCCGGTCAGCATTCTGTTCCCGAACTTCTTTGTCACAATGCTAATGTTAATTGAAATGTTTTTACATGTGAGATGTCATAAAATGAACAAAACCATAAAGGATACCAGTGTTTACTACCGCAGTCCTTTCCATGCCGTTACCAGTGTGTTCTGTGGGGTCTGCCGCGAGTCTGCTTCTTCCAGTAAAGTCGGTCAGCTGCAGGACCAAAGACGCTGCCGCTATGACTACATCAAAGGCATTGCCATATGATGGGCAGATTTTATATTTTATTTAATATGAAAATTTCGAATATTTGGTGGTAGTAGTTGTAAGAGAACTTTGTCGTAATTATAATTTGCTGTAGTAAATATCAAGACTTATGGCTGCTCAGAATATCACTGTTTGTGTAGCATATTCTCAAAATGTGTTTTAATGGAAGAACCACTAGCCTCTACAAGTCAAAACAGTGTTGGTTATGTGTGATAGCTGGTTCTATGTACTCCCAAAGGCTAAGCAAATTCCTTTTTAAGTGGTAGTTACATACTATTAGTCTTGGCATTTACTGCAGCATATATTTTTTGTTGATTTGTCATATGAACTCCTGTTACCAAGTGAATGTGCTGTACCAAAGTAAGCACACATAACATAGCATGCTAGAAAGTTATCATATACCCCTAATAATACACCACCATCAATTTCAACCTAAGTTAAAGCCTTTAATAAGACTGCTTGCTTGCGATCAAATAGGACTGCTCTGATTAATTTGTGCATTTAGGTTGACCTATATGCATTAATATCAATTTCATAAAGATAACTTACAAATGAGTTCTATTCAAGCTCTCTTGGATTCATAATAATCTAAGATTACTTGACGATAAGAAATAACTTTTTATATTCTCCTTGTAATAACAGTTTTTCTTGTTATTTCATAGGAAGATGATATCAATAAGGAATAGTATCAGACTGTAATATGTATAAGGGATTCATTCATATTACTTTGAAGGTAAAAAAAATGGTTAATGGCATTAGATCTGACTCCAATAAAGCAAAGGTGTGTAAGTCAATAGGTTCCTGTTGTAAGCAAGCGGCATAGGAAGGGGTACCGATATCAAGTTGTCACAACCAGCGCCTTTACATTATATAATATTTAACCCTCACTGTTACTTAAGAATCCAATGAGTTGTTTACCAATGTTCGTTATTTACATCCAGTGTTGTAAAAAGGAAAGTTAGCAAATATTTCTGAACAACTAATACTGGTTCAGCATTTATTTTTTATATATTAAGATGGTGATGGTGCTTTTTAGATAAGAGTATTTACTATCAATTTAAGATAATACCGTTAAGTTTGGCATTTATGTACTTAGTTTTTACCAATAAAGATAAATGTTATGAATGAAATAGCTTTTATTTCTAGCATATTAAAAAATCATAGTATGGTTCTGATAGATTTAATAGGCTACATTGTTTTATGTTATTTTGGATTGCTGATGAAAAGACAAGGACAAGGGATGGTGGAATAGTGAGGTGAAGGAAGCATTTAGGGATAAACTAGGCAAGCATTTGACCGCCATTCCACCTGATATTAAGTGACAACACGGCTGAGAGTTCAACATACTTGTCTAGAAAGAGCCTCTGACGTTGAAAGAGTACAGATTGTTATGTTCTCGGTACATACTGGCAGACAAAGCATTTCATACCTTTGCCGTTCGCATTAGAAAGGTCAAACCAAAGCAGATCGTGCGGATAGCTAGCTATATATATCTACGACTTGAGAGTGGAACGAATATCCGCTTCTTGTGCCCCGAAGGAGGAAATGTGCCGTTCGCATACTCCCCGAAATGCAACCTACAGAATACCGATAGACACGTAACCGACATTCAAGCCATTATAGCTTAGCGTCTGTTAGCCGTGGGCCCTGAATAAGTCTCTTAGCTCGATTCTTAGAATCCAAAGCAAGCAGTCGTCTTGCCTGCAGTTTTTGCATTGGATTCGATGTGCAACGAACGATGTAGCACCGATAAGCTAAAAGCTATCAATCAATGGAGCTGGTCAATAAAACAGTTGCATCCCGGAATGTCCGAGCTAGTTGATGCCACCTCCTGAGAGAGCTGCGTTTGGCGAAAAACAAACTGTGTTTTGTAGTAGAGTCACCAAATTGGTATCGCCCCAATTGGAGACCGCTCGGAAAGCTTCATTCAGAAGACAATACAAGGCCTCTCGAATGAATCTCGTTTCTAGGCTTTACAACCGACAGATCTGTCCGTTACTATGCTATCATTTGCTGTACTCAAAGGTACAAAGTCGCAGGCAGTACCGACCTCTTATTGTTATCGAGAAGCCATCTTATCTACGTGGATAGATGGTCCTTCCTTAGAAAGTCATAAGAATCCATCCCGATACAAAAGGCAACAGAAACACCAAATGAGGAAAGCTTGCTTAGAAGTCAACGTGTCAATCGAGTTCTCCATCATTATTTTTTGTGTTTTAAAAGAATTTGCCTCGATTTATACCTACTATCAATTGCCCTAAACCGGTAAACGCAGTAACCACAATTTAAAAAATGCTGGCAGGTGGGAACGGCAAATATTTGAAAACTACCCAGTTACTCTATGGGTGCAGCCAGCTGCAGAGTGCACTAGTGGCGGACGTCCCCAGCATACATCAGATACCTATCTGTTGGGTGGAAGGATCTGTATACCGTTCACTGGGATTAGTTGCAGATTGCCCCATTTGCAAAAATGACATCTTGACACAAAATGCCACATGTTATAAAGATGCCACATTGTCAAAATACCACATTCTCTAAATGTTTGTCTTCTCAAATAGGGTAGCTTATTGCCTATTCTAGACTTCATTATTTTTTTGGAACTGTAACAAATATTACCTATGTGCTATTTATTACGTAAGACTATATAGGGGAGAGGGTCTTGTCTTACAAGGAGGTAGGTGGGAGGGAAAGGGTCTTGATAGTTCTTACGTAAGATCACAAAAGTGCGCTCCGCCAACGCAACATGTGCATCAACGCAAAATCCTCGGGTAGGTACTTAACTTACACATGCAAAGAAATTATATGATTCTACAACGTCTATACGACTTGTTGAAACAATTAATGTGTACTTATGTGCGCCTAATGAACGGACTAGACCACGGTCAGTATATGATTTTGACAATAAATAATCCTCATAGAATACACAGACATATATAAATATATATAGTAAAAACCTCTATGTAAATAAGCTATAATAAGACCACGCTAAGTCCGAAACAATAATAAAAAAAAAAATCTCTGTTTGGCAACTTATGACAAGTTTTTTAAAAGTAATTGATTTCTGTAGGATTGTTTGTTTTCGTGAGTTACGAAAAATATTATTAAATAATGGGCAAAAAAATAAATAAGGAAGTGAGAGTGTTAATTTTCAGCATGATTAATAATTTAGTCAAACTAAAAGTACAAGTTAAATATAAATATCTGAATGTTTACAAGAAGGACTGACAAGGACAGATTATCCCCAGATTATTGTCATATCCACATTTTATAATTTCTACTACTGTCAGTCGATTCGGACTTATTGTGGTCCTATACAACACGCCGTTCGTTCCTATACCTACCTACTTAGAACTAAAGCGGAGAAGCGCTCCATCACAAAAACTGCCTCGCGCCAAACTTGTCTCGCAGAATGCGGTAGCACAAGGTCAAATTCGTAACAGAGTAGGTAGGTATTATGATTATGACGTGTTTTAATTTCCAAAAGTTCACCGCTTAGTCTACGTACTACACAATATTTAAAATGAGACAAATGGAAACATTGCGTAACAAATTTAAAGAAAATAATATACTCACTGTCACTGGTATTTATATCCTAGAAATAAGTCTCTTTGTAAAGTCAAACCACAACACATTCCTTAGAAATACCAGCAGAATACTTAGACCGAACTATGAACATAATATAATTATACCCCAAAGTAATAATAATTTATTCCTTAAAAGCACATATGTGAGTGGTATTAAAATATTTAACAATTTACCTTATGAAATAAAAAAGTTAGATGGTAACAAGTTTAAATCAACGCTTAAAAATTGGCTGTTACAAAAGTCATTCTACAGTCTATCGGAATTCTATAATTATAGAAATGATACCTACCTATATTGTTAATTACCAAATATTTTTGGCTTTGTTTTAAATTAAGATCATTATTTTGTTAATTTTAAAGACTTTATATACCTTTAAGTTTTAAAAGTATTAAAGACAAGTGTTAAAGACTATTACCTACAATACCTACAAGTGTTAAAATGGCAGGTATTTGTCTGTTTTAGTATTAGCTTATTTATAATAGATACTATCATCTAGAATATTGTACGTCCGAAATGGACAACACTGTACTTAGTAAGAAATTATTGTCAGTGTCCTACAATAAACGATTTCTATTCTATTTCTATTCTATTCTATTCAATCTGTTGAAAGTCTGATAGAAGTCACCACGCGTCTTATTAAACATATTCGTTGGATTGGGCTGTAGCGGACGTGGCAGCCTTTTAAGCATTCTAATTTTTTTTATGTGGCATAGCAACAGCTATAGAAATTCGGATGAACTTAGTTTGGTTTACAACACGCCAATTAAGATTCACACTTATAGCACTAGTTTGACAATGAACTTTAAAATTACAACTAGGTACTATAATTCATCATGGGTAGGTAAATACTGTGGGTACTTACCGACTATTATCGTCGGTAGCCGAATGGCTAAGCTAACGGGTCAGACTAGTAAGTAATAGACTAGTTGTTGTCATGGCAAGTAACTACATGTAGTTGAATACCCTTACAAGTATTGGGTTAGGTTAGGAAAACATCGCGAGGAAACCTCTTTCGACTGCATGTGTAACCTGATTCAATCTGGGTCAAAGAGGTCAGATGGCAGTCGGTCTACTGTAATTACCTGATCGGTTTTGGCGCACGCACAGACCCCCCCCCCGGGCACGAGAACAGACCGGGATATTGACGATAGATGATTATTATTTTATCCGCTTATTACAATTGACTAAATTCAGAAGCAAAAACCGTGAGTGCAACTCAAAGTGAAATCTATTGCTCAGATAATAAGGTCCATTTTTGTAGATAGCACTTATAAAATTATTACGCGTCGCTCCGCGTTTCAAAATGCGTGATACAAAAATTTACCTTATTTTATAAACAATACATTCCACTTTGATTTTATCTCACGCTTCTAAATGTATACTACGGAATTTAGTCAAATGTAATAAGCGCATTAGTAGGAAGTAGGATTTGAGCCTGTGAAGTGACACCACCTATCCGCTGTTCTCCGTAAAGCGGCGCGCCGTATTCTAGGTCCCAAAGGTTACCTACCTTACTAACTAACACAAGTTAGAACCACTGGATGTTTGAAGGGACATTGGCTCCCTGTCTGTTGTTCTACCAACTGTTCAGTGTGGAATATGCTGTTCTTGAACAAAAATGAACTTTTTGATCTGACTTACACAGCACAATATCGCCATTGCACCACCCGTCGCGAGCTGGGTGCTCATTCACATAAGACCCGTTACAAGATAATTTCTCGCTTTTTTTATGTTACTCAGTGACAAGCAAGCATACAGCCCACCTGATGGTAAGTGGTAACTGTCGCCCAGAACATCTACGATTCATACAATTAGGTTGCAGGTAACAAAAATGCAAAACCTCAGGTGCGTTGCCACTGTGAGGACTAAGATGAAATGCTTTATGCCTGTAATTTCGCTGGCTACTTTATCCTTCAAATTGAACCACAACAATGCAAGCATTGTTGCTTGGCGGCAGAAATAGATAAGGCGGTGGTACTCACCCAGGCAGACTCCTCAGGCTTGACCTACCACCTGATAAAATCGCTTCTGCGACATTTCTTTTAGACACAGAGAAAAATACAACGTTCAAGTTTGGACTATGACATGGAATCTTTTGAGAGGTTGGGTGACGTCGTTTGTCACCAATGCATTGTTGAAGAGTAGAATCATAGAATATGAGGTACTTAAGAAAAAAAAATACCTGTTCTGAGAGTAGAGGCTACGTTTAATTCATAGATAATGAAAAACAGTTATTTATATACACCTACAGGTACACAACTAAGCTACCTTACGGAATAAAATTACAGACTAATAGGTACTTATTCGAAACGACGAATACCTCTATTGCTAAGTACCTACCTACCTATAGCTTCCATAACAATTACAGCTAATTATTAGATAAGTAGCCAGTATAGCTTACCTGTCTGAATTTTATTAGGCACATTCATTCATTGACATAGACTTATAGTAATATTTTCTGGTATAGTTTTGATGGATTTGGTTGTGGCGTTCCGTAGGTATTGTAAGTATTAATATTCCGTGACTTAATTAACATCATCAAGTAATAGTAATATCAACATCAGTAAGCTTCCTGCACGCACTAGGCATCCTCGATTGGCAGATGGCCCAGGATAGGAAGAGGTGGCGATCTCTGGTCTCGGGGGGCAAGATCGCCTTTGGGTCGCTTAGAAGTACGCAGTACGTTAGTAAAGTAAAAGTATTAATAGATTAATGGACCTTGGAAAAAAGTCTAATATTAAATTGTTAGTACTTTATAAAGCTCCGGAGCTTTTTCCATTGTTATTTATTTTAAGGCGGACCCTGGGCCCTCGCGTGCTGCGCGGGGACGCAACCAGGACATAAAGCAAAGATGATGATGATGATATTTATAATACTGCGATTTCTAACCCGCCCGCCAAGCGTGGAGGTTATAGCAATAAGCACACGTTTCGTGGGAGTCCTGCAGTGGACTGTTATGGGCTGATGATGATATAAAAATAATAAGCATTTTGAGCAGCAAGGTGAAGCGGTAAAATATTCTACGTTAACTGGAAAAGGGTTAACGTTTTCGACGGACGAATGTTCTACTAAGTATGTACGGTCAGATATGAGGCAACTATTTCCAGTTCGCTTCGATCAACGTTGATCCAAGACAGTTATCGGGCTGGCAGTAAGTCCCAATTACCAACCATGAGTTTGTAGGCTTTGAGAGCACCGATGATGAAAGGAGGCGTTTCAAATGGACCACTACATAAGAATATGTATTACTTAGGGATTGGAGTGTCTCGATAGTTTAAACGTCTCGAAATCCCACATAATCTTTTAAACTATCGCAGTCATTATCACACAGTTTAAGGGTATGTTCCGGGTTTCCTACCAGTACCATAAGGTTGCAGTCGTCCCGTGACCATGATGCATGCAACTGCGTCGAAATATCGGACTACTCGTCAATAAAGGTACGTGGTAGGAAACCCGGAACATACCTTTGAAAAGCAATGTTACCAAAAAGCAACATTTATTGAGGTAAATTCTAACCAAGGCTAGCGGGTACCAAGTTCGATCCGCAGCGCAGGCATGTACTGATCGTTAATGTTCATAAATTAATTTCAGTTCACTTTACTAATATTTTTACGGTGAGGGAATCTGCACATTCAGCCAACTAAATGTGTAACTTTGATCTAATCTGATCAGGTTCCTCGGTAAGGGTTACGGAGATCAGATGACAGCTAACAGATGGCGGTGTCAACAACACAGAACAGGAAGATGGGAAGAAAATACAATTATTGCGAAGCAGTGTCTTGTGACTTGAAAGTCTCGCTCGAGACTCGAGACAGCTAAAGTTAAGAATTCTCGAGACTTCGAGACTCTAGATGACTCGAGCCCCAAACCCTAGTATTACGTAATGAAAGCGCGAAGTGCAAATATTGAGATATTTATACGATATTAATACATGATTTATTTTGACATCACAAAAGTCCATAAGCGTTCACATATTAATAAATTTTATAACTTCAATACTAAACAAAAACAAAGTAGGTACAAACACACAAATACAATAAATCATGGACCAATGCGATGCCAAAAAAGATCCCAGATCAGCATTAGCTACAACAAGTGCTGCAGCACTGAATTTCAGTGGAATCTTGACGGTAAGGAGACAATAAATAAATTATTGAAAGATATACGTAATTAAAGTATATGTGTAAAAAAGGACAAAGTTAATTATCTGTTTTAGCGAAATATAATTAATTAATGAAATACTACGCAGGCGTAGGTATCTAGCATAAAGAACGAAGATACATACTATTATAATAAAATAATTCATATATAATTGTCAAGATGTTGCAAAGAAACATGGAATGGCGCGACCACGCGGAATACTTTTCTGATAAACTAGAAGCATTTTCTTAAGGTTGTATTTAAAAGCATCGCTAGTTTTGCATAAAAGCAATGGTGGTGGTAAGTTATTCCAACATTTGGTAGCCGCGTAACGAAACCTGCCACGAAAAGCTGCAGAATGGTGGCGCGGGACGCTCAGCACCTCCCCGACAGCGCGCAGTCCTCTCGAACCTCCTCCCTTCACCCATCTAAGTTTCCCAAATATATTTTGGCTTTCCAGTATTAATTACACCAAACAATAGTGTAGCCAAATGTAATTCAACACATTCCCTACCTACCTACCTACATCTACAGTCCCTATCGAAATTACATGGAAAAATAAAATAAAACAATTTCATTTTAGTAGCACATAATTTATTTATTTCATTCAGAATGGACTTTTAAAATATTCTATAGATACCGTCCATAGGATTAAAAATGTTGAATTGATACAATTAAAAAAATACCAATAATTTTGTTATAGTTTACGCATCGCTCTAATAATTGCTTTACTTGTAATGACTGGACTTTCCGTTTACACCGTTACGATTGGTTGCTAGTTAGTCACTCCGATCTTTATTGCTATTGTCTTGTCGCAGGAGAACAAACATACAATTTGTACATTCGCACCGAACGTCACCGCCACTTTATATATAATACTACAGCTATAATAAGACCACGCTAACTCCGAATAACTTAATAAAAAATATAAAAAATCTCTTTATGGCAACTTATAACAAGTTTTTTAAAAGTAATAGAACGTCATTCATAAAAGTCATAAACAATTTGATTTCTGTAGGATTGTTTATTTTCGTGAGTTACGAAAAATATTATTAAATAATGGGCAAAATAATTAAAAAGGAAGTGAGAGTGATAATTTTCAGCATTATTAACAATTTAGTCAAACTAAAAGCACAAGTTCAAGCCAAATATCTGAATATTTACAAGAAGGACTGACAAGACTGACAAGGACAGATTATCCCCAGATTATTGCCATATCCACATTTTATCATTTCTACTACTGTCAGTCGATTCGGACTTATCGTGGTCCTATTACATCTAGCCAAGATCGCTAGCGAACCAGCTTGTCAGAGCTTGCAAAGTGAGACCAAAGGAGATCGATCACGCATCGCTCGCCCCCGGCCCGGTCCGTCCGCCTGCGGCAAACACGTACAGAAATAGTCCAGTCTAATGGAGATTCAACCTCGGAATGAAAGATGTTATACAAAAATAAAATTATAAGCTATATCGTCATTCTTTTTGTTGGTTTTTTATCGTAGAAACTCGGAACCCTTGTCATTGACGGCAACACGGCGTACTTAATCATTTATCAGTCTCAAATCGCACACTTTTGCGCACAAACATTCACACAAATATTGGCGAGTTTTAGGCCTAGATATACCGCCATGGCCTCGAACAAAAGTGGCCCAATAACCAATCCCACAGCTGCTCCTTGCACGGACCGATGCTCCTACGTTATGAGTCTGTACGAAATCAAACAAATATCGTGGCAAATATTCTGTTGAGATATAACAGTCACCGCTCTGAACTGTGTCTTCTAAAGCCTCTAAATTGTGATGGTTAACATTTGTATGTTTACATCCCACCGGTCGATCCCGGCTCCCGCCAGTTCGTGTACTAACGGTGCTACCAAATACGGGCTATTTATTATAAAAATAATCATATAACTTAAGATTAAGTCCTTCCCGCTCGTCGTAGAAATAGATAATGGTATAAAATATTGCCCAAATCACAACTAGTATTTTTATTTATAAAGCATATTTTCTTACAGATCCACGTCCATTAGATAGGAACCAAAAGTTAGATACAAGCTATTATTGCTGCAACTGCCGCACTCGTTGGGCACACTATTCAGATCAGAAATAATAATAACACAAGATATTTACAAAAAGAAAATATTTGACATACATAAATGCATTATGCGACATGAGCAAACTTAAAAATGTCAAAACAAAATGGAATTATTATAAGAGAATTAACAGGAAAACAGGCATAAGTGGTCTATCAACTGCCTGACTATTCAGATCAGATATAATAATAATAATTCAAGATATTTACAAAAGAAAATACATATTTCACTTGCGTGGGCATAATGCGACTGACATGAGCAAGTTTAAAAAATGTCAAACATTCATTTATACAACTGCAACTCCAGCTTAAGGTCTTTCATTCCGAGGTTGACCCTTTTTCACTAACATGACTGTACTAAAACATAACAAGAACAATTACACAACAATTTCAATAAAACAAACTTACACTGTGTATCTAATAATTTTGACATAACAAGTCTGTCAAATAATTTAGGTAACGCGAAACATCCCAACCATTCTGTATTATATTGATTTCACTCGCTTCACACAATGAAAGCACATGATATGGCGGCTACACAATATTATATGTCTACGATGTGCCACGGACGCTGCTGTAATAAGAAATAACTCGAAGCAAAAATAAGTCGATGTGATCCCAACGTCTGTACAGTACAAAATACCCTATGTTCCTCGTTCGAAACCTCCCTCTCGCCTGGCACTCTTATCATTATCAACCTACAATTCCATGTTATGTATCACAAGTTTAGATATATAAATGTTGCTCCTCCCTCTAAAATGACAAATAAGACAATTAACAATAAATTATTCGTAAAAAAAATTTGGCCTTAAATCAGGAAACGCTCACTGTGTCACAATGGCTGGTGTGCGATGTGTTTGTTATTCAAGGAGTTTGGTGTGCATGACATTCGAATTTCTTGCTCGGGCGCGAGTCGTTTCCCGCGGGGACGCCCCGGGCGGGGCGGCGGGCGCAGTGGGGCGCGCTTACGAGCCGAACTTGAACGTGGTCGGCACCTGCGCGGGCACCGTGAACGAGTAGCCTGCGGACAAAACACAGTTCACACTCTTTGTTGCATAGTACAAACCACGAGGAGAATAAGTCTCGTCGTGGTTGGTTAACTTGGTTTCGTAGTGGTGCTTAGTCTGGTTAGGACTTTCAAGCCCAAGGAGTCGTAGGAGGTGCAATTCTCTGCCGGACACCACTCCGCCACACGTTGCTTCCTTGGTGGTGTAAAATCGTGTAGAGCGCCACAAACTTATCTGATACGGTGACGGCGTCGCTGATGTCGACAACAAAGTGACATTTCATTATGGCTACACCCAGTTCCAGTTTTGGCCACAGGGTAAAATTAGTTTGTGGCACCGCTCGAGAAAAAAAAACCTTAGGGCCTAATGGTTCCTGTGACCACCTTCCGTCACCATCATCAGATCAGCTCACATCATATTGTATTGTCAACTATTGTACATGTAGGTATTTGCAACATTTCAATTGAATTGATTACCGGGAAGTGGGTGGTTGTTGTGAACACCGGCTTGTAACCAATAAGAAAGGTTAAAGTCATCCTAGTAAGAAAGGTTAAAGTCATCCTAGTACTTATTAGTTTAAAAAATACGAGTATAGTAATGTAACTCACCGCCGCTCTGTTCAATTCGCTTGCTGTCCTGCTGCGCCTTCCGCTGGTCGGCGAGCACGAACACCGCCGTCAGCTGCCGCTGCTGCTCCTCGGTGAGCGCGCCCGTCAGCGCGTGGTACAACGCCGGCTCGGTGCCGGACAGCGCTGTGGGCGACGGGTGGCAATGAGGTAATGGAAGCTTACACACGCGAGAAATTCGAGTGCGGACTATGAAAGGGTGGAGTTTCAAGGCTTTAGAGAAATGTTTGGCAGTTTTAACACCCGACGAAAAAACAAGTTTGACGTGTGTGTAAGTCTGTGTATCTGTAACTTTGTGTATGTGTGGAGACGAGTGCGGACTATAAAAGGGTGGAATTTCAAGGCTCCCGAGAAATATTTGGCACTTTTAACCCCCGACGCAAAAGAAATTTGACGTGTGTGTCTGTGCATCTGTGTATGTGTGTCTGCCTGTGACATCGCAGTTCCCGAACGGATGGACTCTATTGACGGTATGATGATCTATAGAAAATATTTGAGTACATGTAAACTGGACGGGGGTTACCAGACTTTTTGGGTTCGGTTAATAATACAGCTTAGTGACAACCGAGGAGACATACCACCAGTTGGGTAACAGTAATTGTTGCCAATAACATATACAATACATGCATTTATGTTACAAAAATGCAGAACAGCAGGTGCGTCGTCACTGTTAGAACTAAGATGATATGCCTCTTAGCACGTAATTGCGCTGGCTGCCTTATCCTTCAAACCAGAACACAACAATGCGATCATGCTAGCTTGGCGGCAGAAACAGATAAGACAGTAGACTCACCTAGGATTGAAAGAGTCCTATCACCTGATTGAAACATTGTTTAAAACTTCGTTTTTGACTTGATTCAATCGGAAATCGAACGATACAAAGACAAAAAATAACATCGCGCGTTTTCATGTAGCCCCAATGGATACTCAGTTATAAGCGTAAACTTTACCACAAATATTATTAGAGGTCTCATCAGAGGTGGGCAACGCCCCAGGTCCGGGGTCTTGCCCACCTCTGATGAGGCTCAGTGTTACTGATGTCCTTAGACGTAGGCAAGCACCAACATTTCGCCCGATTGCCTGTTTGGCCGTTGGCGGTTTTTATAAAATAAAAAATCGTAGTATAAAAAAAATTACTTCTCGCCGTCTGTCCGTATGTATTTTAATGCGGTTGGTTGTATTTTAATGCGGTTTTCAGCAACAGATAGTAATTCAAGAGGAAGGTAGGGTAGATAGGGGTAAAGTATTGTAGGGTAGTATAAGTAAAATAAATAATCGTGGAAAAATTCAAACAGCGCCATCTAACCCCGGGTTAAGCAATGCTTGTACTATGCTAAGTAACTGTTTCGAGCCGTACCTGTGAGTGTGTTCTTGAATTTGACGTACTCATCTTCAGGACAATCTTTGTGGTCGAGCGGGGTCGTGTAGCTCTCGATGGCGGAGTCTTCCGGCTCGTAATCTTCATCCTGACAGAATCGATGGTAAGGTTATGATGCTTCAATTATCTATGACATACAGCCAGCTGGCTGCGGAAGGCACAGGACCGGCCTTTGTGGAGATCTCTGGGGGAGGCCTATGCCCAGCAGTGGGTGTCTTTCGGCTGATATGATAATGATGATTGATTGTTTAGTGATTATTTAAGAAAATAAGTACAGACAAAATATTTACAATTAGAAATAAAATTGAACACTAATACAAAAATATTATGTATTAAAAAAATCATTCACATCGTTGTCGCGCGGAATGGTGCCCAGAAAGCTAGCTGCGTTGCCTCGTTTGATAGCAATACTATGTTTATTTAATATATTTATTATATTCAGTCACGTGAGCCCCGCCCCAGCTTCGTGTGAGGTTTATCTTCTTATTTGGCAAAATTTAGTCGTCTAAATTCAGAAGCACAAAGTGTTAGAGTAAACAAAAGTGGAATGTATTCCTCATAGAATTCAGTTCATTTTTGTATCAAGCCTTTTCGAATGCGGGAGCCACGAGTAACAACAATCATTCGAAGTAAGCCCACGAAGCCGAGCGCAGATCGCGCTGCGTGTCTAGCCACGATGGCGTAGTCATGCTATTGCGATACCCGATCGGAACGTGTCGGGCTACGTTCGGCCAGTTTCGCAGCATTCGCTTCTTACCGCTGGACGATTTTTTTTAATAATTGGACTAGCCATGCATTAGACCGCCACCTCACATGGTGATAAGCGACGATGCGGCCGATGATGGAGCATGCCTGTCAAAGAACAGCCTTTTCACTCTGGCCTTGAAGGCGTCTTGATTATAATGATCAGGGAACACACTCGCGGGTAATGTGTTTAATTCCTTGGCCGTACGCATTATAAAGGTTGAACTAAAGCGGCTGGTGCGGATAGCTGGAAGATCAACTGATGACAAATCAAAGATCAACTGAACAAAATGATGAAGCGCTCGCCTGGATCGCGTCTCCCGATGGGTGAAAGGGGCCGGCGGAATATGGTCGACAAGCCGAATCGCTATGAAGCGCCATCCGCTGCGGGTCTAGCAAAGTTGCTTATTCGCGATCAACAGTAAATAGCAATAGACCACTAAATGGCAATAGGACCGGCAACGCCACCAACTTGTCTATGAAATGACGAAGTCAGGAACAACAGCCGCCAGGTTGAGATGTTATTTTGTCAATGTCTACGGTGTTTTTCGAGTGCGACGATGGCGACAAATATAAGTTGCCAGATAGGTAACTCGGTTGATCTGTCAGTACGCTGTGTATATAGCCGGACGAAACTGCCAAGTTCCTATCTACAGTCGCAATAGAATCGTTACTGAGCGATTGGCATCTCGTCTAGACCCGCTGTATGTACGAAACTTTCTGCCGCGTACGACCACGCTACGGACCCAGCTTTTTGCAGTGGTGTTTCCAGACAATTACGATATTGAAACCTTTAAATAAGGAACCTATATCTATAAGGCCACCGTTGCATTCGCGACTTTTGGGAATTGCGGGTTCTATAGGCGGGTTAAATAAACTGCCGTTGAGCTGCTATTGCGATCCAATCCCAATTCTATCGGTCCTCGCTTAGCTGACTCGAGGCCCTGCATGCTCATTTTCCTCTCTGTTATAAAAAGGCAGACTAAACAAGCGTAGAGACCACTCACGTCGCTATCTTCGTAGTCCTCGATCTTGGCGGTCATCTGCACGCCCTGCTCGGAGCTGTTCTTCACTGCCATCCGCGCCAAGTTCTCCAAGTACTCGTTGGTCATCTCCTCAATGTCGTCCTCGTCACTGGATAGCACCACTGCGGACAACATAATGTGGGTGAGACACGCTCCAGTCTAGAGGGATAATAACCACCTATCATCATCACAGCCCATAACAGTCCACTGCAGGACTAAGGGCCTCTCCCACGATAGGGGAGGTTATTGCGATAATCTCCACGCTTGGCAGGCGGGTTGGAGATCGCAGTGTTATAAATATAGTAACGTAAAACGCTGCTGCCCATTTTGCTGCCTACGGAGACAAGATCTTTTGCCTCGAAAACAGTAGTCGTCTTGTACGGCACCCGCGAGTGTAAGGGGTTGGTGCTATTCTACTCTGCCGGACACCACACGGCCATATACTGATACTGGGATATTAACCACAATTTCTAACATCGTGACCTCGGCAGACGCAATGACGTAAGAAACTCCCTTTGGCTTAATTTCCATGGCGATGACAGTTTATGGGCGTGACGATTCGCCAGTGTTCTAGGGAATTCTAGCTTGTGTTTTTGGCACATCAGTCAACCATTTTTAGATATACACGCGTTTTTTGACAGTGACCTTCCTCACGTTACTACTTGTTACTCTAAATTTTGCAGCATACCACTATCACATATATAATACACGGTTTGATATCTTTCGTTTTTTCAAAGCGCCTTTATCTTTCGCCTTTATCTCGCCTTTATCTAGTTTTACTCATAGTGCCAATTGTCGCTTACTTAATTAGAATTGCACCAACCGCGTCGACTAGGTGTCGTGAATTGCGAGTAATGTCAATTCATGCTAGTTATGAGACGAGATGCATCGAAGCGAATTATCAAAAGTTATATAGCAACTATATTTTAACTAGGACATTCCTATGAACATTGTCTTTCACTTGCGGGAACTCATACCTTCATCCTCCTCATCCTCAGGTTCCTCCTCGTCCGAGGAGTCATCGGCCTCCGCTCTCGCCTCGTAAGCTCTCCGAAGCCCTTCGAACAGCACCAGGCAGGAGGGCAGGAGCTCTGGCACAATCGTCTCGATGTTCGGCCGCTGAGGGCCCATCTCTAGAAGCCGGCAGATGCCGAGCACGCAGAGTTTCCTGTCGTGGAGGCTGCGAACGAATACATGAAGCTAGAGATATGTAAACAGACCCATAGGTTCACACACTAAGATTCCCTGCGTTTTGTAAAGCCAGTAAGTAATAAATTCCCAAAACCCAGATTGGAAATTAAAATTATTTACTTCATTTCTGTTCTTAAACAGTGAACTAAATTCGCAGTCTTATGATTGATGAAACTAAAATTATAGCTTGCTTCGATTAGAAACATCCGAGGTTATTATATACTCCGCAAGTATTACAGAAATAACGTGTATATGTTTATTCTTATAAATTATTGCAGGTACCACAGGAATTCTTTATTGTTTACCTTCTAACACCTTTGACAATGGAAGTAATGAGAACAATTCTAATCAAAGTGTTTGACTTTACTGCCGCATACCCCTACTCCCTACGACCCTTGACGAGGGGCCATACCTACCATACTCAACCCCTATACATTTTTGACCTAAGGCCATATCCGCCTTGACCGGGATCCAGAATTTTATAGATCAGGTAATTACAGTGGACCGACTGCCGTCTGACCCAGGCCCGAGCCCCTGCTACCAGGGGAACCTGACCAGATTGGATCATGGCTATACATTCAGTTGCCTGAACGTGCAGGTTTCATCACGATGTTTTCCCTCACCGTAATAACAACAGTTAGTGTTAACTAATGTACACAACTCGAAAGAGTCATTGGTACATGGCGGCACTGGGGTTCACACCCTGTACCTCAGGTTACAAGTCGGCCCCTTAACCATTGAACCACCGACGTTCCTTTGCCACCCTATGTTATAAAAAGCCAGCCGTCTATCACTCCCTCTTCGGAACTCACCCGACGAAGCAGTCCGCGTCGTGTATCCACTGCTTAATGAAGTGCTGCGTGATTGACGCATTCGGCACAGACTCCTGTAGCTTGGCCAGTATCGTGAACAGTAGCTGCGGGTTGCAGTACATGATCGCGATCAGGACCTGCCGGGGGGAAAACATATTTTAGTGGTCGGTTTGAAGGGACGATTGGCTGGAATATGAATCATTTTTTATATCAAACACTATAAATGGAAAATAAGTGTACTATGTGTGAATACGGGAAAGCGATAACTGTCAATACCACGAATCAACTTGGCGTCAATATCCCGGTTGTGATCCCGCGTGCGAGAGAAACATTGACCATGATCCAGGATTTGGCTGATCAGGTAATTACAGTAGAGAGACTGCCGCCGACCCACACTGACCCTATTAACAGGGGAATCTGACCAGATGGTTTTCTCACACCGTAAAAGCATAGGTTAATGTTCAACTTAAATACATAATGACCAATGGAAATGGGTCACCGTTGCCTATAGACATTAGCAAGTTTATCATGAAATGCGCATCCTTAATTTTTTTTACTGATTCCAAGGCAGGTATTGGACCGCCATCTCACTTGATCGTGGGTGACCGAAGATTACACCTGTGTAAAAGAGTCTATTTACTGTGGCCTCGAAGAAGTCCATTATCGTCTTTCGCCATTCACCCACCTGCAGCAGCATAGTCCTCAGCTCTGACGTCTTCACCTTCCTAGTGAGCCGGTTCAGGACCAGCTCCACGAAGGAGGGCAGACAGTTGTCGATCTTGCCGCTGCATTGGAGAACTATCACTTCCAGGAGCTTCGCCGCGTAAATTTCGCTATCCTCATCTTCTACGTCCGAGTTGAGGATCTGAACAGGAATACAATAGTTTTATTTTCTTCCCTTTGTTTTGAATAGGGAGCAGGGGCAAGCGGGTCACTTGATGGCGCGTGGTGAACACCCGGGGAGTTCGCAAATGCGCTGCCTTTACACTACCAGCCATTACTGGGTTTTACAATGGCCGGTCTTTACAATCTTTACATAGTATAAAACAAAGTCGCTTCGCGCCGCCTGTCTCTGTATCAATGTATGTATGTACGCTTAGGTTTTTACGGATTTTAATGCGGTTTTCAACAATCGATTGAGTGATTCAATAGAAAGGTTAATAGGGTAGGAACGCGAACGAAGTCGCGGTGGGCCTGCTAGTAAAGCTTACGGCCACAAAAACGCCTGAGACAAGTGGCCAGTGGAGTGGAGGGTTGTGTTTAGGCTGAAATGTAGATAGAGATTGGCCGCAGCTAATTATGATGCGATGGGAATAAATGCTAAGCTAATTATTTCTAGATAGCTTTGTAATTTGACGTCTCCGCTACTCACATTTATATGTGAACATCGTGAACACGTAAAATAATGAACTTTCGCCAGCAAAGATAATATTAAAAAACTATTATTATAACTATATATGAAGAGGTTGGCAGATGGAGAGAAGAGTGGCGATTGCTCCACCGACAAGAGTCATACTCTTAAATATATGATGATGATGATGTAATGTGATGGTAGGCAAACAGGCAAGCGGGACATCAAATAGAAAGTGGTCACCGCTGCCTATCGACATATTATAGTTTTTTTACGTGAACACAATACGTAGCGTGAAGCGATCAAAATGGACCCTGGCATTCGCCGGGATAGACGCTAAGACGATGATGATGATGATACGTAGCGATCAATTCCCCGATGCTCAAGACGGCGACATCATACATTTGTACAGAGATAGATAAAAATAGTTTCCAGTTATTTTGTCCAAGAATATTAAAGTAGTAAAAACATTATGATATACGAATCAGTTTCACCGCAAATCGCGTTGAAAGCAAACTTCACCGCTGCATCACATTTTCGTTAGTTGTAAGCAAGGATAATTCAATTGCACAAATTACAATCACAGAGCAATACGCGAGCAATTTATTATGTAATTGCAATGAGTAATGGAAAGGTAGTTAAGCGGTTTTAATTAAGATTACGGTGGAAGTGTTTGTAACCGGGACAGTATTATAAGACTATCCGTTCCCAGCGGCGTTCACTCGCTCGCAGTTCGGCTTCTTCCCGAGGGAAACTATTATTTTCCCGGGTCTGTGTTACTCGGGAATAACGTAGCTACCAATTTCGGAGATTACCTACAAACTCATATACATATAAAAGTTTCCTCTTTAGAATATTACTATAGATTAGTTCAGATAACACTGTTAAGTTTTATCGTTTGCCACAAACTGGTAGTGGTGGACATAAAAGGTAGTTTTATTTATAATTGATTCTTGTAAATATTCTTAGCTTAGCATACCTTACAAGTAACGACAGGTGAGAACTCACAACTAGACTGATTTAATGTTACGTTACGCAATCAATGTTCGCTTGGAGCTGGAACCCTCCAACGATTCTATACGACAGTAATTGCCCATAACATTGTACAGCTCGTGAGTAATTTACTTCATATTACAATCATTCTTACTGTACAACAAAAGTTTGACAATCTTCATGTTCCTGTATCCTACTAATAATACGAAATTTTGCAAGGATAGAAGTATGTTTGGATGTTTGTTTCTCCTTCACGCAAAACTACTGAACTGACTTTGATGAAATTTGGCAGCAATATAGCTTATATAGCCCAGAATAGCGCATAGGCTATAACTTATCCCGAAATTCAATGTGATTCCCGCAGGAACCTGTCTGGAACGTTAAAACCGAATTTTACGCTGACGAAGTCGTGGGCAAAAGCTAGTTAATCCATAATACAACACTACGCATCTACAATAAATTAATCACCAATTCAGTTTATTAAATCCATACATCGAGTCTCCGGTTTGTTTTATTGTTTCTTTTATCAAAATAGGCCCTTCTTTTGCGGCATGTAGGATACACATTTGAAAAACTCCAATATAGCGAGAAGTCTGTCGCATATTCGATTGCAGCGTTGAATATGAAGCAGCCGTCGGGTGTAGGAAGCGTACGTCAAATTGAAATTGCAAATCCGCAGTCTGCATGCGAAAGGCTATGACCGCCAATAAGCAGAGGGTCATTGTTTCCACGTTTGCATTCGTCAATTCAAGTATCGATCAAACCGCTGCCGTCATTGAGAGCTACGGGCGCGCAGTAACCGTTGAATGTTACATGACGTTTGATGTGTGAATAAGTAAAGAGTTCCAAGCAGCTGAATTTGAGCAATTTTATTTGCCGGTCGGAATTGTGTATTCTGTCAGGCAATTTTCAGCAGCATTACATTAATAATGTAAAGGTTCGAGTTATTGTTTGACGTCAATCAAAAATCGGTGTGTCATACAAGGCGACTAAAGTTTTCGAGACAATAGATCTAAAGTCTCCGTAGGCTGGAAAATGCGCAGCGACATTTTCCACTGTTATATTTGTAACACTGCTATCTAAAACCAGCCCGTCAGTGTGGAGATTATGGCAAAAATATTTAACTAAACTTCGCAAAAAGATGCAAGTACAGATATGATGTATGCTCATTTCGTCTCGGAAATAGCGACGGTACACTGCTGGATATACGTCGTAGATCTCACTAGCTTTTGCTTGCGGCTTTGTCCCCGTAAAATTAGGTTATTATTTATTTATTTAGTTATAACGCTCTATACCCGTTCGCGCGGGAACCACATTGAATTTCGGTATAA
Source organism: Blastobasis adustella (assembly GCA_907269095.1). Lineage (NCBI taxonomy): Eukaryota > Metazoa > Arthropoda > Insecta > Lepidoptera > Blastobasidae > Blastobasis > Blastobasis adustella. The sequence goes on along the minus strand of OU026114.1, from coordinate 32,270,053 downwards.
ATTATAGCTCTTTCTATTGTTCTTGGCTATAAGCTAAATTATGAAGCTGACAAATATTAAATCAAAATCCGTCCAGTAGTTTTTGCGTGATCAAACATAAATCCATTCCATCGAAACGGGAATCTGTTAAGTGTATCTGTTCCTGTCCCTACATATTACAAACTAGCCGTTCCATACGGTTTTCACCCGCGCGCTATTCGGAACTCCGTAAAAGTAACCGGAAAAGCTCTCGAAAAAGGCCCTATGACACTCGGGAGTAATGTGCCTTCCTATTAGTAAAAGTATTTTAAAAATCAGTTCAGTAGATTCAGACATTACACCCAACATACAAACTTTTCCTTTTTTATAATAAGAGTATGGACATAGATAAATGCAACCTTCAGCTGAATTGATCACGTTTCTCGAGTGCGTACCGTTTCTTACGTTACATTGAACGAACCATTGACTGAGAAGCCAATTCAACCTGTGTAATTGTTGGTAGTTCCACAGAGGATATGCCAATTTACTTTATGCCGTTGTCGAGTACAATGAATGCTAACGGCAACATCCATTCTTGATACTTGTGTGTCCGCAGGTGATACACAGCAGGCCACGTTTTTACCCGCTGTTACTACGACGTGTACTGTCTTCTCACGAGACAATATTATATCTTTTGTTGAACACCAGTTAGGGAAAACGGAAGTTATATTTGCGCAAATCACTGATGCAAAAGTGGAGGTATGTTACGAAACAATAGCACAAATCGCTGTCTCTTTGTAAACGTTCAAATAAGAAAGTAATCGCAAAGGCAGATTATATAGTTCGTACTTACAACACATAAACACACAAACACAATAATGAACATTAGCCATTCCAGTAAAATGGAATCGCCGTTTCTATGCAACTTAAAGAAGACTGCATTGCAGTTCTTTGCACAGAAACAGCGATTATATTCTCGCAGAGAGAAACATCTTATCGTAAACAATATGATTAGTAAAAGGAAACATTTTCTACAATTAGAGGCACTTCTAATTAAGTAATATTTTGTAAAAAATCGCTATTTGGGCGTATCGGACAAATAAATACATTAGAGTAAAAACAATACGATATAATGAGAAGTGCAAAGCCAGTCATATCATCATGAGCAGTTTTCATCAGCTGGACATAGGTCTCTGACAATAAGTGCTGTCCTCGGCTTACCGCCTGGCCTTTCGCAAATCATCCAACAGGCCGGAGGGCGTCCTGTACTACGCTTGCCGAGCCGCTTTTTCCAATCTCAATTACCTAAAGTAAGCTTATGGTTGCAGCCTTCAACTTCCGTTGCCAGTCAAAAACCGACCCGCCTCAACCCAGTATATAAGTCACAAACAGATGATTAAATTAGCCGTTTTAATCAATAATTCAATTGAACGAAACTGTAAGTTCATTAATGTAATGAACGATAATGCCTCGAGTGTGCGGAACTAGTCATGCATTGTCACAGCACTACCCTAACATAAGGGACTTCAAACTATAATAATACTTTGCTTTAGGTTTAATTCGGTTAGTTTAGGTTGCGACAATGCGCGGAGGAGCTCCGTAAACTTGGGGCAATGTCGTTCGTTAGACGTTACCTTTAAAGTTTATGAATTTGGCGTTCAGGTCAATTAAACAAGCTAGCCGTTTATTTAACCAGCTGATTTAACCATATGGCGACGACATATACATAATAACAACACAAGCATATTACAAAGCGCGTATCAACACCAACTTACCGTCTTTGACATATTGAACATGGCCAGGATGTGATTCTCATTCGAGAGGAAAGCATTCGTGTCCACGGTCACGTAGTTGTGCAACACGGGCATCATGTCGGAGAAAAAGTCGAACCCGTCCTTCTCGAACACCTGGTACAGCAGTTCCAGCACCTTCCACATGTCCTCAGATATCGTCTTCTCAGTCAGATTGCAGAGCAGCGTCATCGCCTCCTCGTAGTACTCTGGCGAAGGAATGGGGAGGGCGGTCAGTGGGAGCAGCAAATGCAAACCTCATTACAAATATTGTGATGAAGAAAGTTGTTACTCTTTCACAGCAAAATCTACGAACACTCAGTCACTAACCTATGATGTTGTGATGCAAAATCAGCCCGATAATGTTCAGCACAGTCTTCTCTATCTGCGCCATGATCTCCGGGTTGTTCTCCATGGCGCTGAGCACCGTCTCCATGGTGTTGAGTAGCCCCATAGCCGCGATGGCCTTCTCGTCGGTGCCCATGTCGGTCTCTATCACTTTGGTGAACGTCTTGGCGAGATGGTCCATGATATCGAACGCCATAGGCATCAGCTGATCGGTGTACATCGGCACGATCTTCTGGAGAACGTTAGCGATGTTGTCGCTCTCGGTCTCGCGTATGACCTTGAGCAGCTCCGTGGTGACTTCCTTGATCATCGGCTCGAGGTACTTGTGCACCTTCTCCTGGGAGGAGACGAGCATCTGTAAGGCGAGCGCGGCTTCCACCTTCACGGGCAGGTCAGTGTCGTGAAGTAATGCGTTCACGGTCAACCGCACCGCCTCCATATGTAGCTGGTCCGTCTTGAAGCGCACCGTCGCGAAGCTATACAGCACCCAGCAGGCGCGCGCCCGCATGTAGCCGAGCGGGTTGTGGAACTCGGGGAACACGTACTGAGTGAGAAGCGAATCTATCTCCTCCTTGTAGAACTTCTTCTTCATCAGGAGGTCGTTCAGCGTCCCGACCATGTGGAGGGCGCCGTCGCGTTGACGAGGGCTGTACTCGCCGCCCGGGTTGGTCAGCACTTGCATGCAGAGTTGCATCGTACGTTCGAGCATGTTTTTCCTCTTCTTGGCGCACGAGATGAGCAGCGTCTGCGCGGCCGACACCGGGGATATGAAGTCCTCGAAAATGTCTGGAACGGGAGGTGGGCGTCAGTATCATTTCAGGAATAGAAGACTTCACATGATTAAATCGAAGACAAGACATGGGGGTGATCTGTCTCTAGTAGTATGTTTACCTCAAACCGACAAGATGGTCGAAATAAATTGAATTTGGAAGAAGCGAACAAGGTTCTTCAGGGGACCCTGAGACTGGTTAACAGTCTCGGGAGCCGATTGGGACCCCGTGACGGTAAGATGGGCCCATTCACTCACCGAACTTGATGCGGATGTACTCGTGGGGGTCCAGATTGAAGAGTTCGTCGTCCGCGTCCGAGTAGGACATCAGCGGGAATAGGACGTCCTGGATTATGGCGAACATGTGTGGCTTCAGCAGCTTCCAGGAGTGCGCGTGGCTCACACTGTCGGGGGAGATATGCGTCAACGTACAATCTTTACATACGATAAAATTAAAAACGGCAGTCTAACTATTCAACTGAAAGTCAATTACGAAACCAAAAGATTTAGGAGAATATCCAATTTCATAATGGAGTAACATAAATAAATAAGCAGGGTCGCCCGCTAACTATCACCAATGTTCAAAAAGCACTCCACTCACCAGTGGTCAATATAGCTGAGCGTCTGCTGAAGCACCCTCGGCGAGACGTACACCTTATTTCTGTACTGATCGAGCACACGCAGCAGCACCTCCAGGATGCCGCCAGTGAACGTGGTCAGATACCACTCGGCGAACTGAACATACTCCTCGCGAGCGTTGATAGGGCTGCCGTATCTGCAAAGGGGTCATTGGTGAGAACTCCGTAGGGCCAACAGAGTATTTGTTTTATGTCATCATCATCTAACTAGATTGTACATAACTCAGAAAAGAGTTATTGGTACATGGCGGCATATAGGATTCGAACCCAGTATTTCTCGAGTCGGACCTAACCCAATTTTTTTTAATGTCATACCGCTGCGTAAAGACAAGCAACACTAGGGGTATCGCCAATGCGTCACCTCCCCTAAAAAACGGGACCCATTGCACTGGCAGCAAAAAAGCAAACGTACTTCCACTGCCAAATCCACACTGCATGAAGCACTGGAAACATTCGGTACTCAGTTCCTGTCCCGTAAAAAACGTAAGCGACAAGGGAGGTGAATGTCTGTCCCCTTCATAAAACCAATTATTTTTCTTAGTACCTTATATCAATACTATACTTCAATAGCCACAGAAACAAACACACCCCGACAGTAACAATACAGTAAGTAATTATAACTGCTTACCTACAGCCGCCCGGTTGTTTGCTCGCCCTAGTGTTACAAGCAAACATCGGAATGACCGATTCAACCGCCCCCCGGATGTGTAACTTCACTCGAATAAACACAATCGAACATAACGAACCTGGGTTAAGGAAGGACGATAAAAACGTTGTAGGGCATGTCGCGACTTTGATCATAACTTGAGCAATATAAAACCTATAGTATGACGGTCTTTATCGCGCGCGAGCGAGCGTCGTTAGCTCTTTCCTTTTGTAAGTAAGTAAGAAACAACGTTGTATCTCGCGCGACAAAGCCCGATACACCGATAGATGAGTAATGGAAAAATTAAAATCAATTTGGCGAATGTATGTTAGTGTATAACTTCAGTACGGCTGCACCTATTTGACTAATTATTTTGTTGCTCCGTTTGCAATTGGGTAGAGATAAGGTAGGAGTAAAATAGAGGTAGGTTAGGGGAGGCGAACAAAGTCGCGCCGCCGGGCCAGCTAGTTTCGAATAAATTACGAATGAACGAAACACGGGTAGCTGCATTAGCAAAGCTATATGTATATCGGCGCCCTAGTCTTGATAGCCGACATCGTTATAACAGGATCTATTATCATAATTTTACCATCAGGCCCGATTGTTTCCAGCGCGGCGCATGAGGACCCGCGGTCCACCAAGACACAAACTGACAACGACGTCAGTTTAAAGGCTAAGGTATTGGTATTCGTGACTAATATAGCAATTCCTCGTGGGTGCTTGGTTTCCGGTTTAAATCGAAACAAAAACATCGCAGCACACGGCCATGCGTGCGCTCGCTGCCATTGTCCACTTAACACAGACAACTAAGCAGTAAGGACCAGCTAAAGAGTATCAAACCGATAGATATCTTATCACGACCAATGACTCGATGCGCCGTCATGTATATATTTCTGTACGATCTAACCGCATGAATTTCCAAAGCTCATGTGGGCCAACACTGCAGTAATTGTCAACACGTGTAGAAACAAAAAGGATGCCCCAGAACCGCCCTGCCACTGCATACGAGACATTGTACACAGCGATCGCTTTAACAGTAAAGTTTGAACCTTTCTAAAAGTATAAAATACTTTCATTGTAAGCATAAATGATTTTTGTTTAGCTGGTAAATTATTTTAGTTACTTGAAAAACGGTTTTGTTCGTCGTGCGTGTAAATATCAGAATGAGCATCTTCTTGACGTGGATATATTTTTGGGTACTTTACCAAAGTATAAAGATGTCATCCCATGTAATTGTTGATACTCATCTAATTGTTAACTTTATTTTATTTTCTAACTTTATTTTCATTATATTTTATGTATAACGATCGTTTGGTTTGTATGTATGTATGTATCAATTTAGGAAATTAGGTCTTTATTTATTATATGCTTTTAAAATTTTATTATGTATAAGACCGTTCGTTACTAATAAAAGAGAATTATCGACCCTGATGTCGCTCGACCCGTGTTGCTAGACAATTATCCGCTAGTGAACACAAGCCTTAATTTGCACCTGTTTACTGACCGCGAACTATTTGATATTAATATCAAATCATATTGCGACAAAGTCCAAATTGGTTCGCACGGAGAGGGAAGGCGTAATACCGGCGGGGGCGCGCTGCGAAGACCCTTTATAAGGTGTCCGGCTTTCTTCTCACAAAAGGCTTATGAAACTGGTATATTTTGGACGGATTTATAATGAAAGCGATGACGTACATCGTTTAGACTGTTGTTAACCAAAATAGACGATCTGTCATCTCTGTGATAACCAAGGATACAGTCGCGGTCACGTTTTCGAGAACACTCGCGCGCACCGTGCCTTATTGCATCGTAATAAGTGTGCGACAAGCCAGAATGTACCTTTGAACTGAGACATAAGGTCTAAAGTTGGCTTGACACATTGCCGTCCGAATAAGCCAGGTATATGCCGCGGCTATTCTCGACTCGTCGTTCCCGAACAACGACAGTTAACAGGAGGACCATCAGACGACGATCACCACAGGGTGACAAGACTACGTCTCCGATTTACGACAAAGGATGCGAGATGTATACGCCTTGGTTATAATATGAAAATAGCATGAAATCAAGTGAAAACACGAAGACCAGATATGACCGAAGGCCAAACACGAGCGGCTATGAAGAAGGAACGTTAGTTTGGCTGCACAACCCGATTCCTCGTAAAGGAAAATCTGCGAAACTTCAGACAATATGGGAAGGTCCATACAAAGTAGGTACTCGAATGACCGTGTGAGGTATCGGATACAACGACAGCCGAGAGGAGTGATAAAAGTTGGGCACGTCGACCGTTTAGCACGTTATCATGGCAGCAACAGTGACGACTAAGGACGAGCATCTCTAATAAGGGAGCAGTGTCGCGGCCACGTATTCGAGAACACTCGAGCGCGCCTTGACGTATTCCATCGTAATAAGTGTGCGACAAGCCAGAATATACCTTATGTACTGGGATATAATGTCTAAAGTTGGCTTGACACAAGGCCGTCCAGAATAAGCCCGGATGTGTGCCGCGGCTATCTCGACTCGTCGTTCCCGAACAATGTTCTAGAATATTCCAGTATCGGGGCCGGGGTTTATACAGGGTGCGCCATCCACCAACCAAAACCAAATTACCGAATTATTATTAAATTAATTGATTATTATTTTTAAGGTTTTTAATATTTTCAATTTACCAATTGAAAATGCTATAAATATGTCACTTAGTTTATTTAATTTAAAACTGTAGTATATCGAAAAATAATTATCTAGTTTTATTAAAAATAGGTTATTGTTCGATGTAGCCACTTTTAGCGCATATAACAGCACAGAGTCTGTCCCAAAGAATTCGTTCGCTGCACGAATGCAGTTTGATGGTATTTTGTCCCACTCTCGTTAAAGAGCGATCTTTAAGGCATAGGCTGTTTCATATTGTTTAATACTTTGGCCTTACGAATGGACAATATGGAATAATCTATTGTTGTAAAGAAATGAACAGTACCCTACATTGAACAGCAACCTATTTTTTTTAAGTTACATGTTTTTATTTCGATATTTTTTAATTGAAAAACTCATAATTGAGAAAATTATAGCATTTTAAATTGGCAACACTTCGGATGGCGCACCCTGTAAACAGCAGCCATCGTGGCGCGAGACAGTTCAGTTTAGACAAAAGGACTTAACTTCGGAGTGAATACCGAGCGATAACCTGTGACCTAACCTAACCTGTGACATCCTAGGACTTCGGCGATAGCTACGGACTACGAGAGACCTGCGATTGTGGAAGATCAGGTTAACGTGGAATTCGTGGAAAATTTGGAAAAGTCATTCTCTTCCAAATTTTCCACGAATTCCCCCTTCGGAACCTACCATCCATGTTTCACTTCAAATAACGAAAGCTACAGATATTTCAAGTCAGTTGTGCGCGCGGCCCTATGTGTGGGTAAACCGTCGTCTCGCTCGTCTCGCTCGTCGCTCGCAAACGTCTTGCTCGGACGACGACTGCCGCGTCACTGCCACATAAATGAAAGCTGTATATTTACAAGCGCACGCACACATAGCGCCGCGCGCACAACTGAGTTGAACTATCTATAACACGTAACAATACGTTAGAACAACAGCGACAGGAGACGCGTGACTTACAATGTTATGTGCATTTTTTTCATCTACTGAATGGTAACTTGCCGTTGTGCAACAACAAAAGCTAATAGTAGCAAAAATAATATCACACCAATCAAATTTACGTGTTATTCTTTGAACGCCCACCGAATAATAGAGGGGAGAAGAGATCTGTGGCATTTATCACATTGCCCCAGGGATCTAGATAGCAATTAGGTTTAGTCACGTGCTGCGTAAGACTCAGGAACACGGAGGAAATGGGTGTCGAAACCATCTATAAAATACCTCCCGCCGGCGCAAGAAGCGAAGGGTTGACTTCGCTGTCCGATGCGAAAGCCAACAACATAGGGCAATATACAGTGTGGGCCTAGAACCGGGGCTAATATTGAAAATAGAGACTCTCTAGAGTATTGGTATTTTTTCTGAAAATATTCTAATTAACCAAAACCCATGCATTTTACACAATAACAGTTTAAAGTTACGATTCATAATCAGTGATTATTGCAAAACGATATTATCACTAACATTGTCAATATCGTGGGCAGGACAGGGCATAAGATGATATCAGCCGACACAACCCATAAAATGTCATCGAGACGTTCCGAGTAGCTCCGAACAAGTACGATGCAGAATAAACTATTTTTTGTTTGCATTACATTGAATCTACGTTTAAGTTAAGATTAAGTTTTGATTTTAATTAGTTGGGCCCATAATGATCAATTACTGGTGACCTATAGAGTCTCCGTTTTTAATATTTGCCCTGGTTGTAGATCACACACAGTATGTAAGGTTGTTGAAGCCCGAGCGATGGGGAGCAGGAAAGTAGGTCAGCGGATCCTGGCAGAAGCCAGAACTGCCTAGATTAACCGCTACGTTGGTTTAACAAGTATTTCGAGAGAGAGAGAGAATTCATTCTCTGTAATCTCTAATAGTTATTTTTCGGCTTCAAGTAGCGAAACGTAATGTCGCTCATTTTCAAGAAGAATAAAAAGCGTACTACGTAATAAAAATGTATTTTTCAGAATCGTAACAATCGTACAAATAATTTTATATACAGTTCAAATAGGTTGACAGCAGTCTTTCCTTCGTAAATTCCATCTCAAAGGTAACAAACAACAATTATTCAAATGTATTCATTAACCTTATTCCCTTAGCATATGTAATTTCACGAAACTTTTCTGATCCTCAAAGCTTCGATAAAGGTGTATTGCGACCGCCACCGATCGAAGTACCACTACAAAAACGAAACGGTGAATAATTATGTGTTTCTAAATACAAATTCTCAAAATAAATACTGTACGTACTCTATAAAGGCGTTTCTCTATCAATGTAAACCAAGATGTGAAACGAATGTAATAAATCACTAACTAAACTCGAGATGTAAGGGCAATAGAAAACTTAAGATAATTTGGCAAAATCGATTATTGAAAAGTTTGGGTACTACAACAAAATTATTATTTTCATTATAATTCTTTTTTCGCACTTAAAAACATCTCCTGTATTTATCCCATTAGGTAGTTCCGGAACCCCATGTCACACGTTTCCATTTAGGTCATATCACTCGTCATCTCGCTTCTAACTCCTTTGACTCGCGTGTCGCCATTCACACAGTGCATCCATCTTTTCTTTGGCAGACAACTACTCGTATATCCATAAACATTCGTATACTCGTCACCTTCATTGCAACATTTTCGTCATCCCTTCCGCATAAAATATGCCCATACCACGCTATTGGTCTTCGTGTTTCTCTCACTGGGGTGTGTGGCTTATTTTGGCTAGGCCACCATGGAATTCCGTAACTTTGATTGCATGGATCAAGAGTCGATCAATTGTCGATAATGGTCGGAAAGGAAAAGTAATTGTCGGGGCGCCGTTTAAAAGTTATAAGAGAATAAAAGTGGCCGTGCCAAATTAAGCTTATTACGGGGTACGTTAGTATCAATATGATTGCGGGTGGGACTCTAGTCGCACGAAGGATCCAGTTACTGGGTCTAAAGGTCGCGTTGGAGAAAACCGAGGCCCTCGGAAGAATGCACCACGTGACGCCCACATCTTGGTCGGGGGTTTCAGGGCTGAAGTTAAGGCTCAATTTGGCCTTATATTGGATGGTTGTTGGCAGTTTGGTCAGCACTTTAGCGGGCTGTCGCCGCGGCTATTAAAAGCGGCAGATGCATTCAGCTGGCTCCTCCCTAACTTGGGGGGCCAAGCGCAAAGTGTCGGCATTTATATGCTGACATATTAAAAAGTATGGCGCTGTATGGAGCTCCTATCTGGTCAGACTCCCTGAATAAGAGGGAGAATGCGGCCCTTTTCCGTAGGCCCCAATGGGCCATTGCACAGCGTGTGGCGAGGGCTTACCGCACGGTGGGGCATGCATGCGCCGTTGCAGGCACTCCTCCGTGAGAGCTGGAGGCCAGGGTCACAGCGGTCGTCTACGAATGGACGGCCACGCCAAAGGCGCAAGGTGAACGGCCGGCACCGGAGGAGCGTGACGCCGTACGGCTCGAAGCTCGCGAGACCATGTTCGGTCTTTGGAAGAAGGACATGGCTCACGAGCATGTTGGGCGCCGAACGCTCGAAGCTATCGGTCCCGTCTTTAAGGACTGGGTCGAGCGTCCGCATGGTTCCCTTTCCTACCGTTTGGTGCAGATATTATCCGGACACGGCTATTTCAGATCGTTCCTGCACCGAATCGGGAGAGAGGGAACCCCATTGTGCCACAAATGTGGCGCGGTGGAGGACACAGCGCAACACACCCTCGAGGCCTGCACTGGCTGGGAGGAGCAGCGCCGTGTCCTGAATGCGGTGGTGGATTAACCAGACCTTGCGTTTCCAGGTGTGATCGATTCTGTGAGGACACAATCTCGCAGACGCAGAAGTGGAGTGAGAAGGCGGCTCTACGACCGCTTCCTTCTCTTTCCCGATGGCGGCCAGCGGGCAGGAGGTGCGGGGGCACCTCCGCCTGCATTGCACAGGCCTCCACCTCCGTCGAGTGGGAATAGTTCGGCGCATCCGGCTATTCCCAGCCGCCACTCGCAAGGGGGGTATGGCGGGCGGTCGCCGGAGGTGTCGTGGATGACAAGGCTTACTCTCATGACACCTCCTTTGAGGCGATGCAGGAGCGCCGTTCTCGTTTCATATTTTGTACTCCGCACCATGTATGTACAACAATACCTTTGAAAATCGACACTTAATGTAATGTAAACTATATGAGGGTTGTGAATATCCATAAACCTACATACTCGTAGATGTCATGGTAAGCCCATCGATTTTTAAATGGCATGAGGAGACGGTGCACCTAACTACTTTCTAACGATCTTGGCTACGTCGGAGTCGAGTCGGTCAAGGCGACGCCTTCGTGGGAAAGCACACGGCTGACGATTCACTTACACGTATTACGTGTAAGTGAATCGTCCTTGCAATCAACTATGAATGACGCTAACAGCGGTGACTTTTATGGTGATGTTCGACATTGGGTTTACTGTCAGAGGTCGCGAAGATATAGTGGACGATGTTAAACTACTTCGGATACAGAAATTTAACTGATATGAGTGTAGGTTGACGTCACTCGTGCGTCATTTTTATGTGAGTCGAGAACGCCGCAATTTCGGTTGCGCAATTTGCGTGGTTCTCGGTTTCGGTTCCCAATTTTATTATAATTTTATGAAGGTAGATTGCGCGACCGAAATTACACCCCTCACCACTCAATTCAGAAATTATGCTTTCTGTCTTTCCATAACCACACCAAGGTTTCGGGATAACAAAGGTTATTGTTATTTTAAGAACCTGTCATGATTATTTCTATGCACCAGACAGATATGGCGACCGCTTCCGCTTATCATGATGACAGTCTTCTATGTACATGGCTTTTACACAAATGAAAGAGTTGTGCCTATTTTGTGTCAAAGTGAAGAGTACTTGAAGGTTAGGATGCTACTCATTCCTACCCTGTGTTTCTATCGCTGTAATTCCTTGGGCTATTGAGATTCGGAGCCCGAAAATTACGCTACTCATACTAGAATTCTATGTCATGTGTAGGGGGCAACATACGAACTAGTTTTAGTGGCGATTTATATTTTTACACAGGTGCTTAGTAAATTGAAAAGGTACACATCAATTCGTCCAAACTTTCAAAACACTCCGTTTTTCCGAATAGAATGAATTGAATGCCAATCCCGAATTTAAGTAATCACCTGAAATTCTTGTTGCGCCGTCATTGTTACGTTATAATTTGAGCTTTACAATCACGCCAAGCTTTCCGGATAAAAGAGGTTAATGTTATTTTAAAATTTTAAGAATATGTTTTGGGTATGAAAGTTTCAAAAACAGGTTAACAATTTTATTGTGTATATTATATTTCTACTATACTTGGTACTTCACATTATTAGAGCGTCGGTGGTTTAATGGTTAACAAGTTCGACTTGTAAGCGGGAACCCGGGACGGGTTCGAATCCCGGTGCCGCCATGTACCAATGACTCTTTTCTGAGTTATGTATGTACCATTAGTTGAACACTAACCGATGCTCTAACGTAGGCGGAAAACATAGCGATGAAAGCTACATATTTATTTATTTATTTATAAAACTTTATTGGCGTACATAAAATACAATTGGCGGACTTAAAGCCATTAAGGCTTTATCTTCCAGTCAACCAGTAGACCATGCAGAAAGTGAGTAGGTAGGTGCTTAGAACAACACAAATGGCCTAATGCATATGCAATCGACTAAATGTGTAACCATGATCCAATCTGGTCAGGTTCCCCTGTTAACACGGTCACAGAGGTCAGATGGCAGCCGCTCCACTATAATTACCTGATCTGCCAAATCCTGGATGGTCAATGCGGACCGCGGGCCCTCGCGCGCGTGACCACAACCGACACATTAACGCCAAGTCGATTATTTCAGTAAAAGCCATTGCATTTAAAGCACACTGTATATACATCAACCTTGTTACACATGCTACACCATTCTATAAAATTTTTCAGCCTTTCAAGGACCTCTGAAATGGCTTATGCATAACAGCCAATATCAATCGATAGAGCAACTCGCCCCGACAATGATGGATGGGTTGTTATGCTTAGTGAACGCCAATTCGTTAGGAACTGTGTTTAAAGTTCAATCAGCAACTTCGTATAGTTTAAGGTGTCCTCATCGCCGATCACGCGAACGTAATGGGATATGTAATATGAAAATAACCTTATTGGTATCGCAAGCTCAGTGCGAGCCAGAGGTAATGATAATGCAAAAGAGCTCCTAACTGACCCTTTGCCCAAAGATGTGATGGTATCACATGGATCTGGCGTCAAAATTTCATTTGTAGTAGCCTCGGCATCACAAAATACGAAAGCTATAACATTCTGCTGCCTAATGCTCGCCAAAGAAATTGCTGTACAAACTCTATGGAGAGTCGTTCTAAAACATTATTCGTTCAATAAGCAAACCAAAAACAAATCCTTCCATTAATAAAATACTACCTATCCACAAAATTATGTCATGTTGCTTGCGTTGATTGGTTCGAAAATGCGAAAGGCATATCACAGTAAACTTCTCCAAGAGAAGCGAATGGCGGCTTGACCACTAAGAGCCTGAGACGGAAGCCCCGATGGGAAGCATGGCACTCACCTCTCGAAGAGTCGGTACAGCGTGTGGACAGCCCACTTCTTGCACTTCCACCATGGCAACTCCACGCGATCGTCCTCATCTACTTGCAGTGCCTCCTCGGGGACCGCTTGCTCCATCACTGAGCGCAGCACCTCCATCCACTTTGTGAACACCTCCTTGGTGATCAGATCCAGGGGCAGCACGAACTGTGTTGCCAAATTAATTTTGGTTAGAGTCGTGCAATCCTTTTACGATTAGTGTACAGGTGAGGTTAGGTCGGACTCGCTCTCATTTGTCTGTTATAGTTTTAATCGAATCTGGGCTTATGGAGAGACGATTTTTGTAAGGCTGCGGGTGGATGCTGGATGCGACGAGCCGAGGACAGGGTGCATTGGCGCTCATTGGGGGAGGCTGTGTCCAGCAGTGGACTAGTAGGGGCTCAGGGTGATGATGATGGCGCTTATGGCAAAGATCAAGTTTCCTTTACCGATATGACGAAGAATAATCGTTAAATGGGTGATAGACGTGTGGCTCGACGCCCTTTTTCGCTCGTGTGTAACCCTACGTACTTTAAAACCTCCGAGCTAGTTCGCCGGCGATACAACATATTTGATTTTTGCTCGTAGATCGCGGCTCGAGGAGTTTCCGTTTTTTTGTGATGCGTCCCGTGCGTTGTGTTTTGTGTATAAAGTATAAAATGAGTTTTAAGTAACTTCATAGTTTTGATTTGCGAAAATGACTGATTTTCGCAACAGAATTCTTATACAAGTGAACCGAGTAAGGTCGTGAACATAAAAACCGCATGCGTCTATCACCCGCGTTGAACCGAGAACATTCGTGAACTCAATCTCGGGTACTTTAAGTACATCCACTTAACTGATCAAACTTGGTCGGCAGAGAAACCCTGTAAAGCCAATAACAGAAATTCACAAACATATTCCTCTACCACATACCATCTAGCGTTAGACCTAACTCGTCAAGACAGTCGAATTGGTGTACTCACAATTTTCGATTCTCATTTGTCCGCATATGGCTTCAACATGACAATACAATCATGTTCACAAACTAAACACGTTTCTGCCTATCTATTCCAGACGGTAATTACGTAAGCTATTATAGATGTATGTATGACACAAATATTGGTGAAGACTAAGTATAGCTACCATAATCTTCTACCCAACATGTCGTCTATTTAACTGCGTTCGTAAGTAAACAATGGAAATATTATCTAAATACCCTAGTATCTAATTGCATAATTGATTATTAATCTAATTAGATAACTACTGCATTTTGTTTCATTATATCCTCACTTTATATTCCCGATTAGGGGTGTCTTTGGGCGTCATCTGTATAACACAAAATTCAAATCATTTAATAAACTAATTACTATCACTTAAATCTACGCAGAGAACCAATAGGTGACGAAAGTTATAACTGATATCTTAGTCGATAGATATCTACGAGGACTAATCTTTCGTTTTGTACTCAAATAAGATATCTGTTATGAGTAGGCTGTTAAAAATTCTCCAAGTAAAATACTAGGGAAAGCTGCGGTGAGTAACTAAATGTAAACACCCACCTTGACAAGGCTGTAGAAACACTTTAGGATCTGTTTCTCAACAAGGACCGCGTCGAACGAGGGCGACTGGTCCGCCAGGAGGATCACTATGAGGTTGTACATCATCGGCAGGAGGAGGTTCATGGCCTCGTTGAGTGGCACACGTTTTTCCGCCTGATGGTAGTCGTAGTTCTTGATGAGTTGGTACAGACACAGCAGGGCGCCCATCCAGTTGTTGGGGTCCGGATTCTGAAGGTAGATGTGTATTTTGTCGACGATCTGCGTCCACTTGCCGGGGAAGTCGTGTTTGATGATCGTCTTGAGGGCGACGCAGAGTTGCACCCGCACAATGTCCGGTGCTTGGACCACGGCGTCGACGATTATGTCTCGCACCATCGCGCGGTCCTGCTCGTGGATGTTGAACGGCGTCGGCTCGCCCTCCTCGGGTTCTGTCTCCTGCCACGAGGACGTGATCAGGTTCTTCAGGTACACCACGCCCGCCTGCCGCACCGGCATCGCCACGTCGTTCATCATCACCACTTGCAGCAAAGACGGCGCGAACCCGATGATTTTATGTATCTGCAAGCGGATCGGTGGTGAGACTCGATGACGGACAGGGTGTGCCTGTCCTCTATTACAAGCACAGAGAACATTGAGTCTACGAATTTTTTTCTACGGTACATTTTGTATATAGCAGCAACTTGTATAAATCATCTGTTTGAAATCAGTGGCTTTAATCACGATGAAAATCAGTTATCTTGTGAAAGTTTCGAAATTATCAAGATAGTTATTTTCTTTGATAATTATCGGATGTTTATCGGATATTTATCAGATCTTTACACTTACGGGTACCTCGTCCACAAACTGTTGTTTTTTATTGAAAATCACTTAAAGTTGGTTAAAATAGTCGAGTTCGCAATCGACGGTTTTTCGTGTAAACAAAGTTTGTGGCCGTTTTTCCAAAGTAGACATTTAACATACGTCCAAAAGCGGCAAATATCGTTCGCATACGTATAAAGCGCCATTTTATTATCACAAAGATATCAAGGTATATTTATCAAGATCATTAATTATTTCGAAGTGATAATTATTAATTATCACTTCGACAAAGTTAATGTAAATAAAAAATTAAAACTACCTATTGCCAGCGACTTCGCCCTTGTGGAAATCATTTTATAGTAGTTAAGCCTATGTCCGCACGACCATTTTAAGTGACCTGTATTCTATCTACCCGAATTTCACCTAATTCGCTTTGATTATAACATGGCTTAGATTTTAAGTTGGACCCCAAGCTACCAAACTGCAAAAACCCCGCCAAAATCCATTTCAGCGGTTCTTGCGTGACGCGCGCATATACAGACTGACAGATACCAATAATAAAAGGCTTGCTTTCTTCTCAGTATCCCGACCCGACGATTTTTCCTGTAATACCGTCAACGACTCTACGGCTTACAGATTCAAAATAGTAGCAAAATAAGTACAGAAGAGGCTACCACATTTGTATTTCACGCAGGCTTTTGATAGTTCGAGTTCAAAATTCGAATTCGGAAGCCTCAACAGGAAAAGGAATTTAAGCGGCCGGCCTAAAGGAAGAATGTACTAAGATGAGCTTCTCTCTCCAGAAAAAGAAACAGCAGTTTCCCCTTATACTTCCCTTTTCCAACACTATACCAATCTCCAATACAGTGCTTTGGTTTAAGTTTATATGTGAGTAGTGGGAGCAACACCCAAACGCGATTGAATTTCTTGTATAGGTTTATTTTTGATTATGTGGATTAATGGACTTCATTGGTTTGTTGTGATAGTCAAGTGTACTGTGTATCTAAGTATAATTTTCAAAAAAATATATCGCCTTAAAGATAGTGTAAAGCAATTGAGTTAACATCTGTTGATCATCGAATCTCAAAGATGCATGCAATTGACAACTGGTTCGCAAGGATTAAAAATTCTTCGTTCGAAACCAGTTACTAAGTTTCAAAACCGTTTCGTACGCGGCCGAAAGGTTTTGCATAGGATTGAGTTTCACAAGATGTCTTCAATTCAATTCAATTCAATTCATTTATTTGCATATAAATATGGTATACATGGTCTTAATTCTATGAAGTCTCACATATTTAGTCATTTTACATGGCATGCAAAACTTATATTATATTATATATTTATTCGTCAAATTTTAAACGTTAAAGTCTAAAAATTCCTTTACTGTGTAAAATACATACTGCATAAGCCAATCATGCAAAGCCCTTTTAAAATTATGTGGCAGTACCTCTTTTATTTCGTTTTGAATTTTATTAAATACCGTTATGCACATATTGTAGCAATTTTGTAGAAATAGACTTTGGTTGCGTGTTTATACAAAGTCGATGTGCGTGTCTCGTACTTCTGGGAAAAATATCTTATTCCGTTTTAAATAGTCCTCTGTTACACTTAACGAAATAGCATGCCTCCACAATATACAAGCATGCCAATGGGAGGATGTTCGCTTTCTTAAATAACGGTCTACATGATACGTATGGTGCTACATTATAAATGGCTCGTATGCACTTCTTTTGCGCTAAAAATGCCTCCTCCGTAAAAATCCGTACCTCAATATTCATTCCACATAACCGTAGTATGTGGCTTTGCACGTCTCTATACTAGAAATTCGTTTTAATTTAAAAATTGGATAGGCAAATCTATGAATCCTCTTCTGCACATTCTCAACGTGATTTTTCCATTTCAAATCTTTATCAATATTTATACTTAAAAATGACACATTCTCCGCTTCCTTAAGGGATTGTCCATTATAATTTATATTCCATTTGTCCTTTTTAAAACTAGTGTAATTATTAAAATTAATATATAATGTCTTATTGAGGTTAATTAATAATTTATTTTGATTTATCCAATTTATTATTAATGTCAATGTATTATTTATGTCAGTTTCATGGGCTTCTCTATTATTTACTTTTGTTGTAGTTACTGTTAAAATAATGTTTCTTAGTGCCACAAAATAATTGAATCATCTTGAAAGCTCTGCAGAGCCTGAAGTTTCAACATTTTGCGATTGTTTTAAGGTGCATTTTTCATACGACGAATCGTTGATGGTACCATTAGACTGATCTCATCAACATAATGCGCCCAAATGGTCCAAAATTGTACACTTAAATTGTTACTAGTCAACCTGTCGAGTGTAGGTGCTTTTTGGCGAACTTTGACGTGGTACTGACGAGTCTAACGTACTGCACTTATTGTCGAGGTTCTGATGATTAAGCCAGGAAATGAATGCAAAGGTTATGAGTAAACCCATAATAACCTAAGCTAAAAAGTCGGATAACCACCGACCAAGTTCACATTCACTCAAATATATTCTGAACGACTAAACCGATAATAATAAAACAAAGCAAAAAACTATCTCGATTAAACCGGCTTTCAAATAGAGAAATCGCATCAAAATCGGTCCATCCGTTCGGAAGCTACGATGCAGCAGACAGACACACAGATACACATATACTAACTAGTGTCAGACTGAAGCTTCGACTTCGGCCACCTTCGGCGAAACCTTCAGCTTTGGCCACTTTCGGCGAAACCGTCAGCTTTGGCCACTTTCGGCGAAACCTTCGGCTTCGACCCAAAAGCCAGCTAAAGCCGAAGGTTCCTAGCAAACGTCATCATTTAATAAATAATGTTAAAACTCACATTATTTCGTAGAAATTGGCTCATTCGATTTTTTTTGATGACACTTGGTGATGAGATTCTGATGATAGACGTGGATGGAAGTCTTAAATTTTTACAGTAAGCCTATTGAATTTGAACTCATTTTCTTTTTTTATGAGTCATAATTAATTAATTCTTCGCCCGTCTTGCAACAAATCTTTAAACACGTTTAAAAATGACTTATAATATTTTTTGTAAGAAGTTTTTTAAGTATCAACTTATATGTATACATTTATTTTTAAGTATCAACTTAAGAATTGGGTGCAAGCTGCCTTTAATAGTAATGTGTGTGAAACTTTGGGGCATTTCTTAAAGTCGCAGCCTGCAACAGTTGGAACTCGAGTCCCCTTCACATAAGTGGAGGGTATTGCCACAATTTCGCCACTGTTAGGCTAAGTTAGAAATGATGTGTCAATATGTCATAATGATGATGATAATAATGAAAAAAAAAAAAACATTGATTACACATATTTCCCTATGTGATAATAACACAATACATGTAACATTTATAGCCGAACAAACAATGACAGAGATATTAAGACAATGATAAATAGTTATAGCACTGTGCTGTATCATTACCCCCTCCATGAGGAGATGTGGAATCGGGCCACACTCGGCATAAGCAATGGCGCAGCTTTCCAGTGGGCCACTCGGTGAAATACAGATGTATGTGGTTTCAAATGCCAATTTATGTAACAAACACTTAATTAAGTCCACCTGTATGCAACGATGTAAACAAAACTGATTTTAAGGTAGTAAGTTATAATTAGCATACAATTTTTGAGGCGACTAGTTTCAATATTAATTGTAAAATAGTCATAATTAAAGGTCCTCAAGTAAAACTGACCTTTAGTACAATAAAATAAAAGAAACAGTATTATTTGTAATAAATAAAATGTAAAATGTTAAAAAGAAATACATTTGACACACTTGTACCAGGATGTCACAGTTTAATATCTCATACAAAATTTCTTAGAAGTGATATGTTTTGATAGGGCCTTGAGTAATTGAATTGTAATCGCAGATTAACAGCAGTTTTAATTGTAGCAGAATACCAAAATGCGAAAAAATGCCTTTGAGCTGATTGTGATCCAGTTATAATACACTAAAAGTAGCAATGTACCAAAAATTAGAGTTGCAATTGCGATCCAATTACAATTCAATAGAACCATTAGTAAATTAGCAGACTGAGGCCCCGATCATAGAGTTGCTGATTTGACACTTACACAACTTGAAGATTTTGAAATTTTGCAAGGGTAATATTTGGTATGTTCGAGCTGACAAAGGTACAAAGTAGTACTCTGCAATGGTTACTACTAAACATATTGAACTTGGGTGCTTTTGAGTGGTACTGACTGATGAGTCTAATGTATTGCGTTTGGTGAAAGAGCCAGGAGAATAGTGAAACTCTGCAGTGGCCTAGAGGTGAATGATGCATCTAGATGGCTTTGATACAAAAATTGCTATTTTCTACATTGTGACTACAGTTTTTCTACATATTATGCATAGAAGGTGATGTTTTCATTGAGTATAAGGTTGAAGATGGAATTAAAGATAAAAAATGTAAACATGCAACTGTCAATTTTAAAGAGACTATCCAGGGGCTTAAAACCTTTTTTATCAAATGTTTATTTTCCAAATGGTTATGCATCACGCACACTTTTCACTGACTGACTGGTAAACTTTCGATAACGGAACAAATCGATTTACCCCCATTTATTCAATTTATTAAAAACATAATAAGTAACTCAAAAACGATTAGTCCTAGAACACTAGTTAGAACACTCTAATATTACAAAGAAGTAGCAGCCATTTTGAATCATGTATTATTTTATGTATTATTATTTAAAAAAACAGTATATATGTCTTGGCGTCGGTCAATCCCTTATTTTTCAAGCCTTTGCAATAATGTACTGTAACAATGAGCCAAATGTAAGAATTTCACACCATTACCAGTGGCATAAATGAAAATTACACATATTTTATTAAAACAGGACAAATATGTAACAAAAAAAAATATTGTTCCATATTTAATTCAGTAAAATAATTGCAATAGAATGCAATAATTTTAATCAATATTTCAATGATTTTAAATAATCTACTATTAGGGTAATTTTTTTTGTAGTGGCAACCCATTTGTTTACATTTTTGATCTTTAATTCGATCTCACACCTTAGTCTTTAAACATTACAGGTACAGTCAGCATTAGTATGTAAACATATATTATTAGAAAATGTTAGAAAATTAAGTTTTGTTTGAGCACATCGTAATTTAACTTATAACGGACAGTTTGAAAACTATAAATGAGAGTACAGTTTGTGTATTTTTGTAAAAAATACACAAATTAGCAACCCCTCAAGAGTGCCTGGCCCGACTAACCTCCCTGTAATGACTACTCCTTTTGAAATTAGGTTTGTTTGTTCAATGTAATTAATCCAACTCATAAGACTTGGTAGTGAGGTTCTTATGCCCGAGTGTCAGGGTGCATTGCGGAACTCTCAATGATGTTACTACTAGTAGACTTTTCGAATTTGGGCTCATTTCATTTCTTGTAACAAGTTTTAATGTGTACTAGTCCTATTTGTCACCTGGGGATAAAATATGTACAAAAAATTTAATTTGATCATTAGGGGGAGGGGACATATCCATTCCACCAGAATCCATTGAATAAAAAAGGTGATTTCATGTTTTTACACATGAATCAGATTTGTTAAATGGGGCATTATAAAAAGGAGTATCAATATAATAAATTTGCAAGGCCGGAAATCCGAGGTGATACCCGATAATTTGGCAATGGGTTGGGCTAAGAAATATTAAGTACAAGCAGTAGGAAAATAACCATGTTTTTTCATGCAAATACGATTTTTGTATTCATAATCACGACAATGCTATCTGAGTTGGATCTCCAAAGTGCAAATTCGAGATTGTATGTCGACCGATAATCCCTCAGTGACGCGAAAGATGAGGGAATGCAAGTTAGTTTGGTTAGGACACCTTGTCGTTCCCGCTTTTAGAGAAAGGGACTCCAGCCACTGCTACGTTATAAATAGATTCCCCGCAACCGTCCACGAATATAGTACAATAAAAACATATAATTTACACACGTTGAGAAAACATGCTGCAGAAAATCATACCAGCGCGGCATGTTGTTATACGGCCAAATGAAAAAGTCGTGATAACAACGGCTTACTCATGGACGCGGAGGTAATAGCATTTGGTCGCGTAATAAAATTCCTAAGCATGTGGACCACGGATGATGAGAGATAGTTACCTGCGAAAGCTGGTCTTCTGCTTGTTGCCTCTGATTAGGATCGATTGTAGCGCGCAAAATATCGATAAGCTTTCTGGTGTCCATTTTGTCGTAAATAACATAAAATCTTAAAATCTATAAAATAAATACTTTTCCGACGGACACCGCCGGGGCGTGGAAGTAAAAAAGAATAAAATTGTCTACGCTACGCTCGTTATCCGTTTCTTTTTAAATTATTTTGCAGCTTTGGAATCGTGCCCATTATGTACACAATCACGTTGTGGTCCTAAATTACACTATGCTGACGTGTAGTGATGCGATGTTAATTATTATTGTGGCTTGGACATTATCGAAATAATATTAATATGTTATGCCTTGCCCAAACACAACGCCAAGCACGACGCTTTGTGTGTGTATCGTATGTACATCGTCATGCTTATGGTCATAAATAGTGTTGCCACTTGATGGTTTAACAGGTGTTTTTTACAATGATTTTCTGGTGGAAACTCGTAATTTTAAAGAGAATTTCAGCGATGAATTACTTTTTCCTACATCACATCCAGTTGTCAACAAGAACGATTGAATATTGCTTTGCCATTTTATTTACACTAGTAGTATAAGTTTTACAGTAACACATCAAAATCATCACAGCCCATAACAGTAAACTTCTGCAGGTATTATTGCCTCTCCCACGAAAGGGGAGGTTATTGCCATAACCTGCACGCTTGGCGGCAGTCGGGTTGGTGATCGCAGTGTTATAAAAATAATAATGCAAATGCTGCTGCCCATTTTCCCGGCCACGGAGATTAGAAGTTTTGCCTTGAAAATATTAGTGGCCTTATACTACACCCACGAGTGTAAGAGGTTGGTGCTATTCTACTCAGCCGGACACCACATGGCCAAACTTCCGTTACACTGTTTACCGTAAAACTTTTCATAATTTTCTTTAACTACAAAACTATCATAGTTTATGCAAGAAAACTTGGTCCGATTCAGAAACACCTATTTATCAAAATACTGTTCGTCCCATTCCGAAAAAAGGCTTATGCTCCCACAGTCCCTAAGAGCGGGTTACTTCGTACCTACTCATTTCCCATTTTCTTTAACTAGGTAAGTGCTTTGCGGTCTAACGCGCAAAATCGTATAGAGAAACTCGATTTGCCAGAGCCTTAACCGTCTGTCAGCAGGGGGACTGCAGGGGAGGTTGACTTGGATCATTCAGATGGTGGTAGTGTCCGTAAGTTCCGCTTTGCTAGGAAGCCGATTGCGGACAAAAATCATAATTATATTGTAGATGGAAGCTTCAAAGGTGCTACCGCCACATTTCAAAACAACTTCACAAACAAAGAGCTTTGACCATTTACAATAGAGAAAATAAAGATAGTCATTTAAAAAAATCCTTTTACTTGCAAATGTTCAAAGCCCTAAATAACTAAATAAATAAATACCAGCGCAGGCGAGCCTCCTCGACCTTATTCGCGGTATATCTCACAATGACAATATAATTACTTGTCGAAATTATGTAGGTATATCCGTGCTTTGGGGTACCAGCCATCGGGCACATGACATTCGAAATAAACCCTTCCTTTTCTGGTTATCGACAAAATTATTAAAATTACATTGTAACGATCGATATCGATACTTTTATTACTCTTTGAATCCCTATAAACTTATTTTGACGCTTTCGTAGTGACATTGTCACAATAGTTATTCTTTCCGTTTCCTGTTCGAACCGAACGACGAATACAATGACGAAGACGATGGTAAAGGCCTAAGGCCATTTAATAATGGCGTAGTACATTTCTTTTTTTTTAGTCTATTATTGCCAGTATAATAACTTTAGTATACTCATTTTTTGGCAACCTGTCAAAGTAACCTAAGTCCCTGGTCCCTCTATAATAAACATGAGTTTCCAGTTCCCCGATTCCTCTATTCTATACTCAATGAATGCCCCATACGCATTTTTGCTATGTCATGATTCCACGCCATAAAAAATTACTACTATTGTCTATGAACAAACAAGGGACGCTGACATAACATTGACAATGACATCTGCTTGCTGTCTTTCAGTCAACCAACTGTCAATGAACCGGGATCGGATTATGGTTGGTTGTATATATAGTTCATAGTTTGTGGTTGGTTGGTGGTTGACTGGTTAGGTAGGTTAGGTTGGGTTAGGTTGTGGTTGGGTTCTTTGGATTGGAATTGGAAAAAAAGTTATGCGATTTCTTCGATTCTGCTTTACATTAGAACTACGGGTATGATTCCCTTTGCCGGCACGTTTAATCGGATGTTGATTTATATATTAATTAAGTCAAGAAATCAGTACCAGTATCAAACATTATGAATGCATGCACTGTGAACTAGGTCGTGGGTTTTGTTGAATAATGTCGAGCCAAGAGCACCTGTTGCGTGTGCGGCGGCTGTACAAGCTGATATTCCGCGTGCATCGCGCGCTGCCGCCCGACTTGCGGATTCTCGGCGACAACTACGCGCGCGACGAGTTCAAACGGCACAAAGGCTGCAATGCAGACGAAGCGCGGATATTTCTAAATGAGTGGACGGTGAGTTGGTTTGGTAGATGCAATCACACTTTGCGTCATAAGGCTCCTTAAATGCCTATGTGTAGAGGGCTGACCTATAATGCCGCCCCATGAATTCCTGTAATAATGATTCCGTCAGGATATTACTGGGACCAAAACAGAGGGAAACTCAAAACGTTATAAAATAAGTTCAACTAATCCTTTTTTAACTTTATTACTAACAATATATGGGCTATGTTTACTTATTGACTGAAATAAAAATTATAAATTACTAATATTATAGTACCTTATCTCACTATCATTTGTCGATACTTGTTAATGGGCATAGGGTACCACAACTTGTCTTTTCTCGTGTCCGCTTTATTTGGACCAACATAAATGAAAGCAGTAACTGATACATTAATATCAAATAACCATTTTATTCTTTTATTTCAGGATTATGCAATAGGCTTAGCTAAGCAAATGAAACCTTTACAGCAAGCCAAAAAGAAGGATGTGGGTCAATATATGAATCCCACATTGTTAGATCACATGAACGATGAGCAGTTGGCCCAGCTGTACGAGCTACATAAGGCTGCTGCAGGACCGGACAGTGATAAAGACAAATAGCTACAAATGTGATACACAGTAATCAATTTTTACGTGGTTTTAAAGTAATTGCCTGATTTGATCAAAAAAGCAGACATACCTTTTATATTTTATTTTATTGAAAATAGCACATTGAAGCACTATAATTTATAAATGTTATAACTAGTCCCATGCTTCATCTGTCAAAATTAAGCTCAAAAACCTGTGCGAAGCCGGGGAGGGCTGCTACTATGTTTATACAACAGAATTTTGTCTTTTTTTTTTTAACAAACGTACAAATTTATTCATCAATAACTTAAGAAACAATTTGCCCTTTACTAAAAAATTTTTATATTAAAAGTATATCAAGTAATCATATTATAAAAGTAATGTCTACTTTATTGATGTTTTGTAGCCTATATTAAAAGGTGGAATGAAATTTCATTATCAGAAATATTTTCCTTTTTGTCATTAAAAGTAAGACTATAGTTTTGTTTCAATATAGTCAGTTGACTTACCTCACATTTTTAACAGAAGATAATGAATTTACATTGTAGCTCTATTCATGATGATTAAATTGTAAAGTAGGTATGTTTCAATATAAAAAAACAAAATAGAAAAGACAAAAGGAAAAACTGAATATGGCCTAAAAAGGAATTATCATACCACAACTAAGGAAACAATTAGTGTTCGGACGAAACAAAATTCCTGTCCAAAGCCAATAAATCAGCTATCGCCACAACAGCCGCAGCTGAAGCTTCAGTCAGACACTAGAAACTAACTGAAGAAAAGACAACTGTGGAGTCTGTAGCCTGAATCTCACTTACTCTTTTGAGAGCTACTTTTTAGCTTTTTCCACAGTATTACGTTAATTTCTGTTAGGCGACCGGGTCCCCGACTTTTCAATTGCATTGTTTTTTTTTATTAAAACACCTTGAGTCATTACAACAACAACTTTGTTTTGTCAAGAGTCTTACACAAAATCTCTATAGTTTACCACAAGTCACACTATATATCAAGAACAATAAATTTTATGAATAAGGCATTTAATATTAGGTAGTTAGTAAGTAGCAGAATTGTAAATAGATATAGGTTAGATAGAATTGAGACTTTAGTGCAAATATAAGCTTTATACAGGTTAAACTGTTTTTATTGTGCGCACTTAATGGGAGGTTTACTGAAATCTGATTAATAAGAAAAAATTGTTCAAATAATTGTAATTTAGATGGCGTTGATTAGACACAATTCTCAAAAATAATACAAACCAGGACACAAGACAGCATTTCGAGTAACTTCGGTTACTAAATTCAGTACTTGAAAATCCTGTCTAAGCAGCGCCATCTAGCGAGGCACGCCGAACTTCACCTTTTACTTTTTAAAATAGCTTTCTGAAAATCCCCCATTTTAGTAGACATAGCTTGATAACTTAACAGATGGCCGATGGGGCAGTAAAGTTCTCGAGTAGCGACCACGTATTGGAGGACGTAGCGTGACGCAGGCCAATGCAGAATGGACCGACGACCGGTGACCAGGCACAGGGCCGGCCTTTGTGGATATCTCTGGGAAAGGCCCATCAGGTGGCCGTCTTTGGACTTCTATTGTGATGATTATGAATTGATTTAGCACTGGCTTATTGCCTGCGACTTCGTCCGCGTAAAATTCGGTTACTACGTTCCGAACCATATTGAATTTCGGGGACAACTATAGCGGATGTTACTCGATGAAAATGTAGTTTTCGGTAGGTGACAGAATTTTTGAAATGGGTGAAGTATCCATTACAAAAAACAATCTTCTTTTTAATATTGGTATAGACTAGCTTAACTCAAGGCCCTGTGGTAGTGGTGTCCGGTGGCAATGCCGTGTGGTGTCCGGCAGAGCAGAATAGCACTAACCCCTTACACTCGTGGGTGTCGTACAAGGCAACTAATGTTTTCGAGACAAAAGATCTTAGAGTCTCCGTAGACTGGAAAATGGGCTGCAGCGTTTTACATTGTTTCATTTACAACACTGCGTTCTCCAACCCGGTACCAAGCGTGGAGATTATGGCAATAACCTCCCTTTTTGTGTCCTAAGTCCTTTGTTCGCGCCGGTTTGGCTGAAACTTTACCGACTTGCTGGCAGCAAACGTCAGGTTATCACGTATGTTTCTACGGTCCGGTAAGACCGCAAGAATTTGCTGGTGACAGTCTCGGCATGCTACTCTAACCAAACTGCTTGCTGCGCCGTGATCCTAGAACTGCTGCTTCTTTTCTGAGCCCTCGTGATAATCTTACTAATGTTTATCTGTATAATACTATTTATAAACAGTTCATGGTGAAAATCTAAATTGAAAACCGTTCGACTCGAAGCGAACGATTCAAAAATAGGGCCCCTGAATCGCTTTTGCCAAACGAATCCTTGCGATGCATTTGTGGTTAAAAGATATACCTAATGGTTGTTCGTTGTTCTGGTTTCTTGATTTCGTAAAACTAATTTGTAAGAATTTACGTACCAATATATAGGTATATTTTTAGTGCCTATTGGGCCTTACAAGAAAGCTCACGATCACCCAAAGGGCAATGGAAAAGGCAATGCTCGGAGTCTCGTTGTTTGATAGAATCAGAAATGAGGAGATCCGCAAGCCAACCAAGGTCACCGACATAGCCCCAAGGATTGCCAGGCTTGAATGGCAGTGGGCAGGGCACATAGTTTGAAGAACAGTTGTCCAATGGGGCAGTAAAGTTCTAGAGTGGCGACTACGTGCCGGAAGACTTAGCGTGGGTAGCACTCCTACAAGGTGGACCGACGACCCGATAAAGATCGCTTGATGCGGAAGGCACAGGACCGGTCTTTGCGGAGATCTCTGGGGGAGCCCTATGCCCAGCAGTGGGCGTTTTTCGGCTAAATGATGATGATGAGCCTCACAGTCGAACGGTCCATCTGAGAGAAAGCGGCCACCGTTGTCCAGGTTATCTGCAACTTGACGGGAGCAGATGCGGTGCCGACCTTTATGAACCCCAAGTTGTGGTGCACGCATAGTGCCATACGACTAAACAGCCCATATTAAATAAAAATACAACTGCTATGCTAAAAATACAACTGCACCTTATTATGTGGTATAAGTACTTTATTTAAAAAACACAATTCCTGCTGAAATGTAAAAAAAATACATCGCCGAAATTAAATTTATTATACACGAAAATAAACTTTATAATGTACAATTTCGGTGGAAAAAACATAAAAACAGAGTAAAAACTTAAATATTAAACAAAAGTATGTTAACAAGTTTTCATTTCGAGATCATTTCTTATTATGTAGAAATCAAGTTTTCTTACTTAACAATATTAACTTTAAATCACAAAAGAATATGTACCGCAGTTTAAACATACGTAGTGGGTTCGTAGCAACTCGTCCCATGCTCGCAACTCGTCCCATTCGCAACTAGTCCCGACCCATTCGATAGTCGTCCCATTAGCAGCTCTTCACATTTGCAGCGAAATCTTTCCAAATTCTGGATTGTAAGCTTTTGACAAAGCACAATCGGGTCACTAACGGATACATGACCTATAACTGTCTGGTGTCAACGAATGGGACAAGTTGCTACGAACCCTACGTAGTGTACATGATGGAATTTATTTCAAGATATTATTGATACTTTGTTGTTAGGTAGGTAGGTACTCCACGTTTGGTTTTAATTTAATTATTTAGACATTCACGTTACGACGTTTGGATAACACCAATTGTAATCATTTTGGTACTAACATCAAGAGTAGGTATATAGTTTTTGAGTATTACATTTTAGACATTTAAGCAAGCATGCTTCACATACCTACATTAACAATTTATTTATTTATTTATTTATTATTACTTTATTTTCATTTTATTTAAAATAAAATAAAATAAATTAGAACACAGTTCTCAACTCTAAAGAATGGAGATAGAGGTTCCTACTTTTCCTAGAAGACAGGACGGAACACAAGGGCATAAGTAATTCAGTTTCACGTTACGACATTTACATAACACCAATTGTAACTATTTACTAATATCGAATATATTGTTTTTGAGTATTACATTTTTGACATTTAACCTAGTATCTAAGCAAGTGTGTAATTTTTTATTTTTTTTTATTTTTTTTTACATTATTTTCATTTTATTTAAAATAAAATAAAATAAATTAGAACACAGTTCTCAACTCTAAAGAATATAGTAGATTTATGTAATGTAAACCGGAACGCGAGGAGTAGGTAATTCAGATACCCAACACGAAATATTAGACACTATTTGCTAACATCTATCTAAAATTAACGAGTAAGTACCTACATTGTTTTTGAGTATACCAACATTTTAATTAATAAGTAAAGGTAATAAGAATAAGACAACAGTAGATGGTCTCCCTCCTGGAACTCGCCCGAGCTGGGGCTAGCCACGAATGAACGACACACCTGTAAGTTCCATACTTTTGTTATAGTATTAGGGAGTATGCTCTCACTATTCTAGTTTCGTTGATATGATGATAGGATACTCATTATGTACAGAGTGTCTGGCTGCAGATATATGTTACTAGTAAAAGTGGGTATCATCCAAATTGGTACTTATTTTAATCGGTATCACCTAAATGTGCACACAATTTTCGAAACGAAGCGTCACTTTGAACAATGTGCAAGCCGATGTATGAAATCCACTTAATTACTGTATCTGTGAATTTTTTTTTTTTTTTGTTGAGCAGTTAATTTGATTTTGAAAACATTTTGCAGCCTGACACCCCATATACCCTGCTATAAGGCCATTCACGCTCGACGCTTTTCAATGGCCTCTTCGAAGATTATTAGAATAAGTACTTGTTTTAAAATTCTTACAAATAACAGTGGGAATAGTTTATGTATTTTTTTTATAACAGAGCGTAGAATAGAGATTTCCATCGTAAAAAGCGCCAGGCGTGACGAAGCCTTAGGTCCAAAATACTTTAAAATGAACGTGATTTAATCACGTACTTATAATTATAATTAAGCCGATTATAAACACAGAACATCTACACATCGAGTCCACAACTGCCACAATAGTTATCTAGTTCACAATACAACAACAATTCCACAACATAACACAGTCCACATTGATCTCGGCCAGGCCACCTGGGCATCTAACACATTAGGGCGCACTGAAACCACTGAAAAGGTAGAAAATATAGTGTGAGAAAATACAATGTCTTTGAGAAGGCATATAGGTACAGGTAACAGAAATCAAAATAAGATATAATAAGACCACGAAGTCCGTATTGACTGACATTAGTAAAAATTATAAACTGTGGATTTGGCAATAATCTGGGGATAATCTGTCCTTGTCAGTCCTTCTTGTAAACATTCAGTTATTTGGCTTGAATTTGTACTTTTAGTTTGACTAAATTATTAATCATGCTGAAAATTATCTCGTGCACTTCCTTTTTAATTGTTTTGCCCATTATTTAATAATATTTTTCATAATTCACGAAAATAAACAACCCTACAGAAATCCAATGGTTTCTTATGACTTTTATGAATGACGTTCTATTACATTTAGAAAACTTGGCATAAGTTGCCATACAGAGTTTTTTTTTTAATAAGCGATTCGGACTTAGCGTGGTCTTATTATAAATAAATAGAATTGCCATGTGCGGCGTCACGCACTCAAATACAAAGAACGCTTGTCGCCACCTCGGCCACTGCTGCGCATAGATTTATATTTATTTATTACTTAAATTAAAACTTTACATGTCAGCAAAACTGTACTGTACTGCGCTCTCTAACTGTCAGGTGACAAATACTACAATAGACAAAATAAGTATATCGGAACATCAGGCGCGCATAGGACTTCTTTTACATGTCTTATTTTGATTTCTGCATAAGTGTACAAAATAAGCTTGAAGAAATCTTCACCTCGGACATGGTTACATTGACGCTTCCGTTGTCAGCGATGTCCTTGGACTGGAACACATCTGAAATCACAAGTATACATTTTATTTAAGTAAATAATTATGGGAGGCCTATACCAAGCTGTGGGCGTCTTCTGGATTATATGATATGATGATATAATGATATCGCGAAATAAGCGGACATGCGATGTCCAGCAGGTAGCACAACCGTTTCCATTTATGCACTAGTGTCTGACGACTGACTAGAGTTGTCAACTATACCCCATGTAAGATGTCTCAGTGTGAGAATAGGCCCCTGCCTATTCACGCACATCACAAATCTCTCATTTCAATTTCGACATTTTTCTAGTTACAAATCTCCATAATGACCGTAAAGAACTGAAATGTCTATTGCAGTAAAAAAACTGTTTCTCAACTATCTTCGATAATCGTATAATGTCGCAGATCGATTTCAATGACGTTTTAGACCTGGCTGGAGAAAATGTCAAAAACCTACTTTTGCAAAAGTGGTGCCATCTAGCGAGCTCTGAGCTTTGGGGAAACGGTGCGCTGTACGTACTCGTACAGGTAGTATTTTTTGCCATCGACTCGCTAAGGAGACCAAGGGTTAAAGTGAAAATGGCCACTCACTAAACACCCTATGCAGGTGCATCACGGCGGAGACGAAGTCGCCGAACCGGAGCATGCCGTCCTTGCGCATATAGCGCTGCACCAGCGCCGCCATGGCGCGCTCCGGTATCGTGAATCCGAGCTGGAGAAAAGAGACGTGATGAGAAGCTGATCATTTGCAGCTGTCGAAAGGAATATTGAAACTGCAAATGCTTATCTACTTTTGCACCTGATTGTACCTTTATACCTGCTTGACAATTTGGGCATAATAAAACTGACATTGTCAATTGCACAATTAGAAGTCATAAGACATTTCATTAGTCCTCACAGTAACAACGCACCTGCGGTTCTGCATTTTTGTTACCTGCAACCAAATTGCCATGATTCGTAGATTTTACGGGCGACAGTTACCGCTTGCCATCAGGTGGGCTGTCTGCTAGTTTGTCACTGCAAAGATGTGACTTAAACGGATTGTGCCCTAAACGCCTGAAAAGGATGCAGCGTGTACAGCCACCACCACCCACCGGTACCATGAACCGGATCTGTGGAAAAAGCGATGTTTAAAATACTACATAAGCATTAGTATCGACTGTCTATAATCCATTCGCCGTAAGAAAATAGTGACGACTGCAGAGGTGCAAGGTGTTTTCACAGTGGAGTATAAATTAAAACGATTTGTGTTACAAAAAAGATCAATCGTCTGAAATAAATAAAGTCATTAGTAACGTTTTTTAAAAAGCACCCGATGAGTCACTATTTTATTATTGCGAATGGACTATAGCTGCCTTCTAGGAAGGCCAAGCCGTAGTGTCGTATGTAGGTTCCTTATGGCATTACATCGTTGAGCGCATCGCGCAGCCTCTCCGCGAGCAACACGCCCATCTTCTCCCGCGCGTGTGTCTGGAACACCGTCTGCCAATGCTTCAGGCTGCATATCAGGTCCTTGAAGTCCGACAAGGTGATGCGGCCAGAGCCGTTTTTCTGTACAGCTCGGCGTTAAGGAACGAAATGTATTTATTTTTATTATTATAGTTAAGTATAGTTTAGTTAGTATAGTTTTATTATTATAGTCTATTGACTAGCCAGGCATTTGACCGCCATCTCACGTGTTAGTAAGTGACGATGCGGCCGAAGATAGAGCATGCCCGTCTTGGAACAACCTATTCACTCTAGTCTAACGTAAAAATATGTAGTTTAATGGAAATCCGTCAGTACTTTTTGCGTGGTAGAGTAACAAACATCCGAAAATTATGTTATCTATAATGAAACCTATTGTCAGTTTTCCCCTTCCAGCCCTTCTATTTATCCCTGCTAATTAAATAGTATCTCTTATTATTTTCATAACCCTTTCTCTCCATTAGAACCAGCGTAGGCACTTATGCCTTTCTCTACCCTGGTTGGTTGTCCCGATAAACTCTAAAATACGAAAACGTTACAAAGACGTAATTATATCATATCCCCGCTGGGCCCACCACCACTCAGAAAAGGATACATCCATAGAGAACACGATCTGCCGACAGGTGTCGATGCAGGCGCAGCTCTTGATGTAGTCGTTGGGCAGGCAAGCCTCAAGCAGCTCCTGCAGCTCGAACATATCTATGGTGCGGTGCTCGTCGGCCAGTTGGATGAAGACCGCCTCATACTGCGCGAAGGTGTCTGCCCCAGCGGACGCAGGCGCCGTCAGGAGAACGGGTCTCACCATCCTAGGAGCGCAGTCCAGGGCCAACATGCACAAGGGCTTGGTGGAGAACACCCGCAGTGAGAAGTTGCCCTCCTGACGAGGCTCGAAGGTGGTCGGCAGCACTAGGTAGGCGCCGGCACTCAGTTCAAGCCTATAATGGAGCTTACGTGTCAGAAGATCAAACTGGGGTGTATCACATAAACAAATAAAATACATTATTTAGATTTCTGTGTAAAATACGCTATGTAAAAAGGCATAACCAAAAATCTACCGGACTGCACGCGATGTAAGTGCACAGTAAACGACATTTATGCTTAGAAGTAGAGCATAATAATAATTACTTACTGCCTTTTTACTTATATCATCAGATAATAATTATACTTAATAATAATTGAAAGAATTATTAATTTTCGCAATTAGTTAACAGCAATATATTCGCTAAGTGCTCGTATAATGCAGCCGCAGTGCGTTCGCGAAAGGCTTTCGGCGATATTCGGTCATTACCTGTGGCTGACTTGTCGACTGTTCGTGTATTGAGAGTTGGCGCAGCTCCGATTCCTGTCGAACATCGCCTGTGGGGCGATCTCCGAGAGCGACTTGACCACTCTGTAGATGCTGAAGCCGACGACCTTCGGGTCCATGATGCTGTGCTGGTTCAGCGAGATTATTACCGTGTCAGGCTCGTCGAGTATCAGCTGGATTTGAGGGTTCACGTGGAATATCGCTGAGGGAAATATATCATCATAAATATCAGTACGGTTTCCCACTCAGGACGGCTGGGTGGTTGCAGTCACGGTGCAAGACCCCTTCGAATGAATGAATGAATGAATTGTTTATTGCTTCAAAATGTGGTATAAAAAAGATTTTACAATAAAATAGGTAGGGGAGACCAAGAGGAGAGTTGAAACACTTTTTACATTGTGCTTCATACAAATAAAACTATAAACACAAACTTTAGTGACCATCGAGAGTGCATTTCTTACACTTTAAAATTACTTACGCAAAGAAAATATAAGTATGAATTCTGTGACGAAAAATCTATTTTAGTGTAACAAAAAAGGGGTAAACTTCAATTAATTTATAAAAATTAATTATAATCCTCTCCGATTATGCAATCCTCCATATAAGGCTTAAAACGAGATGAGTTGGAACATTGCGTTTCAATTCACCTCAGATGAGAAAATTTTCCCATTTTCTATAAGATAAGTAAACAAATAAAGAAGGAAAACACGTTGAAATTTGCCGTATGATTACTATGATTTCAATAGTCAGTATTTGGCTTTCGGTATATATAAAATGAAATACCAAATACAGTCATATTCTCATAATATGGGTTCGCAAAATAAAGCAGAAATCTCACGATTTCTGTGACAAGATTGCCAGAAGGCGTATAATTAGGAATCTGCATATGGATGGAAACTATTTGCGAAATTGGCAGTACTCTATCTGTTTTAGGTTCCACGTAATTGAGGTTGTTTCGAATCACCCCGGTCTCTCCTACTCGCTTCTCACACTTGTCTGGAATGGCATGCAATATTTAAAGTAATAGGTTAATCTAGTTAATAGCAAAATGTCCGTAGGTAACAAATTTCATTCATATCAATCATTAATCTACAAAATAAATATGACCTTCTAAATGATAAATTAAATAAATTGAGTCTTTTACAACAGTTAATTAAGATGAAGATAAACAGAGATGTCTTTACAATTATTAAAGCAGCAACCAAACGCAAAGCGAAATATGATTTGGCGAGCTATCAAGCGTACTCCACATGTCCGCCGGAACTTTCGGCGAAACTTTTGCCGGGACTTTGGTCGACCCTCTACATTCTCGCCTATTAGTGTGGTTAGTGTCAAAACGCGTCGACATTATATCGATTCATCGGTGTAATGTCGCTAATCTGCTGTAAACAGGGTCACAGAGGTGATGGCAGCTGCTCTACTGTAATGACTTGATCTACTAATATCTTGGATCATGGTCAAGTGTACCCCGAACCTGTTACGGGAAAAAGCTCTAGGAATATAAATATAAAATCGATCGAATCGAGACGACAACGAACTATCTCTACTTAAGCGTACTCCACATGTCCGCCGAAACTTTCGGCGAAACTTTGGCCGGGACTTTGGTCGACTCTCTACATTCTCGCCTATTAGGGATGTGGTGGGTGTCAAAACGCGTCGACATTATATCCATTCATCGGTGTAATATCGCTAATCTGCTGTAAACAGGGTCACAGTGGTGATGGCAGCTGCTCTACCGTAATTACTTGATGTACTAATGTCCTGGATCATGGTCAAGTGTACCTCGAACCTGTTACAGGAAAAAGCGCTAGGAATATAAATATAAAATCGATCGAATCGAGACGACAACGAACTATCTCTACTTAGTCTATGAAATAGGCGAGACATGCCAAACGTGCACGGGACTACACGAATATAGGCGAATACTCCCTCTACACTCTCGTGTTTCCGCGGAACTGTCCACATGTGGAGTGCGCTATACATAAATACGGTTTATAAATGTAGGTACATGCTCATGATTCAACATCGCAAATGGCTCTAACGCATTGTTTTTGGCAATACTGTACTTACGTGTCACCTGCCCACGTAGCACACGTAACCAAGTTATGCCTGCAAAGCGATTTTTTTACTGCAAACTATTGAGAGCCGTCAAAGTGCATACGCAAAGGAGTTTATTTTATTGTAGTAGCCCATTTACTCGTACACCTATCCTCAAGCCAGATACCCACAAATGGAGCTTGACTAGACTCCGCAATGATTTGTTTTTTTTTTTTATATTAAACAAGACAGGCGTTTGACCGCCATCTCACCTGTTGGTAAGTGACGATGCGGCCGAAGATGGGAGCATGCCCGTCTTGGAACAGCCTATTCACTCTAGCCTTGAAGGCATCCAGATTATATTGATCAGGGAACACACTCGCAGGCAACCCGTTCCACTTCTTAGCCGTACGCATTATAAAAGTCAAGCCAAAGCGGCTCGTGTGGATAGTTGGAAGATCCACGAGCAGTTTCTTGTGTGATACGAAGTCGAATGCTTTGCTCATGTCAAAGAACACTGCTGTAACAGCTGTTCTTTTGTCCAGACATTTCAGTATATTATTAATAAGAGAGAATGACTGAGAACGACAAACAGATACTGACAGACATGGTTTCGGCAGCCGCCAGCGGAGATACCGCGCCTCCAGCTGCCCTGGTACATCTTCATGTGCCACAAGCGAAGGTGGGCGAAGTCGGGTTCAGCGCGAGCGGTCTCGGCATCCAGGTGGACCATCTCCAATGGCCCGAACAGCCGCTCGAAGTCCGAATACAGGATCCATTCGCCATTGCTCTCCCCGATCCGGATGAGCTCTTCTTCCACCACCCTATGCCGCCTGGACAAAGGCAAAAAGAGACAAGTGAAACCAATGTCAATCTTGTTGATCAAACTTGACAGATCAAACAGAGATGTTTAGGACTTACAAGTGCTGAATTAGACCTGCAGTGGATGTTTTGCTGCGCAATTGGCCTGCTCTAATCAGCACCAAATATTCCTCGCCAGTGGATGTGTAGATCTGAATGGGGAAATCAATTTATTAGTAATGACAAAATATCGCTATAGATACTTAAATAAATAGAAGTCCTATGCCAGTCCTTTACGCGCATGACTTTGTTGTTCCTCGTATAATTATTTTTCTCTTTGCTATCGCCATGCCGATGACCCATGACCCGATATTTCGCCATGGTATTTTGCGTAGAGGGAGTATAACATAGAGACGACAAGTTAATAATAATACCATGCATGAACGCGATCACAACATACAAAATCTGCTAGGAATGAAAATAACAAAGACATTATTTGTTGTCCTTGTCGGAATATGAGACTTTTCTATTCGACCAAATTGGGAATAAGTTGAGTCAAGCTTCAGTCCGGCATTTTATGATACTTTTTATTTGTTCGGGT
Source organism: Blastobasis adustella (assembly GCA_907269095.1). Taxonomy (NCBI): domain Eukaryota; kingdom Metazoa; phylum Arthropoda; class Insecta; order Lepidoptera; family Blastobasidae; genus Blastobasis; species Blastobasis adustella. The sequence goes on along the minus strand of OU026114.1, from coordinate 32,232,967 downwards.
TACAAGTGTTTTAGGGATACCACCTGTGGTACTGATGAATAACCTTATTTTTTTATATGAACCCTAAATTTATCTAGTGCTGTACGCCCAGTGATACATAGTGGTGTTGGTTTACATACCTACAGGTTTGACAACATAGTATAAAATGTTAGGAATTGTATACTCTATCTGAAAATTACAATAGTTCTTTCTAGCAGGCACTTTCGAGTTTTTGGTCCAAAATTAATGATATCTTTGTTCTCTGTTTTGAACACTGTCATCATATGTGACTTAACGCTTTGTACTCATGTCTTTGTTTGAATTAAAAACCGAAGTATAGAATGCGCGAAAATAACTGCGCGCGGCTAAAATTGGAACAAAATTTGATAGTCTAGTTAAATTGCAAAGACCTTACCGAGTAAAGAGTTTCTTTTATCATTGATTTATTCGTAGTAAATTTATTCGCAAGATGTAATGTCTCATATCTAGTCTATTACATGTTAGGGAATTTTTCAAACACTTTCGGGATTAATTTTGATAGAGGTTGCAATATTGGTACTTTGAGTCTGTCTCTTGCGGGTTACGCGGGATACGCGCTTGGCTTATCCATTTGATTCTTGATCCTAGGTATTTTGTCCATATTTTTTTCTCTTTTCCCATAGTATCTGACATTTGACAGTTATTGCCCAGTAGTACAGTTATGCGCAGTTGTGGCTGAGTTGGCGACATGCGTTCCTAATAAATTGAGGCGTTATGGCCCGTTATGTGTGCTGCATCCAGCATAGATAATTTTTTATATGTCTGTGGGATGCAGGCGATATGCTGAATAGGCACTTACTTTTTGAACTTTTTTGATTCTATAGTACATTTCCGGGATGAGCGTAGTTTTTGCGGCGAGCTCTGGTGGTAGAGGCACATGTTGGGCTGTGACTATGGTGGCGGCGGAGATCAGAGTGGATAGGCCGGTGGGCCCCCCGGCGGTCGCCAGGGACATGCTCTCGATGATCCCGCCGGTCATCTCGGCTAGCCCATCGAGCACCCGCCCGTATTTCAGGGCCTCGTACGAGCCGTGGAGTCTGCAACGGACCATTTGGAATAAGAAGTGAGCTAAATGTGATCTAAGCATGGGGTGAGACGAAACAAGAACGTGATAAACTCTAGTTTAAGTTAAACAGGTTGGATTCCAGGTATCGATTTGAGTGCGGGCCACGCATATGTTGAAGTAAACATTTTGCTTACGTCACTTCCTGAATTGCCACCAAAAACATGGATTTTTCACATTATGCTAATTTAAACATCGACTAAACTGGATTGATCTACGTATGCAGAACACCGCAATGAAGGCGGTCTACAGATACACACTTGCACAAATACACGAAATCAAATGCGTCGTCACACAACTCTACCGAGTCCTTATTAAGTACATCCGTCAGGCACGGCAAGAGGCACGCCTGCGCTGGTATGGTTACCTACGTATTTTATTTTATTTTATAATTTTAGGGAAACCAACAGCTTTATAATACAATAGTTATTCATATGAGAAGCGTATTACGTAAGCCCCAGGGATACGTGGGGTGTAGGTGCCTAAATTCGCCTGTAACAGGAAGGAGGTCCCGCGGGAGACCCAAGGAACGATGGATTGACATCACCGAATCCGACGCGAGAGCCACCGGTTTACGACGTGAGGATGCCGATAGGTCAAAGTGAAGAGAGAGAGAGTGATAGTAGGAGAGCCATCCCTGGCAGAAGCCGGGATTGACTGGTCGGATGATGTTGATGACATGCCACTAGATACACAGATACACACGATAAATTTATAACAACCCTTTTTTGCGTCGGGGTCAATGTGCTCCGTATTCCGTACTCACTTGGCATAGGCCTTCTCCAGCAGCGCCGCCCAGATCTGCTGCGTCTGATGCGGCTTCAGGAAGGCAAGCTCCCCGTTCACGGTGGGCAGCCGGTCGTCGACCAGCACCTCGCGCCACTGTCCGCACCACCACAGCCGGAACCTGGAATGGGGACATGGTTTCATCCATTTGTAACGTCTGAACGAAGCCCACTTTGCGTCCACTTATGTTATGGAACTCCCCGTCTAACGGCCAGGCGACAGTCTGCATTTGACACTCGAGCTGCCACCATTATGTTAGTCAGTATTATAACTTGATTGTAATTGTGTATCTATGTTATTATTTCAACATTGTGATTTTAATCAGTGACGACGCAACATGAATAGTTAAGGGATCTATGTACTATCAAATCCCCAAAGATTTTACTCATCCATAGATTTAAATCATCATCATGGAGCGTTGGTGGCCTAATGGCTAGCGAGTCCGACTGGTAAGCGAGAGGTATCGAGTTTGAGCCTTAGCGCTTCCATGTACTGACTTGAGGCGACTGAATGTATAACCCTGATCCAATATTTTCAGGTTCCCCTGTTAACTGGGTAAAGGACGTCAGATGGCAGTCGATCTAGTAATTATCTGATCTGTCAAATCCTGGATAATAGTCTAGACGGACTACAAACCTTCTCGCGCGAGATCACAACCAGGATATTCACGCCAAGATGATAATTACATAATCATAAGTCGAAGACTAAGCCGAAGCCTGTACTATTTCAATGCAGGGTGCAGGTGATCCTCGTCCTCCCTGCCTTTCGCAAAACGTCACCCGATATGGCCGGAGGGCACCCTACACTACGCTTGCCGAATCGGGGATTCCACCCAACAACACATGTACCCCTGCGGTTATCGGTTCTTTGGCCATATGGGGATGCGATGCCAAATGGGAATGCAAAATTCAGATCAGCATCACGTTGTAAATAATATCTCACAAAATCTTGGTGCGATGTTCGTGTAGTACTTTGTCCACTGAATACACATACACATACATAGGGCTCCCCATAGAAATCAATGAAAGGGGTTCCCCTAAGACAGACAGCTCGCCACGTCTAGACAGATCTTCAATTTAATTAAACTGAGGAGACTTAAAGGGATGCTCAAACTTCAAACACAGCGCGTAAGATAAATACAAGAGGTATTCGCAGCAAACATGCCGCGCGACTACCCAGAAATATTTGCGTGCCAATCGTCCAATTACAGTTAGCCTTTTTTATAGTTATTGTAATACTAGGCTGGTACAAAAGTTTTTAGCCAGCGGTTTGTTATACACCCTATTGTTTAAATTTTGTATCGTTTAAAGGCAAATATTATTACAAACTCCTTGACCAAAAATTTTTTTATTTTTATATATTTTTTAATCGATTATTAGAAATAACATGTCTGCTATAAATCAACCCCTGCGACGGAGATAACGCGGGAAGCATTTTGTTGTATATTTTATATAATGTTTGTATGATTATAAATGTGGGTTAACGTTTATAGAATCACATGAAAATTTTATCAGCCCCTTTGGTGAATTGTCCCTTGCCTGTGCTATTGTCGTTTGTTGATTTTATGTCTTTAAACGAGGTCAGAGCGACCTGAAACATGAACCTAGACCAGGGCAGCCGCCAAAGTCAATCACTCCAGAAAACGTCATCAGGATATTGTCGCTGATAAAAAAATGACATAATATTACTAGCTGTGAGATTCAGTATGAAATATAGTTTCAAACCTATGTATTTTTTATCATTTTTACGGACCATAGAATGTATATATCATAAATTAGCTCAAGTAACTTTCTATTCTTCTCTGAGAAAGTGGGCTATTATTCGAGATACAACCTTCCTAACCTTAAGGAGTTCTTGTAAGGTGTTGGAAACTACCTGGGATCTAATCCTCATTTCATCCTGAATCTCATGCTTGTTAATGTTGAGACATTTCTCTGATAACGACTTCACCCTGATGACGTTTTCTGAAGTGACTGTAGTTGGCGATTGCCTTAGTCTAGGGCCATGTTTAAGGTCGCCCTGACCACGTTTAAACTAATAAAATCAATAAATGACAATAGCATGTGATTAGGGCAATTCACTAAATGCGCTGATTAAATTTTCAAGTGATTTTTTATACGTTAACCCAAATAATACATCTGCCACGAAATGCTTCCCATATTACCAAAATAGTATGGATTTGTATGGACAGACATGTTTATCTTTATATTCGATAAAAAAAATAACTAACGGTTGCCGGCTATTGATTTTTGTCCAAGGAGTTTGCAATAAAATTTGCCTTTAAACGATACAAACATTAAAACAATAGGATGAATAACAAGCCGTTAGCTAAAAACTTTTGGACCAGCCCACGTAATACGGAGCTGGCATGTACAATTTTGTAAAAAAGTTCCCAATAAATATTGATTACAAAAAAAAAATCGCCTGTAGCACATTTACCGCGCTATGTTTGGTCACACTTGTTTTACGTTGTGTTGTTTCTTATTTTTTTAAGTTATTTGTAAAGTCTGACCAGCACGGCTAGCACAGGTGTGTACGCGAGAGCGACAAGCAAGAAAAGGCGTGACAGAGATACTGCTATGAACAGCTATCTCTTGCATCTTATTAATGAGAAACGAAATAAACGCGCGAGTCTTGTCGCGGGCACACTTGTGCTGTCCGTGTTGGAATACACGAGACGCCGCCATATTGCGGAATTTTCTTATACTGGCAACAGCAAGTAACAGCAAATAAATAAATAAATAAATAAATATTCGTGGACAAATTCACACAGCGCCATCTAGCCCCAAACTAAGCAAAGCTTGTGCTATGGGCTAGATAACTGATAAACTACTTAAATAATTTTAAATACATACTTATTATACATAGAACACCCAGACCCGTAACAGAAATTGAAATTAATCGTTTCAATTTCTGCCCGGCCGGGAATCGAACCCGGGACCTCTTGCGTGGCAGACCGGCATGTTGACCACTGAATCACTCAGGTCGTCAGCAAAACTCTTGATCTGTCAATCAGACTTCATGTAGTCCTGGTGTTGCGTATGCAGGTAACTTAAATTAATGCTTCTAATAGGAGGGATCATATTCTATTGTTGGCAATGTTGTGATATTTACCTGAAGACTCCAGCATACGGCTCGGACAGGGTCTGGTCTCCAGGTACCATACGGTGGAACAGGCCCTTGCTTTGGAACACGGCGCCGAGACACGATACTAGCCATTTGTCGCCTGTAACAAGCGCACACATTTTAGGAAGTTTAGGAATTGAGGAATTACGTTCATTCGCTATGCATTGTTGTTCGTGTCCCAGTTGATGGCAGGAACTATCGAATGCTTAGCTCAATTTTGTATTAATAATCCTGAAAAGCGATCCTAATATGCTATAATAATTTTGAGAAAAAAGCAACGGTGTCTTTTTTCCATAATTAGGACTATTAAGGGTAGAGTAGGGTAGGATAGAGCTAGAGTATATAAGGGGTAGGGTAGGGAAGCGTAGGAGTAGGACTCCACGTGAACGAATCCTTTAATTTTTAAAAGCTTTTTTTAGTTTCACATGTCCCCGTGTCTATTCGTAATAAAATCTTGGATGTTAAATTTTATTCATTTCCCGGTTTCCGATGCACACTCATGTAAGTTCAGTTATTATGCAATGTTATGAACACGAGAAATTGTCATAGTGACTCCTAAACGTCCTCCTTGCGTACATGGTAAATCCATTGGGTTTGGACTCGTTTGATTAGTCTTCACAAATACTCTGACTGATCGTAGAGAACGCGTGATAAAAGCTTGCAACGAAACAATATTTTTCATTTTTACTTGTTTTTAAAACGATCTCTTGAGACACCTTTGCTTCAAAAACAGGTTATATATGCGTGGCGATACTTTGCGATATATGTCTAGAGTGCATACTTAGCAGCTGGCCAGTAATTTTTTTTTTTTTATACCTCCAGTCTTTTCTAGTAGTTTTCTACTTTATTTGACGATGTCTTCGATTATCACAGCAATTTATAATTAATATAATTATAATGGTTGCTTTCTTTTTCCTTCATTTCTATGACGTTCATTAATTACCCTCATTTTGGACGAAGCATGATTGTAAATTACTTTATGTTGACAGCTGTATTTTTGACATACGTTTAACATGACATGTATTAAATTGCTTAATGATTTATTTATTTATTTTAGGCAACCGAGGCCCATATTGATAAAAAAACAAACAACATAAATACAAAATAAATGCAAAATAAGCCGTTTCGCTAAACGGCTAGATCGTTAACCAATTATGCATTTAAACTGAACTCTATGAATAAATAAATGAAATATATTTATTGAACTTTGAAAGTAAAGTCTAAAAACGTGCAGATAATACTGCTTACCTTATTGGTGGGTAGATTGGAATATTGTCGCATGAAAAGATAAAAAAAAAAACACAAGTATGTCAATTCGCTATTTTCGCATGTGCAACGTTAGTTTGAGATGATAAGCTCATTTCGCTTGGCTATTCGGCTTAGTTAGAAAACAGAAAACAAATAGGTGTTCAACAATTTTCTATTTAAAAATCAACTGTCGAATGTCAGTACTAGTTACTACTCTATATCTTTAGATTAGGTTACACTCAACTCTACACCAAACCCACATCTAAATTACCTCCTCAGGTTGAACGGGCCTACTCTCAGTTTATTTTCTTATCGTGCATTCCTGTTGACTGTTATCTACCCAAAAAGGATTGCCTGTAAGAAATCGCTTTAAGCGATAAGGCCGCCTGTTGCTTTTTCTGCTGTTAATTTTTAGTACTCATTGTATTCTTTTAAATGTGCATTAAGGTGTCTTTCATTTTCTAAGTAAGTAATATAAACATTTTCGTTGTGTGTTATTTACCGTCAACAACTGTGAATACTTACATTTTAATTGTTATTGTTGATAGACATTTAAATTACTTAATTCAACTTAATTTTTAAAATTTCGCATAGCATTAGAAGAAGTAAGAATCTCACAACCGTATTCACAAACAATACTTGTTTTAGGTAAAGTAGCGTTACTAATAGTGCTTGTCTGCTAAATGAACCCACGCCCGGCGTTATTGAACGGTTGTATGATTGGTTAATTCGCAGTTTTCAAGAATAGCTTATAAATCTCAAAAATACGCATATAAAACGCGCTCTAAGGCTTGGTAGTCACGGTGACAACCAAAGAAACGTTGGTGTTATTCTGGTTTTTCAAATTAGCCAACGTTCGCACGAGGGATTTTAAGTTAGGCAACGTTTGCACGAGAGCTTTTTCGATGCATTTACGCATGTTATTTGAAATGACTCGCATAATTATTGACCATATGTCTTCTCGACTGTGTGTTCATACGCAGGCGTAAAAAGTAAATGGAGATTTTTTAAATCTGCCGACTCAAATGCAACCAAGAGAAACGTACGAAAAGGATCTCATTCATTAAAACACTGAAAGTGGAATAAAACACTTTCAGTGCCAGCCCAAAAAATATTATGCAATTTTCAGATACAGCATACAGTTCTCTCAAAACGATCTCGTGAGACACCTTTGCTTCAAAAACAGGTTATATTTGCGTGACGACTCTTTGCGATATATGTCTAGAGTGCATACTTAACAGCTGGTCAGTAAAATTTTTTTTTTAGGCCTCCAGTCTTTTCTAGTAGTTTTCTACTTCATTTGACGATGTCTTCGATTATCACAGCAATTTATAATTAATATAATTATAATGGTTGCTTTCTTTTTCCTTCATTTCTTTGACGTTCATTAATTACCCTCATTTTGGACGAAGCATGATTGTAAATTACTTTATGTTGACAGCTGTATTTTTGACATAAGTTTAACATGACATGTATTAAATTGCTTCATGATTTATTTATTTATTTCAGGCAACCAAGGCCCATATTGATAAAAAAACAAACAACATAAATACAAAATAAATGCAAAATAAGCCGTTTAGCTAAACGGCTAGATCGTATGTCTTCTCGACTGTGTGTTCACACGCAGGCGTAAAAAGTAAATGGAGATTTTTTAAATCTGCTGACTCAAATGCAACCAAGAGAAACGTACGAAAAGGATCTCATTCATTAAAACACTGAAAGTGGAATAAAACACTTTCAGTGCCGGCCCAAAAAATATTATGCAATTTTCAGATACAGCATACAGTTTCTATAATTTTTTACTATGGTGCCAAACCTGTACGCCCACCACCACCTCTATGTACCACTGGGCGTACAGTGGGTACTAAATATCACTATAACAATCCGTCATAACAGCCTATAATAATCAAACCGACGGACGTGCAGATTTGACGTCATAGTAAACAATGTTAGTAAATAATAGTAAGAACTGTTTTCTCTTTTGGAAATGAATCATTTTATTCTGGCCTACACTAAGGTTTTTTATCTAAAAATATATTAAACGCGACTGTTGCTTCTTTTTTACTAAAAAGTATAACGTCATAAATATGTAAAGAAATTGGACTACCTCGATTGGTCTTCCTCGAATATTATGATAACTGTTCCTTTTTACCCGACTACAAGGAAGCCAAGGAAGGGGAGTTTTTTTTTAAATTGTCTATAGGCTTACATTTGACCTCAACTCAGGTAGTGAAGTTAACAGTCTATGTATGTATGAAGAAGCCACAGAGATTTGTCAGGACCGTAGCAAGTGGAACAATGTGGTATAGATAGTTCAACTCAGTTGTGCGCGCGGCGCTATGTGTGCGTGCGCTTGTAAATATACAGCTTTCATTTATGTGGCAGTGACGCGACCACTTGGCGTGCCAATGGCGTGGCGTCATTGTGATGTGTCTGGGTTACCCACACATAGGGCCGCGCGCACAACTGAGTTGAAATATCTATATCTGCCTATCCCTACGGGGGAAAGGCGTGACCGAATGAATGTGTGTCATTGGTTGTTGTATCAATGAATGTTGATCTCGACAAGCACTATCATTTCTGTTCAGGAACTAGTGTTCTAGAAGCGATCGCTTCAAAGTTATCACAGTATTAAGTTTGACAGCTGTCATCCGAAATGTAGATCTTGATGAACACTATCATTTCTCTTCAGTATCTAATGTTCCAGGAGCGATCGTTTCGGAGTTATTACAGTTTTAAGTTTGACAGGTGTCATCCGAAATGTAGATCTCGTAGAGCACTATCATTTCTCTTTATGAACTAGTGTTCTAGGACCAAAAGTTACAGAGTTATAAGTCTTAAGTTTGACAGCTGCCATCCGAAATGTAGATCTCGACGAGTACCAGCATTTCATTTTAGAAACTCGTGTTCTAGAACAAAACATGCCTTATTTTTTTTTCGGGAGGAACTGAGAACAAAATGACGAACGGATCACGAAAGCGAAACAACTACGATATTGTTGCAGAATCCCAAAAAGGGGCGGGGCTTACGCATCAGCGGTCAAAATTTCTTTAACTAGGTCGAATTCCTATTTCATTCATACGCGTTGAATTTTTACTAAAAAAAGAAGACAGATATATGTGTGTAAACTGTGTCACATAAAGAGGAGAGATTCGAACTGTTGTTAAAAAGAAACAGTCAAGTGTGACGTCTCATGTTGACATCTGCTGACAGCGCGCCGCACACTGCTCGGCGTGCAACAAGTTTTGCCACATTGTGCAGTACGCCGCGCGGCGCACCTCTTCAATGTGTCCCAGCGCTAAGGATTTTATAATTGATTTAATCTTTTGACTATATGGGGCTATTGTTGTATGGCAAATCACATGTGTGACTGTCATCAATTCATTACCTCAGAACCAAATTAAACCGCGTTAAAACGCGTTATTATTTTTTATTGGTTAAAGTGATACCATTCAAACCTAAACTTATTTATTTAAATTTCATGGACGATGAGGCGGACAAAGGCAGACAGACAGATAAAGTTCTACAGTTTTATTTGAAAGTGATCCAGAAATCGATAATTACAATTGATAAAGTTTAGTCCCAAGGAGTACTGACATTAAAAAACCTTTCAATTAATTTATCTAAAATAAATTACTTCGAAATTAAGATAAATATCAATACCATACGGCCAAGAGATTATAATAATGGCGTCAGAAGTTAGCGCGCTATTTATTTAAACATTTTGAGATCTCACAGCATATTTCTAAATACGTTCGTTACACCATCACCTTCCAGCACCCACACTCACTAAATATCTCAAAAGCGAACGCTAGAAATGCCCAAAAAGACCACAAATTAAGTGGAAGGCCTTGCATACTTCCATTACTGGTAACTATTACCGAAGCGGTGGTTGTAGCCAAGGACGCCCCGACCTCGCTCGTGCGCGGGCGCAGCCTGACCATTGATAGCGGTGAAAGGCACAGATAACAACCGCGAGAGCAGACAACACAATCGCCAATGGAAAGAGACAGAGTCACACGATCGACAAGGATGTGGGTATGATGTAAAAAACCTTGTCGCTGCCATGTTTGCTATTTGCCCCTCGCAGATGGCAGTGCATAATGCGCTTATTACATTTGTCTAAATTCAGTCGTCTTAATCCGGAAGCGAAAAGCGCGAGAGCGCAAAGTGGAATGTATTGTTCATAAAATAAGGTAAATTTTTGTATTATTTATTGTATTTTAGCGTCGCTCCACTTTTCAAAAGTCGTTATCTTTTGTTTTGCTCTCAAGCTTGTTGCTTCTTAATTTAGCCAAATGTAGTTAGCGCATAAGTAAGAACTAGCTAATTTGTTTAAGGCTTCAATAATGATGTGTACAGTGAGACAATCTAAAACTACAGCTGTTTATCGATGACCTTATATTATGTACCTATCGATGATTATATTATGTACCTTCGCAGTCGTAGGTAGGCTTCTGCTGGCTTAAACTAAACATGCTAGCTTAAATTAAAATACGTATTCTATTTTAACTTAAGATGTAAAGTAGGTAGTTCTGTACAGTCACTCACCAAGTTTTCCGGTCACCACGTCGAACAATGGGCAGTACTTCACCATGAACGTCGGGTGCGGGTAAATCTCCTGCGATAGTAATAATGGATTCTTATTTTATAATAAAATAACATTGATTATGTCAAGTAGGTGTAGGCCGTGTGGTGTCCGGCAGAGTAGAGTAGCACCAACCACTTACACTCATGGTTGTCGTACAAGGCGACTAATGTTTTCGAGACAAAAGATATCAAAAGAGTCTCCCTAGGCTGGAAAATGGGCAGCAGCTTTTTCCACTGTTATATTTTTAACACTGCGACCTCCAATCTGCCTGCCAAGGGTGAAGATTATATATAACAATAACCTCCCCTTCCGTTTGAGAGGCCCTAAGCCCTGCAGTGAACTGTTATGGTCTGTGTTAATGATGTCCAGTACATCCTCCCAGACAGACGTGTGTTCAATGTAGTATAATAATATAGCACCAACCCTAATTGAATCACGGGACTCGCAGAGTAGGCTGCAGAGTGAATGGACCCCTGAACCATACATCACATGTATGGGTGTCCCTATACATGACATGGGGGGACTATACATGGCGACAGTGATACGACTTAAGAGCGTCGGTGGTCTAGTAGTAAAGGTCCGACTTGTAAGCGAGAGGTACCTGGTTCGAATCTGCTGCCTTGTACCAATGACTCTTTACTGAGTTATGTACATTAGTTGAAAACAAACTGATGCTTTTGAGGGAAAACATCGTGATGAAACCTGCACATTCAGGCGGCTGAATGTGTAACCATGATCCAATCTGGTCAGGTTCCCGGAACAGGGTCACGGAGGTAAGATGGTTGTCGCTCCACTGTAATTACCTGATCTGCCAAATCCTGGTCAAGGCGGACCCCGGGCCCTGGTTCGCGAAAGCACAACCGGGACATTAACACCAAGATGATATACGTATAGAGTTATTGTTTCCTTGCCAGTGCGAAAGATAAAACTAAATGAAGGGGCCCTCTGAAAATCAGTGGTGAGTGGACTTCTCACTTAGTGTCTGCTCAGCTTATACTGAGATTGGTACCCTCCACACGTAAATTTTTTTGTAGTTTTCATTTTATAAATATACTTATAAATATGCCTATTTAGATAGTTAATATTGTGCACGTCCTATCGGCGTCTCATGATCACATCACACTCCCAAAGGCCTGCTGGAAGAGATTTATTTAGAAATAAGTAGCGCCTGTTGTGCCATTTATTACTTTGCCTGTTATTTGCTATGTATTTCTTGTGTACAATAAGCTGTTAAATATAAAATAAATAAATAAATAATAATAAAATGTACCTAGTGTTTAAATAATTTATAAGGAACCTTTTGTATTTTTTTTTTACTTAAGTGGTGTGTGGAAAATAAATGATTTACAAAATTGAGCGGGTAAACTGTAAAGATAAGCATCTCGTCAGCCCTACATATTTGAGGTCTACAGTACTATAGGTCGACAATTCGCAGAATTATCCCCTTCCTTCTAATCGTTAAGGAGTTTTGTGACTTCACCATTAGCGTGCCAGCTTTAGATGATGTCTCTCAAAAGTAACCAAATGAGTACCTAAGTTATGAAAACGTAACAGACGCACAATATGTGCCTTCGATTTGGCTGAGTTTCCATCGTCAGCCTCACCACCTGACGCTAATGAGCACCTCTCAAACAAAAAAAAACATTCAGTCGAATTGAGAACCTTTTTTGAAGTCCGTTAAACAGGGCCATTTCTCAGAGTCCACGCGACACAATTCGAATTAAATGGCTGTAGATTCGGCGGCTGCATAGCGCTGAAAGCGCAGAAAGCAAGCGATATACTTGCATCATCTTGTTACAGTTGGGTACAGTCAGCTGCAGAGAGACCCCCCCCGGTCCCGTCCCACCTTACATTTAGTGTATGCTAGAAGGGTCCATTCACTCTGCAGCTGACTGTATATCCAGGTTAGGTAGGAAAGTGCATTTTAATTACTTTCAACGAAATTGAAATATCCCCACCGTTTTTAGGGTTCATTTTCCTGTGATGAAAATTAATTCAATTAGGCGAGCTTGTCCCTTCACAAGCTTCTATTAATTTACAGTGACAGGCCAAACTGGAACGCGTTGCTCATGGAATAAAGGCCATTGTTGTATCACTCATTTTGGAAAGGGAAGCGATGCGTAAGTGCAAAAAGCATATGCATATATTGATAGATTTTTGCTTCTAAACCTATCCCCTAAATGAATAATTTATTCGGCGATGTTTTTAGTTTAGAGATCTGCATATTTGTATACTTAAAAGAAATTGAAGTCGTGACTGTAAATCGAGTGATCTAAGCGAATAAAACGAATTTCTATACTATAGGTTAGGTCTTAATTTTATTTGCAATACAAAAACATAAATGTATTCGATAAAACTTTTACTTTATACCTTAAGCTATCCTCTGGATCTGTATCTATATCTGTTTTATAACTGTTTTGATGTTTAAAAATCATTCCTTTTGATGAAATAGACGCCATGCCTTAATATTTGTTAGTTTGGAGCCCTCATGGCGCGAGTGCTACTCGTACTTGGCCGGTTTCTTTTTTATATTTCACACACATACATTAAAATATCACAGACATAATACAATTTTTTCTCTATGGTTAGTACCTCGCCTTCTTTCTATTGACGCCTGGCAGAAAATGACACTACTGGACAGCTGACAGGATAAAAAAAATAATACCCATAGTGCCTACACTTCTTAAATATTTAATTTTAAAAGACTTTTTAAGTTCCACAAGAGCCTAGGTGTGCGTGATGGACATGTGGACGCAAAACAGTGCGTGTGCCCTCATGGATTTTTCCCCGGACTGCATCGGGCCTCTCGACTTCGATCAGTTCGTTCCAAGCGCCGCGCTGAGGCTGGGGCTCCCGGAGCAGGTCGTCGTTAAGCGCATCAATATGCTGGGTATGCTCACATGACAGCGAGAGCATCAGCTCCTGCTCATTCCCCTTCCACTGATTCTTTTTAGAATGCTGTTCTGTCTTGTTCCGTGCCAATGGCACAATACAGAACGGTGGGTTCCTATATTAGTAGGTGCGTAGCTACCGCCGTATCAGCCGTATCAAAGATGCAGGGCTCCCAGCCAAGTACGTGGAAGCGAAAAATGTTAAAAAAATATATTGACACAAAAAATGTAGAGCTCGCTACACTACCATTGAAGTTATTATTATTATTAATACGCGAAATTTTGTGTGCTCGCTGCCCTCGACCATTTATTGACTTAAGCTAAGACCAGGATTTCAGTTACTCATTAGCACTCCTAGGTAGTTTGGTGAGGGAGATCAACTGGAGGAGGGGGCCCCCTAGACAACTATTGATACGGGGCCCTACTCTCGACCATTTATTGACTTAAGCTAAGACCAGGATTTAAGTTACTCATTCGCACCCCTAGGTAGTTGGGTGAGGGAGATCAACTGGGCCCCCTAGACAACTATTGATACGGGGCCCTAGTAAGGCAAGCTACGCCACTGATTAGTAGGTACTTTGTTGCGCATTGTGAAAAGAAATCTGAACATTAATGTACAAACACACACAACTCTGGCCGTGTAGTGTCCCGTAGAGTAGAATAGCACCAACCCTTACACTCGTGGGTGCGGGTACAAGGCGACTAATGTCTTCGAGGCAAAAGATGTACAGTTTTTGAGACTGCTGTATTTTAACAGTGCGATCTCCAACCCGCCTGACAAACGTGGAGATTACATTTTGCCAATTACCGGCCCTTTCGTGGGTGAGGCCCTAAGTCCTGCAGTGGACTGTTATGGGCTGTGAGATGTCATACAACTCTGTCGAACTGTGTTGCGTGCTCTTATTATTTTCAGACGATGTTATGAGGAAAAGTCACGGCACCCAAAAGTCTCATCCCTCTCTCGACGCTCACAAGAGTCAGAAGTCGTTGAGGTCGAGTGCGCTGCAGCCCGCCTTCTTCTCCAAGGCCAACTTAAACAGCTGGCCGTCGGACTCCGAGCCCACCTCGTCGTGTGTCATCACCGCGGGCTACCAGGGTCCCCACCTGTCCCACGTCAAGTTCATGAATAACTACTGCGTGCCGAGAAAAGTCATACAGATCGTAGCTCTAGTTTTACGATTCCACCCAAACATGAAGACGATAGTTGCTAACCGAGGGCTCGACCAATCCTGCATCTACGAGCTGGCGAAACTGCTTTCCGTCAGCTACGTGACGGAAATGTGCCTGGACGGGCTCGCCTTGCTAGAGAGCAACTACTACATATTGTTGGACATAGAGTCCTCGTTGAACAACCTGTCGCTCTGCCGGTGTCGCATCAACGACAAGGCGGCGCAGCTGATAGCGCAGAGGCTGGTGTACCCGCACCCGGCCAGCAAGCGCATGGTCGCGTTGAACCTGACCTCGAACTTAATCGGCGACGCCGGCGCAAAGCAGCTGGCTCTCATGTTGCGACGCAACAGGAAGCTGGCCTTCTTGGGGCTCGGCGACAACATGATATCGGACGTCGGAGCCGCCGTGCTGTTCGACGCTCTGATGACGTACAAGTTTAACGAGAAGGAGCTCGTGATGCTGCAGGATAAGTCCGCGTCGGAATACTTCGCCGGCGGCTACGTGGAGAAGCCACAGTCAGCTACGAGCAGTGAGGCCGGGAAGTCGGTGGCGCTCTCGGCCAAGAAAAGGCTCAAGAAGTCGGCGCCGGTGACGGAGAAGTCGCAGACGAAGATGTCGAAGAAGGAAGAGGTTATCGAACAGCCCGACACGTTCGTGAAGGAGGGGACGTTGTACAATGTCGGTAACTACGTGATGCAGTGGTTGAACGTAGCGTACAATGACATAACGCTGATAAGCCTGCGGCGGCTGGCGATGGCGATGGGGCAGCAGATGGCGAGCGGGCGGCGGCCAGCGGCCGGGCTGGCCAGGGTCACGATCGCCGGGAACCCCCTGCCCTTGAACTGCGAGGAGCTGCAGCTCATACAGCTGGTGCTGAACACCTCCACTACACCAAAGGAGGGCAAGATATCGAGACGGCGACCTGTGTTTTGAGGTTGAGCAGTGTAGCTCACTTACATTCATGGCAATCGAGGAGTTTTGAAGCACTTTTCTAAGAAGCTGAGAAGGCGACTCGATGTTTTCACTTAAAAACAACCGCATTTCTAAGGAGCGTTTTATAATGGTAATGAAATATTTATAGTTGTTACTTCGTACAATTTTAATTGTGTAAGTGAATTAGTTAATGGTTTTTTATATTTTAAATTGTTTAATTATTTAAATTTAGATTTATCCTTTGATTTAATTTCGTTCACACGTTTATTACATTATTTAGCCCTATATATTAAGGTTATTAATTATATTTTTTTATAGGTCTTCGTTTGAATAAAATTTTAGATTTAGTTTTAAATAATTCTTCTTTGTTAAATGATTGATAATTATTATATTAGTTGACCTACCTACTTATTTTGTTAATTCTGCTAATGAATTTGCTAATGGCAAAAAACCGCTGGAGATATTGCGATGAAACATTGATATGGCGACACGGGTGTTATTTAAATCCTATCTTCGCTATTAGAAACAGCTGTCCATGTCCTGCTTAAATGCAGTGGCGTGGCTCTTCTTAGAAGTCTAAGTATTTAGGACAACCATCCACCCTCTCGGCGATTTTCCGGAGACCGAAGGGTCTCTTGAATTTCTTCGAGGAATTGCGTTAGACGAACAGTAGTGTTATCCAAACTATAATTTCCACCCTCACGTAAAAGAGGCGCAGGGTCGTCGAGTTACGGTAAATGCCGGGTATAATTTAACCTATTTTCGCTATTTAATTCTATTCGAAACCGATATCATTTTTTAAATCCAACATGAAGCTATACCTTTTTTACGAACACCTGAAATCACTCCCAATAGGCTGCAGAGTTGTTCCAACTTATATAAATTAATTATCAATTATCCATTAAAATGATACAATAATAACTGCCAAAAGGTATTAAAGCATGTCACACACATATGGTTTTTATACATATATTTATATAATTAATTATAAACACACCGGCACATAAGATTATGCGCAAATGTACAGCACTACGTTACCTGTCTGACCACTTGGCGAGTAACTCACGCACTAACTGAAGGGCTCAGCTGAAAATCAGCGCTGTGGTCTCAATGCCTACAGCATATGCTGAGCTGAGCTCTAGTTTGGCATGACACTACAATCTAATTTATGTTAGTAAAAAATATTTTGTTTATTTATATTGTAGAAATTGCCAAATAAATATTATCAAAGATATTGGACATATATCCAATATCTTTGCCTACACTACTCTAATTTGGTTATCGCTATTACGAATCTTATATTTTTTATTTGTATAATACATAAGAAACTCAATCATTGATGAAACCAAGTGCCAATTGTTTTTTCAAGTTGAAGTTCACGTCCATAGCAAAAAATAGAATTAATGCGAAAATAATTTTGAAGCGATAATTTTATGATTTTCAAAGTTCCCTGTCTCCACAAGACTGTACTGCTCCATTTGAGCACCGTACGGCGTTGCTACGCATTCAAAATTCTTTAGGGATTATTTTCTATAAAGCACCCCATTTGAGCACCGTAGTTGCTTCGCAGAATTTGATCGTGACCTTGTTTCTCTCCATGGTGGAATTCGTGAAGGTCGGCCCTTACACGCGATCACTAAGGAAAAATGTGTCTGTTGTCAGGCAACGAAGAAAATCGGCGTATTACATATTATTATAAGGAGATTCGAGAGTTTTTTTAGGGTGGGAGTCCTTTTTGGGCAGCCATAGCGGGCGGACGTACATCTGGCACGCATCTCTGAGCCCTCCGGGATAAGTGCACAAAAAATCTTTTCGCGGTCTTCCTTTGTGTTCGTGGTGTGTCTGTATGCAATACAGAGGCGATTCTTTGGCCTGGTTAAGGTTCTGTGCAGTGCTTTGGTTCATTACTATCCGTAGGTTTAGTGTCAGTGACAACGATCAGAAGGTGGGGACCACCTAAGCCTGCGTGGCAGGGCGCCGCACGCCTCGCTGCAGGACCGACAGTGCGCAGCCGCATATTTCTACGGACACCTAATACCACCACGTAACCAGCAAAGGCCACAACCCGGTGATAGCGTTCCTATTATTAACATTAATACCTACGGCAGAATCTCATCCGTTATAGCGTAAATAAAAACTCTAAAACTCAAACGAATAATCCTTCGCAGAATTTAAATATTTGATCATCTTAAATTTGTGTATTGTTTATTTTACAGTCATCTAGGAACATAAACCCAAACCTTGTCAATAAAAAGCTGAAAGTTAATATCCCAATACATTCAATACTGTATTGAGATTCTTCGGTGTTAGTTATATACTAAGGAACAGCTTCCTGTTCAATATAAGTGCAAGAACGCACCCATCTGGGCACCTAAACCAGCGGTTTCCACACTAGGAAATACCTAAATGTCTGCGGCCAAAAATAGTCCTACTATTGTACTACCCATAATACCTAAACAAAGCCGCTATACTCCTATTTACAGGCGGTAATTTACCATCCTATACTGACCCACATACGTTTAGGGCACAAACTCGCAGCAAGCCTCATCAGGAGCAGCTTGTGTTTGATCTAACCTACTTCTTTTTCAGATTAGGCACTAAAAATATAATTAACCGCGTGGCAGACGAACAAAAACTACTTAACTAACATAAACACGTGTCTTTAAATACAGCAGAAACTACTACCTACCAACATAAAGCAGGTACGAATTGCAACAAACTCGAAGAGAAAAACTGACAAAAAACGCTGACCGAGCACTTAAAGATAATAAAGTACACATCTGTACATTTCGCTCTCAATAGAAAGGAGATCAAAAACAAGGAACCGAATCTAGGAACCAATCGACTAAAGAAACGATATTGCGTAACATCTGGCGACCATAATGGCACAAAAATCGCATCAAACTACAATACGAGTAAGACACACGGCTAAAGACGGCAACTGTTTCTTTAGGGCTATCGCAGATCAACTAAATGAAGTCTATTCTTGACATTCGAACACCAGGCAGTGCGCCGAGACCTAGCCACATATGTAGCCGACAACAGAAAATTAAATAGAATACACTTAGCTCTTTTAAACAGCATTCAAGATGCTAACATAGGAACCCTAGAGCAACCCATCGAAGAAAGTATAGATTTGTACATTCCATCGCAACTCAACGACGGCTTCTCGGGAGGTGAACAATATACCAAGCACCGGAGACAGACTCCACACAACATAACGACGGACATTAGAAAAAGCGAACAAGATTGACCATGAGGGTCAAAGCAGATGATATCGTTGAAATTATGCAGATTACATATTACAACACGCCGGTGGAAAGAAGGTACCACTTGTGCCAAGTTTATGGTAGGTTGCTCACGACTGGACATCGTGGGAAAACAAGAACAGATTAAGCGAACAACCACAGCAGTCTTAACTATCCCTCTTTATTATATTACACAAAAAGAATAGTATCTATCTTCCTTCAAACTGACTCGATGCTGGTATTCTTGTCGGCTCCAAATCCTTTCGCTCCCATCCTGACTGCGACAGCCCTACACTCCCCTCCGCATCTACGTACGCACTGGTATCTCGGGCTGGAGGTAGCGCAAATCAGTGCAGGACATGGTCTGGTGTCGCCTAAAATCAACAACTCCCACGTCTGATGCTGTATCAGGAGCAAACCAGCTGTTTGGGTGAGACCCGTGATAACCGATGGGCGTGGTTGCTTAAAATACAAGTACAGACGAAGAAACCACTGATGATGGCGACGCCGTACCTGGTTCTTGCTGATATGATCTACATACACCCTTGCAGAAGCATTTCTGGCTTGTGTTGTACCTGAACGGAACGGAACGGAGCGGAGGAGATTCGAGAATATTTGGAGCTTGGTATGAGTGTAATAAATAAAATCTTCCACCAACATTAAAAGTTAGAAAACTCTGTTCCGCTTTATTCCTTATGATATGATATATAATATTACATTAATTATATAAATCTGTAAAAGAGATAGTCGAAAATTTGCAATATCATCATCATCTTGGCGCATCTTGGGTTGTGTTCTGGCGCACGAGGGCCCGGGGTCCGCCTTGACCATGATCCAGGATTTTGCAGATCAGGTAATTACAGTGGAGCGACTGCCATCTGACCTCCGAGACCCTGCTACCAGGGGAACCTGACCAGGTTAGATCATGGTTACACATTCAGTCGCATAAATATGCAGGTTTCATCACGATGGTTTCACCTTACCGTAAGAGCATCGGTTAGAATTCAACTAATGTACATAACTCAGAAAAGAGTCATTGGTAGATGGCCGCAGCGGGATTCGAACCAGGTACCTCTCGCTTACGAGTCGAATACTCAACCGCCCGGCCACCGACGCTCTTTTTATATTATATTATACATTAACGATCAGTTGATGCAAAATGGATGCAAAACTACTCTTTATCAGAAAAGTTTCTAAATACTAGCCCCAAAGGTTTATAATAAATTACCAAATCACTCACGCCTTTGTACATATTTTGACATTTAAAAATAAATTATATTCTTACTTAGTAGATAAGGCATATTATGAATTGACGGAATATTCTAATGACATTTAAATAGTATGACATTGTTTAATTATTATTTAATGAAAATTGTAAGTAATCATTGTCATTTTTGTATGACATGGTTTTATTTATTTATTATTGTATAACTTATATTTGAAATTTAAATTTGTTGAAATTATTATTTATGAAAGATTTGAATATTTATCAAATGAAAAATAAAACAATTATATTTAAAGATTTGTACGCCTCAGCATGCGGGCAAATTATAACTGAGAACACCAATATGGACTTTAGAGTCGCAAAACTTAATTGCATTGCGGGTGGACCACCAGGAACGTCGGTGGCTTAGTGGCAAAGGTATCCGACTCGCAAGCGAAAGGTATCGGGTTCGAATTCCACTGCCGCCATGTATTAATGACACTTTTTGAGCTACGTACATTAGTTGAATACTAACCGATGCTCTTACGGCAAGGGAAAACATCGTGATGAAACCTGCACATTCAGGCGCCTGAATGTGTAATCGTGATTCAATCTGTTTCCCTGGTAGCAGGGTCACGGAGGTCATACGGCAGTCGCTCCACTATAATTACCTGATCTGCCAAATCCTAAATAATGGTCAAGGCGGACCCTGGGCCCTCGTACGCGAGAGCATACAGGGACGTTAACGCCAAGATAATTATGATTGCGGGTAGACCACGTCACTCGTAGAACCGATAGTCGCGAGGCCGATGAACGATTGACATGTTTCTAACGAAAGATAAATCTGGCGGATGTGTTCAAGACTTCCAAATAAACGAAAGGGCGACGAAGGTTAAGAGGTCGACTGAAATTGTCTGTAATCCGTGGATCGGCAAACTTGGTTACCAAATAGACTAGACTAAACTTATTCTCAACGACTTTCGCTAGTCCTTTATTGTCGACAATCGTTTTAAATTTCATTTTTAATAGATATAATTAGCTCGAGAAAATGTCGAATTCGAGATGTCCCAGCGCGAGAATTAGGCCCCTGTGCAATGGGTTTGAATGTGTATAAACGGTGACTACTCACAATTACGGCTCCCCTATTTTCTATATTTGACATTTTATGTTTCGACCTTTTTGTTAATCTTATTGACATTAGTATTACTATAGGTGTGCGTTAACGGTGACGATGTTTTAATCATCTATAATGGATGTCTAAGGCCAATGATGATGATGATTGGTTAAACGTCAATTATTTGACATTCTATTCGATTATCGCGGCATTTTTGCCGAATTTATTGCTCAATGTGTTAATGTATTTTATTTTGCTTGTGAAGCAAATTCTGTTCTACTATTATTATTTGCCTTTTGACATTGATTTTAATTATATTAACGACGATCTCTTTCATAAATGTGTAACAAATGTCTACAATTGTTATAAACGTGTAAAAGAGTAATAAAACAAATCTAAATCTAAATCTAAACCAAGGCAGGCACCGGCCGGACACGGTAAGCGCGGACACAGATGCATACGCAACGGTCTCAGGCTGATCGTGACTGTGTAAACAAACGGACTTTCTCCCCGCACTCTGTCCGCTGTGCGATCTCATGATGTAGTGAAATTTACGTAACACATGCCCACGGAGGCATTAGTCCGGCTCTAATTCAACGACTAAATGATCGCTCAAGTTAGTATTGAAACTATCGCATATCCATGACTTTGAGAATACTTAATGGCTGTTTTGTAGATAAGAATGGTAAAATTGAGAATGCTTAGCGGAATAACTCAGATTTGAAAGGCTTTCAAATGATGCATATTCAGAAGTTAATAAAGAAGACATTTAGTCATAGCATCACTTCTTAATTATAATAATATCAGATCTTAAATGTATCTAAAAGTAACTCATGTTACCCAATATTTCTTTACCATTAAAAAGGTCATTGATTGTCATATTCATCATCATCATCATAATTGTTTTAAAATGCAGGCCGAAATGAGTTCGGTTGTTTCTGCTGCTAGTGCTGATTGCATGATTAATAATTTAGTCAAACTAAAAGTACAAGTTCAAGCCAAATATCTGAATGTTTACATTCATTCATTCATTCATAGTTGGGTCGTTCAACAGTTTGATAACCATTATTGCCAGGGTCAAAGTGCAAGGAAAACACAGTGAAAAAGTTTGACCGGTATAAGAGATAAAAAAAAACACTTCATTGCATTACCCATCTGTGGCATTGCCTGAAGCCAAGAAATATACATAATTTGGATAACATACAACATAATACTGTGGTGTAGAGACATTACAGGACGTCACAAAACATAAATGTTAATATTTATGTTTTGCGAGTTTTGCGACTTTGTTAGAGTTTAATATTATAAGAACAAATATATTTACAGATTAATCGAATTAATGGAGCATTTGTATGAATAAGTAACGATTTCATATTTGTTGTCCTTGGTACTTTAGAAGGAAGCAGGTCATAAACTGGTTGTAATGGGCAGTTGAAAAGGATGTGATCATCGGTTCCAATATCCGTACCATAATCACAGACAGGGGAAGGACGGATGCGAAATTGATGCAGACGCACAGGAGAACACGTATGACCTTTTTTTTTTTTTTTTATGTTATCCGGCAGACAAACAGGCATGCGGGCCACCTGATGGAAAGTGGTCACCGCCGCCTATGGACATCAGCATCACCAGGGGTGCTACCAATGCGTTGCCCGCCTCTAAGGAGACCTCTAATATACCTCTTGAACAATCCCATGTCATAGACCAAAGGAAACACCGTTGCTGGGAGCTCATTCCACATCCGAATCGTACGAGCGAGAAACGTTCTTTCGAATCTTCGCGTGGACACCACTAGAGGGTCCACGTAATGGGGATGACGTCCAGCCCACGGCGGGTGGTGCGATTGCGGAATTGTGCTGTCCTACCTAGAATTGGGCTGTGTACCTAGTCGAAGTCTACAGACAACCGAAGTGGCCCTTTTATCAACCTTTTGGAAGTTAAAAAACCATGGTCTTGCTGGTTGGATGTCGCCATAGTGCCTGCCCTTAAACTGCCTAGAATGCGTCCAATCTGTCAGCCAAGCCGAATTTAAATCCGTCTTAGCTGAAGAACAGAGGTCATGTGGGAATAAGTAGTAATGATCACGACAACATAAATTAACTCCACTAATGATCCACTGTCTCATTGCCATGGATCCAGGCCAATGTCACGTCGAAACCAGCAGAGTAACAGTGGAATAGAGATTGTCTAATGTCCAAAACTATAGGAAAATTCATGGAGCAAAACCGTAAACAGCTAAGAGAGTCAGAGATGATAACAGAATTGGAAATTTTATGTGACGAAATGTACCTAATAGACTCCAATATGGCGACAACCTCACCCGTAAAAACTGAAGCAAGAGGCGGGCACTTAAAATTTAAAATAATCTGATATTTGGGGATCCAAACAGCAGCATCCACCTCCTCGTCGTTATTCAGTTTGGAAGCATCAGTGAAAATCTGAATATGTTCACTCCAATGGGAATTTACAATTTTTCGGCAAGCATTGGCTGCTGGATGATCCTTATCGATGCCAATATTCAGTAATACTTGGGGTTCAACAACTAGGGATTCAAAAGTGACTGAAAAAAGAGGGTGCATCGATTTTTGAAAGCAAGGTTGCGGAATGTCGGAAATTTAATGAAAACTTTTTTGGAAACAAGGAAAATATTTGTAATACTAGTATTTATTACCTGGTATGATATTTATCAAGTCATGCAACTTAGGTAGGAAAGGATGAGAGGAGTTCTGGACAATTCTAAAAAGAAATCTGTCACTGATGAATGAACGACGAAGGGAAAAGGGTGGGTCTACAGCCTCGATTTGCAGGGCATTAGTTGTTGAAGATTTCATCGCACCTAAGATAATGCACAAACACTTGTACTGTATTTTGTGAAAGTTTACAAGAAGGACTGACAAGGACAGATTATTGCCATATCCACATTTTATAATTTTTACTACTGTCAGTCATTTCGGATATATTTCACAACATGCTGTCAATTAGGGTCATGGATTACCGTAAGGTAAGGTTAGCCGGAAGAAATCCCATTGTGGAATAAGCCCGCTTTTGTAATGTATTTTAATTATCTTTTGTTAATGTTCTTTATAAGTTATACGCAATAAAGAGTTTACATCCGTACGTACCATAGGCGATATTAGTCACATATTGATATTACACAATCCTTAGATCCCCTTGCCATTGAACAGTGCTAGCTCCCTCCTACGTAATTATGTAAACTTTTCAATATGACTACCAGTCACAGCTTTTCTTAATAAAAATGAGCATTTTATTAAACATCGTGCACTTAAAATTAAACTTTGCTTTCAAAAGAAGATGGTCCTTTGGCATTTAATAATCTAAGGCTTCTTTGAGTCTTTGAGTCTAGCGTCTGCTGCTGTCTGCGTAGTTTTCCAATATTGCTTTTTAAACTATTAGCTCTAAAATGGTGCAGTATTTGTTTATTGCGTTTCATAATTATGGTTTTTTGTTGTCGTAAATTAAAAATTGCTGTTCGTATTAGGCACTGTCCCAATTGTTTTTTTTTTGATGTCGTAATTTAAAAATCGCTGATCTTATTAGGTCCTAACTGGCAAACGTCGTGCGATCATCGTCGTACGACGGACGTCGCCCGACCTATAGGAGACCATGGTTGCACGACATCCAGAGTGTATTTTTAGTTGTAGACTAGGTAGGCAGGTGGTAGCTATAGATCGATTGCATGCCCTTTCATCCCCCCATGCCTAGACCACGCCTGACGTCACAATATTAATAAGAGCTAAACTATCGGACCACCCCATGTTTTTCCGTATACGCTCATTAGGCTAGTCATGTTACATTCGTACAAGTCATAATAACCGTTCTCGTCAGAGCCTTTCTATGTGGTCTTTTTTGCATAAAACTAAAAAAGTGTAAAAAGTTAGCGGTTTTTTAGCCATAACTTAACGCGCTCACATTTTAGAGTGCTACAAATTTGGATAAACACTATCTAGGTGGACCCAAACAACATATCAAAAATGCAACTTTACCGCAATTATTGCAATTTCAGCGATTATTTTTGTAAGTTATGACTGGCCTACATATATTTCTGGCGCAAATCAAACTTCATACGTTCTTAATTAGGTTTTCACGCTTTAATAGCTAATAAGACAATAATTTGATTTCTTTCATATGATAGGGTTTTTCAGTAGATCGGTTTTTTTAACCTGTAAATGCAAAGAATTTGGTAGAATTTGGGTGGTTTGGGGTTGGTGCTATTCTCCTCTGCAAGTCACCACATGGTCTAAACATAAATTTAACATAAATTTAATTTAACACTAATGTGGCCAAGGGATGTGGCGATAGATTTACGTTTTGAATCAACGTCATTTTGGCGTTAATATCCCGGTTGTGTTCTCGCGCACGAGGGCCCGTGGTCAGCCTTGACCATGATCCAGGATTTGGCAGATCAGATAATTACAGTGGAGCGACTGCCATCTGAGCTCCGTGACATTGCTACCAGGGAAACCTGACTAGATTGGATCATGGTTATACATTCAGTCACCTGAATGTGCAGTTTCATCACGATGTTTTCGCTCACCGTAAGAGCATCGGTTAGCATTCAACTAATGTATATAACTCAGAAAAGTGTCATCGGTACCTTACCACAGTGGGATTCGAATCCGGTATCTCTCGCTTACGAGTCGGATACGTTAACTACTCGGCCACCGACGCTCGCCTCCCTCCTGCCTACCTCCGCCTCGCTCCTAGCCTTGGGATTTTACCCAAGCTATAACTATTAAAATTATTTACCGTACTTTTGTACGAGGTCATCTATAGAACCATGGAACCCCCGTTAACAGACGTATCGATCGCGATGGGGCGAGGCGTAGCGTGGGCTTTTAAGATATAAATACGTTTTGATATTACATTGACTCTTGTAGAATACGACGTCTACCCCCTTGGGTTGCGAGGCGACGCTCCTGAAGGAGTTTTCGAGTTAAAGGTATTGGACTGCCTCTATGTACTTCCACTTTTTTAATTCTAGTCCTAGATTCGAGTGCAGCGAAATTGACATAATATATGACGTGACAGAGGCGTCGTCAGTGTCGCTACCGCACTGTCGCGGTCGCCAGTGCTACGTTGTCTGGAAATCGACATGTTAAGCACTAAAACTTAGATATATATTAGTTTTACGCTATTTTCTTTATATAATGTCTGTAGGCACAGGATCGGCCCTTGTGGAGATCTCTGGGGAGACCTATGTCCAGCAGTGGGCGTCTTTTGGCTGATATGATTATGTTACATGTCTGTATGATACTATGTAGCGTAGTGTAGGACGCCCTCCGGCCAGATGGACTGACGATTTGCGAAAGGCTGCTGGTGGATGCTGGATGCGGCAAGCTGAGGACGGCATTGACGCTCATTGGGGGTGGCCTACGTCAAGCAGCGGGCGTCTTTCTTCTGATATGAAGAACTAAAAAACGGTCCTCCTTACCTTAGGCCGCTTCCAGACGAACACGAACGGCGGCGTCTGGTAGTAGAAGACGGACGACTGCGTGGTCGGGAAGCCCGGGTCCTCCCACAGCACGCCGCGCTTGAGGCACGACGCCCGGATGGATTCATAGTCGTCCATTCTGCGATACATATTCTGTATTACAAAATAGAATTATAAGCCAGTAGCTTCGGCACGGACGGTGGGTGAAGTGGTTTAGTCCCCTTGAATTCTACTCTTCAAAATCTCGCGAATGTACTGGGGGCTTAGCATTAGCTCTTGTAGCAGGACCTAAACAGAACTGCCCTGCTTATAAAGAGAGCGCTGTACGTGTCACATAAGCTTGACTTGTTCTAAGCAGGGCACTTCTTTTTAGGTCCTGCTATCCGCATGGTAAGCCCCCTGTTGCAGCTTTCAGCAACAGCAGCGCGCGTGCACGCCTTCAATTGTGTCGTAAATACGATGAATGCACCGCGCAGTTGGCGTGTTTTGGCAGCAACTGCGGCGCATTCGCGTGATTCGGTGACGCCTTTTGCAATAACTTCTAGCTGTCAATTGAAAAGAACGGCACTGAAATTAGAAGTAGACGGCAGAACAAGTCGAAGATGAAATCCTACATATAAAGAGCTCGGCATTTTATATATTTTATTTACTCTTCAACCCAAAATGCTCGTAATGAGCGTAGCAAGCTCTTTTAAGTCAAGATTATTCGAATTTTGACTTAAAAGAGCTGAGGTGAACATGACTGAGCGAGCGGATCCAGCTGCTGTGCGTTTGTGGTATATTGGCTATTAAAATCCCGATTGTGTGCATGTTTAAAACAATGAGCTAACGTAGCGAGCTGGAAATTTTTCCAATTTTGTTTAAAATCATTTGGCGTGCAGATAAAAAGAATATAACATAAACTTAGCGAGCTCTATTTTTTTATTTTGGCTCTTAAAATCCGGATATTTCGTTATAAAAAAACAGATTTCAATGAAAGAGCAAGCACAGCGAGCTCGGTATTTAGTTATTAAAATCAAAAAGCTATAATATTTAAAAAAAGAGGAATCAATGTGGGTTTCTTGTCGTTTCTTTACCACGGAGGACAACCTACGAAGCGGCGTTAACTTTCCTTCCCTTCCCACACACGGTGTCCTTTGGACGTACTGGGGCTGGGGGCACCTACTCTGCCTGGGTTGCGTAGGGTAGGGTAGGTGTAAGAGTAAGGTAGGAAAAGGGCTACGGGAATGGTAAGGGTAGGGTCGGAGCAGCTACCTATCACATGCAGTATCTGAGATGCGTGCTCGCTTAAAGGTCTGAACTCGTGAGGTATACTTGTGAACGTTTGCTGCCTTTGTGGACTGGCTTACTCTTACTGTAGTTTTAGGTGGTTTTTCTTAAGTATAATCTAGGTTCCTTCTTAAGTATAATATATTATGTCGGGCGCGGTTCGGCTTTGCTTGGCATTGTTTGACACTGACCGGCTCTGTCTGGTATTGTCGGACACGGTCCGGCCCTTGTCAGCGTGGGGTGGATGTGCTCCGGGCCTGGGGTGCCAACATATGACTGTATGTTTCGTTCCTACCCTCTCCACTTTGACGATTGACGATTGAAAGAGATACGTTATGTTCTACTCAATAAAGAGTAAAGACCTATCTCCATTCTCCCGCTTCTGTCAAAGGTGCTTGAGGATGTGGCTCTCAAACAACTTATTTCTTTTATCAATACGCATGGCATTCTCTCCACTTTCCAGTCGGGCTTTCGTCCTTTCCATAGCACTGTTGGGGCATTGCTGAGGGTCATTGATGACATTTGCTATGCAATGGATAATCAGCAGCTTTCCGTTATTGCTCTGTTGGACTTCAGCAATGCCTTCAACTCCGTTGATTTCGATGTCTTACTTGGTATTCTTTCTTCCAATGGCATATCTTCTCAGGCTTGTGAATGGTTTAGCTCTTACCTCCATGGTCGTCAGCAATGTATTAGAACTGATGATGGAACTTCGGATTGGATGGATCTTACTGCTGGTGTACCACAGGGCGGGGTGCTCTCTCCGCTCTTGTTTTCAATTTTCATAAAATAAATTACAATGGTTATATCCTCGTCTTACTATATGCAGATTCTATACGCAGATGATTTGCAATAATATAGGCATTTTGCTCCTTCTGATGTTGACCGGGCTGTTGCTGCAATAAATACGGGTCTGTGTGCGATATCGGAGTGGGCGAGAGCTTATGGGTTGCTTGTTAACCCTATAAAATCTCAAGCTATTATTGTTGGTAGTGGTAGAATGCGGAATTGTTTAAATTTTGAACAAATTCTTTCTATTACCTATAACGGCACCAGTATTCCATATGTGGATCAGGTCAGGAACTTAGGCTTAATTATAAGTAACGACCTCTCTTGGACTTCCCGCATAAATCAGGTAAGTAAACGGATTCACTTTTCTTTCCACAACCTTAAGCGACTCCAGAATTTCCTGCCACTTTCGACAAAGATTATGCTTGCTCAGACACTAATTCTCCCTGTTCTAGACTACGCGGACATCTGCTACCTGGATGCTACTGAGGAGCTTCTCAATAAATTGGAACGGCTGCAAAATGTCGCGATTCGTTTCTTTTTCGGCTTCAAAAAGTTTGACCATGTGTCTAAATTTCGCTCTCAACTGAAATGGGTCCGGCAACGTCGAAATATACATATACTGTCCCTCCTGTACAACATTCTCCATTTCCCGGCTATGCCTGAATTTCTCCGGTCCAGTTTCCATTTTCCCCCTCTCTGTCCCCGCTCCAGTCGCTCTTGCCTACCAAGTAATCTGGTCTATCCTTTGGCCAATTCCAGATTTTTCGTCAACTCCTTCACAGTCAGAGCTGCTCAGTTATGGAACAAACTTCCAAAGCACGTCCAAGAGTGTCCATCACTTCATACATTTTAAAGAAGCTTAAAAGAGCACTATCTCTCCATGACTTTGTAATAGTATTATTATAGGTATATTATATTTATTTATGTATTATTAAATCATTTAGTAGCCTTTATATTATTAGTATTATTATTGTATTGTATAGTTTTAGGGGTATTTTGTAGTAGATAATAAGTTTTTAGTTGTCTACCTGCCAGTATAAGTAGTTCTAGCTTTGTTTACTTTGCTTGTCCCGCTATACAATTTGCTTCACATCATTTGTGGTTAGCTGGTAGAAATCTCTCATAGAGATAAGTTAGCCATTGTACTTATTTTTGTTTGATGTATCCAATTAAGTATGTATACAATAAAGAATATAATTAAAGGGTTATGAATTTTGAATTGGAATTCAACTTTTTTCTCTTATTATTTTCCCTTCGGTTCGTACACCTTGCTTGAGGCAGCTGCTTCCCCCTCTGCCCTATGCTGGCTACGCCCAAGACTGCTGTGCCCCCTGATTCTTGCCCTGGCTTTATAACACTTGTTAAAATGTTTTATTATTAGCCATCAATGCAGAGTATTCAAGTGTGACAAGTGTATCTGCCTTGATTGGCGGCCCAGTATAACACACACACCGATCCACCGTCGTATTGCTCTAGTAGTATGAACTCGTATCACACGAGTTCATACTCCACTTCAGACCCACTTCCAATGAAGGTACATTAATTTTTTTGTCAACATAGTCTGTTGTAACCAAGGGCATGGCTAGGATTTTGTGTAGGGGGGGTAAAACCGATAGATATGTCATGCTGACATCCCTGACAGGCCTGTGCGGCCTTTTGAAAAATAAGCGAGCTGGAAGTTTTTCGAATTTTAGCCCAAAAGTGCTGGGGTGAACAGGATAAACGTAGCTTAAACCAATGATTGAGCGAGTGCATCCAGCTGCTATGCTTCTTTGGTATATTGGCTCTTAAAATCCGGATTGATAGCGCGTCGTGGGCGGTGTGAATGTTTGAAACAATGAGCGAGCGTAGTGAGCTCGAATTTTTTCGAATTTTGGCTCAAGAGAGCTGTGGTGAACGTTATAAAAGAAGTCTAAGAAGAGGAATATTTGGTTATTTGGTTTTTTAAATTCAGATTGAGCATGCCGCGTGAGTATTGTTAATGGTTAAAAATTGAGTGTAGTTAGCTCGAAAATGGTCGAATTCAGTTTTAAAGAGTTAGGGCAAACATAGGAAAAGAAACAAAAATTTTAGAATTTTCTGTATTTTGGCTCTTAAAATCCGGATTGATCATGTAGCGCAGGCGGTTCGAATGCTGAAAAAAATTTGCTACGGCAGGGATCTCAAACTTATAGATTTTTATTCAAAACATCTGGGGTGAAGATATTAAAAATAGATAACATGAACTAATGAATGAGCGAATTTCGTGAAATCCCATTTTATTAAGTTTTGGCTCAAAAATCACTTTTTTCAAATTTAGCTTCAGAGCGATCGTAATAAAAATAAAGATGCAGAAGGTTAAATGCAATACAACTTTTTCGCTTATTATTTTACCTTTCGATTCGTACACCTTGCTATGCTCTATGCTGGTTACGCCCATGGTTGTAACACTAATACTTATTCTATCTCTATCGGCGTATTTAAATGGACTCCAGGATAATTTATTCCTGGAGTCCATTTAAATGGTCCGACCATTGTAAACCAATATTGTACAGCGGATATAACAAAGAGTTGACCAGTATATATGAAAAAATCTGTTTCCCAGAAAATGTTCCTTTAATTTTTGGGAAGCCTATAATCAGTAGGTGCCCGGGGGCCCGGGTGGCTCGATAATTACAGGCTGTCCCCAAAATTAAAGGAATATTCAGGTAAGAAATATTTTTATTACAATCAAGGGTGATATCCAAGAGTGCAACAGGGTTTATTGCGGAGGGTGGACCAAATTTCAGTTTTTATTAGTAAGACATTAAATTATTACAAGACAAGACAAATAAAAAAAAACAATTAAAGGAGTTACACTAGAAGTTAGTCAGGGGTGGAGCATAGGGGTACACATTCGAAATAACAGTGGACGTGGGAGACGTGCAAATAACAATTGAAGCATTGCTATGCGCAACATGTATCAGCACAAATGCCGAGCCAACTCAAAGGGTAGCCTGAGGAGGTATTTAAATAAAGAAGACAACACAACTTAACTTTCTCTCCAGTAGATAGACCTGGAACTGGGTGTAAGCGAGTCTGCGGATTTACAGCAAAAAACACGTCGGCACCGATTGGTGCACCGCAGTTATTGCTGATGTACATGATAGTTTGCCTGGCTGGAGGGGAGAGGGGTGGGGGGTAGCGACGGGTGGGGGGTACCGAGTCCAGCAACCGAGCGAGAAATGGGGAATTATTCTCAGAAACGGGTACAGTGGGCGGAGATGCCAATTACGTAGCTAGCTGGCTGAACTAGAGGCTGCTTCCCTTTCGATGTTGTTTTTCACATTTATCATGTAGGGAGGTAAAAGGAACCTCCCCGTGTTTTAGCACGTCAATTGTGTATTGTCCCGTTAATTGCGTCGCCCTGTATGTATGTATGTATGTATGTATGTATGTATGTATGTAATCTCTTTATTGCATCAATTAATAACATTACAGGAAATAAAAATACAGTTTATAATGCAAAGGCGAGCTTATCCCTGTAATACTGATATCGAATATTCTTAAAGTAAAAGCTTATGTTATGGGTGTTAGACAACTGATAAATTGCTTATATGCTTTTTTTAAATACACACCACACTCAGACCCGTACCAGATAATAAAATTCGTCTTTTAAATGTCTGCTCGGCCTGAAATCGAACCCGGAACCTGCGTGACGACCGGCAAGTTAACCAACCAAGTTAATTCAATTTTGGTTGAATAGCAATAAAGATTATTAGTTTTTCGATCAAGTAAACTATAATATTTGTGTAATAATAGACTACCCTCACGGTAACTGTTTGAGTAGCAAATGTATCGTATTTCAACATTGATATGGCGGCCTAAGCCCTAGATAGAGCAGTTGGAAGATCAAAGCAGCTACTAAAAATTAAATCATCAGTGTATCACAAAGCCGTCTGAAATTAATGAAATTGCGATTGCATCGCCTCTATTACGCAGTCGAAGTAATAAAACGTTACACAGCCAAACGATTACGATCCTGTACAACCCCTATGAGTACCTATTTTGTTTATTTGTATCTTATAAACAGGAGGGGTGCAACCCGCCTACATGCGTTTCGAAATAACAAACAAAGATCAGCAAATCATAACTGATTTCCGATTTTGTACTGTTAGGCGTAAGGTAGTTATTGCAATGGCGAGTACTCTGCACGGGTCATATTGCAGGTGGGGAATGGGGGTCAGGGGGGGCATATCAGCTATCGATTGCATTGGGAGGCTGCGGGGGATGCAGCTCCGAGCTAAGCCCTGTAGATACCTAGCCAGATCAATCAAACGGGACATGCGTACCAGAATATTTAATAAAGGGACGCATGCACACGACTTCAAACGATTTTTTTATTTATCATTTTATTGCAAGGTGTAGTCGTTTTACAGCTGTCACGGTTTAGGGTCGACGATGACATTTGTCATTTAACAAAGAATATTAGGTTTCATTTTTGTTGCACCATACCACATTATACCTAAAGAACGCCATGCCACTATGGGATACTACCCCGCCGTCTAAACTTTGTGAAGTAGGTAGATCACAATGGTGGTATCTTGAGATCTAGCAGTTGGTCACAATTTGTTGATTCCTTTGTTCAACTTACTATTATCAAAGAGAAAAAAATACTACGTACAACTAATCTAAAGGGTTATATTTGTTTAGTTATAACGGAGGCGTTCTTTACACTAATCTTAGGTACATAGATAAACAAAAGTTGATAACTATTTTACAAAAAACTAACCAATTCCTTGTTTCGTGATCAATTGTGCATCTTGTCCATCCTCCTCCATTTTAGTGAAAGGTGTCGTCACTATCTCCACAACTTGTGCTCGGATAAGAATAAATTTGCAACTTATGTGCAATGCTTTATAACATCCGGTGCATGCACATTGCCACCCTGACTCCTTGCCACCCTCCACCCCTGAGCTCTGACGCTTTGATATCAAATTCGGCGAATATCCCATTAATAGGGTTCCTAGAAACCAGCCCCAGCTCGGCAGTAGCCCGGTTTTATCGACCGGGAGCGCAATCTCAACTCGTTTTAATTGTAACTATGTCATAATATTTTTATTAAATGCTGCGTTTGACAATAGATCATTTATTTATTAACCAATTTAGTAAACCAGACACAGTCAAATTACATACCTACAAGACAACAGACGGCAGATTCTACTCGGAAGCTCTAACTTTGCGTACTTCGAATGCTCTAATGTACTCGTATAGGTACATGTAACTCGATGGTAGATCTTTCAAAATCGGGGTACATTAAATTTTAGGGGAGTTTTTGATTTTAGGGGAGCTTTGTGGTAAACCATATATGTCGCAGAAAGGGGAGATCTAATGCAATTTTCATGCCAATCGGTAAAGACTAAGCAGGCTGGTAACAGGGTCATTAGTGGTCGTGGCGGTGGACACTAGGGTATAAACAATGCGTCGCCAACTTCTAAAATCGGTGA
This sequence comes from Blastobasis adustella, assembly GCA_907269095.1. Taxonomy (NCBI): domain Eukaryota; kingdom Metazoa; phylum Arthropoda; class Insecta; order Lepidoptera; family Blastobasidae; genus Blastobasis; species Blastobasis adustella. The sequence continues at coordinate 32,198,597 of OU026114.1, read as the reverse complement.
CATGTTGCTCTGGTAACAAACAGGTTAATGCCAAACCTTACTTACCGTCACTATAAAATAATTTCTTTAAAAAGTTACAATGAAATAATGTTCAAGTCATCTAGTCGTAAAGTTCATATCATTCGAAACTGTCAGACTTAAATTAATCAACGCTTGATCCGTATTCAGTAATGCTACGAGGTCTCACTGCTGGGCCTTATAGTGCGCGCGAACGCACAGCTATTCTCGCGCTGTGACATCTCAAATTCGTTTTTTTTTCTTATCACAAATCTGTATTAAAACTTAACTGAAATTGGTCGTCGACAATGTACGACTGTCGAAGATAGTTGAGGAAATATTTTTTGGCTAGACTATACATTTCAATGTCAAATGGAGATTTGTGGCTGGAAAAAATGTCGAACTCGAGATGTCCCCCCGAGGTACCAACTGACAATACTTGAGTGGTGATCGGTACTACGGTGGCGAGCAAAATCGATAGTATTGAACGCAGTGCGTTCACTTAGCAAAGAATTCCTGCGAGAACGCATTGTAATGCTACTTTACTGAGTATTGTTTGTAAATACGGATGTTAGCTCATGACATGAAACCACTTATAAAAAAAAAATGATGCATGAGAATATGATTCCTATAAAAAACATTCATTATAATCAACTTGAATTGTACTCTCCGCCGGGGGTCCGCCTTGACCATGATCGAGGATTTGGCAGGTCAGATAATTACAGTGGAGCGAATGCCATCTGACCTCTGACCCTGCTACTAGGGGAACCTGACCAGATTGGACCATGGTTACACAGTCAAAGGCCTGAATTCTGTACATGGCGGTATTGAGGATCGAACTCGGTACCTCTCGCTTACGAGTCGGACCCGGTAACCATTAGACCACCACAACCAGATTGGACCATGGTGACACATTCAGTCGCCTGAATATGCAAGTCTAATCACGATGTTTGCCCTCACTGTACGAGCCACTGTATAAACCGCATTCATTACGACCCTTTTAATGTCATGTCATGCCAATACAGACTTTGTTACATAACCTAAGTGTCTATAATTTGATAATAATACGAGTAATACATATAATACCTACACACTTTATTCAATTCTCACTCAACATCACGATACAATGCGCCGCGAGTCTGGGTCAATAGTGGGCAATGTGAATGGCAAGATTTCGTCATTGTACGAGTCATGTCGCGTTGCATAAAGAGTCTTTCGGGAACAAATGACGCAATACTGCTCCAATAGGGCGGATTAAATTCGGCTGTACGTAACTAAAAATAAAAGAGACTGGACCCCCCTTTTAAAATGGCTAGGGTGGTCCGTTCTCCCTGCAGCCGGCTTTTAATTTGATCTGCCTAGACACCCTTCACTCAATCACGGCTGTGCCGACGTGCTTCATGCGACGTGTATGTATTACTTGTACCTACATATCAGTTATAAACCTTTCGTAATAAATTATCTCATGATAGTGATAACCTAAACAAAATCCTTTGCTAGCATTCGGAGGATTTAGCATAAAGGACACACATGGAAAGCGAGTACGCCAATGCTATTTTTTGTTATTTATTGTCGATTGAGTGATTTGTTGGTCCTTATTTCGTTTTTGTATTTGAGAACTTACTAAGATATTCAAGGTGTCCAAGTACATACTTTGTATCGAAGTCTATATGTACGCCATTAATTCTAAAACAAATCTATAATATTTCGGAATTCGACGACCTGAGTGGTTCAATTGTCAACATGCCGGTCTGCCACGCAAGAGGTCCCGGGTTTGATTCCCGGCCGGGCAGAAATTGAAATGATGAATTTTAATTTCTGTTACGGGTCTGGGTGTTCTATGTATAATAAATATGTATTTAAAAGTATTTAAGTAGTTTATCAGTTATCTAGCACCCATAGCACAAGCTTTGCTTAGTTTGGGGCTAGATGGCGCTGTGTGAATTTGTCCATGAATATTTATTTATTTTTTATTTTTATTTATTAAATACTACTTTTTTAAAGAGTACCTACTTTGTATCGAAGTCTATATGTGCGCCATGGATTCTAAAACAAATCTATATTATTTTGTAATTAAATACTCTTTTTTTAAAGAGTGGAGTGACATGGAAGTAACTTATGTCTACGATGGTCTGTTTCGAGCTATGGTGACGATAATTCCACAGACAATTACAACTTATAAGTACCTACAGTCATTTAAAAATTATTTTACAACACTTTATTAATATGTTATAAAAGGACCGCTTCGAATATTCAGAGGATTTCCACGTATTACAACTTTTATTAAACCGTATATTTATTTAAGCGTTATGAAAGAGCCGCTTTGAAATTGCATTGGATTTCCTAGTACCAAAACTTTCATTAAAACCAGTATATTTATTTAACCGTCTCATGTTTCGTACAAAGCTTACAGAGCTACCAAATATTCGACTGAATAACTTCAACCGAAATTTTAACGGGATTCCGTTCCATGGAAATGCAATCAAAGCGCTAGGCAAATAATTTGCGAGCTACGCAGTAGCGAAACCACACTAAATACGAGTTTCAAACGGGTACAGTATGTAGTTTTTTTTCTATAAACTGGCCTTGACTCTTTTCCATTAAAAATCCTTCATTTAAATTTAGCGATTAACATAGTACACTAAGACCACCGGTTCTTATTCAATAAATCACTATGACTACCCTTAGTCCTATAGATTCAATGTGAGGAATCCCTAAGTCCATTATATTTTTATAAGTACGAGTACTCGCTACACTGCTTTATTATTTATTTATGAAACCTTGAGCTATGGTAGCTGTATCTACCAGTCAGCCGTGTAAAAGTATGACACTATAAGATAAGACGGGTAAGGGAGGCATAATCTATACACAGTATAAACAAAATCGCTTCCCGCCGTCTGGCCCTATGTATCTATGGATGCTTAGATCTTTTAAACTACGCAATGGGCTTAAATGAGGTTTTCAGCAACAGAGGGCTTAGTGTGAGTTTCGTTTCGAAATTACTTTACTATCGCGTTTGCGTTTTCGTCGAAATTTGTACGAAGAAAAAAACTTCGTTTACGTACCACTAGACGGCGCTGTACATTTTTCCATACTAATTTTCACGTAAACGCAAACGCGATAGTAAAGTAAATTCGAAGCGAAACTCTAAGAGGAAGGTTTATAAGCAAAAAATAGGGTAGGTAGGGGTAGCACGCCACGCAAACGAAGTCGCGTCGGGTCCGCTAGTACAATATCTAATAAAAAATAAATGATCATTTTGGCGTTAATATCCCGGTCATGCTCTCGCGAACGAGGGCCCGGATGGATCCAGGATTTGGCAGATCAGGTAATTACAATATAGGGACTGCCATCTGACCTCCACGACCCTGCTACCAGGAGACCCTAGCCAGATTGGATCATGGTTACATAATGTGCAGGCTCACTTACTTATGCATAATTTATGCATATTACTCCTTAATTATGCATAATTCAACCACAGAACCGATACATAACCGTTTAGTACGTATAAACAGAGAGAGAGTTGAACAACAAATACAAAATAAACATACATAGGAGTAAACTCCGTCTGGCGTGTCTGTCTGTCTCAAATACCACTTTAGCCTAAATTTTAAATAGTGCTGGAAATAGTGATTCTAGTTTTTATAATAGTGACGAGTGTCCCATCAGTCTATAGCAAGTGTTAAAGTGAAACAAAAACAATAACAACTGCACTGCCTAAGCGCACTATAAGGGTAACGCACATATTAGATAAGCAGAGCGATAAGCGGAGCGGATACCCCTGTTCTAATATGAGTGTGCGACGTTCGTAAGGAAATCTAGCGAGAGTGTTAACGATATTGGAGAAGGTACGAGTAGCACTTCCCAACCCGACCTCTCTTCCCTCGCATTATATGACACGCAAAATATATCAACTCGGAAAAGGAAGGTGCCAGAGAATGACTTTACGTACCAATTCGATGAATTTAGAAACGAAATCAGGAAATTGCTCAATGATTTTGGAAATTCTCAAAGTGAAAATATAAGCAATATTAAAAAAGACATCTCATCTATAAACAACCAACTAATTGAAATGAAATGCAAAACTGATCAAATTATTACAGAACATAATAACTTAAATTTAGATATTCAAAACCTTACAAGCTCGATTAGCAACACCCAATAAAAACTGAAATGTCTAGAAAATAACATGCAGGCACTCCAAAGTAGCCTACCTGCAACATCGTCCTCTGAATATCCTAACTTAATCACTGATGAGGAGATAATGGCCGAACTGCAAGAACGTGTGGAAGGAAGCAAGAATATAATAATTGCAGGCATACCTGAATCACAAAGTAATACGTCTAGGAATATACGATGGGGGAAAAACACGTCCTGTAAAGGTATGTTATTCATCCCAGGATACAGCTAAAAACATACTGAGGAAGAAAATGAACTGTAAAGATAACAATATTAAAATCTTTTCCGACCAGACGCCTAAGCAGCAAAAAGCCATGATCAAACTTCGAGAAGAACTACGCTTACGTACAGAGAACGGAGAAAGCAATTTAATTATAAAATACATAAAAGGCACCCCTAAAATAATACAAAAAGAGCTAAAAAACTAGTAACGACAGAAGACACAATTAATAAAAACGTCAACAATAAGACGCACGAAGTCTATAGTAACTATGCAGATGTAAAAGTAAAAAATAAAACACTAAAATTCGTGTACGCAAACGTCCGCAGTATCGTTAAGCCGGGCAAATTAGATGAATTAAGATGTATACTACAAGCTTTCCCCACTATTGTACATGTGATAATACTGACGGAGACTTGGATAAAGAACGATGAAGAAGCTCAAAGATTAAAACTGCCTGACTATTTACACTACTATAGCTACAGGAAAAGTTCAAGAGGAGGTGGAGTTTCCATCTACGTTCACAATAATCTGAAACATGAACTTGTAGAAGAACAATGCGACGATGGAAATCATTTTCTATGGGTACATCTCCATGCACTTTACTTGGACGTGGGGGCTATATATAGACAACCAGCAGCCAACATAAACAAGTTCCTGAAAAATTATAATGACCACCTATCAAAAAGGAAACGTGCTATAGTCTTTGGCGATTTGAACCTTAACTTACTTACTCCGAAAGAAAAATCTGTACATGAATACAAGGAATTACTGCAGAACAATAAAATTAGAATATTGAATAAAATTGGTGCGGAACACTGTACCCATGCAACGGCAACAACAAAAACAATTATAGATCATGTGTGTACAAGTTTGCGAGAAAATACATTTCAAATGTCCCTAATTGAATCTTCTATGGCTGATCACAAACAAATTTACCTTGAAATAAATAGACCCACTCGAATTTCATCAAATAGAAAACGAACTAAGTATGAGGCAATAGATTACTCAAACCTACAGAAAAATGTTAAAGATATTTTTAGAACCAATATGTCTCACGAGTATGATGAACTAGAATCCAAACCGCTACAAACAATTACTAAAAACAAAATTATTAAAACCAAAATACTTAATCCACCAAACAAGGAATGGATAAGTAAAGACATAATTGACGAAATCAATACAAGGAACCAACTATTACACGCACTGAAACAAACACCTGAAGATCATCAGTTGAAGAACAAATTCATACAGCAAAGAAACAAAACCCACTCAAAAACTCAATCATCTAAAAATAGTTATTATCACAAATCATTTACAAACTGTAAGAAGAATCCTTTAAAAATGTGGCAACTTATCAACAAACTAACAAACTATAAAACCGATACTACAAACTCTTCACCATTAAAAATCAATACACCTAATGGACCAATTTCGGACCCAAAAGAAATCTGTGAGTGTTTTAACACTTTTTTTGCAACAATCGGTACTGAACTTGCAAACAAAATACCCCAAAAATACCATAACAACTTAACATTAACGCTAAATAAATCTACAACTAATAACAAAAAACTATCAGAACTAAAATTAACAACTCCACAAGAGGTACTAAAAATAATCAATAACCTTGATACAAATACCAGCTCCGGCTTAGACGGGATTAGTGCGAAATGTCTAAAATGTCTCAAAGATGACATAGCAGAACCTTTAGCAAATTGCATTAACAAATGTATAACTGATGGACTAACCTAACCTGACTGCCTAAAGCTTGCAAAGGTTAGCCCTATTTTTAAATCAGCAAATAAAGTAAACCCAAATACGAGTAACTACCGCCCCATATCAGTCCTACCAATTATGTCAAAAATCTTTGAAAAAATAATGCATGACCGGCTCTACCAGTATTTAACTTCTGTGGATTTCCTTTTTAAAAAACAATATGGCTTTCGACCTAAATCTAACACGGTCTCTGCAACTGTCGACCTAGTAACAAATATAAGACATAATATTGACAACAAAAATATTGCTTTGGGAGTTTTCATTGATTTAAAGAAGGCATTTGATACTGTCGGTCACGAAATACTTCTGATGAAATTGGAAAGTATGGGTATAGTAGGAAAGGCTTATGACATTTGTAAATCGTATCTAACAAACAGGCGACAAGTAGTGAAAATTAATAACCATCAAAGCGATCCCCACCCTTGCGGCATTCCCCAAGGTTCGATCCTAGGCCCGCTATTGTTTCTCATCTACATTAACAACATACATGAGATTGGACTAAAAGGTGATATCACTCTTTATGCCGATGATACTAGCCTTTTCTACTTTGGGAACTCTTTAGATCTGGTAATAGATCAAGCTCAACATGATCTAGATAAACTACATGTCTGGCTGCAGTCAAACCTACTGACCATTAACACATCAAAAACTAATTAAATCTGACCATTAACACATAAAAAAATAAAAAAATCGGAAATCACAGTCCTCTTATTATCAATGGCGAAAAAATAAACAAAGTAAATAACGAAAAATACTTGGGACTAGTCTTAGACAGCCAGCTTACTTGGAAGCCGCACATTGAAAAAATACGTAACAAAATATCTTCTCTAACGGGAGCATTACGTGGTTGTGTGCGATGTCTCCCACGGCATATTCGTTATACCATATACAATTCATTGGTTAAATCTCATCTAGACTATTTCATTGAAATTTGGGGAGCAGCTGCAAAAACTAATCTAAAAATATTACAAATAACCCAAAATAAAATTATCAAAACCCTATTCCAATATGATTACCTAACACCCTCTATCAAAATTTACACGGAAACAAATCTAATGAACTTAACGCAATCACACATATTTAACACCTGTATTCTTATAAGGAAAATCATTAACAAGGACATTCACTCGCAAATCACTTTTACAAAAAACTTCGATTTTCATAAGCGCAACACAAGGCAAGCTAATAATCTCAGCTTAACAAGTCCAAGAACAAATTTTGGAAAAAACAGTATTCTATATAAAGGGGCACAAAACTGTAATGAACTACCTAAACACATTAAAGAAGCAAAATCTATGTGTACCTTTATAAACCTATTGAAAGCCCACATCTTAAAGAACTCTTCGTTATTAGATTAAGATGATCGCCCTGACACACCATTGTGTTTTTCACTTGTAACAGGTCTTGATTGTCAGTATACTATACCAAAGTGTGTGGTATATTGGTAATTAGGATTTGCCTTAAAATACATATACAATACAAAACTACACCTACACAGTCGCAAATAACCATATTAACTTAATTAAACGTATAAATAAATGTTCACTAACCACTCACTATGTGATAGGCCTTAATAAACATGTATTTGTTCCGTGCACTTGCTACAATTTGGCGCATCTATCAACTTAAAGAGAGTGTTAGCATCACATTTTTGTTAAGTCTACCCTGTATTTTTTGTTTTTCTATGATAGACTAAGACCAAAATGCCAATCGGCGGATATTACTTTGTTTAATTAGTGTTTTCTCTTTAAGTAATTTTATAAGTTTTTGGAGAAAATAAAGTTTCTTAAACCGTAAATAATGGAGGAGGGGGAGTAATGTATGTATGAAGCATGTAGATAATTATTGTGCTGACCCTCTTTGGAAAAGGAATTTGCTTGTAATAAAAATCTAATTTCAGAGGTGAAATCATTCCAATTTCCTCTTCAAACCACTCTTTCGAATTCAATAAAGTCCTTCGCCATGGCGACAGTGGCGAAAGAGTTGGTTATAAAGACAGTGCGGTGAAAAGGAAAATATAATAACCGGTGGTTATATGTGGATCGGAGATTGCGATCGTAGGTATCAGATAGAAACTGGAACTGTTACAGTTTTTCCAGAAAATTTGAGACATATTGAGAGATATTTTAAATAAAAACTCATCATTTGAAGTCAGTGATAAATTGGTTGATGATTTAGACTAGAGCTAATAGAACATGTAAGTCAGTAATATTAAAAAGTAAGATGTAAATAAAAAGTTAATAAAGTACAAACATTTGAATGAATGGAAACGGGTGATTAATGAGAGTACAAACAGTTTAGTTTCAGAATTAAAATTAGTTAAGTATATAATATGACATTTGTCAAAAGCAGAAAAATTGACTTGGTCATCTCAGTGATTTCTTGAACTTGGCCATTCAATTGTTTCTAAAACAAATATTTTTAAAATTCCGTCGTAGTATTAAAACTGTAGTACACAATACAGAAATGGCCCTAAGAAAAAAGGAAGTTATAGAGTTAAATTACCGAGAGCAGTCTCGCGTTGCGTCAAGGAAGAGACTCTTTGAAGGAATTGATAGACAGGAAAAAAGCAACAGGTATCCAAGACAACCCTCCCGGACATATAGTATCAAATAGATTTACCGATTACCGGTTACCTTATAACAATGATATTGTAAGAACGAGGGCGGGTTTTCGGGAATTCTGAATAAAACTTAGATCTCCGCCCAATAGGCAGGCGTTATACGTGTTCATATTTTTATTATGGTTTAGGTACCTGACTCGTAAGTGAGAGGTACCGGGTTCGAATCCCACTGCGGCCATGTACCAATGACATTAGTACCAGTGACATTTTCTGAGTAATGTTGTTTATTGATAATCGGAATAAAAATTTACAAATCCATAAGATAATTAAGCATTAAATACATGTTATGTTAAATTAAAGTCAATAATAAATGTCAATTTATTTTTGTTAATGCTTCGTCTATGAGGGTAGTAAATATCTTAACGTCAAAGAAATGGGACAAGAAAAACCAGCACTCTTTTCTGAGTTATGTATGTACATTAGTTGAAAACTAACTGATGCTCTTACGGTGAGGTTACACATTCTGGCGACTGAATGTGTAACCATGATCTAATCTGGTCAGGTTCCCCTGGTAGCAAGGTCACGAAGGTCAGATGGCAGTCGCTCCACTGTAATTATCTGGTCTGACAAATCGTAGATCATGGTTAAGGCGGACCCCAGGCCCCCTTGCGTGAGAGCACAACCGGGTCAATAACGCCTAGATGATGTTATTATGCCCGTTTTCTGTTGTGTATTTAACCAGGGCACTTGTTAATAGTGAACTTAATAGTATGAAAAAAAGTTGAAATATCAACCGAGGTTTACATGATATTGTTTACGTACGATCATAGTTGTTCTAGGTCGTCCTCAAAAAAATCTTGTGCTGTAAAGACCTAGCCTAAACACTGCGAAGTCGAAACCGCCTAGCACTCTCCGTGCATGCATGATGAAAAACGTTCAAAAGGTTTTGTCTACAGCCACCTCAAAGGCTGGGCAAAGTCGCTCCCCTTAGGTTGCTGGTGTCTCGATCGACCTGTGACGTGATTATGTCACTGTGTGTTTCCTTCATACTTTCCTACTCCCTCCTCTTTGGCGATTGAGAGTGATATTTAATGTCCTATTCAATAAAGAAAATTAGAATTAGAATTTGATGGTGGCCACTTTCCATCGGGTGTGTCGTCTGCCTCCTTAGGCAATTAAAAAATCTCTCCACTGATGTAGAGGAGGCTTAAGTTAAATACTAATTGAACTGATACGGGTTTTTGACAATATCAAATGAAATATTATAACGGGTTGTAAATGTATTCTATAGTTTAGTATTTAAGCAATTCGCATATAAAAGGGGGTATTATAATACTAGATTTAATTTATGAATTGATGCGTAGCTGTATTGTAGGCTGGTTATTTTATAATTTGTGGATTTGCGTGAAGAAATAATGTCCTTAATTACAACCTTTTTCGAGTTTGTAAATAGAACATGCATTAGAACGGGTCCTATGATTTGAGTGTAGTTATAAGAAACTAAAATAATTTAACCCTGGTGCTACGATTATATCTTTACTCGTAGCTCCAGCACGCGGCACGCCGTGTCAAAGACATCAACGCGCGCTGCGTGTGCGCAGCTGTACTGCCAGTGCGCTCATTTACTTGTTTGGAGAAAGTGATTGAATCAAATCGAGTGCAGCTGGTTCGGAACTTTGAACCGGTACTCGTTGGGCTTGGCTGTATGTAACTGTGATTAATTATATGTGATACGATGTTAAATGGAGAATTTCGATTATGATATAGGTACCTAGTTAAGGAGCTGAAATGTTATTTATCCAGGATTTGGCAGATCAGGTAATTACAGTAGAGAAACTACCATCTGACGTCCGAGACCCTGTTTACACGGGAACCTGTCCAGGTTAGACCATGGTTACACATTCTGTCGCCTGTGCGTAGATACTTTACGATATTTTCCGTCACCTTTAGTGTTCAACTATCGTACATAACTCGCAAAAAAGCCAATGGTACATGGCGTCACTGGGGATTGACAACTATATCGCTTGCGTACGTGTCTAATCCGCTAACAACCACTCAAAAAAAAGGTAATAACAATTGTTGACTTGTCATCAAAGCACGACGTGCCGTATTGTCTCGGATCCCAAGCACCGCTCGGCGTGGCGACTCTAATGGGACAGTCGCGCATCGCCGCTTGCGCAGGATTGCATGCACCGTTACTACTGTTATCTGTGAGTACGGAGAGCACAGTATTTTCGCGTGTTCAATTTGTTGTGTGGCGATAGTGCCGAGACAGCAGAATGTAACACTAATATTTTGGAAACTGATAGGAGCGTCGGTGGCCGAGTGGTTAAAGTATCCGACTCGTAAACGAGAGGTACCTGGTCCGAATCCCACTGCGGCGAATAACTCTTTTCTATGTCATGTACTTACTTATAATAGTGGAATGCTAACCGATGCTCTTACGATTAGGGAAAACATTAATGTGTAACCATGATCCAGTTAGGTCAGGTTCCCCTGGTAGCAGGGTCACGAAATTCAAATTGTAGTTGTTCCACTGTAATAATATGATCTGCTAAACCAGGGATCCAGGGATCAATAAAATTTCTATTGACCTTGACCATGCAAGGTGGACCTCGGGTCCTCGTGCGCGAGAGCACAACCGGGACCTCAACAAAAATATGACTATTTTATTTTAATTTGGAAACTGAAAAGAGTGACTTGTTATTAATTATTAAGGTCAGTAACACGGGAGTGTGCCCTGATATTGCAAATGGCCGTAGCTGTACCTGCTTTTCATCAGGCATATAGCAAGTTTATTTCCGTTTCCGGTAAAAAAAATCTGTAGCTCAATGAATACGCAGCGGCGTTTTCTATTAAGCACTTATCATTTACATTTTTCAGGTGACATGACTGTGTTCGTCCACTGCTGAAGTAATATTTATTTGCTGTGTGCACCAACGCATTTTCGTTACCCCTGGTGTTGCTAATGTCTACAGGCACTCGTGACCACGTTCCGTCAGGTAGCCCGCTGGCCTATTTAGCAACCGTGTAAATAAAAAAATTTTAATGTGCTAGTACTTTCAAGTCTGTCTTTCTATTCATTGCGTAGTTTAAAAGAAGGTTACCAATCAAATAAACTCTCGAACTTGTAATTGCTTGCTCGATTCTATTGTAAAAAAATATAGATAAGAGGTCCAGTATAAAGTAAATTTTAATCACCACTTAATACGATTCAAAATCACGTAACAAAACTCATTGTTATTACATTAAAAAAACCACGAAGCAATTAGCTGACGATCTCAGGATCTAACTGTAACGAAACGAACTATGCGGCGCTAAAACCGGCCTCAATTGCTAAATAGATTAGAAATCAAATAGTTGTGCAGATAAGAATTGTATCACTGCATATACTGCATAATGTAACAACTGCTGTTAGGCTAGATGAAGGAAAAAAGACAGTGGCGGTGCGCGTGCGGCCCACTTGCCCGCAACCGGCGCCCGCGGCCACAATCGCTAAGGCTATCTAGTCTAGTCTATCTATTTACTCATGCACGATTTTCTCCATAGCTACTGTAGATGTTAGCGAGAAGATAGCGAGATGGAGCAAACTATTTCGTTGATAAATAACCTAACTGATGGAAAAAGTCGGAAAACCTCCGAGCGAGTTTACTTGAACCAAAATAATTTCGGATATGCTGAACCGATTTTAAATTAACAAAGTTGGGAACTATCTCTCTTAAATTGGCTTTCAAATAAAGGTACCGCATCGAAATCTGTCCATCCACGACTCAACTCCAGCAGGGACTGTTATGGGCTGTTAGTGTAGGTGTAAATAACGAAATACAAATGGAGACGAGCGCGTAGTTTGCTAGTGGTATATTATAATACCTTGTTACGTGGGCGTGAAACATTCTAAAGTACTCGTGGTCGAGGTTACCCAGCAAAGGCGAGCATATGCGAAAGTGATTTTGCCGGTTAGTTGCCTGCAACGCGAAACGGATAGAGATTCAGCAATACAATGTTATAATTAATTAAATACGAACCACATTGGCAGACTATCATTCCATTGTATCCTCGAGCCTTCTTCTCAACAGAAACGCTGCTCCTCACTTTCTGGTGCAGCAATTACATGGCTGACTTCGCTTGATTTAAATTTGTAGTTGAATGTGTTTCTCGTGTATTGTATTTTTGCCATACGATAAATAAATAAATAACTTTCTGGTCCTGGAGGTCTGCCTCTAACACCCGTATTCAGAAACGTTACTATAAGGTCTCATAGTGCCCGCATAGCTGACAATACTTGAGCGACGATTAGAATTATGCGTCCGTCAAAATGAATGCATGCGATGATGCTATGGGAGCGAGAAAAATTTAATTCCCTTCGCGAACAGCTGCTTTGTCAGCACTTTACATGGTAATTTGCATGCGCTGCTATGTAATTTGTCGCATTGTACGCCACCCTTGATCGAAAGGAGTTGGCGCTAAATCATAGGTATGTCGGAAATAGCACTACTGATTGACTAAATGACTATAAAAAGTATTGAAACCTAAATTTTAACAGGAATTGTGTTTTCACCAGAACTATACGAAACGCAACATGATTAACCAAAATGGTCAAAAATACCATATTCAATGACTTTGACTATGTGCAACCTTCGGTCCGTTGCCACAAATTGGCAAAGGAACAAGAGAACGTCGGTTTTGCAACTGCCGTGCGTGAGCGCACACTCAGTGATATAGAGCTGCGCGTGGGCATGTACCGACCTCTTACTTTTTCTGTTGCCGAACATGTGTTCGCATAGCCGAGTTCCGGTTCGGCGGATAAGAGAGTCGGTGAAATTGCAAGCCTCGAGATATGTCCATTTTCAGGGTCCGCGCTTGGAGGCTCCACGGTGGATATAGGACTTGCTTGCATGGTTTTGCTTGTGTTTTGTCACCAGTTTTCGTGGAAGTAGTTGGTAGTACCATATTCCCACTTGCTACGATACCTCTTTCCATTCTTCCGCGACCAAGTTTCTTAAATGTTTTTTTAACCAAGCAGATTTACTTCCAATCCAGTCACATTATCTGCCACATATCACCTTTTCGCCCACATCACCAATAATTCGCAATATCCCACACACGTTATAAATATGTACGAGTATGCATACATTGTGTAATGCTCAGGCCTCACGGTCAAGTGCGGCGCCGGCTTTCGCCGCCTGAGAACCGCGGGCCGGATGCGCTGCGCGCGCGCACGTGTTTTTACCACCACGCCATTCATACGCGGGCATTGTTTGGGCACTACTAGCACAGTGTTGCGGGAAAAAACACCGAGAAAACTGGAGCGATTTCGACAATTTACTGCTTACGGTCCCATTGTGGCGGAGCTTGGCGAGGTTTTCCTCGGCGAAGAGCGTACGCTGGCTTTTTCTGCGTCTCGAGGAAGCGCTCAGTTACCATGAATGCCGGGGAACAACGGAATCGTTGATGGAGATTCCTTTATAAATTCAAAGCTGATACCTAACTAATTAATTGCGTTATAGCGCGTATGCGCCGGTATATTTGCGATGTTTTACCGCAAAGTTGTTCCGTTTATTGTTGTTCGGTCTTGTACTACGAAGCAATGTGAAAGTGTGCTCATTTTTATGCCGTCATAATAACAGCAACCTACTAAAAGTAATGACCTTTGAGCATTAAGCCAATTTAGACGGCAACCTTCCTCTTCTTGATAATTTAGGTGCATTACAAAAGAGAAAAGACAAAACAATGGAGATAATTATGATAAATAAGGAGTAAAAGGGAGCCAATATTCCGTAAGTTATTACCGGCACTGATTTACGTTTATAGACCTTTAACCTTGTCGCACTATTTTGTTTTATCTATTTTCTATACGTACTAATTGCTTATAAAAGTAAAAATTGCTGTAACGTTAGCCTTTTAGATTCCAAAATGGTAAACTCAAAACCGTAAAACCACGAACAAACACAAAGTTAATCTTAGGCACTGTTCTTTTTTGGTATTGTCACCGGACTAACGGTTTTCGCCGAGACCGAATAGCCTTGTAAAGAACTGCTTGGAATATTAACAGGCCATTATGGTAATGAAATATTGTTATTGCACTGTCAACTATGCGCTCTACGTCTTCGTAGGTACTGTAAAAGAAATGTGCCAGTACAACTCTCTTTGCGTAAACTCCGGAAATGGGTATTTTAAATATGTTTTCCACTAAGCAGTAAAATACAGATTTTATCAATGGCAGGGGTTTAAAATAAGAATGAGTACTAAAGACTCTAGGATTTTTATGTTCAACGTTAGGTAAACAGGCAAGCGGTCCACCTCATGGAAAGTGGTCACCGCTGGCTATAGTCATAAGCAACACCAGGATGCGTTGCCAATCTCTAAAACACTGGGACACTGCTATGGCAGCAAAAAGGCACATGCATCTCCAGTGCCAAGGCTACGGTTTCCTAAAACCCCCACCTCATGGAGCATTGGAGACCTTACTCACCGGCAGGAATACAACACTATTTAAAATGGTATTGTATAGCAGCGGTATTCTGCCATGCTCTTAATTTTAGATTTTATTCACGACTGAGCGAGTTCTTGAAGAAATTGCTGCTTCTGCTGCACTATTGTCCCATTATGCATTGCTATGATGGAACAATGAAAAGCCATTTTCACTAAGAAATCTGTCATTTCACTACGACTTTTACGTGCTCAGTATTCTTAGTACGTAAACGTGACTAACTTTCATAATATAATTTGAACTCTGTGGCCTTTGTTCAAAACTGTAGGTGATTCCCGGCAACTCATTACAAAATTTAGGAAATTCAAGAGTTAATGTTCCATCTGATGGAAAGTGGTCAGCGTAGTGCATGATCATCAATTTAAGGAGCAGATACGGTGTTGGACTTCAACCACCTGTGGAGTCTTTTGCGGAACCCCATAAGTAGGATATCTCTTTGTTTCAAATTCGCGAAAAATCGAAATCATGCTAAATTGCACTAAAGTTCGGTGTCGCTTAAGTTAACGCCTAAATTAAGCCAAACCAAAACTAAACTCACACATTCTGATTTTGTGTCTCCTAAATGCTTAGGCATCTTAATCTTAAGTATTGTCTAAGTTTAGTGCAATCTGGCATCAGTGCTGCGCCGCGGTGTAGTCTTGCGCGCGCGCCGACCTACATTGCGTCACCGTGCCGGCGCGCGCGGCGGCGGCGGCCGGTCGATCGCGCGTATTTACCGCAATGAACGGATTCTCTCGAATTGACAAAGTATTTGCCGCTAATCATTCCTGTGGTTAGCATTCGAGTCCACTCTTTAGATTACTTACACTCAGCGATGTTGTTGGCTTTGTCGCGGCAAGCATTTGGACTTAATTGTACCTTTTGTAGGTATGTGGTCGGTCGTTCTGAAGGGTCGACTAAACAACACCCGCTTTCTCTAACCACAGAGCTAGTGACAGAGATGGGCTCGCAACAATGATTTCTAACAGACTCACTTGTTTTATAACTCCTCGTAATGAGGATAACCTGTTTGCCACGAGAAAGGCCCGCCGGTGCGCCGATGCCGGGAGCCTAGGCGGCTTTCGCTGCAATTTGAATCCTAGTCGCCGTGTTTTGCGAGTTGATGGAGCAGCTGCGGCGGGCATCCTCCAGCACCTGCCTTCATTAACATCGAGTACCGTTACGCGCGATTTGTTTGAATTTGTTGTCTACGACGCCGTTATCTCAAAATATCTCCCAGTCTTGAAGATCTGTCGTTTGTTTACTACAGCGAATGCTACCTCTAGCCAACGAATCGTCAAACTGGGTTACGCGTACTCCGGCCGATGCCACAATAGATAGTCAACACAATAAAGCTGGAATGAAGATGTTTGTCTTATTGATATCAGTAGCGCGCAGGCGAACCAGTGCAACCGGTTTTGGGCTGTCCTGCGTTGTTCTAGAGGCTGCGAATACTGGCTATTACTGACCTTAGAGGAAGCCACACATCACATGTCACAACACAACATAAGTCACAAGAGTCCGGAGCGGAGACGCGCGGTCGCGCGACGATACTGTCGAGCACTGGCACAGGTCTGCCTATCTCTCGTTGAGCGGCGAGTACTTCAGTGGCGAGACAAAGCGCTGGATTCCGCTGCACGAGCAAGATGGAGACCGGCAAGTTGGGCCATGTTTAATAACATGAATACAAGAGTTTAGTATTGTATTGACTGAGATGGGTAGCAAAAAAGGCGTATTTTTTGTCTGCACTCGGCGATGTAGGTCAGGTTCTCGGGACGTCAAATTATGAGGAGGGTAGTTTCTTCAACAAGTTTCTTGTTAGTCAGATTCGGACTACGTCTGATACTGTTTCTTGTTCAAAGCGATTTTTTTTTTCATTCCCACCCACTGCTACAACTCCTGGTTAGCCAAGATTTTCAGCTGAGACCTTGAGAGTTACTCAGACTCCCGGGAACCGGAAACGACTTTTTAGGGCAAGAGTGATCGAAATGCAACTTAACGTGCTTTCACGGTTGAAATTGGCATAGCGAAATAAATCAAACCTGGTTTATTATTTTTTATTGTGGTACAATATTAGTGGAAAATAACATAACTTAAATAACTAAAACTAGGTTAATCTAAGACTAAATTTATCTGAAACAAAAAGAATAATTAAGAAACTAATCTAATAAACCGCTGCCATTAGGCCAGGTGCCCAAAATGCTGGCGGTATTGCCACGTTGAATGGCAAATGCTTAAGCGCTGTGCTAAATAAAGGCCAGCATGATTTAGACAATAGTATATTTTGAACTCGCTGACCCTACTATTGTACGTACATACGAGTACATACGGACAGACGGTGGGGAGCGAATTTGTTATAAACTTTGTATAGATAGATTGTTATTCGATCGCTTTAGCCCTTTATGGGGATTTGTATCATGCATGAGGGAATATATTTAGGTATCATCATCATCATAATGATCTCAGCCATTGGATCCACACGCCATCCACACCGGTAGACTCTATGGCTCTTTCATCAATCGGTATCAGCTCCTTACGACCTTTACAAGGTTGTCATCTCTACCACGTTTCCATACTTCAAGCAAGAAGGAGTTTTACCTAGCGACATCCCCGCTTTCTTGCAAGAGTGCTCCACACTGATTTTGATAAACCTCAAACCACCGCTACATCCAGCGCGGAAAGCGCTACGTGGCCGCCGGCCTTCGCCGCCGCTGCGCCCGCGCCGCTTCCCTGCTTCCCCCGCCCCCGCCCTCTCTCCTCTCCCTCAGGCAAAGCCACGGTGAGCGAGTGCGCGCGTGCCGTAGAATTCTTAATTTCAATGGAAATGAGAAATTTCTCGAGCGCGTAGGCCGCCCCCGAGTAGGATGTGGTACATGCCCGCAGCCTTATTACCTAATAAGAAAATCTTAGCTTCGTTTTAGGCAATAACGGTTGATTGGACAACTCCAGGTATTAAGTTACTAGGGGACGATGACCTTATAATGGTTTGGCTTTGTGGCTGAACGAAAAGCTTTTATTTGTGTACCTTATTAACACTTTCTGCACTAAAATCTCGATTTTAAGTGGTTAATGGATTCCTAATGTTGGTAGGAGCGTCGGTGGGGTAATAGCTAACGGGTCGGCCTCGTATGCGAGAGGTATCAAGTTTGATCCCCAGTACCGCCATCCGCCATCTACTAATAATTTTTTTAAGTTCGCTCTTTCTGACGGACTTATACTGGGAGCTGTTAACGCAAAATATTGTTATTATGTGGTACTTCATAATTTCATATTAGAATTGTCCTACAAATGTAGACCTATTAGACTAACTGAATAGCATGTGCCGAACTTTCGTCATTGTAGGGAAAAGTTACGATGACATAATTTTTTTTTATGCCAAACAAATAAAGTTTTACTGTGTGGGACATCAAATGAAAGGGCTCTAAGAGCCGGTTCCAAATATACATAGCACTACTATCTTTCTACTATATGTTTTCTCTAAATCTAAAAAGTATTTTCTAAACATAAATTGTTTGAGCTTATTCAGGTAGCAAATGGCTGAATAATTTATTACGAAACATGACTCGGGTTAACCTCATATAGGTCAACAAAGCAATTATGGAAATATCCATATTTAGTCATCAACATCATCCGAGCGGGTCAATCCCGACTTCTGCCAGGGTCCGCTTTCCTACTTTGTTTTCTCCACTTTGTTTTCTCCACTTTGTTTTCTCCACTTTGCCCGATCTTTGGCATCCTCATGTCGAAATCCGTTAGCTCTCGCGTCCGACTCGGCGATGTCATTCTATCGTTTCTTGGGTCTCCCACGGGAATTATTTTCTGATACAGGCAGGTTTAGGCACATACTCGTATGTCCTACGTATCCCTGGGGCTTAAACAATACGTAACGAAACCAGCTCAGTCGCACCCCTTTAATCCGCGATAACTCTCACGCCAAGGCTGGATTAATAAAGTAATATATTTCTGGAACCGACTTACGATGCCCTTTCATTTGATTCCCCACACAATATGGTTAAGGACAAAAAGGAGATTATTTCCATGCAAAAAAATTACAGTCTCACCAGTATTACGGTGTGAGGGAAAACATTGTGAGTAAACCTGCGCATTCAGGCGAACCGTGATCCAATGTGATCAGGGGTCAGACACGGTTACCGAGGTCAGATGGGTCTCTCTAAACTGTAATTCCTTGATCTGCTAATTCTTGCCAAAAATTCGATCAAGGTCTTGACCTTGTTGACCTGAGTCTCGACTCAACACGGACACTGGGTACTCGCGCGTGTGGTAACAGCCGGGATAGTAACGCTAAGATGATGATGAATAAAAAGAAATGTTGACATTAACGATATGTCGTTGTGTATTTTGTTGCCTTTGTTGTCTGAAATAACTTAACTTTTTAATATTTTTTTTTTAAATAATCGTGGACAAATTCACACAGCGCCATCTAGCCCCAAACTAAGCAAAGCTTGTAATATGGGTACTAGATTACTGATATATTACTTAAATACTTTTTTAAATACATACTTATTATACATAGAACACCCAGACCCGTAACAGAAATTAAAATTCATCATTTCAATTTCTGCCCGGCCGGGAATCGAACCCGGGACCTCTTGCGTGGCAGACAGGCATGTTGACCACTGAACCACTCAGGTCGTCAAATTAATAAAGGTTACATATTAGAATCCCGATTTCTAAATACCTGCGTTTCATCCCTTTTAAATCCCTAAAATTAAAATACCGAATGATTTAAGATAGATACCTAAAATTAGAAAGCCACAGTAACAGAAACAAAGTCGCTTCCCGCCGTCTGTCCCTATGTATCTATGCAGGCTTAGATCTTGTAAACTACGCAACGGATTTTAACAATAGATAGAGTGATTCCAGAGGAAGGCTTATAAGCACGAAAAAAAGGGTAGGTAGGAGTAAAGTAGGTGTTTGCGAACTAAGTCGCGCAAAGTAATAAAACGATAAAAAATAAAATAGCGTTTTATATTTTATAAAATAAACCACAAACAATGTTGCGCAGGTAGTCCTTAGAGGCGTTTGTCCCTGAAGTTCCTCATAATGAACGCTCCAGAGAGCCCTACAAATGTAAAACTTGTGCCAGAATTTTGCGTGACCAAGTAACCAACGCCTATTTTGTATGTGGGCGAACGAAAAGCTATTTCAGGCTTCTAATAAAATATTTCATCCTCCTTAGAGCCAACCGTTCCCAGTAATCTTATTAAATAGTCTTAGCAGTTGTACCTACTACTAGGATTGCTTTATTTTTATATTATTCTAGACAGGCATTTGGCCGCCGTCTCACCTGTTGCTAAGTTACGATGGGGTCAAGGATGGAGCATGGACGTCTTAGAACAGCATATTCACTCTAGCCTTAAAGGCGTACATATGATAGAATTTCCTTTCCAATACACCTATTGCTAAACCATATGGGAATTTTGTTCCCAATAGTATTTGCAATAGAATAAATGTCAAGTAGTTCTAGTTCCTGCTATCGAAAATAAAGAATCATGAGGTTTGTTTCTAGTAGACAACCTCCAGCTTCATTTCCGCTCCGCAGCACAAAATGTTTTAGGCGTCGTCCTGATTGATCACGGTCGTGCAATCATGGTCGTACTTCGGATGTCGCCCGACCAATAAATAACACCTCAAAACCGCCCGTCGCACTACCATGGTCGCACGACCGTTGCCAATTAGGACAGCGCCTTATTTATGCATTTATTGCTTTATCACTATTAATAGGTACAGTGCGTTACATTGTGTAATATATACATAGGTATAGATCTTACATTGACAGGGACACCGCCGCACCCGCGGTATAGCAATTTTAATTTACGAGTCTTAGTCTGTCTTAAACCATCGATGAACACATGGGAAGTAGTGATTTGAACGCAGATTGTTTTAAGTATTTGTCTACAAAACTGAAGCATAATTAGTGACCCTTGGGATAATTAGGTACTTGGCGTTTTTTTTTTGCGATTGGCGAAATGGAACATTATGTGATGATGAACAAGAAACACTCAATGTGGTCTTTTTAGACTCTCAGAGCGTATGGGTTTTGTTATTATTGAATTGAATTGAATTATATGGGCGGGTGCCCTCAGTATATTTTAAACGAGTCCTTTATAAGATACGTTTGATAAAAGATACATACATACATAAAGTGCACGCCTGTGCCCCACAGATGGGGTAGGCAGAGACTATGGACCGCCACTTTGCTTTGTCCTGACACAACTCTTTTCATACATCACTTTTATTCTTGCTACTTCGAACCCCAGCTTTCTTGAGAACATTACTGGTCAGTGAATGTTTTGATACGAGATTAGTTACTTAATCATACTCGTATTTCGAGAAATAATTTTTGATTTTGAGTTGAGTTTGAGTTATTAGTCTGTATGGTTCCAAGGTAATCGGAATATTGACTGAAGACGAACCCGTCGGATTGCCTCATCTGACGAGGTCAACCATGGTGCCCAGATCGCTGACCAATTTGCCACATCTGCAGAAATGGGGTTGGCTAGTACTGACGACGAAGCGCAAATTGATACAAGGTCAGTGAACAGATAACCAAAAAGTTACTGATTGGGTGAAGGTACAGTGCGTAATTCGTCGGTGAGTAAGAGCATCGGTGCCGAGTGGTTAAGGTATCCGACGCGTAAGCCAGAGGTACCAGGTTCGAATCCCACTGCGTTCATATACCAATGAGCAATGCTCTTACAGTGAGGGAAAACACCGTGATGTTTGCTCATGCAGATTTGCTTCACATTTAGGCAACTGAATCTGTAACCATGATCCAACCTGTTCAGGTTCCCCTGGTAGCAGCGTCACGGAGGTCAAATGGCCGTCGCTGCACTATAATGGATCATGGTCAAGGCGGACCCCAGGCCCTCGTGCGTCAGAGCACAACCGGGACACTAACGCCAAAATGATTTTTATTGTTTCTTACAATGCGTAATAAGTAACACTACTTAAATAAACTAATAATTTTAAATCATCATCATCATCATCATCATCACAGCCCGTAACAGTCCACTGCAGGATTTTGGGCCTCTCCCACGAAAGGGGAGGTTATTGCCATAATCTCCACGCTTGGCAGGCGGGTTGGAGATCGCAGTGTTTAAATATAATAATGGAAAATGCTGCTGCCAAATTTCCAGACTACGGAGACTCTTGATTTTTGGCCTCGAAAACATTAGTCGCCTTGTACGACACCCATGCGTGTAAAGGGTTGGTGCTATTCTACTCTGCCGGACACCACACGGCTAATAACACAATGAAATTCATCCGGCCGGGAATTGAGCCCGAAACCTCTGCGTGCCAGACAGGCATACTACAGGACCACTTAGTGCCTCTATTTTTGAAACGCTAGCCTCGATTCGATCGGTTTTTTTAATTTCGTCATAAAAAATTAAATCTTTTTTTAATCACATTCGCAACACCGACAGAGTACGGTTCAAAAATAGAGAAAATGAGCATCATGCAAGATTATATCGAACTTTTCATGCCGAAATCAAAATAGAACACCTTTCGAATCGAGGCACGTGATAAATAATTCCCAGGTCGTCAAAGGCCGAGCTATGATGCAATATGCAGCTCGCCCGGGCATTATCGATTCGCGACGCTCGCCGAGCTCTGGCTACTAGCTTGACGTGGGACGTTCACCTGTAGGTACTTTGTAATTAACAAGAATATTTGTGAGGTTTCATTTTTAGACAACTTTTACAAAAAATCGCCACCGGGTTTGTTTAACCTTGGTTAACGGTCTAGGAAGCAAGCTGCCACTATCATTCAGCCATATAATTTTTACAAGCGCAGAGCGTGGACAGCCTCATGGTTAAGGGGTCCGACTCGCAACGAGAGGTAGCGTGTTCGAAACCGAGTGGCGCCATGTACCAATGACTTTTTTCTGAGTTAAAGAATATCATCATTATTGGCCTTGGACATCTCTTATAGATGATTTAAACAGCGTCCCTGTTAATGGTACGAAACATTTTCAGATGGCTCGGCGCGTCGGTGGCCAAGCGGTAAGGGTATCCGACTCGTAAGCGAGAGGTACCGGGTTCGAATCTTATCTGAGTTATGTACATTAGTTGAATTCTAACCGATGCTCTTACGGTGAGGGAAATCCCCTGGTAGCAGGGTTACAGAGGTCAGATGACAGTTGCTCCACTGTAATAACCTGACCGGCCATATCCTGCATCATGGTCAAGGCGGACCCCGGGACATGTGTACCTACTCATTTTAAGGGTGTGTTTTAGTCGGGCTTTGCCCGCGCGTTTTTCATATATACTTTTTTAAAGATATAAGATTTACCCAAACCCTTAAAAGAAATAAAAAATCATCATTTCAATTTCCGCTTGGCCGGGAATCGAACCCGGGACATCTGCGTGGCAGACCGGCATGTTAACTAACTGAACCACTCAGGTCGTCGAAATTGCTTCGCAAAATTTGGTTCTATAGACGCGTTTTAAACTAATTTAATATAACTAAACATAATTATCATCACGGTTATCTAATCACCATTATAAGTCAATTTGAAGTCATTTATTCGACGAGTTACATGGTGACGTCATTGCATCTAGCTGCCGCGACCTCAGAGGCCTGCCCGGGCTACACGCACACCAGAGCGATTCTGAAATCACGTAGCCATACCGTAGTTGCAGGAACTGCGTGTACACACGTACACAGATTTCTAGGTAGCCTAGAATATTCCATGCACTGTCCATGCAGGGTCGGAGGGGCGCGGGATATCGAGCGGTCCCACTGCGCAGCGCCCCGGATGCGCGGCGTAAGGGTGCGGACAAACTGCGTCCAGTAGGGACACTAACAATATTTATTTTTATTGTTGTGTTTTTTAATTAATTAATTTAACATTTTATTGGGTTTTTGGCGGTTAGTATGTTGAATGTAGACTTTACCAGCTATTTACTGGTGTCCCAGACTACCTTCGTTGGAATGTATAATGTTTCCTGTTGTGTTGTGTATTCAACACTGTCTATCAGTAGCTGTTCCGTGACTGCGGTCTCTAAAAATAAATTTGGCGGAAAAAAGCTATAGTCCATCAGTAGATATCTGTTAGAGGCTCAAGATGATAATTATGATGATGATGATGATTTGTCACAAATAATACTTTTATTGAAGTTGTGGCGATTCCCGTCTATTGCAAACAAAAATAAACCTTGAACTGCAATAATTATATACTTCGGTAATACGACAATCGAATATAATATTCCTTTGGCATTTCCTGTTCTAACATATCTTCTGCAAATGCTAACAAATGCAGTCATTAGCACCGTTTGCATTTTTCTTTGAAATCCGTAAGCCGCTTCCACTTTCTTCTAAAACGTTTTCGGCAATCGTTTTCGGCGACCTTTCCCCATGTGAGCGTAGCTCAAGATTTCAGATTCAAGATTTCAGTTGTGTTGTGGTACGCAGTGACAGAGATTATGTCTTTATTTTTCACGTGAAAAGTCGAAAAAACATTGTTATCAGTCTGCGGTACGAGTTTCCTCATAAATAATATTGCATGTGCCCTACTCGTTGCATTGCCTTACTTAGGACGCAAGCTCGATATTTCCCAGACCCGACGAGTTCCGCTCAGTGTTCCGAGGACTGCGAAGCCTTCAGGTGAACCTGTGAATCTGTGTTGTTGCAAATTTTAAATGCCTGTGTTTTGTGAAGTTTTCAAAATTGCATTCTTGTTTACAAATAAGGCGTAAAAGCTACGCGACCTTTCCAAAGAGCAACAAGTAGAGGTACGTACTCGTTTTTCTGCAAATTTGGTGATTGTGTGCGCAAAGCGATGTTGTTTTGTTTGACTTAGATGACATATGTTTTGAAAATAATAGTAGCCAGTGTTGGTATTCTCCTTTAAAAGTGATGCTTCGTTATTATGGTAACAATAAATTGTGTTCATTATTTTTAAGTGCAATTTTCCCGAAAGTTGAAAATGTATTTCCGGTGTTTATTTTTGCGACTTACTAATACCGGAACACTTATTTTCATCGCAATTGCTCTTAACAAGGATCGTTATTGTATTTGTAAGAGCGTCGGTGGCCGAGCGGTGACAGTATCCGACTCGTAAGCCAGAGGTCCCGGGTTCGAATCCCGCTCCGGCCATGTACCAATGACTGTTTTCTGAGTTATGTACATTAGTTGAATACTAACCGATGCTCTTACGGTGAGGGAAAACATCGTGATGAAACCTGCACATTCAGGCGACTGGATGTGTAACCATGATCAAATCTGGTCAGGTTCCCCTGGTAGCAGGGTCATGGAGGTCAGATGGCAGTCGCTCCACTGTAATTACCTGACCTGCCAAATCCTGGATCATGGTCAAGGCGGACCCCGGCCCTCGTTCTCGAGAGCACAACCGGGACATTAACGCCAAGATGATTATTTATAAGGATCGTTATTGTATCGGTATCGTGATCGTTATTTAAGGAAGGTTATTGTATCTATAATCTAATATATTACCTACGCTTTTTTTTTACTTTACTATTACGGGCTCTGGCGAAATTATAGGGATTTAAGCTTGCACCTCACTGTAAGTAATATGTGTAAAGACCAAGCATTTTTAAATTAATCGGGAAATACACATAAATCGCATTTTTTTATTTAATTAAAGTAGTGTTTTTACGCGGCTGAAAATAGTAGACACGGATTGTCGTGAATATTCCTCATTATGATAAATATAGTTATAAAATCTTTATTAATAACCCTACCCAACCCCCGCTCTTACACTGCCCCTACTCTGCCTCTACCCTGCCCCTACCCTGCCCCTGCCCTGCCCCTGCCCTACCCCTGCCCTACCCTTACCCTGCCCCTACCCTGCCCCTACCCTGCCCCTACCCTGCCCCTACCCTGCCCCTACCCTGCCCCTACCCTGCCCCTACCCTACCCGTGCCCTACCCCTGCCCTGCTTCTGCCCTGCCCCTGCCGTACCCCTGCCCTACCACTGCCCTGCTTCTGCCCTGCCCCTGCCGTACACCTGCCCTACCCCTACCCTGGCCCTTCCCTGCCTCTGCCCTGCCCCTTCCCAGCACCAGCCCTGCCCCCGCCCTGTCCCTGCCCTGCCCCTGTCCTGCCATTGCCCTGCCCTTGCCCCTACCCTATTAGTTATTATTCTAATCTTATATTATTTGATTCTATACCTTATTTACTTTCCCGTGAGACAAAGTGTAAACAAAGAAAACAATGGTTGTTAAACTTACAACAATAGGGGAAGATGTACAGTAATTGGCCACTTAAGCTTATTCACTTTCATTTTTGTGGTATATTTTTATTTTCTAAGTTAGGGCCCGTTCTAAAACTACACAGGTTTAAAATTAAATACATTTCTTGTCATAAAATAGTGTTTATATTCTGAAATAATTAAATTGCTATTTATGATTTATATTTTAAAACTGATTAATGCAAAATTATAGTTATTGGCCACTTTTTTACGGTTACTGGCCCTAAAAGGCATAGTTATTGGCCGCCTTGTTAATGAATTAAAAATCATACGTAACGGCCGAAAGGTCATCACATTCATCATCATCATTAGCCAGAACGAGTCCACTACTGAACATGAGCCTCCTCAATAGAACGGCATCATAATATAGGTACACAGGTGAACGCTGCTGCCCGTACTTGGTGCAATCCCTTAGTCACATCATCAGTCACGGTCATCACGGGGGCCCGGGGTCCACCTTCCTGCTTTACTTAGACTACTTTGTTCGGTCTTCAGCATCCGTAGTGGTGAGTGCGTTGGCACCATGACACCCTTAACGACGTCCAGCCATAGCTTCTTGGGCCGGCCTCTCTTTCCAGTGGCTGGCGGGGGTGGCATGACCAGACATCTGTTCCCACTTAATTTGCCGGTCTGTGCAAGACGTGGCCGTACCATCAAAGGCGGCACTCTTGTAGCTTATCTGCGATATCAAGGACATGAAGGCTACCACGGGTGTGGGCGTTCCGCACGCGATCTTTGCGGGACTCGCAACTCCTCTTTGTGACGCTCTATAGAGGCCAAGTGTCGCTGCTGTATAAGAGAACAGGTCTAATTATAGTCCTGTAGACCTGTCCCTTCATGTATCAATGACTCTTTTCTGAGTTATGTCCATTCGTTGAACACTAACCAATGCTCTTACTGCGATGTGTGGCGAAATGATAAACAACGGATGGGATTAAGTTGTATATTGCATCTTATTACCTAACGACTTATACTAGATATAAATAACCTAATGCGGGGTGAGGGGTGTACACACACTACACCTCCCCCGTAATAAAAAAAATAAACATAATTGCATATGTTTTATTTATTAATTCTGATTTCTTTACACAATATTCCTATATTTCCATACAAACGTTACTAAGCCATAAGTTACAACATAGTTATTAACAATACCAACTGATCAAATTAGTAATAAAATATACTGGCTTATCACGTAGGTAGCAAGTACAGACTGAGCGCAACAATATATCTCCATGTAAACATTAAGTAATTGTACTCAAACATTACATTGTTTAATTATGCGTATTTTTTACAACTTTTAATTTACAAAATGTTTTCTGAACATCCTATCCTATCAGCGTCTATACCCTGATGACGTTTTCTGGAGTGATTGACTTTGGCGGCTGCCCTGGTCTAGGTTCATGTTTCAGGTCGCTCTGACCTCATTTAAAGTCACAAAATCAACAAACGACAATAGCATAGGCAAGGGACAATTCACCTAAGATTCTATAAATGTCAACTCATATTTATAATCATAAAAACATTATATAAAATATACAACAAAATGCTTCCCGCGTTATCTCCGTCGTAGGGATTGATTTATAGCAGACAAGTTATTTCTAATAATCGATTAAAAAGTTACTAAAAGTTGCCGGCTAGTGATTTTTGGTCAAGGAGTTTGTAATAAAATTTGCCTTTAAACGATACAAAAATTAAAACAATAGGGTGTATAACAAACCGCTGACTAATTACTTTTGACCCAGCCAACGTATATTTCATTCGCACAACGATTCTACTTGATTATAAAGGTATTGACCTTAAAACGATATTTCATAACACTCCTTCTGACGTAGTCGGCTAAAAAGAATATATGAAGGTAACGTAATTTGAGAGCTAGAATTGAACGACTACATTGTTTTTGAAAATGATTATTTAACGAACAAGTTGGGTAGGCAACTACAATACCTATCATGTAAATTGCTACGTTTGAAATATAAATAAAAAATTAACATGACAAAATGTTAACCAGGCAAGGTAACGTGGTTCATTTGTATTTTTGTGCTAAATTAAGTCCGCAATGAAAGTAATAAGATTAACGAAAGAAGTACCTAATCACGTTGCATCGGAACGTGCATGTCGAAGTCAGCATCTTGGTAGTGGCTACTTCACGGAATTCAAACAATATGATAATTTGTTGTCTTTCGCAATATGATATCATTTTTTAAAAAGGAAGTTTATCATTCAATCGATCAATCGATCAAGTAATCATTTTTACTTTTGAATCATTTTGTAAAGTATGATGGATAAAATATATTTTGTTGTTAAAAGAATGTTTGAAGTACAACCATTATATAAGACATAGGGTATAATCATACAACCATTATATAAAACGTATTTATAATGGGATATTCTTTTAAAAGTATTCGTTTATGTTTATTAAGCAAATCAGAATAATTACGTTAATAGATCGAAGATTATACGTCTAGGTTTATTTCTCGTAAGGGGTGAAACGTAATGTTAATTAAAAATTAATATTGAGTTTAATAAAATTTACTCTAAAGCTGTAATACAGTAGAGCTGTATTAGATATACACTTTCTATTTATTAAAATTCTGTATACCAGTATACTCTACGTGGTTTTGCAATTCCATTCAGGTCTCAGTGAAACGATGATGATGAATACCTATACTTGCGTTGGTTCAGATGAGCAACAAAAAGGTTTACGCGTTACATAACCTACAGTTATCAATTAAATATGTTTTACAGTAGACAGAGAGAACATCTACTTACTTGATTTATTTTCTCAATTGTTGAGTCAGCGCTGTACGTATTTAGAATAGCTATTTATTCATACTTTTTGATAGACAAATAAACTTTATACTTAATGCAAAGCAATTAAAATTATTATTTGAACTCTGACATAATAGAAGTGAAAAAAAATCCAAATTGTCAACATCGGAAAATAGTTATTGTTAGAGTAAATTACGTTTAATATTTTTAATAATCATCATCATCATCTTGGCGTTTATGCCCCGGTTGTGCTCTCGCGCAAGAGGGCCCGGGGTCCGCTTTGACCACGATCCAGGATTTGGCAGGTCACGTAATTACAGTGGAGCGACGGCCATCTGACCTCCATGACCCTGCTACCAGGGGAAACTGACCAGATTGGATCATAGTTACACATCCAGTCGCCTGAATGTGCAGGTTTCATCACGATGTTTTCCCTCACCGTAATTTACTGTGTGTACACCCCTCACCCCGCCTTAGGTTATTTATAGTATAAGTCGTTAGGTAATAAGATGCAATATACAACTTAATCCCATCAGTTGCGTATAATTTAGCCACACATCGCATTTATACAACAAAAACAAGAATTGTATAGGTGTCCAATAACTATCTACCGGCCAATTACTGTCTATTTTCCCCTATCACGTTTGTAAGGATACGAATCCGTGCCCAACTTTCTTCCACATGTTTGAATATGTTAATAACAGTCTCCTTATCTGTAGAACGCATTGGAGTATGCTTGGAACGCTTTTTCTTCGGCGAATAAAAGTGCATGCATTGCTCGGACAAGGTTCACTCATTTTGAACCAAATTAACAAATTATTTTGGTAATTGGGTATTGAGAAAGACTTGTATGGTAATCGACAACTTATAACATGACTCCATTCTAAAATGTTGATATTTAGTCTAAATCTAGACCTGATGATGTAGATCCAATATGCTCGTCTGCGCTGGTTTGGTCACGTGTTGCGTAAGCCTCAGGGGTACGTGGGAAATAGGTGCCTCAACCTGCCGGTATCAGGAAAGAGGCCCCGTGGGCAACCCAAGAAGCGATGGATTGACATCGCTAAGGCGAATGCGAGAGCCAACGGTTTACGATGAGTGGATGCCGAAGACCGGGCGAAGTGGAGAAGAATGAGTACGAAAGCGGACCCTGGCAGAGGCCGGGATAAGCACTAAGACGATGATGATGTAGATCCAATATGACCGCCTTCACACAATGGCGAATATTTATTACCAGTTGAACTACTAAACTACTGCTAATAGTTTTTGTGTTACGACACGGATAGGCGGTCAGATAGATAGAAGGACTTGGTGAACCAAGTCCTACTATTTACCTTAAACTAATACATTTCTCCACTTGACTGTTTTTAATTCTGTTGATATCTCTCTCTTACAGGAGCGTGAAGATGGAAGACGACGTCATTTCTGTGGAAGACCAACTGACACTAGAAGACGTAAAGTACGGTCGCGAATTGTCCATATTATTACAACAGGAAGACCCGCCTGACGGCGAAAGGCAGGGAGGAGAAAGATGGGCGGAGTCTCCCGACAGAACTTTAAATGTGATAAACGTGTATGATTCCGATTCCGAACCATTTGATGACAATTTTGATGACGAACTTCCTTTCGTTCGTGTAGATAATAGAAGTGACCAAGGATTTACATGTCACAATGTTACTCCAAGATCCCCTGGTGCCAACACAGGCGATTTGAGGACGATGTCTATAGAAAATACCGCCTATAACAGAGAGGAATCTATCGATTTTCCAAATGAGTCAGTGGCCAATACTTCAAACAGGACAATAACGGGATATAGCAGTTGGGAAACGTTCTCTCGTCGTGATGGTGGACAACATTCGATGACTTCCAGGTATAGAAGCTGCACTGTAAAGAGAAGAGGTCAAACTTATCGCAATCAGAATCTCACAAGAAACACACGGCGCAGTGCCGAAGAGGTTAGTCAAGAAAGTTCTTTAGATGCGTCTGTTGGTGGTAATGAAAACCATGTAAGAGCGCCACGCTCAAGAAGAAGATCTGGTGCTTCTATTCAGCGTGCGGCTAAAAGGATTCCAACATCGAGAAGGACAGTATCAAACGAATATTCATCGAGTTCATGGTTGGCATTGTCTCGGAATAGATCATCTTCGACCCAGCCATTAAGAGTTTATTCTAGAAAAATGTCGGCTCGTTCCCGAAATTATGGACCGCCGACATCCACTATAACGTCACCCAGACAATTGGAGCCGCCCCTTCCATCACCCAGGCACGATAATGCAAATAGAACTGTCGCGCAGGTAAGTAACTATGAAGATAATTCGTCAACATTTGTCTCACAAACCATAGCTCTTCGAAGGGCTCAAGAGGCCAACAGTACCGTGCCCGGGAGCTCCACTAGAAAGCGCCCAGCTACTGAACCTTTAGCTTTGACTTCAAAATTCAATAAATTTGGGGCCTGGGAAGACGTTTTGCCTTCTGTTGAGACGAATCTTACTGACTCTTCACCAGATAATCCAAACACATCTACCAGTGTTTCATCGGCAAACAGAGACAGTGCCATAGACGAACAGAGTTCTTTCATTTGTGAATTTGTAGATACCAATACGGCCACCATTGACGTTGATATGAATGCTCTTTTACCCACATTCGATCCGCTCGCCGTAAATGCTAATATTTTATCTTGGTTAAGGAAGATAGAGTACTACGTTGACACGTTCAAATGGAATGACAAAGATACGTTGCTCTACGTCTTACCCAAGCTCAAAGGTACAGCTCGGTCATGGTATCGTTATCAAGCGAACGATACAATCGAAAAAACATGGAATGAGTGGAAAGCGAAATTGATTGAGGCATTTACTCGCCACGATGATTACGCTGAGATGCTGAAGACTATGTTGGCGTACAAAGCTAAAATTGGCGATCATTTAGAGATGTATTGCTCTCAAAAAATTGATCTACTTGAACAATGTGGCATTAAAGGGCGTAAAGCGGTCGACTGTATATTGGACGGCGTAGAAGACCGCGACATGGTGATGGGAATCCGGGCGGCGCTATTCACCGAAGTTAATGATGTACTGATGTATTTCAAGACCATAGCCAGCGACAACGACGGCAGCAGCAAGTAATACAAACGTCAGGAAACTTGTATCGAATTTTTCAACCCAACGAATCTAACTAACGCATGTGTACTGGCTATACTGGAAACGCTAACCGGAATGACAACGATTAAGTGTTAGATCAATATTATAAAATCCACGTGCCAGTGAGTAAGAGAAGAGTCTCGGAAGAAACAGGAAAATAGGTTAAAATTAGCCTTTGTATAATGAGAAGGAATTTGTAAAGTAGTTAGGGATGAATTTGGAAATTGTTAAATTGGAAATTAGTTATGAATGGAAGGTTACACGGCTTGGTTCTGTCTATCATCAAATCGACGGAAAGGATTTTGTATATCATTCCTAAAAAAATTTGTACAACTTTGTTCAGGAACAAATTTTAATCAATAGTTACGTCCAGGTAAAAGACTCACTGGTAAAAGTAAGCACAAAAAGGAATGGTCATCGTCTATATGTATTTTAAAGTAGGTGCCAAATAGATTGGCCATGGCGGTCATTGATCTCTCGGTCGGAACTTATTCGTAAGTGGTCAGAGCGATTGTTGCCATAGCTTTGTATTAATTTTATGTAGAACTGTTTTGCAAAATAACCGTTTAGTCAACTATTGCCATGTAATGTAAATGACAGATGAGATCAATTTACTTTTAATAAAATTTTCAATGCAGGCACAAATTCTTGGAAATTATATGAACAAATTTTAATGCGATTATTCAAATCTTTGAATAAAGTGCGGTTAAAATTAAAAAAAAATTAAAGTTACTACCGAGAGCTCAACATCTGCTATTGCCAATTCTTTTGTTTTTGCATTTGTTTTGATTAGGTTTTATCAATGTAATAGGTGTGATTATGGGTGTTTAATGGATGGAATACATATTATATTCTAAATAAGTAGTCTCTGTTCCTCTACAAACTCCGTCAACTAAATAATGTTTCTTATCGATGTCTAGATATTGTGCATCTTAACTATCTACCTAATCTTGTTGATTTGTCATACAGCAAAAGTTTGAACAATTTATGATGATAAATATAGATCAGAGTTTATCAAAGTGGGGTACGTCAACTCGTAGGGGTTCGCCATTCGACGGTAGGGGGTTCGCGACAAGATTTACGTAATGGTGGCTGTAAAACTGGCAGGCGCGCGCGTCTGAGGCGTTTGACGTCACAGGCGAGTCTGAGATGTTTGAGTTAAAATTGTCCAAAATTACTTCAAAAATTGATATAATTTGCGACTTGAAATAAGCCCACCCATCATATTAACATTAAAAATACATTTTTAGCGCTGTACTTGTTGGCTTTTACTGAAATAAACAGCCAATTTAATTAGTCATCTGGAAACTTTGACAGAGGTACGAGGAGCCATGTTTGAGAAACCCTGATATATATGAAAGTGTTTATTTTAATACAAATTACAATCTATTGTATTAATGGAATCCGTAAGCGTCGGCATACTTTCTGAGCTAGGTTCGCAAGTATTTTTGGGTATAGTACGTGCCAAATGGATTGACAATAGAGCGCCTTGACCCATCAGACAACTACTGGCATTATTTAATGAAAAACACATAAAATCGGTTAATAACTTTAATGTTTCGTTAAATTGAAACGACAGTTTCAACTTTCGCTTTGTTTGCTATTGCCAATCTATTTGGGACGAACTATATGCACTTTCTATTTTCAAAATAGGTTTACAATAGTATATGGATGTTTCAAGAAAATAATCAAATAGTTGTCAATTCTTTTCCTAATTGCGTTGTGAAATAGAATCACGATTATTATTAAGAAGTAGGTATAGTTGATGTCGGTTGAAGCAGCGGTAAAAAAAAAAGTCTTAGACCTACATGTGTAGGATTTAACAATAATCAATATTGTATGTCCATT
Organism: Blastobasis adustella; assembly: GCA_907269095.1. Taxonomy (NCBI): domain Eukaryota; kingdom Metazoa; phylum Arthropoda; class Insecta; order Lepidoptera; family Blastobasidae; genus Blastobasis; species Blastobasis adustella. The sequence continues at coordinate 32,164,400 of OU026114.1, read as the reverse complement.
CTATTTTGTGTCTATACTTTAAACTCTAAGTCACAGCTGATCATGAGACTACGATACAATGCTTGAGGCTTACAGACTGTCCTGATAATTTAGTTTAGTCGTTTCAACAACTTTGTGCACGACTCCGACACGAATTTGATTTCAACAACCTTCCGGTTGATCGTCGATCGCAATAGAATCGCTACAAAACAATTGCCATCTTGGCTAGACCTGCAGCAATTACATTTTAGTCAAGCACGAGTCCTACTTTATCGCATAAGTATCGCAGTCTCATCAGTATCTGTGGCACTGTGTCCTTCCCAACCTGTGTAGTAGACCCGTAGCAGTAAGGCAAGGCATGGGCCGTTGCAGTGTGGTACCGCAAAGATCACGGAACGACTGGAATCATACAAAGGAGAGTAGGGTGGCCAGTATTCCAACCACAACAATAACACCTAAGTAATAACGCCAGCTCGTTTGCTAGTTTAAGGAGAAGAACTTGATTGAAAAGTTTATTTGTGCATGCATGTGTATTGATATCAACAAATGAACAGGTTTTTATGAGGTTTTCTATGAAAAATATGACAAGTTTGCTTGACACTACGAGCGTAACCGTCAACTACCACCCTGCAATGGCCACCATGTCCACATTCTTCATTCATAAATGTATTAAATGTATGTAGTATGTTAAAAGTAGGAATAGTAAATAAATGTCAGTGTTCAAAACAAATTCGATTGTTTATTTGTCAGCTGCAGAGACAACGGACCCCCCAACATTGGTACATTTATGTAAATAATGCATTAAGAGTATTTCACTAAAATGTTTGACGGGGTCCATTCACTCTGCACCTGGATGTACCTTAATTGATTCTACCTCAAAATCCTTAATGCACCTGGGGTACTGGAGTTTTAAATAGATTAATATTAGGTGTTATGGGCGACAGTTGTCGCTCTCCATGGGTGAAGATTATTAGCTTAAATGACCTCCCTAAAGTATGAAAGGTCAAGCTGTAACTCTGGTTCTACCTAACCAAATCATATGAAGCATGGCCTACTACAAAACTGAAAATCCCATCAAAATCCATTAGGTGACATTTCCATATTTCTTATAGTTTAGCTGCTCTATTATGGTCCTACATCAGGTGTTCCAGTTTCCAAAATATTACTTACGATACTGCCTTAGACTTTCATGGTGCTGCATGGGAATCTGTTTATTAAATGCGCAGGCTGGATTTAATTCTGTCTCTGATTGGTTGGTCCGGAATTTGCTCATTCTCATAATTATCTTGGCGTTAATGTCCCGATTGTGCTCTCGAGCACGAGGGCCTAGGGACCGCCTTGACCATGATCCAGGATTTGGCAGACCAGATAATTACAGTGGAGCGACTGCCATCTAACCTCCGTGACCCTGCTACCAGGGGAACCTGACAGATTGGATCATGGTTACAAATTCAGTTGCCTGAATTTGCAGGTTTCATCACGATGTTTTCCCTCACCGTAAGAGCATCGGTAAGTGTTTAACTAATGTACATAACTTAGAAAACAGTCATTGATATATGGCCGTAGTGGGATTCAAACCCGGTACCTCTCGCTTACGAGTCAGATACCCTAACCGCTCGGCCACCGACGCTCCTAAGTCGAATGGTCTGCCTTTAAGACACTGTCGCTATGTGCAGTCCCCTCATCTCATGTATAGGGACCCCCATACATATTACGTTCGGGGTTCATTTACTCTGCAGCCTATTCTACGAGTTCCGTGAATAACTAAGAATGGTATACTTCACCCTTGTTCAATCGGTGACCGCATAATCTACTAACTCTGCGGAAGCATTCGCAGATCCACGATCCTATCAATCCTCCTACTTCGCGTAGATTTTATACAATATAAAATAAACTGTAGCCCGGCCCAGCGTACTTATTACTTTTTGGGAAGCTTTGTTTATAACAATGTTAATAAAATTTTACAAAGTCACCCTTTGAGTAATGCAGAATGTAGGAAGATCTTGACAGGCTGGCTGCTGGATATAGATTATGAGAAGACCGAAAAAATAAGTATAACTATACCTTGTAAATATCACGCACACGCACAGAAACAAACATACAATTGGCTATATTTAATAAGATGTTAACTATAGGCACAAATATAGATAGTTCAACTCAGTTGTGCGCGTGGCGCTATGTGTGAGTGCGCTTGTAAATATACAGCTTTCATTTATGTGGCAGTGACGCGACCACTTGGCGTGAAAATGGCGTGGCATCATTTTTTTTTTTTTTTTTTGTTTTGCGCCCAACGCAAAGAAAATGGGCACCCTCCGGTATAGCGGTTGGGAGGGAGGAGGTGAACTCTCATGAGTACCAGCCGGCCGGCCAGCTGGTTATGCACGACTCGCCAAAAAAATACCTAGGCGCATACGTGCTAAACCCCCCTGGGAGCACCTGTAGCCGGAAGGGCCTTTCAGGTTTCATCGGATGCGACACCCCGTAGGGACGGGGTGCGTGGCGTCATTGTGACGTGTCTGTATATGTACAAGGTTTACCCACACAAAGGGCCGCGCGCACAACTGAGTTGAAATATCTGTACTATACTATAATACAACTTTGTTAATATAATAACATATGAGGTTGGGAGCCTGGAGATCCGTAACACAGGTTTTATAACCTAGCACAGACTCCAGTTCTCAATTAGGATCTTGATGCTGTTTATATTTCACTTATAACACTATGTACTGTTGCCTTCTTGAGAAAAATAAACATTTTAGTAGTGTAAATTACATGTCACATGTTAATTCTATGACTAAGTATGTATGTAGGTACTTCACTGAAGTTGTTTCTTGTTAATTATTACAAGTTTTGCATAAAAAAGGGCAGGTAGCGATAGGGCGGAGGTAGTGTAGCTGGGGGTAGAGTTCATTAAAATGAAACTACGCGATTGAAGTCCCGCCGGGCAACTAATGTACTTTTCTAAATAAAAAATGACCCTCTGTTATCCCCGACTCAAAAAGAGAGATGATAAGTTTGACAAATGTATGTAAATAGTGAAGATATTTGAAAATTTTTACTAATAGTAAGCTTCTGAATTCCAGAATGACATAGGCTTCGTTTCCCCCCGAAAAAATGTATAGCGTACCTACCTACTGCGTGGTAGTTGAATGTTTACAAAGATCCGAACTGTGCGCAAGCTAAATCGATTTTAATATTAAAGAAATAGATTCCACAAATCAGATTAAAAACTGCTATAAAAAAGTGGTTATTCATATTAATGGTTTCGCGCAGCAGATAATTCGCTTATTAAAACGTCGCGCTTTTAAGCTATCGCGCAATGGAATTGTCGCGCAACTGAACGTTCGCTCTTTGTAGCTTTCGCGGAATTGATTTTTCACACAAATGAACCATCGCGCATTCAAGCTTTCGAGCAATCATCTTCGCGCTATCGTTATTCGTGCTCTCGGTATTCGCACCCGTGTTCTACACCCCCATCTAGGGTTGTGTTGCTCCCATGTCAGGCACATATCCAAGTGGAACCTTAAGAAACTCGTGGATTCGAGAAAATGCGTTAATATATTCAAGGTACAGACACAATTTTTTATTGTTTTATTACTATGTATATCATCATCACAGCCCATAACAGTCCACTGCAGGACTAAGGGCCTCTCCCACGAAAGGGGAGGTTATTACCATAATTTCCTTGCTTGGCAGGCGGGTTGGAGATCGCAGTTTTGTAAATATAACAATAGAAAACGCTGCTGCCCATTTTCCAGTCTACAGAGACTCTAGATCTTTTACCTCGAAAACATTAGTCGCCTTGTACGACACCCACGAGTGTAAGGGTAAGGGTAAGTGTAAGGGTTGGTGCTATTCTACTCTGCCGGACACCACACGGCTGATTAATATGTATTAAGTATATGATTATTACGTATTAATTATGTATATAATTGTGTATTATTATTTTGGTCGTTCATCATCATCATCATCATCATCATCATTGTCTCAGCCGCAGGACGCCCACTGTTGGGTATAGGCCCCTCCCTACGCCGACAAACAGCGTGTCTCTTACATCCGTCTCGGCTACCTGCGACCAGGCGTGCGCTGTGTTGGGCTTAATGCCAGCAATTAAGCGCCCTTAGCTGCCGCTCGCCCGCTAGTTCTGACTTCTGCCCAACTAGCAGCGCACGCTGTCACAAGGTCGCCCGTCCATCTCGTGTATGGTCGTCCTACGCGTCCATTCTCAAGAAATACCTTTTTATTTAAATACCAAGAATTACCTTCTCTCCAATACAATATTATAAAAAATCTAGAGTACCGCCAGCACCGGGGCGAGGCGCAAGCTACCGGTGGTTAGGGCTGCAGAGACAGGAACCTCCTGACGATACGCGCCGTCTCCAAGACAACCGCTTTCTGAATCTGGCTCTTGACCCAACCATCTAGTGAGAGATACCCTAACCGCACGGCCACCGGGGCTCCTAAAAGAAGGCTTTTTGATAATTTACACATATTACTTATTTATTTATTTTATGGAATAACAACGGCCAGCTTAGTCATAATACATATCTTAAGCTCAATTAAGAAGTAGGCCAATAACAGTTATCCACATATTACTTATTAATATGTGCTTTACTTATTAATATTAGAAAAAAAAAATGAGAAATTACGCATTGTAAAGCCTGCCAATGAAGCTTATTAGCAAAAAAACAAGAGAAATTCTTAGATACTATATGTATTAAACTAAAAATTATAGGTTTATTACCTAAAATTATAATAAAAGTATTAAACCTAAAATTAAAGCTTGCCTTGTAGTTTAATTCACAATTCATAATATTCGTTAATCTACAAAACAAGTTCCCACCGTATGCTGTATGGTGGAAGATGGCTGAGCAAGAAGCAATCAAGGAGTATCGACTTCACGTTAGTTTTAAATTTATCTTTGGAGTTAGAGAAAGGATCCACTAAAGAAAATGATTCATTATAAATATCAAATATTCTCGTCAGTACCGAATTTATACCGTATCTGGTTGCGTGGAAAGGAATGTGATACAGGGCGGTATTTCAAGTTCTGCGTGAGACATGTGCATAGAGAAAAAAATGTATATATAAAATTTTATGTCTGTGGACATGTAACACCTGCATTGAGACATGTGACAGAAGTTCCGGGCAATCGAGACGTCTACTTACGATATCGTGAAGAAATCCCATCTCCAGAACATTACGGCGCTCCTCAAGAGTCAAAAAGTGGTGGCTATTGCAGCTACCCTCATACGAGACAAGTCAAAAAGTTGAAATTCAGCTGCTTTAGAAACTTTTTCTGTAAATGTTCAATTTTACATTTATAGATTCCGTACACAGGAGACCAAATAGGGCTGGCTGGCATACTCCAAAATGTTTCTTACGTAGGCGAAATACACAATTTTAAGGGTCTCCGAACCCTTGAATGCTTTACATGTGCGCAAAACAAAGCCGAGATTACGAAATGATTTATCCATTATGTAATTTATGTAAGTATTATAAGACATTTTGAAATCAAGCCAGACCCAGGTCTCGCACCAAATCAACCTTTGCCAATGTGACGTCGTTCAGTAAGTAAAAAAAAATAATCATCTTGGCGTTAATGTCCCGGTTGTGCTCTCGCGCACGAAGGCCTGGGGTTCGCCTTGACCGTGATCCAGGTTTTGGCGATCAGGTAATTACAGTGGAGCGACTACCAACTGACCTCCGTGACTCTGCTACCAAGGGAACCCGACCAGATTGGAACATGGTTACAAATTAATTTGCCTAGCTGGTTCCATCACGATGTTTTCCCTCACCGTAAGAGCGTCGGTTAGTATTCAACTAATGTACATAACTCGGAGGAGAGTCATTGGTACATGGCCGCAGCGGGATTCGAACCGGTACCTCTCGCTTACGAGTTGGATACTCAACCGCCCGGCTACTGACGCTCTCTACGTTGTTCAGTGAGTAAATATTAATATATTTAATTAAATTCGATTTCCGAGTGTAATTTATGCATTGACATTTGCTTATGCTGACAGTTATATTGTTATTTTTTTAGTAATTATTTAAACAGTTTAGGTCTTCCTGTAATCGCTCACAATGAGAAAATGATTGTATGAACAGGAAGACTTTTTGTCGTCAGCATAAAGCAAGTTACGTGCGAATGTGAGAATGTCGTATATGTACGCATTATAGAAAAGAGGACCCAAATGAGATCCCTGGGGAACACTAGGACGGTATGGGTATGTACTCAGATTTATAACCGCCAAGAGTAACAGCCTGACACCGCCGAGCTAGATGCGACGACTCTAATCACCGCTGTAGATCTCCGTAAATTCCCAGAGTAAGGAGCTTACGAATTAGGATGTCGTGATCCACACGACCGAATGCTTTTCCGACTTCCGTGTAGATCACGTCAACCTGACCTCCGCCTTCCATGTAACGAAGTATATAGTCTGTAAACAGCGACAGGTTTAAGATGGTGGAACGTCCCCGAAGGAAACCAAGTGGTATTCCGTTTACTACAACGCTGAAAAGTTATAAACTTTTTCTGCAAAATCTTTACTGACAATTTTAAAATAGAACGATATTCAGATTCAGATTCAGATTCAGATTCAGATACTTTATTGATAACAATAGTTACAGGTCATTTGGTTACATTATCATCATGTCGTATACAATAGTTAAAGTCAGCACAAATTGGAATAAATAAACATTACAGAAGTAATTAAGATTCATGTCGTACCTACTGAATATTGTAGGCCAATAAAAAATGTAAATTAAATTAATAAAATAATAAATGTCATTACAATAAAATGTCTTAAAAAAATTATAATAGTTTAACAGTATCAAGTGTTTCCTAATTATATAGAAGGTAATTATAAATGTTTATTTATCATAATAATCTATAGATCCACAGAAATGTCAAATATATGCTACTTATTGATTTAAAAATTCTTCTAGAGCGTAAAAGCACTGCTCTAAAAGCCATTTTTTACTCGTGTCTTAAAAGTGGTAATGGAGGTTGCATCTTTGACGTTTACCAGTAGTTTGTTGTATACAGTTGGCCCTAATACGTAAACAGATCGTTCGGACTTTTTCAACTTGTGCCGTACACTGAGAAGTTGTTGCTTCGTCCTTGTTGCTTCGCAAAGCACGAGTTGAGGCGGTTTTACGTTGGAACATGTGTATGTTTCGATAAGTAAACATAGCTACCTGTAGTATTAATTCGCACGGCAGTGGCAGTATTCCAAATTTTTTTAATGTTGGCCTGCAAGTTTCGTCGTCAGCAAGGCCTGCGATCGCTCGCACCGCGCGCTTCTGGAGTACGAATACTCGGTGCCAGTCGGCGCTGCGTCCCTATAGCTCCACCCCGTACGACAGCAGCGAGTGCACCGTGGCGAAGTAGCACGCGCGCACCGCGGCCCGCTCGGCCGTGGCGGCCAGTCTGCGCAGCGCGAAACACGCACTCGCGAGTCTCTCACACAACGCGTCGATGTGTGGCTCCCACGTTAGGGCGCTGTCCAAAGTAAACCCCAGCAATTTGGTGCTTTCCACTTGCTGTAGGAGAACGTCTCCCGCCATGACCTGCAGGTTTAGGGGTGTCCTGCCGTTTAGGCAGAATCTCATAAAACAGGTCTTGTCCCTGTTCAGCGACAGACCGTTCGACTTAAACCACCAGTCGAGGCGTCGAATTGTGTCGTTTCGTTTAACTTCTAGTTCTTCCGGCGTATCTGCTGTGACTACCGCTGCAATGTCGTCAGCGAACATGTAAATGTCGGCGCCATCGACCGATAGCGGTAAATCATCCAGTAGCAGGCTAAAAATCGAGTTTGAGAGACAAAACCCTTGAGGAACCCCTATTATGTTCTCCATTGGAATGGACGTCACCCTATCCCTCTCGCCGATCACACGCTGGGATCTCTGCTTCATAAAATACGAGATTAACGCCAGCGGGGTTCCCCTAATCCCATAGTGCTGGAGTTTCTCTGCCACCAATTTGTGGTCGGCGGTGTCGAAGGCGCGCGAGAGGTCGCAGCGCACAAGTGCGACCTGCATACCATCTTCACGCGCGCTCAGCACGCGCCACACCACCTCGCGCACAAGGTCGGTGGTCCCGCGCCCAGCGCGGTACGCGTACTGCCTGTCGGATAGTCCACCGCGGCTTATTAGAAATGTCAATAAGCGTTTGTTTATACCGGCCTCGAATATCTTACTTGCCGCGGGGACGAGCGACATTTGACAGCGAACTTTTTCCCCTTTCCTTTGTAAAGCGGAGATATTTTTACCTCTTTAAGCGCTTTAGGGTAAACGCCTGCTCGTACGCATTGGTTGAATATGCGGCTCATTGCACTACTCGTTGCGGACACTATGTCAGATAACAGGCTTGACGGCAAGCCGTATATGTCGGTGCTTTTTTTAGGGGCATTTTGTGGGCTATGTTTAACAACTCATCAGGTGTGAAGGGTTTGAAACGGAACGATACATCAGCGGGCCTTGTGCGGGCGCCGAGCGCGGCGGCGGCGGCGGGCGCGTCGACGGGCGGCGCGCCGCAGCGCGCGGCGGCCGTTACGAACCCCCGGTTAAGCGCGTCCACTAACTCCTGTTTCGTAGAGAAAGCCGAACCATCGTCGCGGCGAACCAAATCCGTGAAATCCGTCCTGTCTCGATTTGCCCGTCCGATTTCAGTGTTAATCACCATCCACATACTTACATTTGCTCTTATTTTTTGAGCATCGTTTATAATTTTAGTAAAATATTTTTGTCGCCGGTGGTCGCTGAGCCGCGAGTCCACGGCGCGCAGCGACACCACCCGCGACCTGCCTACGTTCGTATACGCGTGATCTAGTAGGGTCGTGCTACTGCCTACAATTCGCGTAGGAAAATTGACAAGCTGCATAAAATTATAGCATTTTAGGACGTCCATAAGTCGTTGCTTACAGATGCCGTTGCTTGATGATGAAGATTCCAATAAGTTTATATTGATGTCACCCATTATAACGGCATAGATTTTTTTTAAAAGCTTTTCAAATAATTTTAGGTAGTCTATGTTACTTGTCTGGTTTGAGTGATATATTGCAATTAGAAGCAAATTTTCGTCCACTAATTGCACGGCGCACATGTCAAAAATCTGGTCCTGGGACAAATCACAATTTTTCATCATTATCATTTTGGCGTTAATGTCCCGGTTGTGCTCTCGAGAACGAGGGCCCGGGGTCCGCCTTGACCATGATCCAGGATTTGGCAGGTCAGGTAATTACAGTGGAGCGACTGCCATCTGACCTCCATGACCCTGCTACCAGGAGAACTTGACCAGATTGGATCACGGTTACACATCCAGTCGCCTGGATGTGCAGGTTTCATCACGATGTTTTCCCTCACCGTAAGAGCATCGGTTAGTAATCAACTAATGTACATAACTCAGAAAACAGTCATTGGTACATGGCCTGAGCGGGTTTCGAACCCGGGACCTCTGGCTTACGAGTCGGATACTGTAACCGCTCGGCTACCGACGCTCCAACCTGGGACAAATCACAATAATCCTGTCTATTTACAACACTCACTCCGGCTCGAACGTAGATACAACTTCCACCATGCCCTACGGACGAGCGAGAAACCAATCAGTAAACCTCACTCCTGGCGGCCACACTGCGGGTGCTTTAAATTTTTCTATTAAGGTTTCTGGCATACCTATCACGAAAGCTGCATGACGAGTAATGGCTATGTCGCGTTTTTCCACAGTATACTCAGAGGAAATTTCTATTTTGTTAAGAAATTTTAGTATGCTATCCGCTGTAGTTTCCGGCCTGAATGACCAGGCTTGGAATGTTTCATGCGTTCCACCGTTTTTATTTCGCATTGTTTCGTTTGATCCTGCACCTACGATAATAGGTCTTCGTGATCCTAGTTTACGGCGTGGGCGAATAGTCTTACAGGCATATTCATCCAGGCTGCCGGCAGTAGCTTCGAGCTGTGTATTATCTATAGTTACATCATTTGGGTTAGGTGTACTTTACTGCGTCGATTTCGTGGCCACACACGTAGAAATGTCCGCTTCGGCGGCGGTCGCGCTCGCCCGGCCCGAGTCGGGGGTCTTTGGAGCGGCGGCGGCCGCGCTGGCAAAAGATGCGCGCGTACCGGCTTTTTTATTCAAAGCGGCGGTTGCGCTTGTAGCGCTTAGCGCAGCGATAGCTTTTAGACGTGCTTGCCTAATAGGCCGTTGTCTAGCCGCTGGATTAATAATTGAAGGAGAAATTTCCGTTTCGCAGGTAGTCTCGGTCGTCAGCTGTTTTAAAGCAAATGATTGCTGTTTTAATATTACATTTTGCTCACCAATTTGGGCTTGAAGTTGGTCAACTTTGCTAGATAGACTAGCGACGGTCTTGCTTAGTTCGCGGATTAACTTTTCGAGAACAATTTGCGTCATTTTACACAGTTTTGTTAATTCACAGTGGAGCTCAAACTTACGTCCGCGAGGGGCGCGGGGGTACGTTATCGGGATAGTTACCGATAGAGGTCTTAGAACCTTTTTTATGTATGGGCTCTTTCCAAATTTCGGGAAAGGTACATTCCTCAATGGAACGGCGAAACAATACTGTTATGGTTAAAGCCAAGCTATCAGCACACGCCTGTAGAAATACTGGAGGCAAACCATAATTTTCCGGGTCCAAACTATTACTCGGGCCCTTAGCTCTATCAAAAGATTTTAGGTGCCTTAATGCAAGGTCAGGGGCAACCTCCACGGTAGACATAGAATCTTCGCTCTCAACGGTACCTGAATAAACTCTCATAGAAGGGGTGCTGCTTTCCGATTCGACATGGGGTTCCACAAAAACGATCTAAAAAAAACGATTAATCGCTGAACAGATTTCCAGTCGTGCCTCTCAACAAGTAGGTCTTAAAATGAACATGGACATGACGAAAATTATGTCGAATGTCCATGTTGTGCCTACTCCAGTGACAGTTGGAGGCATTCCACTTGAAGTTGTTGACGACTATACATACCTAGGATAAATAGTCCAGCTAGGTAGGTCCAACTACGAGAAAGAGGTCAATCGACGAATCCAACTCGGTTGGGCAGCATTCGGGAAGCTACGCCATATATTTTCGTCCCAATTACCGCAATGTCTCAAGACGAAGGTCTTTGACCAATGTGTGTTGCCAGTGATGACTTACGGAATGAAACGTGGCCGCTCACTGTGGGCCTTATAAGAAAGCTCACTGTTACCTAAAGGGCAATGGAAAGAGCTATGCTCGGACTCTCTTTGCGCGATCGAATCAGAAATGAGGAGATCCGCAAGCGAACCAAGGTCACCGACATAGCTCTAAGGATTGCCAGACTGAAGTGGCAGTTAACTTCACAGTTCGAAGAACAGATGGCCGATGGGGCAGTAAAGTTCTCGAGTGGCGACCACGTGCCGGAAGACGCAGCGTGGGTAGGCCTCCCACAAGGTGGACCGACGACCTGGTAAGGATCGCAGGTACCAGCTGGATGCGGAAAGCACAGGACCGGCCTTTGTGGAGATCTCTGGGGGACGATCTTTGTGGCGTCTTCTGGCTGATATGATGATACAAATTTTATTAAATTGCAAGCGGTTTCGAATTACTCAGTAATCAATGAGCAGTTCAAAACCGGTTGCAATTTAATAAAATTTGTATAATAAAGTGGAACTAGTGTACAAAAAGTGATTTGATTCATAATAATGGAGTTCCATCAAGAAGTGACAACACAAAGTATTAAACATTATCATATTTAAACTCTTGGGTAGTTAGATTTGGGTAAAAAGTTGGGAAGTTTGACCCTCCCCTCTTAGATTTACCGTATTTCCAGAAATCAAATTAAAAAAGAAAGCTCTTACTATTTTTTTCTGCGTACCGTGTGAATTTCCTAAAACATTCTTTCTGGACAAGGTGCTGCCTGGCCTTACCTCTGGGATTACCATACTTTTTCCTTTTATTTCGAAGTTTGGTCTTTTTACGTATGATATTTATGAGTGATTTGCTCCAAACTGCGTAATTTTGATTTTTATTAGAATATTGCAACGGCACGTACAATAGAAAACAATCATTTAGTGTTTTATAATATATGTCCACTGCCTACTGAAGAAGCACTTTGGAGGTCCCTCCAGGTTAATTATTTAAAATATTTGTTTATTTTATCATAATTACATTTGAAAAAGTTATAACAAAGTGTGTTAGCCTCTATCAGTGGTCATATATATAGGTCCAAGACGTTAATGATAAGCGCAGGATATTTATCTTCCTTTAATAAGGGATGGGACAGCATACGACACAGAGTGGAATACTACTAAAACATAGATCCAAGTTCCTGCCCATGAAATTCTTAATAAAATTATTTTGTTTTAAACCTATACATTCCACATCTTTAGAAAAACTGGACGCCGCGATTTGCACAAAGGCGCTCCGACTATTTGGGTAACAAATATTCGAATAGACAAGGGGCAGTTTAAAGTCTCCAAATAACATAATTACGTCCGAGGGGTGATTGTTTGACAACTGTTCCACGGCTCTAGTTAAGTTCTCCAGTTGGACAGCAATAGGGCTGTATATAATAATTATGAGAAGGTTTATTTGGGAGTCAAATACACACCCCGGGATCGTAACACACAGCTATTTACATGAGAGGTAAGACCAGTCGGTGTTACAAAGTTACAAATGCAGCTACTATTGTTTTTCCATACACTTTGTATGAAATGTTTGCTAATCCAACATAATATTTCGTAAGTTAATCGACTTTTAACTCGTTAACTTTAAATGTCTACTATTAGGAGCGTCGGTGGATGAGCGGTTGTGTATCCGGCTCGTAAGCGAGAGGTACCGGGTTCAAACCCGCTGCAGCCATTTACCAATGTCTCTTTTCTGAGTAATATATCGTAGGTTAGGAAAGTATTCAACGTAAGAATATATGTAAAAACATCATCTTGGATTGAACATCCCGCTTGTGCTCTCGCGCACGAGGGCCCGGGGTACGCCTTGATCACGATCCAGGATTTGGCAGATCAGGCACTGACAGTGGAGCGACTGCTATCTGACCTCCATAACCCTGCTACCAGGGGAACCTGATCAGTTTTGATCATGGTTACACATTCAGTCGCCTGAATGTGCAGGTTTTATCACGATGTTTTCCCTCACCGTAAGAGCATCGGTTAGTGTTCAACTAATGTACATAACTCAAAAGAGTCATTGATAGATGGCCGAAGTGGGATTCAAACCCGGTACCTCTCGCTTACGAGTCGGATACCCTAACCGCTCGGCCACCGACGCTCCTAAGTCGAATGGTCTGCCTTTAAGACACTGTCGCTATGTGCAGTCCCCTCATGTCATGTATAGGGACCCCCATACATGTTAGGTTCCGGGTCCATTCACTCTGCGGCCTATTCTACGAGTTCCGTGAATAAATAAGGGCTTGTGCTTATATTATTACATTTTGTCGAACACCACGCAGCTGTCGGGGACGGTGTACTTGACGTCATCATCAAAGCCCATAACAGTTCACTGCAGGACTTAGGGCCTCTCAAACAGAAGGGGAGATTATTGTTATATATAATCTTCATTGTGCAACTCTATTGGCGTGAATAATAATGTATACCTATATCAAATTACAGCTCTTTAGTACCAAAAGTGGCCAAACAGACAGATGGACATGGGGAAACTATAAGGCCGTTAGTCCACGGCATCCATCTCACCGGATCCGTCATCCGAGAAAAAACCGGACCGAAGCAGTAGCCTGCATATTTATATGAACGTTTGTCCACTTCACGTTCAGCGTATGAGATCGTGTAATAATAAACAGCTTTGCAGTGAGTCCGATGAGTGGAATAATTTTTTTTATACATCATATTGACATTGTCCACATCAAAGAAGGACAATGCACAGAGAGTTTTGATATCAAACTAACAGATCGGCCATCTGTTCTTTTGACGGGCTACGGGCTTGCTTAATCGGATGAACCGCGAAACCGGAGCCTCGATCCGGAGTATCCGCAATACAAAACACGTATGGAATTGTCCACGGGCGTCAATCCGTCTCCGTCAAACGTTATTTAAGTGGATGTAGGCTGTGTGCTTGTACGTGCCTGTATTTTCTAATTAAAAAAATGGATATTAATCAGTAAGTATGATACGATATCCGAAAACAATTTAAATATTTTCAAAGTTATTTGACTTTTATTAAAAAGGATTTAGCAATAATATGGTTAGTCTTTATCTGTAAATGATTGCATTTGGCAGAAAGTGACAAAATATATTTTAGAAAAATTTGTTTAATAAACGTCAAATAACTTTTATCATTGAAGCCAGTGTATAAAATGATCCTTCGAGGTATCTCTCTCGCAAGGAAAGAGTGAACCCTATACTTTTTGCCTTCTACCTACAATAATATTGCAAGAAGTTGTCGGCATTCTCACGTAAATTCCATTTTAAATGCACGTGCACGCTGCGCACGACACCTTAGAAGCGTCACATTTGAGTGTTAGTCCGTCCGGCATCGGATCGGATCCGGCGCAGTGGACAAACGTGATGAGTCTCCGTTATCATTTCATCATCATCATCACAGCCCATAACAGTCCATCGCAGGACTAAGGGCCTCTCCCACGCAAGGGGAGGTTAATGCCAAAAGTGCCACGCTTGTCGGGCGGGTTGGAGATCGTAGTGTTAAAAATATATCATTGGAAAACATTTTCTAGTCTACGGAGACTCTAGATCTTCTGCCTCGAAAACATTAGTCGCCTTGTACGACACCCACGAGTGTAAGGGGTTAGTGATATTCTACTTTACCGGCCGAAAAATCCGTTATCATTTAACACGCAGTAATCCGTGATCCGAGAAGAAATCGGTCTGTGAACAGACGCTCTCAGGTCACGGGTCGATCTAGCGGGCGCGGCCGCAGCCGCCTTGCTCCCTGAGCCGCCGGCGCCGCCGCCATCGCTACCCTTTCCGCTGCTTGCTATTGATTTTGTGAGGGGGTCTGCGCGGCCACGCCGCACCCCGCGCCGCGGGCGCCGCCGCCGCCGCCGCCAGCCTTCCACTTACAAGCAACCTTAAAAACGAAAGCTCTGGATCTTTAAATAATTTTGAAAAGGCAACTCTTGCGTCAACCAAAGAGAATCTCAATACGGCAAAGTGCTTAAGAATAAGTTAGCATATATTCTGATAGAAAAACCTTGGAAAACAATTCCATTTTGAACTATGTAACAACTCCTTAAATGACTCGACTAGACACGAAATTACATTTTCAAGGTAAATAAATTTTTTGATATCGAATTATTAATTTACATTCTCAGTCGATGAATAACTCCAAAACTAATATCACAAACGCTCGCTATGGGAACGCACTACCGACGACTATACGACGATATTCGACTTTATTGGTGAAACAAGTCTTAACTAATTAACAGTACTGATATTAATATTCAATTACAGTTTACCTACAGTATTTATACTTTATAGCCAGCTAATTTTAGAAAAATTGTGTTAGATATAATAATAAAATGATAAATGTTGTGTTCTTGTCATTGCTTTTACACTCATCATAGGTCCTCTGGGTTTATCAAAGGTTAGCTGGAAGAAATCCCGTCGAGGGAAAAGCTCGATATTTTTCTTTACTTAGATTACAAGCAAACAAACAAAGAGCTCTGTTATATTTTTCTTTAAATAGTATAAAACAAAGTCGTGTCCCTAGCTATGTACGTACGTATATAATAAATAAGTAAACGTTTATTTTCTCCCAATAATTTACAGTTCACAATTCACATCTTGTTTAATAACTGATGGGAGACTGATGCCCTAGCTAGGCAATAAGCCTGTATTTCAGGTCACCAGGCACCCCTCGCACTACTGTACGTACATAATATCTTGGTTTGTAATGTCATGTTAGGGAATAATATATTATAGATATATTCAAACCAGTCAATACGTATAAACATTCAGAGTACCTACCCAAATGTTTTCTAATTAGGTATCACTCTACTCACAAGCGTACATAAATAGTGTGTACTATGTATGTACGCTTAGATCTTATAAACTACGCAACGGATTTTAATGCGGTTTGCAACAATATATAGAGCGATCCAGGAGAAAAGTTTGTGCGTAACTAAAAAATTTGTAGGAACGGGTAAAGTTTGTGTAGGATAGGTTAGGATAGGTGTAGGGTAGGTAATACCCCACCACGCGAACGAAGTCGCACCAGGTCCACTAATTTACCGCCGACTGGGGTACGTACCTATACCTTGTCTCGCATCAATTTTCCATGGACGTAAACAAACAGGGGTTCGATTCAATCATAGCTATATATTATAAAACGAGTCCCCCGCCACCCTGTCTAGACAGACAGGGAGAGAGTCTGTCTGTTAAACTCAAAAGCTACTGAAAGGATGTTCGGTGTCCCCAATATACAACGTGATTAATGAGAAGGGTTCAGGTGTATAATTGAAGGTAACCAGACCATTGCGGAGCCGGAGCGGGTTACTAGTATGAACTAATTTAACTAAATAAAATGAAGCAAAACTGGTGATCCATGGTGCGAACTTTTGTTTTTGTTTTGGTGGATTGACACAGAACACCTCAGTGTGCAGTGGTGAGATTGATGGTCACACTAGACTGGTGAACTGGATTGTGGTTTCCCATTAAGGTAAGTATGTAAAAATTGCTTGTTTATATCCATAGAAAATTGATCTGAGACGAAGGATGGTCTGCGTAGGTGTGCGAAGCGGGAGCAAGTCATTCACGGTAAAGTGCGTCACAAACTTGTCTGGACCGGTGACAGCGCCGCTATTGTTCACAACAAAGGGACTTTTAAAATGGCGACACTTAGTTCCAGTTTTGGACAACGGATCAGTTAAGTTTGTGGCACTCTTTCGTTTCGAGAGTCAACAATTATTCACCGCCAAGTCTTTAAGCGGTATGAAAGCCGGATAAAAGAATTTTCTTGAATAAATACGCAGATACGCAGTAAATAATAAATATAATAATAATCATCTTGACGTTAATGTCCCGGTTGCTCTCGAGAACGAGGGCCCGGGGTCCGCCTTGACCATGATCCAGGATTTGGCAGGTCAGGTAATTACAGTGGAGCGACTGCCATCTGACCTCCATGACCCTGCTACCAGGGGAACCTGACCAGATTGGATCATGGTTACACATTCAGTCGCCTGAATGTGCAGGTTTCATCACGATGTTTTCCCTCACCGTAAGAGCATCGGTGAGTATTTAACTAATGTACATAACTCAGAAAACAGTCATTGGTACATGGCCGGAGCGGGATTCGAACCCGGGACCTGTGGCTTACGAGTCGGATCTGTAGCCGCTCGGCCACCGACGCTCTGATACGCAGTAAAAATACGCAGTAAATATTATGGTTTAATTATCATATGTCTAATAAGTACCAAGACATTTCGAAACAGAGTACTATATTAATAGCAATATCAGCTAAATGATTTTCGTTGAGCTTCTTTTACAATAACAATTTTAAATCTACGGTGGTTGACGCCGTCTGACGCGCACTTGACCGGTGTTTATTTATATACATTTATTGTGTAGGCTTCAACCCCCCCGCCCCACCCTGCGTCGATGTAGTCTCCCGCCAGATTTAACCAGTATTGGCTCCGAGGGAGACGGGGTAATCAGACAGGGCCGGACTAGGGACCGGCCGGCCAGACAGATTTTATTTGTAAGTTGTTGAGCCGTACCGTAAGAGTGACGTTGTTGTTATGCCATACGTTATCAACGGTAATCATAAATGCCATATGGCAGTGGTAACATTAACATGTAAACGTTTATGGATTTTTGTGATGTCAAAATAAATCATGTATATCTGTTTGGCTATGGTTAGTTATTAATCAAATCATTGACCTTATCACATTGGTTTAGTAGTACCTGTATTAATAAAGAAACATCGACATTATCGATCTCTGACACATTAAAACTACACTATTAAATCCTTTACCGTTATTTGAAGCTTACTAGTTTGAGATAGGCCCCTATCTGCTTTCCGTCTCCGCTTTGCCTTTCTCTTCCCATTTATATCTCTGTCCCGCTTGGCGATCCCCACCAGGCAGCCGCGACCGGGCTGAGGAGCCGCGGTCCGCGGTCGGCTTGCTTCATTGGCGTCTTGTTTTCCGCCACGTCCGGTTGTCTCCAAAACTTTCGACCAACCGCAAGAAAAAATTAAATTAATATTATAACACTAAAGCTATTAGATTAACGTTTATTCATGTTATTTATACACACTGTTGTTATATACACTTAAAACAAATTATAAATGGTACACAAATTTAAAAAATAAATTACAAATAAAAAACAGTCTCTAAATCGCGGCCTTGCGGAAGTGTCCCCATAAGGCTGGCAGCGTTAACTCTCTGAATTGTCAGACTTATACGCTGACCGAAGTAAGCGCCAGCTCGTGGGTCTCCGGTAGATTCAAATAGCCGGGTAGATATCTCATGGAACATCTTTTTGGCGCTAGGTCCCCAAGGTCTTGGGTCGCATCCCACACCAGAGGCCGGCCTTGTGACCAAGCAACGAGCGTCATGCCGTCGGGGTTCTTGCCATCATCCCGAGCCAGCCCATTGGGTTCTAATACAGCTGGCACGTTGATGGTGGCAAGGGCACGGCGAATGACATCGTTGAAATTGGCGTGGCGCGACATACGACCGGCACTTCGCTGGCACGAGAGGCCATGGTGTCCAAGGATATCTACAATACTTCCGCAGTGGCAACGATGCAGTTCATTTACCTTCAGGCCCAGTCGCAAGCACACTGAGAGTGATAGTGTAGCTCCGGTGAGCAGAGTACCCGTATTGGGTGATGGGATCGCATGAAGCCAATATCCCGCCTCCCTCTCCGAAACGGCGAGAAGACGAGCTCGATCTGCAGTATTGGCCGAGGTTTCTAAGAGTGTGGAGAAGGCCAATCTGCAGAGTGGCTCGTCCCAAAGCCTTTGGGAGTTAGGGTTGGCGGGAATATCGGCGTTGGGGCAGATGATAGACCATGCATTCCTGGCCTCCGACAGGCACGACACCTCGACGCCGCACAGAGACGAAGAGATAATTTTCGTTGTCAAGGTGTGCGTGCTATGTATGGAAGACAGGAAAGCTGGTAGCGATCAATCAGAAATTTTGCAGATATCCAGACCTCCAAACCGGATAGGCAGGGAAGCCTGGGTCCAGGAACGGGCATCAAAATGACAGTTGAGGATGGATGATAGGGCGGTTTGTATGGAGGCGTCAAGGGAAGAAAGAAGATGGGGGTATTTCCACAAGGGACTACAGCAGAGTATGTACATGGCGTTTGGAGCGAATAAACAAAAGCGGATTATGGTGATGGCGATATGCGGATGGATTTTTAAAAGCCGGTTATGTAAGCTGTTGAACTTATAAGTTAGGGAATCAATAAAGGGTGAAATCGAGTCGGAAAGTATTGGGGCAAAGGAAAGAGAATTCTTGTTTAGAATTTAAATATTTGGTGCCAATGAGTTAAACTGCGCGATTATATCATTTCTTCCATTTTCCGATAACTAACACTAAAAATGTGCACATTTTAAATAGTATTCCTTGGTGAGTTCAATTTACAAAGATAAGCTAAATCAGAATCGACTCGCCTCTATCTGGTAAGTGCTATTAGATTTTCTCTTCTTTTACGAGTGAATAAAATAATACATTGTCGGGTGTTTGTGCCTGATTTTATAATAATGGTTCAAAGGCATTGTTTCTTTACATGTAAATTAATCATATTAAAATTTTTGTTAACAGTTTATAAACTTACCTACATTTTATTATCTATTTTTTTTTCTTTTTCGATACGAAAATAGCCAATCGTCTTAGAATTCTAATATTTTTAATTTTTAACGGTGCTGTCTTTCGTTTTGTATTACTTGTGTATTCAATTTACAGCTGATTAATATAGTCCTTTCTTTTTTCATTGTGTGGCACCTACCCACATTATTTTTAGTTTTTAAATGTTTTAATGATTTATCCATTTATATCAATAAATGGATAAAACTAGCAATCCAAATGACGATGGTGTGGTTGCGGGGTGCTCCAAAAGCTACGTAACGTAACTTTCCGGGACTGTTGTTAACCAAATCCAATACTAGTCTTAGTTCAGTGTCATCGAGTAGTTCATCCTCGAGCTCAAACTTAAGCTCAATAGCAAAAACGAGCAATAATAGACATAAAAACAAAAAGCCCCCAAATCGTCGTCACCGTTGTCCTCGACGTAGTAATAAAAAGGGGGGGGGGGGGGGGGGCACGGAATTACGTCAACTGACGTAGTATAGGTGCTATTCATAAATACCTCGCTGTGAATCTTCAATAACACTGTGTCTTCAAACAACGAGAAGCTCTTCAGTCTTGTTTGTAAGAGCTTCTGGCATGGACTCGTGAAGGTGACAACTTGAGTAATGACAGTTTACGTGAAAAGATGATGAAGTTATTTTCTAAAGGAGAATACTCTAAAGTATCCTCCGATTACTTCAAGTAATTATTGGGCACATAGCGGAAACGGTACAGATGTGTCGCGATGGCATCATTAACAATGCTTGTGACCCTTTAAATAAGTCGGCCCTTCGCAAAGTGCCACCATCTAACTAATGCCTATTAAATAGTGTACTGTTGGCGTTCTTGAAAAAGCTGGAGTAGTTAAAAAGCTATCGTGGTCAAGTCCACTAACACCGGTTCTGCTTCGTAAGCTAGAGCTGTCAAGCCTGTACGTCACCCCCAGCAGGGTACCAGCTACGGATGCCGCGCTCCAGCGCATTATCCTAATTACAGCCATTACAATAAACCCTGGCAAGGTTGTTGTCACCCCCCGCAGGGGTCGACTAGTGATGATGGACCCTCGCAGAGTACCAGCTACTTATACTGCGCTCCAGCGCATTATCCTAATTACAGCCATTATAATCAACCCTCGCAGGGTTGTTGTCACCACCCGCAGGGGTCGACTAGTGATGATGGACCCTCGCAGGGTACCAGCTACCGATGCTGCGCTCCAGCGCATTATCCTAATTACAGCCATTATAATCAACCCTCGCAGGGTGCCAGCTACCGATGCTGCGCTCCAGCGCATTATCCTGATTACAGCCATTATAATCAACCCTCGCAGGGTTGTTGTCATCCCCCGCAAGGGTCGACTAGTGATGATGAACCTTCGCAGGGTACCAGCTATAGATTCTGCGCTCCAGTGCATTATCCTAATTACAGCCATTACAATCAACCCTCGCAGGGTTGTTGTTACAACCGACCCTCGTAGGGTTTTGGAAATCATAATCATAGTGCTCATTGTCGCACGGCGCATAGCACAAGGGGATCATTTCGCCAACGTGGTGGTCGTCAAGGTCCCAGCAATGCCCATTACCAGAACAAAGGCAGCAGAAAATGGGCTGGGCCGCCCGCAGAGACCAACTCGGGCAGCAAAAAAGCGAAAATATTGACTCGGAACCGTTCAGGGCGGGATGCTTGCAACAATTCCACAGGCAATGGAAAAACATGGGAGCACCGAATTTCTTGTTGAACATAATAAAAGGGTATCGCATACCCGTTCTACAAAAGCCTCCTTTAATCATACGCTTACAATTTAAATTCTGCCTGGTGTTTTCGACACAATGAAGCAAGCCCTTGTCCGAGTTTATCAGCGCGATATCGTCAGCATACATGAGAAGCCACGGGGGCACCTCATGGTAGTTTCGAATGCTGTCTGACAGTACATCTAATATCACGTTGAATAGAAGTGGGCTGAGCACAGAACCCTGATGTACCCCAACGGTAATAGGAAACGGGTTGGTGTCACCAACAGCAGTCCTCACTATTGAATCGGAATCACGGTACATGTCTCGGATAATGTCAATATAGGCCTCGGGCACCAACTTGGACTGCAATGCCCGATCATCTCCCGAGGGACACAGTCAAAGGCCTTCTGCATGTCCAGAAACAGGAAATGCAGTGGCGTGTTCTTAGATCTGTATCTCTCCAAGAGAGTTCTCAGGGCAAATACAGGGTCCATGGTCCCACAACCCGGCCGAAACCCATACTGACTCTCCGAGATTGTACACTTCCGTCGGATCCGCGCGTCAACAATGCATTCGGAGAGCTTCATAGTAGTTAGTGCACTCCCGCACCGAGCCCTTGCCCTTGTAGACTGGAGTAATTTTACTCAGCCTCCATTGATTGGGTGTCTTCCCGGTAAGGAGGATGCGGGTATAAAGGTCGGTAAGAATACTCACACCACGAGAGCCCATCGATTTCCATGCCTCATTAGGGACTCCTTCGGGTCCGACAGCTTTTCGGTTTTTCATGCGGCGAAAGGCAGTTTCGACTTCTTCAGGCGTTATCGGTGGCATAAGTCCTAGATTCCGAGGGAGGTCCGGTGGTTGCACCTCTTTGTGCTGCATGTTGAGCAGCTCGTGAAAGTACGAGCGCCATCTCTCATTTACCACGCGGTCATTGCGTAACAGGTTACCGCGAGGGTCATTAACACAGCGGGACGGTGAGACGTCATGTGCTGCTTTAACCCTCGATCGTGCCAACTTGTAAATGAGCTTTTGCCCCTCAGACGATTCCAACTTATCGTACAAAGGACGTAAGTGGTCCAGGTGGTTCCAGGTCGCGAAGCGGACCTTCTTATGGGCTAACATCTTTAACCGGGCCCGCCCTGGTCCCGGTAGCCCTAACCGATATAACACAGAAGAAGGGCGATCTTCCTGCGCGTCGTTTTGCGGTGGCGGTCCGTGTCCGGTTTCTTTGACCTGCCGTAATTTTATTTTTTTGTGATTTCGGATTTTTATACACATCGACTCCCATCCGATACGCACAACGGCTGAGGAAAAGCCTTTTCGTCAGAGCCTCGTCCGCAGGGGGACCACGAGCAGGTGAGGTTGGCTTGAGCCCCTGAGATGGATGGTGGTGGGACCCCATACCCCCCAGTTCTATAGGTAGCTATGCAGCTACAATGAGGAAGCTTCCTAATATCGATATTGCCATATTTAATGACACAGTGTTAAAATATAGGTCAAAACTAACAATGAAAAAAAATTCGAAATCCGTCAATAAATGACTGAGTTAGAAAATATTGAGTTAACATATTTTTTCGCGAAGTTATTGCTGCCGCGATCTAGCTGTGACGTCAGCAGGCCGGCAGCCTGGCCGCCACACACTCGTACTCTTTGTGACTGTATCTTTGGAACCGCAATAGCTAGACACTTGATCTTTTTGAATACGTGTTGCTATGGCCATTGTAACAGCAGATAATAATAATAATTAAAAATTATAAGTAACGGGGTGGTTCCATACATAAACATGACTCGAAGGCGTTTTCAGAGGTATTTAGTTTTTTCTCTATCGCATAATTGATAAAACTGTCAAGAAACAAACTTTGGGAGAGCGGCACTGGTCAAATGGCAGCGTGCTTGCCAGACCAATAACCAAGGTTAAGCGATGCTCGCAGTGTCCGGGAACTGGATGGGTGACTGTTTCGTACTTAGAGATTAGTCCAAATTCAGCACCGCAACGAACTCGACCTTTATTAGGTGCATCTCCTCATACCGTTGGAAAACTGAGGTTGATCAAGGTCAAGCCTGTCAACCGTTCAATCTACTAATCGTTTAGTTATAGCTCCGTCAGTTTTTCATCTTGCCGTCAATGTCCCGGTTGGGTCCACCTTGACAATGTTCCAGGATTAGGCAGATCATAAAATTACAGTGGAGCGACTGCTATCTGACCTGCGTGACCCTGCTACCAGGGGAACCTGACCAGATTGGATCATGGTTACACATTCAGTTGCCTGAATAAGCAGGTTTCATCACGATGTTTGTATTCAACTAGTGTTCATAACTCAGAAAAGAGTCATTGGTACACGCCCGCAATGGGATTCGAACCCGGTACCTCTCGCTTATGAGTCTTATACCGTAACCATCCGGCCAACGACGCTTCGTCAGTTTCTGTTTTGGTAAGCTTTAATATCCTGGTCAACGCTGGCAATTTTGAGACTGGTTGTAACCTAAACGTAGGATTAGACTTGGGCTTTAGTCTAGGCTTAGGTCTCCAGCATTGACTGGGTTGGTTGACCAGGGTTGACCTTGGTCAACTTCACTGCGGGTTCTTGAGACTGGTTGTAGCCTAAGCATAGACTTAGACGCGTTAACCAGGATGGTTGACCAGGGTTGACCTTGGTCAACCTCGCTTCGCTAACGGTATTAGAAGGTACACCTAACTCTTTGCAGTGCTCAAGTTTGACTAGCCTCTAACGGTCACCCATCCAGTTCCCGGACATTACAAGCATTGCTTTACCTTTGTTATCGGTCTCACAAGTACGCTACCACAAGACCAAGACCGCTCTTCCAAAGATGCTTGTAAGTTGTACCATTTATGCGACAGAGAAAATCTAAATACCTCTGAAAACGCCTTCAAATCACGTTTCATGTATGGAGACCCCTCTTATTTTTCATTTTATTCTTTATATTATTATTTGTTCTTTTAGCAGACTTAGTAACACATACTCTCAAAATTTAAAGTGTCTAGCAATTGCGGTTCCAAAGATACAGTCACAAAGAGTACGAGTGTATGGGTAATTCCATAGCGTCAGCATAGCGTGCGGTGACGTCACGCACAATATTCCTATAGGTCGTAACGAAATTATTCTTTAAATCGCAACTTTAAAGTCTCATAACTTTTGTTTTTTAAAATATTAAAAACAAATTCACAGTTTTTTTTCATTTTACTCTTTTTTTATATTCAAATGAAACAAAAATTTTGGAAACTTCCTCATTCGAACCCTACGAACGGCTGTTACCGGACCATCTCGTCCGTGTTCCTACCAGACAGACTGTCATCTCGTCCGGCACTTAAGAACAGCACCAAAAAACTTTAAAACGTCCTAGGAAAATACCCACGACTTTGTCTAGAAATGTACCTGTCGCACACCACATGTGTCCTGGCTCAAAGTCAAAGCCGTGTGTGTACCTACAAGCCTACCTAAGCACTTTGCCACCTGGCAAAGTGCCCTTTAGACTCAGACGGATCTGCCCCCTTCCCTGTAAATGGCGCCAAATGGTGTCCGATATGAAGCGTCAAAAAAGCTTTTTGTAGTCAATATTTATTGGGAACTTTTATACAAAATTGTACATGCATCAAAATAATAACAGCTAACTCAAAAACTAAACACCTACACAAGTATCTCACCCTCGCATTGTCCCCTTTTCTCTAGTCGACGATGGTAAAGGCACCCAATGTCAACGCAATGGGGTTCATTTTAATCATAAATCTCTCACGCATTGATTAGGCTCGGCTAAACGGCATCCGGCGGCCGCGTCCGGCGAGTGGGCGGGCCGCCGGCGGCCCCTGGATGCACATTGATTGTCTGGCGCGCACAATTGCTCTCAGGTCAGGCGCTATCCCGGCCAGCTGCATCGATCAGTTTCCCGCGACGCTCATTACGAGAGAGCTAGTCTAGACGAGCACACGCTTCACTCCCGTCCGGACTCTACTGCAAAGGTAAGTTTACTTTCTTGTTTTCACTATTGGTTTTCGGTTTAGACTAAGCCTTTTATTATTGTTGTGCGAACGTGTGTTGTTTTCAAACAGATGCAATGTGCGAATTCGGTTATTTTGTGATTTGTGAGCGAATTGTTCTCAGCCTCCGGGGGTTGATTTCGTGTATTGAAATAGTTGTGCAATTCGATTATTCTGAATTGGTGCGCCAGTGTTTCTACATAGTTTCGTAATATCGATAGGTTTATTCGAAACAATGCGTAGTGTAAAAAAAAGTTTAATAAATACTCGTTTTTTTTCATTTTATAAAAAAGTTTTTGATCTCCTTTAGTTGTTGTTGGGATATGTCGCACTGGTCCATTTGACTTAATATATGTTTTTTGCGTTTGTAATACTTATGCTAATGCCCGATTGCACTTAACTTTAGCCGACTCCGTATGGACTTATATAAATATTCATAAAAAGATAAACAATTGTACGAATGTGAAAACTTAACTCGCTTTGATTTTATTTTTTTGATTGATTTGACTCTTGATAATGATGACATCCTGTCACGGACGGTTGTACTCATTCCAATGGCTAAGTGTGATATGTCATTGGATAGCTGGTTTCAAGCAGATTAATAGTTTCTATGGCGCTAGTTCCAAATATTAGGCGGTTTTGAAATCATCATCACAGCCCGTAACAGTCCGCTGCAGGACTTAGGGCCTCTCCCACGAATGGGGAGGTTATGCCATAATCTCCACGCTTGGCAGGCGGGTTGGAGGGTTTTGAAATATTCTGTGCAAAACAATTCAACAGTGTTTTTTTTCTGGTTACCTATCTCCAGTGGCTGTCTGATGGTTCTTAACCGTCTAGTGATGAGGGACTAATTCCCTATATTTTTGACTTGCCATGAACCACCTTTTGCTCGAGACATTCTTACAGTCTTATTCATTTAAAAGGTACTTCAAAAAGTAAAATTTATTTTTTAAGAAACTGTCAGTGAAGTTATAAGTTATACTTAAACTAATGAAAAGGCAATAAAATAATTTTAAATATGGGGTAGTCTAGTATTTATAAAGACGACCTGAGTGGTTCAGTTGGTTAACACGCCGGTCGCCACGCAGAGGTCCCGGGTTCGATTCCCGGCCGAGCAGAAATTGAAATAATGAATTTTAATTTCTGTTACGGTATAATAAGTACGTATTTAAAAAAAGTATATAAGTTGTTTATCAGTTATCTATAACACAAGCTTTGCTTACTTTGGGGCTAGATGGCGCTGTGTGAATTTGTCCATATTTATCGAGCATATTTATTTATTATTTACTGCTATGCCTAAACTTAGGCGACTCCTATGTTGGCGCCTTAAGATATTCTTAAGAACTTAGGAACTCATAAAGTTAAGAGTGGCTTAGCGAGCTCAGTTATATTTGTTATCTTAAACTAACTTATGCGTCGCCGAGAGTTTAGAGCAATAGGGTCGTAGTCTACTCATTCTATATTTATTTGCGAATGTCTGCGTAAGTCTATTTTCCCCCAACTCTCCACCCCCTAGCTACTTGTTTAATCAAATCAAAAGGGCCTAGGGCCCTTGCTATCTGCTTGGGGCCCTCTTGTTTTTATGTTATTAGGGTTTGCTCCCACATCACGGTAGATTTTACAAGCTAAATTTGACAGATTTGCGCATCACAGTTCTGATTGAGTATGGAACGATTAATTCCCAGAATAGAAATTAAATACTTTTATTAACAGGCCCTGAATACTTGCTATTTATTTTGTAATCTGTTGGTTTTTTGTTTTGTATTTTTCGTTGTTTAACTTTTGTGTGTGCGGGAGCTTTTACTTAGGTACTTACTTATTCGGTTTATAGTATAAAAAACACAGATGTTGTCTACGCAGCGACTAGTTGCCGGATTGACGGCTTGGGACTTGATGAATTGTTAATTTTCAAGAAAGCGATAGCAATGCTCATTAGTAGTAGATATAATTACTGCTATATGTCAATCAGGCGGTATTCACTTCGTTTCCGATTACTTTCATTATTTAGAGAAACGAAAACAGCACCGTAGTATTTTACAGAGGCTTTTTTTGTAGAAAAATATTAAAGCTTTATCTTATAGGGAGCGATCGCTATAAGATAAAATGAAATTCTTTGCTATGTGATCTCGCCATAATACATATCAGATATAAATAATTAACCTGTTGCTATTTTGCGACGACCATATCCCTTAGCGGCCGTGTGGTGTCCGGCAGAGTAGAAAAGCACCAACCCCTTACATACATGGGTGCCGTACAAGGCGACTAATGTTTTCGAGGCAAAAGATCAAGAGTCTCCGTAGTCTGGAAAATGGGCAGCAGCATTTTCCATTATTATATTTAAACACTGCGATCTCCAACCCGCCTGCCAAGCGTGGAGATTATGGCAATTACCTCCCCTTTCGCGGGAGAGGCCCAAAGTCCTGCAGTGGACTGTTACGGGCTGTGATGATGATGATATCCTTTAGACTCTAGCGAACGTTTATTGAATAGAGACCGACAACCTCTTTAATTCGTTTCACGACTTTCGTGGTTATTCACTACTTTCGTCGCACAAGTTATCGGGTTTGTTACCACGATTAGTACTGTTTTTCCCTCGATATTTCGACGCAGTTGCATGCGTCATGGTCGCGAGTAGTGGCGTGGTAATAACCCGATAATATGTGCGATGAATGTGTTGAATTCCTATTCTCGAAGTCAACGAAGAGGGAGCTGCGCGTTAAAATGCAATATTCATAGCTTCGTATGAATGTACACCTAAATCCACCCGATGACACAAAATATTTAAATTTCAAATTAAGGGTTAAAAAGAGTAGAAAGGAACAAAACTTGGTGGTAAATACGACTCTATGTCTGTATGTCGCCGCTGCCTTCGCTGCCTGAGCACTGGCTTACGAGTTACCTCGAGAATATGACATTCGACGCAGTAGTTAAAGCTAATCAATACGTGATGACTCAAGGCGTAGAAAATAGGACGATTTGTATAAACTACCTTCTGCCTGTTTGTCTACCGTACGATATAATAAAAATCACACACTTCTCATAGGATAGGAAAACTTGGCCCTGGAAAATGTTTCCGATTTTGTTTTAGTATAGGTTTTAAGTGCACTCAACATTTCAGGAGCCGAAATGACGCAATCACCGATCGAGGAGCACGAAGAGCACCAGCAACCGGAAGAACCAGAGGAGGAGTACGACGAGGACCAAGACGACTTTGAGGATCTAAAGGAGGTTGAGAGGGAGCTTGAAGCAACCCACCCGTTCCTGGCCGCAATCTTCGCCCGCCAGAAGTTACGTTACCTCGACGTAACTGTAAAAGCAGTGCCTTTCGACCTTGAGGTAGAATTCGGTCGTTGGCTCAACATAGATTCGGAGGACAACCAGGAGGCGAAAGATAAAGTGGAAAACCCCACGGTGTCAGCATCAAGACCACCGAAGAGGCGACATGAAAGCGGTGCTGTGCCTCAGGCTGGAGGGAGCGCTCTCGGGTCCGCCTGTGGCAACGCCACCGCAAGTATTGCTGTTGAGGATATTCCTCTGCCACCACCGCGAAAGAAATGGCTAAGCTTGGAAGATCAGACTCGTGCGGTGTTAGCGCACCTGAGAAACATCTATGGGCCAGACGGTGACTTTAACCAGCCGCCCCCGCTCTCTGCCCTCACCACTGATGAGATGGGAATAGTACGTCTGCGTAAATAAACACTCACGCCGATGGCCCCAGGATCGTGACTCCTTTATTTATTTCAAAATAACTAAATTATGTTACCTACTTAAGAAAATACTTCACAGGGTTGTTGTTCACAGGTAAAACTAAATATTATTAGGTAAAAAAGATTGTAAATCTTTATTCTTAAAATGGTGAAAGTTGGATAAAGTACACTATTTATTTAGAACGTTTTTGGTATTAGTATAAATTGTGCTCAAAACGGCAAAAGGAGAATTCTGCGCTATACAGGGTGTAAAAAGACCGCTAGCATTAATTGAAACCCCATATTCTACCCATGAAACGGAACAACTTTCCCCAAGAAACAACCCGCGGAAATGAGTACATAATTTCGCTACCTCAAAAAAATAATTAATTGCGACGCGCAATGTATATCGTCCAGCGCACGGCTCTCGCTCGCCCACGTGACCAGTGGCCATTGACCCCGCGCGGCGGCCGCTCTGGCGTTTTCTACCTAACTAGTAGGGATACCTAAGCTTGACTATTGAGTACCTACCTATCTTATTTTTTTTGCTTTAGTCTCCACGGTTCGGTCGTGTGATAGGAATTGGGAATATTCGTAATACAAACATGTTGGTTTGGTTCATCCGTTCATCCTGTCAGCTGATGACAAATGGTTCGCGCGGCGGTAGGTAGTTACTACCACAGGAACTACGTTCAATTCTCATGTTCCTAGTAGGTATTAGACTATCGATCGTGATCTTTACTGCACATATCGACAGTAGGTAGGTAGTAGGTACTGGGCTCGATTCTCGTATGATGTGAATGTCCGTAAGCAAACGTGTACGTAAGTTAGGTAGGTAGACAGCTGATCCTGTGCCTGATCATGCAAGTGCACGCCGCGGAAAATACCTACTATGTTAAATTCTCATGTAATGTAAATGGTCGTCATACAATCATTTACCTAGGTAGGTAGAACTTTCGACCGTGAACTTTACTGCTGATATCGACGATAGGTAGGTGCTGGGTACGATTTTCGTATAATGTGAATGACCGTAAGCAAACGTCTAGGTAATGCATTAAGGTATGCGTACCACTGTCGTGTTGAACTTTACCGAGTGGGAGCATGGCAGTGTTGCTGTCCCATGGGCATGGGCCCACGGGCGGCCGGTGACGGTTGGCGCGGGCGCGGCCGCTGTAGGTAGTACCTACCTCCGGGCGCGCGGCAGCGAGTAGGTAGGTAGTGAGCGCACGTGTGCGGTTGAGCGGCGCTTTACATTGCGTTCTTTTACTTACAGTGCATTTATTTTAACTTAAATTTGAACTTTGAGAGTCTATATTAATTGTGAACGATTTAGTTATCGATACTTGATATTTTTTAGTACAAAAATACAACTTTTTATTTTATTTTTAATCTCGATTTCTGCCGAAACTAAGAGTTTCCGCGGGTGTGTTTCTTGGGGAAAGTTGTTCAGTTTCATGGGTAGAATATGAGGTTTCAATTAATGCTAGCGGTCTTTTTACACCCTGTATCTACCTTTCTGTCAGTAGGTGGTTTTTCCCTCTTACCTTTTTAAACTTTGACTTCAATCCTATACGATCTCAGAGCTGGGGTGGGAGTACTGTATAAGATCATAATATCTTATATTCTATAATCAATTATACTAACATATGCATGTTAGACAATAAGACGTGAATTTTATTGATGTACTTGTAAAACTAGAATTAGGAAGGTTTTTGGGAAAAGAAAAAGTTGCTTCGCACGTACAATTATTATTTAATATAAGGTCGGTGCTCTAAAGAAAGACGTGATAAATCACAAAGTAATTACGAAGAGATTTGGGAATAAGAAAAAAAAAGTTTTTTTCTTTTTTTTATACTAAAGTATTTGTCTACGATAATATTATCTATAAAGAGATTTTTTTTATTGTTGTTTGGTTGTTATGTTTCTTTGTATATTACTGGAAAGTGTAGAGCTAGATAATCAAAGTGTAGAGCCTAAAGGCAGACATTTTTAGAATTTACCATAGAGCAGTCTTTTCTTTTTCGGAATCGCCAGGACTTGTTTCCTGTGGCCAGGATCTACTGCTGCAACCCAATAGAGCGAATAGGACGATATGCAGATGGAAGAGACGCTAAAACGTTTATCCGAAAATATAATAAAAATGTTTAAAGCAACTGTAAAAGGTCATAGAAAGGTTTAGATTAATCAGATTGCATGTATCAATTAGGTGTTCCTAAATTTGGCAGATTTTTTAAATAGTTCTTCACTAGAACTGATTGTGTCTTGTAAACGTATTATATATCTCATATAATCATACTGTAGTGGACGATAAAGGTTTCGCGTTACATTATGGCTATCGGCCTAGGATATAATCCCTGACGCGATTCCTTTTATGGTAGTATAATACCATAAAACCATTAGATATGTAAGTATATTTAACCAAATGTAAATGTTTTATTATAATTTACTGTGACTTACAAATAAGCAGTGCCAATACCATTGCCAAATTTTACAAGCATCTATGTTTAAGGCAAGGCGAGTGAATTTATTAGATGTGGTTGTGGTCATTTTTTAATTGTCTTTCTCTATCGTAAATAAATGTCGTAAAAATAAATTGACGGCTGTCTTTAATTTTTGCCGAATACCTACTCCTTTGGGCCTCGTCGATTGCCCCCTCCTTGCCAAAGTTCTGAGGGCTAATTTTCGCGCTTTGACATCTCATATTCGACATTTTCTATTGATTAAAACATCACTGAATGTATCTTCGTCATTATATGGTAGTCGACGATAATTGACACAATGTTTTTTTGCTGCAATAGACATTTCAGTGTTATTATGAATGGAGATTTGTGGCTAAAATAAAATGTTGAATTCGAAATGTTAAGGCGCCATAATAGGCTCCCAGGCCTTTCGCCTCAGGCGAGACCGCCATCTCGCACCCGGCGGTAAGGCGATTTGCACATTGGAACGCAGCACAGTACGGTGCTGCAAATGTAGATCTCGACGAGTACTATCATTTCTCTTAGGGACTAGTGTTCTGGGATCAATAGTTTCAGGAATAAAAATAATGGGAATAAAAATTCCCGTTGTCCACCATTTATAATTAATTATTTTTGTTAGAAAACTTAAAAGTGCCATTGTGCTCGGCTGTATGAAATATAGTTACATTTATTACCTAAATGTAATAAATGTTTAATTAACAAAATTTAAGTTATAAAATATTATGCTTGTTATTTCTGTAAGACAGATTTTGTATCGTAAAACATAGTTATTGTCCAGTTATTTTATTGTAAGTTTTCTTGGCACTTTTAAGTTTTCTTAACAAAAATAACTTAATTACAAATGGTGGACAACGGTAATTTATTCCCGTTGTCCCTCATTCGGGGGATAGCATTCGGGGGACAACGGGAATAATCCGATTCTACACAATATTAATTCCACACAGCTGTTGCCATTCAACACATTCGCTATTTCACATATTCGTCAACGCTGGGCACCTGGGACTGGCTGTAACCTAAGCGTAAACTTAGACCTGGACTTAAGCTTAATGGACCCAGTAAAGGTTGACCAAGGTCAACCTTAGTTTACCAAGGTCAACCTTAGTTTACCAACCTGGTCAACCAGTCTCATGGTGGCTAGCGTTGACCAGCGGTTGACCAGGGTTGACCTTGGTCAATCTTAACCCGGCGTCATAGGGGTTGAAAATTGTGACACGGACGTAGGGGAGTGTTCATTTTGACCCTATATTAACCTAGTAGGATGTCTTCGTATTTTTAATGGAATCCTAATGACTTACGAAGATATTCACCTTTATTCCCGGTACACTTATTCTATGAGCACCGCGTTCCAGTTTGGTATGTCAGTGTAAATAAGCGGGGTCGGCAACGCGTGGGTGATGGGCTCCATACGCTGCGGTGACTGCTTACCATCAGGCAGGCCGTAAGCTTGTTTGGCACAAAAAAAAAAACAATAGACTAACGGGCCACCTGCCCTTAAAAGCATAGTAGTTAAACGAGAGGTCATCATCATCATCCGAGCGGTCAATCCCGGCTACTGCCAGGGTCCGCTTTTCTGCTTTCTTTCGATTAAACCCTACTTACCTCGTCATTTGTTTACAGATTGATAAAACCTGGTTTGTATTGTAACGTATTGTTTTTGCACGTCCATGTATCATTGATCCACTCTTCACTATTGTTTCTTTGTATTTTTTAAACTGGTTTACTAGCGCCGGTGGTGATAGTAAAATCATGTAAAATGACCCAATTTGGTTGACGCTACTAGTTTAATGTCATAATTATCTTTTGTAAAAGCATGTAGTAAATCACATATCGGTGGTAATTGTGGGTGAGTAGAACCACGTAGTAGTTCAAAATAAGTTAGGGCTGGAGTTGCAGTTGCAACTTGTACTCTCTTCTTAGTCGGTCACTCATTGCTGAGCATCGTGACTCCTGACTTTGTCAAATGACTAACGGCCTGTATTGGCTGCGTTCCGTCGCTTGACTGGGCCGGAACTACCCGCTCTTCGGCGACCTACACAATTTCCATGGTTAGAACCAGTTTATGTGTGGGGTTGGTTTAAAGGAACCAATGATCAGGAGGACAACGTGGTTGATATAGAGTTACGAGTTATATGGTCACGATGACTATGACGGCAAAGTAGATAAACATGGATGTACATTACACCTACAGATTAGTACTGGGGATGGGTGTCATCGATACCATGGGGCTATTTCATTGGACGCACGTGATAGGTGAGAGCTCGTCACTTTATGTTGTTGTTGGATAACTGTTGTAACTTTATGTTGGTTTAGTTTTCAGCTCGATACTTTAGGCTCGAATCAACGGCGGACTGTTTGAGTTAGTTTGAGAAATATGTCGTAATCATAGTACCTAAACTTAGTTGTCAGGATGATCCAGTGGATCACTACGGTGAAGCCGTTAGAACAATTTTGACGCCTGAGGACAGTCGTATTATCAAAATGGCCGTGACGGCACATCGAGTTATTGGTCGTGATAAGAATATCAGTCCTCGTTGTAGGGGAGACCGAGGTGTTATGAAACAAAGGTGATTTGAAACAACGTTAATTACGTGGAACTTAAAACAGATAGAGATCTGCCAACTTCGCAATCGTTCGCTTCCACCCATACGCAGGCCCCTAATCAAACGCCTATGACTTAAGATCCGCGGTTGCGGCGATCTGGCAATCTTGTCACAAAAATCGTGAAAATTGAGATTTCTGCTTTATTTTGAGAGACCTATATTTTGAAAATGTGACTGTTTTTTCTATTTAATTGTATATATACCGAAAGCCAAATAACTAACAATTGAAATCATAGTAATCATGAGGCTAATTTCAGTGTGTTAAATAAAGTTCTTTATTTGTAATCTTATAAGAAATGGGAGAATCTGGGGTGAATTGAAACGCAATGTTCCAACTCGCCTCGTTTTAAGTTTTATATGGAGGATTGCATAATCAGAGAGGATTGTTATTCATTTTTATAAATTTATTGAAGTTTTCTCCTTTTAGCGCTGTAGATAAATAGCAAAACTATAATAAATAAATTAAAATAGTTGAATATCACGTAAACATTTTATTTTTTCATCTTCAGAGGAGAGGAGGACATTGTCTGATTAAGCTTCAATGTGGCTAATTTAGTTCTAAGGATGGTATAAGATCGCCTATAGGTTATCTAAAGCGTGTAACAAAATAATATTTATCTACACTCATAGCGTAATGTTCCAATTACATATTAGAAAACAGTTGTTTAAGGATACACTTTTTTCACGCCAGTCTATAAAATTTTAAAAAATTACTTTACGATTCAGCATTTCCCATACTATTTTCATTACAGCTGTATCGAAAAATAACTTTTTAATCATTATGCAACACTTTTCTTTTTTAAAATTTTGTCGGGCGCCGGGACACGGCTTAATGTAGGCTGAATACCTAAATGTCTTCAACAAATTCAAAATTCGAATTTTCCTGTTTATGTTTGTGATCAGTTCATAGTCTGTGGTTGTGATTGTGTACATTTGGAATTATTTTCCCGCTAAACAGAATATTTTGTTGTTGTTGTTGTAATTTGTGTTTGTGAATGTTGTTTCTTGTTTGAAGCAAATAAATAGATAAATGTGAAAGTAGTGAAGTGAATTTCGCTTGATATCCTCGACGAATAGATACAACAGAACTGACTCGCAGTTACTTCCAGCAAAGTTGAAAAAATTATAGGTACGAAATTTTAACATGAAAATACGAGTGTAGATAAAGTAGTGTATGCAACTGCATATAATTAGGTATTAAAACACTCGTGTCAAACTATTATCATACTCGGCTACGCCTCGTAAGATAAAAAGACACTCATGTTTTAATACCCCCTTTTATATGACAGTTGCATAAACTACTATTATAATTGTGGGAATATTTGTAATTAATTCCGCTAAAACATAAAATGTTTCATTTCACCTCAACCCCTGTTTCAAGTTACCTCGGTATGAGGCGAGTTGGCACAAAATGACTTGTTTTACTAAAATAGATATTTCGTCACATAATTCATACTTATACTTTCTTTGCGTAAGTAATTTGACAGTGAAAAAAAACGCACTCTGGATTATTACTTGACTTATTCGATTTGTGTTTATAGTTTTATTTCTAAAAAGCAAAATGTAAAAAGTGTTTCAACTCTCCTCGGTCTCCCCTACTGTGTTTTGTTGACAAGGTTTTTGTTTGATTTAAACCAGACACCAAACACCTAGGAACTGCTATACAAGTCACGGATACCCAACCTAGCCTTTAAAGTGACATAGTTTATGGAATTGCTAGTTTGTGTCTTGACGGACCTTAGGCGGAACGCGTAGGAAACAATCGATGATGATGATATATCCAGTTATAATGATATCAGTATTAATGTATTGTGTCGCCGCTATCCAGGGGCCTAAATATAGACAGCGTTTCATTTTTAAAGTCCTGTGGTTTTAAGCGGAACTACAAACAATAAAATAGCATATATTTTGTCTAGTCCAGAGACTGAGAATGTGCACAGTCAATCTGTCACAACTCTATACAAATGACTCAATATCATACAAAATGTTAGTAAAGACGATTAGGGTCACCTACACTAGTAGTGGTTGTGGGGTATTTGACAAATTATAGCCGTTCCTTTTCGACACGTTATAAAATATGCACCATTAAAAAAAGAAACAAAATTTAGATTGGGACTTCAGCTGTGAGTAGGCTCCAACTATGTCTTTGTGTCAAATTTTTTTGTCTAGAGACAACAGCGCCACTCTTCAAAGGTGTTCTACTAAACCTTGAAACAGATTCTACTAATAGTTTCAGCTAAACGTAACCGCAACCACAGAATATACTTACGTCCGCAGCCGAAAGTCACATGTCGTCCCTTTCTCATAATATAGCGAAAATGAGAGACGGTGGGCAGGTAGGCTGTATGCTTGCTTCCCCGTTGTCACTCTTGATTTTTAATCCATTTAGGTGGTGACAGAGTACCAACGGCTTACGACGTGAGGATGCCTAAGACCGGGCTAAGTGGAGAAGAATGGGCAGGAAAGCGGACCCTGGCAGAGGCCGGGATAAGCGCTAGGACGATGATGGTGATGATGATGATGTGACAGAGTACCAACACTGGGACCCGATTCTATAACCGTTCGCATCCACGCGAGCGCTCGCCTTCCAATCATCATCATCATCATATCGGCCAGAAGACGCCCACTGCTGGGCATAGGCCTCCCCCAGAGATCTCCACTAAGGCCGGTCCTGTGCTTTTCGCATCCAGCTGGTACCCGCGATCCTTACCAGGTCGTCAGTCCACCTTGTGGAAGGCCTACCCACGCTACGTCTTCCGGCACGTGGTCGCCACTCGAGAACTTTACTGCCCCATCGGCCATCTGTTCTTCGAGCTATGTGCCCTGCCCACTGCCACTTCAGTCTGGCAATCCTTAGAGCTATGTCGGTGACCTTGGTTCGCTTGCGGATCTCCTCATTTCTGATTCGATCGCGCAAAGAGACTCCGAGCATAGCTCTTTCCATTGCCCTTTGGGTAACAGTGAGCTTTCTTATAAGGCCCACAGTGAGCGGCCACGTTTCAGTTCCGTAAGTCATCACTGGCAACACACATTGGTCAAAGACCTTCGTTTTGAGACACTGCGGTAATTGGGACGAAAATATATGGCGCAGCTTCCCGAACGCTGCCCAACCGAGTTGGATTCGTCGATTGACCTCTTTCTCAAAGTTGGACCTACCTAACTGGACTATTTGTCCTAGGTATGAATAGTCGTCAACAACTTCAAGTGGAATGCCTCCAACTGTCACTGGAGTAGGCACAACATGGACATTCGACATAATTTTCGTCTTGTCCATGTTCATTTTAAGACCTACTTGTTGAGAGGCACTACAGAGGTCATCGAGCATTTTGCCCAAGTCTTCCAGGGTTTCAGCCATGACTACGATATCGTCAGCAAATCTGAGGTGAGTGAGGTACTCGCCGTTAATATTTATGCCAAGTCCGTCCCAGTCCAGAAGCCTAAAGATATCCTCCAGTGCAGCGGTGAACAACTTCGGTGATATGACATCACCTTGTCTAACACCCCGCTGCAGCTGAATAGGTTCTGTGGTCTTATCCTGGAGACGAACTGACATAGTGGCGTTTTCGTACAAACCCTTCAGTGCTTCGATATATCGATAGACAATTTGGCACCGCTGTAGAGACTGGAGCACCGCCCAAGTTTCGATCGAATCGAAGGCTTTCTCATAGTCCACAAACGCCAAGCATAATGGCCGGTTATACTCTTCGGTCTTCTGTATAACCTGCCGCAGCGTATGTATGTGGTCTATAGTACTAAAACCTTTTCGGAATCCGACTTGTTCGGGAAGCTGGAAGCCATCAAACCTGCTCGCCTTCCAATGTCTGTCTCTATTGTCTCTAGCAACTTACCACTGGAGTAAATGCGATAGGTAGCGAATGCGAGAGCTCGCGTGAATGTGAGCTTTTTAAAAATCAGGCCCGTATTTGGTGCTTTACAATCGGGGAGGGGACAATAAAACAGGGTTTTGAATTAAGACAAAGATTAAATTTTTATTATGTCTCTCTATTTAGTTTTAACAGCACATAACAGTCCACTGCAGGTCTCAGGGCCTCTCCCACGAAAAGGGAGTTTATTGCCATAATCTCCACGCTCGGCAGGCGGGTTGGAGATCTCAGTGTTTAAATATAACAATCTAAAATGCTGCTGCCAATTTTCCAGTCTACGGAGGCGCTTGGATGTTTTGTCTCCAGCACATTTGTCGCCTCATACGACACCCACGAGTGTAAGGGGCTGGTGCTATTCTAATCTGCCGGACACCACACGGCCAATGTTTATGGCCGCTTGGAATTGGGCAGAGTAATAGCACCAACCCCTTACACTCATGGGTGTCGTACAAGGCGACTAATGTTATCGAAACAATACATCTAGAGTCTCCGTAGTCTGGAAAAAAGGGCAGCAGCATTTTCCAATGTTATATTTAAACACTGCGATCTCCAACCCGCCTGCCAAGCGCACAGATTATGGCAATAGCATCCCCTTTCGTGGGAGAGGCCCTAAGTCCTGCAGTGGACTGTTACGGGATGTGATTATGATTTAGTTTTTAAGTTTTATATAATTGACTAGTTCCACTAGATAGGGAGTAAAGGCGAGAAACACTCTATAAGTGTAGTATAATCTAACAAGAACTTATTTTACTTATAGCAAATTCTTGCTTAATAAATACTTGATTATTAAATAATCCTCTTTAAAGAGGTACTACTAGTATGATTAATTATAGACATTGACAAAATACTAATATGGGGGTCTTTATAACTGCACCCAAATTCCAAAACAACTGTTTCTAGAATATTTTTGTCTATCTGTATATTTGTACACGCATCACACAAAAACTACTGCATGGCATTGAATGCAGTTTTCACCGATGTATTGCTAGAGGTCTCACCTAAAATTTAGGCCATATTTTACATAAAAAAATCTTATTTCTGTAAGTCATTATTGAAATGAGAAATAATATTTTTTCTTCCGTCTTCCAAAGCCGTTTAAGTTGTGCGAGTTAATCGAGAGTTACTATGATGCGTAGACAAATAACAGTTATATTGCGATTGCCGAAATAGTAAACACTATAAACAACAAATATAACCCTTACCAATAAAGTATAGATATGTGTATAAGATAACATATTAGGAAGTGTCAATCAACAGGTCGGAGACAGAAATGATTAAATACTTTTAACAACTACAACTTAATATGTAGAAACTTAATAAATAAAATGAAAGAATATGTACGACAATTTAATATGTAGAAACTACTTAGTAGATTGATAATGAAACCCCTTTTTTTATAAATAGGTACATAGATTAATAATTAAACTACTTATTCTTTAACAACTACTTATTCTTTAACAACTACGATACTACTTTTTTCGGTTTTGTATATTGTTTTGTCAGTCCAAAG
Source organism: Blastobasis adustella (assembly GCA_907269095.1). Taxonomy (NCBI): domain Eukaryota; kingdom Metazoa; phylum Arthropoda; class Insecta; order Lepidoptera; family Blastobasidae; genus Blastobasis; species Blastobasis adustella. The sequence goes on along the minus strand of OU026114.1, from coordinate 32,124,760 downwards.
TTTATGAGCAGAAGTTGAATAAAGATGATTGACCAAAGATCCATAGCAGCTAAAATGACTAAAATAAGGTTCTGGATTACAGTATCGAATCAGATTCAGTACCTACCTCTTTAGAGGTAGGCAGTGACCACATTGTTCCTTTTACTGCGGTCCTCACAGACCCCTCTCAGTTTTTCTACATTAATGAATATTTTCATACACGCTCCTCAGTTAGGCGTAGGTACTGTTGCCGTGAATTTTTATGAAATATAAATTTCAGAATTTGACAGTAAATGTTTCTTTAAAAATAGAATCAATTTAAACATGGTAAACAACGTCCTTCAAACATTCCAAAATATGAAGCTTTTTATTGTAGGTACTTGATTGGTAAAAATATAGCTTTGGTTTGTTGCTACTTTGGTAATTCTCCTTTACTTATTTAGATGCTACAAGAAATACTTTTTATTTGTTTTACGAGTAGGTGCCACAAACTGACCCGGTGGTCGAAAAAGTGGAAGTGGAAAAATGTCTGCCCTTCGTTTTGAAATAACCATCACACGGTCAGATAAGTTTAGGTAGAAAATATTTATAGATTTAGGTTGCCAGCCTTCTCACCCTTCAGTCAATTTACAAGCTCTCCTCATTTTTTGTCTTTGGCCCCGAAAGAAGTTGCTATAGCCTAGGACAAGCTCAAGTGTGTTTCATTTCAAAGAACCGTATCTATTAAACTGAATTTTAAACAATGTAGGCCGCATCGAAATCGGTTATTTGCTTTGTTTCATTAAAATTGATTCAGTAGTTCAGGCTCAAGTGAACTATACTTGGTCGGGCTAGACTCATTATAAGCTATACTTGGTCGGGGGTCCTCCAACGTTTTTTCTGTTTGTTAGGCGATACCTCTTTCTACTGAAACACACTTCATATTGCCATAAAGTTATATGAATCGGTGACAGTATAGCTGTTGACAACTAACTGAAATTTTAACACGACGGCCATCAGTGCCATTTTAGCCACCGCGCCAGATAAATTTGTGAAAGAAGTCAGAGTTACATTAGTAGGCACTTCAACCACGATTTGCCGGGAGGCGACGCATTCTCATTAAGTCCGGGTTCATACGTAGTATGTGCATTCGTACGTCCTCTGCGACTCGTATGGGGTGATCGTCGTTCCGGAACATCCAGATGTAGGGTATCTCTGCAACAGATAAAGAAGACATTAAAATCTATAAAAATCATCATCAAAAATCAACAAGTAACAATACTTCGGACGCTCTTTTTGACCCGTTCGCTTCTAATCGAATGGTTTTCAACTTTGATTTTCGGCATGAAACTTACACCGGCAACACCGTTCAAAACTAAAGAAAATTAGAGTCATGCATTAATATAATGAGTTTCTCATCTCATGCCGAAAATCGAAAATGCAAACCGTTCACCACGAAGCGAGCGGTTTAATAATAGGGCCCTTGGTAAGTTGATAATAAAAGTAAAGCAAATTAGTTATTTCGAATTATTAATTTTTTTCCCCTGAACTATTTACATACATGGACCCGTATATTTGGATCTTTCGAATTAGATTCGTATGCTTCTTAGCTACCTACCTCTTTCACACTCTTCGCAACTAACCACGAGTGTGAAAGAGTTAGATAACTAAATCTCATGCAAATACAACTCGAACGGCTCAAAAATACGGCGCCTAGGGCAACCACAGCACCAGCAGTATCCTGAAAAATTCATCTCCAGCGCGTGCTTTCACGCGCGAGGGCCCGGGGTCCGCTTTGAACATGATCCAGGATTTGGCAGATCAAGTAATTTCAGAGGACCAACTGCCATCTGACCTCCGTGACCCACTTAACAGGGGAACCTGACCAGATTGGATAATGGTTACACATTCAGTCGCCTGAATGTGCAGGTTTCATCACAATGTTTCCCCTCACCTTAAGAGCATCGGTTAGAGATCAACTATTGTAGGTATGTAACTCAGAAAAGCGTCATTGGTACATGGCGGCATTGGGGTTCGAAACCGGTACCTCGGGGTACGAGTCGGACCTCTTAACTATTAAGCCACCGACACTCTTACCAGCTGTATTCGGAACGCTTTGTAATATTGTAAGCATGTGTGAGTGTAAGCTGTAAATTAATTTAGATTGTTACGGAGAGAACTTGAACGTTTTGTCATATAGGGAATATTTCAAAGAACTCTGTGCTGAATAAGCCACAAAAACTTTGTGCCAGTGCTTACTTGGTGTCAAATGTACTAGTGTCAGGTTGATTATTTCCACAAACTCAGTGCATGTTTCATAAAGTCCATTTCTATTTGTTTAGATATCGTGAATACTGTGCAACTTTTTGGAAGGTAAATAAAAATCTAAACACATCCGGCAGGCTGACTGGAGCTAGCTGAGGTGAAATCAGCAAGAAGCGTGCGTAAGTGCTGTATCTGGAAACGTCGATTGTTCCTTTTAGAGCAGTCGGCGTCTACTTACGTTGGCGCAGGCGGTGCTATGCACACAACTGCTTGCGGGGATTTCCAGCGACCTCTCTACTCGAACTATATCTGGTTCGCGATAGAATGTTCCTGTAACAACCCCCCACTTCGTGCTATAGTCTTCGTGTAGCACAGTCTGGCCCAGGTTTATGCCTTGCTGGGAATCGAAGAAAATTTGACGAAACAGTATTCCGTACCGCTCTGCCAACTCAAAAACAGTGCAACTAACATTTCCATTCACCATTTTCGCAAATGGTGAATGGAAATTTATTGACTCTAACTGTCCACACCGCAGCTCTAAATACGCTGTCTCTGCGTATATGCGGCTCATCCGCATAAGCGTCACTCTTTTGACAGACAGACAGTACCAGACAGTTGCGTCTTTCACGGCGACCCGTGTGGTCGCGTTTTCAATTTGACAGTTTTACAGTATCATCTGTAAATAGATGGCGCTGTACTGAACTATTATGTCAAATCTTGAAGAGATATCACTCAAGTCACGTCGTAAATTTAGTACCTATAGCTAGCCCATGTTGCGTATCTAAGGCTATTCTCCAGGGGGGGCCTGGCCCCTGAGGTGGCCGATGAAGCCGAGTCAATCGCCAATATACAGCCAGTGAGCACCCCATCCTGGGGTGGGCACCAGACCATTCTGAGGTGGGTACGGCCCACCCGGCTCCGCCCCTTCCTACGCCTATGCATGTTGCTAAATGACCGTCACCACGTTATTACTTATCCGATTAAAAAATCCAAACAGTCAATCATTCAATATTATTGGTCTTTGTGTGTATGTTTCAAATAATAGCACCGAATTGCGCACTCTATTCACGCAATAAACTCTATTTTTTTATGTCATCTTGAAAATTTCTTATTACTTTTTGAGATTATGAGCTTTTTGACTCAGCGACTGCGTATTTTGAGCTGCGGTTTGGTCAGTCATATATCCATCACTCTTATCAAATATTTTAATATGAAGAGTTTGTTATTTAGTCTTGATAGAAAGCTTAACCTTAAGCTATCTATGTTACATAAGTTATTTAAATCCAAATTGATTCAGTCGTATAGATGTCCCCTGTGAGTAATGCATAGTGTAAGAAGTAAGTATTAATAAGTAATGCGGTCAGTTTCGATTCGACGCATAAAACCGGATACGCAATCGACCTGCGTATAATTTTCGGTTCTATAGCGAATATTATACTTTCCGCATTTTACCTGAAAATCTAGTAAGTACTTTGCGTATGTAGACCAACAGATCACCAGTCAACTGAACCTGACAGTATTGGTTTTATTGCCGATCCTTGATCAGCTGATGCTCCACCGTTTTCACGCGTGCGACAGAGACGACGTTCTACGAAGCCGAAATAGCCGATTGGCAATATTTATCGAATCTGTTGTAACGCGGTAATGATATTTTTGTAGTACTGAGCAAAATATAGAATAGAATGGTATAAAGAAATTAAATAATACAACAGCGAATGGAAATATTGGTTTCTATGAAACAAACTATGTGAAATAAACACATCGAAACACAATAACTGTAGGAAAGGAAACACATAAAGGCAAAATAAACATTTTGGGAAATATCTACTATAAATAAATTGGGGCAATGCCAGGCAGAGCCGGAGCGCATCCGACAGAGCAAGGCAGAGCTAGATGGTCCCAGACCTAATTAGACAGAGAATGTTGATTGCATATTATTCTGTCACCGCTGTCATCTGACTCTCCATCGCAGTTGTCGGCTGGCTCAGCATCGAGGTTGTCATCAGACTCACCATCGCAGATGTCATCTAAGTCACCATCGCTAGTATCGGCTGGCTCACCATCGCAGTTGTCATCTGACTCACCATCGCAGGTGTCGGCTGACTCACCATCGCAGTTGTCATCTGACTCACCATCGCAGGAGTCGGCTGACTCACCATCGCAGTTGTCGGCTGACTCAGCATCGAGGTTGTCATCAGACTCACCATAGCAGTTGTTGGCTGACTCACCATCGCAGATGTCATGTGAGTTACCATCGCTAGTATCAGCTTACTCACCATCGCAGTTGTCATCTGACTCACCATCGCAGGTGTCGGCTGATTCAGCATCGAGGTTGTCATCAGATTCACCATCGCAGTTGTCGTCTGACTCACCATCGCGGTTATAGACAGCCTCCGGGGCAACGCTTCATGGCAGCCCGTACTCCGATCGTGGCCAGCGCCAGCATCATGTGAATGCCTTAACGTACCACATATTCTACATACGTACATTCACGTAGCAGATGCTATTTGAAACATTTAACAGGACCAGACCAGTGTAGTTATAAGATTGCCGCTCTGGACTCGGAGCGCGCCGGTACACTTAACTAACAGAGTCCTTGATTCTGCAGTCGAACGACTGTCGACTGACTCACCATTGTGGTTGTCAGCTAACTGTACAATGAAGTTGTCGGCCGACTTACCCTGGTCTCTCCTGCGGTTTACACAGCGCTTGACGGTTGCATTAACGCAAGCCATGACCAATACCAATGATACAGAGACGCCCAGCAGCGAGTTACGTAATTCTCTTCTGTAACGATTGTCCGCAGTTACCTCGATCAGACTAACTGGAAAAGACAGATTATAAGGGTCATGATCGTCGTCATCTATAGGCGGCGCTAGGCGGACTGTATGTGTGAACGGAACCGGAAACGGTCCCACACGCTACATGTTGTAGAAATAATCAATCGTGAAATTGGGTTGTGTCTTGTTTCCGGTTTTTCGGATCATTGGTAAGAGGCACATTGTATTTAAATCCAAAGATAAGATATTATATAAAGATATTATCTACGCTCCGGCCTACACCCATCCAAATCCAAAACCCTGAGTGCTTTAAACTTCAATTTCAGAATCGCTTCGAGTGCCTAGGAGAGTACGTCGACGTGGACGACTATAATAACAGGAAACTGTCAAAGTTCTTCATGTTGGGTCAAAGTTCTATTAAACCTGCTGTTCTATTAAATCTCATGACGTCGGTCAATTTAGGTGACTTCATCGTCAGATCTCTAAGTCTCTGACTTGCAACAATATTGGTAATATTGAAGCGGAGATCGAGCGGAACAAAGGCTCTAAAGCCTTTGCGAGAGATCTGTCGATTGGACAGAGCCAGCTGACGGGACTGTAAACGGATGACGGCAGAGTTGTTTCAAACAAGTCCAAGGTTCCATAGACAGTTACACGAGAACACGGGCGTTACCTGTGGCCTGAGTGTAAGGTTTGCTTCGGTTTTGCTTTACTATCGTGTTTGCGTTTACGTGAAAATTAGTATGGAAATTTTTTACAAAGACTCGAACATCCTTGCAGTACTTTCTGCGTAAACATCCATGTATCCGTAAAGAAAACTAATGGGAGGAATACTTCTAAAATACACCGCTTGCGCTCCCTTTATTAGGTTGCAGATTTTCTGTGTCCATCAGGTGTACCGTTTGACCGTATGATACGTGATCCTTAAAAAATAATAAATACTTCTAAAACACGAACATGATCCATTATTATGATAAATAGTGCTGATCAGTCTTTGGCTGTGTCCGATCGAGTTGCTGGCGTAGATCCTCGCAGTCAGGTTGCTCTCGCCGGGCGTAATTTCCAAGTCGAAGTGACCTTCTTTATCGACGGTTTCATAGATCACCTGACCGTCATCGTCAATTATCTCCAGATGCAAAATTTGCCTCCGGCCGCCGTCCCAACCTTGAAGGAGACAATAAAACCAGTTAATAAATAACTATTTAGTTTATTTTAATTTAAATCATTTTAATTTAATTTAATGTGAAAAAGTACAGAAATTGAAAAAAACAATAATGAAACCGTGGTACCATTCTTGTGTATTGTAGGGGAGCTTTTTTCCGCAAGGTAGCGTTCTTGGGCTAACGACGGTTTACATGAATATCATTGTAAAATGTAGTTCCCAACCTTTAACGAGACAGCGAAACTTATCAAGAGACAACGATGTGATAAAAACATGTTTTATTCGTGGAGAATTAAAGAATACAAACACCCCTGTAAAAGATTGAAAACACCCTGGCATTTCTCGTTATCGGTCGCACAGGCACACTACTCCTAATCAGGGTGCAGAAAGCAGGATCGCATCACATAAATCTTTAGGGAACAAGCCTATACCCCGGATGTTGGAAAGGCCTATGTCTATGTTATGCCTAATAGGTAGGAAGACGAGCGTCATCACATGTTATCAAATTTTAGCTGTGACTTGTAGGTAGTCATCTCGACATTACACGTAAATTGAATCCTGCCATTGAATGTAGTGTCAATAGAGTCTAATGTTACAATAGAATTTAATGAATGTTGAATCGTATAATATGTTTTATAATCTTAATTTATTGCAATTTTCAATTATCAATAAGAGCGTGATGAATAAGTGTATGGCGACCGGGAATAAAATGTAGGTAGGTAAAGATAGTTCAACTCAGTTGTGCGCGCGGCGCTATGTGTGCGTGCGCTTGTAAATATACAGCTTTAATTTATGTGGCAGTGACGCGGCAGTCGTCGTCCGAGCAAGACGTTTGCGAGCGACGAGCGAGACGAGCGAGACGACGGTTTACCCACACATAGGGCCGCGCGCACAACTGAGTTTAAATATCTGTACATGGATGTGGTTAGATGGCTTCGTCCCGGACAGACGCGCGAAGTTTGTGACTTTAATATTTGTCGTATAATTTTTTACACTCCGCAATACGCAGGCACTCTTCACTATACAAGCTACAATTTATTTATTAATAATTCATCTATTTATATTATGTACGTATGGTATTTTGTAGCTAAGTATTTTTGTTTTTATTTTTATTTATTACTGGCATGTGAAACCAAGTAAGTCCGTGCTTCACTGAGGCGCACATTGAAAACTGAACGCGAAGAAATGGCGTGAGCCGTGGCTTATGCTGAGTGTGGCCCGGTTGCACGTCTCCTTATGGCACAGATAACGAAGTACCGATAGCATTGTAACTTTCTCATTGCTTCTTGTATGCTGTATCATGCCATTTATTGTGACCAAATGTACTGTGCCATTTGTGAGATAGATGTAATAAATTATTTTTATTTATTTATTTATATATTCAAATAAATAAACACAGCAAAGACCCCCATGTCAGTACTTTGCTTACGAAATATTTATAGTCGAGTCACCAGTAACCAGTTTTGTACTAGAGAGGGACTAGGCTGTGTCTAGACAGGCAAGATGAGCACCAGGTGAGATGGCGGTCAAATGTTTCGCTAGTTCCCTAAGCCAATTCTTATTTAGTAACCTAACAGGCCGGAAAACGTCGGACTAGTCCCGACTATTGACATTGACTAGTTGACATTTACTCAAATATTTCCTAAACTACTGGACAGACTTAATTTTTAATTCAAAGCAGTGACAAACAAGCAGACAGCCCACCATCAAGAACCATCTCTGGCTTTCAAATAAAGAAAACCGCATCGTCGTTCGTCGGTCGGTCCATCCGTTCGGGAGCTACGACGCCACAGACAGACACACATGCACAATGCCCCAGATACACACGTCATATTATAACATCCCACATTTTTCGTCGGGGGTTAAAAAGTCTCAACTCCCACTCACCTGGTATGCACCGCAAGGTGTGCAGCTCATAGTTAGGCAACTGACACAATGGTGGGTCCGGGGCCCGGCCCTTGACCACGCGGAAAGGGCAAGGCACCCGCTGGGGCCCGATCCTGTTCGTCCCGGAGCATTCCAGCACCCCAACGTTCTCGGAAGTACCCTTCCAACGCAGCATTGAGGAGTACCGGTACTTATGGCCGTCGATTTTCTGAAGAGGAGAAAATTTTTTAATAGTAAAACATGTCTTATCGACTTGTACGACTCGTATATTTCACAATATATTATTAATACTTCGTTCGCGTGACATTCTACCTCTATCCAACCCTACACGTACCATACACCTATCCTCTTTATAATAGTATAGGTTAGTATCCAGCAAATGTGTAACCATGATCCAATCTGGTAAGGTTCCCCTGGTAGCAGGGTCACGGAGGCCAGATGGCAGTCGCTTCATAGCCTGTAGTAGCAGTAGAAACGCAAGAGCTATACGATAAATAAATAATTGCCTGATCTGCCAAATCCAGCATCAAGGCGGACCCCGGGGCTCTTGCGCAAGAGTACAACCGGGACATTAACAATTTTTATTAGTCCAGCAGAGTAGAGTACCCGTTCTATTCACTGGCCTTTAGTTCCTCCGTACGCCAGGAAATGGGCTGCAGTGTTTTATCAGTTGTTTAGTATTATTTCGGAATCGTGTCTTTACATACATTCATAAAGCTCACGCCTGTTAGACCGTCGGTGGCCGGGCGGTTGAGTATCCGACTCGTAAGCGAGAGGTACCGGGTTCAAATCCCGCTGCGGCCATGTACCAAAGACTCTTTTCTGAGTTATGTACATTAGTTGAATTCTAATCGATACTCTTACGGTGAGGGAAAACATCGTAATGAAACCTGCAAATTCAGGCAACTGAATTTGTAACAATGATCCAATCTGGTTCCCCTGGTAGCAGCGTCACGGAGGTCAGATGGCAGTCGCTCCACTGTAATTCCTGATCGCCAAATTCTGGATCATGGTCTAGGCGGACCCCGGGCATCGTCCTCGAGAGCACAACCGGGACATTAATGCTAAGTTGTTTCTTTTTTTCTTTTTTTTTTATAAAGTTTACGCCTTTTCTCTCCCTAGCCTCGCATAGACCCACAACTCTTTTATATCGTGTCTTTAAATTGGATAAATAGGATTTTTTCTGTATAATAAAATAATACACATGGTCACGGGGTGCCAATTGGCTTCCGAGACTGTTCAACCAGTCTCAGGGTCCCCAGCGGAAGACTCATATTACATAGTCGTTTAACATGACGTCTAACATACTAACAACAATTCCAACAACATAGAATACTAATACTCTGCCAACAACTGAAATTTGCGAATAAGTAAATAAAAGTGTTCTTAAGTATTACTTTGACACACTGTAATGCAAGTATTTTGAAAAATTGAGTCGAGCAAAGATCATTTTTAGGCTTAAGTTGTTGTGTATCATCAACTGTTGTACTTATTTTCATTTATTGTGTGTTTTATCAGTGGAAGCCTATAATTGGCTGTGTAATGCTATTATTGTTTTCATTGTAATAACTGCTGTTGGCTTTCCTTAAGTAAATAAAATAAAATAAAAAATAAAAGTGCATCGAAATTATCTGACACGGTGACAGCATCACTGTTGTTCGAATTGACATGACATGGCGACACAGTCCAGCTTTGGCTTTGGTCAGGTAAGTATGTGGCTCTGTATTGGTTAAAAGGTATTTACCAAGGGCGTGGTAATAATTATTGTTTTGTTGGGCATCTCCCACTGGAAATTGTCGGGCGCAGGATAGGCGTCCACTTCGCAGGTGGCAGTCTCCATTTCGCCCGGCACCGATCCGAGGAGTTGCGGCTCCTTTTTCACACACTCCGCGGAAACTGTAGAGGAAAATTGATCTCTTGATGTAGTACTGGAACTGCACAAGTTTTTTTTTGTTGATTAGTTTACCCCCTACCTACCCTTCTTTTTCTTGCTTATAAACCTTCCTCTGGAATCACTGTATTGAAAACAGCAATTAAATCCGTTGCATAGTTTAAAAGATCTAAGCGCACATAGGTACATAAAGACAGACGGCGGGAAGCGACTTTGGTATAGAAGTTACTCAGTATCAAACGTGCTGAAAACTCACAAGGGCGACAGTTATCGCTGTTCTATGAAGCGGACTGTCTTTGTATAACAATGTCACTATGTTTGTATGTGCTATGTTTTTTTTTTACCTATTTACTGTGGTATATTTTGGAGTATAAGCACTTCCAAATTGTAAAAAGAAAATAAATCAAGAAAATAAGCGTCGAAGTGCTCTGTCTCCATGGAGCTTACGGCAAAAATTTTAATAGTTTCTGATTCTTGAGTTAGCTGATCATATCAGTAATATTTTAAAGAAGCTGGGGTCCAAATAAAAGGAGACGAATGATGAGAATTGAGGATACAGTAACAATCCGTAGTCACTACCAATACCTTATTTTAGTAAACAAAGGCACTCAACCGGACCCAATCACAGACAGCTTTATGTATAGAAATATAGTTTAAGAGCGCTATGGCGTCGAACTTCGAACTTGAGCCGCTGCTCGATTGGGGAAGTAACCCCACCTCAGGCTACCGCAGCCAAACAATGCTATTTTAAATACATAGAATTTGGTTCCTGTCGATAAGTAAGGTCTTCGGCGCTTCATGGGAGAACATATCTTTGATAGTGGAGGGCCTAGCATTTGCCTATTTGCTATCAGAGCAACGTGCGACGGAGTTTTAGAGGTAGGCAGCGCTGTGGTGATACCCCTGCATGTAACGTCCATGATCAGCTACTACTGTCCATCACGTGGCCCGTTTGCATCTTTGTCTAATAGAGAACCTATATATAAGGATAGAATACGCACAACCGACGTCGAGAGTCATGGAGGCCTCCCTGTCCTCGTCAAGCAGCGGGTGGTGCGCGCGGCATCTGAGCTCCTGCCCGTTATCAGTCATGGTCAGGGTCACTGCCAGAGAAGACAGCACCACGTTGTCGCCGATAATTTCCTGGATGAGACATATGTCCGATTGCACTAAACTCTTAGCAACTCATAAGTTGATTAAGATATTCCGAACAAGAAAAAGCATTGCTCAATCACCAATCTTAGTGGGAACTAAACCGGCTAAGTCACGCTTAATTTTATGACACAGATTTTGTGACTCCAAAATACTTAGGAATATCTTGAGGCGGTAACTTAGGAGTCGCCTAAGTTTAAGCAGGCCTGGGCTGGCCTTAGTGGTCTTTAATCTCGACGCTGGTGGTTTTTTTTACAAACTAGTCAAGCTTTTCACCGCCACCTTACCTGGAAAGTGACGATGCGGTCGAGGACCGTACTTTACCGTAAGCATTACAAAGGTCGTGCCAAAGTGATACCTTTTCTTCTTTGTATAAAAAAAAGGGAAGATGTCTTCGATTGAAACAATTTAGGAAATTGCAGTTCCGTAGACGGCGGAAGGGATTCGCTTCTACAAACTTTACTATGGTCTCAACTTTGTTGGTAAGACTTTATCAAGCCCCTGGATCAAGGAACAGGCACAAGGCAGTTCATCTTGGTGCTGTTGTTCTTTTCAATTTACAATGTATTTAAGTGCAACTTTGAAACGACACAACGAAAATCTGGCAAACTACAAGCATTAATATTGGTTTCGAGATCACGTCTACAAAATTTCATTGGTTTTGATAGTGTAATATTGAGTGAAATCATATCAAAATATTTCAAAACTTATTTGAATAGTCCATCATAGTATATCTTATGAAAGGGAAGTGGTTTCCTAACTTCGGACTTATATAACTTGGGTTACCATTAAGTTAGTATACCTTAAATCAATCTCTTTGGGTCCACATAACATATATTTTATAGTGTTGACAAATTAATAATAATTCCATAATAAGACCATAAGGTCTCGGCGGTCCCCGGGCTCTCGGGTGCGAGAACAAGCGGGACATTAACGCCAAGATGACGATGTTGATCGTGTTGACAAATGAGTCTACATTCTAAATCTAGCATAAGAAATCTAAAGACCCATACCTTATGCCACTTAGGGTTTAATATACGTTTGTTTAAGGTCCAGCTGACCACGGGCGGTGGTTCGGAGCCCACCACCTTGCAGTCCACCACCATAGGCACCCCCGCTTCAAGGTGCGGGTTTTCCAGCAGGATATCCACGCTGTGAGGTGGATCTGGTAGTACAGAGAATTCATCATCATTATCTAGCCAGGTAATGGCATTTATTAGATAGTTTAAGACTTGAAAATATTATACATATTACTGGGTTCGATTCAATCGCGTTAACAGGTCAAGACATAACAAACTTTAGAATTTATTTGTGCCATATTGTGGTTTTCCCGACCAACGAATTGTGGGTCTCTTAAATCTCTACTATCGGTGCAAAGTGAATTTTTTCTTGTACTCGATGACGTATAAGCACAAAGTAAAAAACGATCCACGAAGCGTGCGTCGGCCCAAACGATTCAGAAGCATAAGGTCGGATGGAAACGTCCTTAGTTTAGTTATTAGTTAGTACATATGTTTAGGTCCGCGATGCAGATTTCAGCAAGGGCAATATTCATTCATTCATGTTCTTTTTGATAAATGTTAAATTACATGTCAATCACAGTATAAGTATGTCAAGCTACAATAAATAACATATTCACTGAATACATTAGGATTTCAAAATGATAATGATTAATAATAAAATAATAATAATATATTAACATATCTTTATCAATATCTTTAGTTCCAAAAATTCACTATAACTATAGAATAACCGCTTGATAAGCCAATTGCGCAGCCTGTTAGTAAACATGGGCATGCTGGTGGCGGCGACGACTTCGGGCGGCAGCCGGTTGTACACGGCCGGACCCATCACATACAATACAAGCAATAAGTAGAAAGGTTTGTCGAATTCAAAGTCTGCAATGTAAAAAGGTTATTGGAAATAGGAAATTGATTACTTACATATCATTTTGAGGATAATTCTGGCCGAGATTGGATCAGTGACGTCAGCTGTTTGGGCGATGCACTCGTAGTGGTCGTTAAGGTCCTCACGGGACAAGTTGCGAAGATGCATGACAGCGCGGAGTTCACCGTCCTTCTGGGGCCCGGAGTGCGCGATCACCACACCTTCTTTATTCCATGTCAGACTTGTATCCGGTCCAGCTAGGGATAATAATGGATGTTCATTAGCAATATGGTAGGACTCTGTCAACCCTGAGGAGTCTGCCTGGGTGAGTACCATCGCCTTGTCTATTCCTGCCACCAAACAGCAATGCTTGCATTGTTGTCTTCCGATTTGAAGAATAAGGTCGTCAGCAAAATGATAAATGTCCTCACAGTGACAAAGCACCTGCGGATTTGCATTTTTGCATTAGCCAAATATCTTGCTTGCGAGACCGATGACCAAGGTAGAGTGACATACGTTCCGGAGTCCAGGAACTGGATGGGTGACCGTTAATCTAGTCCGTACTTCAGTAGCGCAACGAGCCACTAATACCGACGTTAATCAAGGTCTTACACCGGGGACTCTAAATTACCTCTCGAGACTGTTCAACCAGTCTCGAGAGCTAATTACCTCCAGGCATATTCTTATTATTATCGGAGCGTCGGTGGCCGAGTGGTTACGGTATACGACTCGTAAGCGAGAAGTACCGGGTTCGAATCCCACTGCGGCCATGCACCAATGACTCTTAGTTATGTACAATAGTTGAATGCTAACCGATGCTCGAACGGTGAGGGTAAACATCGTGATTAAACCTGCACATTCAGGAAACTGAATGTTCAACCATGATTCAATCTGGTCAGGTTCCTCTGTAGCAGGGTCGCTGGAGTACAGATGGCAGTCGCTTCACTGTAATTATCTGATCTGGTCAAGGCGGACCCCGGGCCCTCATGCGCGAGAGCATAACCGGGACATTAACGCCAAGATGATGATATACTTATCATTATAAAGGCCTAACCATCTTCTACGATGCAGGCCATCGCGAGATCTGAGCCGAGAGCCAGTGGGCCGACGTGCCTGTTGGTCACGTCTTCGCCATTTTCCGTCTTGATCTGTACGGGAGGGGGGGGATCTGCGGAACAGAACATTGAATAAATTATGCAAACAAACGTACAATTGTTACATTAAGCCGCTGCGCAAAAAGAGGAATGGTATAACTTCAGCGGTCTATGGTTGTGTGTGTGTGATTGTGCCACCGTACCTCCTGAATGGATAGACCAATTTTGATGTATCTTTTTAATTTAAAGCCATTATTTGGTTAATTAAATCGGTTTAGTAAATTAATACATATTTGGGTACGTATAGAAATTGTCAAGGGGTTTTTCGAATCTATTAGTCGTAATATTGTTTTGATAGTGGTTGAAAGATTTGGATTCATATTTTAATAGGTTAATAGGTAATAGGTCCCACAACCGAATCTTCGGCCGCATCGTCACTTACCAACAGGTGTGATGGCGGTCAAATGCCTGTATTATGTAATATAAAAAAAATTAAGTAGATAACAAAACATATCGTAACAATATTTAAATGTATATAATATATCTCCCACAGTCCAACCCCACGAGGCATGGTGCAACCACTGAGCGACAATGTTGACAAGTCCTGTGGTCACCAGTGGCTTTGTGGAGACACCTCGAAAGATCTTTTATAAAGAACCTATTGTCTCGAAGCCAATTGGCGTGAAAATATTGCCCCAGAGGTCCTGGTAACAACTGCATTTTCGGCTTGATATCTAATGGTATGAAAAGCTGAATTTTCTCAGATTTCCGCATTGAAATACCTCGGTATGGTCAGAACTTCGGTTGCGACATTTAGATTTGTAGGTAAATCTACATTCCTTATTTCGGGAGTTATCTAGGCGCCTAGTCGAAATTACAAATCACCAGAAGGCTGGCCTCTTCTTGTGTCAGCGTTTAAGCCTCGCTATTCAGCGAGGCAACGCGGCCAGCCCTCGGGGGACCTTTCCAAATTCGGAGAACATGGGTCAATTTTTTATGTTTACTTTGGTTAGAATTAAGGTACTGTTTTTGTTAGAGTAAGGCTTTTTTTAAATCATAATAATAATATTTTATTATCTGAATATCTTTTTCTAAATTAAATAAATTCTAATCTACACTGTAATTATATATACATAGCACACTGTGCGTTATTTGTGCAAAGCTGTGTCAATAAAACTGCGGGTTAGCTGCGAATAATTTAATTGTACGCAATAAAATAGTTTCACTGTAATCAATAGCGAGCTGTGATTTATATGTGGTTAACAATAAATACGTATGAAGCAAATCCTAGCGTTCACAATATATTATTTTACAAGGATATCTAGAGTTGCCTGAAACAAATATAAATTGAAAATGGTTGCACAGATAGCGTCAATAATCAATAATACTTTGTTGTAAGAAACCTCGACAGAGCAAAAAACTATTGACACTGCCTGAAAATATTATTGACACTGCCTGAATTGAACCAGCATCCGCATCATAGCATTCGCACACAATAGCGAAGGAGTTCGCACACGGTACTTTGAAATGGCGACACAGAGCCATATATCCAGTGGAGAAAACAAGCCAGTCCGCATTACCCGATATTCAATCGGAGTTATACCACGCAGCTCGCATTCAGAAACACTACTATGTCTGACGGTGCCCGCTGACGCACAGGATTCCAACTGACAATACGAAAATTGAGCCCGAAATTTAAATTAACCAATCATAAAGCCGTAATTGACCTTAGCAGACGAGCACTTTGAGAACGCAAGGCTACTATTGTCAAGACAAGTATTGTTTGTGAATACGAGTGTAAGAGCCCATACGAACGCGATTTCTGCGCGATTTGTGCCAAATGTTTGTAATTTTGGTTTTTATTCTAATTACAGAAAGCTTACTTTATTATCTGCAAATAAACGCACAGCGTCCACACAGGTTTCGAATCGCGTCCACACAGGTTTCACGTCGCGCCCGCCTAGTCACAGCGTCATCATATGCGCCAGTATTGTAGGCTGTAAAACTACTGTACGGCGCAACTGTACTAGGCGAACGCGATGCGTACGCGATTTGTAAGCGGGCAATAAGTTTAGCGTGAACTTTAGCTTGCCATTTGGTGACACAACCGCGCCGCAAGTCGATGACAAGTGATTAGAGCAAGAACGTGCAAATTCACTCTACTAGTGAGGTTGCTCCATCAAGAGTACGGATAGCATCGCAGTCGTTACATCCAACTTGGGTCGCTTGTGTGGTTGCACGTGCGAATTGCCTTAATAATGAAGCCACCCAAACCACGACCAGCGCCCACTCACCAACAATGACGAGGTGTAACACATAATCCACGGCCGGGGAAGCCTGGTAGTGCACTCTACATCGGTAGGTGCCCGCGTCACCGTCTTCCACGGAAGGGATGACCAGCGATGTGACGTCACACACGCCGCCGGAGCTTGCGCACAATTGGTCCTCACGGTGTAATCTGTATGAGATCATTGGTCAAATCGATTAAGGGTCTAAGTTAAATAAGTAAAGCGGAATTATGGAAGGCGAATCAGTCGTTCAAATAAATAATAAAGAAGAAGATTGGGAAGTAGCCACCTGTGAGAGAAAGCGATTAAGCGAGCTAGAGAGGACTGCTATCAAACTAAACATATTTCTATAGATAGAAAAAGGAACGCAAGCTGTGTAATCTATAAAACATATTTAGTTGTATAAATCCAGCTATGAGTATAAAGGGTGTACTAGTAGTCAGTTTGAACTTTTGAACGCTCAGTTTAATAAAGAAAACATCATAATTACCTGCTCAAGTCGTGTTCTTCCGGATACCGGTACACCATTTCGTCGTCTTTCAGCCATAGCACATATGCGCTGGGTCCATCCAGGAACAGTTTCCCCTGGCCGCAGGGAACCCGCGCGGTCAGCCCGCGAGCAGCTCTTGCTCGCACCTCCCCTATATTTTCTGCAGCTGTCAGTACAGGCGGGTTCACTTCACGTCTCAGAAGAAATAATTCGCTTCGCTCATAGGTAGGTATATTTCGTTGATATTTCCGAGTTTCATATGCTTATAAATTAGTAGGTCATCATCATTTGCCTGCCCTTATCCCAATCATTTGGAGCCGGCACGGTATGTTTTCTTTCTCCAGTCATCTCTTTCCCTTATAAATTAGTAGATATTCTTTATTTTTAACAGCGTAGGCATCTCATCAAAATTCCTGACAAACCATTGCTAGGCCGTTGAAGGAATGAATTTTGATCATACTTATGAAAATTACGTTAATCATTTTTTTCTATGCAGGCGTGAGTCGCGAGATGCGTCGGGTGTTATTAGTTGTTGACTAAATATTTGAAAATATAGAAATAAGTTTTATTTATTTACGGCTAATAAGAATATGTAGCTACTAATTTGCAATGAAAAACAAAGATGGGAAAAAACAATCGTTCGTACAAAATTTAATTAGACATGTACTGGGTACCCGGTTTGGATCCGGTACCCGGCGTAATTAACCAGTTTTAAAGAACATATAATTTTCAAAATAAATTTTATTTTTATTAAACAAATCTAACTTGTTGATAGTGCGATTTGCTCGACATTCATTTGCACATCCATTTCTTCAAATTGAACTAGGTGTTTCCAAAAGCCGGTCGTAAATGATCTTATGTTAGCATCTTTTTCTTTATCGTATCCACGACATCCCTGATTTTCTACCTCATCCTATTACAGCTTATAATTTTTTGGTTGAATTGGACATATTATTATCACAAGATACAGGGCGCGAGAAAGCGAGCGAGTGTAACGTGTTTCTTGGCCGGGTACCCCGCGCCGGGAACCTGGGTACCAGGCAGATTGGACCGCCGGGATACCCGGCAGCCCGGCACTTTTCTTATGAGCACTGCAAAGGACTGGAACTCTCTGCCCGAGTCATTGTTCGCCGATAAGTATAACCTTGGGGTCTTCAAATCAAAAGTGAATAGGTATCTTCCAGGCACGCATACTACATATTCGGCCTCATCGTCGCTGTCCATCAGGTGAGTTGAGGTCAAATGCAAGTCTATTGATAATAATAAAAATAAAAAAGTCAGTTACCCGGCAAACCCATTACCCGGTACATCTCTAGATTTAATACTACTAAAGTTATGTATGTAATGCTGTGTTAGTTAGAATATTTTTGGTCAACATTATAGTTAATATGATATTTAAGTTTTAAAATTATTAATTGGTGAACAAAATTTATTAGAGCTTTTAAACCTTCGGCTTCGGCCGAAGATTGTGGCGATCGCAGATTACTCGGCTTCGGCTTCTGCCAGAAATTGATCTTCAGTCGGACACTACAGAATATTCAGCACATCCGGGCGCTTCGGCACATCCGGTTGTTTGTCGGTGTTAAAACAACTAATATAATGTTTATTTATTGTACACAAGATGTATTGTATATGCTTTGGTTAATGACTAATAATCTTTCACCCCAACGTCAAAAGAATAAGTTTTATATACGATTGTTAGACTCAAGAATATAACTTTTGTGTTTTTTTATGTGTTAGTAGTACTTACTATCCGTGTTTTTTACCAAGCCTGATTAGTAGGTACTAACCTTTATATTTTAGTGCTGTACCACTATTTCAGTCCTTACTCCTGTAATTTTTAGTCTCTGTACGTCTCCACTTCGCTTTATAGATTATACACCTACAGAGACATTCCTTGTTTCTTTTGTTTTTATTATTTCATACAGCTGAGCTTACGCAGCTCTTAAACGGCCTAACACACTATATAACTCTTCGACCTTTTAATGCTAGTAGTTTTCCTCTTTAATTTATATTACGTTGTTTTTTTTTACTTTTATAAAGGAGCGGCATTGTCTTCGGTCAAAGCCCCATAAATAAAGATTTTTAAAAACGCTCGCGCTCCGCTCGCGAGCTGTTGCTGCAACAGCGCAAGCTAGAGAGCGAGATAACTATAACTCGCTCTTGCAGTAAGCGAGACGGAAAGATTTATTATGTCGCGCAACAAAAGCTTTTTTTATATTATAGAAGACAAGCATTTGACCGCCATCTCACCTGTTGGTAAGTGACGATGTGGCCGAAGATGGAGCATGCCCATCTTAGAACAGCCTATTTACTCTAGCCTTGAAGGCACCCAGGTTATATTGAGACACTCGCAGGCAACGCGTTCCATTTCATAGCCGTACGCATTATAAAAGAATTTAGGGTCTACCAAATCAAAAACCCGTAATTCATGGTCTTAAGAAATATCTCAAGGCATGCTCACGATGTCGGAGGCGAAGATCCTCTATGGGTCGCTGAGCCATTATGGTAAGTAGATTAGATTAGATTTATTTACTTCTCTAGACAGTCAACACGTTTAAAAAATATATTATATAAATACATTTTTGTGAATAGATCGCCAAACAAGTGCCACAAACTAGCCTGACCCGGCGGCCAAAACTGGAACCATCAAGATTGGAAAGTAAGCTACCTTCTTGGTTAAGAAATTCTTTTTTGCCCTGTGACGTGAACATAGAGAAAAAATGTTATATACATAAGGACTGGAACTGTGGAAAAATTTGCGGCACTTAATTTTGAAATGTATTTTTAATTACAGATATTTGCCAACAGCGACGCCCGTCGGGTCAGTGTTTGTGGCACTTCTATTTGCGTTTTATACATTATGTTCTGAAGGGTTCTACGATACAATACAATAGTGAATTGATGATATCTTACCAGAGCTTCTCATTGCGCAGACGACCATTACGGCCATTGTGACGAGGACCCATAGGCGAACCATGGCGGCTGTGAAATAAAAATACCTTTTAATATGCTTTCTAGGTTTATAAGCTATATTCTAATAAAAGTTGCACAAGAGATAATTAAACATACGACTCATGAACAACTTATCTCGCTGTTCTGCTACACCACACTCAAAATCCGACAAGTACTATAAATCCATACTATGAATCGGGTGCAGTGTGTGTCATCATCACAGCCCATAGATGTCCACTGCAGGACTTAGACCCTCTCCCAGGAGAGGGGAGGATATTGCCATCTCCACTCTTGGCCGGCGAGTTGGAGATCGCAGTGATGCAAGTATAAGAAAAAATTAATGCTGCTGCCCATGTTCCAGCCAACGAAGACTGTAGATCTTTTGCCTCGACGCTGTTTGCCTTGCCAGTTGTGTGTTTGTACATAAATCTGCAGACATGGTAGATGCCTGCTATTTCGCGGTCTTGCCTATCTATTTGGACATAACTAATTCGGATGTGGTCAGAGAGATTGTCGGAAGATTGACTATGAAGGGTCATATTATGCGCCAAAATTGTATGTAGAACTTATCTGTAAAAGACTTAACTCACTATTTTATATTATTTTCTTTACATGGAAAACCATCAGCTTATAATACAAGAATATAAAACTTAAATAAAAACAAAATGCCAATCACAGGTTCTCACACATTAAATCGCAAACCATTCTACGATAAGAACATCCCATTTTTTAAATTATTATGTATAAAAACATGTATGTAATAAATAAAATAGGTATATAGCATTATTCTGGCCCGCCGCGACTTCGTTCGCGTGTTGTCCTACCCTATAAACCTTCGTCTTGAATCAATATATTGTTGAAAGCCGCATTAAAGTCCGTTGCCTAGAAGATCTAACATACACACATACATAGTTAGATACATAGAGACGGACAGTAAAACCAGACTTTATTTTATACCATGTAAAGATATGCAAAAACACTCTGTGCAGTGTGAGCCACGCACTATGTATGAAACTCAAACGCCTACTGGCCCCATACTGGCCTGATATGGCCCCATACTCAACTACTGAGTTCTTTACAAACATAAAATCGTTGACCCAGTCATGAAACCTTGGTTTCAATGTTTTATTTTTTTAAATAAGAATGCGTTGACTTCATTATTTTTATATGTAATTGTATGATGCATTAGATATTGTCATAATTTATTTATTTGTTCATCATATCAGCCAGAAGACGCCCACTGCTGGGCATAGGCCTCCCCCAGAGATCTCCACAAAGGCCGGTCCTGTGCTTTTCGCATCCAGCTGGTACCTGCGATCCTTACCAGGTCGTCAGTCCACCTTGTGGAAGGCCTACCCACGCTGTTATTGTTGTTTATTTGTTCGTATGGCATTAATAGCCGAGTCGCTAATTATAACCTAATTGTAATAATGACTGAATTATATGATATAATTCAATTTATAAGTAATAGAATATAATTAATAATTGTACCTAGACATATATTTACCAATATATGATTCTATAAATATAAAAATGACATGTTAATATTACTATTTATGAATAAATATATGATATGATATGATATGATGGAAAAAGGCCTAACTAAGCACTCGCTTTGCAGACCGATAGTCTGTATTGAATGGACCGAAATCCTCATAATTACACAACCTTTTGAAACTCACGCAGCTACGCTACAGTATGGCGCTTATAATTGGTAGTCGCTTCAGGTATTATGACGTATTAGTGCACAAAGCTCTATTAGGCGGTCTGAGTGGCCATCATAGCCAATGACAGTCCACTTAGGCTCTCCCATTAAAGGGGATGGTATTGCCTTGTGTAGCACCCATTCCCCTGCCCCTAATATTTGAACCTACTAACTTACATGACTGAGATGTCTCTAGCTATAAGACGTGTAAATTACACATAAATACATTGGCCGTACATCGTGATCGTCTAGCTTTACATACATTATAAGGACCCTCTACGTTGTGTGTTTGATGAAATCGTAAGCCAAAATAACACCTTTAAGTTTATAAAATATCGCCAAATTAAAGGAAAACTTCTATAGGGAAATGCGTTAAATAGAATCACCGAACGGAAAAGTAAATCGTACAACTAGCGGGAGATCAAATCCGCACATAAAGTAAGTGACAATCAAATTTTGTATGAGTAGACAAAACAAGCAAAATATAAATTAAGAAACATGCAACTTCGCTCTAAAACTGATCATCATCATATCTGGTCGGCGGGCGATCGACACACGTCGCCGCTTCGAGCATTAACCTTTTTTTTCTTCGTGACCACTCCTATACCTATGGCTGCGAGATTTGCCTAACATAGAACTGACTCTAATGTGTTGTGAAATATGGACCTTTAGGTCTCGGAAATAGCCTTATCGACAGGAAAACCTAGGCTCCCTTCCAACCTACACACCAGGCCAACACATGAACATATAGACCACATGTCCTGTTCACGCGTCCAGCGAAACCTCGACATCGAACGAACCAGTGACCTATTGTCTACTCCGATCAAACCGTCACACGTATTCCGATCATCTCGTCGTACTTCCGTTCCGGCCTAATTTGTTTGCAAGCGATCGAGAGACTATTACTTTAATTTTTATACGCGCACGCGGTATGTATCCCTATTGGAGTCGGGACGCTGAGCCTACCTATCGAACTAACTCGATCTTCCATGTCCGCGAACTAATTGTCGTTAAAGCATTAAAAGCACTATGTTTTTAAGCGAACAAGGGGCAGAGCCATACCAAAATCCTTTGGCAAACCCACGGTGATAAACGGTCTAAAAGTACATGGAGCACAAATCAGTTTCCCGATCCTACTCAACAGAGCGTGGTCCACGTCCGATCCTGCCCTGGTTCCCTGTGTAGTGATGTTTGCTATGGGCGGGACGAGTCATAAACGTGTATAAACAAATTTAAAATAAAATAATATTGAGCTAAAATGAGTAAATTACGCAAAAAGAAAAGAACCCCGACACGTTTATTGACCCGGTGACAACAGGTGACGTTCGGCTCGGCAAGAGGCGCAGAACACATTACCAGAACTGTGCCCATAAGCGTACTCTAAGTGATAGTTAATTTTTATTCATTTGAGAATTTATTTTACGGACGTGTCGGATTTTATTATTCTAAACAGTGTATTTAAAGAGAATAACTAGTAATCGGTTTAATTTGACTATACAACTTTCAGTATCTACAGCACAAAACTATGCCTATCTTCATCTTTCACTCTTTAGTATAACTACGTGATGGCCCTACCAAAATATAAATATAACCACCTTAAATTATATAATTAAATATCAGACTTACTGCAAATGCTCGTACAAAACGCAAATCACCAACACATCCGAGTATAAACTAAAATAGTGGACGATAGACAGCACTATGAAACCACCACACAAGAGATACCTAATGCTCGTACAAAACGTAGACCATCGACACTAGCACTCGACAAAATTCTCGACAATACCACCCGGTTCCTGCGCACGCGCACTCTTCGTATCAAGGAAATATCCCTAGCCGAAGAACCACCTAGTCCCGGAAACTTAGACCAACTGTCGTTCCCGTCTTTCTTCCCTTAGCCCCTCAACCCCGCATCCCAACACGTGTTACGCATTTTCTCCATGAATGACAAAGTCCGCTTGTCGGCTCTCATTTGTTTTTTTCCGGGACTATCTATTAGCATTTGTAATTAAAAAATATATCGACGAGACGTTCATGGCAACTGCAGATGATAAAAGTAAAGAAATGCTCTCGCCTGCCATAAAGACAAACGCGCGTACCATTTTTGCTAAATTATTACAACAAAAACTAGGGAACTAGGGAGGGTAAAAGAAGGAAGTCAGCGCCGTTTCTTAGTAAATTGTCGCCTAAAACATCTTAATAAATCCTGTGTCTGACAATAGCTCACATGAACGCAGCGGCGTCGGTTAAAGTCCCGAAAAAGGCATTACGAAAACGATACTTTGTTTTATTTGATCTATGGTATTTCCAAATTGCTAAAGCGATCACAATGCACCCAATATAAAACTTGCCATTAAAGTAGTGTGCTATTATTTTGTCATGCATGCATATTATTTGGCATTCGAACATGCGCATTTAAACACGACATACTTTTCAAAATCACATACTAATAGCTATGTAGGTAATAACTAATCTACTGGAACGTTCTTATGGAACATAATGACCTTGTGTAACCATGATCCAATCTGGTCAGGTTGCCCTGGTAGCAGGGTCACGGAGTTCAAATGACAGTCGGTCTACTGTAATCAATGTTCTGCCAAATTCTGGATCACGGTCAAGGTGGGCCCCGGGCCCTACAGCACGAGAGCACAAACGGGACCTTACCGCCAAGATGACTATTATTATTTTTATAATAAATCCTAAGGCTCTTGTAGCTTTAGAGATAGCAACATTAATGTAGCTATCAAATAATAATTTCGCATCGTAAACAATTCAAAGGTCTCTATGAACATCTTTCGCTTTATTAATTCATTTTTTAAATTATAATCGAAATGGGTTCGTTTCCGAGTGTAGGTGCCCACATTACATTTAGATGGATTTATGTCTAATCTGTTTGTCACACAGTAATATTCAAGTCACAGGAGTGTAAGGTACCCAAGCTACGCCAATCAATTCGAAAACAATTTTTATTCAAACGATTTAAATGTTTATTGGGGTCCACGCGAAGATTTGAAAAAACATTTTACGCTCGTACGATTCGGATGTGGAATGAGCTCCCAGCCACAGTGTATCCTTTGGACTATGACATGGGATCGTTCAAGAGGTATATTAGAGGTCTCCTTAGTGGCGGGCAACGCATTGGTGGCTGGTGTTGCTGATGTCCATAGGCGGCGGTGACCACTTTCCATCATGTGGCCCGCTTGCCTGTTTGTCTACCGTGTTACATAAAAAATGTATATATTTATTTATCGACTGTAACAAAGGAAAGATCAGAAACAGTATTTGAAAAATCACTACAATTTATGTCAACGGAGGAAGGGTAACCAGGGGTGCACATACTCATAAAAGAAGACTGGAAGTAATGCCTTGCAGTAGGTAAGTAATAGCACGTACCCTATCTAGTTTGGTGAGGGAACAATGTACCCGGTGAGTGCAACCCTAGCATTAAGTAGATTAAGGGCCGATTTTTCAATCCTCAGTCTAAACATATCAGTCTGATAAGTTATATGCGGCTAAAATAAAATTTTATCATTACTTCATATATAATTGAAAAATTATAGTTTGTTTTAATTCGACAGTATTTCTTTATCGGACAGAATTTTTTAAATATATTTATTTATACTTCATGCACAAGCAGTACTTTGGCGGACTTAAAGCTAAAATAGCATTATCTAACAGTCGACCAGGAGAGATAACAATTGAAAAAGGTCTGCGGTGCAGGAGGAGAACATGATTTATCTGAGTTGTAAGATTGTTTCACTTAATAAATAACCACGAAACGAATAACAATTTTTCCCTTCAATATCCTGATCATCGGTCCACCTTACTACATGGCGATCCTACCTACTCCACCATGGAAATCAAGAACAGAAGACATTGCACACTGCTGGACAAGAAACAGAAGACAGTAGAAAACAATACCTGCATATTTTACAAGAAAGAAAGAGAAATATTTTACGGAAAAACAAATTAAATTGAGAAGGTACGGATACAAGGAACTGTAAGGAGAATATACGGCAAGATATGTAAGATTTCTTATGAAGAGGAAAACTTACTCAAAGGAAGAAGTTTTCATTGCGTAAACGTACCAGCGAGTCACAAACTACCAGCGAAATTCATTAAATTACTGTACTCGTCATCCTCAGCGAAGCCATACTCTAAGCCCCTGAAAGCGCCTCTTTACAAATTTCAGAGCTTTTTCGAGACCAATTAAGAAATAATACCTGAAGTAGTATTACGTAAGACTTAGCCCAGCTTTTAACGTTATTTTGTATGAAATTTTTTGTTTAAGTATCAGACAGTAAACCAATTAACTTATTAATTGGCAGCGGAGCTAGCTAGTTATTAAAGGCATTAGCGGGGATTTAGAATTTGAAGGCTAATTGGTATTTGACTTGATAAGCAATGGATATTTAGGGAAAATGTTTTACATATTTAAATTTTATCTTTATAGTCAATTTGTGAAATTTATCTGTGGTATCTCGTAAATGGCTGATGGTAATTATGCTATTGTACTTATCTTATTGTTGTGAGCTATGAGACATCCAAATACAATAAAATAAATAATGTGAAAACAAAAATTGCTCAACCGATGGTATTTTTTCTTTTTTTGGCCGTGTGGTGTCCGGCAGAGTAGAATAGCACCAACCGCTTACACTCATGAGTGTCGTACAAGGCGACTAATGTTTTCGAGGCAAAATATCAAGAGTCTCCTTAGTCTGGAAAATGGGCAGCAGCATTTTCCATTGTTATATTTAAACACTGCGATCTCCAACCCGCCTGCCAAGCGTGGACATTATGGCATTAACCTCCCCTTTCGTGGGAGAGGACCTTATTCCGGCAGTGGACTGTTACGTGCTGATTATTTCCTAAAAAGGTATGTCGCAACCATCAACTACAAAAATAGTATTTTAAGTTTAACTAATTTTACCAATAAATAATGACCAATCATATTTGATACCCGCTCCGAGGACGTCGGTGGCCGGGCGGTTAAGATATCGTAAGCGAGAGGTACCGGGTTCGAATCCCGCTGCAGCCATGTATCAATGACTCTTTCCTAAGTTATGTACATTAGTTGAATACTAACCGATGCTCTTATGGTGAACAAACTTACCGTTACCAACTTGTTAGAGCATAGAACGTGTCTTAAGGACAATATTGATCCAATCTATGTGAAACCCTATCGAGTTGCACACTCATTACAACACGAATTAAAAAGAAGCTAAATGACGTGTTATTAAATAACAGACTTGAGTAATCCACTTCGGAATGGAACAGCCTCGTTTTACCCGTTCCCAAAAAAGTGGATAAATCCAACGGAAAAAAATGGCGGATGGTAGTGGATTATAGACAACCAAATAACAACATAAAAGACGATACATTTTCGCGTTTAATGACCAATGTCTGGTCTAAACTATGAAAAATGATATATTTATCTAGATGACTGCATTGTTATCGGGAAATCTTAGAAAGACTAAGAAAAGTTAACTTAACAAGTGTTAATAGCGATTTTAAGAGATTAAGTAATCAGTTAAAATTTGATTTAGGAAAAGAAAAGAAATTGTTTATGGATCACAAAATAACGTCGAAAGGTATTTTACCCGACGACAGTAAAATTAATTGCAGAATTATCACATGCCAACGAACTCCGACGAAGTAAAACGTTTTGCAGCGTTTGCAAATTATTATAGACGATTCATATCTTACTAAATTCGCAAACACTGTGTACCAATTAAATCAAACTGTAGAATTTAAGTGGACACAGGAAAAATAGATTTGCCTACAGACTGATGCATGTAAAAGGGGCACATATATGTGGAATACTAACCAATAATAGCGATTGGCCAATTACGCCAGGTTGGCCAGCGTACGCCGACGTAAATTGAACCAAGCTGACACTCGATATCCAATTATTCGCTCAGAACTATTAGCCATACTAGCAGGAGTTCAATAATTTCCACCCTATTTGTACGGAGGTAACTAAATTTAAGCTTTATCTTGAAGAATATGAGTTGAAATCGAGTATGTTGCGAGTCGAAACAACGCAGCTGCAGATGGGTTGAGTCGAATATTCATTTCATGCAACGACGTAAAGTCCATGACGTAATATCTTGTCCCAATGTTAACTAGAGCACAAAGTAAAAGCTTACAGCCACATACCAAACAGACTCATTCGACATTACAGAACCCTTCGTCTAATAGGTTTAATTACTGTAGTTCTAAAATGACCCAAAGACATTATAGAGTTAAAAATAAATAAATTCAACAATAACTATTACCAAGTTGACGAAAATTGTGTTGAATGCAGCGGAAAAAGTATGTGTATATGCCGTTATCTACCCGAGAGGTGTTAGCGAAAGATTAAGAGACCTTATGTAGAAGGTTAGGCATAAAAGAGTTATTAATAACAAATAACATAAAAGTAAATACACATGTAAAAAGTCTTGTACAAGCCTTTAAAGAGGATAATATTATTTCCCCGCCATGTTTAATTTAAAAAAATATTACATGAGACACTGATAAGATAACGTAAGCCCTTAAGACGAGCAAATACTCAAATGACTGCCACATTCTACTAACAAGCCCTCGCGCAGGCTACCATAGGATATTGTGTAAGCTCTAATTAATGAATGCTTACAATAATCTATTGTTATTGAGTAATTGATATTGCATCCAGCTTAATCTAGTAAATTGCATTGATTACGGTAGCGTTTGTCATATGAATAGTGAATATAGAGATATATCTATTTTCGACGTCGATGGATGGAAGATTATTACAGCGCCGAAATAACTGATTTTACGGAATAAATCATCGGAGTTTCACTACAGTTGATTAATATGAAAAGGAATTATTAATTAACAGGCATTACGAGGCACGTTGGTGAATTCGTAATAAGTTGCAAGCAATGCCAATTGCATACACATTACACATGTCAAAAATCATTCGGAAGAGCCTTTATAGTCGTAATATAAACAGTGTAACTTCTTAGTCACCCTAATACGTATTTATCTGTATATATATAAAGTGTAGATATAATAAACATCATTTCACATATTGTGAATTGGCCGTAAGCGAGTGATCGTCTAGTTATCGATTTAAATTTTGGGACCCATTACGTTGTGTATAAATTTTGAAAAACGTCACAAGGAATATGTAAGTTTATAGCAGTACTCTGTAAATCAACCACATGAATATTCGGAAATATTCAGAAATGAATAAGATTCCGTTCACATAAATAAAAGTAAAATCAAATATCAAAATCCGCACAAAAGAAACATAAATCCACGTAAATAAGTTGATTAAAATGTAATCCACGCAAATCGAAATAGTCATACAATTTATAAATTCCGCACAAGAAATCAAACAAGGTATAAAGTAAACATGCGACTTAGCTTTGAAAGCTCTCGAAACGGCAAACGGATTCTTCTTTCTTCTGTGGCCATCCTAACACTATTTTCGCGAAACCCTAAAATTTCTTAAATAATATGGAATTAAGACCTTTACGTCTCGGAAACCTACCTAATCGATAGGATATACTGAGACTCCCATCCAACCTAACATCTCAGGCCTACAGGGTCGTGGCTGGACTACATTTCCAGCCTACGTGCCGTTCCAGCGAAACCTTTGACATCAATCGGCCCAATAACTAATGTTTAATCCTTTCAAACCATCACACATATTCCGATCGTCACGTCAAGCCTAACTATGGTCCTACCTATCGACTCACAAGTCATGGAGAGACAATTTTTTAATTTTTTTTAATTCGCGCGTGTTCACAGTAGGCGTGAGGGACGCTAACGACTCAGACCAGGTTTCGATCCAAACTCGAGATTAATCTCCGTAGGCAAATGTTATTAAAGCTTTAAAAGCACAAAGGTACTTAAACGGAACATGGGTCTAAATCGTACCAGAATTCGGCGGCAAACCTAGACGTAGACTTAGTTAGAGCGCCTAGGCCATCGAAGACATTGTCGGGTTCGTGCGCCAACTCATTCTCTTAGAGTGTATTCGATGTCACATCCGAACCTGTGTCCCAGGTTAGTTTCTATTGCTTTTTATACAGTGAGGGTGACTACTGATGATATGTAATTTGGTAATCTTTTTCTTTTAAATTTGTGTTTTAATCACCTTTCACACTTACATTGAAATCTCTAAGAGCCCTAATAAATACTCTTAACTACCACAAAAGTAATTATAATGTAACTTACTGTTAGCTTTCGAAACTTAGAAACAAAGATAAAACCAAAACAAACCAAATCACTGACACTATGGAGATAAAAACATAGATAGAGAACGAAATAAACGTCACAAGCTGAAAATAACACAAAGTAATAAAGCACAAATTAATTTAACAAATCACACGCGAGTTGTAATGAATTCTCCCGTGGAAATTTGCAAAACCTGGGGTTTCATAGTTACGGAAATGGATACAATGATGTTTACGCGACGCACCCCAGGGGCTGACTGTCTCGTTTCTACTACCCTGACCACCTTGCTTCGAATCCATATCTTAAAAATTCCTACAGTTTAATATTTCAAACAAACAAAAAATCAAATATTTCTAATTTTATGAGGTTTAAGCGACTGCTCTTATAACGTTCGCACATCCATAAATTTTACAAACTGTTCCTGAGAAACCGAAAATAGTTAAATGTTACAACAGCTAGGGATGTATTACACACGACGTTTTATTTATTCAACGGTGCGATTAAATTTAAAAAAACGCAAAGAAAAATACGCAAGCAAATGAATTCGATATGGAATTCCTTTAGACCTAAAGTTATAGTATAGGGAAGTATGAGTAACCAATATAATGACATTTTAGGTACTATAAACTCAACGTAATGTTAAATTAGACCGAGTATAGATTAATACCGAGGTTTCATTTCAAGTAGATTAAAATTAAGTTCTACACTAATTTAATATTTGGTTGTACTTTAATTCAATTATTAATTTCGATATTTCGTTGAAACGTATCTATATATTCACATTACTATCACTTGTGGGTATTTTTTCATGGGTCCCATAACTTTTCGCCCAACTTTTAAAATATTCCTGATATTCTGCCTGTCGTTCAGCTAATCAATAGCGTAAATTTATTACGTGCTTTTGAAGTAAAATGTTTCTCTTAACGTCAAATAAATCGTTTAAGTATTACAAAACCAAGTATTGGTTAAGTATTTGAGAGCATTTGTTAAAATAAATCATGATAAGCAAACAATTCAACCACACACTGCTCTGTGCATGATATGCCTTATTATTTCTAAGTCTATCAACTATAAACATACGATAAATAAATTAATTGTACGGTGACGAGCTCATGG
Source organism: Blastobasis adustella (assembly GCA_907269095.1). Taxonomy (NCBI): domain Eukaryota; kingdom Metazoa; phylum Arthropoda; class Insecta; order Lepidoptera; family Blastobasidae; genus Blastobasis; species Blastobasis adustella. Next base: position 32,093,922 of record OU026114.1, on the reverse strand, counting down.
TACATAGTGATCGTTAAAACAGCTAGCTCAGCATTTAATAAACTAAGTCTTTATATTATGGGACGAATAAGAAAACAATTCAAATTTAAAGATTCAATGTCAAAGTTCAAGTTTAAGTATAAAAGTTAGTAGCCTGATCTATCAAAGTTCGTAGAGGCTTATCCGCTACGAACCAGACATTTGCACAGTTGCGCAAACTTTTGTTAAGAATTTTATATTACGTTACGTACCAAACAAAATCACAACCAACCAGGGTATTGAATTCATGTCTCCGTCGTGAGGAAGGAGTATGTGTGTGTGTGGTTCTTTATGTTATACGGCAGACAAACAGCTGATGGAAAGTGGTCACCGCTGCCTATGGACATCAGCGACACCAGGGGTGTTATTAAATATAAAAAAACTAAACAACTGCGTATCATCACCCGACGACAGGTACCGTAGAAAATAAATATAAGGTGCAAAGCTCAAAATACAGTACAACAATAACATAACTAAATGGAGCTCTTGGGTGCCCCATTGGAGTTTTTCGTTTAACTCTACAGTGCACCCCTAAACAAACTATGCTCCATTTGAATTAGGTTTTGAAAAACATTGTATTTTACCCAGTAACTTACAGGAAGAAATTGAACCATTGTATAATATGATTGTTATGTGAAAGAGTTAAAATATCGGTTACAAAAACCCTCAGAGCAATATAGTGATAGTTATTTGTTGAAAACATTTGTTTTGTATAAAATAAGTTAATTTTTGCTGCGAGTTCCGACTTTAAATCATGATTTAGCGAAATGATTCTTTATAATAATTTAGACTATTCAGCACAGAGAGTGATTTAATAGCACAAGTCATAACATATTTGCTCTCGTGTTAGACACATAATTTTTCACATTTCTTAGAACTTCAGTAAAAAAGTGTTTTAATTCTATTATCTCATAGAGTAAAACTACTAGGCCAAATCACAAAATAAAGGAATAACAGAAGAACTTTCCGACGACAGTCGCTAATGTTTTATTCTAAAATATTTAATAAATCAAATAGAATGTTAACGATCGTTCACAATAACTTGTCCGTTGCCCAGGACCAATATCTAATCCTTGCCATAATGTGATCATAATTTCTTCCCAAGTTGTTGTTATCAGATTTTCTATACCAGCTTCAGACATTATATCATTATCATCATCATCAAAGCCCGTAACAGTCCACTACAGGACTTAGGGCCTCTCCGACGAAAGGGGAGGTTATTGCCATAATCTCCACGCTTGGCATGCGGGTTGCAGGTCGCAGTGTTTAAATATAATAATGGAAAATGCTGCTGCCCTTTTTCCAGACTACGGAGACTCTTGATCTTTTGCCTCGAAAACATTAGTCGCCTTCTACGACACCCATGAATGTAAGGGGTTGGTGCTATTCTAGTCTGCCGGACACCACACGGCCAATATTATATTATTAGTAAGTGCCCAATACACGATAGAGTTACATAGTATTATTGAAGGCTTCATGTTGCCACATTTAATCCCCATTAACACATCTGCTCACTGACAGCATAATATAATACTGCATTTCCATCTGAATTACGTACACGCGTATAGCTTCAATCAAATACCAGGCACAGGGTGAAATACTGTGTACACCATTGTGTCCAACCATGTTAATTTTAAACGTGCAGTGTTTGATTCACGTCCCGGTAATTAAGTGAATTAAAATTATTCATGCACGTGTAAATTAGACAAAAATGCAGTATTGTGGTCAGTTGTTCTGATATGTCATATTAGTTTCGTACAAGTAATTTTATTTATTCAATAATAATATCGTTTAATGAAATAATATTTAATTTCCGTCGACAATACACCGAATGCTCGCGTTGACAAGTGTAAACCAAACAGTACGTAACGTGCTAGAATTAGTGCTTTGTTCTCAGTATTCTGCTTTGGGCGGGCCGTTTTTTAATTTGTGGGCAAATTGAGTTTATGAACAAACCATGGCTTAGTTTATTTTTTCAGCACAGAGTATGTGGTGCTCGAAATTCAAATCCCCTTCCCTCTTATGTGAATAATATGCGTTTTTCCTGTGAGTTTTCGCGCAGCGAATGCGCCCTTTTCGTGTTGGAGAGGAAACACAATTAAGATAAGAATAAATCCAATTTACTACCAGAAAAATGATTTTGTATTACTGGAAAATACAACAGGTGATAAGTTAGTCCCAAGTAATTGAAGACTTATCACCACATCTCAAAATAAATAAGGATGGTAAAGAATATATAAAAACAACACAAAACCATTTTTGTGTAACTTTTAATAAATAAGATTATACGGGTTTCTTCTCTTCGTTAAATAATAGATATTAATTCATAATGTAGACAAGTACCGTTACGAAAAAAAATTAAATGCTAAGTATTTTATTAATTGTAAAAAATGTATTCCTAATGTACTAAAGGGGATAATGTAGTTCATAAGTAAGTGCACGCACCCCATCCCCATCATCGACCGGTCGGTGATAGTGAACAGTGTACCCGGCGAGTGCACCCCTAGCAATAAGGAGACTGAATGTTAATTAGTAGTTGTAAGATTATTTCACTTAATATATAACTACGAAATGAGTCACATGTTTCCTTCAATATCCTGACATTTTTCTTTGAATATCCTGATCATCGGTCCACCATACTACACCCTCGCAAATTGCTTCACCAGTGATGTAGTTAGAGTAACCGAATGTAAAACTAGTTAATAGTTTTTATAGTGAATTGTTGATGGAACTCCATTTATTTTAAAACTTTAATTATTATAAAGAAATCAATCATTTTTTGACACAAGTTCCACTATGATTAAAATAATCTTTAAATATTGCGACCGGTTTCGCATGAATCATTGCCTTATGTAGTGGCACACTGGCATTAAAACACGTTTTAACTTGAGTCAAAAAGTGTGACTTGAGTCAAAAACTGTTTTAATTCTATCATAGAATGAAAAAATATTAGGCACATCTCTACTTTTAGACCTTGAATTGAAGTACGACCAGCAGTATTTATGATTATCATTATTGAGAATTCAACAGACTCAATATATTAAGCTACAAGCTACAGGACGCTTCTACACTCCGGGACCTATTGCGATGTCCTAATTGGCTACTGTCGGGCGACCATAGTCGTGCAGTTTTGAGGTTGAACAATTGCTAATTAGGACACCGCCGATCTCTCAGTGACGTGTTAGTGACATCATCGGAGCGATTTCCGGAACGGCTAAGCCTAGATATATAAATACAAATATAACTTCGTTTTATAATTCTTATCAAACTCTTTGAATACCTTATTAAATAAAACGAGTTGGTCACTAGCTTTGTAAGTATAAAAGTATCTCTCAACTTTCTATAGAAAAAGAAAAAAGAAAACAATATAAAAAGTATAAGAATAAAAACACGAGTAGAAAACGTCAACAGAATCTTCAATCGAGCGACTGCATAATTTAACTCGGCTTCCGATCAGTACTAGAAATTATTTGGCTTCAGGAATCGTAGTCGCCTTTACCATTTGGATATCTTGTGAATCTCAGCCGGTCCAATAAGCTGCAGTCAATTAGTAATAAGACTAATCGAAGGATCTACGGGGACGAGAGGGTCGCTACTGCAGTCGGTTACTATTATAGAGTGAGTCGGAATTATTAAATCAAGCAATCCTCCGCTTGCATTTTGGTATAAGTTTAACTAGACAACGGTGTCGATCTGGTGAATTTTGTCGCTTGTTGAATAGTTCGCAGGCTAAAAATAGCCGTCACCTGACGTTCTACGTATCCAATCTATATTATCTACTTAATTTATATTTAAAAACTACATAGACACTGCTAGATGAAAGAGATTTCATCTTAGTATTGAAAGATGGAAACAAAGGCACGGCGCGAGCTATGTCGCTGGCACACTCGTGCTAGCTGGGCTGTTCTTATATGCAGATTATACGATGTACTCCGGTAACTAGTTAGGTGCTTCTAAAACTAATAATTATCAGCAGGTCCTCGGCACCAGACCGGAAATTGATTTTAAGTGTGACTGCTAACTCCCGGCGAGTCCCGATAAGTACTCCACCATCCAACTTTTGTGCAGTGGCTAACTTGTTCTGAACAACGCCCTCGCCAAACAACGTAACGATAATTGAAACTTTTAGTTCCAATAACCATGTTTCGGTACTAATATTAACATCATAATGTTTTAAACTTAAATTTAGTACGTAACCTTCTTGCGTGATTCTTTGCTTCTATTATTCGTGTTTAATGTAATTAAAATTCGAAAAGACTGTTGAAACATATTTATGTCAAAACGTATAATTGTTATGCACAAGCGCAACAAGACATAAAACTTTGCTACTTTGGAGCAAGCGAGAGCGAAATTGTAAGGCAGTGATGTATAACTTGTTTAAATCGGATTGTTTACTTACAAGTTTGGCATGAATTTTACAACATATCACCCACACGAACTTGTTACTTTTCCTGAGCGATCACTTTGGCTTTACTATTTTTGTGCCAGTGTCAGTCATTCATAGATATGCTCTTTGAGTCTACGATAGACTTTTCGTTTGAATACTGAGGTGGGATCCCTGCAGTGTAGTTAATTTGCGATTTCGGAAAGACGTCTTTGAACGCCTCCCCCAGCTTCCGGGATTTGTAAGTAAGTTCCCAGACGTCTGCGCTGGCACGCCTATCATCTCAACGTTCTTGAAACACGAAATTCTCGCTCTATGCTCCTCCTAGTCGAACCGTGAAATTCGCACGTTGCTTTTAGAAAAGGAATGTTTTGCTTAATATATTTATGAATTGCTCGCATCCACGCAATTTTAATGCCTGTCTATTTTATTCTAGCAACTTATGAGAGTAAAAGATATTGGTAGTGCACGCGCGCGCTCGCGTGCTGTAAGACTTGCCAATTGTTTTTTGATACCCTGAAGCTCCTCCAGAATAATGCTCAGGGAAACTGGGCCCGCAGGTAGATCGGGCACCGATATCTCCGAGCCTAACTTTGCCACTCATTTTGCAATGAGCACATTTCCATGTCTTGTTTATGTTTACGATACGCGATACTGGTATAATGGAAGCCGATTGTTTTTTTCAGGTTAAATACTGCACACCATAATTGAATAATTTATTGCACAAAGCGCAATGTAAAAACTAAACGACAACTACTAAACAGGCAGTAAAAAATAAACGCAAATAAAATTAAAAAGAGACGCTTTGTGTATAGAATGAGCTCTCTGCGCGAAAAGCCTTCTGTGTTTACTTGTTGAAGGGTAAATTTTACTGCAGGCACTATTTCATGAAAATTTTACGAAAAATATTAAAAAACTGTTATATTTATAGGAAATTTAAAGAATACTATTATTTAAATCATTATAGCAATTGCTGTGACCACTTACAAATTAGTTACAAACGAGAGGTCGACGTCCGCTATTATCAATCTATTTGGCACTAATTTTAACAAATTTAAGCTACAGCGCAAAGCAATCGTCGCGAAACAATTCGACATCGGACTTCCAAAGATAAAAAAAGAGACTAGCGTCAAATTGCACTAAAGAGCAAAACTTACCTAAGTTAACGCCAAAATAATTTAAGACACTCCTAACAAAAAACTTTGCATCAAAATCGACTTTATGACACCGATTTTATGACGCCTTCAAGCTCACGAATATAAGGAATCGGGCATAAAATACCTATCTTTTTGAGACACACCACTAAACACAGCCAGCCAACAAACTCCAGGGAACCAAGTGACGAATCGCCTTACATCCCCGCCACCATATAACCCCGTTGCCACAAAATACTATCGAAACATGTGAGTCACGTTGCAGCGCGAATTAATACGCACCCACGCACCACCCTAACCTGGCTTAACTCGGTCCCTGCACACTGCACTGGAGTTTCGATGCCATACGACAGGGTGGGGGTCGCGCGGCTCAACATACGATGGCCTTTAGAAACTCAATTCAAACACGCGAGGTGGACCCTGCATGACTCACCTCTAATAGCATCCCCGGAATGCATTCCATTTTAATCTAGGCCGTCTCGCCCGGGCTTTTGATGTCTAGGCGTTGTTAATCCCAGTTGCAGGATACAGATCAAAGCCGCTGTGCTGTATTGGGGTAGAGTTGGGTACATACATTGGTATTTACTAGTTACTTGTGTCACAGGGTATTGTACATGGATTTGATTTGATTGGTTTTGCTAGTGGACGGAATTATACTATGTTTGCCTGGACAATAAATAGTACTGAAAGATATCTAAGTGCAGTTATTTATAACACCCTGTCTTATACCGCCTGAGGGAAGCAGGAACATCTACACACTGCCAGCTACAAACACTTACATATGAGAAAAAAGTTGTACAAACAAGTGCAAAATCTGAAAACCCCGACTGTTGTTAAAAATTAAAAAGTATATTCATATTAAGTACCTACTGATGTCTATTTCTTTGGCACGGGCTACAGCCCTAACGGCTTAATCGATTTTAACATATGTGGTGTTGTTAAGACTGATCTTGGTGGCGGTTGTGACAATGAGTAAATTCAAATTTAAAAAATTTAATGTGGCGGATTTTTGGAGCGTTTTGTGACGTCGAAAATATTTTTTCTTTAAACCAATCGAGTAAGATATCAAAAAGGTGATTTCAAAAATATATGCAAATTAAAGGGAAATTTTGAAAGATTTTTTGGCAATTAAGTTTTTTAAATAGCAGTCGAGGTTTTTAGTTGCTATACTATTTCTCACTTGTTGCCAGAAAGTAGTTTTAGTGGTGGGGTTGGATCGTTCAAAGGAACATTACATGACACATTCAGTCAAAGTCAAAGTCAAAGCATATATTTGTGGTCGGTAGTCAACCGATGCGTCGGTCTGGGCTGACATCGGTCGAACAAAGCTAGTGCACAGCGCTGCCATCAAATCAAACCGTATTCGGTAATTGAAACTGTCAATCTCGTCGTATTTCAATGAATGAGAGTGGATTGTCAAAGGCCATATTTTAGCGTAATGTTGGCATATTAATTACAATGTAAATAGTTATGCGTAGTTGAAGTCTAAACATCTAGCTGTACGCAAGAGAATAACAATATAACTTTGTTAAAAGAGCTTGTGTATTCGCCGTCAACAGACTGCTATGCAGTTTGGCAAGAGCAGTGAACTTTATTCTCTTCATTTCCGGCGCAATAAACGATTTACCTATCTACCTTGTCCTGCAAACCGTAACACAACAATGCAAGCGTTATTGCTTTGCGACAGAAATAGATAAAGCGGCGGTTGATTTTGGACTTGAATGTACGAGTAACTTTTACCTACAGTAATGCGACCCTTGCCAACGTTAAATGGATTTCTGAGTACGAACTCAGGAGCCAATTAATTAATTCTTGAGTCATATTTTGATAGTTATGAGCTCTAAATTAATTGAATATGATAAGCTGGTTTGTAAAACTTGGCTAAGCAGTTATTCAAATGAATGAGGCCCCTTTTTACAAGCTTTAACAATTTTACAAGCTTTTTATTCAGTTTACACTTGTAAGTGTTAGTGCTTATTTAGCTAAAATCGCAAGTAAAATTAATAAACACACATGGATATGGATAAGAAAAATAAAATTCGAATCCATCGGCAAAAAAAACAACAATTAGTAAATATAAAGTACTACCTAAGTTGTTATGTTCAGTAATTATGTAGCTGAATATGTGTTTTCGTGCCTTCAATTTACTGAACACTTCAATAGCTTCAGCGTATTTTTCAATTTTCACTTAAATCAAGTTTGAGTATTTCATTAAGAGACAATCTTAGTGTCATCTGTCGTAGAAATGACAAGATATTTGGGTAGATGTATTGTCGAGTGGCTGGACCTACTGGCATTTGTAAAGTTTTTGATTCACTACCTGGAGGCCTTGGGCTGTTGGAGTGCAGAGGTTAAGAGTTTTGTTGGGGAAATAGGCAGTAGGCTCGGGGATATCACGGGTGACTCCGCTCCAGATCGTTCTTGGTGCAGAGGTTGGCCATTACGATTCAACGCGATAATGCGGAGATCCTTTGAGCAGGGAGCGGTCAGGGGTGGGTTATTTGGTTGACAAAGTTATTTGTTCATTTAGTATTAAGTTTTTGGAATATAGTGGTTGGACTGCTTGAATTGACATTTTGATTCACAGTGAAATATATTACCAGTCTAAATGAAGTCCGTGCCACCGTCCCGGCTCGATCAATCATAATGTTGGTGAGTTTTATGGTATACCGCTACTAGTGGGCTCGGTGCGAACGAATGTCATGGCGTATTATCCCCCAACCCTATCCTACCCCTACATGTACTCTATACCTACTTTACCCCTTCCTACCCTTTTATTTTCTTGCTTTTAAACTTTCCTTTTGAACCACTATATCTAGTGCTAAAAGCAACATTAAAATCTTTTGCATAGTTCATAAGATCAAAGCGTACTTTTACACAGGGACAGACGGCGACGGCGGAAAGAAACTTCATTATATTTTATGCATAGAAGTTGGCAAACAAGTTTACCACCAGACGACATTTGCAATAGCACTTGCATAACACGCACGTTGCAGACCCCGTGAAAGCCTATTCACTCCTTTTAGAGTTCAGTGAAACGAGAATTGAACTCCACGAGCGGAAGTAATACTGAATAGACTTTATTTTTTGGAGAAAAAATAAAATGTAGATTATTGTTTGTGTGTGTGTTTGTTATCTTGTTATGCATACATGCAATATGAATATTAATTTAGGCTATTCGATTTTTTTCTATATTATTAAGCCCTAGAGGTTTCATTGTAAGCCTTTTAAAATCAAATTTTATTAGGTGGCGCATGGCGCGCCGGTGCTGCGACAAACGCAGCGAGCTCGAATTCTTCGAATTTCGTCTCACAAAAGCTTCCATTAAAAGCTTTCAGCTTGAAAATGTATCGATCCTGACGTGTGACGGACTAAAACCATTTGGTTACGAGTCAGGCGAATGTGAGTAGGCTAAAAAATGTGCAAGCACAGCGAGCTGGAATCTTTTGGGCATTTGTCTCTTACGCCTACAAGATACGCAATTTCAATGAAGTAGGTGTATGAAGTATGAGTGGTCCTGCAGTACAGTCGTAATGGGCTGTGATGATGATGATGATGATGAGGTACTGAGTGAGCGTAAAGCACCTTAACTTTGTTTATATTAAAATATTAGTGAATCATCATCATGCCGGCGTTAATGTTCCGGTTGTGCTCTCGCGCACGAGAGCTCAGGGTCCGCCTTGATCCAGGATTTGGCAAGTGAATAAGTAAGCGAAAGGGGCAGCATAACGGATTGTTTCTTGAGAAAAAAATTCTCCTGCTAGTACGTACGGCCTAAGAGTGTATCAAGATGTTGGATAAGATTTTATGAATTTTTCTTACACATTTTTGGGGGTCGCTGTGGCCCGGGGCCCCGTTTCATTGATACGGCTGATACCGCGGTAGTGCAGGCCAATCTTCTTCTTCATCGAACATTAAAAATGCTAAGGGCGGATTGCACCAAATTCTTAAACGCATTCTTAAACGTGTTTAAGAATTTGGTGCAACCCGGGCTAAGTAAACGGATCGAAAGCTGATATTTTTGAAAAACGGTCCACTGGAACGATACTATTGACTTATTATTTTAGGGCGAAAGACCGAACGTCCAAATAGGATTGGATCCCACTGTTGTAAATACCAGAACTTGATCGTGTTTCGAAGATGGCTTTAAGACTTCCGTATCAATTTTCTAGTTTTAAGCTTTCCGAGCTTGTTAGGTTGCCTCGGAGCGTAAACTAAATAAGTACTTATATTCGGACACACATAGAGGAAGATTTAATACTTACATAGGACACGCGTTCGAACTGTGCTGTTCACAATTATTTTACCCTGTCTATTACAAGCTTTGGAATGCTTACTTGGAATTTTGAAATCAATATTTCGGTGAAGCTATCGGGTGGAATTGGTACACACGTTTGGTTTTTTATATTAACATATAACTTTGTCGTGACGATGTATTAAAGCAGTAAGTACCATGGAGCTGATCTGATGATGGAGTCCGAAGGTGGTCAAAGGAACTAGTGAACGCAACAAGATAACCCTATCGTGTTTGGGGTCTTTACAATGGTAACTTTAAGTACTATACGTACCCCTAGGTGACATGCAAGTTCTGATGATGATGACGGAAGGGTGGCATAGGAACTAGTGAACGCAACAAGATAACCCCATCGTTTTTGGGCTCTTTTCAATGGTCTTGATGAGTATGATTTTCAAACAAAAGCTGCGCGATAAAAGATTGCTAGGAAAATGTGAGAACTTACAATAATATGTAAAATGATTGGTCGTTCCACATAAGCTCGCAAAATTGCGTAGGTAGAGATTCTTAATTCGTGAAAGGCTTAAAGCTCCACAGGTGCTGCAATTTTGTCCGGAACTCGAGGGGCTTAAAAATAAACTCAAGCTTCCACGAACTAAGCCACAATAATCCTTCACACTTCTGCGAAGCGCTAGGTGTGGTTGAGTATAAAGGAAAAATGTCGCGTGAAGTCTTTTGCAGTGTAACAAACAAAGCGGTCACGCGTTCAGGCGTTCCTAACCTAGAGCGTTCTGCGATCGTTGTTTACACAGAAGGCGTTATGGGGCCCTTTTGAACTTCCGGTTTTGCAAGTGTAATTTAAAAATATTTCGATTCGAGGCGAACGGTCCAAAAATTGTCTATAAATCCCTGTCCGCGTTCAACCAGAGCGAATACGAACGCAGAACGGGAACGCGGGACGCTGGAACGCGTAACCGTTTTCTGTCTGATATATCTCGGTTGTTTTGTTCCTTTGTGCGAAAATAGCGAATGAATGTACAGTGAAAGAGCATAACCGCATTACCAGTTCGAGAAAAATTTCCATTGCTGCTACAGTAGCATACTGGGTATTAGGTGCATCTTCAGGTATTATGAATACTTGGTACTATGTGCAAAGATCTCGTCTTTGATCTCCTGGGTATTTCTTATTTGATAGATTGCAATTTTATTCCATGAATGCTATAAAAATCTTTAAGAACTGCACAGGAATATGATTCTTAGGTGGTCATGCACATTTGCTGTTGTACAGTGGCACAAAATTTTCTGCGCCGGGGCTGGGGGCGCTGTTATTGACATCGATTTGTCAGTACGGATACATTTCAAAATAAACTTTTCTTATATCCAGTTTTGCCCACCGTGTCAGATAAGTTTGCGGCACTGTTGACAAAAGCTCGTGGCAACCTGTCAGTCTATAGGATGAAGTTCCGCTGCACTTCATAAAACAACAAAGTCGAGTTTTCCTTGTTAAAACGTCAGGGACAGGGAAACTTTGTACCACAGCGCTTATAGATGACGTCATTAATTTGTGACTCAGCTTTCATCCTTCCAGACACCGTGGTATCGCGGGTATTTATTTGTAAGACAATACTTCCGGTTAATAGTGATGTCAATACAAGAATAATCGATAAAGAAACGTCATTCACTTTCAAGTCGGGGACTCGTAAATGGTATTAGTGAAATAAATGAAAAAGTCATCATCATCATCATCATAGCCCATAATAGTCCACAACAGGACTGACCTTTCCCACGAAAGGGAAGGCTATTGTCAAATGCGGCTTGCATTTGACAATAGATATAATTTATTGATAATTAAAAAAAGACACGCTTGTACGACACCGACGAGAATAAATAATAATAATAATAATAAGTGCCAAGTGATAACATATTACTACGTTATACTATGCTATCCCCCTTTTCCACATCCGGTATTAGTTAACCAGTACCATGTACTGAGAGGTATCGACCTAAAAGAAAATAATAATCATAAATTTCTTTATTTCAGATACAAGATCGTATCTCCATATTTATAGGTACCTACAATAGTGCTAAGTAATTATAATGAAAGTAAAATAATATAATATAACAAAATAAAAATAAAATATTGCCACATCATAACAAAGTCAAATAGATATCGTACTAACTACACTTAGGCTGCTATCGACAGCCAACGTCTAAACAAAGGTGGTGAGAAGTCTGTCTGCTAGGGGCCTAATTCTCGCGCTGTGACATTCGAATTCGATTTTTTCTAATCTCATATATTCATTAATAATGACATTGAAATGTCTATTGCAGAAAAAAAGTATTTTCTCCACTATCTTCGACAGTCGTATATTTTCAAAGATCAATCTCAGTGACGTTTTAATACAGTTTTTGAGCTAGAGAAAATGTCGAAATTGAGATGTCACAACGCGAGAATCGCCCCCCAGTTCGTTCATAATTAAGTTTCTACGAGGCAGTGTCTAAATAGATAGGGAGGCAGGTATTGTCTTTGTTATCCAGACTAGAGCCGTTGCATCTTGCATGCACCATTCTAACCGGAAGTGCAAACATTAGTTAAGCAGCTTACAGCAACACGGGCCGCCGGCGAACCGACGGAGTTCCCGGAAATATGCTTACGTTAGGAAATCTATGCGATGCGAGATGGATTTCCTAGAAGCAGTTCAATTTCTCCCAGCCTCCCCTCGAGCTCAGGCTACAAATATAAACTTTGTCAACTGCAATATACGGCTTCGGTATTTCATATCTCGTCGTCTACTGCATGTGACGAGAATACTTTCGTAGCAGTGGTGAAGTTATCGAGTTAAGAAAGTTTTTTAATTATGGACTATAATTATTTCTTTACACCTCCTGCTCGATATTCAATTGCGTATCATGAAATGTAGTCTTGTTACCGGTAGGGAAAAATATTTTATAAAACTTCAATAGGTAATAAAGTCATTTGAATTTGGAATGTTAAAACTCCTATGTAACTTTTAGCATACCGGCTTTGTAAAGAGCACGTTTCTTTTTCATTTTAAAAAAAAAAAGAAGGCGCCATTGCAAACACTGTGATTCGTTCAGACAGGTTCGTTTCAAAACTTTAGACTGCTCAATATGTGCAAATGGAAAAAATGTGAAATAAAAATGGTGGTTCGGTTGTTATAATTTTCAGTTCAAAATTATAAATATTTTTACATTGACACGAATATGTCGTGAAGCGATATTGATTTTACTCCGTAGTTAAATCAGACGCTGTAATTGCTTTATTTATTGTCTCACAGGTGGTGCGAGAAATAGAGTATTCACGTCTGGGATAAAGCTAAATAGCCCATTGTTTACCGCCTGCGCGTCCGTAACACTTTTCCTGAACAAAATGCCAACAAAATACCAACTTACGAACGGGAAATAAATAAATAATCTACACAGAAATCTAACAAAAACAGAATCCCTGGTATCTTAAAGAGATGGGCTGCATGCAAGGTGTGACAATCTCCTTTGTTGTACATGACATACACGGGGTCTAAAAAGGCCACATTGGGTGTTGCAAATTATGATCATTATATGTTTCATTTTGCCCATTCATCGCCAATCAACACAAATGATTCATATTATGATTTACCAAATTTGAGAGTTTTATGCGGAAATTCGTAAAATGGTCCACTTACTAGGAATTGTTAATATGTCAAATAACAGAATCCGTAGAAGTTACTGAATGAGCAACATGTTTGGCTCATATTTGTATTTTACAAGCTTTTACACTTGATTACAGTTTTCATTTAGATGTATTACGTTGTTTTGTTATCTTTATTAGCATTGTAAAGCATTAAAATACGATAAAAGCGTGGGAATCTTCGGTTACGGCGGGAGTGGTTTTCCTTAATGAAAATTTAAAATTATTTTCTTTGCGAATTTTTTTGATTGTAGTGTTGTAAACAAATATATTTAGTGAATTTCTAAAATGTATTTGTTTGATTGAAAATAGTTTTACCTCCAATTCAGTTCTTTCGTTTGAAAAGTTACTCAACATTCCCGCTATATTTAATTTTATGTTTGTCACTTTGATTACATAACTGTCTAGATGGTGGGTTGCGCTGCAATCACAACAAATATGACAGGTCAGGTTTGAAGCGCTTGTGTGCGCACTACGCATGTGTGTGTAGTTACTATTGTTGACACACGTTTGACAATTGCTGAGTGATACCAGCTCTTGAGTATTTCACTTAAATGAAGAGTAAATACGTGATTTTTAGTGAAGATATCTATTAATTATTTTAAATTTAAATTCGTTTTAAAAACCCATACCTGCATCGATGAACGGTACAGTTCTACGTAGCAGTCGCCATAAAAAAATAGGGAAGTGCCCTAACGCACATGGGTCCGTGGTTCGGCTTGACCATTATCGTAATTATTATAAGCCACAGAATAGCTATAAAAAGCGTGTTTACCCTACAATGACAGTGACACGACTGAGCGGGTGAGAAAAGCTTATCAGCCAACCGTTGGCCGTAAATTTTTTGGACGTTTCTCTGCGCGAACTGTCCCTCTAGATAGGTATATAATCAAAAGTTTGACATTAATTTTATAGTGTTGCCTATGTATGTATACAAAGCGGGGAATTTTAAAAAGTTGCATTTTTAATGGAGTTTCTCAAGGACTACGTCTTTGAGTATTGTGGTGTAGAGATACCCTGTATAAAATTATTGTTTTGTGCATTTATAAAACGCCTACATCTAATATGAAATTGTTTCTTACGAAATTTGAGCAATTATTAAATTTACTAAAAAATAAAACGAGACTACAATTATAATAGCAGGAAACTTCAATATAAATACACTGAGAGGCACACATGAAACAAATGAAATTAATAGAATAGTTAAAAATTATATTTACCCATGACTGAAGGTTTAAATCGGGAATCGGAGCCTGGTGTAAGCCGGATTAAACGTCGATCTAGTGGTACAGTAACCCTGAATTTATAGAACATCATCGTCACTGTCCACAAGAATGAGGTTAAATCCCGTAGCGCTCCCGCGTAACACGCCTCCTGCTTCCTTCTTCGCCTGCTGCATCCTTCTTGCTTTTTAGTCCACTTTGCTCGGTCTTCGGCATTCTTAGTGGTGAGTCCGTTGGCACGCGTGTCACTCTTAACGACGCTCAGCCATCGCTTCTTGGTCCTGCCTCTCCTTCCCGTGCCTGGCGGGGGTGGCATGACCAGACAGAAACCTTCTTCTTAAAAAACTCTGTCATCAATCAAGTCTTGAATCAATCATCTGTTGTTGAAAACCCTATTTAAATCCGTTGCGTAGTTTAAAAGATCTAAGCGTTCATAGACACATAGGGACAGACATGTACGTGTATTATACTGTAAGTAGGTTCATTAAACATATACATAAGTAGCATAGTCAACACATCTGTATAGCTAGAAAATTATTTATAAACTTGTCAATAAATCGGTATACTATCAGCACTATCCTAAAATATTACTCGCTTCCAACTAACTCGGTATCGGACGCCCCTTTGTCAGCGCGCTCTGAAAAATTAATATCGACTGCAGTCCCCACTAATTACTCCGACCGGCGCGTCCAGGTGCAAATTAATTACGCGTCCATCAAAGGTTCAAAAGAGTATGTGATTTAAAATCAGAGTGCAGCTAGAAATAACGCAAAAAGTTAAAGTGCCACCTGGCTTCATAGATGATGTCGGCAATAAATTGTACTATTTTATACGGGACATTAATTAAATTTAATTAAAGAGCAATTTTCCGGAAATTCATTTTCGGACGGCATGCAGCGCCGGCGAAACAATCAGTAAATGACAATGGAATAATGCAGTATAGTGAAATGGCTAGGTATAACGAAAGATAATAATTAAATAGGGACTTTGAGTTACGTAGATTTAAATTAGATACGTAATTAAAAGTATTTTAAAGTGAACGTAGGCCGTAAAATGGCAATAACGTAAGTGATTTAACGGGTAATTTGCTAAGATAAACATTAACATTTTAAATATGTACTTGGGGTGGCAATCAATTTTTTTTTATGTGTTCTGGCAGACAAACTGGCATGCGGGCCACCTGATCGTCCTACCAGGGGTGCTATCAATGCGTTGCCCGCCTCTAAGGAAACCTTTAATATACCTCTTGAACAAGCCCATGTCTTAGTCCAAATGAAACAGTGTGGCTGGGAGCTCATTCCACATCCGAATCGTACGAGCTAAAATCGTACCTTCGAATCATCGGTTGTCAGTTGTATAGTTTTAATTAAAATTATTTAAAGATAACCTTTATAAATTAAGTCATGAAAGAAGAACGTTCTAGAAGTTCTAGAATAATTTTTTTATAAAGCGTCTGCAATATAATTTGTGTTAAAACATATCTCAAAAAAGCTAAACTTAAATTGTCCCCTGCTCACTCCACCGCTACTCTATTTATCGAGGACATGAAAAGGTTGTCGCTTCGCATAAATTGTAAAATGCGAGACAGACAGACTTATCGATCGCGAAAGGTTTTATAGAGCAAGTTTCATATTATTGTTAACCGTGATCTCAATCAGAGGGTGACTCCAAACCCTTTGATGTGTTAATACTGTAAACGAAAAACAAGCTTTAAAACGTTTTTCGGATGGATTACGGAACCGTAGAGTTAGTACGATAATAGGTGCTCGCAACTATACGATTCCAAGAAGGATGCAATACAGGCAGCGAATAACGAGGAGTCCGCATCGGCATCATCATGTTTTCTTTTAATCACCGTAAAAAATAATATCAATTTCAGGCGACCATCGTTCCGAGCGGCCGAGTGTTTAAGGTATCCGACTCGTAAGCCGGAGTACCGGGTTCGAATCCCACTGAGGCCATGTACCAATGACCCTTTTCTGAGTTATGTACATTTAGTTGAATGCTAACCAATGCTCTAACGGTGAGAGAAAACATCGTGATGCAACCTGCACATTCAGGCCACTGAATGTTTAACCATGTTCCAATCTAGTCAGGTTCCCCTGATAACAAGGTCACGGAGGTGTGATAGCAGTCGATCAACTGTAATTATCTGATCTGCAAAATCCTGGATCACGGTCAAGGCGTCTCCGGGTCCTCGTGCGTGAGAGCACAACCGGTACATTAACGCCAACTTTCGAGGTCGACCCAAACGAGATGCCACCCAAAATGCTACGTTACCTTTACGAGGTAACTACCCGGTTACAATAGACGCTAGACGGCTCGACGCTGTTACAATAGTATGTACTGCACTTCTCAAAGGAGCTATGGAGAGCAAAATCAGTACGTACAAACTTTCCTAAGCTCTGAAACTCATGAAAAATCTGTAAAGAAACTGTTTTTTCGAGAATAATATCATACTGGCTTCATAGCATTTGTTTCATAATTTTAAGTACGCACCACCAGAACTTTCTCATGGTTACTTGACACCGGCGCACCAATTTCTGCTTTGAAGTTGCGCGATGCCATGGAATTGAATATTCCGATTTGTAAAAACAACTTAGCAATCAACGGAGTTCGCGGAAAAGTACAAGCAATAGGATATCTCTATTCAAGTTTTATGCATTTGAGAACTTAGCCTGGAAATTGAATGGTAATAACGACCAAGATTTTCTTTTAAAATATGATGCAATAGATAATTTTCCTGAAAATTTATTATCCTTGCGCACATCTACTCAAAACAGTATTAATTTACAACTCCAAGTAAATAAAGAGACATTCATTATTCCATCACAATCGGAATCGATACACTACGTCCAGACAATTTACTCTGAAGATGATGTGGTCGGTGCTAATAGCGGTTCCGAGTTGAGTGAAGGCATATTGGCAAGCACAATAGTTAATTTGTATTAGTAATAGATAGCTAGCACGATCCAAACCAGTCGATGGAAACATACCTATTCAAGTATTACATCCGAACAGGAGGCCACCTTCGAATCTTTTATGTCAAACATTCAATAACTAAGTGATTATGATACGCGTCTGCCAGGGTCAGCTTTCCTACCCATTCTTTATTGCTTTAATAAATGTCAACCCCTAAATGTAGGAGTTAAAATTTTTCCAAAACACATATGTCTGAAATAAATAAAGAGGAGCAAATATGTGCAAAATATTGTGACATATTTTATTTAACCAGGGATAAATAGACTACGACTAACATCTATAAACAGCGCATAACTTTGAAACCGAACTCCGAACTCGTTTACATAAAGCCCTATAGATTGACACATTCCCCGAACAACTTAATTACCGAACCGAACAACTTAATCACCGAAATGTTGGATTCCCTTTCAAATTTCATCTTGTTCCCTCAATTAAACTTCAAAGATGTCTATGCAAAAATTATTAAGTCGATCTGGACGAAAACAGCAATGCTCTAGGCGATAGAATAACACGAATGCCAATAGGTCTTAAAACTAGTCCAAATTATTTTTCTAGGATGATGAATATGGCGAAGTCCAGTTTATTATACGAAAAATGTCTTGGTTACTTAGATGACTTAATTTTATTTGGTCGAAAACTCGACGACCACAATAAAAATCTAATGGAGTTTTTCAGAGATTGCATAAAGTAAATCTTATATTAAAAACAGAGAAGTGCGATTTTCTTAAGAAACGGCTACTGTACTTAGGTCTTGTAGTCTTTAGCGAGGGCGTGATGCCAACCCCGGGAAAGTTCACTCTCCAAAATTATACAACGCCACAGAATGCTGTCGAAGTTAAAAGGTTTTTAGCACTCGCGCCACAATCCTAAATTTATAGCGAATTTTGCGGAATTAGTGTCACTTTCTTATATCGTCAAAACATACAATTTATGTGGAATAAAAAATGCCAAAATCATTTGAAATGCTAATACAGCGCATCTCATCTCGTATCTTAATTTTAATAAAAACAATCAAGTTATTCTGCAAACTGTCGCATCTGGCTATTCGGTAGGAGCAGTTAATTCTAATAATAGGTAATGGAGATAAAAACCGGTAGCACTCGCTAGACGATCTCTTATTAAAACCGAGAGGTTACATTACCCCACCATACAAACTCTGATAACAATAGCTTGGCAAGGTTGGATTACATTATGGCAGGGATTACATATTGCTCTTTTAAATTCTATTGGATATTTTAAATACTGTACTCAAAATTCAGAATAAATACAGTAGCAAACCTAGTAAGTCGGTAAGTTTACGTCATAATTTTCGAGGGCGACGGGAGCGAACCTTCTGGTGTTGGGCAATGTCTAAGAAAACCATGGACTCTTCTTAGGAATATTTTGTTTTAAATGTGATCAACTTGATCCACTGATTATAGTGGAAACTCATAGCAGGCCGAAAGAGTCGCTGGAGTTGAAATTTAATTATAATGACGAGTTAAATGCGTATAGGAAAACTAGTTCATAGACAGAGAATACTTATTATTTTGTTATTTTATAAATCTCACTTCTTTATAACATCTTGCGCCAGCCGAATTTGTAATAGAACTGGATCCATTATGTAAACAAATAAACGTCGACGTAATATATCTATTAAAGAATTAAAAGAGCAATTTTATTAAGTGTATTTGCCAAGAAATAATAAAATCAAATCTCAAATGTACGCATTACGTATATGTGTTGTACGTATTAAGTGATTTAATACGAGTAAATGATAAGAATGGAAGGCGCATGATTTTAAATGACTTCCACCTTTTGCCAAATAATATAATTATTGGCCTAGAATGGAGAAGGAAATACGAGATTTTGTAAAATGCCGAGATTTTGAGAAACGTCAAAAAATAAAACTACTCAAATTTACAATTCAAATAAATAACCCATGACAATTACATCTACTGCAATCTTCGCATTCGAAAAGGTATATCTCAATCTCGTTGTACCTCTGTTAACATAACATCAGTTACTCCTACATTCTCATCTATGTGATAATATGTGAGTTAAGTATATAGGTAGAGGCGTTTCTATGAAAAGGGAAGAGGTACACGAAGTCCTAGTGAATCCGGAGGCACGGGAGTGCCCTCCGCCAAGTCGTGGTGACAAGCAGGGTGTACACCCTTTTCTCGGAGCAACTCAATGCATTGTTGAACTCTTTGTATCTTTGTGTTAGGGAATGAAGAAACTGCACGAATGTCTACGTAATATAGACAACGTATATTCCAGGTTTCTACCTTTACAAATTTTAAAATATCGTTTGTCGAAGTTTCAGTATTTCGTCACTCACTCACTGACTGACTGACTCATGGATCATCGAAATGATAGACCACTTCCAGATGACTTAGAAAGTTGAAATTTAGCTGGGTTATAGATAATTGGGAGTTTATAAAGCGCAAAGTTTGAAAACAGCATCGAAATCATGTCGAAAAACTAACCCCTATTTACCCCTTCAGTAAGTACAAATAAAGGAAAATATAACGTCAAAACAGTGAGATAACCACTTAGAACACCCTGATTACAGGTTTCACAATATTTTAGCATCAGTTCCATTTCACCGGCAAAAATATGCGATTGGAATACCTATATTTATCGAATATTTGCAAGCACTATCCATTATCCGCTTTCGTGGAATCTGAACAAAGCCCCAACTCCATGTTTACACCATAGCTATACATATAATCTCTATGTTATAGACAAATTTAATTAACATTGTTTTGTGAACATTGTGTGCTTTAATTTTTATAAGCCTGCATATTATTACGAATTATAACCAACCAGTACCAACCTCTTTATTTTAATGTCATTATGGACTTTATTTTAATTTTGATTCCCTTGCTGTCTTTTATTGATTCCTCTGAACCAGTCGGCCAAAAGTGATTTCTACGTTTTAACTTATACGTTTATAATTAAGTTAAATTTTATGTTCCAATAACACTTGGAACACATCTAATGAAATAGATTTCAAATAGAGTCTACTGAACCCGCCGAATCTCAAGATTCACCTTCATTTCAATTTCTGCTCGGCGGCAATCGAACCCGGGACCGGGATCATGTTAACCACTCAGATCGTTAATTTAATAGACCATTGATTCGAACTCGAATAATAACAAAATGTAATTTTTCAAGCTCAGGGCATTTTATCTTTTAATTTCATTGCAATAGTTAACTGGATTTCATATTACATTCCGTCACCATTAGCGTATCTAGGGCTATTTTCCCCCTATTGGCCCCTGAGGTGGCCGATGCAGCCTAATCAATCGCCAATATACAGCCAGTGAGCACCCCATCCTGGGGTGGGCACCAGAACATTCTGGCCACCTATTCAATTGCCACGCAATTACGACATGGGTTCGCGTTTCAATAGATACACACAGATGACAGCCAGGCAGCCAACGCAGGCGTAATAATATGGCTCCAATAGCAGGCGTATTAATATAACTTACACTAGTAAAGTTGTAGGTAGGTAAAGGTTTTAAATGTCATTTGAGGGTATTGAAGGTAGTTCACAAAAATGTTTAGTCACCTACGGGCCTAATATGTTTACTAATTTTAATCTCTGCGTTTAAATATGTAGTGAAGCTAGTCTGAACTGAAATGAGGAAGTTGGTTAGCGTGTCCTCGTAGATCGGGGACAAATAAAATGTTACATTGCCAATATTGAAGTTACACATCCATCGACTACATCATATTAGAAACTGACTACAAATAAATATTGGAATAAGCTGGATGCAGTGTAAGTTTTACTATTTAAAGAATTTAAATTCAATTCATCACACATTGTGTTTACAGATAAAATACAGATATCTCATAAGCATTTTGCTCTGTTGTGGGCGTTGGATGGACGGTGCGGCGCGAACAGTAGTCAATATTATATTCAACGGAAAGTAAACAGAACTCTCATGGATATAAGATTACTTCTGAAAGACAATCTGCTGTATTGAGTGACAGAAAGTTATCAGCCTTATCAAAAGGAACGGCTATATTAAATTATGTGGTGAAATGGGGGATTCGTTTAGTGCGGCAGAACCAACATTTCTAAGCGTTTTATGACATTATTAAGTCGACTGCGTATTTAGTGATTTATACTTTTAGTGCTTTAGTGAATACGAGCAGTGCAGTCTTGCGGAGACAGTGAACTTTTAATATCAATACATATTGTTATCACAACGTAATACACCGTAATTTCACTACATCTGTATCTTCAGAATTTCAGATATTCATGGCCTCCACGATACAGGCTTGCCGTAATGTGGAGACTACTTTAATTTATTCCAACCTATTTAATATGTTGAAGATAATGTGTACCATTAATTTACGGTAACCAAGTCTTTTCCTAATAAACTATTTGCAATTTCAAACATTTGTGAACAGCCAGGAGCGGAGAACTTTCAGAATTTTCAGTATGAGCTAGAAGGTTCCTATATTACCGGAACGTTTCTATTGAACGAAAATTACATGGATTCCCGAGCTTTCAAAGTTGCGAATTCATAGAAATGCTACCGAGGAAAAGCTGTACTATTTTATGCAGTTTTACCTGTTTTTCAAAGGGAAAAGTTTTCCAACTCGAGAGAAATAATATCTTAAAGAAAATTGAGTAGGGTCGGGTGTCTCGCATTGAGCCAGGTGCTTTTCTAAAATGCTAGTGGTGTTTATTTCAATTTCCATTTATTTCGTTCGGACAACAGAGATACATTTTTGTTTGTAGGAAAGATATCTTACGGTCTATGTTAGTAAAACATACATAAACCTTTTAATACTGGAATATGAAATATCATCATCACAGCCCGTAACAGTCCACTGCAGGACTTAGGGCCTCTCCCACGAAAGGGGAGGTTATTGCCATAATCTCCACGCTTGGCAGGCGGGTTGGAGATCGCAGTGTTTAAATAAAATAATGGAAAACGCTGCTGCCCATTTTCCAGACTACGGAGACTCTTGATATTTTGCCTCGAAAACATTAGTCGCCTTGTACGACACCCACGTATGTAAGGGGTTGGTGCTATTCTACACTGCCGGACACCACATGGCCAAATATGAAATATGATTCACCTTTATTTTTACCTTTACAAAAACCTGCCATATACCTATCAGCTATAACTTGCAAGAGACTGTTCGGGCTGCCGCACACGAGCCATAGTAACAAAGTGGAAGCTTTGTGACTGTACATGAGCCATATATGCATGCCCTTTTTGCATATAGTATGATATGCCTATTCATTTCTAAGTCTATCAACTAAAGGGTGTCCAATGGGAATTTTTCAAGTTTAAATCATCATTACTCGTTTATTAGAGGGGATGCGCGAGAAAGGTAGCGTTCGTTGCGTCGTCTTTGCGGATTTGTTAGTAACCATGAGTCATTGGGCGGGAGCGCACCGCGCGTTTGCGGTAGAGCAATATTTAAAGTGTGGGGAATCGTTGATTCGAGCGGTGTCGTGCTTTCTGTTCCCACTTTGATATTCGGCGATTTAACTATGGTCCGAGCACACAGCTTATATGGCCGTGGGTGCAAAGATTTCGACAAGATGGGACAATGGTTAATAGGCTGCCAACCGGACCGTCTACGTCAGCAGCAACGCCAGAACGTGTGGCACAGGTGCGTCAAGAAGTCATTAGAAATCCAAGGAAATCAGTGAGAAAGATGATCGCCGGATTTGACGCCATGCGATATTTTCTTGTGGGGTTACCTCAAGTCCAAAGTGTACTGCAATAATCCCCGTACCATAACTGCCCTACATGAAAATATCCGGCGTGAAATCGCTGCCATTCCCCCAGAGCTTTATTCTTGCGTACTTGCCAATATGAGGGTTCGCTTACAAGAGTGTATTGCGAGAAATGGACGCCACTTGGAAGTTACATTTAAAATATATTTATAATAAATATTCTATAAAATATATTTATAATAACTTATGCTTTAATTTTTTATTTAATATTAAAATAGAAAAATTCCCGCTGAACACCCTTTATAAACATACGATATATAAATGAATTGTACGGTGACGAGCTCATGGTACATAGTGATCGTTACAGTACCACATAGGTATGGGAATAGTCCTAAACTGTGACATTGCACAATTTAGCTAAAATTTTCAAGTTATATCTAGATGTATTTTATTGCTAATGTCATCGGAGTTAGGAAAATGGACGAGTTGAGAAAGTGGAAGTAGTCGCCCTCATTGATTTTCTAATCATTACCCCCAGCTTTAAGTACAAAAATGTCAAAAATTTCGAGCTCGCTCCGCTCGTTCATTCCTTCATTTATGTTACTTTTATTACGTACTATTTGCTGATGCTTAGACAGGTAAAAAAAATTAAGAATTATACGTAAAATAGAAGTTAGTGCTACGCTCATGATTACAAGTTTGTAGATAATTTGTATGTTTTTGGCCAGTATCCGTGAAGGTACAGTAAAACAAAACACTTTGCTGCGAATTCCGACTCGCACTTGGCCGATTTTATTTAGGGGCTGGATCCGCTACTGCTGTGAAATTCGTAATATTGTACTAAATTTATAACATTATTTTATATTTTACTAATATGTTGACAAAAACGGTAGTCTTCACCATGTAATATTACTACTAGGTGGTTCAACGTAAAACACAACCCGGTACAAAGCATTTTTCACAAAACTTCTTTTATTAAAACGTAAAAGATAACTTCAAAATCAATCCTACATGGTAATGTTCATTTAAAGCTAACAAAATTTCTTACTATGTGTAAAATTTGAGAAACATAAACATAAACAATTCTACTATGAGCTTTCAATTTACCTGGTTCAATGCTACACAACTTACCCTACTTGCAAAGCCATAGTAAGAACGTTAGAAGGTCGTTCTTCAGAAAGCGTTCTCCGCGTAACTTTCGTGGCGTTATTCTAGTATAAGTCGATCAATAATAATTTTCGCCATTTATACTATGCATAAATGACGGAGATACGGGTTGTCCACGAAAGTTACAAAGTAGACCACGAAGGTTATTTCATGCGATTTTTTTGGAATTTCCTATGGTTCACGCTGGATCACACAAGTATTTACAAGTATTGTTTATTGATTTTTTTTATCAAAGATTGCACCTTCGTCAACTAGGGGCAGCTTGGCTTATCTGTTTTTGTATGAAATGTCTACTTTATGTCTCCGTACACTATTCAGCGTCGCCCGCAGCGATGCTTCCTCGATAGATTAAATTTTAAAACGTGAGGCAACTGGGTGAGCTATTTGTGTGCACCGTAACAATATTGATTCGGCATTATTTTTTTTATTTAAGGTGGACGCTGCTTGACATGGAAAGAAATGGAATTAAATTTTATTGAATATGGAGTTTAGGTTACATGATTTTGCAGTTCGAGAAGCAGTAGTTTTTGTTTTCCACCAAATTTCTATCTTTTTAGGCGTATATCCATAATTGCTCTACATTTTTAATGTATTTTTTTTTATTTATTTATTTATTATTTAACCATTTATTGTACACAAGATTTTTACAAAACTATATGACAGAATATATCAGACACAACAGGCCAACTTATTTCTATAAAGAAATTTCTTCCAGCAGGCCTACAGCAGAGAGATCGTGACAATTAAATGCAGTTAAGACGTGCACAGTAGTAAAAAATATATATATATATATATATATATATATATATATATATATATATATTTATTTAATTTAATAATAATTCTTATTAAAATAATGTCATGAAGGCAGGTACTATTAAATAAAGTCACAAAGAAATCTGCACATAACAATATTAATGGGCCCGCCACCTGCATCAGATCCCAAACCAACTTCGCTAAATGACGACCTGAGTAGTTCAGTTGGCTAACATGACGGTCTGTCACGCACAGGTCCCTGGTTCGATGACCGGCCAGGCAGAAATGTAGTTAAAAATATACAAGTAGTTTATCAGTTATCTGGCACCCATAACACAAGCTTTGCTTAATTTGATACTAAGTTTACTTTTATTCGAAAGCAGATTTACTATTCAAACAATAAACGAAAGCTGGCGCAGGCTTCTCTTATGACAACTGTTGTGTCGGAAACACAACATCGGTTGTGGGGAGTGCTTATGCGAAGGGTTCGTGACAAATTTGATAAACTTTATGCTACACACGTCGGTTGTAGCGATGCAAACAAGACGCTATTTGGGGTGATAATCTGGGAACTAATTGGTAGCACTGCATTGTCGCAGGATTGCATTTAGGGGGCGGTTTAAAATTCAAAATTACTTATTGAGTAGGATATTACATATCTCTTTTAATCGTCAGAGAGGAGGGGGTAGGAAAGTAGGAAGGAAACACACAGTTACATGTTGGCCGCCCCATGGCCGCAGCACACCCACCCCCCGCCGACAACGGCCGGACCATGTCCGACAATACCAGACAGATCCGGTCAGCGCCCGACAATGCCAAGCAGAGCCGGTCCTCGCCCGACATAATATATAGGACCCTATACTATACTTAAGAAAAACCACCTAAAACTACAGCAAAGGGTAAGAGTAAGACAGTTCGCCAAGGCAAGTTCACGAGTATAACGCAAGGCCCAGCCATCGTCCATTTCAACCGTATTTGAGGGAAACGGCCGACCCGGCCCCCACGCCACCGCCAGACAGACCTTTAAGCGACCATGCATCACTGATGCTGCATGTGATAGGTAGCTGCTCCCACCCTACCCTTACCCTGCCCGTAGCCTACCCCTATCCTACCCTACCCACTCCTACCCCGGCCTACCCCCTAACCTAACCTAACCCTACCCCTACTTTTCCCCTATCCTATCTTACGCCATCCCCACCGCAGCCCGCGCAGAGCAGATAGAGCAGGAAAGTTAACGCCGCTTCCTAGGTGGTCCTCCGTGGTAAAGAGACGGCAAAAAACCCACAGAGCCTAAGTTAATTCATTGTTTTTTTTTAATGTCTTAAATACTAATACATTATATTTACATCATCATCATCATTACAGCCCGTAACAGTCCACTGCAGGACTAAGGGCCTCTCCACCGAAAGGGGAGGTTATTGCCATAATCTCCACGCTTGGCAGGCGGGTTGGAGATCGCAGTGTTTAAATATAATAATGGAAAATGCTGCTGCCCATTTTCCAGAATACGGAGTCTCTTGATCTTTTGCCTCGAAAACATTAGTCGCCTTGTACGACACCCATGAATGTAAGGGGTTGGTGCTATTTACATACTTACTTAAAACTAAATTAATACCTGTATAGAACTGCAGTTCAGTTCCATGGACTATTGTCATTCACATATTTAGATTAACTATAATAACATTTTTGACATAATTTATTTTTTATAGTGGCTTTAAATTAATTCAATGGTAAATTCTGTATATCTGTTCGGACCTTATTATAAAAGCGTACACATTGACCCATAAATTATTTGTAGACCTTGGCCAGACGACAAGAACTAGTTTATCTTTAATTCTAGTATTCCTACTATGCACATCACTGTTCTTCACAAACAAGTGTATAATTTTATAAACATAGATCAAGTTCTCATAAAAGTATTGTGATGTCATTGTCATAATGTCAATATTCTTGAATCTATCTCTAAGTGAAGTTCTAGGTCCCAGTTGGTAAATCGTGCGAATAGCCCTTTTCTGCAGAACAAATACATTATGCCAGTCGGCAGCGTGTCCCCACAGCAGTATGCCATAAGTCATAATACTGTGGAAATAACTAAAGTAAACTAATCTTGCTGTAGCCTCATCAGAACAACATCGCATCTTCTTTACAGCATATGCTGCAGAACTTAGCCTTTTCGCCAATTTATCAATGTGTGGACCCCATTGTAATCTACTATCTAGAAGAAAGATCCAAATTTTCGCCTCTTACTTGTATATTAGTGGATACTGATCTAACATTTGGCAAGGAGAATTTTAAACATTTTGTCTTTTTGCCATTCAGTAATAAATTATTAACCGTAAACCAGTTTACCACTTCTGAAATAGATTTGTTCACGTCGTCATATGTTAATTGTTGTCTTTTAATTTTAAACACTAAAGATGTATCATCAGCGAACAAAACAATGTCGTGAGTATCTTTTACAAAGTACGGCAAATCATTTACACAAACCAAAAACAAAAACGGACCCAGAATTGACCCCTGTGGAACCCCCATAGAGACAACAGACCCTGCAGATCTTTCTCCGTTCACATCAACCTTCTGAATTCTTTGATTTAAATATAAACTTAATAAGTTTAGAGCTAAGCCCTTTATTCCATATTGTTGCAATTTCCTGACCAAAGTTTCATAATTAACATATTCGAAAGCCTTGGATAAATCGTAGAACACCCCTAAAGCATCACGTGGTTCCTCCCAGACCCCAAAGACTTGTTTAATTAGTTCAACACCTGCATCGGCTGTTGAACGACCTCGAGTAAAACCGAATTGTTTATGATGCAATAGATTATTTCCCTAAAAGTGGACTTTTAGTTGGTTTAATATCATTTTCTCAAATATTTTACTTTACGCCGGTAACACTGAAACTGGTCTAAAATTTGTGGGATCAGTTGTGCTACCTGTTTTAAACAATGGAATAATTTGGCTATGCTTCA
Source organism: Blastobasis adustella (assembly GCA_907269095.1). Taxonomy (NCBI): domain Eukaryota; kingdom Metazoa; phylum Arthropoda; class Insecta; order Lepidoptera; family Blastobasidae; genus Blastobasis; species Blastobasis adustella. Next base: position 32,065,652 of record OU026114.1, on the reverse strand, counting down.
TCAGGTCAGAAAATTCGCCATTATCAACACATTTATTAAATATATTCGCTAAGTGGACAGCAATAACATCAATTACAGAGCTAATTATTTTAATTGACAAATCGTCAATGTCGGCAGTCGCTTTTATTTTTATGCTTTTAAAAGCCTTAACTTTATCTTGAGGTGTTACATGTTCGAACTTAAAATCGATGACACTCTCGGGTACGTTCTCTTTTAGCAAGGATTCAGCGAGAGCAGGAGACGTATTTAATGATTTTGTAGTCGACACTGGAATGTCTGTAAAACATTCATTGAAAGCCTCCGAAAATTGAAAACTTCCGAGTTTTTGGTAACAACATAATCATTTATTTTTAAATTGTTTTTTATATCGCGAGTTTTGACTTTTCCAGTTTCACTATTTATTATCTGCCATGTGGATTTTACTACATTTTTGCTATTTTTTAGTTTGTGTTCAAAGAAATTCGATTTTGCTGTAGCACAAATGCGTTTAAATAACTTCGAGTAATGCTTAAAATAGTCAGCAAATTCAACGCTATTATTATACGCCTGTTCTGCAAGAAGATCCCTAAAAGTATTTTTTTTTAATCCTAAATAGGTAAAATATCCGAATCAGCGGCTGTTGATCTGGCTATCGAGATCACGTTATCTAAAAATAAATCCGTTTGTCTGACCCGTACACGAGCGGGACTACCTAGATCAATTACTTACTCGGAGAGATCTTATCGGCAATGTATCTTATTATAGTATAGTATAGCCGTTATTGTTAAGTCATGCCTGAAGAGAGTCACTATTCTACATCGACACATTGTGATGAACCCCCGAGGCAACGATACAAGAATGCCAAGCCTTCACAAAGCAAGCGGTAGTCATAGCCAGACGAAACAACTTACGTCTTTTGTACGATAACTTACTAAACGGTATAATACGATAAGTCTGAGGGGCAGAACTCGTTTACATGTTGATACAATCGAGAGTCAAAGTGCCAAAGGACATCTTCAAGTATTGCTGTATAAATGCTCAAGGTCCATCTATTATACGACGACCACTATGTACTGCAAATAAAGAGCAGGTGTAGCCACCAGACACCCCTCCGAATCAAGGACTCGTGCCACGGGGAACGGCTGATAAAGTCAAGACAAAGTAATCTCAGGTCAAGATTAAGAATCTGAAAGCTGCCCCTTACCTAGCAAGGTATGTGAACCGAATGGTTTCTGTTATCATTCATATTGTCGCCATTATGACCGCCACAAATCTTTAGAGCCAAATTTGAAAAAAAAAGGACCTAAATATGCGGATTTTAAGAGCCAAAACATCACAAAATCGCAGCTCGATGAGCTCGCGCATTCATTAGTTCATGTTACCTACTTTTGTTATCATCATTCATCGCAGATGCTTTGAATAAAAATCTGAAAATTTGCGATCACTGCAGCCCCTCGTAATTTTATTTGCCGGCCCGCGCCACATGATCAATCGGAATTTTACCAGCGACAATGCCAAAAATTCCAACTCGACGTAAATTTATTCTAGTTTCTACTTTTATTATGTTCCGCCTATGTCTTTTGATAAACGGCTAGAGATTTTCAAAAAGGTGTCCGAGCGACATTTGGTTATCAGGGTTTCTATTATTATTAATTAAATCAACTTTTGTAAAATGTTTAGTTTTTTTTTTATTAATTAGACCCTGCTGAACTTGAATCTACCTATTGACCACCCCTAGGGTGCCTCCGAAGACCAGAAATCAAGAAGTTATGATACAAGTCAATCATTTCTTAACCGATTTGAATGATTCTTCTTTTGATTGGAAAAGTTTATCTCCAGGTACATCCAGTTCAAGTTTTATTATGATCTAATGAAAATCTGAGATTATCCAAAATTTTAGTTAATCTCTTAAGCCGTAAGTATCTTCTTCCAGGGAAAAAATATTCAAAGAGAATTTCAGACCAGTATCGAAGAAGAAGCAATTGCAATCAAGCAATCACATTCCGTTTTCATGCCCTTTTCGCTATTCGATATTTTAAAAAATCAACTAAGGATGCTCGACGCTCACTCATTATTTTATTAAAACTGTCTGTAAAATGTCAAAATCACAAAAAAATTGAGATCGCTTTGCTAGCTCGTACTAAAACGTACTGGCACATAATAAAAACGTCTTAGTCCATACGTCACGATCACGTTGCCAAGCGTTGTTGTTGGTGTTGTTCACTCATTCTTTAAATAGACCAATCGATGAAAGCCATGACCGATAATTAAGTTCTTAAAATCCGTTATTCTCTAGAGCAAAACACGTCAGACCTAAGGATAAGCGATAGTACCGTCAAGCTTGTAATTTTATGATTTTTAACATTGACAAGTGCTGTGTGGTTAGTTTTACTGCGAAAGTAAATAAAGTCAAATATAATAGCTCCCTATTTGGTCAAGTTCAAGAGTCAGTCTTATGATTGGGACTTGGGAGATAATGTTGATGAAAAACTTACTTTTAGATTTCACTACGGCCACATAGTAGACAAATGATCCCAACTTAATGGCTTCATAACGCTCTACTAAGAAATTTAAAAGCCATCGAACCTGCCTATGCCTCTGTTACCGACGGGCTGGTTATTGTTGTAGGTACCTACGTATTAGTTTAAAGTTGATGGTAGTCGAAATTATTTAATTTTTTATATTTACGGTGGTTGTTCCACTTTGTACGGCAGTCCGCTACCATATCTACTGTGAGACGCACTACCTTGTAAATATAAATTGTATCTATTGATAACTGTTTAGTGTCCATAAACTGTGTTTGATCTGCTAGTGAACCTCAGCCACCTTAAAAGCATCGTATTCATTGGTGAAAAATCACCGCAACCGTAACAGCCTCTATTATTCTGTGGTCATAAGCATCCTTGTGTACCGTTCGGTAATTTCGTCTCCCTTTTATGAAGTTCATAATAAAAGGACTGAGCAAGTGCAATCAAAATTCCTTAGATTGCTTTGTTACAGGTTGCACTAACCGATTAAATAAATTTTCTCTACTTCCCCTAAGTACCCGTCGCAAATTTATTGATTTAGTCACAATCTAAAAAATTGTCCATCCGACAAATATTCGCTGTATCTTCTATCTCTCCTTAATTTTAATATTACCTATAGATCTCGAAACTCAACTTCCCGCCTATTTTTTCTCCAAGTGTTTCCCAATAACATATCATTCTATAATCCCATCAATTGTTTACCAATAACATATCATTCTGTAACCCTATCACTAGAATGTGCCGCACTTACAATGACCTAGTTTCTGTAAATTCCATACTGGATATATTTAATCTAAAGCCTACACAATTTCGGACTAATATCCGAGCAATTTCCTCTGTTTCCAAGGAACACTGATCTAAATTTGATATAACTTTATAAATTGTTTTCTAAATATTGATAATTTGTACAATTTAAGCTAATCGTCATCTACTAACATTTATTAATGAGCTGTATGTGCGTACATATTAAGAATTGTGTTGTGTAATACGTAAGTTTAAAAACAAAATGTTATATGTTATATATATTTTGATATTTTGTTGGCTTCTTAATAAATAAAATAAAATAAAAATAAATAAATAAAATTGCGGCCTAGTTTTAAGTTATGTATAATCTGTCACCGTCAATGACTGTAATTTGTTTTTTATTACTATTAAATAATTAAATTTTAGGAAGCCGATCGACGCAAGTGTCACGGAGGTGATCGGTGTGGAAGCGTGAGGGGAGGCTTTTAAATTCCACAATCTAATTCCACAATGTCCTACGGCTCAGATGATGATGATCATGAAAAACGCCCTAAAGTATAATATTTTTTTAACCATCTTGAATCTTGATTTCTGGTCTTCGAAGGTCCTAGGGCTTGATACCAAGCAGAATCATTGAAGAGAGGCTTTTGAAGTAGCGATTACGGTGCCGTATTTGGATAAGTCTAATACAAAGATTTAGAACAAATCTCGAATTATGTGCTGTCCTTCGTTGACGAGTTCTATGGTGATGAGACCAGGATCGAAGGTAAAGTAAAAGTATACAATTTTTAAAAATTCGCCACTATCGCCGTCGTATTTACAGTTACCTACATCATAAAAAATTGCCAAGCAACTCATGGAGTGTAGTTTTATTCGCAAATATTTCATTTAAGTTGTATAGGAGGTAGGTTCATTGTGTTTATAACATCCCCTATTTAAAAGCCCTCCTTTAAGCTCGCTTGTTGATTGACAGCTACGAACCCTACACTGTGGCCCTTTATTATTAACTTGCAATGTTCTCATATCTTGAAAGCGTAATTTGGCGTTCAATTAACCTGATATTTTGGTATACCTATGTTTTTGAATGACATGTATTAATGTGGTAACATGGAGCTTATCTGATGATGGAGTCGGAAGGTGGTCACAGGACCTAATGCACGCAACAAGATTACCCCATCATGTTTGGGCTCTTTGGAATATTCACGATGAAACCCTAATATACCTACCCCTAGGTGATATTAAAGGTCTAATGACCGGAAAGTGGTCATATACACTCCTAAAGTATGTACGAGTATGCGAGTTTGGACTCGTTTGATTTGTCTTGACAATGTAAATACTCTGACTGATCGTAAATGTTTTCCAGTTACAACAGCGCTTAGGTATAGAAGCTAGAAATGAAAAAAAACATTTTAAATTCAATTTTATCCATCCAGTTACGCTGGACTAGCTTTTGACAGATAGTGCTAGCGGCACGCCGAAAGAAGCTGCAAATGATGTTAAAAGCACGAAATTCGGAACGATTTATCTTTAGACTATATGAATCAATTTGACTCGTAGCACAAAAAAAATTAAAAGGAGAGGAGTTATGATCCATCTTTTGTTTGTGGGATTTTTTTTTTGTCTGAAACCTATCAAGTGGGGTAGCACTTGAAAGGGATTCCAAAAATATACCTATCTCATCATTACATTTAAGCAATTTTTTAAATTAAACAAACCTATCATTTAAAACATACCAAGTTTTGCGGTACTCAGAGAGACGATACGGTTAAATCATTTTTTGATAAATATACCTCAAATTACATATAATATCCTCAAATCTAACCGCACAGAAGCAATTTCGAAAACTAATACAATAATTTTTCCTTTTCCAATATAGAGCAGTTAGATATGAAAAAATATTCTGAGTACTAGCTGCAAATAAGTACCGGCTTCTACCAAGAGCCACTATCGTAAAAATATGAGATGAAACCTTTTAATAAGAGTATGTACCCAGTATTCGTAGCGAAGTGCTACGAATACAACACTCCAATGATGATATGTTTCGTGGACTATCAAAAGGTTTTCGATTGCGTCAGGTAGAATTATCGATGGGATATTTTGTGTCAGGCAGGGGTACCCAGCCACATTGTATTGCAGACAGAAACATCACGAGTATTACGAAAGTTTCCGTTGTCCGCTCCCATGTCTTCTCGATATTCTTATATGGGGTTAAAACCTGGACTGTAAAGGCCGCAGACAGAAAACGTATTGATACGTTTGAGATGTGATGTTGGCGGCGGATGCTGAGGGTGTCCTGGACTGCTATCCGAACAAATGTCTCCATAGTGAAAGCTGGGTCTTAAGGCAAACAACGGTTATTATCTGTTTGCCTCTACAGGATAATCCAATATTTTGGACACATTGCTCGCCGAGATACCAACAACTTGGAGAGACTAATTGTAACCGGTACCGTGAAAGGCAGAAGTCGAAGACCATTCCATTGAATCTTGTAGAATAACCTCGGCTCCTAATAAAGGTCCCCTTATTGTTACTGTAGATTTTCCATTGAATCTTGTACAATAACCTTGGGTTCTTAATAAGGGTCACATAGGTAACGAGTAATAAGGACCGTGCATTATTTCAGAAATAACTTAACTCATTTTGTATTCTTTATTTATTATTAATTTTATAATTATTATTATTCTTTTACCTCTAAGTATCTAATACTTACTTTATTTGAATCTTCGTAAAACCGCAAGATAATTTTTCAAAGATTTAATAAGGGCCGTGAATTTATAATTTTTTTAATTTCATTGTAATACGTACTTTATTTAAAGCTTCGTAAAACCGTAAGATAATTTTTCATACATTTAATAAGAGCCGTGAATTTATATATATTTTTTAAATTTCGTTGTTATATCTATGTTATTTAAAGCTTTGTAAAATGAATTTGTTTCATACGAATTTACAATTTTTTTTGTTCATTTCGTTGTTGCCGTCAAAGAATTTTATAAAGTTGCAAATACCTACATTGCTTAAAAATACGACAGTTTTATTAATTTTATAGTAACTTACCGAAGTTAAGGCTCATAAGTAACACGAGTAACAACATTTCTTAGATTTGATAAGTGACGGGAATTTTTTATTTTTATATTATTTTCCTTTTTGTTTTTGCATAGAATTTTATAATGTTTAAATACTGTGTTTAAAATAATTATATAGTGTGTTTAAAAAAGCTTTATATTGGTTTGAATTAAATGTAAATGTACCAATGATGGTATGTTGGTTGACTTGCGATGAACTAATTATTGTCCTCATAGCTTTTTATTGCCTAAATAGTTTCGAAATTAGTGGCCCTTGTTTGACGGCAATACTGTAGATAATTTTATAGTCTTGATCTGTCCCAAAAACGTAACATTTACATATTATGACTCTATCAAACTTCTAAAACTTCATTAAGACCTAACATAAAGAGATTCGAGAATAAGTTAATTGCATAAATGCAAGAGAAACTAATGCACGTTTCCTGGGCTACGAAGTTTTAGTATGTACCTACTTTTGACTTAAGTATTTTCTGTTTAATTCAATGGTGTAATTGTGACGGATTGGAACAGAAAAGAAATGGAAAATGGTGGCCTAATGGTTAAGGGGTCTGACTCGTACCCCGAGGTACCGAGGGCCCTCGAGCGCGAGAGCACAACCTAGCTAACCAATCTATTTTTGGAATAAAAAATAAATTGCCTGCCGCTGCAGCCGCGCATGCCTATTAATTTATTAATATTCGTCAATAAGATGAGATAATGAGTTATCTTCACGGTAATATCTTTTTTATGTCCTTGAATTAGTTTTAAAAATCCCTTACAACAGGCCGCGGGGGAAACATTTGAAAAGAACAGAAAAATCTGAGGATAAGTAACGGATGTGTATTTTAGACGCGGAAAACTTTAAACTGATACTATTACATACTACTACTATATTCATTTCTACTTAATACATTTCTCTTTGTTTTATTTCAGTTTTAAGTTCTCCACCTCTAGAAAACACATTTAGTTCAGATTATAGCTTCCCAACCTTAACCAACATCACCGATCATTCACACACCGCTGGACTACCGCGCCCTAAACAATCTTAGCGCAACAAGTTGTTGATGTTAAAACGAACTTTTAGAGCAACTTCGACGCATCAGCTTTTCAGAGCTAAAATAAAACCATCCTACGAGTAGCACATACTTAACTAAATGCAAAATCGAAACACGGAGAACAAGTATTTAAATTACACGAATATAATTTCCGCAGCGCTAAAAAATATTTCGCAAATTCGCCAAAAAAAACGACACAATAAATTAAAATCACATAATACATAGGAGAACCTCAATCAAGGTATTTTCTGAAAAGCTTCGCAGCGCTTAAGCCGTCTAGTACTTACCCTTTGTCCAGGTACAGGTAACGGGGCAGCTAGCACAGGATAGTGTCGCGGATGACCGGAGCGCAAAGCGCGTGCGCTCTCACTGGATGCGGAGTAGCGAATGACCGGCTGTACACCAGGGTCGCTACCCTGGGGTTGGAAGGCGGGGCTTGGCTGTGCAGCGGACACGCCCCCTCCGTGGGTGCAGCGAATCATATGCTGCAAGCCTCGGACGCCCAGGAGTGCACGAGACAGGCTAAATGGATTAATTTTGCGAGCCGCGATTTTTACCCGCGCAGTTTCAATATTGCTGCGAACTGATTTTCACCCTTTCGGAGTTTCTCCCCTTTGTAGTCTAGACGGCGGGATTATATTGTTTGTTTGGGATCAAATGTAAGACTCGGAAATAATACAGGTTCCTAATAGTGAAAGGATTTTCGGAGTCGTTTCAGTGGGTTCGGAGATTACCCCTAAAACTTACAAAGGCAATGATTCTCTCCTTATAATATTAGTTTCGATATTGCTGCGAACTGATTTGAATGCTTCTCCTCCTTCTTTGTAGACTATAAGGCGGGATTATATCGCTTTTTCGGAATCAAATATGACAGTCGGAAAAAATATAGGTCCCTAATAGTGAAAGAGTTTTCGAAATCGTTTTAGTTGGTTCGGATATTAGCCCTAAGATGTACAATTGCAATGATTTCCTCCTTGTAATATTAATTGCGACCCGTGCCGACTTCACACGGGTGTTCTCAGGGTTTCTTTATATGCATGTACCTATTATACAAAAATTCAGAGAAAATTATCTAAATGTTATTGAAAACCGCAAATCCATTGTGTGGTTTTTTGGAGCCGATATAGAGACAGATGCGGAAAGAATCTTTATTTTATACTTTGTAATTTTCCCGGTTTTAGGAGCGTCGGTGGCCGAACGGGTAGGGTATTCGAATCATAAGCGAGAGGTACCGGGTTTGAATCCCGCTGCGGCCATGTACCAATGACTCTTTTTTGAGTCATGTTCATTAGTTAAATACGACCAAATCCTGGATCATGGGCAAAGCGGACCCCGGGCCCTCAACGCTTACGCTAAGATGATTATTTTATGAAGTAATTTTCCCAATTGACGAACTATTTGTTCTCACTGGGGACGGATGGGAAAGATTCCCATTTCGTAATGGTGCTAATGTTAAGATATTTAATGAATCTGTAGACAAAAGTAGTAACTTTGAATTTACAACGCTGCGATCCTCGATGCGTTCCACCTTACAAAAGACAGTAAGTAAGTAAGTAAAAACTCTTTATTGCACACACATAAGTAAAAGATACATCAAAGGAAAAATATAACAATTTATATGCGCGCAAAGGCGGCCTTATCGCTTTAAGCGATCTCTTCCAGACAACCTTTGGGAAGAGGTAAGTTAGCACATTACAGAGTATTATTTTTTCCACAATTCGGTAGACCATCATGTCATGTGGTTCTCCCCCTCTAATTCTACATACTCTATGACTCGCGGAGCCACCAGTGGGTCACCGTGGTGGGTCCACGAGACAGGTATGCTCACTCCAAATATCTTTCCCAAAGTACTGAACCGATTTTAATGAAATTGGTGTCATCTCGATAAACTGGATTTTAAATAAAGAATACTACAGTATATCTATTCGGGGGCTGCGATGCTACAGACAGATTGAGTGTATCTGTCAAACAATAGTCTAACAAATGACAACCGCCTTGCGACCTTCTAAAACCTTCATGGGGTAAAAGTTTACTAGGCGATTAGTTGATGTAATCTTTTGTAGTACGTGGTTATACTTAGACGCTTTTGTAAATGATTTACTTTTTATGAACTTATTTACTTTTATATGACTTTTCTGTGTTGGCCGTGTGGTGTCTGGCAGAGTAGAATAGCACCAACCCCTTACACTCGTGGGTGTCGTACAAGGCGACTAATCTTTTCGAGGCAAAATATCTAAGAGTCTCCGTAGGCTGGCAAATGGGCAGCAGCGATTTCCATTGTTATATTTATAACACTGCGATCTCCAACCCGCCTGCCAAGCGTGGAGATTATGGCAATAACCTCCCCTTTCTTGGGAGAGGCCCTAAGTCCTGCAGTGGACTGTTATGGGATGTGATGATGATAACTTTTCTAGGTACGTTTGATCGTAAACTTATGATGAAAAGTGTAGCTTATAGCCTTCTTTAGGTCATGTTACTATACCCAGATTCTCCTCCAACTATCTCTATATCAAAATTTTATCCTAGCACAAGTTACTTTCACATTACAATGTTTGTAATGGTCATGGATGTCGGAAACAAAAGAAAAAGGGTTTTCACAGGAGTACAAATTTGAGGATAAAAGCTACTCCTTTTCCAATACCAATGATTATGTACTTATAGATATAAGATCAAATGTACTCTATTTGGTAAATAAAGTTTTTTTTTTTTTTAGAACATATTTTAAAACAAAGGCATTCCCTGCCGTCTGTCCATATATATCTATGCATGAAACTTTTAAACTACGCAACGGATTTTAATGCGGTTTTCAACGATTCATTGAAAAGGAAGGTTTATAGGCTAGAAATATAAGGGTAGGTAGGGGTTAAGTAAGTGTGCATTTGATGTCAGACAGGGGAAATCCATCGCCGCCTTGGGATGCAGGTAGGAGACTTAATACCGGCTTAAACCCCTGTCTGCCATTTATCTGATATGATCGTCGGAGGTTTATAGTTCCAATTTTATATTTACTACGCTCGCTGGGATAGTCCCTTATTTTTCAGTAAATGTAGTTTTACTGTCAAAATCTTCAAGTTTTACTATTTTTGTTACTTATATCTAATAATTCAATTTCAGTATGTCTTTCTATTTACAGGTATTAATTTTTTTTACCTCTTGATTTTTTCTGTCTTTTTTCTTTGTATGCTAGTATAATCGACATGCTATTCTACACGTACCCTATGCCCGAACTAACATTAGGAAAAACTCTATGCTAAGAGCCTGCAATTTGTTCAACAAACTCCCATTAGATAGTGACCTATTTTTCACCAATCATCATCATCATCATCATCATATATTTAAGAGTATGACTCTTGTCGGTGGAACTTCTCTTCTTTATCACCCATGCCTCCAGTATTAAAAAATCACTAACAAAGAATTACTTTGATCATTATGTGCCCTCGGAGTGATACTTAACGACTACACAAACACGAACTAAAGATTTTTTATTGTCAAAAATTCCTAAACCTTCATCGCAAGCGAATAAATGCCGCCCATGCTTAAGTATTTATTCGTTTGCGATGATAGTTATAGTTAAAGTTATATAGTTATTTGTTACTCTGGATTTGTTTTTATACCTAACTTGTAATTGAGTATACCTATAAGCAAAAACATGTAATTGGCTTAAAGATGTTTAAAGTTACCAATATACTTAATTTAAACAGCTGTAAGTATTCCCAAACACAAATAAATAAATAAATAATATACTTACTCATTACGTTATTATCTTATGAGGTGGTAGGACTCTGTGAAGCCTGAGGAGTCCGCCTGGGTGAGTACCACCGCATTATCTATTTCTGCCGCCAAGCAACAATGCGTGCATTGTTGTATTTCGGTGTGGAGGGTAAGATAGCTAGAGCATACAGGCATGAGGGGATTTACTCTTTGTCCTCTCAGTGACAACGCATCTGCGGTTCTGCATTTTTGTTGCTGGCAACCTAAATGCATGAATCTTAGATGTTATGGGCGACAGTTACCGCTTACCATCAGGTGGGCTGTCTGTTCGTTTGTCACTGTGTAGAATAATATTTTTTATTTATTAAATGTGTTATTTTTTTATTCTACGTTATCTCAAGTTCTATTGTAAACATATTTTCAAACAATATTCTAACTTATTTTCTACATCACGTCTGTGGGCGCCACATTTTGTGCATTCTATTAATAAATGGGCTACCGTTTCTTTGTTGTTTGCGTCACAGACACATGCAGGTTAATCTTTTATTATAAATCTCTGGACGACCTGAGTGGTTCAGTTGGTTAACATACCGGTCGCCACACGGTGGTCCCGGGTTCGATTCCCGGCCGAGCAGAATTGGAAATGATGAATTTTAATTTCTGTTACGGGTCTGTGTGTAGTATATATAATCATCATTATCATCATCATCATCATCATCTTGGCGTTAATGTCCCGGTTGTGCTCTCGCGCACGAGGGCCCGGGGTCCGCCTTGACCATGATCCAGGATTTGGCAGGGCTGGTAATTACAGTGGAGCGACTGCCATCTGACCTCCATGACCCTGCTACCAGGGGAACCTGAGATTGGATCATGGTTACACATCCAGTCGCCCATCCAGGGTGTAGTACGTATAATAAGCATAAATTCCAAAAATCCTCCGTCTTCTTTAAAAAGCTCCGTCTGCAGTGAATAAAATAACTCCGCTGCTAATGGCCAATAAATTGCACGTGTTTGCGTGGCTGGTAACAGCGAGAAACATGGCCGCCATAATCCGTTCGTCAATAATCGACCCCTCTCTGATGGTTCGCTTGTAGATGCAATAGGGCAAAGGTCGTAATTGGGATTTAATTTCTCTTTAAGTGCCACTTGTGTCCTACCGTCTACCCTTCACATACCCTACATCTGTCCTAGTCTACTTCTATCGTATACCTACTTTACCCCTTCCTACCTTTTTGGCCTATAAACCTTTGTCATGAATCACTGTATGTAATGTTGGAAAGCTCATTAAAATCTTGAAGGACATTCATGTATGTATAGATAAGAACAGACGGTGGGACACGACTTTGTTTTAACTTGTACCTACTAGTGGACCGGTGGATTTCGTTCGTTCCTTTGTCTGATTTTCGTTTAAATATACTTTAGGTAGTTTTAAAGTTACGCTGTGCTTTCGACGACCTGAGTTGTTCAGTTGGTTAACATGCCGGTCGCCACGCAGAGGTCCCGGGTTCGACTCCCGGCCGAGCAGAATGTTATATGATGAATTTTAATAAATTGAAATAAGTATGTATAATAAGAATGTTATAGTGTTATCCAGTTAGGCGGGGGATGTTAATGAAAGAACCCTAGTTTGTTATAATAAGCACGAGCTTGGGTATACTGATTCTCTCCAAAGTATGGAACAGATTCATCGGCATACCGGCCGACCTTCACGTTATTGGTATTGAATTCAGCCCAGTATTTATCTAGGCTCTCGAGACGAGAATCTATGTATTCCCGTGTTTTACGGCCTGCGGAGTCTTTTTTAAAGTTACGCTCCGTTTGTTTAATGGAATCGAGAACATCAGCCTGTCGTTGAAGCAGTTGATCCATGTTGATGGAGGAAATTATAAAGATTTACTTGGACTGACGAATGCTGCTATAACTCGAACCCCTGACTTCCAACCTGTGATCTACTAGCACCAGAGGAAACACGTCCAATATGTCGCAAAGATTGCGTAACGTCCAAAACGAAGTTCAATAGTTCAAAGTCACTGCACCTTACAGTTTGTACACTTATTTCTCACTATTTATATAATTTTTATACGTACCAGTACTAGTTTCTAACTAGTAGGTATTGATTTGTTATTTACTTTCTCTGTTATTTAAATTTAGAGATTAATCATTTTTTCGGCTTGGTTACATTCCAATGGGCTGGGAGCCTGGTGATCTGTAAAACAGGTATTTATAATCTAGTACAGACACCAGTCTCTCACGCAGGTTATTCCTACTGTATGATTTTATATTTTCATTATAAAACATATTTTTGTATAGTTCATAGGAGCCTGTGAAAAGGAAATAAACCTATTATTTATTATTTATTTACTATATGTGTAGAAAAGTATAAAAATGACCACCACAACGCGCACGTAGTTATAATGATCAATGGGACTGTATGCCACCAAAAATTGTAACTGTATGTCACTGTTTGTTAATTTGTCACTGATTGCTTAAGATCCAAAAACTGTATGATTCTTCTTAATGCTCGAAGGATCAAAACTGTATGTTTTTGGTCTTCTTAAGGCTCGAAGGACCATAAACTGTAGTGTTATACAGTTGTCTTGAGTGTTTAGGGGGGTTTAGGCGGGGGATGTTATTGACCGACCCGTTGAATGCTGTTTAAACACAACATTTATTGTAAAAAGTAATAGACTAAGTAATTTACCTACGCTGCAATTTATTCGGCGCGCATTGGCCTACTTACAGCTGTAGGTAAAATTGTATGTACCGAAATACATACAATTTTACTCCGTACAAATGTATTTTAAAAAAATCTGCTTAAGTATCAGTAGTAAGTAATTTATCAGTTATCTAGCACCCATAACACGAGCTTGCTTACTTTGGGGCTAGACGGCGCTGTGTGAATTTGTCTAACCATATATATTTAAGCATATTTACTTTATTTAGATTTCCATATACAAATTGACAACCCTTATCAGTAAAAAGTTCTACTTTTAAACGATATGTTGTTACGAAAATCTGACAAACCACAGGCATAGTGGTTTTCGGATCACGTCTACAAAATTTCATTGGCTTTGAGAGCGTAATATATTTTACAGGCTATATTTCTTATGACGTGTTGGTGTCATTTTATTAGTCTTTGGCAAAATCGCTACATAGCGGAAGCCACAACCTAAAAAAAAGAAGAAGAGTGTGTAATATTGACAGCGTTTGGAGCGTGATCGGGAAACATCAACGCGCTTGGCAATGTTCTTACGACGGCCATCGCTCGACCATGGTCACATGACCGTTGCCAATGAGGAAGATGTAAATGATAATTTATTTCCCTTTTTTAGCCCTAATAAAAACTGTAAGCAATAACAAAACTATTTTTTATTTATTTATTTATTTTAGCCACTTCTGTCCCACTGCAGGGCAAAGGCCTCCCTATCCATCTTCCACGACTTACGGTCAGATGCTTTTCTCGGCCAATCCTTACAAAAGGCGTCCAACTCGTCCCGCCATCTCCATCTGGGCCTACCGCGCTTCCTTGTTACGTTTTGTGGGGTCCGAACTCAAATCGCGGAAGTGGGACAAAAAGCTGCTACTTTGAAGTGTTGTAGGTTGTACGAAAGGCGGCCGTGGGCGGCCGGCGTGATGTAGCTCAGCGACAGTATGTGCGCACGCGCTCTGTAAACTTATGTACTTTCTTTCACTCCGATACGTTTGTTACTTTTATAAAGACTAGTAGGTACATCGTTCCGGTACCCAACCAACCAACATGGAACCAGGATTTTCCCGTGGCCAATTAAATAATCTGCCGAAAGTCGATTTACTTATGTTGCGGATTATTTCACAAATCATATATAGTATAAATAATCATCTTGGCGTTAATGTCCTTGCTATACTCTCGCGTACGAGGGCCTGGGGTCCGCCTTGATCATGATCCAGGATTTGGTGGATCAGGTAATTACACGATGTTTTCCCTCACCGTAAGAGCATCGGTTAGTATTCAACAAATGTACATAACTCCGAAAAGAGTCATTGGTACATGGCCGCAGCGGCATTCGAACGCGGTACCTCGCGCATACGAGTCGGATACCATTACCACACGGCCACCGACGCTCATCAAAGTATATCGGTGTAGAAATCCAAGGGCAAAAACTTCTAAGGCAAGTGTGTATGTACCTATCTTAATTTAGCTAATATAGTAGTGCATTATTTGTAAGAGATATGTTAATGATCTAGGTAAAGTAGGTATTAGATTAGACATAGTTATGTCTGACAGTTACTGATCTTGAGAGCTTATTGTATAAAAATAATACGCGGCAAATCTGTGCCTACTCATAGTGTATGTACTAGTGCTATCAGATTACTGTGGGTTATCGATTATAAAGTAATACCAATCAATCAATCAGGAGCGTTTTACCTGTCATTTTATTTTTACAAGGCTGTTATCATCGCACACAGCTAGTTATGGAGACAATGCAGTTGGCAACACTATCATTAACCATAAAACATTAACAACAAGGGTAAAGGGGAAAAGAAGGTAGGGCGTTTTTTGTATTCTCCTAGCTCGTCTTATGTTTATATTCAATAGACATTGTATAAAACCCATCTGCGTGCCTCATGTTTATTAGCAAAAGCGCACTGTTGAAAAGAAATTATGATTTTAAAAACGTCCAACTTTAAAAATTAAAAGGAAATTCAGTTTTTGAGATATCGAAAAAATTCTTTCACTAATTTTTTTTTTTTCATTTTTATACATTATAAAATAATCACACTCATCTTCCTCATTAGGACAGCGCCTTAATATCAACTACTCAGGAAACGCAATTTTATTCAAAAGTGGCGACTCAGATTTTTATGTCCTCTTGCACAACTAAATCCTACCTAGAACATCGCTATTGATGGCTAGACCACATTTTATAGAAAATTGTCCAGTCTTTATAAGCTGTAAGCTCTGCCCCTTTGTACAGATATTCCAGTCTGCACGTTGATCCTCACAAAGACGTTGGTACGACCGCCTGCTTTCCAGCTCTTTGTTAAGAACCAACGGTCTGCCATTGTGGTTTATTTTTGCAGATTTCAAAAAGAGAAACGTATTTGTAGACCATTGTTCTCGATCCTGCGACATTCTTTTTAACGTAGAATTTTTAAAATCCTGTTTCAATATTCGACGTTGGTAAAGTTTGAAATAGAACCAATGTTATCGTTGTACAGGCTGACTTTATTTTTGAATAGATAAATAAAAAATTAAGACATCTAGAAGTTATGTTTGGCTACTAAGTATTTGTGCTACGTGCACGTAGCTACGTGTCGTAGCTTTCGTAGTCATTTGCTACGACGTTAAACGTAGCACATTACTGATAGACTGGCATTCGTCCCATTTCGTAACCAAAACTCGTAGCTAGGTACATAATGGAAATAACAACAACACACTTTAAATTTATGATAACAAGGGTAAAACAACTATTACTATGACACCAATTCTGAAATCGCAAAAAAAATCTGCTATTTCAAACATTTTGACAGAATTGGTTTTCAATGATATACGAAACAGCTGATTTTATTTCGCGTTTTCAAAGATGATGTTATCACGAGCACATGCGTACTTATCTACCTTGGTACCACGAATTTAAAAAGTCTCCATGTATAGTATTAAATAAAACTAAACGTACATACAGACATGACGAAAAGTCACGAGAGAATTTGAGACATAAAAAAGGTAGGTATAAGGGATAACTGGGGTAACTACCGCGGAATGTATTGAATGTACCAATGACTCTTTTCTGAGTTATGTACATTAGTTGAATACTAACCGATGCTCTTACGGTGAGGGAAAGCATCGTGATGAAACCAGCAAATTCAGGTAACTGAATTTGTAACCTGATCGCCAAATCCTGGATCATGGTCAAGGCGGACCCCAGGCCCTCGTGCTCGAGAGCACAACCAGCTCGGAGCTGGATTTGAACCCGGTACCTCTCGCTTACGAGTCCGATACTCAACCGCCCGGCCACCGACGCTCCAACGCGCTACACGGGAAAATATTAATAGCACTAAAAACGACTTCTGTAAAAGCTAGTGCTGTATAACTGTCGTTTGACGGCTTTTCCGGCGGCTTGCACATCATGTAATCCCATGTCTGAGTGTGGGCGCTGGCCGGCTGCCGCGGGCCAAACACGCTTACACGATCGCCTACACGGCTATGTGTGTGCGCTGGCGGCCGGCCCACCCCCATCCCCACCTGGATAAGTTCGCTTTAATTAGCTGTATGAGATTTTGTAAAGAGGACAATTCAATGAACACTGTGTTCATTTTTATTCTCATTTCATTTCGTTGTTTGCTGTCTATTATTGAAAAAGACAGTTTATGCATAAATAGTTAGAGGCACACGGGTAATGGGCCCCCGGCGAGCCGCGTCCTTGTTGCTCTAGGAAATCCGAATACAGCTGAGATAGTTCCCTATCTCCAATGCAATCAGATATATGATCCGTATCGATTTAATGAAGCCGTAACTTAAACGCCCCTAACTTAAACGTCCTTAACATGTTTATTGTACCAATGTTCGCATTAAAAAAAAACAGCAATCAATATGTACACTGTTAAGAGGGAAGGCTACAGTCGATAATTTAATTTTAAAAAAGTTTCGTTCAGGCCCAGGCATGCTGATGGCAAAGATCAACCTTGTGAAAGTATAAATTAAATCACCTTTCGTACACTAGTTTCACTTTATTGTACAAATTTTATTAAATTGCAAACGGTTTCGAATAACTCATCTTAAGGCAAATGAAAAGGTGATTGATTCATAATAATGGAGTTCCACCACGATGTCACAACACAATGTGTTAAACATTACTCTAGTGTTAACTATACCTAATGTTTTAAACTATCGCTGTCATCATCACATATTTTAAAAGTTTATTTACGAAAAACGTATCAGCGTAAACTGAGACAGTGCCCTTCCACGCAAAGCTTTTGCTTATTATTATTATTTTATTTTGTATGTACCCTAGGCATAAGGTTCTAATATAAAAATGTATTATGTTATTCTTGTGTGGAAAAATAAATATTCTTATTCTTATTCTAAAAACCCGATATTTTGACGCAGTTGCATCCATTATATCGGGCTACTCGAAAAAAAAGGTACATACCCGGTAGGAAATCCGGAACATGCTTTTCAAATATCTAGTGTTAAAATCCAGGAAGGAATGATGGAATGATAATGGATGGGGACTACGTTTATGTAGATAAAATGTCGCAGCCTTTTAACTATAATGGTTGCCTAGTCGCATTGCAGTAAGCTTACTCTACGATAGACGATAAAGAAGCAAAGAATAAATTCTAAGCACAGTACAAAGAAACCTCCATCCTGATAGCATCCTTAATAAATAATCCGGAATAAACTAGCTGGAGAGGTTTTCGCTAAAGAGTACAACATTTTACTAATATTAGTAGATTCTTCAAGAAAGGGATAAAAAGGTTTTTACGCAGTCGATAAGGCGTGGGTGATGCCCCTGGTATTGTAAACGTCTATAGACTGCGGTAACTGCTTACCATCAGGCAGGCCGTAAGCTTGTTAGCCACCTTGATGTAATAAAAAGAAATTATTAACAACACTAATAGCTCTCACAATGCAGTCATGCATAAATTGAAATAAAACAGTACCGTTGAGTCTGACGTCCGTAATTGAGTGAAAACCAATACAGTTTAGCGAGTCTGAGGGGTCCAACGCGCAGCTTTTTAGGGGAGCGTTGTACCTACTGGTGTGTTTAAATTTGGCGTTTGGGTTTTGATGATGTGTTTATGAGCGTGAAAAAGATTTATACATGTTTGACGACCTGATTGGTTCGTTGGTTAAAATACCGGTCGCCACGCTGAGGTCCCGGGTTCATGCCCGGCCGAGCGGAAATTGAAATGATGAATTTTAATTTCTGTTACGGGTCTGGGTGTAGTGTGTATCATCATCACAGCTCGTAACAGTCCACTGCATGACTTAGGGCCTCTTCCACGAAAGGGGAGGTTATTGCCATAATCTCCACCCTTGGCAGGCGGGTTGGAGATCGCAGTGATTAAATATAATAACGGAAAATGCTGCTGCCCATTTTCCAGACTACGGAGACTCTTGATCTTTTGCCTCGAAAACATTAGTCGCCTTGTACGACACCCATGAATGTAAGGGGTTGGTGCTATTCTACTCTGCCGGACACCACACGGCCACGTAGTGTGTATAATAAGTATTTATTATTTAATCTGTTATCGAACATCCATAATACAAGCTTTGCTAACTTTGGCGCTGTGTGAATTTGGAAACGCGTTGTTCAAATTAATTTGATGGAAAAAAAGAAGTTGGAAATTGAATCGCTTTCAATTTTTTCTGGCAAATTCACCCCTCGTGCGCCCGTGCTACACACTGCGCAGTACTTCACACTTGACTCGAGTATGAAAGATAATTATAGACAAAAATTGTTGTTGACGTAGCTCGTCCATATCGACAGATAAATGGTACTGGACTATTTCCGACCAATTTTGTCACTCATGTCATTATGCGAACAAATTAAGAAGACACCTAAACTTCTAAACGTTCAGTTTCCTCGACTGTGTGTGTAATTAAATAACAAAGTACACGAGCAACACACCTGTGAGGAAAATGCTATATTATAAACCGTGTACAAAAATGATGGCCAAGTGAAAATCACTTCTTCATTTGTATCTGCATAATAATATTATTCTACCTTTGTAACGGTTAATGCAACCATGTAGATTTAACAAACATTCTCAATTGTCCAGCTTCCATTACTTTTCCCGGCGCGGGTGGTATTTTACATCGCGCTAACGATCCCTACCATCTCAGAATATGTAAAGCCCACGAACATTGCGAGACAACCATAAGGTACCAACCTTACATATCCACTAGAGTATCCGCTGCGCATTGTTCATTTATTTAATAACAGGATGTTACAACGAATTGAGATGCGTGAGGAGAGTTAATATTAGTTTATATTAATTAAACTTATAAAGTAGTAACCCAGTAAAATAAAAATCGGCTCTGTTCGTGCAGCGTCCGTCGAGTTTTCGGTGTGAAACCTGAGGAGCCTGAGGAGTCCTCCTGATGGGTGTGTACCACCGCATTATCTATATCTGCCGCTAAGCAATGCATGCAACGTAGGTTCAAACCAGCCGGTACCCGAAAAAGTCCATCTTGCCATGATTCTCAATTTTTAGGAATTTCCATACTAGGCGGAGGTAAATAATGCACAACGGCTCCGTAAAGCGTGTCCCTGTCGCACGCGAGTAACTACGAAGCCGAAACTACTGGTGTATCATCATCACAGCTCATAACATCCACTGCAAGACTTAGTGCCTCTCCCAGGAGAGGGGAGGTTATTGCCATAATCTCCATGCTTGGCAGGCGGATTGGATTGTTGGAAGCGAGATCGGAAATGAAAGACGCTGCTCCCCAGCAAATTTAGGCGCTCCTAGCCGCTCATAAATTTTGCCCAAGGAGGCACACGGATGGACGGTCCACCTGATGGAAATGTAACCAAAGTGAAGCGGATGGTGTGACTATAGGTGCTCAATGGTGCATGACCACCTTGAGAATTATATTCCTCCAAATGCAGTAGACCTTATGACCTTTTATTTCACTTTTCTGTGTCGTCACAGCAAGATTCTATGCATTTTTTTTATGTTATACTGCAGAGATGGAAAGTGGTTTCCGCCGCCTTTGGACATCAGCAACACCAGGGGAGTCACCAAAGCGTTGCCCGCCTCTGAACTGACCTCTAATATACCTCTTAAACGATCCCATGTCATGAAATATATAACACCATTTCACTGATGAAGAAACAAATTGATCTCCTTGCTCAAGGGATGGACAATCAGGAGTGTTATTTGCGGCGAAAAGTTCTTCTCATCCAGGGTATAAGAGAGGAAGAGGATAAAGATCTGCGCAAAACAATTGTCACGGTTCTGCGTGATCGGTTCAAAATGTCTGTCACTGAGGATTGCATGGAAAGTTGCTTCCGTCTGGGTGAGGCCAAGGGGGATCATAATAGACCTGTTCTGGTCCGGTTTGCAGAGCGACGTCTACGTGATATAATGTGGAATAATAAGTCGAAACTAAAAACGACAATAGGTCACAAAAATTAAGATAATCTGAAGATCTTGCCTGCACAAGCTACTCATTACCAGCCCAACTGTCGCCCATCCTGGATAGATGTATCCATTGTTTCTGATGCTGATTTGGTTCCTTCTCATGGTCAAATGACAGCACCATTTTCTAATCACGACCTCATTTATTTAAATTATGCGGTGCGTCTCCCTAAGCGTAAAAAGAAAACAGTGTATGGGCGGAATTTTAAAAACATCGATAGGGATAAGCTTATGAGGACTATTGAGGCGTTGGACTGGTCGGAGTTATACCTTGCTGACACTATAGATGCTAAAATAAATATTTTCAATGCCGCGATTATTGGCGTGATGGATGGGATCGCTCCACTGAAACCAATTCGGATAGAACATGAACCAGCGCCATGGCTGACCCCTTGTATTAGAGGAGCAATACGGAAAAGAGATCGTGCAAAGGCTAAGCTTAAAGGTAATCCTTCTGAAGCCAATTTGATTGCTTATAAGGTTTTACGTAATAAGTGTAATAAATTGTGCAGAATTTCCAAACGGAAATATGTTCATGACACTTTGACAAATACTTCACCCAGTCAAACATGGAAATTTTTAACATCTCTTCGCGTAGGAAAACAGCCTACATCTATTGGTGCCGCGATGGACATTAATGGGCTTAACAAAGTCTTTTCTAAAACGCTTGTAGTCCTAGATCCTGCCACTAAATCTGATACTCTTGAACAACTTATTAATAACTCGCTGCCTTCCTGCGCCCCTTTCAATTTCCAAGAGATTACTGAGACTCAGGTGGCGCACAGTGTTCGATCCATTTCCACAAAGGCGACGGGCTGGGATGGCATAAGTTGTGATATGTTAATCTCACTTTTGGACGGTGTTGTAGGTGTCATAACACATATTCTTAACTTTTGTCTGACTTCCAACACTTTTCCTGACCTGTGGAAACGAGCTTATGTCATTTCCTTGCCAAAAACCGCAAACCCTACATCCTATTCCCAATTTCGTCCAATTTCAATTCTTCCAGTCTTGTCGAAGGTTCTTGAGTCTGCTATTCACAAGCAATTGTATACGTATCTCCTGACTAACAATCTATTAAGTCACCATCAGTCAGGTTTTCGGCCATGTCACAGTACGATGAGTGCGCTATTGAACGTCACTGAGGATATACGTCACGGCATGGACAATAAAAAATTAATTAGTATGGTTCTTTTAGACTTCAGTAGCGCATTCAACTCTGTGGATTTTGATGTCCTTCTCGGCATTCTTCGTCATGTAATTGTTTCCCCTTCTGTGCTGCCATGGTTTGAATCCTACCTTACCGGACGTCAGCAATGTATACAGATGAATGGCTGTTTCTCGGATTGGACTTTGCTTTCGGCTGGTGTACCGCAGGGTGGGCTTCTATCCCCACTTCTCTTTGCCATATTTATTGACCAAATTACTAAATGCATCGCCTCATCCTTTCATTTTTACGCCGACGACCTACAAATATACAGACACTTTTCTTTGACTGAGGCTGCTGATGCAATTGCTTTAATTAATAGCGACCTTGTGAAAGTTAAAGAGTGGGCGGGCTCCTTTGGTCTTTTGGTGAATCCGTCCAAGTCCCAAGCCATAATAATAGGTAGCAGTAGATCGCGTTGCAGATTGGA
Source organism: Blastobasis adustella (assembly GCA_907269095.1). NCBI lineage: Eukaryota > Metazoa > Arthropoda > Insecta > Lepidoptera > Blastobasidae > Blastobasis > Blastobasis adustella. The sequence goes on along the minus strand of OU026114.1, from coordinate 32,042,805 downwards.
CCCAAATCTAACACCCGTACTTTACGACAGTACAGTTGTGGAATATTCCCTTAAATCGAAAAATTTGGGTCTTATTATGGACGGTAACTTATCGTGGGCTCCCCATATAAATGATGTAAGCAGGCGGATGTTCTTCTCTTTCCACTCGCTTAAAAGACTTCAGTTTTTCTTACCTTTCAAAACTAAAATAATGCTTGCACAGACACTGTTGCTTCCGATCTTGGACTACGCCGACATATTATTATGTTATCTGGATGTAACTGAAGAACTCCTAAATAAGCTGGAGCGTTTGCAAAATCTTGCGATACGATTTATATTCGGGTTACGAAAGTACGACCACGTCTCCGAGTATCGTCAGCGCTTAAGGTGGCTACCTATACGTCAGCGTCGTAACTTAAATATATTGACCTTCTTATACAAGACCCTAAAGCATCCTTTTGCGCCCAGCTATCTTCATGGCAGATTTCAGTTGCTCCCTCCTCCTTCCCGTTCCCAGCGTCCGTGTATCACTAAAACCCTTCGGGTGCCATTATCAAAAACGCATTTCTTTTTCAAGTAATTTTCTGTTCACGCGGTCCGAATGTGGAATGATCTGCCATCTTCTATCCGTGACGCTCCATCTGCGTCATCATTTAAAAATCGATTAAAAGAGCACTATCTCTCTTTACTCACCTGATAGTATAGTATATGTATGTATAGCATGATATAGGTATGTATATTATATATATATCGTATATGACGGATCCGGTCAATAGCATGGAATCATGTGGTCAATAGTACGGACTCATGACGCAGAAAACGGAAGTGATACAGCACTTTCCTTGACGCAACGATATATATATATATATATAGGTATTTATTTTGTTTTGTATTGCATGTATTCAAATGTGTGTAGAAATATAGATATTACACATATTACTTAAATTAAAATTTCGTATGCACTTATTACACCCCGACATTATGGTCTCTCCACAGAATGTGAGGTTGGCTGGAAGAGATCTCTTTTAGGGATAAGCTCGCCTTTGTACTTTGTATTGTAACTATGTTTCTAATGTGTTTTGTGCAATAAAGAGTATAATAATAATGTCATAGTCCAAAGGAAACACTGTGGCTGGGAGCTCATTCCACATCCGAATTGTACGAGCATGTGTGAGTAACACAATAATGTCATATTCACAAAGTTATATTTTTCTTTAGACATTCATTTGACAATCATTGGTGGCAAACCTTATAATTATGACATTGTCCTATTTAATGGAACCTGTCATACTGTCTAAAAAGATAATAATATGCAAGTAATAGATTTTTTTCAATTACCAGGAAGGTGTAGTCTGAGGAGTGCACCCCCCTTTTAGTATATATAAGGTGCAACCTTATTGTAATATTAGCCAATATGCGAGTATAACTAATCCGTTGCGTTTCATTTAAATCTCCCATTGCAAAACAATAAATTTCTGCTTTGAGATATTTTTGTTAAGACGTAAAATATTGATTTATTATTACTATACGAACACGCCGGACCGAATGAAACCAATGCCGCCAAATCAACTCTCATTCTTTTTTGCCCAGCGAGTGTAACGGTTCTTATGCACCATAAGTGCGTTCCAGTGGTTTGGATGAACCTCATCTCTACCAATGTATACATTTAAAATTAGCATATTGTACGTCAGTGCACATGTCCGTGTGACAAAATATTGGTAAGCAACTTTGACGGCAACTTTTGTATTGGGGTACATTGTGTTCTCATTAGCAGTTCAAAAATACTGAGGCAATGCAAAGTTCGTTTGAAAGAAATTTCCTTGGTCGGGATTATTTACCCGACACCGCCCGCGCACATATGGGCTATTGCCTGGAAAAGAGTCCTCAACCTCAATCATGAACCACGTTATTCGATTTTTTATATACTAGCAAGCTCATCCGTTTTAGAGATTCCACCTAATCTAAGGGTCTGTGTGTGGATGGCAAATAGAAGAGCAGTTGGTTACTTCACGAATAAAACTATTTATCTATTTTGATTAAACTTGGAAGTTGTAGCTGTCTCGAAATTCAAAAGAGTTTCCGCGGGACCGAGCTTGACATACATTTTAGGCTCGCCAAGGAAATAAGGCTGGCGGATACGGGAGTTAACCTTATTCGAAGCCGGTGAAAGTTCGACAACTCGAACAGTCCTGCGTTGAATGGAATAAAATGGCAGAAGTTGGTTTTGGGTGCACCAGCCCAAAGGTGGGAGCTGTACTCCATATGGGACGAACCTGTGCTTTGTACAGCAAAAATCGATGCACCAGTATGAAGCACAATTTCGCTTTATCAAGCACCTTAAGTTTTTTTGACACCAGCTTGGCTTTACCCGCCAAGTAATCAAGGCTTCTATGTCGATGCCGAGCATCCCAATACTAACATAACAGACTAGATAAGTCATAAATATTCCCTGTTCGCTCGAGTAAATGGAGTAGAATTACAATGATTATGAATTTTGATTTACCGTTTTTTCAGGTGAAGCTTTCAGAAAGTGAATCGCACAATGTTTTAAACGTTCGCCATATTGCTCAGACTCTAAAAGATTAAACGTGTCTTTTAAAAAATCGGTGTAAATTTTACAATTTCATCATAAAATTGAAATCAAATCATTTAAAAAGATGAATTGAAATCAAATCATCTTAGAAGTGTAATGTATTTATGTGAAAGCGCAAAGTATGGAAATACACTTGGATTATTCTTTCACCGGTAAGTAAACATTCGTGGTCGCGGCGATCAGAAATTGAAATTTATAAATTGTGACACAAATAATGCGAATTTACAATAATTGAAAAGCTTTACGTTAAAACAAGCTTTACGTTGGCCATATGGTGTCCGGCAGAGTAGAATAACATCAACTTACATTCGTGGGTGTCGTACAAGGCGACTAATGTTTTTGAGGCAAAAGATCTAGTTTTCGTAGGCTGGAAAATTGGCAGCAGCCTTTTCAATTGTTATATTTATAACCATGCGATATCGAACCCGCCGGCCAAGCATGGAGATTATGGCAATAACCTCGCCTTTCGTGGGAGATTGTTATGGGCTGTGATGATACAACAACAAACACAAATCTTTATTATGGAAATATTGTACAGGGTTACTCGTACACGTTGGCAACCTTGCTAGTCAAAGACACGTATGCCAGCGCCCTCCACCAGCGCTTTTGGATTTGTTTTACAGTTTACCTTAAAACAACATGTCTTTAACGACAAATTTAAAATATTGTCAAACTGAGCTATATTTCGGTGTCTAAATATATACGGAAACATTTTGATGCTAACAGGGTCGGTTTTACTATTTATTGTATCGAATTTTAATACTCAAATGATGTACATGGCGATCCGCAATTTTATATATTATCCGTACCAAAAATTTAGGTAATTATCTCCATTTAATATGTTCAGACATTTTATAAAACAACAGACTAGCAGGCCCAGAAAAGCCGACTCTATTCTGCCTCCTAAAGAGTCGCATTTCATTTGACCCTCAACTTCCGCATCCAATGAGGCGTAAGGTCTGTTGTCAAAATACTGTCGAGCTATTGGACAGAAACAACTTCTGTAAATGACTAATTTGTTCCAGCCAATGACGGAATTATTTTGATATCAGAGCTCATTGCATTTCACTTGCCTCTAATCCTCAGCCTGCAACTGTCACAAACATTCGTCGCGTGCGCGTACGACCTAGAGGTGGGTGAGAGACGGCTCTCCCTTGACGTCCACGGCCGGTACGAGGGCGGCGAATCTGCCAGAACTGCCAGCACAACACTGAGGACATCAACTGCAACAAGTGCACCCCGACGTATTACAGGCTCTCGTGTAAAAATTGGGGCGAGATCGATGTGGTACCGGCGTGAGTTAAGGATTTGCGTTCGTCACTGCAGCCAGTCCACTGTTAGAAAGCGGTGACTGTCTCCCTTGGCATGAAAAGTATATCACTGAGATCAATTACACTATCCCAATTAAACTGGCTTCCAAATTAAAGAAGTCACATCGAAATCGGTCCTACGGTTTGGGAGCTATGACGCCACAGACAGCGCCGCCACGCGCCGCTGCCGCTACGGCACGCGCGCGCTCCCGAGCGCCGAAGCCGTTGCTGCAGCATGTTCGCGAGATCTGGACCTCAACAACAAGGACAAGTTTCATTTTATTTTAGACTTCGTTTTTATTTTTTATACCCAAACGAAACCACTCAGTCGTTCAGGTACCTACTACTCCTACCAGGATACCTCATCATCATCATCATCATATCAGCCAGAAGACGCCCACTGCTGGGCATAGGCCTCCCCCAGAGATCTCCACAAAGGCCGGTCCTGTGCTTTTCGCATCCAGCTGGTACCTGCGATCCTTACCAGGTCGTCAGTCGACCTTGTGGAAGGCCTACCCACGCTGCGTCTTCCGGCACGTGGTCGCCACTCGCAAACTTTACTGCCCCATCGGCCATCTGTTCTTCGAGCTATGTGCCCTGCCCACTGCCTACCAGAATACCTACCTGACGCTAATGTAAATGCGCCGATTTCGATTAAATAAAGCTAGGAATAATTTCTATTTAAAAAGCTTTCAAAAAAAGAAAACCGCATTAAAATTGGTTCATCCGTTCGGAAACCACAGGTAGACGGATACATGCGTTAAACTTGCAACACAAATTAAACTAAAATAAGTGTTTTGTAAGATAATGTGTTCACCAACATACAAAATACTTTATTTCATAATAATATACCGACACGGGATGCCACTCGGCTTTCGAGACTGTTCAATTAGTTTCCGGTTCCAGCGGTAGACCTTGGTTAACCTCGCTTCGCGAAATACCGTTGGCATTTGGCACACCTAAGAAGTGGCGAACTCGTGGCGGTGCTGAAGTGCGACTAGTCTCAAACTACGAAACGGTCACCCATTCAGTTCCAGGACGCTATAAGCGTTGCTTAACCTACGTTATCGGTCTCGCAAGCTTCTTCATTTTATGGAATAAGATAATTAAGTTAAGGTCTTTAACCAATGTGTGTTGCCAATGATGACCTACGGAACTGAAACGTGGCCGCTCGAAATGAATGAGATTTCATTAGTATAATTATGTAGTAAATGAAGTAAACTGTAGGTATCTATATTACGCAACTTAATATTAATTTTGGACCGTGTTTCAAGTGGCGGAGGCTGGTGGTCAGTAAAATACACAGTGAATAAAAATCACTATCAAGCCATTTCCAAATTCTCCACGGGACATCCTTTTGAAGCACGTTATCGCTAATAAAATAGTTTCAAAATACGTCATCATCAACCAGCGTTATCCCACAGATGGGATCGGCACAACACATGCATGCGACCATGTCTCTCGGTAATTTTTTTATAAAATAAGTCTTGGTAAAATATTTTAGTAAAATAATTATACGAGTATGTCAATTAGTTATAGCTACTAGCGACTCGGCCCGGCTTCGCACGGGTTTTCTCGTCCTTTGTTTACTATAATGTGGAGGCTCCACATGTTGGCCAAATAAATCGGGACGTGGCCAATACGTGAATGTTTTCCATGGACAATATGCCCATCACTAGCTATGGACCCAGGATATCTTATACGATGTCAAATAACAATACAATTGATTCTAAGTCCAAATGGTACAAATGGTTGGATGGGTGGTTTTTATTTTATGTTATTTTGTTGCAATAAATGTTTTCCTTCTTTCTTAAGTACTATAATACCAAAACTCAGGCGTGTTTGTTTTCCGCCAAAAGGAGTCCATTCTAACTCCAACTTTTCGGGATGTTCCTGTGGAAATTACCGATAACCTATATATCGTTTTACCTCAATATTTGCAGTTGCAGTTGCATGCGTCATGGTCACGAGTCGACGCGATAACATGTCTCTTTAAACTGTAGGTTGGGTAGGTCGTTGCGTGTTTGCATACAACTGTAGGTACTTACCTACCCCGTCGGTCAGTAGCGCGCCTCGCAGCTGACTCACCCCTAACATAGTGATTCACAAACTCGAAAAATGTATTGAGTAAAAATTCGGGGAACGAATGGGCACACCATAGGTAGCGCCTTATATGTAGAACCAGTCATTTCATACAACTGTATCTACTGTGCAAGTTACCTATACAGGGTGGTCACAAGTTGGTAATACAAAGAGGTAGATACCGTATGCATGTGCTTGTGATAACAAGTAACTTTTACAATGGCACCAATTCTGAAATCGCAAAAAAATCAGCTGTTTCATACAAAATTGAAAACGAATTCCGTCAAAATGCATTAAACAGCTGATTCGTTTTTTCGCGATTTCAAAGTTGGTGCCATAGTACCTAACAGTTATTTGCATGCTTAGGGTACCTTTTTGTATTATCAAATTGTGGTCACCTGTACTAGGAGACGTCAGGATTTTCTTGAGGAAGGCTATTTATAATATAGGTTAATTACCGTAGTCCTAATTCAATGAATACTTTTTATATTTATTACACTCTTACAGGTGTCGACGCATAGATACCTAGTGGGTACTTCGGCTTAATAGAGATTCGTCTTTGTCGCACGCGAACATAAGTAAAAGCGCCGCAACAATATTACTCATAAACAAAATTTATGACAGTGGGGTGCAAATGCGCCGTTCGCAATCCCTCTCAGCCGCCATGCAACAAGTGTATTAACGTACAGGATCAAATAGTAGGAGAGCCCACGACACTAAACCTAGTTCGATAAGACTACCGGATGAGATATATATATAATTAGTCACGTCATTAATAAGGGAACACGAAATGGCGATGCTGCAATGCAAAAAACCTGTCAGCGACATAATATACAGGATGTCCCGTAAGTCGACGTCAAGCCGGAATCGGGTGATAGTCCAAATCATAATAGTTACTAGAAAAATAAAAAATAAAATCTAAGTCTTGAATTTTTTAAATTATAGGCATTTCTTTTTTTTCGAGAAAATGTACACCCTGTGATGGTTTTTTAGCTCCTGTTGCTACAAATCTTAACTTTTTTTCAATTTTATTTTTCTTATGTAATCCCGAATAGTGCTAATCTAACCTATTACTTAGAATTCTAAGTCAACTGCTCCAGCTTGGAAGAAAGTGTCACATTATGCCGTACAATGAATAGACAATTAATATTTCGTTCAACTTTAACGGACTGTACTGAAAAAAAAAAGTACTACGCCAGGTTGGCAAGTAGCACGAAAAGTTGACGCATTTAATGAGGATTCTAAAATGGTATAATACTTACTACATTATTTCTTTGATTACGGGGGAAAAAAATTCCTTCAAGAAACCCAGTTTCGAAAAATTTTTCATTACCTACTAAAAATTATTCTAGTGCGTTCAAAGCTTGCCTAAGACCGAGTGAGACGGAGAGTCATTCATGAAGTGTGAGACAGGTAGTGATGCTTTCAAGTCAGAGATGCGTCGTTTTTCCTTACACAGAAATTGATAAACTTTCGGATGAGCTTGGGTTTTTTGAGGAGATCGATCATACTAGATACCTACATACGAGGCGTCGCTTATCATGCTGCTGCCACTGATTAGACCAATCAGAGGGGCTTGCAGCACTGCATTTTCGTATGGTCCTATCACTCCCCTATTTCGAGGAACAAATAAAAATTGGGAGTCTTATCATATAGAAACCGGATTTCTTAATATTTTTTTTATGTCGCTTCCAGGTTTTTTGCATTGCAGCATCGCCATTTCGTGTTCCCCCATTAATGACGTGACTAATTATATATATCTCAGCCGGTAGTCTTATCGAACTAGGTTTACTGTCGTGGGCTCTTAGACTAAAAGAACTCCGCTGGTCTGTCTGGGGGCTTTAAACCGAGTAGGTAAACAGCCGTTGCGGCATGGGAACGACTGGTAACCTTGCCCGTTCGATTAAATCAGAGGCTGGCAGTCGTCAAAAAGGGTGTGTTGCAGGCACGTTGTCATTATTACTATCGCACTAGGAGGGTTCGCAACGATTAGTAGGTAATAACCTACCGGACTTTTCTTCCATATAACCCATTTTGTAATGTCTAAAACGCAACTGAACATAGCACCACTATAACCCATTTTCTGCTAAATGTAGGCCCTAGCTCGTCTGCGGAACACGAAAATCTGCCACAAATCCTCATAATTACCACATCCGCTTATATTGACTATTAACTGTGCCGTACGCTAGGATATTTCTCCCACTACGGCCGGACATCACATGGCTGCCGGACAATGTGTACACACAACTCCACAAACGCCAACGATGTCCCCGCCGGCTTGCAACGGTTAATTAAAGTTAAATTTGTATTTTATACCTACTTATTTACGTATAACTATATACTTGTAACTTTTTAGTTTTAATAGTAGTCGGTGTTTTTATTTAAGCACCAACCACTGACACTCGTCGGTGTCGTACAAGGAAACTAATGTTTTACCCATTGAATTACATTACATTGAACCCATTACCCATTGAAGCATTTGTCGGGTTTCTGCAATGAATAGGTATACATTTTAAAGTGGACTAGATTAGCTACGAGTACAGCACCACTCAAAATCTCTAGTCTCGCTACTCATTTGTATGCCCTGTCATGGCCCAGTCTCACTTAGCATGTAAGTCGGGTGAGTACCAAGTAAACAAAATCAAAATTGTTTCAGTTTTTTGCTCCTGGGGGACGTGCAGTGTAATTGAGTAACGTAGCGGTGACGGGCTGCTCGGCGGGCGGCGCTGTTTTTGGCATGGTAGTTGCCAAAAACACTGACGCAAACATAGGGTAAAGTTTATAACAAATCATACTCAGTCTACGATAAGAAATAAAACATTTATTACCACAAAACGTTTTTATTTCAAGAAAAGGATAAATCAATGAAGAATTAAACAAAATTTTCCATACAACAAACAAAAATAACTCTTAGGAAATGGTCGCTAGCCCAGTGGGGTGAAGTTGCCCAATCACGACTACACGACTTTGGTGATCTTCACACTGTTGGAGGGCGGCGTGTGTAACGTTAAGTTTAAATTTTCATTTTTTGTATTCATTATCACTTGAAAATATGTAACTTGTTAAAAATTTAGCTCGCTTGGCTTGCGACGCCACTGGGCCAGCGGCGCTCGCGCGCTCCCGCTAACTCGAAATAAAGTACATCCCAACGAAAAAGCAAAGGGTTACATGATTGGAAAAATTCAAAATACTTGTACTGACTTTTTAAAAATCACATCACAAACTTAGATCATAATTTGATAATATAGTTTTTCTTTCAATATATATATTTCATATAATATTCTTTTTTATATATAGTTACACCTAGCGCTACAAGGCGCCTACGCTATCATATAGACGCACATGTGTTAGGGTGGCCAATGCGGCCGCGGCGGCGCCTACCAGATACACTACTCGATCTAATCCACTATAATTACAGGTTGGTGTATTGTTTCCACATTATCACTTCCACTATGTCTAATTGTGAGTGGCCACCGGCCATTGTCCACGCTAGCACACTGCTAATAAATATAATTAATCAATTTATTATATTTATTCTTTAAATATATCAAAGGAAAAATCTCTATGCATTCTTAAACAAATGCAAACATTGTCGATCGATCGGGGGCGCAAGCCTCCAATGTATACGTATAAAAATAGAACTGAAAGACGCAACCCGACGCCCGCGGGCGCTGCCGGCCGGCCGAGCCGCAGGGGCCCGTTCACCATGCAGCAGGGTGCATATTAGGCGAGCAACACCGAGGCAAGATCAACATTTTATGTGACATCACCTGTGGCTTCGATACGAGTCACAAATTTCCAACTAAGTTCAGATCCCCCTATAACAGGGAAGCAACCATTGCAGTGCAGCGCCACGGCCGGCCTCGCAGCGCCCTCATACTTCCTAACAATATTAAGCAGCTCGCTCGGATCAGGGACCGGCATACGAGCTTACAACTACCGAATTTCCAAGGATTTGGAACAATGACTAACACTAATTCCACCTACTTACGAAAAATAAATATAAAAAAGACAATAAACAGTCTAAGCATTGTTTTTCTAAATGTCTAACCTGCATACGGAACTCCTGATCCGATTGGACATTTGACATATATTTGCTTTACGTCATACTATTTTAAATATTCGGCATAAACATGTTCACATATTCTGTAGTAAACAAATTAACAATTGAAAACATTTATTATGTGACTGTTGAACTGCATCGGCACAACACGAGTGCGGCACTGAATGTTCTTATACGGAACCAACGGCAAATATTGCACACTATTACTGCATAAACATAACTATAAACTGTGACAATCTGGCAATAACAACTTTTAATCCCTATTCAGTGCTCCCCTCTGATTTTGTACGCGCATATGTCGGTCGGACGTAGCGATTCAATGCCGAATTAATTTTAGTAAAGGGTGCCTTTTTTAGAGGCGGAAAAGTTTAAATTGAAACGAAACAACAAATATATTTCATATCAGTGAAACTTGCTCCATTGGAAAGATAATTACATGGCCTTTTAGAATATGAGTTCGGACATGTGGCGGTCGTGTGTTTACTAACTTAATCATTCACTCGAAAGTGAGCTTCATAGCCGATGATTTGCTTTGTATGGGGAAAGAAATGAACATCGACGAATAATTTCACGTTGGCTACCGGGATCGTGTGATTTAATTGTATTACATTGTTTTCTTTGGCGATATGTCAAGTCCCTTATAAACACCGATAAACCAGAGACGATCGGTTTAGCCTCAAAATTCGGTTAGTTATTAGCTTTTTATGGCCGTAATCGTTCCAAAAAGTATACGAAAATAGGATAATTATCCAGATTGCGCCGACGCACTAGTCACGGCAGCCACGTCGAAATTACATTCAAACATAAATGCCATAAAATCATCTCTCCAATAAAGCTAGTTTCGCTGACACTAAATACTTTTATCTTTGCTTTATTTCAAATGAATAAACAAAGTTCCCCGCTTCAACAAAAAAAAAAAAGCTCCCTTTATTATGCCAGCTTAGCCGACGTACTATTAGCTTCGCCACTCATACTTTTTAATCTAAGTAGCGCTACGCGACGCAGCACTCACGCAGCGCTGACGTCGGCCGAACGTAATCGCATTCAGACCAATATTCAGCTGATGCACACCACTTAGGGCATTGTGCCAGGCCGATCTAGGGGGCAGCAGTAACCTAAGTAGTCTCCATAATAGCTATTGTGACTCTAGTGCTACGTCTATGTGCACGTCCGACCGTCGGTCGAGCACTAAACACATTATCTATAGGCTATGTGCCATTCACGTCGCGTAAAATATCAACGGACGAATCAAACGGCAGCTCTTATCAATCATAAAACAATTACTATATTTCGCTATGTGAAGTTATCGATATATTGTCTATGGTAATTATTATAATTCAATAAACGAAACAAATGATGACATACCTAATCAATAAGGCAATGGTAATGTCATTGCAATCTAAAAGAAAAAAATAACATAAATAATACAATTATCTAACAACAATAAACGACGAAAATGCACAAACACTGTCAATTTACTGAAAAAATATATATTTATATATGTAGAATAAAATGTATTGGTACAACAATTAAATCCGGAATAATTTACCAGGGAACGTGGGTACTCTGCTCATGTCTATGCTGGGATGCATTATTTGGTACAATCTAGTGATAGCCAATGGGGCGTTGATATGCAAAGTAAATAATGGATCCCAGCAAGGAGCCTTGGGGGACGCCAGCCAAGATCTGCAGCGGGGCGAGCGCTACAGCACTTCGTTAACTTCTCAGGATCTAACTAAACAGACGGGAGGCAAAGTATTGCAACTGATGTCAAACATTAGGATCGACTGCAATGCGGCAAGTTTGCACTCCGTCTGTTTAAGACCTTAAATATTTTAAGCAAATATCTTCGTAGGCCAATGACAATACTAAATAGACATATACATGAGATCGCACCATGCCTACTTTTCACTTTATTCGCAGATACATCACAGCTTGCCTCGTATGATAACAAATCACGCTTAATAGCAGTAGGTAAGCCTACTTAATCAAAAATATACAACAACTAGGATTTAATATAAATAATAAACGGACGATCAACCTGTATTTATTTAGAGTTCCGGAACTGGCGTCATATATTTCCCAATTATGTATAATCCAGCCTGTAAATTACTGCAGAATAACCGCTGGTGAGGACGTACTACACGCGCAGAGCATCTGCAACTCGATTGCAGATTGCTATGCGTAACTTATTCCAGACTTATTAATAATTATGTTATGTTATTTAAACGTATATCCGTTTAAACACACAGTCGTTGTCTATTGACAGAGCAACGTACAACACTCAAAGACTCATAACTAAAGAAATTACAAGAACAATAACCACTTACACAGTAATAGTCCAAACTAGTTTATAAACGTTTATAGTATAAAAAATTATATTTGGCTTAAATTATATTTAATTTCCCGAGGAATTTATCAGCGAAGGATATCAAAGCTCCACGTCAATCGATACAGCGTAAAGTGTGGAAATTTTTTGTTGTGGCGATAGTTTGCAATAAAAAAAATGCGAGTAACACAACGATACTATTAAATGGCAAATTAATCGTATGAGTATAACCGAAATAGTACGCTTACTGGACTAACATAACTATAGGTAGGTACAGGGTGGCTCATCACGATTGTATATGGAGGTAAAATGTACTATCGAAGTGAAAATTCAAAAGGAATCTTTTAATACAAATCAGCGTCGTATTGTATCAATCAGCAGTACAGTACACGAGTAAAATGAAGCCGAACATTGTTATAAAAACCGTAAACTACTTTACACGGAATCTGCATAATTGGCACCAATTCAGTTGAATATTCCATTTCCTTCGTTCAAAAGAACAAGATTCAATAACACTTTACAAACGGGATCTGTAAAGAATACATTCTTAATAAAATTTAAGTCCATATCTTACGGATCCCTAATAGTAGGAGATCCGGCCATGGCTAATATCTTTCCTCCTCTGTTATTAAAAAAATCGTGCACTAGATGAAAGAATACTACTTAAGAAAAAAATTAAAGGGTTGCCTACTCTCACCCTGGTCCTATGGGGTTGCCATGGAGACAATCTACCCTCATTTGTTATATGTCAAATGAAAGGTATTTCATATAGCTACCCATATTTTTTTTCTTAATTAAATAATATTCTTTCCTATAATGCATGATATTTTTTAATAACAGATGGGGAAAGTTATTCTATGGTCGGATATTAGACCATAAGTAAACGTTGGTTTTCCGGAAATTTGCAACTTGATTTCGTTTTTTATGACCGATATCATTGAATAGTTCAAACATTAGCTACTTAATTGTACGTTACCTCCATGTACTTCTTAGATGCGCTACCCCATATCGCCAAACTCAGTAAGCCTGACAATCGACAATCGCCTTCTCGTCAACATCTCACCAAGACTGAGCAAACCATGTAACATAATTAAAAAACCAACCAAGAACGCAAGAACCAACTTGCGTTTCACTTCGTTCTTACACTTCACTGTAGGACACAGAATAAAAACAATATATGTAGGTTTTCATCTCAGATATCGGAGAAGAGATATGAAACGTTTGGGCAGTGTCGAACCAATTAGTGCAGTATTAATACTCATGGCAATATGCGTAAGATGCTTATGTAGTTAAGTTGAACTTACGAACGAAGTTATGAAGCTACAAGTACAAGTAATTAGTACAAACAGAAGTGAAACTAGCAATTTCAAGTCGAATGGAATCACATATTCCAGTAATGAAATGTTTTGTGACTAAAACTTGTGGCGACATCGAATCTAGAATAAGTTGAAAGTAAGTTTACGTAAATAAAACATCTTCTTTCCGATATCTGTGACAAAATAGATAAAATGCGCGTTAACAGGCCCGTTCGTGTCCTGTTGCCTTAATGACACCTGCCCAATGAAAGATTTCTTTGAAGCCACTGAAAACGCAGTGCGCGTGGCCAAATGGGCGCCTAAAATATTTATTTGGCTATCGACTCGCTAAGATAATGTAGCGAGTCAATCGCACACACAATATTGTTTAAGTACTTCTATAGGCGGTTCCAGGTGTTGGCCGAACAGAGTGATCATAAGATGACAGATGGCTTAAACTCAGTCGGCTTAAGACTGACAGTTGCACTTGCAGCTAACTGCAGTTAGGTTTCTGTGGTATGGGGCGGCGCGGGAGGAGAGGTTACAAAACAAAACATGTGATGATGAATATAATGCCAATGAAATGGGGCAAATGACTGCGGATCGTTCTATAGTGGCCGGTTCATAATCAAAGATGACACAGCCACCTTAAAATGAACCACGTTTCCGCCGACACAAAATACCCGAGAACAGAGGGCCCGTCTCCGCAGCATCAATCTAGATTTACAAAGGCGTTCATATAAAAATAAATACGTTAAAAAACATTTGCAATGTTACATTCAGTGTCCCGTACACAGTGAGTGTATCTAAATAACATAGGTATATTATTGTACGCAGTCTTCGCGATACCGCGCGGTGACCATGTTGGGGGGTCTTTAAACAGACCGGTGCGCCGTGTCCGGGGATCGGAGATTTCGCTGCAAAAATGCTAAATCCATAAAAAAACAACGGACGCCAACGGAGTAGTGTTATCATTATCACAATATTTTTCATAGAAAAATAAATAATTAGTCGCGAACAAGCGAACGTTGAGTTATTTTTACGCAAGCTAAGTAAAAGTAGCAATAAAAAAACAAGATTCGCCCCCAATACTCCGCTGGGCACGCCATTCTGCAGCGATCTCTCCGCTCCTCGGTCACGATATATGACTTTTCCTAGGAAAAAAACAAACACCAAAATAAAATTGGTATAAACTATACAAGAATGTGCGGCCGCGGCGCGGGGCGGCGGCGGCGCGCTATTGCACGCAATGTGACATTGCACTAAGCTCAACGATTGCAACTAATTCAACTAGTAGGGATCATATCGTAGGAATCAATAGGAGTGCCGGGGGGTGCGGGTGCGGGGTGCGAGGCGCGAGGGGTCGCACGAGTACATAAATAGACAGAGCTTAAATCGACTGCCATAACGACGCTGATACCGCGAACGTCATCTGATCGAGCAGTTTTAATGGTTATTTTCTTTTTGTCTACCAAATTCAGAGCTACGTGTGCTGCTATGAAGTTTATTAAACTTTTTTCGAAATTTTAAATGTTTTCGACAAAATCCCTCTGTACTGTCTCTGTACTCTGTACTATCTATATCTGTATTTTAGCTAAATTCATTTACGTTCTCATCATCGGTTTAGGGCATCAAAGTAAAAATCACTCAATTACACATCAAAAACATCGAAGATAATCCAACAAATTACGTTTTGGTTCCAAAGAGATCCAGAAAAGTTACAAGTAGAAATTTGACACGCCTGACTAGCACATAGCTGGCTCAGATCGTGTGTTATTGGCGTCTTCATTAAACCGCTTTTATCCGCTCACAGTCGCATAGGGGTGGTCATAAAAGCTTCACCTCTTCCCGATCGCACGCCCGGGGGCACCCCGCCACGCGGCGGCCACCTCCAATAAATACTTAGGCGAAATTATTTACAATCACCGGCGTTGAATTGAATCTCTCAGCTATATCTATATTACTTACAGCCTTACGTTTACGCGCTCCAGGGATGGAGTCATATAGATGAATCACCAGCCTTAGATTATCGCTCCCGATATATAAATATACATAATTATTACCAACTAGCTCCGTTAATGGTCAACACCGAAGCCGGCTGCGCGGGGGCGCTGGGCCGCCGGGTCGCCTGCGCAGCCTACCCATCGCCTAACCTAAACATTAATTAAGTCTTCGACTCCACACACGCGCATCGGACCCTATACGCACTACTTTACTAAAAAAGTTACAAAAATCGTCCACTCAACTACGTACACGATAAATACAAGATAGATTGGAAGGAAATCTCTAGAAAAGACGTAATATTAGGCCTTTGAACGAACGGCAGTTGTCGGCTGCTTTGCAGTCTCTGTGAAACCATCTGCCGCGAGCGAACCAGCTCGGCTGCATTGCAACGCAGCGGCCCACACGTCGTTTCCAAAACATTTCGCGGCACGGAGAGGAAGCTATGCTTATTAGTTACACAAATTAAACTATATTGTATATTGTCAGTGTCAAAAAAAAAACATTTAAATACAACTACGTCGGTCATCCACTATCCATCACCCAAACATTTTATAAACATTTAGAATATTATGTATTATTTATGCATTGCGTTCGATACGAATAAACGGGTGATTTTATTCCATAGTTACAACTAGGACTCGATCGAGTCCCGTGACAGGGCGTGTACACGTAGAAAGCCATATATACCCGCGATGGCCGAGCGTCGCCAAGAAGATCCGATTCGGCTCTTGTCGGCGCTGTTCGGCAAGATTCGGCAGAACTACCTTCAAGGACATAAGCGGCGGTAGATCAGCGCAGGGTTCCTGCTTTGTACGTGTATTCGCCCTTAGACGAATCATAGAGTTTGGCTGTTTCCTCTTTTTAGTACCGGAGTGATGTCCACCGTTTGCTTTGTTGAAAGGCTGTGTATCTAGGGATTCAATCAGCGTGTGTATGTAGTGCGACTAACGTACGTTCTGTAAATACGAAACACGGACAAATCAACTCATGGACTATCACAAATATATTGCTTTCAGTATTACTTTGTACGAATATATAATCTGTTTCAACAATGATTACCTGTGAAGAGTTGCCCTATTGTCTCTGCTGTTGTCTCTTAGCTATATACTTAGTATATAACTTAGCTAATCTTCGTAGTTTCGCTTAAAACCACGAGAGTATAAAGATGAAACGCTGTCTATTATTGCTATTACTAAAGATGGCTAATCAATTCGTGTCTCTATTTTGACATTTGACAGCAGACAAGTCAACAGCGCCGACTATGGATTGTTGGGCTTACGTGCAACTTGTAAGCTGACGACTCCGGTACCAGACCGGTTAACCGTATGTACGGTCACTACACGGCTAAGGGTAGACACGAGGTTCTTATAAACTATTACAATGCCATCACACTGTCACGACAACACAACTACCCACAAATTCTTTACACGAAGTATTTGGCCATAACAAAGTGATAAGAATACGAAGTACTAAATGTTATTTTGTGTTCTCAACTCATTGCTCATTATAAATAAATAAATACCACATAAGTCAAAAGTTAATTTTCTTTTTACATTGTTTCTAAAAAATTTAAAACTAAGACAATTTTTCTAAATAATCTTCGACTTCATTTGGTGTAGAAATTGATTTTAACAGTATCACAGTTTGTCGAGTCAATATTTTTTCCAGCCCGTCGTATTCTCCTGTTTATACAGGGGAATACCATAGATGAATAAATAAAAATTAAAAGCTGGAACATCTACCCATAATACAGCGACTATTGTGTCATTGTATCATGGAGTAAAGAAAATTTAAAATAACATTTAATACATATTTTTATGTTCACTCTAAATAAAAATATTTAGTACATTATTCTCAACTTCTGCATGGATTTAAACACTTCCTAATAATTTTTAAACTTTAAAAAAATGTTGTACTTCCAAACGATGCTATCCATTATAATATAATAGAATGGATAGCATTCTGTTTATGTCTAAATATGTTACATTTAGACATGAACAGAATACGTATCTGAACCCCGTCTACAATACAACAGCCATGACCGAGTACGGTATGCACGAGAATTTGTGTAGAGAATTGTTGTTAGTTGTGGTGCCGTGGCGAGGACCCCTTCACGATTACGGATTTCAATTTGTGAATAATTGCCATTTAGTATGTATGAGGTGGCCCATAATGTAAAACAAAGAAGACTTCGCAATGTTCTTCAAACAATATGACATCGGGGTACACAAACAGTTTTTGAAAGATATTCCCTACGACCTTCATTAATTTTGCTAGAAAAAGTATATTACAATCTACGTTGGCATTCCCTAGTCTATTCTCACAGAACTTATAAAGTCATCGATTCTACAAACTAAATTATCATATCTTTGGACAGAACGGGAATGCCAAAAGCCTAAACTCATAATTTTTAATCAATATATCCAGTGTATTCGTATTTTTTCACCACATTTAGAAGAGCAGAGCTCTTAACTCTATTCGCTAAGAATTTCATTTATTTCTATGATTGCATAAAGAAACCGCATAGTTTTGCGTTTGTGTGTAAAGGCAGGGTAATTTGACACATGTTCTTGTACAGAGAGATGTACAGCAGCGCCACCAACTGAGATACATTTTCTGTAACCTTGCCACTGTCCGGTATCGAATACCCCAAATAGAGTTGTTAACTGCGAAGACATTCGATTATGGGTCACAATCTCAAATACAATATATTTAACATAGAAGTATCGCTGTCACACTTCAGCAGATGACAACATCACAAATGGAAGTCCATAACCGCGAGGTCAAATCACACTGGACGCTGTGATGCGCGTTCCAAAATTATCATGCAAATATATACCTTTCAGCTTCCACTAAGAGTCCACATCGCTTTCCAGGCAGTTTGCAGTTAATTTGAAACGGTGCACCACGTCTTGCCAATAAACTGAAGCTATCCCTCTATTGGCGCATTAAACCTACAACAAAGCTATAACCATCGAGGTGAATTTTTTACCTTCACAAGCGCCAACACTAACTTATAACAACAACGAGTTACACTGACGCGTGTGTCACGCCACGTCAACTGTCCAGTTACGTCACCATGTCAAAATCCACGTTTAACTGTGCAAGCGAGTGTACACTTTTATTTTTTATTGCCGGCATAGCTGAAGGGAGTATTGGGGGTGTGTGATCCGTGGCCAGCTTTCCTTCTAGAGTTCTTGTGACGGGGGATATGCGTGCGGGGCGCTACAGGGCGCTAAAGGGCGCCTTGGGGCGCCCGGGGGCGCTAGTCGGCGCTCTTGAACTCGGTGTCGATGCGTCGCTCGAGCGCCTGCAACTCTTCCTCTAGCTCTTGCTGTAACAAAAAAACATATCAGCAACGTGTCGTGAGCTATGAGAGGTGGAAGTTTTCAAAATATTGGCAAGTTATTTTTACTGAGCATAACTTGTAAGCATATGTATAGTCCTAAAATATACTTTCTTCCCTGTGACAGCTGTCAACACGAGCAGTGAGATGTATTACGTTCAATCATTCAGTTATACTTTATTGAACAATACAATGCGACATTTCCTTGTGTATATTTATCTGTTTTATTTATGCTTTCTTATCGACAGCTGCCAATCTGTCACAGAGATCTTTCTCCACGCCCGGCAGGCAGATAAGTGGCCGCCGCCGTAGTTTCAAAAACGCTGCCTATTTCAATATTTGGGATGTTTCCTTCTGGTCGCGTTGTATGACACCTGTCAGTGCCAGAGCTTTGTACGTACATACATACACAATCACGACCGTAGCTCATACGATTAGGTAGAGACAATCTGGCTTCGTGTTTCCGTGTTTCCTTATTTTGATCAGCTGAGCAACATTTGCCAAAACAAAAGCGTCGATTACACTACTCTTTATTGTAGGACCCTAACCCATTCTTCTTGCTCTCTAAATGAGTTAGGATTAAAAATTAAGAGTGTTGTAATCGATGGGTGGGTCCGGCAGAATAGAATAGCACCAACCCCTTGGCCACTCATGGGTGTCGTACAATTCGACTAATATTTTCGAGGCAAAAGATCAAGAGTCTCCGTAGACTGGAAAATAGGCAGCAGCATTTTCCATTGTTATATTTAAACACTGCGATCTCCAACCCGCCTGCCAAGCGTGGAGATTATGGCAATAACCTCCCCTTTCGTGGGAGAGGCCCTAAGTCCTGCAGTGGACTTTTACGGGCTGTGATGATGAATCGGTGTGTGTGTGATGTGTGCCAAAGCGGTCACTCACGTCGTCAGCGCGTATGGAGAGGTTCGAGAGGTCCGTGGTGGTCGGCAGCCGGTCCGTGCCCACGGCGCGCCGGTCGCCGCCCACGCCGAACATCTGGGGGAGCGGGCTCGGCGTTAGCCGCATTCACACAATCACAAGCTTACGTGGCCTCTTAAGGTTAAGGGTTTCGACTCGTACCGCGAGGTACCGAGTTCATCACAAGTGGCGACATGTATCAATGATTTTCTTGGTGCTATATACATTACAGTCCATTCGCGTTAAGGAAATAGTGAGTAAAGGTGTATTCACTAAAAAATTATATTCTTTTTTTTTTAATATTAAGTATATGAATGGATAAAAATCAACTTTACTGACTCAAATTAAAAATATAGTCAAGGATATCCCATGGATATCCCTTTGCTTACTGCTTACTTAAGAAAATAACGATAACTCATTATTTCCTTATTGCGAATCAACTATAATTGACCACTAACCGATGCTCCTATGGTGGAGGAAAATATCGTCCGGAAATCTGCACGTTCAGGCGACTAAATGGGCTAAACTCCCCTGGTCACGGAGGTCAGACGGCAGTCGCTCCACTGTAATTACAATCAAGCGAGAGCCCAACAGGCACATCCTTACACCGGATTTTGATGCGGTTTTCACCGAGAATTTCTTACGGAACGTTCATATGTATAGTACATGCATATTATAATATAGAAAAACCAAGAATACCCGTACGAAGCCGAGGCGGGTCGCTAGTAACCTATATTCCGAAAAGGTAGTCAACTCACATCATCCGCAGTCGACGAGCAGTGCGGGATGGCCGAACGCATATTATCAAAATTGAATACCTGCAAAAACGATTTAAAAAATGCGTTAGATACAGTATGACGTTACAGTCGACAACGAATTGAAGTGTTTTAATTATGAAACCTGATTATAATTAACAAGCTTCAAGTAAAACCAACCTACAGCACAAGAATATAAAATAAATCGTAACACATATTTATAATTTTTAAGTCTTGTTAATAACAAGAAACTATTAGATTATATAATTGTGGATGTATGCTTATGTATGGCGGCATACCATATTGTTAATTTCGCAATGCCAACATTTCACTGTGCTAGTCGCAATTGCTGTATCTGTCACCTAGCGAGAAAAGGATGTTTGTTACTCTTTT
This sequence comes from Blastobasis adustella, assembly GCA_907269095.1. NCBI lineage: Eukaryota > Metazoa > Arthropoda > Insecta > Lepidoptera > Blastobasidae > Blastobasis > Blastobasis adustella. The sequence continues at coordinate 32,021,741 of OU026114.1, read as the reverse complement.
ACTCAAAAACTACTAAACGCATTTTGATCAAACTTTATTGCGTCGTAGCTCTTATACCAGAGGAAAGCATAGGTTAATAATATATTGAGACAGTAAATATTACAAAGAAATTAAAATACGCAAATCACAATGTTCGCCGGCGCCAGCGTCCAATCACAACACGGCACGGTTTGGACTCACCTTAAAAAATTATAATCAGTGAACGGAAATAATTATGGAGTGAATAAATTTTCGCATTACTTAGCGGTACATTGAATCCATAACTAATTAAGATATTATATTGCTAGCATTAAAAGAGAGTGCATTTGTTTTCTTATTTTATGTAAATTACACCTGCCATTGGGACATTGTTCATAAAATAGACACATATTTAGAACTGTTTGACATGATGCATACAGCTACATTCTATCATCGCACCGCTCGCCATCGACAGGGAGTTCATCCTCACACCTTGGAGCCAAATTGGTCACGAACTGTGCGGTTCCAAAGGAGCTTTTTCCCATGCACACTAAGGTTGTGAAATGAACTACCTGGAAAGGTTTTCTCTGGAGAGTACAACATGGGGTTCTTCAAGAAAGGGGTTAAAAGGTTTTTACGGGGTCGGCAACGCGTGGGTGATGCCCCTGGTATTGCAAACGTCCATAGGCTGCGTTGACTGCTTACCATCAGGCAGGCCGCAAGCTTGATTGCCACTAGGTTTAAAAAAAAAAAAACATATTGGACATTAAAAGGGTTGCGAAATTGGTACGCCAGCATAATTATACGCTATATGTTAACCACACGCAGTTCAATGTTAATTATTGCATTGATCGCCATAGAAACAATGCATAAAGTCCAAACTATCCAAACGGTGCAACCTGTTCGGTGCCTTAGGGCCCGCCTGTTGATAAGCTGTAATTATTGCCCACAACATCTACGATTCATTAATTTAGATTGCAGCCCACAAAAATGCAGAACCGCAGGTTCGTTGTCACTGTGAGGACTAAGATGAAATGCCTTTTGCCTGTAATTGCGCTGGCTGCAACTTTAGCGGATGGAGCTGGCCTTTGAGGAGCCTGTAGCCATGTCTTTTGAAGAACCCCAAGTTATAATACAAAGCAAAGCCTTCGGAAGGGAGGTCATTCCACATCTTGCACGTATGCGGTAAAAAGGCTATCGATGTTGCTATGTTAGTTGGATGCCAGGCATCTAGTTGGAATCTATCCGATTGTCAGACATACTACTTAATAATAAGAAAGCTATAATTCCGATAACTCAAACATATTAGGTATTTATGAAATTGTTGTTTGTACGAAGAAAATTACTGAAATTGTAATTTTCAAACAAACAAATTTTCCAATTTAATTGAAACAGGTAATCCAATTACAATGAAACTTTGTAGGTATAATCCGACAACAAAAAGCTAACTTGCTGCAGTGTTGTTTTATATAACTACTAACTGCCTACGACGACGACAAATAAAACGAAGTATTTTCAAAAACGTTTATAAACGTTATCAATTACATTTTCATGTTTATTTTAATAGCAATATTTTCAAAATAAATCACTAGTGTTTACATTATATGTGACAAAAAAAATGTAAGCAAATATAGGTGTAAACAAGCCATAAGTTTATCCTAAGCCCCCTATTATAAGAACAAAGTATTTGCATCAATATAATGCCGCTAACTGTACATAGCCAAGCGTATAATTATTACAATGATTGAAATTAATATTGATTGTTCAAAAATAAGTATTTACCCTGCACGCGTCCGTGCCGACACATGGAAAGGCCGTCGAAAATCTCCTATTTTGGTAAATCTCTAGATCAGCAGACCATGCTTAAGACGTTCATAAAGATCCTGTTCGGTAAGTCTTTTTCAAATCCACAGATAGAATAATAAAGCTGCCAGTAAACTGATAAAGTACTTATATATTTATATATTTGTAAATACATACTTATTAGACATAAAACACCCAGACCCGTAACTGAGTCCCACAGGTGGGGTACGCCTATGGACGCCAGACCCGTAACAGAAGTTAAAATTCATCACTTAAATTGGGAATCGAACCTGCGTGGCATGTTAACCAACTGAACCACATAGTTCGTCAAAATTCATTAGGCTTTAAGATGTTCGGATCAATCTGGACTGATATTACTTTTGACGCTGACGTATAGAGTACAGAGAGACGTCGGTGATAATGATCGCACATCAGCTATTTCTGTTTAGTAGATAGTCCTCTATGTTGCACGCGTACAAAAAAATACGAAGCCGATATTAGCCCATACATAGTCTTTATTCTTTATTGTACACAAAATAATAAATATAAATTAACAGAAGGTAACTTAAGTACAAAGGCGAGCTTAACTCAACAGTTGAGTTTTCTACCAGCAAACCTTGGAGTCAAAGAAACCGTAAGTCAGCATTTAGGCATAGGAAGTGCACACAAGTAAACTAAATACTATAATTAATAATACACAAATACTATAAATAATAATGAATACAATAAATATATACGTACTATAACTGTATATTAGAAAGAGAAAGATAATGCTCTTTTAATTTCCTTTTAAATGTAGTCAGAGAAGGACTATATAGTTTGCTGATGGTAAACTACGATGGGGCACAATATGGAGCATGTCTGCCTAACAACAGACTCTTCGCTCTGGCAGTGTAGGTGGCAAATTATTCTATTCGTGGCGGATAAACGACAGGCTTCTTCAAAATATTTAGAATACCAAATTTTATCCCGTTCTCAATTTTATGAAAAGATCTTAATCGCAAAAATATTGATAAATAATTTAAGTTCACGTAAAAAACTATTAATTTTTTGATAACTATTGTACCTGAAGCGCCAGGTTTCGAAGATTCTGTTGGCTTCGTAAATAATTGGCCCATAAACAAACTTTCTAACACCAAATATTTAATTCCCAGTGTCGGCGGTAGTCGCGTCAGCGGCGGTGAAATTATACGACTACCGTCACGTCCCTTGCAACTGTCCGAGAGTGAACATGAACGTCTGCGGGTGGGATGGGATAACGTACCCGAGCCCATGCGTGTAAGTCTGGCCATGACAGAATACCAGCGGGTGTGTGTTCTACGTTCACCCAAACGCTGAGTCATGGACCTTTTTGCCTATTAGCTTTTATTTTAAAAATACATTGATACAAATCCGTTAATTTATAGACAAATAAATATTTACATTTCTAACATATACATATAGCTTCCACATCCTAGCTTCAGCCACCTCCACTTTTGTGGAGGGCATTGCAATATTCTCCACGCTTGGTGCGAGTAGGCGAGATGGACATCGCAGTGTTGATAATACTCAATAGAAAAGGCTGGTGCCCATTTTCGGGTTTACGGAGAATGGTCAAGTTTTTAAGAACACAACTTAGGAACCGCCTAAGTTATAAATAAATAATAAATATTCGTGAACAAATTCATACAGCGCCAACTAGGCCCCAAACTAAGCAAAGCTTGTGCTATGGGTGCTAGATAACTGATAAACTACTTAATTACTATTTCTTTTTCTTTCCTTTTAGTTTCAGCTTAACTAGTTTTTAGCCAATCAGCAAGTTCCAAATTGAGATAAGAAAGAACTTGGGCGATTCCTAAGTTTAGTGAAACCAGCAATAAACAGCTCTGGCCTCTAAAAACATAAAGATTGAACTGATTCAGATTTAAACTATAGAGGCAAATAGAACACCTTTAATTCACCGCGATTAATATTGTTTACTGACTCTTTCAGCCTATGGTGTTTGAGTGGTAAACAGCGCTACATGGGATTCTGTAAACCTGAACACGCTGTGAACGAATGGGACATCGAGGGTGAACCGGAAGGCGAAGCAGAAGAATTATAAGTTTCAATTTTATCTGAAATCGTTTCAAACGTTACCTAATAAAGATTTTCATATGGATACCGTTCTATTTATTTTAAAATAAGTTGTAGCTCTTATTTGTACGTAGCAATTTCGAATTTAAGTAAGTATACACTAAAACGTATTATTACATTTTGTGAGAGACTTTACACAACTCATTTTTTAACATTGCATTAGATGAGCTCCGCAAGACACATTAAAATGACATCGAAATCCGTTCAGTAGTTTTTGTGTGAAGCAGTAACAAACATCCAAACATACTTTCTTATAAACATTCGCATTAATAATATTAGTTGAATTTTAAAATGACGCACTTGTGCAATGACGTCACAGTTCCATAAATATCTTGGAAATGATCCGTTTCGACAAATCATAAAAAGTTGCTGGGGTTCTATAAAGGCCACATTAGTGTCACACACTTATCTGATCCGGTGGCCATTACTGGAACTAAGTGACGCCATTTTGAATTGTCATGTCAATGTCAGCAACAGCGACGCTGCAGAAAAGTTTGTGACAAATTCATATGAACGCAAATGTGGCCGTTTTAGACCCCGTGATTTGACAGTTAGTCAACCCACAAATTGCAAGCTATTCCGTGGCTTGTCCGTTGAGTTGTGAACATAAACCATTACGTATACCGAAGCTTATTCGCGCCAGATACTAAGAATCATCGACAACCAAAAGACGCCCACTGCTGGGCATAAGCCTCCCCCAGAGATCTCCAAGAAAGCCGCTCCTGTGTCTTCCGCTTCCAGCTGATACCTGCGGACTTCCCAGGCCGTCGGTCCACCTTGTGGGGGGACTACCCACGCTGCGTCATCCGGTACGTAGTAGAACTTTACTGCTGCTGAAGAATATATATAATAATAGACCAGCAAAGCTTACCTCGTTCGTGGGGGGCCACACGGGCGTGGGGTCCGTGCGGGGGAAACTCGCCGCCGGCATCCGGTATTCGCCCACCAGTTCCGATGGCACTGCGGAATGCACAATAGGTACGATGAGTCATCATCATTGATGACTGATACTTAATATGCCAAATTTTAAGAAAAAAGTATGAAAATGACTTTAAAACTATAAACCTAAAAAGATTTTCATTTAAAAACGAAATTAGTTAAGATTACTGTCTGTTTCCTTCCTTCCTTAGTTGTCTAAACTAATTAGGAAGGAATTGCAAGCGTTCATGGGCCTTACCACGAGTTCTTATAGCAGGACCTAAGGGGCGATTCTCGCGCTGTGACATTTCAAATTCGACATTTTCTCTAGCCTAAAACTGTATTAAAACGTCACTGAAATTGATCTTCGACAATATATGACTGTCAAAGATAGTTGAGAAAATATGATTTAGCTGCAACAGACCTTTCATTATCATTATTAATGAAGATTTGTGGCTAGAAAAAATGTCGAATTCAATATGTCACAGCGCGATATAAGGTCCTTGAACGGAACTGTCCTACTTAGAACAACGTGTCACATAAGCTTGTCTCGTTCAAAGCATGTCAGTTCTGTTTAGGTCCTGATAAAAGAGCTCATGGTAAGCCCACAGATCTTGCTTATTTTCGAAGGTATTCAAAAAGCAATTTATCTTTTCTATTCTTTAAGGAAACACCATCAAATCAAACAATTTCAAAATCAGTTATCATTCTCAAAACACGCATAAAACATAAAAAACAATTCGCAAAACAATACTGACTGTCATCGAAGGAGTACGGGCTGATGTTGCGCGGCGGCTCGTGTCCGACCGGCACGTACATGTTGAGCGGGGGCGGCAGCGGTTCGGCCCCGCGGTACCCGCTGCTGGGGCCCTGTGGACAGACAGACAAACAATCAATTTCATATCAATCGAGGTAGGGCAGTACAGAAGTGCTGCGACATCGAGATCCAGCAGGGAAACATCTGGACGCTGCAGAAGGATGGGTTGTGTGAAAAGCTGGCACGGGGAACCGAAAGGAACCCTGGTCGTAGCCGATGGTGTCTCCCGGGTGTCACGGGGGAAAACGGCGATGGGATCGTTCAAAGGTAGAGGTAACCTGCTAATAAGGGAACCTGACAAATTAATAACATAATATAACATGCTTGTACAGTTCACACAACGCCATCCAGCCCCAAAGCTTGTGTTATGGATGCCAGAAAACTGATACACTACTTATATATTTTTATTTAGACATACTTATTACACATGCAACACCTAGACTCTTAAATAAAATTAAAATTAATAATTTCAATTTCTGCCCGGCCGAGGAATCGAACCCGTGACCTCTATGTCAATCATCTGAACTACTCAGATCGTCAATTAGGTAGTTTTATTATATCGATCGATCAAATTGATCGCGAGGTTCGGGAGTAAAGGAATGCTGCAACATCGGCATAAAGGTTGGGTTATGAGAAAAGGGGCCTGAGGTGGGTGTTACAAAAAATGCTTGGTTCTTGTTGATATGACCTACATACACCCTTGCAGAAGCATCTGCAATGTTGATATATCGCTCATTTGGAGAAACAAAGACAAAACTGCATGTTTAGCGATTTTACAGGAGAAGCAATCAAAGTTTTAGATGTAAGTGTAAGTTAAAGAAAAGTACTTTCAACAAAATATTTGGATTTGAATATTAAACTATGTTATTGTAGTGAAATCGCTAAACATGCAGTTTTGTCTTTGTTTCTCCAAATGAGCGATATCGTGTGCTCGCTCGCAGTGGTGTTAGAGTTACGAGGGATATCTCTAACACCCCTGCGATGTGTCAGACACACACCTGTGGATACACGGGTCGCACGAATCCGGCGGCGGCGGGCGGCGACTGCGGCTCGCGCAGCGGCAGCATGTTGCCGAACCTCCACATCGGCAGTTGCCCGTGGAGAAGCGGCGGCGGGTACGTGCTGGGAACGGGGGTATGGAGCTTTATTATATGCTTCAATATATATGCTTGGACTTTAAGAAGCGCCATTTTTTACTGGCAATAATTGACGAAAAGGAAATGCAACTCGACGCTATTAAATAGTCTACAGTCTTTACCGCCGTCTCCGTCATTGTATAAATTGTAAAATTAGTCGGTTCAAACAGTCTAGCCCCAAAGAAAACAAAGCTTGTGTTATGGGTGTCAAAAAACTGATAAAGTACTTACATAGTTTTTTTTAAACACACTTATTACACATACTACACCCAGATCCGTAGCAGAAATGATAATTCACCCAGACCCGTAACAGAAATTAAAATTCATCATTTCCATTTCTGTTCGGCCGGGAATCGAACCCAGGTGTGGCAGACCGGCATGTAAACCAACTGAATCACTTAGGTTGTGAACAGAAGAGCGAGCTTTTGTGCGAGTACAACTCGTCAGTCGTCAAGTTAAAATGTGACATTCGATGATCGAGCCGGGACCAGGGACCATCTGGGATTTGGGACCATCTGAGAACTGAACAATCTGGAGATAGGGCTTATATGAAACTGCAACCTAATTGCCGATCAATAAACTCCGCATACGGTTTAAATTGGCATAGCAAAATAAACTCACACTTTTTCATCTCGATATGCCGTTTGCATCGTATGTGAAACACATTCATCTTGCCTTTACACACATAATTTCCTCGGAATAATTAACTATTAGTCTACACATTCCTCTGAAGGAGAAAACTGACTGTAACAGACGAACAGACATACACACGAGTGATAAGAAATCAGTATGTACGCCCCTTCGCACAAAGTGTGTGGATCAAAACTGCAATATATTAAAACTATTACTGTCACGTTGACAGCTAACTTCCACTAAGCCTTCTATATACTCATGTATCACTTTCAAATTCAAAATTTCTTTATTGATTAGGACATTAAATATCTCTTTCAATCGTCTAACTTCACTAAAGCTACGACAATCAAACCATCTATCTAACCGCTAACATTGCGTTTCTATTCAAGTCAATATCCAATTCATATATCACAATATCACATTCATCATGCATTTTATGTCTGCGTCGCTAATGGGTTCAGTAGTTTCGGAGAAAACTGACTGTAACAGACGAACAGACAGACACACGAGTGATCCTAAAAGGTATCAGTATTTTTTCGGACGTAGGGAACCTTAAAAACTACTTGGGTAAGGAGTCCACTCACTGCGTCGGCACGTCGTCGATGGTCGGCGCGGCGGCGTGCGCGGCGCCCTCGTACTCGGGCGGCGGCAGCGAGTTCAGTGCCGGCACTGAAAGATGGGAAAACGGGTATCACATTTACGGTCTTATTTGTAAAAGTTATTCGACGTTTAATAAACCTGTTTTAGCCCAAATATGTAGCAATGGTTTTTAATTCAATAATTTCATTGACAGATACAGACAAAACGTATTTTAACAAAAATAGGATTTCACTTTGGGTTTTGGGTTTGTCGTGACCGGACGGGCGTAGTGCGTGTTTATAACTAGTAATTGACGTTCCGTTTTGCCTGGAGCCGACCAACTGTCAGTTGCAGTTGATACTAATCCTTACGCAATATAAAATAAAGTAGATTTTGGGCGCGGGGGACGTGGTCGGACGTCCGACCAAGGTCGGCTCGCCCGCGCATCCGAATTAATTCAAAAGCGACACCATAAGGTTTAGTATCGACGGCAACTGTCGGTTGGTAGCCACCTCGGAGCATCTGTTACTAGTTTTAAACTCGCACTACGCCCTCCGGTCTATCTGTTACTAGTTAAAGAACTAACCAAATCGCCGTTCAAAATACACTGACACTACGTAAATTGAGCTACGTAAAAATCGCAAAAAGTAATGACATAGCCTGCTTATAGACGCGACCAAACCAGGTAGGTATCTATACGCCTTTTTCCCGTAGGGCCACTGTACTGTATGCTTGTTAAAAAAGTAACGCATGCGTACGGTTGTGGAATGGAACACGTTGCCTGCGAGTGTGTTCCTTGATCATTAAAATGTGAACGCCTTCAAGGCTAGAGTAATAGGCTATTCCTAGACAGGCATACTCCATCTCCCGCCGCATCGTCACCCACCCCCAATAATAATAATAAAATCCGTTATTTAGTTTAAAAGATCTAAGCGTACATTGATACAGACGGTGGGAATCGACTTTGTTTATACCATGTGCCTACTAACCAAAACCGGGCTTCACTCGCTTGCAGAAGTATAGAACCGCAGCTCTTAATAAATAACAAGCAATGGTTGCGTTCATTTTCTAACGGCTAATTTTCTAAAGAAATCGTCAAAAGACGGGGCAAAATGGCCTAAGAAAAAAGAAATGAAATTGGGAATAGAAAGATAATAGAGCGCCCTATTGGACTTACTCACTGTCAATTTACATATGTCAAATGTCAACTGTTAAGTCTGCACACTTTTTTATTTGCTTACACCAATGATTTTGGACCATAGGCTTACACTATCGAGGTTTAACAAGAATTCTCCCAACAAGGAGATTATTATACGAATAGTTTTGGCTCAACGTAAAATTTTAATACTTTCTCAAAGTCACAGATTCTCAAATTACTGATATTTTTCCCAAGCCGACCGCAAAATGTTGTTTACATAATGCTTATAATTTATTTGATAGATTATTATAAAGTGTAGGAAAGGACGCGTGGTATCTGGCAGAGTAGAATTTAGCAGAAACCTGCTATAATGCTAGCATGCTATGAAACCTTTTAACAACCGCACAGGAAATAAAGGGATATAATTCTCAAGGTGGTCCTGTACGTACTTGGCATAACCCCTGTCACGTTGTACCCCTCGTGGGGCTGCCCTCATGTACCCGCTAGGCACCTACCTAAGCTCAAACCAAACCCCCTCTCATCACGACCAAAGCCTAAACTATACACACTCTCCATGACCTGACACATTCTACCATTGTACGTCCTAGGCACGACCTATAACACATTCCAGCACCATACTCTGCTTTACTTATCACATCTCTCTTCTGTAGGCCTGCTAGAAGAAATTTCTTTTAGAAATAAGTAGTGCCTGTTGTGTCGTCTATATGTATGATGTTTTTCTATGTATTTTACTGTGTGCAATAAACTGTTAAATAATAATAATAATAATACTCACTCGGCATAACGCCCCCCACGCCGTACCCGTCGTGCGGGTGCGGCGGCGGGTGCGCGTGGTGCGGCGGCGGGTACCGCGGCGGGTACGCCGGCAGGAGACCGGGCGGCGGCGCGTTCAAAGGCGGCAGGTACGCGTAGTTGCCGTTCGGAGCGCCGGGTGGGGCGCCTCGGTACCTGGAGAGAAGGGACGGTTGAGGGCTACATTGAGAACGGAGTCAGAAGGTTCTAGAAGAGTGTGAGCGTTCGCCAATAGATCGCTGCTCTTACTGATCGACCTCAACGCTCACCAAACGACCGCATCGCTCATCAGCGACTTCAGCCCATGCCAACAGACTCCAGTGCTCACCAATACTTCGCAGCGCTCATGAATCGACCTCAGCGGTCGCCAATCGGTTTATCATTTCCTTCCCGGCCATATTGTCTGCTGATCAACCGCATCACATCACACAACGATCGATCTCATCACTCACCATACGACCTTTACACAGACCGACCAACTGTGGCAGTCACCGACCGACCACATCACTAACCAACCAACCGTATCACTCACAGAACGACCATATCATTCACGACCATATAGCTCACCAACTGACTACAGCTGGCAGTTTAGCGGATGTTTTCGTAAACTTGTAAATTTGTGTTTGACATACCTACATAGAAACATACACTCAAGCCCGCATGGGTAGGCAGAGACTATCGAGTGCCACAAGCTACGATCCTGACACATCTGTTTTGCATCTTCCACATTCATGAGTCTTCTCAAGTTTTCATACATTTACGCCGGTTGAGGATGGGTAAGCCCGACCTGTCCTTTTTGGAGGTCATTTATTTAATCCGTATAATATCATAGTCATGCTCGATCGCCCTCTACCGACTCTTGCATACCCATTCGCGCTCTCTCGAGATTATTGTTTTGAGAAAATAAATAGGTTTTTCCTCACCTTTCGAGCTCCTCCTCAGAATGCGCGAAGGTGCAAGAGGCGCCTCGCGGGCAGAACGAGCGCGTCGCGGCGTCGCGGCACATCAGCACCTTGTATTTGCTATGGGTCGGCGTACTCGCCGCGTTGTTTGGCGGCAGTTGGCCTGGAAGAGGCAAAAAGGGTGTTAGCGTGTTGATTTTTTATTATTGTATGTTATCCAACAGCTCAATTTGACATGTTATTATGTATGACAACAATTCATGTCTACCATATATAAGCCAATAATAGAATATCACATCGAGTTTAAACAAAAGGAATGCGTAACTGAACTTCGAAATACAAACGTGCGAAGAATACTGGTTCGAAAGATCGTAGTTACGGTAAACTGTTGGTCGACAGATTGTTTGTACGATTAATGGAAGTACGAAGAAATGGTAGTGCCTTAAACTGTGCAGCGACAGAATACCTCTTCGGTATACATACCGAAGCTCGAAGAACAGATGGCCGATGGGGCAGTAAAGTTCTCGAGTGGCGACCACGTGCCGGAAGACGCAGCGTGGGTAGGCCTTCCACAAGGTGGACTGACGACCTGGTAAGGATCGCAGGGGGATATCTCTGGGGGAGGCCTATGCCCAGCAGTGGGCGTCTTCCGGCTGATATGATGATGATGATGATGATACATACCGCATTTAACCGACTTGAAAAAAGGATGAGATTCTGAATGCGTCGGGATGGAATCATTTATTTCTTTTTTTGTATGTTCCCCGATTACTCGAAGACCTGGATCGATTTGGGCAATTTATTTTTTGTTTGAAACGATATACTTCACATTTGGTGCCATGGTCATCAGGTCATGATCTGATAATGAGATCCTGGAGAAATCGAGGGCAACTCTCGAAAATTTAAGGCATGTATGGGGTGTTTGTTACGTTATCATATAGTAGTCAGGTGTTCACTTCAGAGCTTCTGTTGCGTAGTTTAAAATATGTAAGCGTAAATACATACATACCTTCATATGGAGGCAAACGACTTTGTTTTGTACTATGTATAAACTTGGAGATGAAAATCAAAATCAAAAGTATAAACAAATTGTCAACATAAAACATTATTATTTGAAATAGTGTTTTTCAAACATTCATAACATTTTTTTTCATTTTGAATGTGATAATTTTTATAAGGCAGGCCGTAAGCTTGTTTGCCACCTTAGCGGTATAAAAAAAAAATAGTTGTAGAAAGGATTATTATCATAATCATAAGCTTTTTTTTACATTTGGAATGTGATAATTTTTATCAATATTTCAATGACTTTAAATATTTAAATAATGTTGGATTATTTTTGGGTTTATTTTTCATAGTAACAATATGTTCACACTATTGATTTTGACTTTCATTTTTGAGTTAACATATTATGTGATTATTAAACGTAAGAAGCACACTCACTGGTGGACGGGTCCCCCGGCCTCTCTATGGCGTGTTTCTGGTTGTGGTTCGCGTCGCGGCCGGCCGCCTGCTGGTGCAGGTACATCACTAGCCCGGAGACCGAGTCCTTGAGCGACTGCAGCTGGTCGGCCAACTGCTCCCACGAGGGGCCTGTGGCCTCTGCAAGGGATGGGCTTCTATGAGGGCGGCTTTCTTTTTATTATGTCATACGGTAGGCAAACAGGCAAGCGGGCCACCTGCTGGATAGTGGGCACCACTGCCTATAGACATTAGCAACACCAAGTATCGCTAATGCGTTGCCCACCTCTATAACACGTTGCTCTGGCAGCAAAAAGGCCCCTCCACTGCCAAAGCCACGGTTCCCCAATACCCACCCCATGGCGCACTGGAGGCTTGGACCAAATTCTTAAATGCTAAGCTGATACCTGATCGAAAATCTTCTTAGAAAAATAAGTTAAGCGTCGTTCTTAAATGTGTTCAAGAATTTAGTGCAAGCGGGGCTTGTACCGGTACAGTGGCAAAGAAGCTTTCGGCCCGCTTGGTGGAAAACAGTTTGTTTGAGGGTTTTTCTTATTTGTGTAAAAAAAGAATTAAAAACACAAATTAAATATTTTTAATAAATAACTTTAAATGATAATTTAATATTCAAAATATCCTACAGATCAATAAATTTTTAAAATTATTAAAAAAAAATTAATTATATTCTAGGGCGCCGGTTTGGCAACGCACAGCTACAAACTTACTTACATTGCCAACTACAAGATTTAGATGCCAGAGCAACATGTAATTCGTACAATTTTATTAAATTCGGCCAGAAAAAGAACAGCGGCTTAATACGCTAATGATCCCAAATCTGTTTCCCGCTGGAACGCAGCATAACCTAATTTTACGCAAATAAATTGGCGGTGTGGTGAGGGCAGGCTAATAATGATGATGAAATTGGCGGTATGGTGAACAGTTGTTTTTTTTTTTCACTGTCTCCGCTTAATGAAATACGCACAAAACTATTACTTATTTCTTAATTAATTTGTTAGGTGCCCTAACAAATTAATTTGCTTTGTCTTAACCCTTTGAAACAAGTGGCCAGCTTCGCCTTTAAAAAAAAACATACCTGGACTAGGATCAATGGCAGCGAGCCGGTCCAGGTCATCATTGAAGACAACCAACTGTGCCGGGTCGCCAGTACGTTGAAGCGCGATAAACAGCTCCTGCACCGACTGCGCGAACGACTGAGGTGTTTGCAGCTTGTCTGTAAGACGAGATTGCGTGGTTATTCGTAAAAGTTATTTGACGTTTGTGAAACTTATTTTAGCTAAAACATGGTTTGGCACTTTCTTTCAAATTGAATAATTTCAGTGACAGACAAAGGCAAAACATATTTTCGCTAAAATAGATTTATGGAATGACAAATAACTTTCATGAATAAGACGGTTAGAGGACATATAAATGTAGGGTTTCAATGGTGTTCTGCTGAGTGGGATATGAACGTAAGAGCATAGTGATTAATTTTTCCATAACTTGGCAAATATTGTACTCGGTATGTAATGAGAAAACTGTCGCTGGGCTCACACGCGTCACTCCGTCAAAGAAATATCACAACATCACAGGACACAAAATAAGATAAGTAAATAAATTGTCGCCATGCAGATGACACGGTAGCTATATTTTGCCCACAGTACCTCACACCATCTAACATTGACTGTTATTACGAAGTAGTGGCCGACGTGACGATAAGCATTCTTGATAGTTTGACGAATTACATGGAATTTGATTTCTGTGAGGCAATTATACACTCTCCTGAATGTGTAATCATGATCCAATCTAGTAAGTTTCCCCTGGTAGCATGGTCACGGAGGTCAGATGGCAGTCACTCCACTGTAATTACCTGACCTACCAAATCCTGGATACAAGGCGGACCCCGGGCCCTTGTGGGCGAGAGCAATTTGGGAAATTAACCCCAAGATCATTATTTTATTTTCATTGTCACAATTTGATTTCTGTGAGGCAATTATACACAAACAAATACAACTTTCAAATAACACAAACAAAAAAGTGAGAGCAGTTATGTAAATCGCCTCGCAATTTTCGCATCAGTATTTGAACATATTTTTGCTAAAACAGGTTTATGAAACGTCAAAGAACGTTTATGAATAAGACCACACAGGTACTTACAGTCATTCAACGTATTACTTAACCAGCTGACAATAAGCCACAGCGGTCAGCTTATTCATTGAATGACTGTACAATCGCATCACTCCATCCGCAATAATCCACATCGGAAGACATATTTAAACGAGAATCAGAATAACTAGCGTTGACATAATTAACTAGGGGCTGTTGGTTAAAGGTGCCGAGCCAACAGGACGAACCGAACGAAACGAATTTCAGAATTCTTTGAATGAAATCTATGAAACCCCGCACACCTGTCCGCGCCAACTCGTCCGAATCTGGAAGAACCCCAGAAATCTTACACGAATTCGGGTGACGCATTTTGACACTGACAGTTGCGCGCTCCTCTTTCCTTTTCTTGACATGTAATTACAGTGCGACAGGTGTAAAGGAAATGGGAAGGATCCTTTCGGTGCGTATAGGTGTGCGAAGCCTCGGTGGCTTCAATTCGTTCGGTTCGTACAAGTGTGCGATCCCCTTAAGGCCTTATTTTTAAATAGCAAGTTTTCATAGATGAAGTCTTTGATGAGCTAAAATTTTAATTAATGCTTGAAGCGGCCGTTTTTAACATAACATTAAATTGTAGTACCAATTACGCACTTCGCATTGCTGAGTGAAATGACTGATGTCTTAAATAATGAGTCATTTTAAACATACATGTAAGTTTAACATGTATATTTAAAATCACTGATCTTCTTAGTAAGAAAGTGAACGCCCTAGATTGCATCGACCCCGCCTCAGAGCCAGATGGCATAAGACTTTGCCAAGGCCAACTCAACGATAAAGCTTTTTATCGATTGTGCATTTTAAAATGCCAAAGAGACGTTCCAGGCTGCTCCGAATAAGTACGATGCAGAATGAACTCGATCGAGTTGAGCGGAACTATTGTTTGCATCACATTAAATTTACGATTAAGTTTGTTAGAAAAACTCGAAGTTAAGTTTTGATTTCAATTCTTTGGGAACATTATGACACAATTACTGGTGACCTATAGAGCCTCCGTTTTTAATATTAGCCCCGGTTGTACGCCATACACGGTTGAGCGTGTGTAGGGCAAAGATGGCAATACACGACGGTTCAAACAACTCACCGATAATGCTCTGCATGTGGCTCTTATGCGCCGTGTCCCCATACAGCAGGGGACCGTCAGTGGTCCGCCACGATCAGAAGCTCAACCTCCCACCCCAGAGCCAGGTGGCAATATAAGACGGTACCAAGGCCGACTCAATGATTTTTGATTTATAATTGTGTATACTATTGTCATTATATCCTAGTTACTATGTGGTTAGACTAGGATGACACGGCCATGGACGGATAGCAGCGGCTGCAGATTTCACTAGCTGCCATGGCCAAGCCTTGGACCGATTTGTTTTGGTTAAGTTCAAATTTACATACAAATGCAATTTCTCTTTGTGTTATTACCAAAAGAAAGCAAATAGACATTTTCATCTCCATTTTTTTTTTTGGATTTTTGCTTCGTGTAAGATTGTATGGATGCAACGAGTGGCAAACATACGACAGTACCAACACCAAACTCACCGATAATGCTATGCATGTGACTCTTATGCGCGGTGTCCCCATACAGCAGGGTGCTCGACTGGGAGCCCAGCCACCCGCCGCAGAGCCAAAAAGACTTTGCCAAGGCCGACTCAACGATGGCGCTTTTCATCAATTTTTGCTTCGTGTAACAGGGTAGGGCTGTACCCGGTACCAACACATGGATGCCCTGGCGGCAATACTCACCAATAATGCTCTGCATATGGCTCTTATGCGCGGTGTCCCCATACAGCAGCGCGCTCCACTGGTCCGGCGCGATCCGCAGCCCGGCCTCGGTGGCGATCAGCACGATCTGGGCGTCGTGCTCGCGTCGCAGAGACTCGTACGTGCGGAACTCCTCCTTTAGTTGCATCAGTGACGAGTCGCACTCGCGTTTCGAGACCTACGGGACAGGTAATGATACGGTTTCATGGTCATCATCATCATCATCACAGCCTATAATGGTTTATTATAGGATAGGAAAGGTGAGCGGGTCCACACTTGGCAGGCGGGTTGGAGATGGCAGTGTTATAAATATAACAATGGACAATATAACGTGTTATAGAGGTGGGCAACGCATTGGCGATACTCTTGGTGTTGCTAATGTCTATAGGCAGTCACCACTTTCCATCAGATAGCCCGCTTGCTTGTTTGCTTACCATATAAGATTTAAAAAATGAAAAACGCTGATGCCCATTTTCCAGCCTAAGGAGACACTTTAGATTATTTGCCTTAAAAACATTAGTCGCCCACGAATGTAAGGGGTTAGCGCTATTCTACTCTGCCGGACACCACACGGCCAGATAATGTCTCCTGATAATGTATATTATTTATCTCTTTACATATTTATTTACCAGCGACCAGCCTTAGCTTCGCACGGGTAGTAAGCTTAACGAATTATACACCTAAAGCTTACTTCATTGGTGAAAATTGCATGGAAATCCGTTCAGTAGTTTTTGAGTTTATCAGACAGACAACAGACAGACGCGGCGTGGCCGTATTTGAAAATATGTAGTGATTTATTTATTGATACCAACAGCCATAACAAACAGCTTATAAAATTTGTATATAAAACAGTAGGCCAATTATAGGTCCTCACAAACAACAACAAAATAAAATAGAATTAAATCGATGTATGAGTTACGTAAAATAGTTAACAAATTTCCTTTATTAAAGACGACGGTCGCAAAATAGGCCTGGTTGTGACAAGCCTTCCAGTTACAATGTAAACAACGATAAAAGTTGAGATTGTTGACTCAAAAAATATCATTGCAAATGATAATTGTAAACAATAACCTTGTTGCCTTATAAAGTGCAACTGAACTTCGACCTGATGGTGATAAATTTTTATATCGAGTTTACTCACTCGTCTTCTATTCGAGTGCACCGAAAGTAGACCACGTGTCAAATCGAGTGGTGATAAATGCTTTTTGGCCACAGACATAACAGACTATACACAAATCACAAATATTCGCTGGTCGCTCGCTCTACAATGATTATGAATCTTGCTATCCCGTTTTTTCATGCATTGGAATAAGTTCACGGAAAGTGACGTGCGCAATGTTTTGGACGTTCGACATATTGCTCGAGGGCCTAACGACCTGACGTTTCTTTTGAAACATCTGTGTAAATTTTATCATTTCCTAATAAAATTTAAATCAAACTATTTAAAAGATTGTAATTTTGTGTGTAATTTAGTGCACATTTATGTGAAAGCGCAAAGTATGGAAATACACCTGGATTATCCTTTCACCGGTAAGTAAACATTATTGGTCGCGGCGATCCGAAATAAATTTTAGAAATTGTGACAAAAATATGCATCGAAATAGTGTAAATTTGCAATAATTCAAATGCTTTACCTTAACACAATATGCCATTAGAGATAGATTTAAAATTATTGGCAAATTGAGCAATATTTCGGTGTCTAAATAGGTACGAAAATATTTTGATGCTAACAGGGTTGGACTTAGTATTTATTTTATAATATTTTATTACTCAAATCTTGTGAATAGCGGTCCACAATTTTATATGTATCAGGGTTCCACGCCAAAAATGTACCTAGGTGACATTTTGAATGTTCAGACATTATATGAAACAACGGATTAATCGCGTATTTACGTTTATTTACATAAATATTTGTTTTTCAAGGTTTCCTAAACATGGTTATGTCTGGGTTGCAAATTGGAAGTGCTGCGTTGTAAACATTTTGGAGAACAAGATAATAATTAGATGCAAGTCCCTTCTGTCCTGCTGCACCAGCATTATATGAATTTTTATTGAAAATAAAGAATATGCTGCTTGTTTAATATATGAATGTACCTATCCTTTTTTTTATGACTATGTCCTCTTGAGGGCATCATATTAAATTTATGAAGTCACATAGGCCAAGTAAGTAAATAGGTAGGTACCTACTTAGTTTAGGAGTTATGAGGCAACAAATAAACATTAATACCGGTCAAAATCATAACCCTCCTTTTTGCAAAAGCAAGCACTGCGGTATGTAGGATCGAGAGATCGAAAAAACTGTGATAGGTATCAGGGCATGGCTTTGATTCACTAGACACCTTACCTTTTATTATAATGTAAATATTAAAATATAAGGACAAGTTTAAAAAAATTGCATAGTCATCTGGAGCGAACAACAAGTCAGATTTGTTTGTGTTCGTTACGAGTAGAAAGTCGTAGCAAAATATAACTCATGATGGGCTGCCTTGTTCCGTCCCTGCATTTGCATTAGTGTGTGTGTTATAGAGATGTGTGACATTTTGTCTCGTATTTAAACTCTAAATGTACTCTCTGCTACTGTATATAAAAAAATTTCTCTATGTTTTTGGCACTGTACGGATCACTGACACGCGCCATTTTATCTTAGGCCGTGCCAGTTCATAGGTCAAAGGTGACGAGTCGCTAGGCAATTCATGGAACAGATCGCTTTACTTAGAAAACTCCACCAGCTGTATGTATGTAACTGGTATTTGATAACAAACATTAATTGGTTATCGATTACCTAGCCTACAGAAAAAACTGCAATAAAGTTCGATAAGATAAGTTTAAAATATTTTTTTATAAACCAAAATTGAGTTACTGCGGGAAACCTGCTCAATATGTTTTCCTTTGAACTATATTTTCTATTAAAACCTAAGATTTTCGGGGTCCTGCAAGTAAATTGTAATTTTCAAACAATTCCCAAAAAAAGGGAATTTTGCCTTCCTCCACAACCGAGAGTGCGTTGCTCGTAAGCATATGAAGCATACTTTGTAGAGAATTTTACAGGTTTGAATTTAGTCATGGACCACATTCCCGTAGAACGCACTGTTTTCGAGACATTCACGAAAAGCCTTCAAATAAATTGGGACCTTTCGCGCCTCACACCAAAAGCACCAAAGGTACAATTGTACATTTTTAGTATGTTGATTATTATTACCTAATAATTTTTTGCCTTTTACCTTTGCCGCAATAATTATTTCTGTTACAACTAGTTCTACCTCTAAAAGTATTTCCACAGCACTATATGTAGTATAGTAGTATATATACAGTATCTAATTAAGTATGTATACTGTAAAAGAATACAATATATTTGACCACGGCTCCCCAAGACACTTACCTTGAAACAAGAGGCCCGGTACAGAAGCTGCACAACGTGCCCTATACTTGTCTTCGAGGCTTGCGGGAAATGAGGCTCTAGTCTTTGGACGACGAACATCACAAGCACCTGTCGACAATAAGACACAGTAAATTGCAAACCTATAAGGCGTAGCTATAAAAGTTGTGAGACAAAAGAGTTAAATTAGGAATAATACATCCGACTGTTTTAATATCCATACATCCAACCCTGAAATTAAAAGTACAGGGCACTACTGTCAAATAATGCGTGTACCTTTTGATATGCAAAATTGTCGACAGATGTGCCCAAAAAGAACTGGCATAAGAACTAGAAATTACTTGCAACACAGTACACAACATGGCGCGCCTCTACACACTCATGGCCTGTAATCGCACTAGAAATTAAACCATAGGGCCTGTCCTCTGTCCTTTTGTCATTGTTACACTTCATGTGATGCCTATAGTTCACACTGAATCCTTCTCACCTTCCTAGAGAGTGCAGACCCGTCCTCCAACGCCAACAGCACGAGTTTCAACACCTCTTCCTGCATAGCTGGTCCGAGGAACTGGCAGCCGCGGGCCCGCACCGCCGCCCACAGGTTAGCGCTCAGCTGCTGGGGGTTCTGAAAGCAGACGAGTGGGTATCAACAATTATATCCACACATATAATAAAGCAGTTAAAAAAGTGTGTCTGTACATATATTAACAAAAAAATAATTTGGGCGATGAAGAAATTGTAACGAAAGAAGAATTTTTAAAATGTTTGTCTGTCTGTTTGTACACGGAACTACGGGACGGATTTGAATGAAACTTTTTCGTTGTGTAGCCATTAAGCCTGGGCAGCATATAGGGTATAATTGATTTTGGAAACTGGAACATCTGACCATAATAGACCAGCTAAGCTATAAGAAATATAGAAATGGCTAAATAATCGTGGACAAATTCACACAGCAAGGGGGAAAGATGATAGGCTGATATACTACTTAACAATTGGGTACGAGATTGCGACTGCGGTATGTCGTTTAAGAAAAAATATGAAATAAGCTCTAAAACAGAAACAAATATTGAAAACGAAATTACAATCGATGAAAAAGCATTGGCATAGTAATATTTTAAAAATTATTGACTGTTTCTTTGTCCAGAGATCCATATCAGCCTTAACTAGTCTAATGCCTTAGACATGGCCTTGTCCCAAGGTCACGGTTGCGTTTTGTGCCTCTCTGCTTATTTATAAATTTCAAACGTTCGATTGTGCTTATTTTTAAAGACATTCAAAGACCAACCATCAAATAAAGCAGATAATTGACAAGTTTTATCCCAGTCTATACTAGCTCAAAACTGAACCAAAGCCTTAGGCCTCATTAACATCGGTCAAGTATACAGCAAAGTTGGCAAGTAAAGTGAGCAACTACACCGGTGCAAACCGAGCAGTAGCGACTGCCTACAGCATACTGGAACTAGATAAATATGCTTAGACAATTCACTCAGCGCCACCTAGTCCCAAAGGTGTCAGAAAACTGATAAACTACGTTTATAGTTTTAAATACATACTTATTAAACATACAACACCCAGACCCATAACAGAGATTAAAATTCATAATTTCAATTTCTGCTTGGCAGACCGGCCAACCAACTGTTAATGTTAACCAACTGAACCACTCAGGACGTCGTGTCACTCGCCACTGTCCTTGACCAATGTAAATCAGCCAGCCATTAGGCCCACCTCGCGTCAATACACCTTGTCCTGGGCCGCGTCCAACCCCCACCTACATCCCACAATCCCACCTACCCAGAAGACAACCACGAGACCAGAGATCGGTTGTAGCGATAAGGCCGCCTTTGCCCACAATGTTTGAAACGACCTGTTCAATTTTCTTTTTTTCTATTTTTGTGTGCGTATAGAGTATATCTATCTATCTGACGCTGAAACCCCCCAACCATACCTGATGCTGCAGTATCAGCTCAGTGACGGTGCGCTCCCCTAGCGAGCGCGCCGCCCGCGCGGTCCGCCCGCGGCCCTCCGCGTCCGTCACAGTGCACTGCACCAGCGTCACCAGCTTGCGCTGCATCGGCCGCGAGAGGCGAGAGGCGCCGCCGCCACCGCCGGACGCTGGGAGACGGTCATGGTCAAAATAAAACGTGTTAGACACGTGGAGACACGGTCATGGTTGAAAACCTTACAGCAAGGTGCGACAGATGCAAATGTATGTGAAGGGATTTTGATTGATTTTAAAATTGGAGCGTCAAAGTAATATGTTCCTAATCTCAAAATATTTCCCTAATATGAAAAACACTCATCATCATCATCATCTAAGCGGTCAATCCCTGCAACTGCCAGGGTCCGCTTTCCTGCTTTGCTTGTGTGAAAAACACTCATGAGCAATAATAATGAGTATTACAAAAAGGGTTTTATTCTACACATTATCATGTTTTTACTATGTTAAAATAACAATATTAACATTTCAATGTTAGTTTGACTTCATTGAGCACTCATGAGTTGTTTGGGAAATATCGTCGTCTAAGTTATTGGGCTCCTTGTTCCGTACTTGAACTCATACTTGGTCCTTATATTATCGTACGTATGTATGTAACTAATTATTTTCGCTTATGATCACTGTATCTCTCAATCCAGGACTATGAACACAAAATAATATTACACTTTTTGTAGTCATCAGGTTGCGATATTTTTGACTAATCTTCAAAAACCTTAATTTCGAATCCATATTTAGTTGGTATAACATGACCCCATACAATTAGAGGTGTGACCTACATTATCAGACATAACGCATGTGCCTTGGCAATTGTCAAAGGAGAGAAATTAAAAAGAAATAAAATACAGCATCAGACCGGCTTAATCAAACGAGTTGTACTTGTATTAAGTGACATCAGTAATCAGTAATCAAAGTACTTGCGTTGAATTCAAGACCAGTTTTTCATTATGATAAAATTTCATCACCATTAATAGGCATTAACCAGAGTTATAGGACACTAGAATGAACGATTAAAAGAAATGGTTATAGCCTTTGGCACACAGTACAGTCAAACAATATTGTAAAACCACACAAGGGCTGTATGCTAAACGACACGCTTGTAAGAACATCTATGTAGTCTTATGTTTGTTTGACTGTACTAACGAATACAGTCCAAAAATATACCATAGTGCTATCAGAGTTCGTAAATTGTATGTTGATGAAAAAGTTCAAGTAATTATGGACCTAACCTGCTTATAGAGTCCGGGAACTCTATAAGCAGGAACCATTGCAATTGGATCTCAAAAAAAAGTAATAATGGCTGCCATAATGAAAAGAAAGACATGAAATGCCACTCACCATTTCCGCAGTACTTAAGGTACATAGCCAGGTGTTCCATACACTGTACGATCTTGTCGTACGCCCGTCTGTCGGCCTCTGGCAGCGCGCGGATGCTGGGCGGATGGTAGGGCTGCGCCGGCGGTGGATACCCGGCCAGCTGGAGCAGTGCCGTGTTCACCACCAACTCTTCGGGCTCCACTTGGATCAGGGACTGGGAATGGAGTATTTTTCATGATAGTTTTAACCGACAAGCTGTTCTGAAGAGGCTTCTAAACAACCAATTGATAGATGGATGTATTTAGGCACTTTCTGCAATCGTCATCATCATCATCATTATATCAGCCAGAAGACGCCCACTGCTGGGCATAGGCCACAGGCTGTTCATGCCATGCCTTCCAACTCCTCAGGAAACGTAGTACTTTACATATGTCTCCAGAAGAGTTTGTGGTTGTCCGAGATGCTTACGCATGTACAATAAATAGATAATATTTTTACTGTAATGTGTGGCTAAAATACTGCAACTTAGTTACTGACTGAAGCGTGGCAACAATTGCCGCTTAGAAGTTTAGAAATCCCATTTATATTTACATTCTTAAGTTTACATATTGCATTCACCACGCATGGCAGTATGTATGTACATACCTGATCAAAGGGGCATTGTTTCCTATGTAGATGTTTGAGGCAGTGCCTACAAAGGGTGTGTCCGCAGCCCAGGCTGATAGGGCTGCGTGGCGGGGCGCCGAATTCGCGGCAACACACCGGACAACTGAGATAGTCCGTCCATTGCGGCGCCTGGATTGGCATTCTGTGAACAAGGCACAGTCAAATATTATGGTGTAGCATACTTGTCTTGTTATGACTAACATGCTCTTCAATTGGGCAAACTGTATTTAAAGGTACACAATGCAAATCACCAGTGGCATTTTTATGTTAATGAATGATAACGCCAGTCAGCATACAGGATGGAAAGTGACTACTGTCACCCATGACATCTTCAATTCATGTGTTTAGTCTTCAAGTAACAAAACTGCAGAACCATAGATGCTACTATTAGGATAATGCAAAATTTGCAATTGCTAACACTGTTGCTTAGCGAGACAAATGCACAAGTGGATGGTGCCCATCCAAGCAGACTGTTCGGGCATGACAGTGTCGAATCACAAGAAAAGTTAGCAGAAAGCAACTTTATTTAATACTATGTAAGGAAAGGATTGGCTTCACAAACAAGTACAATGGCCCCTAAGTGAATGATAATGCTGATGGGACAATGAGCTCTTTCCGGTCCTTTTCATCGATTGCTCCCTAGGAGAGTTGGGAGAAAATTATTTATACAATTTGGAAATATACATTTTAGTTTAAACTAAATTAAACTTTGAAATACTAGATTACTAATAGGGACGTAAAGTTATTATTTTAAAAACTTTACCTGTTAATTAACAACACCTGAGTGTTGTTGGATTTTCATGTAGGTTGTTCAATTTATGAATGTAATTTATTATATTAAATTATATACATCAGTGTGATAATGACAATGCCATGCCCTGGCAATTCCCATGAAAAATGTGACTCATTTCAAAGGCATCCTTGATTTCATTTTTATAATAGTAAGCTCTTTATTAGTATTACTTAAGGGTAAAGTAGAAGTAGTCATTATTAGGTAGTGCCTAAAACAATTTACAATCACAGATATTACACCACAAAACAACCAAGTAGTAAGAATAACTTGATCACAGTTGATTTATTAAATTCATATTATTGTAGCTGCTCTTATTAGATATCTGAACAAAACATAACATCTTACATATCTTTAACAAAATTACTATTACACACAATATTTTTGAAAGACTTAAAATAACTTATTGTGCAAAGGACTATCTGAAAGCACATTGGGTTGTCTTGTAATGGCTTAGTTAAATCGTTTATTTCTAGTCTCATTATTTTCAGGATTCTACTGGATATCATAATCTCAAGCAATTTAAAATAAACTATGGCTATGTATCTATATTTTATCGAAATAAACCACACAATACCATGTAGAGTTGTACAAAAAGAAAGAATTGCTTACCAGCAATAAGCAAGTCAGTTACACAAAGTACACACAAGTAATCAATAAAATACAAAGGTTTGCTAATAATTATATCAATTTCTACCTTGTGGTGACTCTACCTAGTCAACCGCATGAAAGTTTAGTTCGAGTATTATGTATCAAATTCGGAATAGAGTGTGAATACACCACATATATAAAAATCGCCGCGTGGCAGAGCGAACAACACATAGTAAATGATTTTATTGGAAATTATAAATGTACATTATAATTGCAATAAATGAGAAAAAAGGATTTTCCGTAAAATATGACATCGAAAAATTGCCACCTAAGCAGTCAGTTCCACGGTTAGAATAACCATGCTAGAGGGTCATTTTTGTGTTGAAAATTTTTAGGGCTTCGTGAAGCGTTTATGGATGTGATAAAACTGCGTAATTACCTTAAAAATAACACAAACAACCATCACAGATATAACACTTTTGGCCTATGATCACCATTATCACTTCAAAACATGATCCGTCAGCAGCCGGTATTGCCAGATTAGAGACACAGAGACGTCATAACATAAACGAAAACGCCAAGGAAGTGTACATACTTAACAAACTAGACTAAACATAGTCAAAAATAAATATTCTCTGTTAGCTCCATAGAGAAAAAATTTTATATACAGAAGCAGAGAGTACATTTAGAGTTTAAATACGAGACAAAATGTCACACATCTCTATAACACACACACTAATGCAAATGCAGGGACGGAACAAGGCAGCCTATCTGCAGCAAAATATAACTCATCATGAGTTATATCTTGCTACGACTTTCTACTCGTAACGAATACAAACAAATCTGACTTGTTGTTCGCTCCAGATGACTATGCAATTTTTTTAAACTTTTCCTAATATTTTAATATTGACATTATAATAAAAGGTAAGGTGTCTAGTGAATCAAAGCCATGCCCTGAAACCTACCACCGTCTTTTCGATCTCTCGATCCTACATACCGTGAATCGGCAGTGCTTGCTTTTGCAAAAAGGAGGGTTATGATTTTGACCGGTATTAATGTTTATATTGAATATAATTCTGAAACAACACTCATGTGCACCTACTTCAAATATCACATTCAACTCCAGACGTCCCATAGTCTTCTGTCCTAAGCTAGTGTCAACCAGCTTTGCTCAAAAATTTTTTCTATTCCTTGGTCCATTTCTTTACAATAGAATCAATAGACAAACACAAATTTACACGTTAGCTAAATTCGAAGTTAAACACAAAATAACTTCACTTTTACAAAATATGAACTACGACGAAACCGAGGCTATTTTGCGAGTTGTTGGCTGATGGACACACACACACACACACACACACACACACACACACACACTTACACACAATACAAACGCACCACACACCTTTTTATTTATTTTTTCTTTTCTTTAAAGTTATAGTATGTAAGTAACTATAATTAAAATTATCTATGCATCACTATCTCTCTCAATGATAATACATTAATTTTATCATACAAAGGTGCTGTAATAATATATTTATACTACAGTGAGGGATCCCTGGAGACTTACAACACAGGCTTGACCTACCGTAAGCTCCAGTCTCCCACAATACCATATTAATGTCGTGATTTGTTGTATCCTAATATTCTAAGATGATTATTGTGGAGAAAATAAAGATTTATTATTATTATTATTATTATTATTATTATTATTATTATTTGTTGCCTCATAACTTCTAAACTAAGTAGGTACCTACCTACTTACTTATAGTTTGAAGCGTCTTCATTGTTCACAGGTGAACTCATAAATTTAATATGATGCCCTCTAGAGGGCATAGTCATGAAAAAAAAAATTATGAAACAAATAGATACATTAATATATTAAACAAGCAGCATATTCTTTATTTTCAGTAAAAAATCATATAGTGCTGGTGCAGCAGGACAAAAGGGACTTGCATCTAATTATTATCTTGTTCTTCAAAATGTTTACAACGCAGCACTTCCAATTTGCAATCCAGACATAACCATGTCTGGTCTTTAGGAAACCTAGAAAAACAAATATTTATAAAATAAACATAAATACGCGATTAATCCGTTGTTTCATATAATATCTGAACATTTAAAAGGTCATCTAGGTAAATTTTTGGTATGGAACCTTGATACATATAAAACGTCGGTTTATGTCATGCAGCTGACAGACAGGCAAGCCTTCGGCAAAGTATACATACACTCAAATATTCCCTATACTACTTTACTGATTTTAATTAATTCGGTTTTATATTATACCGCTTAATAAAAGATCACATTGAAATCGGTCCATCCGTTTGGCAGTCCCTATGCAATAAATAGACAGACCCACTGGTCCACAGATACACATGTAAAATTTATAACAGCCTTCAATTTTTCATTGTAATCAATATCGCTTTACTATGCAGAGCTATTTGGACTATAATAAAGCAAAATACATCTCAAATAAATAATCTGATAGAGACTGTAGAAATGATAAAAAAAGACAATATACCTATTACAGATCCATTACAAATTGCAAATGCTTTCAATAATTTCTATGTCACCACGAATCATAACACAAATAAAGATACAGCTAAGGTATTCCACTCCAGGGGCGAACCGACTTGTCATAGCATATTCTTGAAACCAGTAACCATTGATGAAATAAAGACAGTCGTCAAAGGCTTAAAAAACAAAAGCAGCGTAGGTTATGATAGTATACCAATAAAAGCGATCAAGTCGACGGTAGATGTTATAGCTGCTCCACTAGCATATATAGCTAATCTGTCATTGGAAACAGGTTGTTTTCCAGACAAATTAAAAAAGTCACTTACAAAACCTTTGCATAAGAGGGGCAGTAAAACAGATATGAACAATTATAGGCCAATTGCACTGCTGCCAAATTTCTCAAAAATATTCGAAACCATAATATTAAGTAGATTAACATCCTTTATAAATAAAAATGACATTATTAACGCGAATCAATTTGGATTCCAGAAAGGCAAAAATACAATATCAGCTATATTTAAATTTTTAATGGATATTTGGAAAGCAATAGATAATAAACAATCATGTATTGGGCTATTTCTAGACTTGAGTAGGGCTTTTGATTGTGTTTCGCATCCTATACTTTTAAAGCAACTAGAACATATCGGAATACGTGGAAACGCAATTACACTAATGGAATCTTACTTAACAGGGAGAGAACAAGCGACAATATTGGATAAATTTGACAAGGACAATAAAGTTCTGGAACGAATTCAATTGACATTTCGTAGTACACATTTAGGTGTCCCCCAGGGAAGCATCCTCGGACCTTTGCTATTTCTGGTGTACATAAATGAACTACCTTCAATAACTAAACAGGCGTGTGTATTGTTTGCTGACGATTCCACTATATTTATGACTAATAACAATGATCAAAGTGACGATGACTTCGAAAACCAAATATTATGTACATTGGACACTGTTATAAGTTGGTTAGCATCTATAAATTTAACAGTAAATATGGAAAAAACCAAAATAGTGCAATTCCGAAACTATAAAAAGGTTCCATTGTCGTTAAAGTCAATAAAGAGTACTAGAAAGATGGAAGAAGTATCTTAAACAAATTTTCTGGGTCTCACCATTGATACGCATCTTAATTGGAAGTCGCACATTGACAAAATAAATAAAAGGATATCTGGTTACTGCTTTGCTCTATCGGTTATAACCAACGTGTCCTCTGATGTTATTGCAAAAAACGCCTATTATGGGTACGTCTATCCTCTATTGACTTATGGTATAATTTTTTGGGGAAATTCAGTAAATGTAGAATCCACATTCATACTCCAAAAGAAGTGCATAAGGATTGTATTTGGTTTATACAGAAACGAATCCTTGAGAAAACTGTTTAAGGAGAAGCGAATTCTCACACTGACGTGTATTTACTTGCTAGAAATATGTGTATTATTTTACTCACATAAGTGAAATTAAGGAGAACGTGCGTATTCAATATAAGTACGATATACACTCTGTACAAACAACTAGCGCTATTCTTGGGAAAAGTCCTTATGTAATTGGAATTAAAGTCTTTAACCACCTACCCGATAAAATAAAATCGTTGCACGGAAAAACATTTAAAGCAAAACTTAAAAAATGGTTGCTCGATAAAGCATTTTATAAATTAGAGGAATTCTGGATGTACAGAGATGTAACTAATGATTGATGGAAATTGATTCATTTACTAATTTATTTTATTTGAAATCTGAATTTAATGGGACATTATTATTTATTACTTATACCATCCAATGATTTTGTTTACAATTTTGACATTTTGAATTTTTTATTTATAAGACATTGTTACTAAATGTTTTAAAATATGGAGATAAATATGTATCCTGACATTGGATTGGAATGTTGACATGTAAATAATATAATTTTAAAAGTATTGTACGTCCGTAATGGACAAGCTGTTGGAACTACTTATGTAATAACATCTGCATACCTGTATACTAACACAGTTTAACAATAAAGTCTATTCTATTCTATTCTATTCTATTCTATGATATACAAATTTTAGCTTCATCGCTCTTGCCAATGTAACACATACACACCAGGGCATCTGTCCCTATGTATCTATGTACCCTTAGATATTTTAAACTACACAACGGAGTTTAATGCTGTTTTCAACAATAGATAGAATGATTTAAGAGGAAGGTTTGCAAGTAAGACAAAAAAGAGCTGCCGACCGCCGTCATTACGGTGTAAAATTGATCCTAGCGCATACATTTTTGGCGATCTACGTGGCGGACTAAACATTCCATTCCTTTCAAATGAATGCCATAACATTCATTTCGTAGGAAGTAATACACCAATTGGCCGTGTGGAGTTCAGCAGAGAAGAATAGCACCAACCACTTACACTCGTGGGTGTCTTACAAGGACATAGAAATAGAAACATTTATTTACACACAGACAGAAGATCTGGAATCTTCGTAGGCTGTAAAATGGCAAGCAGCGTTTTTCATTTCCAATTCAACAATCCAACCCGCCTGCCAAGCATGGAGATTATGGCAATAACCTCCCCTCTCCTGGGAGAGGCACTAAGTCCTGCAGTGGATGTTATGAGCTGTGATAATGATACACCAGTAGTTTCGGCTTCGTAGTTACTCGCGTGCGACAGGGACAAGCTTTATGGAGCCGTTGTGCATTATTTACCTCCGCCTAGTATGGAATATCTTAAAAACTGAGAATCATGGCAAGATGGACTTTTTCGGGTACCGGCTGCCAGTATTGCCAATTTAGCATTTTATATGCTATATTTGGCAGATTTTTTTTCTATTTAGCATTATGTTTTGTCGTTTAGCATATAGCATATTTTTTTAGCATATTAACTTAAAATGAATTTTAGTTTAATATGAACATGAAACGAATAATCTTTTATATATTTTTTTTGACTCCTAGGGGATACCCCATTAAAAAAATAGTTTTGGCAGGTGGATACCATAGGTAGACAAACAAAATTACTTCTCTCCCTCTTCTCTGTAGGAATGAGGGAGAAAGAACAACTTTAATCAAATTGTTACCTACTAAACTTAAAATAAATGAAGGTGGGTGAAAAAAGTGCGATCGTACGAGATGACGAGATTAATATTTTTTGTTACAAAATTGTCGTAATTTGTTGTAAAGTTGGTTTGTAAAGTTTATTTTATACCTTAATATGCCTCCTTAGTGCAACATCCTTCGAACCGGAAATCAACAATGCAAGCATTGTTGCTTGGCGGCAGAAATAGATAATGCGGTGAGGTACTCACCCATCAGGTGGACTCCTCAGGCTCCTCAGGTTTCACACCGAAAACTCGATGGACAAAGCTAATTTTTATATTACTGGGTTACTACTTTATAAGTTTAAAACTAATATTAACTCTCCTCACGCATCTCAATTCTTTGTAACATCCTGTTATTGAATAAATAAACAATGCGCACCGGATACTCCGAGCACATCCAAAATGTAATATTACCCTTATCCCATAGAGAAAAAATTTTATATACAGAAGCAGAGAGTACATTTAGAGTTTAAATACGAGACAAAATGTCACACATCTCTATAACACACACACTAATGCAAATGCAGGGACGGAACAAGGCAGCCCATCATGAGTTATATTTTGCTACGACTTTCTACTCCTAACGAACACAAACAAATCTGACTTGTTCGCTCCAGATGACTATGCAAATTTTTTAAGCTTGTCCTTATATATTTTAATATTGACATTACTTATAATAAAAGGTAAGGTGTCTAGTGAATCAAAGCCATGCCATGATACCTACCACCGTCTTTTCGATCTCTCGATCCTACATACCGTGAATCGGCAGTGATTGCTTTTGCAAAAAGGAGGGTTATGATTTAGACCGGTATTAATGTTTATTTGTTGCCTCATAACTTCTAAACTAAGTAGGTACCTACCTACTTACTTATAGTTAAAAGCGTCTTCATTGTTCACAGGTTGGCCTATGTGACTTCACAAATTTAATATGATGCCCTCTAGAGGACATAGTCATGAAAAAAAGAAAATAATAGAAAGGATAGATACATTAAAATATTAAACAAGCAGCATATTATTTATTTTCAGTAAAAATTCATATTATGGTGGTGCAGCAGGACAGAAGGGACTTGCATCTAATTATTATCTTGTTTTTCAAAATGTTTACAACGCAGCACTTCCAATTTGCAACCCAGACATAACCATGTCTGATCTTTAGGAAACCTAGAAAAACAAATATTTATGTAAATAAACGTAAATACGCGATTAATCCGTTGTTTCATATAATGTCTGAACATTTAAAATGTCATCTAGGTACATTTTTGGTATGGAACCCTGATACATATAAAGTTGTGGACCGCTATTCACAAGATTTGAGTAATAAAATACTATACAATAAATACTAAGTCCGACCCTGTTAGTATCGAAATATTTTCGTACCTCTTTAGACACCGAAATATTGCTCAATTTGCCAATAATTTTAAATCTATCTCTAATGGCATGTTGTTTTAAGGTAAAGCATTTCAATTATTGCAAATTCACACTATTTCGATGCATATTTTTGTCACAATTTCTAAAATTTATTTCGGATCGCCTCGACCACGAATGTTTACTTACCGGTGAAAGGATAATCCAGGTGTATTTCCATACTTTGCGCTTTCACATAAATGTGCACTAAATTACACACAAAATTACATTTTTTTAAACAGTTTAATTTAAATTTTATTAGGAAAGTATAAAATTTACACCGATGTTTCAAAAAAAACGTCAGGTCGATAGGCCCTCGAGCAATTTGTCGAACGTTCAAAACATTGCGCGCGTCATTTTCCGTGAACTTATTCCAATGGATAAAAAACCAGGATAGCAAGATTCATAATCATTGTAGAGCGAGCGAACAGGGAATATGTGTGATTTGTGTTTAGTCAGTTTATCCAGTATACATGAAAGAATGGTACCTTCCAAATACACTGGATATGGTAGTCTCGCCACAGACATAACAGACTAAACACAAATCACAAATATTCCCTGATCGCTCGCTCTACAATGATTATGAATCTTGCTATCCCGTTTTTTCATCCATTGGAACAAGTTCACGGAAAATGACGTGCGCAATGTTTTGAACGTTCGACATATTGCTCGAGGGCCTAACGACCTGACGTTTTTTTTGAAACATCGGTGTAAATTTTATAATTTCCTAATAAAATTTAAATCAAACCATTTAAAAGATTGTAATTTTGTGTAATTTAGTGCACATGTATGTGAAAGCGCAAAGTATGGAAATACACCTGGATTATCCTTTAACCGGTAAGTAAACATTCGTGGTCGCGGCGATCCGAAATACATTTTAGAAATTGTGACAAAAATATGCATCGAAATAGTGTGAATTTGAAATAATTGAAATGCTTTACCTTCAAACAACATGCCATTAGAGATAGATTTAAAATTATTGGCAAATTGAGCAATATTTCGGTGTCTAAATAGGTACGAAAATATTTTGATGCTAACAGGGTCGGACTTAGTATTTATTGTATAGTATTTTATTACTCAAATCTTGTGAATAGCGGTCCACAATTTTATATGTATCAGGGATCCATACCAAAAATGTACCTAGATGACATTTTAAATGTTCAGACATTATATGAAACAACGGATTAATCGCGTATTTACGTTTATTTACATAAATATTTGTTTTTCTAGGTTGCCTAAAGACCAGACATGGTTATGCCTGGGTTGCAAATTGGAAGTGCTGCGTTGTAAACATTTTGAAGAACAAGATAATAATTAGATGCAAGTCCCTTCTATTCTGCTGCACCAGCATTATATGAATTTTTACTGAAAATAAAGAATATGCTGCTTGTTTAATATATTTATGTATCTATCCTTTTAATTTTTTTTTTTTCATGACTATGTCCTCTAGAGGGCATCATATTGTGAAGTCACATAGGCCAACCTGTGAACAATGAAGACGCTTCTAACTATAAGTAAGTAGGTAGATACCTACTTAGTTTAGAAGTTATGAGGCAACAAATAAACATTAATACCGGTTAAAATCATAACCCTCCTTTTTGCAAAAGCAAGCCCTGCCGATTCACGGTATGAAGGATCAAGAGATCGAAAAGACGGTGGTAGGTATCAGGGCATGGATTTGATTCACTAGACACCTTACCTTTTATTATAATGTCAATATTAAAATATATAAGGACAAGCTTAAAAAAATTGCATAGTCATCTGGAGCGAACAACAAGTCAGATTTGTTTGTGTTCGTTACGAGTAGAAAGTCGTAGCAAAATATAACTCATGATGAGTTCTATTTTGCTGCAGATGGGCTGCCTTGTTCCGTCCCTGCATTTGCATTAGTGTGTGTGTTATAGAGATGTGTGACATTTTGTCTCGTATTTAAACTCTAAATGTACTCTCTGCTTCTGTATATAAAATTTTTTCTCTATGAGTCTCGCATATTTTTTTTCTTTTTTTTGCGCCCATCATGTTCGTGGGCTTAATATAATCTGAGATGGTAGGGGTCGTTAGCGCGATGTAAAATATCACGACATCTCGCGTCGATATTAAGCACTCTCAGCCGACTCTGGAAAATGCATAGAGAAAAAAATTTATATACAGAAGGGAAAATAAATAGAAGCTGGACAATTGAGAATGTTTGTTAAATATATATGGTTTTATAAACCGTTACAAAGATAGCATAATATTATTAGGCAGACAAATGAATGAACAGCATTTTTATTTTATTATACACACATCATTGAAACAACGTCCGTCGGGAGCACTCTGCCCTTTACTTCGTGAATCGGAAGTCCGGCGATAATTAGTCTGTGTCTGTCTCAAAACAAACGTCTAGTCACCTGTGGCCCGTGGTTGTCACCAGGGCTGTCCAACTGGCAATACCTTAATGTGTCTAATAATAATACCTCTGGGATGCCTCCATCTCCACTTACTCATATTAAAAGAATTTTGTCCCTTTCCCTCCATCCCGTGCATGCGAATACAGACTATATGCAAAAAGCGACTTTATTACGTAAAAATTAGAATCAACTGTAGTTGTTGCTTGTGAAAAATCAAACTTTGCAAATCGACGGTTATTATTCCAACTAAACTAGTTCAACCCAATTTGTGTACTTTGTCTGCTGCTGTGACGCGACTTTCCTAAGTATTTTCAATTTTATATTTCTAATAGTTATTGAAGAGTTTAGTGAAATTAGGTTTGTGTGTGAAGTGATAAATTTGCAGGGCGTTTAGCGTTTTAATTCTGTGTTTTGTGTTCGTGCGTATTAGTGTATTTACGGCCCTACTGTAATACTGTATGTATTTTGATTTTGCTAGTATTTCCCTTTGATTTTATCCAATATTTTTTCCGTTTAACAACTATGGGTAGAAGTTGTGCAGTTCCCGGTTGTCGAAGCCGACAATCTAATTCTAGATTGTATGCAATCCCGTACACAAATAGTTCTCGTTTTCAAGTATGGATAAACCATTGTCCATTCTTGCTAGACTATCATCGTAGCCAGTATGATAATTTACGTATTTGTGTACGCCATTTCACTCCTGACGATATTTTTATAAATGCGCAGGGACGTTCGGTGCTTAAGCACAACACATATCCCACGGTAAATTTACCTAGTGGAGTGTAAGTTTGTAGATTTTTTCAAATCCAATTGTGCTCTCAACCTAACTGCACAAGCACTGCCCCAATTACGTAGGAGCAACAAAATTCTAAAAAACAAATTACGTGCTTTACAGTCAAAATTTTTGCGACTGAAGCAGAAAAGTAATTTGCATTGCCCCAAAACCAAGCTTCTTTCCAAATACAGTAGCTTAAACCATTTTGGCAAGTTGCTGGTAGATTCCCAATTACGCCTGATTGGTGTCACACCTAAGGGACGTAGATATACTGACGCTGAGAAAATTTTTGCTCTTTCTTTGTTTAAATTAAGTCCTAAATGTTATAGGTTCATGCGTAACTTTTTATCACTTCCAAGCAAATCTACTATCAATACACTCTTGTTAAATATCCCACTTAGACCTGGTATCAATGATTTTATTTTCCAGCATTTGGCAGACATTGCACCTACTAAATCTGAGTCAGACAAACAGTGTGTTTTGTTGTTTGATGAAATGTAAGGCTTTGAGGATCTTGGGTCCGGCAAACGTTCTTCAAATATTGCTGACAAAGCTTTAATTTTCATGTTACGTGGCTTCTTTAGTAATTGGAAAATACCAATAGCTTTTTATTTTGTTAAAGATGGTGTTAAACCTCTAATTTAAAGAATATAATTAAAGAAATTATCTCAGCTACTTTAAATAGTGGATTTTCAATTAGAGCTACAATTAGTGACCAGGGATCTGCCAATGTTGCGGCAATAAACTCATTGATATCAGATACTAGAGCTGAACTATTGCGTAACAACAATAGTAATGATGCCAATATTCTGCAATATGTTGTAGACATCTATAACATATACCATATATATGATGTGCCCCATTTATTAAAGTGTTTCTGAAATAATTTTCAGGAAAAAGATGTGCTCTTGCGTGGTCTTTTCTAAAGACACTGTATAAAGCGCGCTCCACATGTCGACAGTTCTGCGGGAACACGAGAATGTAGAGGGAGTATTCGCCTATATTCGTGTGGTCCCGTGCATGTTTGGCATGTCTCGCCTATTTCATAGACTAAGTAGAGATAGGGGTACTCGGTACACAATCACGAATAGAAGTATTTTTACTCGCTCTCGCTATTTAAATACAAAACAATAACATTAACTTCATATCTAGTGATAACATTTATATTACTGAACATCTGTGACAGTGCAAGTGAGTGTTGTGAACCGATATACGCAAGAACAGAGTTATTTTGGCTATAATTCTCGAACAAAATTTGTAACAACACAGTGTTCGAGTAAGAAGTGAATAATAAATTATCGTATTGGAAGGTGGTCTCACAACTGACTGTTTACCGGCCACTATTACGCTGCAACTGATACTCTATTTCGCGCGCCCGGTACCGACCCTACATAGCGCAGCGGTTTAGCGTGCGGCTTGAGCCCCGAGGCCCACGGTTCGAACCTGACTGTTGATAATCGTTTCATTTTTTTTTTCTTTTTCTGAAGTTAGTAATAATGCCCATTACTGTTGCGCGGGATGTCTAGAGAGTGTTATTTCTCGGCAATCATTGCGTTGCCATAGATGCTCAGAGTCTTACAACTTGAAGTGTGCTAATGTTGGGCAGAAAGTCTACACTAATATGAGTAGGGATCAAAAACTCATATGAATTTGTGTTACATGTGAGTCTGCGATGCCAAAGTTAGCTAATAGCAGCACACCGGTGCGCCGTGATGCGGTAAATGCAGCTGGACCTAGCAAATCATTGGCAGTGGGGGCAGTGGAGGTGATGTCCACAGCTAGCGTGGTGGCGGCGACCATCCATATAGTTGTGGCAAGCGACTTAGCGAGGCAGGAGCTTTCGTTGGGACAGAAGCTTTCCGTTGGCGGGATACTTATACGTGAACATGGTACTGTTGGCGGGGGGCCTACGGCTACCGAGGTGATCGAGGCTGGCAAATTGCCTACATATGCCAAAATGACTACAGTCGAAGATGTGCTCGCAAACGACGAGAGGGAACTGGTCGAAGAGGTGGCTGTGGCTGTCGAGGTATCCCCGCCTTGCGTGGCGATGGCTGAAGTGGGTGGCTTGTACCCGGAAAGTTCGCCTCATGGCGCAACACTTGACGATGTTGGGTTGGCCGCTTTAGTTTCAGGATTTCGCCAATTTCGAGGGGAGATGAGGGCCACCCGACCTCGAGAGTTGATGAGTGCGACAAACGAATCGACCTCCTGTGGTCACATGTGGATGCCGTAGAGCAGCTGGTTAGCGAGGAGTCGGATTCGTCGCTCAAATCAGAGATTGCTTACCTAAAACTGGAGCTTAATAACAGAGATCAACAGCAGCTGCAGAATTATATTGATATCGCTTGTGTGTGTGAGGAAAAAGGAGAGAACACAATGCACGTCGTCATGACTCTCGCTAATAAGGTAACTCTCACTCGGCGTTTCCCTAGCCGAGAGCGACGTGGTTAGTGCTCATCGAGTGGGGCGTGTTCCTGATTTGGCTGATAACAGCAGTCCGGAGACGAGCTCGCGGCCGCGGCTTATTGTTGTGCGGCTGGCGCGCCAGGTGGTGCGGGACAAGTTGATGCAGGCGGCACGCGTCCGTCGAGGAGCTACCACAGAGGGCACGGGCTAACCTGGACCATCGCTTCGCTTCTACATTAATGAGAGGCTAACGAGCCAACAGGGAACTCTTCAAAAAGGCTAGAGAGGCTGGTAGTTGCCTGGGTTGGCAATATGTGTGGACACGCGGGGGTAACATTTATTCTCGCAAGTCCAAGGACGAAGGCTCTCCAAGGCACCGGATACGCACTGAGGCAGAACTCGAAAGGGTTTTTGGAGTTAAAGTGGTTGGATCTTAATTGTCGCTTAGATGATTTTAAAGGTATATTTATTAAACGTTTGTACTGCTTTGCTATTTGTCGATGGGTAAATCATATACATTTATGCTATTGGTTTATATGTACTTTGCCATTATTTTTTGCTTTTTTTGCTTATAATTTTTCTTCGCTTTTTTTGTCACTGTAGGTGGTTACATTAATACATTGCTTTTTGTAGTTGATTTTGTGTGGTTGGGCTGCAATACTAAGCAATACTAAGTCATGGCTTCCGTTTACACTACACGTTTCATGAAAAAATGTAAAAGATAAGATATTAACCAATCCTAAAAAAAAAGAATTTCTTCCTGAAACTTTCAGTGATGCTGATGATATAAACAAAAATTTTTAAATGTGCAAGGGCCGGACAGTGTTCCTGAGTCGGAAATAAATTATTTCCTGGGCAATTCATTCAACGAATCCACTATGAGTGTAGCTGCTGTTGGTGAGTCTGAAGTATTTCGATTTATCACATCCATCAAAAGTAATGCAATCGGTGCCGACGGCATAAGCCGAGACATGATTTTGCTCACTCTTCTGCGCACTTTATCTGTGATTACACATTATTAACTGCTCTGTCATGGCAGGGGTTGTTCCAGCTCCTTGGAAAGTCGCGATCGTAACTCCTTTACCCAAGGTTGATCATCCCACGACCCTTAAAGACCTAAGACCTATAAGCATACTGCCCTGTTTATCGAGAAAGTTATACATGCTAAATTAATTAAGTATATCGAGACAAATGACATGTTACCAAAATTTCAATCTGGATTTCGTAAGGGTCGTGGGACTATATCTACGCTTCTGGATGTGACAGATAATATCCTGGCTCAACAGGATATTGGCCGAGGTACTATTTTAACACTTCTTGATTTCTCGCGAGCATTCGATACTTTAAACATACCACTCTTACTGTCAAAACTGACATACTATGGGCTAGATGAAAACTCTATCGCTTGGTTTAGAAGCTATTTGGACAATCGTTACCAGTCAGTAAAGCTTTTAAGTAGAGATGGTAGTGTGAAACTGTCTAGTATGCAGAATGTGCAGTGTGGTGTACCTCAGGGATCCATATTGGGGCCTTTACTCTTTATACTGTATAGCGCGGATCTTGTTAAAGACATACAACACTGTTTATATCATTGCTATGCAGATGACGTTCAACTGTACATTTCAGATACGCCAGCAAATATTACACAATCAGTTGATAAAATGAAAATGCTTTGTTATTGAATCCCACTAAATCGAAGTTTATGTTATTAGGTACCACTAAGCAAATTCATAAAATGTCCGTTCAAAATCCGATTATATGTGTCAATGGAGCGAGTATTGAACGGGTAGATTAAGCCAAGAATCTTGGTACCAGAATGGATAATCTGCTGCGATTTGACAGTCATATAATCGACTTGGTGAGAAACTGTTTCTTTCGATTGAAAGTATTATACAGGGTCCGTAACTTACTCAGCGAGGAAGTGCGCGTTAGGTTGTGCGACGCTCTTGTTTTGTCACGACTAAATTATGGCGACACTCTATATGACCCACGGTTGTTGTGTAAAACCCAGAGACTGATACAACGGGTTCAAAATGCTTGCTATCGCTTCTGCTTCGAAATACCACCTCGTAGCCATATAACCCCTTACTTAAACAATAAATCAATGTTAAATATGGCATCTAGGCAGAGGTTGCATCTTGCATGTGTCCTGTTTGATGTGTTGAAGTTTAGGCAACCTCATTACTTATTTGAAAAAATTAAGATTACTTCACTTCAGGAGAAGTATGGCAGTGGATCTGCACGTATTCCTCTGTCGGTTCATAAGCATGGGTCGGCAGCTTTTAGGGGCAGTTTCCGCAGAAATCCAGAAGAAGGGTATTCCAGAGCACTTCTTGCGATAGCGGATTTTAACATATGGAATGCTTGCATAGGCCACCATGTCCTGTTTTGGGTTTTCTGACCATAACCTTGCTAAAAAAATAAATTTTATTTTTTTAATTTTAATCCAAATCCGTGCAGCGCTTTGGGCGTTCAAAAGTAGCAGACGAACAGACAGATGTCATAACTTTCGCGTTTGTAGTGTTGATTGGTAGTTGAACATGTGGAGCATGTAACTACACACAGATGGATCACTTTACACACTAGATGTTTTAAAAAATATTTCATTGGGTACCGCGTACTACCTGGGTTTTGGCTGAAAATCAGTGTGTTGTCCTTCAAGGTAATACTGTGCTGAGCCACAACCCTTTTGTGTTGCTGCAGCGCACACATACAACCTATATATTAAGTGGTATTTCTTTTCTTTTTTTTTGTTTTCTTTGTTAAATTAAGATGTATTTATTTATATTTATTGTTTAGGTATAAGTTGATGTGTGTGCATGGAGTACCAAATAAAAATATTTATATTCTATAGATAGTTTGTTGTCGTCTTGATTCGATCGATTTTATATTTATATATTTCTAGTGCTTTTTCCCGTAACAGGTTCGGGGTACACTTGACCATAATCCAGGATATTAGTAGATTAGTTATTTACACTAGAGCAGCTGCCATCGCCATTGTGACCCTGTTTACAGCAGATAAGCAATATTACACCGATGAATCGATTTAATGTCGACGCGTTTTGACACCCACCACATCCCTAATAGGCGAGAATGTAGAGGGTCGACCAAAGTCCCGGCAAAAGTTTTGCCGAAAGTTTCGGCGGACATGTGGAGTACGCTTAAGGCGGATGGTTGTGGTGGCAAAGCCCGCACCATCCGTCTCACTGACAAGCATCTCGACCCAAAGTCATACGACAAGATGAAGGTATTCACATTGTTTACTATTATGCATTATGTATTTTATGTACTAACCTTATTGTTTGTACTGGAGGCAGCACATCAACCTACCCACCACCAGTACAACATCCAAGATCTAAGAAGTTTTTTTTAGACAGTCCAGGTCAAGGCTAGTCTATGCCTACTACTAGTATAGTATTAAACACATTACAATTTTTTAATGGCCTGATGCAAAAACTGTTTTAAAACCTTTGTTTAGACTTTTAATAGTCTCCGGGTTGTACATGTAAACACAGTGATGCTAACTCATTTTATACTGGTGGTATAGCCATAGATATGATTTTGATGCGGTGTTCACTATCATTTATAGAAGGAAGGAAAAATGGAAGGTTTTTATGTATAATATATGCATATTATAATAGACAAACCCCGAGAACACGCGTGTGAAGCCGGGGCGGGTTACTAGTAAATTATATAATATAGTCTTCAAATTTTAGCCACCACTTATTCTATGCCTTAGTCTAGTATCTAGTTTTAATGTTAATGTGATAAAAGATATAATATTTACTACAGCAGTTTTGTAACTTGTGATTAAACAAATTAGGTAAAGTACAAATAAATTATCAAATGGAATATTCATGTTTATATCTTTTACATTACGGGTGAAGCTTGCAACACAGATGTTTAGTAGGTAAGTAACCATGTCATATGGATTTCTGCTCCACATATGGAGACGGATTTCATATGATTGGCTTATAGGGGATGCTCTGCTTTATGGGAATGTGGTGTAGCTGTTAAATATGAATTTTATTAATGCATGTGTGTGGTTTTATGCTTGTAGGCAGGTGTCTACATCGCTAGACCTCTACATGAAGTAAATGCTCTTGATTCATCAAGAGCATGGGTTTGGTTTTTCTAATACTACATACATTGAAAATGGTTTTTTTACAGCTGAACTTCTATTATTTGTCAATGATTTATTTGATTCCTTGAACGGCTTCGGTCATACAAGTGGCAAGTTAAAACAAGCTCTGACTGTCAATTCCGGGCATTTAGATTTTTGGAATGAAACTCTAAAAAAATTAAGTTCAATGAAATTTGACGCCCCAGATGCACGAGAAAGTAATCCCCTTTGCCTTAGAAATTTTATTAATGACATTAAGACAGTAAAACATATTTGGACTGATTAAAGGAAAATTGAAGGGATTAAGTTTTTAAGCCTGAGGCGTCTAAGTCAAGACCCGTTGGAAAACTTTTTTGGGCAAATTAGAGCGCAAGGTGGCGCCAATACGAATCCCAATTGTTGCCACTTTGTGTCTGCCTATAAAACGTTATTAATCAATAACATTTCAACGGGTAAATCGTTATACACAAATTGCGCCAGTGATGATGATAAAGTGTTAGGCACTTTGTCTAAGTTAGTAGCCAAAAAGATGACAACTTCCAGTCATATACTTAATTCTGAGATTATTACAGAGAATGCAACTTTGATTGAAAGTTCCATTCCATGTGAAAATGTTATGCAGACTCAAGCAGTATCATACATCGCTGGGGCAATCTGTCGTTGCTTGCTACCTAAATTGTTGTGTGGTGATTGTACTAATTGTAATAATGCACTATTGTTTGCAGATTTACAATCTTTCCATGCTTTAATTGAAACATTGAGCATTGAGCACTGAGTATTGAGCATTGAACATTGAGCTTAATAACAACTCACTGTACGTACGTACAATCGTCGCACCACCTACTTTTAGTAGCCCCTCTGGCGAATCTTCCATCGACGTCACGCTTTATAGCGGGTACGTCCAAATGCAAAACTGGCGCGTCCTCTCACGTCGTGTGGTGACCTCACCGCTCTATCAAATTTGAATATAGGAAAACAAATCACTAATTTTAGCCTTACTAATATAAAAGAATCCCTTGCACAACTCAGTCACAGAGTCACTAATGTATGGAACGTTAAACAAAGAGAAACCAAAAAGCCCTTGTCTCTATTTTTCATAGAAATCCTCCCACAACAAAACAACAAGAGCATTTACGAAATCAAAAACTTATTACACTGTCGTGTTTCCTTCGAGCCTCCACACCCTAAGCGCGAAATACCCTAGTGCGCCAACTGTCAGCACTACGGACACACCAAATCACACTGTCGCCGTACCCCACATTGCATAAAATGTGCTGGAAGTCACAAGTCATCTGAATGCGCCAGAAAGGACAGATCTAACGATGTGAAATGTGCACTGGGCGAGGGTAACCATCCATCCAATTACAAAGGTTGCAGCGTATACAAGACCTTGCAAAAGCGAATTCTTCCTAAGGGTATAATGGCAACCCCGGCCCCATTAACCAAAACAACAACAGATAATTCTCCTACGGCCTGTGAAGAGTCAGATCCTATAATTCCTCGAATTTTAAATCTAAATTAAATCATCGAATTCTGATAGTGAAAACATAAAGGACATGATGAAGCTCATGAAGGAAATGATGCAGCAACAATCTACTCTCATCAATTTAATTATAACCCTCATGTCAAAACTGCAAAATTCAACTCCTTAAAAATTATAATATGGAATGCTAATGGGCTATCCCAACATACCCTAGAGGTACAAACATTTTTGGAAACACACAAAGTGGATATCATGTTAATAGCCGAAACCCACTTCACGTCGAGAAGTTACTTTATAATACCAAAATATAAAGTATACCACACCATGCATCCAGACGGGAAGGCTCACGCGGGATCAGCCATAGCAGTAAGAAGTAACATAAAACACCATCCTATCAATTCTTACCAAAAAGAGGAAATTCAAGCTACCAACATAGTTATAGAGGATAAGCTCGGTGATATTACAATATCTGCTATCTACAGCCCCCTTAAATATAATATGAAAGTTACAGACTGCACAAACTTTTTTAAAACTCTTGGGCCCATATTTATAGCTGGAGGCGACTATAATGCCAACAATACTTATTGGGGTTCGCGCATTACCACAACGAAAGAACGACAGCTCTTACTTGCGACTCAAAGCTTGAATTTGAACGAAATTTCTTGTGGATCTCCAACATATTGGCCAACGAATCGAAAAAAGAGCCCCGACTTAATAGATTTTGGTGTAGTGAAGGGCATATCTATTGTGCACTTTACCTGTCGACCTATAGCAGACCTTTCTTCTGATCATTCTCCTGTTGAAATTGTCTACAATAGAAATGTTATACCAATTGTACCACCGTGCAGACTGCACAACCACTGAACCGATTGGAATCTCTTCAAGACTCTGGTGACGAATAACTTAGACACGACAGTTCCGCTCAAATCAGATAGCGACATCATCATAGCAGTTGAAAAGTTCAATGAGTGCGTCCAACAATCAGCATGGCTATCAACTCCCCCGACTCCAGATTGTCGTGACCTTAATTATTCGCCTTCCTTTCGCGAGCTACTAGCTGAAAAACGGAGAGCAAGAAAACGGTGGCAAGAAACAAGACACCCTTCCGACAAAAAAATTCTCAACCAGCTCACGGCTGATCTCAAGAAATACCTTTTGGATGACCAAAACCAGGCTCTGCACCAGTATTTGGAGAACCTTGATACTACAAAATCTTCGGATTATAGTCTCTGGAAAGCCACAAAAAAATGCAAGAGACCAGTCACTCAGGTTACTCCTATAATGAGAGAACATGGAAAATGGGCTAATAGTGACGCAGATAAAGCTAGTACATTTGCTTTGCACCTCGGCAATATCTTCACTCCAAACGCATCAGTAGAAGTAAGATCAACTGTAGCAGAGGTTGAGACTATACTTGGCACAGTAGACCAACTTGATCCGCCAATAGACAAATTCTCTGTCGCAGAGGTGAAATCGGCCATTAAACGCATTCACCAGAACAAGGCGCCTGGCTATGATCTGATTACACCAGAAATACTGAAGAAAATTCCATATGAGGGTATACTATATCTAACACAACTGTTTAATGCCATCTCGTGGAGAGGATTTGTGCCTCCACAATAGAAAGTAGCACAAATCATCATGATACCTAAACCTGGGAAACCACTAACAGACAGACAATCTTACCGGCC
This sequence comes from Blastobasis adustella, assembly GCA_907269095.1. NCBI lineage: Eukaryota > Metazoa > Arthropoda > Insecta > Lepidoptera > Blastobasidae > Blastobasis > Blastobasis adustella. The sequence goes on along the minus strand of OU026114.1, from coordinate 31,976,955 downwards.
AATCAGTCTACTACCCATTGTTTCCAAGCTCTTAGAAACACTTTTCCTACAAAGAATGATGCCAATTATTGACGAAAAGCAGTTAATTCCCGACCATAAGTTTGGGTTTAGGAAAAACACGGAACCATTGAGCAGGTGCACAGGCTTGTCGAGAATATTCACCTGGCCTTCGAAAATAAACAACACTGTTTAGCAGCATTCTTAGACATTATACCGGCCTTTGATCGTGTTTGGCACGAGGGACTCCTATGCAAAATCAAGAAGAATCTGCCAACAAATTATTACCATTTCATAAGATCTTACCTCAAGGAACGTTGCTACTTTGTCAAACAGGGTGAAACTACATCTAACTTGTATGACATACACGCAGGAGTCCCCCAAGGCAGTGTTATGGGCCCAGTACTCTACCTTCTGTACATCAGTGACTTGCCCATTACGGAGGGTGTGGTGATAGGCACGTTCGCGGATGACACCGCTGCTCTGGCAGTCGATGATGATCCAGATGTTGCTTCAAGCAAACTTCAAAAGAGTCTGGTCAATTATCGGATTGGCTCACAGATTGGAAAATCAAGGCTAACGAAACAAAATCAGTTTACGTGACATTCACTCTGCGCAGAAAAACATGCCCACGAACCAACGCCAACGAAGTTATGGTACCCCAAGCTGTGGACGTTAGATACCTGGGCCTGTACCTGGATAGGCGGCTTACATGGCAGAAACATATTTTCACGAAGAGGAAAGCTCTTGGCCTGGAACTAAGAAAACTTTACTGGCTTATTGATAAAGAATCGCCATTGACGCTGCATAATAAACTTTTGGTATATAAGTTTATACTAAAGCCGATATGGACCTATGGCATTATGCTCTGGGGAACAGCATCCAACTCTAATGTGGAAATTTTACAAATATTCCAGTCGAAAGTTCTGCGGATTCTGGTGAACGCACCCTGGACTTATGTCGATCACATCGGACTTTAAAAGATTAAAACGAAAATCTCCCAGAGACCTACTAATGTGTTGAATGCGAGAATGACAAATTGGAGATCCTATTGGGCATCTACCTAGCAAGACCACCCTTTCACTCTTAACTAACTGATAAATGTCGAAAGGAAAAAAAAGACAGATGGCAGTTCATAAAATTACCTAAAAAAAAATATATTGGCAACAAAATGTCACCCACAGGTAGTAATTTATTATTCGGTGCCCGTGGTGCGTTGTTTCATGCAGCCAGTTTTGGTTGACTGTAACTGGCCCCTTTTATTGGTATATTTTGCCTATTCCTTAATTGCTTGCACTGTCTCCGCTGTCTTTTGGAGGAAGTCTGAAACAAAGTTGTTTCCTACTTTTACCTTTCACTTCTTCATTAATTTTTTGCGGGTTCCAAGACAGTATTAGTTCGTCCTCGGGCGTGCCTGGGTGTCAAAACTCAGTTGCTCTCTGTTGTGGCCGCTGTAGTTCCTGGCTACACAGGAGTTGAAGTGGCGGGAATGAGTGGTGGGACTTAGCCCGCAAAAAAGAAATACTTATAACGGCTGTGTTTAAACAGATCACCGTTACATTTACGATATGAATAACAGAAAAATATAAAAATTTAAGTTATTTATTTAATTACAATCAAAGAAAATACTCAATATGATCAACTACAATTTAACTACCTACTATTGTAATTTGTCTTGACACTTTTGACTGTTTTAAATTGTTTATTGTATAATTTACAACCAATGAATTATTTTATATTATGGCCAATATTACAAGAAACGTATTGTAACATACGTTCACCGTAACATATGATTGTTTATTATTCAATAATATTCAGATTAGTTATAGAACAAGTAGAAATGCTAATACTGTTATTGTTTAAAGTATTATTATAATGTCTAATCGCCAGAAGGGTGAGTGACGACGAATAGTAAAGCAAAGAGTATTAATTGGCACTAACACTAAGGACAACGATATTTATAATATTTACTAGATACCCGCCCCGGCTACGAACAGGTTTTCTCTACTTTTTTTACTATATTAAGCATGTATTTTATACACAGGTATAAATAATCGTTAAGAAGTGATCTAACTGATGATGAAAACTACATCAAAATCCGTTGCGTAATTTACCGGAAATACATTCAGACAGACAATAATAATGTAATAATCCATACATAATATAAATTAAAATCGCTTTCCGCGTCTGTCTGTCTATCTGTATGTATTTCCGCTAACTCTTAAATCACGCAACGGATTTTGATGCGGTTTCTACCATCAGTTAAAATAATTTCTTTCGGAAAATTTATGTGTATAATTCGTTCATATTATTGTAAAGAAAAGCCGAGATAACCAGTGTGAAGCCGGTGCGGGTCGCTTATAAGTATAACTGGTAAGGAATGTATTTGTAAAAATAATTAGTCAATAATCATGGTAAAGACTATCAAAGTATACTTGTTCGTCGTATGTACCTACCTATAATACTTTAATTTATGTGAAACAAGTTAATGGAACTGATCTTCTATTGTAACTTTTACTGTCATGCTTGTACGTTGTAACAAACATTAAGTAGGAAATGTAAGAAAATATTTTCAAAGATAACTCTTGGCTCTATAGGTTTCTCGACGCTTCTTTCCCGATGGATAGGTCCTTTTGTTGAAGCGGTGTTCGTCTACCTCTTCTACCCACACTGGGCGCGTGTGCTCTGGGTCGGCTTCGGCACGATTTTGTACGGGGTGGGTCTTTACCTGTTTGCTAACCGTTTCCCTTGTAGGCGTGAGAATAGTGGCGTTTCTGCATTGGAAATAACTATAATACAAACTGAGTACATTTGCAGTCAAGTGGTATTTGTGGCAGATGGATTAAAAGAAAAAACTATCAGAGGGACGCAGCTTTAGTCCCGCTGCACTAGGCCGATTATGTACGGAGATAGAACTATTAAGTCGAATCTACGCGGGCCAAAAACTCAAAAGTGCTGTCGTAGACAATAGCTATAAGATAACTATAAATAAGTTTTTATTTTATCATGTATAATGGAACGTTGATATTAAGACCGCTTGACAGAATTCGGTTGCAAGCTGGGTTTTGTATTTCTGTCACAGAGTTCTAAAACTAAAATGCGTCTCAAAGCTAGTTACGTATCTATAAATGCGCCAGCGCGTGTGATCGACACTTACAATACTTTTTATACCATATCATACCCATACCATACCCACCTACTAAATGTATCGTGCTAAAACGACTTCATGTTCTCAATTGTTTAATCCGCTGTATTTGTAATTTTGTAGGATTACATGCATACATAAAGCTCACGCCTGTGTCCCACAGGTGGGGTAGGCAGAGACTATGGACCGCCACTGCGGACCCCAGCATTTTTAAGAACATTACTGATCTGATTTTGTAGGATTTCTTTAATAAAATGATTTCTAGAAATAAATATTGCTTGTTTCATTTGAATTTTCAAACAGTATTTAGTTAGGAAAAACTAGAGAATCGGAAACCAGCCTCCTTGGAAACCGAAACTCCTTGGTAGCTAAGCAGAATAAAACCTACTTGCAGAAAACTCTTCACTTCCCGACGAATTCGAGATCTATCTCTTTCTCTTTCTTTAGAAAGAGAGAGATTGCATCCCTTAACAACACGCAGACACACACTCAAACACGCACGTGTGTGCGTGCTCAGCTGCTGTGGTGGTCTGTATATATAGTTCATAGTTTGTGGGTAATTTATAGTAATTCTGTGCTTTTGCTTTGCTGCGGGGTCGGGAGATAATGAAATATTTGTTGTGTTGCAGTTTTGTAGTATTTTACTGTATTTATTAAAATAAAAAATGATGGGTGACAGTGATAGTGACAGTAATATAGTAAACAGTGCTTATACTTTTCAGAATCAAAGTACGGTAAGTTAATTTTTCAGTTATTATACGAGAACAAGTATATTTCTTGCCATTTAGCGTGTAGATAATTGAATTTTAATACTTACAGAGCATATGTGCCAAAGGTCCAAACTTAAAAACTAAATTATCAAACCTATCTTGTCGCAATAACACGATGATGCAGTCATCGAATAGACCATGGAATTTCGAAAGACCACAGAATGCAGAATCCGTTTACGATCAAAGAAGCATTTACTCGAGAAGAGAAACATCACCAATGGCGATTCGAAGTGCTTCTAACATGTCAAGGAATCTAACCCGTTCATACTACCCAGGAGGGATGAGTCCTCAAAGATCTGGGTATAATGGAAGGAGTGGCTCTCCAATGTCTATTTTTACTATGGGTAAGTTGATGATACACAACTAATTATTAAAGTCTTTACACTTTAGTGTTTATTCTATATAAACATGATCCATGACAAAAAGGCGAAATGTCGATAATGAATGTTAGATTTTAGTTTGGGACAGTTATGGGGCTTGACTGAGTCGTCGACCAGACCTGACCAGAGTACTTGCCTTTAGCTTACCAAAATACCATGGAATTTTTCTAAATCATAGTATTACAGTAAGTCAATGTAATCCTGCTCCGGCCATGTACCAATGACTTTTCTGAGTTATGTACATTAGTTGAATACTAACCAATGCTCTTACTGTGGGTGAAAACATCGTTATTCTTATTAGTCTGGAGAACGCTTCCGTTTCATTTCATTAGTGTCGATACCGATGCCCAGCGGCCATTGGGTGTTGCTTGGCAACGGTGGACACGAAATAGGTTCCGGCTTTGATTTCATTATCGGAGGCCGTCGGCGCGCTCGGGGCTCGAAACAAATGCAGGGCGACGTGCCTCCCCTGCACTCAACATTGCACAGAGCACTCTACTTTTATTTGATATGCAAAATTCCCATCTGCAATTTAATCCGGGCCACGCAGAGATTCTGATTTCGGAATCAGTGCCGATGGATGTCGTCTTTGCGTACCTAGTCTTGCCTGTTAAAAGGATAGGTTTTTCACATGAAAAGTCTGTCATGTTGTGTTTCGTATTGTTCTGGCGCGTTTTTGCTTGTCATCACTAAACTTACACCTAGGACATCGACTATGACCGAAGTCATGAACGATGCAGTAAACCACGAAAATTATCTGACAAATATAGTGCGACATTCAGGCGACTGGATGTGTAACCATGATCCAATCTGGTCAGGTTCCACTGGTAGCAGGGTTATGGAGATCAGATGGCAGTCGCTCCACTGTAATTACCTGATCTGCAAAATCCTGGGTCATGGTCAAGACGGACCCAGGGCGCTCTTGCGCGTGAGCACAACCAGGACATCGCCAAGATGATGATGATGAATGCACAAATATTGATATTTTAGTGACAAAATATCTTGACGAAATATTATATTTTGTCACGATTTACAATAATAAATTATACAATAACACTTAAGTATTAGTTATGATTCAGTGCAGCCCCTGAAGCCCCTTAAATAAACTCTCTATATTAATTCAATTGGTGAAGTAGCAATACCATTTGTTAATGCTCTTGAATAAATTATAATATAGTTTAGAATCTTATCTAAATACTATATGCCTAATCAGGATCATGGACAAGGCGGACTCCGGGCCCTCGTCCTCGAGAGCACAACCGGGACATTAACGCCAAAAGATATTTATTTTTTATTACATTAATATACATGTTATGCTTTTTCAGACTCTAATGCTAGTGTCAGTGCCATAGATATAGCGACTGCTCTTAAAACAATGCATTTTAATAAATATGAAATGAGAATGATAAGGGATGCATACACTAAGCATTTCAAAGGTCATCTTAGGGGTAGAGTTCAAAAGAGGAGAAACATAAAAAGTTTTTTAAAAGTGAGTTGTCGTAGATCTGGGGGTGAGTCTGGAGAGCAAAGTAGTGACTCCTCATTGAGCAGTGATGACTGCAGGTCCACACGGTCTTACAGAACAATGTCTTATAGAGATAACACATCAAGGGCTGGAAGTTATCGGTCAAGCAGAGCAGATTTAGGGGACATCAGAAGGACTCTACAGGAAAGTAACATGTACAGAGACTGTACAGATTCTTTCAAGCATAACAGTTTAAGGAATTTAGTACCAATGGGTCCACCAAATTTAAAAGAAAACTTGTATAGGTCACAAGAATCACTTAAGACTGGGAAAGATATATCCATTACCCAAAAATATAGATTTACTAATGGATTTGTATTGCCTTCTCAGAGATTTAATCACTCCTATGTGTCTACTTTAGTACCAATTTCCGAAAAAGGTAACCCAGGTTTGCAAGAAGACAGTGATGGAAGTGATGATGAAGAAATATTTTCAGAGACATCCAGACAAAATAATTCTATTGTAACACAAAACAAAAGGTCCTATAATGATGAGAATGCTAACATACCGGAGAAAAATAAAAGTAAGTTGTCTTCTCCAAAAAACAGGATTATGAAGTCAAAACCATCTCCCCCAAAACTGAACCGATCCCTTCCTAGGAATGACAAAAAATCAAGTGACTTTGTATTTGCAAAACCCCAGTTTCCTGTAAAAAAGTTTAACAGTGTTAACAATAATGTTAGTAACACATCTCTGGCCATACAACAGTTACCAAAGCCACCCACAGAAATGCCAGTACAAGTTCTTGAAACATCAACAATTACGAGTACACAAGAGAATGTAAAGTCGACTACTAAAATACCCAATACTAATGATAAAATACCAAACAAGAAACTTAGTGAAGTTAAAACATCAGTTACAAATCGGACAGAACCCAATATTAAAAAATGCAAATTATCAAATGCTAATGACAATAACACAGCCGATATGAGTGACACATACACTGATGAAGAAATATTTAAACCAAATGAAACTACAAAGACGAAGAAAGCAGAAATCAAAATGAAGAATTCTGTCAAGCCAAAGGAAGCTAAAATAGTTATAGAAAAGCTACCTATGAGTGTAATGAACCCTTTTAAGGAAAATGGTATTTATTTTATTTACTTTCTATCATTTTGAAATATGTATCTTTATAATATGTATTGTTCACATATTTTGTGAATGGTTGTTACAGGTATTCCAGCAAGAAATTTATCCTACTGCATAAAGTCATTTTGGGACACAGACACTGAAAGTGAATTTGAAAATCATATAAGTCCACTAATCAATAATGGTCTTCCTGCAAATGTAAAAAAGAGTAAGTAAATAAAAGTTTAGATATTGCAATATATTAAATTGTAATTCTAATTTATTTAATACATAATTTTTGTTTTGTAATCCAGGTACCCAATGTGACAAAATTCAAACAAATCAAAGAGCTCACATTACAAATAAATTATCTGCAACTAATAAAAACGACAGTAGTACTATGGTAAAAGAAAAAATAGAAGATAAGTCAGGTCATAAAGCTAATAAAGAAGAGGTGAACAAATCTAAAGTTCCACCAGTAACAATTACCAAGCCTTTATTGACTAAATCTCCACCAGTTAACAACACTAAGAAAATAGATAACAAAACTATTTCAAAAGTAAATACACCAGTGAAAAATGTTCAAAAAGTAATAAATAATAGTTTTAAACCCGGATCACCCCGAACACCGAAAATAAGATTGTGCTCCAATAATGATTCAAGTTCAGCAAATGATAGCAGTAACCCACATTGCCGGAGTTTGAGGACAAGAAATATAGATTTGTCATCATCTCTTTTATCTAATACCAGTTTACATTTGAATGAAAAAAGCAAAATTAAGAGTAAACTTGAAACTAGTAAAAAAGTTATTACCAAGCTATCTAAAATGAATGACAATTCTCTCAACATTTCCGATTCAAGTTCAGCAAATGATAGCAGTAACCCACATTGCCGGAGTTTGAGGACAAGAAATATAGATTTGTCATCATCTCCTTTATCTAATACCAGTTTACATTTGAATGAAAAAAGCAAAATGAAGAGTAAACTTGAAACTAGAAAAAAAGTTGTTACCAAGCTAACTAAAATGAATGACAATTCTCTTAATATTTCCGATTCAAGTTCAGCAAATGATAGCAGTAACCCACATTGCCGGAGTTTGAGGACAAGAAATATAGATTTGTCATCGTCTCTTTTATCTAATACCAGTTTACATTTGAATGAAAAAAGCAAAATGAAGAGTAAACTTGAAACTAGAAAAAAAGTTGTTACCAAGCTATCTAAAATGAATGACAATTCTCTTAGTGATTTGTCTTTTACTTTGCCTACTGATGATGGCATAAATGATAGCAAAGAGAATAAGAACAATAATGGCACTCTTATTGAGTTATCGTTGACTAGGACCAGAGCAGGAAGCAAAACCAGAACAACTGCCAAAAATTCTAGGCTACCAAAGAAATAGCTCTGCCTTTTAGATGTAACCTGTCTAGAATAAGTAAAGTTTACAATTTATCGTTTTATTATGAAATGATAATTTTGACATTTCAAGTATTTAGACGAATCGTCAAAATGAATAGTAACAAAACCAGTAACCAGACTTCTAGAATAATGTAAAGGTGTTTTAAGTATAAAGGATCAGAAATAAAAATATCTGTAGCAGAAATAGGGTTAGCAGAATTGCAAAACTGAAGTAGCAATGGACAGAATGGAAGACATCACTTTTAAACAAAACCAATCCGACAAACAGTAGTCTCAGATCTTTCTACCGTGTATATTAATTTATGATTTATATTGTATAACATAGCTATAGTAAAAAGTAGGCTACTTTACGAACTGGACTAAAATTATTATTTAGGTAGGTATGTAGTTAAATAATATGAGTATAATTAAGTTGTGTTGTGTACATATTAATATTATTGATTATAATCAGAATGGTGTATTAAGTAATATATAAATTAAAATAATTATCATGGTAAAAGTAATTGTAATAAAATACATTGCTATGAGGTAGACAAACGAACTGGCTATCATGGAAAGTAGGACTACCGATTAACTCGGTTAGTAGGACGTCGTAGAACAGTACTATCAAGCGATTTTGGCCGTCAGACGGGACAGAAAAGTACTGGACGGTTTCATCTGGATTTCGCGTCATAACGTCAATCAATCAATCAATCAAATAGTTTATTTGCAAGAATACAGTAGTTGATAATACAGTTCTTAACATTTATACAGTGGTAGGTATTCAACTTGCTTGCAAGTGTGCAAACATTGTAAATCTGAATCATTTGTCGTTCAACTTTAAATTCTAGGTACTCTTTAACACTATAGAAAGAATGGTGGAGGAACCAAGCAGTCAGTTTAGATTTGAATGAGTTCCCAGTCAACAACTTCAAATCTTCAGGAAGATGATTATGTAGAGCTACACACATGTGGCCAATATTTCTCTTATATACAGGGTGCTACGTAATAAATGTATAAAGCCGAAAGGGTGTTAAAGTATAGCTTGCAAAGAGAACACTGGCGACTTCATATTATCCGGACATTGAATTTTAATTTTCATAAAAAAAACTTCGTTTTTAAAGAAAAATTACCTACGTTGAAGCGCAGCTCTATTTCAAGTTCATGCTCCTACAAGGAGCAGTTTAATAACCTCGTGCGACCCCTATGAAAATAGAGCAACCTCCTTAAGCCTACTACCAGGAGCTTAATACTACGTACACACGCACCGGTTTCGGCCAACGATTGTCTGTTGGCGTGTGCCGGCCGGCGATCCGCAGCGCAGCGTGGCGGCAATATCAAACGGATAGAAGTAATCGACTAAACGCAATTTGGGCGGATACCGAAGGTCAACAAACAAAGTCAGGTAAGTTTGGGAGTCAAAACTCCCAAAGCTTGCAAAGCTACTTGCTTGACCACGAAATGCAAGTATTGGACCTTAGAAGTCCTCGGCGAATTCGGCCGACAGCACTTCGTTGGCGTACGTTGAGTGTGTACACACCATAAGGAGGAGTTCAATAACCTCATGCCATCCATATCAAAACAAACGAACCTCCTACATCTTACAACCAGGCGTCGAACTAAATGTTACCTACTTATCTACATGAATAAGCTCTACCAAATCAACCAGGAACTTACCTACACTAATTATGTTCAATTCAGGTAGGTGTGCTTAAATAGTCGGAGCGTCGGTGGCCTAAGGTTGCGGTATCCGACACGTACGCGAGAGGTACCGGGTTCGAATCCCACTGCCGCCATGTACCAGTGACTCTTTTCTGACTTATGTACTTACATTAGTTGAATACTAACCGATGCTCTTACAGTGACGGAAAACATCGTGATGAAACCTGCACATTTAGGCGACTGAATGTCCAACCATGATCCAATCTGGTCAGGTAAACAAGTTCCCCTGGTAGCAGGGTCAGGTAGAACTCAGGACTTTCAGATGGCAGTCGCTCCACTTTAATTACCTGAAATGCGAAATCCTGGATCATGGTCAACGCGGACCCCAGGCCTTCGTGCGCGAGAGCAAAACCAGGTCATTAAGACCGAGATGATTTCTACTAGGTACCTAACAGGGCAAACCACCCCAGCACAACAAAAGTAAAATAAGAATTAAATTCATAATACATAGACGACCTGAGTGGTTCAGTGGTCAACATGCCAGTCTGCCACGCAAGAGGTCCTGGGTTCGATTCCCGGCCGGGCAGAAATTGAAATGATGAATTTTAATTTCTGTTACGGGTCTGGGTGTTCTATGTATAATAAGTATGCATTTAAAAGTATTTAAGTAGTTTATCAGTTATCTAGCACCCATAGCACAAGCTTTGCTTAGTTTGGGGCTAGATGGCGCTGTGTGAATTTGTCCATGAATATTTGATTTGAATATTTGAATTAACTAAAGGCCTAAAAACAGTATCTATATAGGTTACGTAGGTAGGAACCTAAGTAAATAAAAAACAAAATAAAATGTTAATCAGTCTGGGAGACAGCCAGAGCCGCGGTGTGGACTGCCGCAGATAGGTACCTAGGTACTTCAACTAAATAAAAATAGTCAGCTACCTACCTACCTACTTAATAGATATCTACTAAACTGAAACGGCTTTCGTTCAATTGACAAAATAGTTCTACACAGATAGGAAAGTACTAGGTACCTACTAACACGGGTCCATCATCTAAGTACCTGACTACGTAGCGTAGGGAACTACTTATGAGTCGATTCTCGATTTGGTGAAACACATTACAGGCAGGTTCCACTAAATACCTACATGTTTTTATGAAAAGATAAAATCTATATAAGATATCTTTGTAAGCAGTGGGCTGATATAACAAATTCATAATTTTCGGCCTAGTTTCTCTCTGTCTAACTTCCCGTAACGTCTTCCAGTTATCAGAGTTGGATGCAACAAAAACACAAACATCCCTAATGTACATACATGGAAGTGGTAAAATATTATGTTTTTTAAACAGAGGTTTGCAACTATCATCGTTGGCACCACAAATAGCCCGTATGCACTTTTTTGCACTTTAAAAGCTTTTTCCACGTCAACTAAGCTACCCCAAAGAATCAATTCGTAACTTAAAACCGAGAACACGTAACCGTGGTAGGCTGTTAGTGCCGCCTCAGTAGAGATTGTCTGTCTTAATCTTTTAAGGGCAAACACAATGCGGTTTAGCTTAGTACATACTAAATCGATGTGCTGTTTCCAATTTAGATGCTTGTCAATCATGAGACCGAGGAACTTTATACCGTCAGCATTTTCCGCTATCTCATTATCATGTCTTAACTGTATTAAAATTGGATTAGAATTATAAGATAAAAATTGAATCATCTACACTCCGTTACTGACACCACGAAGTTAAGCGATAGCCTACTCGTAAATAAGTATAGTTGTTTTAATTTTTATGTGCAGCTTGGCCCGCTGTTATTTGTTAACTGTTTTGTTTCACTTTTAGTGAATGTTAGAATAGGTCAGGACCCTAATTTTATTTTTAATTAAGTACTTAGTTTTGTTTATAATTATTTACAATGTTTGTTTATAATTATTTACAATGTTTGTTTATAATTATTTACAATGTTGTCCGGGTGTTATAAGTTAGACGTGTATAGCTTTTACTCGTAATTCCCGAACCGAAACCGAAAAGCCATTAGCGTAGGTTTAGGTACCTTGTATTAGTATTGATAAACACGATTATTCTCGTGTAGACAGCCCACTTCTGTTCAACGTGATATTAGACGTATTGTCAGACAGCATCCGAGATTATCATGAGGTACCTCCATGGCTGCTCATGTATGCTGACGATATCGCGCTGACAGACTCTGACAAGGGGCGGCTAATCCAACGTGTAAAAAAGTGGAAGGAGGCACTTGAGAACGGCGGTCTGAAGATAAATGTGGCGAAGACAGAGTACATGGCCTGCAACAGTGCAGATCCCCTACCCGTGCGCATAGGCGATGAGGAAGTCAAGTGCACGGATCAGGTGAGATACTTGGGATCTGTGCTTAGCTCAACCGGGGACATCGATGGCGACGTCAAGGCCCGAATATCCGCTGCTTGGGCCAAATGGCGGGAGGTAACAGGTGTAATTTGTGACCCCAAAATGCCGATAAAGTTGAAGGGACAGGTCTATAAGACCATCGTTAGACCTGCTCTTCTTTACGGTAGCGAGACTTGGACCCTTTTAGAGCGACACAAGCAGGAGCTGCGTGTCACGGAAATGAAGATGCTGCGGTGGATGTGTGGAGTTTCACGGAAGGATCGGGTTCGAAACGCCCACATTCGGGGTAGCCTTGGCGTCCGTGACATCGCAGATAAGCTGCAAGAGTGCCGCCTTCGATGGTATGGCCACGTCTTGCGCATACCGGCAAGTTATGTGGGGAACAAGTGTCTGGCTATGCCGCCCCCGCCGGGCACGGGAAGGAGAGGCCGGCCCAAGAAGCGATGGCTTGACGTTGTCAAGAACGATATGCGTGCCAATAAGCTCACCACGAGAGATGCCGAAGACCGAGCGAGGTGGGCCAGGAATAGCAGGAAGGCGGACCCTGGGCCCTCGCGTGCTGCGCGGGGACGAAGCCGGGACATGACGCCAGGATAATGATGTTTAGGAGTCTACAATTCGAACCTTGCAGGGATAACGATCTTTTTCCTTTTTTTGTAAATACCTACAGATTTAAATTCTGTTTTTGTTATTCTTAAGACGTCCGCGTCGTGTATTGTATTGATGTAAGCTGTGAAAAGTCATAGTTCATCTATTCGTTAGTAGATGTCGCTAGGCACTCGATACCATAGAGAAAAAAGTTTATATGTCTGTGCTCGATACATACCTAGTTGTAATTTCGGAGTGGGTATTGTATAGATAGTAATAAATAAATAAGTGTTCATATAATATCTATCTTCCTAGTAGGAACCTATGTAAATAAAACTATGTTAAGTATGTATATATTTCTGTGATACAGGAATCTGGACGTTACGTGCTAAATACGTTCAGGAAATCCAACTCTAGTCCAATTTAGTACCTACATAGAACTGAATAACTATTGCTAAAATGGCAAACTGCAAGAAAAAGTGTGACATTTGTCAAAAACCAATTACAAGACGAGAGTATGTAAAATGTGCATCCTGCAATGTAACGTATGATCTTTCATGTGCCATAGTTTGAAAACAAACTAGCCTGGACATGTCGTCCATGCAAGGCAAAGAAAAATAAACAAACGCCTACAAAACCAGGTTGTAGTACCGATAACCAATCACCCACCAAATCTGGACATCTCCGTATGTCCACTAGAACTTCTGAACTAGATGTAACTTTGAGTAAACAAGACACTCGCATTAAAACAGCTAAAAAGACAAAATTGACCAAGTCAAACTCGATTGATGATTTATTATCAAATACCACACTCAGCGAAGGAAATGGTTTCCACCATTCAACGATCACTAGTTCTCCTTCAAATTGTTCTCCGGCCGAGGAAACAAAATATCAACAAGAAATAAATGGTTTAACCATACAGTTAATACAAGCGAAAATGGAAATAAATAATGTATTAACGGAAAAACATGAAATTAAAGGATACGATTGCAGCGCAAAACATCAAGATAAACAAATTGAGCACATTATCCATCACAAAATGTAATACTACTCAAGAAATACCTTTAGAACATACTTCAAATAAAACTAAGAAAAGAAGAAGAAATAGTCAATTATGTAAAAAAAAAACAGTAATCAAGACACCCAAACAGGACACTAAACCGGAAATATTTATAGTCGGCGATCAACATGCAGTATTAGTTGCTTCATTCCTCATCACCACTAGATCCGGCGAAAAAGATCCAAAAGATTAAAGCATTACCGGCACTACTTTTAATGGAGCAAAAACTGATTACATTCTTCACTCCTCCAAAATAGAAAACCTTAAACTAAATGAAGATGACTGGGTCGTATTATCAATTGGTTCAAATGACGCAAACCCTTCACGACTTAGTAATGATCTCACATAATTATTTCAAAAAGTTACTAAGCCTAGAATACTCTTACTAGAAACATTAGAAAACCGGCACTTAAATGAGGATAAACTAAACCTAATCTTAAAAACTATATCAGATTCTTTCGAAAACTGTGAATATATACAAATAACTTCAAACTACACACCAAACAGACGTGCTAAATACAATAGGCGTAAAATATCTCACATAATAAATAATCACATTAAAGAACATGACTCTACCAGCTCTTACTATCCTACCGACAACGACAATACAACAAGACCGCAAGACCTAAAAACGCGAAGCAAATATTTCCAGGTAGGTACTATTCCATACTATTTTGAAAAAAATAAACAAATAAATGACCACGAAAGTAATGTCGTCGATGTAAACAAAAATAAAACACATTCTTTCAACCTGTTGTATGGTTTGCACTGGTACATTGGTACTACAATGATATTAAAGCTCCATTATTGACTTTTACTTTCAGGTAGACGGTGTTGAACATAACTCAAGAACATTCTGTAATTCTGTGGTTATTATTTTAAATTGAGAGGCGCTTTACTATTACTTTGTAATTAATTTCTAGAAAAATTATATGTACGTTAATTATGTGCAATTTGTGTTTTCTTTCATATATGAATTGGAAATCAGTAATAAAAAAGGACAATATGAAAATCGAGAATATGCAATCGATGTCACATCCCTAGCCAAATCGCAATCGATAATCGTAATGGCGTTATGAGCGCAGCACTTGCACTTGTCAAAATTGTTTTGTCAATCTATACATCAAAACCTTAGACAAGTCAAAACCGATGCTGGCGGTTTTCTCTACGACGTTCGTGGTTCGTGTCTCTATGGACGTTTCATACAGGGCTGTCCAAGTTGCAATACCTTAATGTGTCTAATAAGAATCACTTTAGGATGTCCCCATCTTTACTTACTCATATTAAAATAATGTTGTCCCTTTCCCTCCATCCCGTGCACGACTATAATGCGAAAAGCGACTTTATTATTTATTTGATAAGGATTAGAATCAACTGTCTCTTTTCCTCAGAAAGAGACAGATTGCATCCCATGACAACACGAACCACACTCAAACACTCACGTGTGTGCGTGCTCAGCTATTGTGCACATTACTTTGTATGAAATCGGTCGTCTGTTTATATAGTTCATAGTTTGTGGTTGTCACTTTGTTGTCGTTTTGTCGACATTCGTAAAGCAGAGTACTCGCCGATTTGGAAACTTGTAAAATTTTGGTGTAAATAATTGTGAACAGTGTTTGGAGTTCTCAATCTGTTGTTTACAGCTGCTATGTAGCAGTGTTTCCACGTGGAAGCAGCCGAGACGCTTGCTGCTCGTCATGACGGGCGCTAAATATGAACAGCTGTCGTTGAAGGCAGATACAGACGATGATGTGTTTACAAATGAATCGAAGGGAAAATGGTCGGATATATGCGTCCAGAAGAGCCTATTATCCCTTGGCTTGATCCTGCTCTACTTCTCGCTGTCCATAGGCCTTACGTTCTACCAGAGATGGCTGCTGAAGGTAAGATAAACTTTTCTTATCAGCTGTAGATTTGTTTCAAGTTTTATATTTTTATTGTATTTTCGATGCAACTGTGATATGGCAGCAGCCCAGTTTTAATTGGTTCGTCCACTAATGTTTCACGTTCTTCTAAGCAAATGTTGGAATATCATTCAATAAAAAATACCAGTAGTTAGGTACAATTTCTACTTAGCTCTATTTGTACAGTTGTTTTTCATTTTACAAATTAGTTACTGATCTTTTAAAACAATATGAAAAGTTTACCAGTCTTTGTACACATCAACCACATTTGAAGTTGTAATATTTACAGAGTTAGAGCTGCAACTCTACCAAACATTGACTCTTATGAATATTAAACATTGATGAACATAACTTCGCAAATCTGTGACCTTACTTAACCTAACCTAACCTAACCTAACCTTCCTTAGGGTAGAACCGCGACGGCCCTTGATAACATTTAAGATATTGAATTCGCTAACTTAATTAAATTGTCTAGTGTGGTCTATCTACTAGGGTAGATAATGATTATTATCTTTGAGGACTGTGAGATTACTGTTATCAACTTTAATTCTTTGCAAGTATGGGACTAAATTACTTAATCCATTGTATTTAATGATAGGCTTCTTTTTGTGAGACCATGGGGAAATAAAATAATTTGTGTTATCTTTTTATTTTAAATAGTGTCTCCAGTAAATAACACATAATGTAGATCTAAGAGGCATGAAAGGTAGCCAATCAAATTTTGGTACTTTTTGAGAGACATTGTTGGTCTTATTTATTAAAAATTTACCTCTGTTTGGAGTGGACTAATCATGAATTGGGCCTATTGGCCCAATCCAGTTCAATTTCACTATTGTGAAATGCAAATTTTTTCACCGTTGAACCAATAGCAACAAATTGATTAAACATTAATTAAGTACTGCTACAACATTCACAAAACCATTTACAATTTAAGACATTAGGTAGTTTATATCACATTAGGTTAGGGTGACCACCACTTTGTGCTCATTTTACAAGACATGTGACCTAAAACAGGTTATGATGACACTTATGACAATATTTAAAACGAACAACAAAAAATTTTGTTATTTAATGTTGTTATAAATGGCGGCAGGCAGTGCACAAATGCTGTGCCTACCATTCCAGCCAAGGATTTTAACACGAATTATGAAGGTTTCATCATGCATGAGGACACTGGTTTCATCACAATGTTCTCTTCTAACCGTAAGAGCATTGGTTCATGTACATAAGTTAGAAAAGAGTCATTGGCACATGGCACCACTGGGGTTTGAACTATGTACCTCGGGGCATGAGTCGGACCCCAAAACCATTAGGGCATACCGACGCTCAAAAACCATGCTCGCTCATACTCGTCAACCATGGCACACAAGTAAGAAACCCTGTGAATACTTTTAACAAATCCATTAGTTACTGAGATAGGTTAAAACATTAAGCTTACATAATACTTGAACGGTCTCATAACAGATGCTTCTCTTCTATTTCCAGGACTTTGGCTTCCCATTGACGGTGGTGATGTATCACCTAGTGGTGAAGTGGCTGCTTTCGTGCGTGGTCCGGACGGTGCTGTACCTGATCACGGGGACACCACAACTGGTGTTACCATTCATGACCTGCATGCGGTCGGTCGGCCCCACGGGCCTGGCCAGCGGCATCGACGTGGGGTTCTCCAATTGGGGCCTCGAGCTGGTCACCATATCACTCTACACAATGACCAAGTCTACAACCATTATCTTCATACTGGGCTTCGCTATACTACTGGGATTGGAGAAAAAGGTATGTCTCATTTGTCTATATTTTGCAAAGCATTGATTACTATCCGGATGTAGCGAATGGCCTGAAGCTGCTGGACAGACGATGACTCACACTACACCATGTATAGACACACTTAGGCTATACTGGGGGGCAACATTAAATTGCTAAATTCCGAATTAATAATAATAATAATAATAAATAAATAATCAATATTTATTTCATTAACAAATAGTACTTAAATCTATCGTTTCTGGAGTCTCCTTTTAGGCAAAGCCTGTGACAGAAGACACTTTTTTTTTTTTTTTTTTTTTATAATAATAAATATTTAAAATTAAGACTATGAACTATGAACCGAGTTGTCATTGCTCGGCCGCCTGCCACTCAGCTGCCTCTCGGGGCCCCCGGTATAGCATGTAAATACAAATACTAGACGCTTCGATTTAGCTGGAGCCGACTAACCGTCAGTTACAGTCAATACTAATCCTTACAAAATAAAGTCGTTTTTGAATTAATTGGGGTGCGCGGGCGCGCTGACCTTGGTCGGACGTCTGACCACGTCCACCATACCGAAAACTTCTTATCTTTCAAACTTCGTAAGGATTAATATCAATTGCATCTGATGGTTGATTGTCTTCAGCCAAAACGAAACGTCTGGTACTAGTTAACATATATGGCATATAAGATTATATGACAGTGCTACAGCCGAGACACGGCTCGGACCTTAGTCATCCTATATCTGACAGCCCAGAACAAATATCAAATCCGACAGAGAAGAAACCTCAACTCAACAGAGCCAATATCTTGATCAAACCATTTGCTTGCCCCAATTGGACTGGCTTATGATTTGCGCAAACCAATGCATTGTTCTTACTGGACTGGCCCGGCTATGGTCTCGTGTGATAAGGCCTTATGGCTGAAATTGCTCCCTTTCAACATAGACAGAGCAAAGTGGCGGTCCATAGTCTGTTCCTGGTTCTCCTGCTAATCCAGCTTTATTTATTTATTTTATTTATTTATTTAATACAACTTTACAGTATTAAATAAATAAAATAAATAATCGTTTATTTACCAACTTACAAAAAAAAAATGTATATAAAATAAATATAACTGAATTAAAAAGAAAAAAAAACAAATTTATAAATACGTAACTATTATGTTTCAATATGTATTAAAACAACTGTTATCATTGAAAGTCGTATTTTCGCTAGGGAGCGAGATTAGAAGTGTGTCTTACATCGAAACCTGTCACTAACCGCATTTCAGTACATTATTATTATAATAGCGTAAAATGACGGTACCTATCTACAGCATAACCAAAACAATGCCAACTCTGTATATCACATATCTTTCCCCCAAGTAAGACTACACAACACTAACATTCTAACAAATCAACATTATAAATTAGATAGAAAACATATTTAAAGATTATGATTCTACGTTAAATTAATATATAAAAATTAAACCAAATAATTACTATCACTAACTATACTACTAGTACTAGGCCTATGATATGGAGTTTTAGAATGAGCACTAGTTTTACTTCTTATTTTACCAGCACCATGAAGAGTAACTTCAGCCGTCTTAGGTATGCCTAGTATGTCTTCCCATGTATCAGAGTCTGGGACTTCAATGATGGTTTCTGATTCTACATCACCCCGGTCTTGTTCTTGCTCTACATTGCTGCTTCCCGTGTACTCTTCATCCATACTTGTGTTCTCTGCTCGGACTACTCTCTCAGGTGTCTGCCTTGCCTCTAATTGTGACCCTGTTTTCTTTGCAATCAGTTGGTCGATATGACGCATAATTACGGTTCCATCATTCGCTTTAATCTTATAGCTCGAGGGCCCATCCTTCGAAAATATTTTACCAGGTCTCCATCTTGGCCCTGCACCATAATTGCGATACATGACATCTTGTCCCACTTTCGCTTCACTACATCTCTTGTCATTATTTTTACTAATCTGCTTGTCAGTTTTTTTATGTTGCAGGTTGTCTGGATGTACGGTATCCAACAGAGTACGAATTCGTCTTTTCATTAGCAGTTCAGCCGGACTTTTGTTTGTTGTCGTGCATGGAGTGACGCGAAGACCCAGCAATAGACTCGGTATCTTGACATCCCACGCTAAATCTTCCATTTTCCGAAGCTTATCTTTTATAGTTTGGACCATGCGTTCTGCTAATCCATTACTCGCTGGGTGGTACGGAGCAGTAGTAACTTGTCGAATATTATTTGCTTCGAGAAATGCCTTCATTTCATTCGATACGAATGAGGTGCCGTTGTCGGAGACTAGTACTTCGCAGAGACCATGCGTAGCGAAAGTCATACGAAGCAGTCGAATAACTGTTGCTGTGGTAGTATCTATTATTCACCACGTAAAGTTCTGGCCAACGTGAGTATGCGTCTACCATAATAAAAAAATATTTATTGTGATATGGTCCAGCGAAGTCCATGTGTACCCTGGACCATGGTCTCGTCGGCGAAATCCACTCGTGTACTGATTTAGGTGGTAAATGTCGGTTCTCCAGACACTTCGTACACCCGCCAACCAATGCCTCAATGTCTTCATTAAGCCGTGGCCACCAGACATAGCTCCTAGCCAGCGCTTTAGTTTGGACTATTCCTGTGTGAATTTTGTGTAATACATGAAGAGCTTTTGGCCGTAGTGTCGTTGGTAAGACCACACGTGAGCCCATTAACACGCAGTCATCTTGCACGGATAACTCCACTCGATGAAGCTAAAATGGCCGTAATTCTGCATCAACTACTTTTGCTGGCCAACCGCGTTGAATATAATGTATAACTCGAGATAGAACTTTATCGCGCTTCGTAAGGAAAATCATCGGGAGTTTCAGCCATTAATAAAATCTCGCATAGCTCTTGCACTGGTTGGTCAGGCACCGGTTGCGGACATCGACTTAAACTGTCAGCATTACCTATCTGCGGTCCTGGCTTATAAACTATTTGTGCCGTTAATGCTATAGCGATTCTCGTCAGTCGCGGAGATAGCATGTTAGGCATAGGCTTTTTAGGGTCAAAAATGCCCAATAGCGGTTTATGATCCGTCACTATGCGGAAACGCCTTCCCATAATATAATTGTGGAATTTTGTAATTCCAAACATTATTGCTGCGGCCTCCTTATCTAGTTGGGAGTAGCGGCGTTCATGCGTGTGCAGCGTTCGTGAGCCCATTGCTATTGGACGTTCCTGGCCGTCTTCTAATTCATGTGCTAGCACCGCCCCCACTCCATAGTCTGAACTGTCGCAAGTGAGGACTAGTGTTTTTCCTACATCATAATGTACTAATGTTAGATCAAACGTAAGCATGCGTTTAGCCGTCTCGATTGCAGTCTGCTCACGTTCTGTCCATTTCCATGTCTGTGATGTGTCCAGTAGCCTATGAAGGGGCTCTAATAACGTCGCCTTATGCGGTATGAACCGTTAGTAAAAATTATAAAGGCCAAGGAACGCCTGGAGTTCTCGTTTATTGCTTGGTTTGGGAGTGTTCACTATGGATTGAACTTTACTTGACGCAGGGCGAATGCCTTCTGAGTCTATGACAAATCCCAAAATCTCGATTCTTTGTTTAGCAAATCTACATTTGTTTCTATTTAATCGGTGTCCTGCTTGTTCGATTCTCTTTAGAACGGTGTCAAGCCTCTGCTGCATATCCATGACTGCACGACCGGAAACTATAATGTCGTCGATCAGCACTGCCACCCCCGGAATATCTGCTAATAACGACGTCATTTATCGCTGGAATATCCCGGGGCATGCCTTTACTCCGAACGCTAATCTGTGGACGGTGTCCAGACCTTTACAGGTGTTTAAAGTTAATATCTTGGCTGTGTCCTCGTCTACAACCACCTGCGTGTAGACTCGATCCAAGTCCAGTGTTGTAAAAAATCTTCCTCCACGGCGGCGAAGACTTCATTAGCTGTCGGCATCGGGTATGTATCCGATTCAGTTGCCTCGTTAACCGTACTTCGGTAGTCCCCACACAGCCGAATTTCTCCTGATTTCTTCATAATTGGAACCATCGGAGTAGCCCATTCCGAAAAAGAGGTCGGCCGTAATACTCCTTCTCTCTGAAGCCTGTCGATTTCTTTCTCGAGTCTGTCTTTAATTGCGTACGGTACTGGTCGAGCTTTCAGGAATTTAGGTGTGGCTCCGGCCTTAACATGTATAGCTACGGGGCGTCCCCGGTAGGTACCGAGCCCGTCTTTGAAGACTTCGCTGTGCCTGGAGATCAGGTTCTGCAACTCTTGACTGTCATCGCTTGTCACGAAATTCAGTTTGAGACTTATATTTAACGGAGCCAACCAGTCGCGACAAAATAAGTTAGGTCCATTTCCTTTAGCCACCATCACACGTAAATCTCGTGAAATGGCTTCGCTTGGCCTAGCAGCTGGACAGGCGTGTTGGTCCAGGTGCGTAGCGCTCGGGCGGCGGGGCGCAGCGCGGCGGCGGTGGCGGGCCGGCGGCGGCGCAGCGCCAGCCACGTGCGCTCGTTCACGATAGAGAAGCTGGCGCCGGTGTCGACTTGCATGCGTACGGGCATATCAGCCACTAATAAATCTATTTCGTATGCCGGTACGCGGCCGGTACCTTCCACGCAGTATATGCCATTTAAATTGTTGTCAGAGTCCTCAGCAAAATTCACATTTTGTTTACCGGTTTTCTTTTTTGTAATGCAGACTTTTTCTAGGTGCCCTTTCTTCTTACAAAAGCGACACACTGTATTTATAAAGCGACACTGTCCTGGGTGACGATCGCCACACCTGTAGCACATCCGAGTTATATTTGCTTGCACTGCGTTAACGTCCATCGGCTCGGCGGGCGGCTGCGCGGCCGCGGCGCTCGGGCCCGCGGAGTTCGGCGGCGGCGGCGCCCTGGATCATGCGCACGTCACGACCTGCGCTCTCCGACGACAGCATAGCGTCCACTACGTCTTTCTAGCTCAAGTTGTCGCGTTTCAATAGGCCATACTGCAGCCTGTCGTCAGACATTCCACAGACGAGTCGGTCCCGCAACATTCTCTCCAACTCATTAAAATTGCAGCCGGTGCTAAGTTTCCTTAAGTGCGCAATATAATCCGCTGCCGTCTCATCGCGATGTTGGTCGCGTTTATAAAATTTGAACGAAACAGAAATTTCGTTTGGCTGTAATGTCTTGTTAACGCGGACACAATTTCACTGAAAGTCACATCACTTGGTTTCCTTGGTGTGATTAACGCAAGTAAAGTCTCATACACTCGAGAACCACATACAGTAAAAAAATTTGCCCGTTTCACAGTGTCCACTGTCACGCCATTTGCTTCGAAACAAAACGTTAAACGGTCTATGTAATTGTCCCAATTATCGGATTGCGGATTGAACTCATAGAATTTAATTGCTTTTCTATCCATTTTTAGCACTTTTCACTATACGTCGCCACTATTATATTTCAATATGTATTAAAACAGCTGTTATCATTGAAAGTCGTATATTTCGTTAGGGAGCGAGATTAGAAATGTGTCTTACATCGAAACCTGTCACTGGGTAGAGAAGCATTTCAGTACATTATTATTATAATAGCGTAAAATGACGGTACCTATCTACAGCATAACCAAAACAATGCCAACTCTGTATATCACAGTAACAAAAAAGAAAATCGAATTGAGAATTTACACGATGATAAATGGGCTTATGGCTCAGGGTAGCGTGACACAAGTCCCACCCCCTGCTATTCTGCCACTCCCTTCATAATATATATTTATTACACACACGAAGTTGAAGAAGGAAAAAAACAAGAAACACAAATAAAAAGCATACAGCCACCAAAGCTACACACCCCACACACCAGAGCCTGCTTCGAGAGCAGCCAAGATTTACTATGTTTCATAAACAGCCCACCTGGTGGTAAGTGGTAGCTGTCGCCCGTAATATCTATAATTCATACATTTAGGTTGCAAGTAACAAAAATGCAGAACCACAGGTGTGTTGTCACTGTGAGGACTAAGATGAAATGCCTCATGCCTGAACATAAGCTATAATATATAGTTCGATATATCTACCTAATTTATGTTTATTACAGTGTTAATTTCGTGTAAGTACCTACCTACACTAAACATTTCAATGTACTAGACCTCTTTATTACTGTGGTGTTTCGTAAATGGCTGATGGAAATTATGCTATTGTACTTATCTTATTGTAAGCTGTGAGACATCCAAATACAATAAAATAAAACAAATTATTATTATTATTGTTTCAAGGGTGAGCTATGGCAGCTAGTGACACCAGCATACGCTTTTATTCTGCCATGGCTGTGTGTCATCCTATTCTAACCACATAGAAGCATATCCACACACTTTAA
The DNA here is from genome assembly GCA_907269095.1 of Blastobasis adustella. NCBI lineage: Eukaryota > Metazoa > Arthropoda > Insecta > Lepidoptera > Blastobasidae > Blastobasis > Blastobasis adustella. The sequence continues at coordinate 31,952,981 of OU026114.1, read as the reverse complement.
ATTTAAACAAGAAGTAATAAATTTAATAACAAATTTTTAGCTTAAAAAAATATTAATGGGAGCGGATGCGGTGCCTTTGAGGTGCCTGTAGACATCCCTTTTGAAGAACCCCATGTTGTAGTGCAGAGAAAAGACTTCGGGAGGGAGTTCATTCCATATCTTACACGTGCGTAGTTAAAAGGCTTGCGATGTCCCTATGTTATTGTTTGCCAGGCATTTAGGTGGCAATGTGATGGATGAAATCCACCCCATCGTCGAAGAATGCGTAGGCGAATAAGTGACGGCGGCACAAATTTAACAGTTCTTCGGATCATTCCCCGTTGGATAGACGGCAGAGAACACACACAAAGTCTCCGGAGGCTTAAGGGGGCGGAGGGTCAAGACCGACCATCCGCGAGAAGGGGATAATCGACAATACGAATAGCCCGAATGATATCAAGTGGAATAAGTTAGCATTGAGGTGCGCCAGCTCGTATGTGGAAGCGGTATTCCATAAGGGGACGAACCTGTGCTTTGTATAGCAAAAGTCGACGCTCAGGTGTACGCACTGTTTCGCTTGATTAAGCCGCCCAAAGTTTTTTTGTATAGATGGATATGGAATTAAAGATCAAAAATGTAAACACACAACTTTCAATGTCAAAGAGACTATCCAGGGGTATAAAACCTTTGGTTGGCATGAGTAAATGGTTATGCATCATGCACACTTTTCAGTGTGCTTTACAATGGCTGGTAAACTTTCGAAAACGAAACAAATCGATTTACCCTCATTTATTCAATTTATTAAAAACAAATTCAAATTATTTATTTTCCACACACAAGTTAATAGAAAAGAAAATACAAAGGGTTCCTTATAAATTACTTAAACTCTAGGTACATCCAACAAATAGAAAACTACAAAACAATTAGCGTGTGGAGGGTAGCAATCTCAGTATAAGCTGAGCAGACACTAAGGACTACTCACCACTGATTTTCAGATGACCCCTTCATATAGTTTTAGCTTTCACTCTGGCAAGTAAACAATAAATTATTAAAAAGACATATCACAAACCTCTAACAAATAATCTATTAGGAAAACAAAATTAAAGAAACAAATTGCTACCTAATTCCTTTTAATAATTTCAATAACATAAATTATATTAAGTTGCCTGTCGTTAATAAGTGCTACTGCATATTATTTACTACTAAGGTTCTCTTTGTTCAATCAGTAATAATTTTTGTTTTTTCGCTTTGAAACTTTTTTGAGATATGCTCTGACGAAGGGGTGGGGGAAGATTATTCCATATTTTATAGGCGGCATATTTGAAAAAACCTTTATATCCGGTTGTTCTATGAACGGGAATCTTAAGCAATTGAAGTTTATTACTGCGCAGATTTCTGTTATATTTTTTCCAGGTCAGTTTCTCATATAAATATGTAGGCTTTTTATTCTTTATGATTTTGTTGATGAAACATGTAAAATGTACTAACCGCCGAGTGTCCATATTTGAAATACCTTTTTCATTTAGAATGGGAGATATATGTGCTCGTTTTGGAACATCATAGCAAAAACGGGTGCAGGCATTTTGAACTCGTTGAATTGCTTTTTTAGTTTTATTATATAATAATAAGTATTTAAGTAGTATATCAGTTATCTAGCACCCATAGCACAAGCTTTGCTTAGTTTGGGGCTAGATAGCGCTGTGTGAATTGGTCCACAAATATATATTTATTTATCTCCAGATATTTTGTGAGCTGGGTACATAGTACTCGCTCGAAGTATTTTGGAAAATGCAGGCAATATACTGATGGGTCTTAGATCTCTGAATTCTTCAACTTTATTTCCTTTAGGTATTGGCTTTACTCTTGCTATTTTCCATGTTTATGGGAAATCCTTTTTAATTATGGATTCGTTTATTATGTGCGTTAATGTAGGGAGAGTTGTAATCGTCATGCGTAACATTTGTATAGATATACTGTCGTGACCTGTTGCATTAGTTTTTATGGCTTTAATAATTTTTGCTATTTCTAATTCTGTGGTCGGCGATAACTCGAACAATTTATCATAATTTTATAAATAATCTTTGGTATTTTTGTTTGCTTTATTGCTACCTACTAGCTAGTTTGGGTCTTGAAGATGTGTGGGAATGTTACATGAATTATTATGATTTTGTGGTGATATTTGCTTGACATGTTGCCACATACTGAGAGGATTGCCTTTATTTAGATTGACATAATGAGTGTAATATTCTTGCGTTTTTTTTTTCTATGGCACTGTTGACAAGGTTCCTTAACTGTTTGTAATATTGCATATGACTTTCTGTTTTTGTTGACCGTGCTTTATGTAACGCGGAGTCGCGAAGTGACATCATACTTTATGGTATCGGTTAGCCAAGGTGTTAGTTTGGATTTGACTGTAAACTGAATTCAGCATGTTTATCAAATAGCAATAAAATTCAATTGTTAAAATGTTCGACTTTTTGGTTTATGTTAGGTTCTAATAAAACTGTTTGCCAAAGTAAGCTCTCAAGATCTTTCTTAAATATATACAGATTAATATGTCGCATCGATCGTTTATACACAACTTTGGGTGTTTCTTTGCATTTCTTTATACTTAGCTCACTTATCACTAAGCCATGGTCGCTCAAAATTGGGTTATAAAAAACTGACACATTTTTACACAGATCAGGAGTGTCCATGATAATTACATCTAAGTGAGAGGCAGATGTTTCTATGACGCGAGTGGGTGCTTTTACTATTTGCTTTAGATTGCGTAGGCTAATGAAGATGAGGAGTTCGTCACATTTTGTCTTGTTTGTCTGTAGTAAGGCCACATTAAAATCCGTTAGTAGAAACGTATAAGTACAACGGTTAAATTGACTGAATGATTCATTAAGGGTTGAGGTGGCAGAGGACACTGATATGGATTCTGGCCTATACGCCATCCCGATGGCGACGAACCCTCGCCTCGGCACGGTAAGCTTCAACCACATATGTTCGAGGGCAGAGTTCCCCAACTACCTAAAAACTTAATTCAAGTTTCTTTCTGACACCCACGACCGCGACCTTCGCTCCTCGAGTAACCTTTTATTAAATCTTCCTCTCCACCGTAAGGGCTTTATCTGTAATTCTTTTGTACTGAGGGTTGTAAGGCTCTGGAATGATCTCCCTCCCGATCTTAGCAAATACTTATTTAAGAAAGCTGTTCGTGAGCATTATCTGAAGGATCTTTAGTGTTGGGGCTCACGAGTTTGTCTCCTATCTTCCCCTTATTTGACTGAGCTTCTCTCTCCTTTACTCGTATAGTATTTATATGGTTATGTATTCTTGCTATCTTACCCACTCACCACGTTTATTTCTAGCTTTATTATATGTATATTAATTTATTGTCAGTTATCTATCTATTTATCTGTACATTATCTCTGGTTCGGTTATAGTTGCATAAACGGTTCCTCCTTTTTGTCTAGTAGCTTCTCTTACACCGCCTACCTTTTTCTTTACCCATCATCTCCTGGTTGACTGGTAGATAAGGCTATTTTAGCTTTAAGTCCGCCACTGCACTATTTTGTGGATGAAGATTTAATAAATAAATAAATAAATAAAAACCAACACCTCCACCTCTAATATTTTTTCTACATTTACATTGAAATTGATAGCCTGGTATAACTGGTGCATTATTTTGCTTTCCTTCTAACAGCCAAGTTTCATTTAAAGCTAAAATATCAATTTTGTGACGTTCAATAGAAGCCACTAATTCGTCCCGTCCGGTATTTAAAGTAGTCCCAGCTTCAAACAAGTTTTTTTGTTGAGTGTCATTTATAACCGACAATTCATATCAACATAGCATAAGAAATATAACTTCTGGTTATTGGCTTTAGAGTACCTAAAATGTATATACAGGCACATTTTAACGTAGCTTAGCTTTGTATACAAAGTACATGTACATTGAAACGAGGCATAAAGAACTGAATTTGACAACAAGCTTTTATATATTTTATAAAATTTTAAGAATAGTAAGTAAAAGATAGATATAAACAATAAAAAGGCGTTAGATAAATTACTACTCGTGCTTTGGGTTCGTACTTGAACGAACACTAACATCGCCAAAAACACCGACAAGGAGCGCAGTCGATGGCGTACCTTACCAGTGTCTTGGCGGGCGAATACACATTATGTTTTGCGATTCATATATTACTAAAGAAACATCTCCCGGTTGTGCTCTCGAGGACGAGGGCCCGGGGTCCGCCTTGACCATGATCCAGGATTTGGCGATCAGGTAATTACAGTGGAGCGACTACCATCTGACCTCTGTGACCCTGCTACCAGGGGAACCTGACCAGATTAGATAATGGTTACAAATTCAGTTGCCTGAATTTACAGGTTTCATCACGATGTTTTCCCTCACCGTAAGAGCATCGATTAGAATTCAACGCATGTACATAATTCAGAAAAGAGTCATTGGTACATGGCCGCAGCGGCATTCGAACCCGGTACCTCTCATTTACGAGTCGGATACTCAACCGCCCGGCCACCGACGTGATCCATATATTACTACTACATGAAAAAGTAAATCGAGGCCAGGTCATTCATCTCAGAGCGACAATCGGTACAACCGTGAAAATGGAATATACATGGCAATTAAAGTTTACTCAGTAGTGTTGCTACGCGCAACCCTAGCGTCGCCCTTTCGACGTCGAAAATTGTTATATTAAATTGTTATTCCACATGGACTGGCCGTGTGGTGTCCGGCAGAGTAGAATAGCACCAACCCCTTACACTCGTGGGTGTCGTACAAGGCGACTAATGTTTTCGAGGCAAAAGATCAAGAGTCTGCGTAGTCTGGAAAATGGGCAGCAGCATTTTCCATTGTTATAATTAAACACTGCTATCTCCAACCCGCCTGCCAAGCGTGGAGATTATGGCAATAACCTCCCCCTTCGTGGAAGAGGCCCTAAGTCCTGCAGTAGACTGTTACGGGTTGTGATGATAATTCCACATGGACTTGGGATAAAATGTCATGTTATTTGTTCTGTGGGTTATTTATTTTTTGGTGATACTCAGCATTAGTGGCACACTTAGGCTGGGACTATCATTCGAAATCAGTCCCGTCCGGTAAAAAATTGAATTCGGAGTGGAGTTACTAATTGAGATTATTGGCTGTATTTTTCTCGCAAAACAAAGTTAAATATTCAGTTTAATGCTCAGACGGATTACATCCGGCACGGGCCGGAACGAAACGAAACGGAAAAAACCGTGCCATCGAATACTCGCGCTCCGTTTTAAATCCGGATGAAAATTTACTTAATTTACTTAACGCCGCTACCACAATTGTATTTTTTCCGCTAAGGTGGCAAAAAGCTAACGGCCTGCCTGATTCTGGACATTCGGAAATGGAAATTTTATCTTTATATCGAACTTTTATTCCGTTAATAAAAAAAATAAACTGAGGAAAGTGAAAGATATTGGGTTTATCCTTTTCACATAGACCGCATAAGGCCGCATGGAAGGTGTATTCGACAAGTCTTATGACCTTATCTATAGTAAAATATCCAAAAAAACATGTGTGTTGTTTTTTAAAGACTTTAAATTGAAATAAAACAAAGAAAAAGGTATTTAAAGACGCGCAGCGCGCTCTCCACCCGCTGTGTAAAATTCCACAGACTGCACGTATGGAAGGTTCGGCAGTATGCTTTAAACAATGCAACCTTTACCGCATTACTACACCGTGCAAATGTACGTGCCAACAGAGCAGACAGCGCCCTGTGCTCCCTCTCAATGTCGTCACAATCGGTTAAACCCTCAGCAACCCAGTGATCCAGGTATTTAACGCATTTAACTTGTATTTCGCAAACGCATTAACATGTAAGGGAGAGTCTCCCAGACCAATTTAAGGAGTGTTTAGAGCACGACTTCGAGCCTGACTTAAACACAATAAATCCGCTTTTCATCGCCTTGTTACTGAGTACGTGGATCTCCATTTCACAAATTCTGCGCATTTTACGAAAAGCACTAATCGAAGTACTCAACAACACCATGTCGTCTGCGTAGCTAATTTTGTTAATACATACACCGTCCGCGTGAAATCCGATTCTGGTGCCGCTGAGTTCCTCGATCGGCCTGTGCATATATAGGTTGAAGAGGCGTGGCGAGCTTAGGCCCCCTTGCCTTACTCCACATTCTAACCCGTACTCCGCAGATTGTACACGCGCCCATTTGACACTATTTCTTTGCTTACTGTACCTGTATTTCAGCAAAGATACAGCTCCGTCATCTACACTGGTGTGCACCTTCAACTTCTCCCATAGTAAATCAATATGATACCAATTATAAAATGATAGCAAATCAAATGCTTTTGACAAGTCTAAATAGCACGCATAGGTGTTGTTCTAGCTTTATAGTATTGTATGTACAGTTTGCTTGAGGCATAAGATAGCGCTCTCAGTAGATAAGCTAGACCTAAAACAGAATTGAGCGTCGTGTAGGTTGATGTTTCTATCCAAGTGCTTGTAAAGCAAACTGTTCAACACCTTAGCTATTATAGTGGCGAGTGAAATGAGCCTAAAATTAGACAGGTCTGAAGGATTACTGACTTAGTATCAGTAAAACTAGCTACTTTATTTCAAAGATAATTTTACGGCATTTATGTTTGAATAAAATTTCGGTAATAATGAAGCGCGTGGGTGGCCGGGCGGAGTACCAACTCGTAAGCGAGAGTCTTTTTGAGTTATGTACATTAGTTGAATTCTAACCGATGCTCTTACGGTGTTGGAAAACATCGTGATGAAACCTGCAAATTCAGGCAACTGAATTTGTAACCATGATCCAATCCGGTCAGGTTCCCCTGGTAGCAGGGTCACGGAGGTCAGATGGTAGTCGCTGCACTGTAATTACCTAATCGCCAAAGCCTGGATCATGGTCAAGGGGAAACCGGGCTCTCATTCTTGAGAGCTCAACCAGGACATTAACGCTAACATGTTTTTTTATTTTTATTTATTTATTTCGGCAATGTGGCTGCCGTGACTGCCGCGTAGATAGCCTGGACAATCTGGATATTCTATTTTCAAATACTTTTCGCAACAATTGCGGCAGTTTTTTGCTAATAACTCACACAATGTTGGCTTCTATCGTCTCTGGTTTATCGGTGTAGAAAAGTGATATCTCCAAATAAAATAACGTAATGGAGTTAGATCACACAATCTGGGTAGCCAACGCGAAATGATTCGTAGATGTTCATTTCTTTTCCCATACAAAATTTTGATCGGCGATGAAGCTCACTTTGGGTTGAATGATTAAGTTAATTATTCAAAAAACATGAGCGAAATCATATTCAAACATAAATGCTATAAAATTATCTTTCCAATAAAGTTGGTTTCACTGATACTCTTTGTTTTATTTTAATTTAAAGTTCTTCGCCTCTAAAAACCAGCCTAGGTATATAGACCTACCGTCACGGGGTACCAATCGGCTGCCGAGACTGTTCATCCAGTCTCAGAGTCCCCAGGTGAATACTTTGAGCTGATTTATTTTCAGTATCGTTGTCGTTTTTTAGCAATAACTTACTGTACGTATTGTTAATGACCATTAAAAATCGTTTTGGTTCGTTTCATTGTTTTAAACTCACATCTCGACATGGTTAGGCCTGCATTATAGTATAAGAAAAATCAAGGGCACGCGTGAAATCTTATAGTTAAACTAGGCTAGGGTGGTCGATTAATGGCGGGTTCCAAAACGACCCAATCTCATATTTTTTACTCCAGCTTAGTTCGTACCTCATGTACTGTTTTAACCGCCACGCAAATGCAGGTGTTATAAGTTTGACTTGTCTGTCTGTGGCATCGTAACTCCAGAGCGGATAGATCGATTTTTCTTTATCTGATAACCTAACCGGCAGAAAAAGTCGGATAAACCCCGAGCAAGTACACATATACTCAAATATTTTCCTAACTACTAAATCGATTTTAACGAAACAAAGCCATTTTCCATCCCGATTAAACTGGCTTGCAAATAGAGAAAACCGCATCCAAATCGGTCCCTCCGTTCAGGAGCTACGATGCCGCAGACAGATACACAAATACCCACGTCAAACTTACAACACCCCTCTTTTTCGTCAGGAGATAAAAACTAGTTTACTCAACAAATTAAAAAAAAAAGCGCATCTTAAACGTATTCACCGTGTTCCCTGCCGCGAACCTTGCTTGTCATGTTTGCACGCAGTTCACGCATCATTCCCAGGGGACGCGGTGGCTAGCGATATATGAGATTGCAATGAAGCCCGGCTCTGTAATTGAACATATGCAATATCAAATGTTCCGATGGGCCGGGAGCTGTATTGCGCCCCCATGCTGACCGAGGGGTGGTCGGGCTCAGAGCCAGTCAAAATATTAATTAATTGAGTAACCGTCTTAGTAATAAACATTGTTCACAATTTGATCAAGCGTTGAACGTTGTTCAACAAGTGTAAAACTAATATCTGTCCAGAGTGACTTGTGATATTTGATTAAAGCAATTATGTATTTAAATGGATAATCTGCAGCAGAATTCGTAGAAAATCAAGACATTCATACACATTGTACGTGATTGATACGGCAGGCAAGTCGTGATTTTGGGCATTGTTTGAATAAGACAAGTCAGTTTTAGTACGGCAGATAGGTGAAATAATTGCGCATTTAATAATAGAAGCATACAATTTGGACCACATATACTACAGATAAAGGTTCAAATTTGGATATGAGGCCATCTTAGGTTGTGCCTTTTACAGTAATGGCGGACATTAAAAAAATACTAGTGGACCCGTCGCGACTTTACCCCTACCTACCCTTTTTTACTTGCCTATAAACCTTCCTCATAAATCACTCTATCTATTGTTGAAAACCGCATTAAAATCCGTTGCGTAGTTTATACGATCTAAGCGTACATAGATACATACGGTGGGAAGACACTTAGTTTTATAATAAGAGGTGTCCCAAAATTGACGCAAGATTTGAATTTGCCGCCATTTATGCAGTAAAGTGTTGACAACCCTAAAAAAAAACAAATCGACAGCTGATAGCTTAGGGTTAGTAAAAATGGAGCGTTACACGATAGAACAACGTGTCTTCATTATTGAACAATATTTCAAAAATAATGAAAGCTTGGCGGCCGCAGTTTGATTGGGTTTATATACCCAACATTTAAACGGAAATCAGACATTTCAACCAATGACGGCACGTTATAATAATTCTAATTAACTATAAAATTTTGTGCAAAGATACTAACCAAAAACATCGAAATAGCCCTTAAAAATATTTTTAATTATTATAAGATAAATTAAATATTTAGAAACCACATTTTTCGTTTATTAGTACTGAATATACTCAAAGATAAACATCGTTCAGGAATCTCTATGTACTTTATGGTTCAATAAAAAAATTACAATCAAAAGACTAAACACTGTGTTTTCTATTTATTTCAAATCTTGCGTTAATTTTTGGACCACCTTTACATATAAATATATTCAAATTATAACATAATTTGCTTAAATGTTTAACTGAAAAATTACTGCATACAGTATAAAACTAAAACTACAGCTATAGCATACTGAACTGACACGATGAGGCCGTGTGGTGTCCGGCAGAGAAGATTTTAGCACCAACCCTATCCACTCAAGTTTGTTGTACAAGGGGACTAATGAATTAGAGATGGACCAGTTGAGATCCTAGTATGGCCGTAAAATAAGCAGCTGTTTCCCTTGCATATTCTCAACACTGCGATCTCCAACCCGCCTGCCAAGCATGCAGATTATGGCAAATCCCCCAATATGACAGTGTCACTTAAAAAACGGTCCCCAGTTCCCGGTGGCCCTGTTAGCCGTGGCCAATGCGGCGGTCGGGGAAACAGGGTGCGAATAATACCCAAACTAAGGAAGGCCATAAATATGGTTACTAACTAACTTTAAATCGTTATACCTAGATCCTATACGGTCATTATACTCGTAAATGAAAAATGGTTTGAGAAACATAATAATCATTTTTCAATATCTATTCAACGATACCCCACATGACATAGTTTGACGACTTTCATTATATTATTTTTCACAAAATGGCGGCTGATAGTCGCCATATTGAATTTTGATCAATTTCAAGTCTTCAGTGACACTCGCAAGATTAAGACAAATCTATAGAACCATCAAAATCGTCCCATGCGTTTAGTTCTAGAGTGTCACAAAGGAACAAATACATACATACATAGGCTGATAAACACATTACCAGTGTGTCTATCTGTCATTAAATAAATGTATAATTCTGTAATGCAGACATAGTTAAAACAAATAATAATCACAATTTAAATGGTCAAATAACAATATAACATTGGTGTATAACAATATTCCGAGGCTGCCATTTTGAATGTCCGCCGTTACTGCTTTATGGGAAACCAAAGATGGCCTCATATCAAAAATCAATCCTCTACATATGTAGTATACGTGTACCAATTTGTATGCTTCTAAGATAAAATGCGCAATTCTATTAAAAAATTTCACAAATCTGCCGAACTATTTGGACAGATTGCTTGAAAAATATAACTTACTTGAAAATACTTTTGACTATATACTTGAAAATACTTACTTGAAAATACTTTTGAAAATGTGAAAACCTGACCCAATGACAAAGTTGCTGTTGTTGGAATTAGCATGACATTTAAAAATGGCTTGCATGTGACCTCAACTTACCTGATGGCCACCGACGATGAGGTTGAAAATGTAGCATGCTTTCCTAGAAGATACCTTTTCATTATTGTCTTGAAGAGCCCAAGGTTACATTTATCGGGGAACAGTGAGGCAGGCAAGAGACTGTTCCAGTCGTTAGTAGGACGTCTACGGATACGGATGGCGGTTTTTTGTCCCCCTCGATGTTTGATATAAAAAGGGCTGACTTTGACTTCGGACCTTATGTTGACTCAACATAAGGTCCGAAGTTTAGGTCTGTCACTTAGTATAGAATGGAAGAAATATTATACTTGCACCACACATATTAGCAGTTACCACGGTTAGAGTTGTTTTTACCTCTATATAACCACGAAAACCTACATTAGAAGAAATATTTTCCATTGGAAACTTTATTTACTTGCAATAGATCCGCGATCTTTTTACCGTCCGCCACGCGCCGATGACTACAAGGCTTCCGTGCGTCGAAACGCCCCTGACCTAGGGGACTCTCGCGACCTTGAAATGCGGTGACTAGGTTAATGTTCACTACCAACGTAGAATGATTGGGTTTTTGAGTTTAATTTCATGATCTTGACGTTTACGTGTCCCCAAAACTATTTTAAACGGCCAAGCCGGACCCGGGCTGTCGCCCGCGTAATTTTAATATTAATTCAACTAGCGAGCCCAGCGCCACTTCGTTCGCGTGGCTTTCTACCCCTAACCCACCCCTACCCTACACCTGTTCTACACATACTTTACCTATCCTTTTTTTTCTTATTTGTAAACCTTTCTCTTCAAAACTGCATTTAAAATCGGTGCGTATTCATAAAGATCTAAGCGTACATAGATACAGATGGCGGTGAACGACTTTGTTTTATACTGTGCTAATTTAATTCTTTTTATTATGTAATATGAAGAAATATCATTGAAAGATAAATTACAAAATAATGTAATATGGGAACGTGTTTGAGTGAAAGAAGTGTAGTGACTCGGATAGAGAAAGGGATGCTGACTTGGTTTGTTTATGTAAAAAATCGTGGACAAATTCACACAGCGTCATCTAGCTAAACTAAGCAAAGCATGTACTATGGGTGCTAGATAACAGATACACTACTTAAATACTTTTAAATACATACTTATTATACATAGAACACCCAGACCCGTAACAGAAATTAAAATTCATCATTAAAATTTCTGCCCGGCCGGGAATCGAACCCTCCCCTCTTGCGTTACAGACCGGCATTTTGACCACTGAACCACTCAGGTCGTCAAATCATTTCTCGTATTTGATACTGGCTCATGCAAACACAGTGAGATTAGCGTGAATTGTATATATGTTTTTACGCTGGGGTGCATCGCGGGGCCCTTTGATGGCTGCCCTCATTGCAGACGCCGCGGGCGTGGTAACCATGGCGACAGCCGATTGTAATATAATACGCATTACATAGCTTATTATATAGGATTATAGCATTGTATAGGATTGATGTCAGACGGCGGCGGGAGTTCTTTACCTACTGAAGGTTTTAATTAATTGTCTTCGTGGATATTTTGATTGTAGTCCTGTAAATGTGTTTAGAGAATTTATATAAGTAGTGTATTTGTTTGGAGATAGTTTTACACCAAATTCGTTCTTTTGTTGGAAGAAAAAGAATTACTCAACATTCCTACATATATTTTTATGTTTGACATTCATTTCATACTGTTGCAAGTTTATACACTTTTATCTTTATTTGCAATTTATTAGAATTATTATAAAAATCATCTTGGCGTTAATGTCCCGGTTGTGCTCTCGCGTACAAGGGCCCGGGGTCCGCCTTGACCATGATACAGGTTTTTTTTTGTAATTGTATTAGCCAGGCATTTGAATTTGCAGTGGAGCGACTGCCATTTGACCTCCGTGACCCTGCTACCAGGTGTACCTGACCAGATTGGATCATACTTGCACATTCAGTCGGCTGAATGTGCAGGTTTCCCTCTGTTGTTGTTGTTCCTCACCGTAGGAGTAGCGATTAGTGTTCAACTAATGTACATATTAACTCAGAAAAACTCTTTATTTTTATTATTATCTCATAAATCTAGCTAATGTAACTCACGAATAGAACGGTAGGTAATTTTTTTATTTTTTTTATTTAACAGTTTATTGTACACAAGAAATACATAGCAAATAAGGGGCAAAGTAATAAATGGCACAACAGGCGCTACTTATTTCTAAAGAAATCTCTTCCAGCAGGCCTTTGGGAGTGTGATGTGATCATGAGACGCCGATAGGACGTGCACAATATTACCTATCTAAATAGGCATATATATAAGTATATTTATTCTACCTACACATATAAGTATCTATAAATACAGACATATATACACTTTTATATTTAAATTCATGGTTTACTTTGTTGTTCTTTTTAATTTGCTGCTCCTAATTGGCACATGTTTGTTTTATAATGTATTTTTATGATAAATGTAATGTTGCTGTGATCTGCTAAAAAAAAAAAAAAAAAAAATAATGAGTCATTGGTACATAGCGGCAGTGGGAATTGAACCCGGTACCTCTCGCTGGCGAGTCGGATACAGTTACCACTAAGCCACCGACGCTCCAATACTGTTGCCAGTTATTACACTTTTCCTACACATAGTGTAGTGAATAACCACGAAAGTCTTAAATCCTATATTACACTTTTATTTTTAATTGCATTTTATTGGAATATGATAAATTAGATTTGATTTGACAATGCGGTATTTAATAAAAAACAAAAAAGCTTAACGGAAAAGAAAACATTGAAAACCTGTTTATGATGTGGCAATATCGAAGCTTAAAATGATTAGGTAAATGAAATGAATTGACTATGATTCGTATAGATCTATCGTCCATTTTAGGATTATTAGAGGAACTGCCTAAACTGCTTAACAGTTAACAATAATTTATAGTCACTTGCTAATGCTTAGAATATCATAGAGCGTCAACTTATGCTTGGCGTAAGTGTTGTGCAACGATAAATTATTTTCATTCAATCATTAATTAATTAGGGCATAAATTTATTAAAAGTATTTTCTTCCCTTATTGTATTCACAGCCGGATTCGCAGCTGGAGATCGCAGTGTTGTAACTTTAACAATGGAAAACGCTGTTGTCCATTTTCCAGCTTACGGAGACTCTAGACCTTTTGTCTCGAAAACAATAGTCGCTTTGTACGACACCCATGAGTGGAAGGGGTTGGTGCTATTTTACTCTGCCGGACACCACACGGCCAAAAAATTATATAAATAAATCCAATTTCAATCATATAAAACCATTACGTGCAGAAAGTAACTATAACATGATGTAAGATAAATAAACGAACGATGTACAGCTGTTTGGTAGGGATGTATGCTTTTGTGCCTGACTGGGTTCATAGATACGTTCGCAGTGTGAGTGAGTCTGCCGTTTGCCCTATGATTGAATCTTACAATTACAGTGGCTACGGCGCAGACAGTGTTCCACTAACGTGAATAATAAACATTGGTGCACGGCGGCACTGGGCTTCGAACCCGGTATGGTCGTCTGTAACTCAATAATGCCCCCTAGGACGCTCTCCGTTACTGTAGGTGCGACATATTAATTAGTTACACATGTAGACTTTAGGTGCATTTCGTCGGGAGTCCATTCGTGCATGCTTGCCCAATTAATATCACTGCAAAGTCTGGTTCAGTTGAATGGATACCGTACCGTTGCTCGGCATTTATTAAATAAATACCCTGCCCTTTATTAATTTATAGTGGTTTTTGCTGTCTCTGTAAATGAAATACCGTATCAATGGCGTCCGCTTCGCACCGATTTTATTAAAAATGTTTGAACAATAAGCTCGGACAGTGGTAGAATGCCGTTGTACGGCATTGACGTTGTTATCTAAATTGAAGCTTAACTTGTATGCGATTTATTAATTAACTAGTGGTCTCTTGGTGTTCACGTGCAACTGCATCAAATCTAAAAACAATCATAAATGGAAACAAAATGGTTGCCGTAGGCGGTGGTGGAATGCCGACGTACGGCAAGGCGAGCGTGTTCCCAGATATATAGCACTCTCTTACTCTCACTCTCTCTTGACTCTTTATTGCACACAAAAAGAAAGTTCAACAGGATTTTCAAACATTGTGATCATTATAATCTGGACATCTCAAGGCTAGAGTCAATAAGCAGTTTCTAAACATGCATGATTCATCTTTGTCCGCATTGTCACTTACTACCAGGTGAGATGGTGGTCGATTTTTTTCTGTTGCGAACGGCAAGAGACTGGAACTTGCTGCCTGCACGTTTTTCCTGAGCGCTACAACTTGGGTCACTTTAAGACAAGAGTGAATAAGTATTTAATAGACAGGTTTGCGTTATCGTAGACTGCAGTTTTACTTAGAGTTGCCAACTTTTTAAAGACCAAATATAGTATATTCGAATTCAGTAGCCATAAAAATATAGTAGATAGGGAATTTACTATAAAATCATAGTATTTTGATAAAATATATATTATTACTTAGGTGATGTATAATTTGAAGACCGCTCTATAATTATTATTACAATCCTATTCTAAATTTTAAGCCACCATTGACTCAGCTTTTATGAGACGGCTCTGTTACGGTAATTTTTCCATTTTATGTTCTTAAGAAAAGTTGGGGTAGCGGTAGAACTTGTTAAAACTTTAGAAGATCTTGATTCACGAGAATTACAATCGGTCTTACTGCAGTCGTCGCCGTAGATAAACACTTGTTGCCATTTATTAGCTGTAAGATGTAGTATAAAATTGATCTTTAGTAAGTAGTTAGCTGGTCGAGGATGGTGTTTAATTGAGTTATTTTTTAATTTAAGTTGTAATTAAAATTCAAGACGCATTCTGTTTTATGGTAAGTAATACTGATAAGCGACTTTGCTGATGGAATTCTCGTATAGCAGTTTCGTCTACTTTATTGCATCAATTTATAATATTACAGGAAATAGAAATACAGTTTATAATGCAGAGGCGAGCTTATCCCACAACGGGATTTCTTCCAGCTAACCTTTGATAAGCCGAGAAGACCTTTGATGAGCGATTAGGCTAGCAAGATGTGTGTCTAATTAGGCTTGTAGGATCTTGCCCTGGAATGGTTGTGTCATTCGGTGTCGTATGTACTAATTAGAACTCCTGTTCAAACAACTGTTCAGCACGTCGACACTTTTATTTTATACTTAGAATTGGTATATTCTTGGGTTTGGCCCTTCAGGCTCTGATTGCTCATCATCCTTGCCTGGAAAATTAGTTAAGCTGTAAATTGTGACTACGTTGTAACTACGTTCTACAAATGTTTTGATTCGAATCGAACTTCGAATAGAATATTTTCTTTCGGGGAAATGGTCTCTCGTTTCCTAAATATCCAATTGGTAAAAGTAATGATAGTTTTTGGACAAATACAAGGGTATTGGGGTGTGTGTCTGGATTCTTACTGCTGTGACTTCTTGTTTTCCTTTTATTTAAAATCCAGATGGACCCCCATGCCACGGGGGTCATTTTTCCATCACATTAGGGTGTTTAATTCGTCGCAAATTGTTATTTTATTACATAAAAAATCACTTTTTCCAAACTAATGTTTACTTTTTGTTTTTTTATTCTTTGCACGTCATATGTTGTCATGCGGACACATTTTATAATCGGCGGAGATTTGAATCTTTTTTGTGCTCCTCTTATTCTAGATAATTGCTGGATCCAATTCTTCATCATGTCTTCATGGATTATATCCTTGGCTGTCAAACACGAGGTCGTCCGAAAATTAAAACGTCCACTTCGGGAACTGGCTGGTTGACTATGAGTACTGGCCATCAAGACTATATCTTCTTTTGTACCAAATCGTTCTCGAAAGTGTTTAAGTGAAGACCCGAGACTTCGTTAGAGAGTGCAGCTGATGGTGTTTAATTGAGTTATTTTTTAATTTAAGTTGTAATTAAAATTCAAGACGCATTCTGTTTTATGGTAAGTAATACTGATAAGCGACTTTGCTGATGGAATTCTCGTATAGCAGTTTCGTCTACTTTATTGCATCAATTTATAATATTACAGGAAATAGAAATACAGTTTATAATGCAGAGGCGAGCTTATCCCACAACGGGATTTCTTCCAGCTAACCTTTGATAAGCCGAGAAGACCTTTGATGAGCGATTAGGCTAGCAAGATGTGTGTCTAATTAGGCTTGTAGGATCTTGCCCTGGAATGGTTGTGTCATTCGGTGTCGTATGTACTAATTAGAACTCCTGTTCAAACAACTGTTCAGCACGTCGACACTTTTATTTTATACTTAGAATTGGTATATTCTTGGGTTTGGCCCTTCAGGCTCTGATTGCTCATCATCCTTGCCTGGAAAATTAGTTAAGCTGTAAATTCTGACTACGTTGTAACTACGTTCTACAAATGTTTTGATTCGAATCGAACTTCGAATAGAATATTTTCTTTCGGGGAAATGGTCTCTCGTTTCCTAAATATCCAATTGGTAAAAGTAATGATCGTTTTTGGACAAATACAAGGGTATTGGGGTGTGTGTCTGGATTCTTACTGCTGTGACTTCTTGTTTTCCTTTTATTTAAAATCCAGATGGACCCCCATGCCACGGGGGTCATTTTTCCATCACATTAGGGTGTTTAATTCGTCGCAAATTGTTATTTTATTACATAAAAAATCACTTTTTCCAAACTAATGTTTACTTTTTGTTTTTTTATTCTTTGCACGTCATATGTTGTCATGCGGACACATTTTATAATCGGCGGAGATTTGAATCTTTTTTGTGCTCCTCTTATTCTAGATAATTGCTGGATCCAATTCTTCATCATGTCTTCATGGATTATATCCTTGGCTGTCAAACACGAGGTCGTCCGAAAATTAAAACGTCCACTTCGGGAACTGGCTGGTTGACTATGAGTACTGGCCATCAAGACTATATCTTCTTTTGTACCAAATCGTTCTCGAAAGTGTTTAAGTGAAGACCCGAGACTTCGTTAGAGAGTGCAGCTGATGAGTGGGCAGAGTTCTCCCAGCCTTCGCACTAGAAGGTGGATCAGTATCATAGCTAAAAGAAGCTATTTTCATAAACTAAATGAAATACAAGTGACCGGTCAAAATGCTTGCCTACCGAATGTCATAAAAAAAAAGATTTGTCCCGAACATACATATAGTTACATACACAAGTGTGTATGTAACTATATGTTTTTAAATTTGCAAGTTAAATGAAAGCTAGTAGACAAAAGGCGCCAATATCATGCATTTACGTCGCCTGCAAAGCAATGACGTGGCTCTCTATTGTCCACAGTCATGGTCGCTGGTGGGCATAGTGCTCACGATCGCCAGCGGCCTGGTCATGTTCACGTACAAGGCGACGCAGTTCGACCTGCTCGGCTTCAATTTCCTGCTGGTGGCCTCGTTCGCTGCTGGCCTGAGGTGGACCTTCGCGCAACTCCTTATGCAGAAGTCCAAGCTGGGACTCCACAATCCAATCGACATGGTGTTCCATGTCCAGCCTTGGATGTTTCTCTCGCTGCTGCCGTTCGTCGTGCTCTTCGAAGGTTAGTGTTTTATAACATTATTTTTTGATATGTATAAGACTAGATTTCGCTTGCGACTTTCTCCGTACGTTATTAGTTCCAGACTAGTTCCCACGGGAACCAAATTAAATTGAATTTCGGAATCAATATGGCTATTCAATGGTATAATATATACATATAACACCCAGTCGCGTAACAGAAATAAATTTATCATTTCAATTTCTGCTCGGCCGGGAATCGAACCCGGGCCGTGCGTGGCAGACCGCCGTGTTAACCAGGTGAACCAGTTAAGTCGTCAGGAAAGAAACACGAACTCCCGTCGCTGATTACTCAAAGGCTGCGGCGCAATGAAAAGCTGCGGCTATTTTGTCTCGTGATATCCTACCACGTTATCATCCGGCGAGCGTCGGTGGCCTAGTGGTTAAGATATCCGACGTAAGTGAGAGGTACCGGGTTCGAATCCCACTGCGGCCATGTACCACTGTAATTACCAGATCTGCCAAATCCTGGATCATGGTCAAGGCGGACCCCGGGTCCTCAAGCGCGAGAGCACAACCGGGACATTAACGCCAAGATGTATATTTTTTATTTTATCTTATCTCTAATGAAAGATAAAACTGTAATCGAAGTATGTAGTTATCAGGTCAGGGTCAGGTCTTGCTCACTAATTTCATTCTAAAGTCGTTAATACTACTATACAAAACTTCCTTACAACTACCAGTGAAAATAGCATTATGGCATCATAAAAAAATGTGTAGATACACGTAGTAAGGAAAGGATAAAGTAAAATCACATTCAAACATAAATGCCATAAAATTATTTATCGATTAAAGCTTGTTTCACTGATACTATAGTAGTTTATGCAACTGTCATATAAAAGGGGGTATTAAAACACTCGTGTCAAACTATTATCATACTCGGCTACGCCTCGTATGATAAACAGACACTCATGTTTTAATACCTAAATATATGCAGTTGCATACACTACTTTATCTACACTCATATTTTCATGTTAAAATTTCGTACCTATAATTTTTTCAACTTTGCTGGAAGTAACTGCGAGTCAGTTCTGTTGTATCTACGCGTCGAGGATATCAAACGAAATTCAATTCACTACTTTCACATTTATCTATTTATTTGCTTCAAACAAGAAAAAACATTCACAAACACAAATTACAACAATTAGAAAAAATATTCTGTTTAGCGGGAAAATAATTCTAAATGTACACAATCACAACCACAGACTATGAACTGATCACAAATATAAACAGGAATTTTGAATTTGTTGAAGACATTTAGGTATTCAGCCTACATTTAGCCGTGTCCCGGCGACCGACAAAAATTTAAAAAAGAAAAGTGTTGCATAATGATTAAAAAGTTATTTTTTGATACAGCTGTAATTTTTATTATTTTATTTCAATTCTATAAAGTTCTCCGTCTCTTAAAAACATCCCTTACTGCAGACGTCTGTACGAGGGACATTATTGGAAAAATCCCGGTAAGTATCAAATAAAAAGTAAAACATGTTCATCGAATACATTATTCCGTTTCGCTCGCGCAGGTTCCACGAGTTCCTACTTTCTATTATCTCGTAGTTTACGTTTTACGCTTGGAAATGTGAAACTGAAAAACCTAAAAAGCTTTCCTCTAATAAACATACAAAGATATCTGTATTTTGCGAGTGAGTTCAAACATCGAATCGCGTAAAACAATGGAAAACCAATTCTGCCATAATATATACACAGATGATTTTTTTTTGCGATTTTAGAGTTGGTGCCATAGGAAAAGTTGTACATTATCACGAACACCCATACTGTACCTCTTGGTATCATGAATTTAAAGTCAACCTGTATCATTAATAATCGTCTTGTCGTCGATATCCCGGGGTCCGCCTTGCCCATGAGCCAGGATTTGGCAGATCAGGAACCTATCTAATAACAATAGGGCGACAAACGATATATACGAATATTGACATACAAACAAAGGAAGACCAGACAATGCGGCAATGTTAAGCGAAATATCGTGAACCAAATTTATTTTTGTTCAGTGGCGATGGCGGGCGTTCAGTGAGGAGCCACTTGTCGTATTTGTGTAATTTGGTAGTAAAACATATAGGAAACTATACCTATACCTCTATAATTATAATAACCCAGACCCGTCACAAAATTTAAAATACATCATTTCAACTTCTACCCGGCCGGGAATCAACACCTCGGAACAATGTTGACCAGTAAACCACTCAGATTTATTAATTTGGAAAACCAACACCATATTACACAACAATAGCTACAACCATAACTACAGTGAGCCAATGAGTCTGACCAACGATTTATGTTGAAGCTTACAAAATATTCTAAGTATAATCTTTTTTTTTTTTTTTTTTAACTTTGACTGGGTTATTGTGAAATAATCCCTTCGTCTCCGGGCAGGCGGTCACGTTGCCCGCCGTGACGTACAACCTCGGCAGGCTCGCACCTGTATTTATTTAATATTAGGTACCACACCATTTCAACATCAGACTCGAGACAAAGCATCTATAGCGTTTTCCCAATTACCCGCCTGATGAAATGTCCAACTATGGCCGTAGGTACGCTCGCTCATGCATTTCGGGATAACATCAAAGCTGTCTCGGATGCTGCAACGGCCGTCATTGAATTGAGCATTCCCAGTCCGGCGCAGATTACCTGTTTGTACTCCACATTGGGAACGTGTATTACGCCCAGTCTCATGCCTTCTAATTACTATCCAATATCGTCCGTCTATGCCTTTGGGGTGAATGCGGGCTGTCAATAATCAATGGTGCATCCTACTATACTGACTCGGAGTCAAAGGCTCGGACTGAATGCCAAAGCAATACTCGGTATCAATAAGCCGCTTACAATTGGAAATGGACATAATATCGGTCAAACGTGCAAAGCAAAACCGATGCCCGCCGCCCGTTCCTATGAAGCCATGTACGTCTCTTTACAAACAAATCAAAAACAAAGAAGCTTCCCGCCGTCTGTATCTGTGTACGCCTAGATTGTTGACTTACGGATTTTATTGCTACTTTCAACAATTAAGAGAGTTATTCAAGTGGAAGCTTTATAAGCAAGATAAAGTGTGAAGGTGGGGGCAAAGTAGGTGTAGGGTAGGCGTAGAGTAGTTATCTTTTGTTAGTGCACACACAGCGCCATTAGCCCCAAAGCAAGCAAAGCTTGTGTTATGGGTGCCAGAAAACTGATAAACTACAAACGTTTTTTTTAAATACTTACTTATTATACATACAACACCCAGACCCGTAACAGAAGTTAAAATTCTCCGGGAATCGAACCCGGGACCTCTGCGTGGCAGAACGGCCGTGTTAACCAACTGAACCACTCAGGTCAGGTCGCCAAAAGTACATGTAGGGTAGGGGTAGGGGTAGGACGTAACGCGAACGAATTCTCACCGGGTTCACTAGTACTCGTAGATCAGTACAGTTTGCGTACATGAACCTATTTTGACGACCTGAGTGGCTCAATGGTCAACATGCCGTGCTGCCACGCAAGAGGTCCCGGGTTCGATTCCCGGCCGGGCAGAAATTGAAATGATGAATTTTAATTCCTGTTACGGGTCTGGGTGTTCTATGTATAATAAGTATGTATTTGAAAAGTATTTAAGTAGTATATCAGTAATTTAGCACCCATAGCACAAGCTTTGCTTAGTTTGGGGCTAGATGGCGCTGTTGGAATTTGTCCACGATTATTTATTTATTTATTTTATTTATTAATGAAATATATTATTATACATGATTTTTAAGGTTCCGACCCTGCAGAGGTAAAAACGGGTAAAAATAAGTTGACAAATTTAAACAAATCTGTCTTTGTTATACAGGGATTGTTTGTATGTTTGTGTGTTTGTTTGTTTGTTTGTTTGTTGGGGATAGTCTCCGAAACTATACTGAACCGATTTTGAAAATTCGTTCACTTATAGTTTGCTTCAGTATTCTCGAGTGACAGGCTACTTTTAATCCCGAAAAGATAATACGGTCCCGCGGGGTAGTTGAATGTATACACAGATCCGAACTGCGCGCGGGTGAAAACGGCGGGGGACTGCTGGTATATAAATAGCTTTGTTGTCGGTCCGTGAGCGCCCTTCAGGTACTCGAGACGCTTTGTCTCGGGAACGGGTAGACGTATCGATTTAAAATTAATATCAAGTACCAAGGTTCAAATAAGCTGCGAAAAAATCGAATAAAATATACGACCTTTGGCCCTCGGAAACTCCGTCTTCAATACCTATAATTTAACAAGAAGCGAAGTCTTATAGTACAGTCAGCTACAGAATGACCGGACTCCTCTAGCATTATTAAATATACGTAAAGGGGGTTCTCTCTGCAGCTGACTGTACAAGTAAACGGAAAAATCCGAAAGCCATGAATTTGTCAATAACTCAAACCAAACAAGTATACTTTTTATTTGCGGTTTATATACAGCATTTTCAATTTTGCAAGTTCAAGATTTCAAATCAACGAGCAGTACCCTATCTATATGTTTTGATAACGAAGTTGTGTTAGCCGTCTGGGAAACACAGCAGGACTCTTTGTAAAGCCTGAATACCACCGGCTTATGAATTTCTGCCGCCAAGCAACAAAGCATTGCGGCCAATATACAAAAGTCGGTGGTATTCAGCCGGAAAAGCTTGCATTATTGCGTTCTGGTTTGAAGGATAAGTTTTTAATTACAGACGGGAGGCATATCAACTTAATAAATTAATTAATTAAACTTATACTTCGCAGAGACAACGCAAGTGCGATTTTGCATTTTTGTTGCATACAAACTAAATGCATGAATTTTACACACAGGCGACAGTTACCGCTTACCATCAGTGGGTAAGCGGTAACTGTCGCCCATAACAGTGGCACGCGGGTTGGCTGTCCGGACATAGACCAACCGGACACAGTATTAAATACAGTAATCGGAGCGTCGGTGGCCGAGTGGTTACGGCATTCGACTCGTAAGCGAGAGGCACCGGGTTCGAATCCCACTGCGGCCATATGGCCGCGGGCATATGCGGATATATACCAATGACTCGTTTCTGAGTCATTTATATTAGTTGAATATTAATCGATGCTCTTACGGTGAGGGAAACTGGTCTGGTTCCCCTGGTAGCAGGGTCACGGAGGTCAGATGGCAGTCGCTTCACGGTCATTATTACCTTACGTGTGTCACCGGGAAATGGTTACATAACCTATTTACATACCGCCTATTTAAATCATCTCCACCTGTAGAGACAAGCGTCGAAAACACGAGAAATAAACGAACGCTTAGAGAAAAGCTGAAACACGTGCTTAATTATTTTCGTTAAACAGGGTATTTGCTTAGACTTTCGAGAGGATTCAATTAAACGTATTGTTGTATTCTCCACACATCTTATGCCCAATATTGTGTAATTCTCCTGGGAAAATGTGTTTGTGGCTAACGGGGCTTGTTGGTTACGTAATGACTGATAGGTACTTAGTGAAACATGTTTCCTTAATGTTTGATTGTGAAGAAATCCCGTGTCTGAATGAAAAGTGAATAATTTTATGTTTCTCGCTAAATAATTTATTAATTATATATTTCTCAAAATAAACAAGAAAATAGGGAATTTAGACCTAAATAAACTTGAATCGTAACAAGCTGAATTGAAATCGTTTCAATAGATTCTGAGATTTACGCTTGTTATATCGTCGCCTTCCTTGCTAACTGCCATAACTAGCGTTTTCCAGCTTTTAAGGGCAACCCCTTTTCGGTTGAGCGCATGTGGTTTTTGCATTGTATGTCAGCTGGTTTTCAGTCTATAAAAATAATATTGGACTATTTTGTTGATAAAAAAACCTTTAAATCTCTGTAAACATATTGCCTATGTGGATCCATTGCCCATGTAAACAGTTACATCAGTTTAAAGTAGATAGATGTGGGACACATATTATATAGACAACTAGTATATTTGGACAACTAACTTTTAGTTCAATAGTACTGAATAAAGATCCGCGCCGCGGTCCAAATGGTCGGCGGCCGGCGGCGCGCTGATAAACATACCCGGCGCGGCGCGGCGTCGCACTATGGAAAATCGTAGAACAACTGCTGATTAAAAATGGTTAAAAAAAAAAAGTTTTTATTATTTAAATTGATTTGTATTTTGATGTACTATATGATATTTGGTTTTTGTGAACATTAAAATATAGGATTCATTGTTAGAAAATAAATATTGGACATTTTTGATAATTTTGTATTTGTTATATTTTTCAATGTATGATTTTAAATTCAATCATAATAAATTACATTTCATTTGAAGCCACATACACTATTCTATATTTGTGCAAAATTTTAGAACATAATATTTAGAAATAAAAAAGTTATTGATTTTTAATCAGAAACATACCTTTATTTATTTATTTATTTATTTATTTATTTATTGGAGTACCAACAGCTTATTTTCCATAGTGCGTCGCCGGCGTGGGATCGTATTTTTACTTGTGATCATGAAGTTACGAAAAAAATTCTTGCAATCTAATTAGTACTAATTATGAGCAAAATTTATAATTGTCGCGAATGAAAATGATTTTATTAAGTTTTCCGGGATTTAAACGCGATCTCTTCGCAGTCAAGATTAATCCAGCAACAGGAAAAACTCTTTCACTAGGCGTACTTGGAGAAAATGAGCCCCAAATTTTGAGACGATTCCTTTTGCGACGACAACATTCCCACGGCTTCTAGAAAGGTTTAAGAAACTTTAGTAAGTCTTCTTAATAATGTTCCACTATTCGGCATAAATGTAAATGTCACTCTGACCGACCTTAGTGAGCATCTCGTTTATAGGGGCAAGGTTACAACAGTGTAACAAGTTTTGGATCATTATAAGCACGCTGTGTCAGCGAGTCGGTGACGCCGTCTCTGTACTTGGGACTTGATGGACTTGCGACGAATACCTACAATAAAAAAACGAAATTCTCGCGAGAATTTTAATTAAATTTTGAAGTCAGCGCGAGTTTGTCAATTTGCCCCCCGGCAGGGGCGGCGCGCTGAGGTAACTCGGCGGCGGCACGCCGGCGTGGCGCGGACCTCTAGTACTGAATCATGAATCTAACACATTTCGTTGAGCAATGTTTATCCATTTCGATCTAACTTTAAATAATATTTGAAAATAGACTAAAATACATACGTGCCCAAACAACATCAAAAAGGCTTAGAATTTTGCAAAACTATTACATTGATAATGCTCTAGTACCTATGCAGTAGTTTCAATGTACCTACAGTCGTACATCAGATACAGCAGAAGTTTGCTAAATCTCCTTTCAGACTCTAAGGACGGCTGGCACTAAATTCTTAAAAGCTTTTAAGCTGATACACAAAAAACTTCATGAAAAAACGTTAAACGTCATTCTTAAACGTGTTTAAGAATTTGTGCAAGCGGGGCTAAGTCGGTAACTATTTTAGGATGTGAGCTTGTCTTAAGACCTTACGAATGTTCCTTTCCTTGGCACGATATGCATTTTGATATCCTTTGGTTCCTATTTACACACAAATATTCACCATTACCTCCCACCCGTGCAACCTTAAACTATTCAACTATTTTCCCAAAGTACAGTACAATCTAGTTTGGGAACTAGTTACTCTACTTTTAGTGTAATCGTAGCTATTTCCGGGTGATTGTTATCGGAGCCAGATGCTGTGGACAGAGTCCCGCGGATGCTCCCTGCCTGTCGGAATACAGGTTTACTCCTAGTCCGGAGTCGGGCGGTGGGCGCTTCCACTTGCATCAAATACAATACCTACTGATGATATTTTGTATCATATAATTGTAAGTAGTACATTACGATGAACTTCAATATGTTTTAACTTGGCTGAAAAAGTGTTAATCTCCGATAATATTGTATCCGTGATACATGCAATGAATAAATTATTATTATTATTAATAATATTATTATTAATAATTATTAATATTGATTTTCATTTTTCATAAGTACCCACCACTAAGGTGGCGAATGTTGTAAGGTGGTTTAATACGTTTCTATTTGAACTAGTAAACCCGGTTGAACCCGGACAACTTGGTTCGCGAACACCTACTTTACCCCTACCCACCTCTTTTTCTTGCTTATAAACCTTCCTCTTGAATCATTATATCTATAGTTGAAAACCGCATTAAAATCCATTGCGTACTTCAACGATCTAAGCGTACACAGATACGTACATCGATAGATACACAGGGACAGACAGGGAGTAGCGACTATGTTTTATACTATGATGTATAGATACCACAAAGGTGGCGACCAAGTAAGCTGTTACCGCATCCTATGGACGTTTTATAACACAGGTTTCATAGTTGGTATCTACAGGACTTAGTTCAGGCGCGAGCTCCCACAAAAAATATACTGTACGACATAACGGTACTGAGAGAAATAAACAACATATAATTCCTGTGCTATTTACTGAATGTGCAGGTTTCATTACGATGTCTTCCCTCACCGTAAGAGCATCGGTTAGTATTCATCTAATGTACATAACTCAGAAAAGAGTGATTGGTACTTGGCCGCAGTGGGATTCGAACCCGGTACCTCTCGCCTGCGAGTCGGATACCCTAACCATTCGCCCACCGACGCTGCCATTTGTTTGTATTTATTTGTAAATTGAAAAATGTTCTAAGGATTTTGTTGATATGTTCTTGTTCAGGTAAATTCTATTTTTATGCTGAACCTACTTCGCCACCTACACTGGCGAGCAACCTAATCCAAAACTGATTGTAATTTTATCAGTTTTAGCCTATAATTGACTATGTAAAGCCATTATTATTTTTTATTGTAAAAACTGCTGTTGGCTTTTCTTAAATAACATAAATAAAAGAGAGCCAACATTTCTTTTCTCCGAGACCCGTCGAGTAGGCTATCAAAAAGTAGTTTGCTAAGACGAATTGCATAAAATATAGATTTACTACAAAAGATCGTGTGAGGTCAAACGAATTGATGCCGATCATTTAAATACAAAGCGAAAACTAAAAATCTAGTACAAAAACTAAAGACCCCGACTGCTATTAAAAACTGAATAGTAATGAACAGATTGTTGTCAGTAAATAGGTAAGTGCCTAATAATGCCAATGCTAATTTGTTTAAAACATGAAAGCAGATTTTTAGTTTAGTACTACTTTTTTCCTTTAAGTATATGTGTATTACTTCTAGCCAAATTTCATGACTCTAGGTCAACGGGAAGTACTGTAACTTTTCAGTCACCCTAATACGTATTTATCTGTATAAATACACACATACGAGTATCTACCTATAAAGAGCAGATATAATAAACATCATTTCACATATTGTGAATTGGCCGTAAGCGAGTGATCGTCTAGTTATCGATTTAAATTTTCGGACCCATTACGTTGTGTATAAATTTTGAAAAGCGTCACAAGGAATATGTAAGTTTATAGCAATACTCTGTAAATCAATCGCATGAATACTTGGAAATATTCACAAATGAATAAGTTTCAGTACACATAAATAAAAGTAAAATCAAATATCAAAATCCGCACAAATGAAACATAAATCCGCGTAAATAAGTTGATTAAAATGTAATCCACGCAAATTGAAATAGTCATACAATTTATAAATTCCGCACAAGAAATCAAACAAGGTATAAAGTAAACATGCGACTTAGCTTGGACAGCTCTCGAAACGGCAAACAGGATTCTTCTTTCTTCTGTGGCCACTCTAACCCTATTTTTGCGAAACCCTAAAGTTACCTAAATAATATGGAATTAAGACCTTTAGGTCTCGGAAACCTACCTAATCGATAGGATAAAACTGAGACTCCCATCTAACCTAGCATCTCAGGCCTTCAGCATCGTGGCTGGACTACATTTCCAGCCTACGTGCCGTTCCAGCGAAACCTTTAACATCGATCGGCCCAATAATCTAGCTATTAATCCTTTCAAACCTGATGGTTTGAAAGGATTAAAAGATTCACCTATACCGATCGTCTCGTCAAGCCTTACTATGGTCCTACCTATCGACTCACAAGTCATGGAGAGACAATTACTTAATTAGTATTTTTGTTTATCGCGCGTGTACGTTGTGTGCCTATGTGAGGGACGCTAACGACTCAGACCAGGTTTCGATCCAAACTCGAGATTCATGTCCGTAGGAAAATGTCATTAAAGCTTTAAAAGCACAAAGGTTCTTAAACGGAACATGGGTCTAAATCGTACCAGAATTCGGCGGCAAACCTAGACGTAGACTTAGTTAGAGCGCCTAGGCCATCGAAGACAAAGTCGGGATCGTGCGCCAACTCATTCTCTTAGAGTGTATTCGATGTCACATCCGAACCTGTGTCCCAGGTTAGTTTCTATTGTTTTTTATTCAGTGAGGGTGAATACTGATGATATGTAATTTGATAATATTTTTCTTTTAAATTTGTGTTTTAATCACCTTTCACACTTACATTGAAATCTCTAAGAGCCCTAATAAATACTCTAACTACCACAAAAGTAATGAGAATGTAACTTACTGTTAGCTTTCGAAACTTAGAAACAAAGATAAAAAAAACCCAACCAAAATCACTGACACTACGGAAATAGATAGAGCACGAAAAACATAATAAAGCACAAATTAATTTAACAAATCACACGCGAGTAGTAATGAATTTTCCCGTGGAAATTTACAAACATGGGGTTTCTTAGTTACGGAAATGGATGAAATGATGTTCACGCGACGCGCCCCAGGGGTTGACTGTCCCGTTTCTACTACCCTGGCCACTTTGCTTGGATTCCTTATCTTCAAAATTCCTACAGTCCAATATTTTGAACAAACAAAAAATTAAATATTTCAAATTTTATGAGGTCTAAGCGATTGCTCTTATAACGTTCGCACATCCATAAATTTTACAAACTGTTCCTGATAAACCGAAAATAGTTAAATGTCATAACAGCTAGGGATGTATTACCTTCGACGTTTTACTTATTCAACGAGTCGATTAAATTTAAACAACGCAAAGAAAAAATACGCAAGAAAATGGATTCGATGTGGAATTCCTTTAGACCAAAAGTTATAGTGTAGGAAAGGATGAGTAACCAATATAATACCATTTTAGGTAGAGTATAGAGAGGTTTAATTTCTTTGAAGCTAATAAATTTGAGTCATCAAACAAGTAGATTAAAATTAAGTTCTAGGCTTGTATGACATTTAGGTGTTCTTTAATTCCTTTATTTATTTCGATATTTCGTTGAAACGTATTTGTATATTCATATCACTATCACTTGAGGGTTTTTTAATGGGTCCCATAACTTAACGCCAAACATTTAAAATATTCTCGATATTTTGCCTGTCGTTCACACTAATCAATTGCGTAAATTTATTACGTGCTTTTGAAATAAAAGATTACGCTTAACGTCAAATAAATTGTTTAAGTTTATTAGAAAACCAAGTTTTGGTTAAGTATGTGATAGCATTTGTTAAAAGAAATCATGATAAGAAAACTATATTTCAACCACACTCTGCTCTGTGTATGATATACGTATTCATTTCTAAATCTATCAACTATAAACATACGATATACAAATAAATAGTACGGTGACGAGCTCATGGTACATAGTGATCGTTACAGTACCCTATGGATTTTAATTCGCTTGCGACCGTCATAATATGCTGCATAAACTGAGCATAAACGTCTTATTTTGCTTGCGTTGACTTAGAAGTTTGACTATTTCACTGCTCCAAAGGATTGCATACAATTATTTTGCAGTCTAATTTAATACACAGGAGATAATAAATGAATTTATTTGTTATATTACAGGGTTCATACATGCGATATAACTAGTTTATAAAATAAATTAATGTCAATAAATGTCAATATCATTAAATAATATTACAACCGTCAATACAATCTAATTCACAATAATGCTTCTTCGAAAATGCGTGTAGTCAATGAGCGTAATATATAATTTAACGTCAAAGAAATAGTAGAAGAAAAACCAGCAACACAACCAAAATAATCTGCATAAGTCACCAGACATTGTGAAAGAACGACAATGACTACTCGAATAGCCCAAATGGCGAATGGAAATGGAAGAATGGCGAAGGAGATAATATGTAAAAATGAGTGGCACATCAGACACCTTCTCAAGGCACTACACAAATGTGGTCACAGTACCTACCACATAATACAATACAACGTAAATTTTCCAGCACTGCTATAATAAATCAATTAATTCATACCTAGAATGTAAATTTATAAAAATATATTAAAATAATTATTTGATACTAATTTCGTCATGAGACTCCGCGCGACGTGCAACTGGTCCTTCTAAGGGTTCTGTTTTTTCTTTTGTTGTACAGAAACCTAAAAAGTGACCAAGCACGCTACAAACCGTCTAGAGTTTACGATTTCGCCAGCAAAAAAGGATGAAACCTATTTCCAACTTCTCCGCCTTTCTCGAACTTTGTAACTCTATACAATAAACACATTTAATTGGCAAACACGTTTTGGGTTCCATTTATACATTAATTTCAGTTTCTAACGTTCTTGCTATGGCTTTACAAGCACGCACTTCCTTGTGGCTGTTATTCTCGAGTCTGAAAAGTTTTCCTTGCGAAATACCAGTGGAACTGCAAAAAATCATATTATATTTTCTGTTCATTTGATGCCTGGAAATACCGAATACATAAAAACTCTTTATTCTTTTGAAACTTTCGTGGAACAAAAACCGGCCAAGACGTGCCGGACCACGTGAAGTGGGGGAGTTTCTAACAAAAGGTCTGCTTGGGAGCTAAATATATCGAAGTGAAACCCTTTAGATGCCCTAAATGATTTCAAAACTCTTATTCAACGGCTTGCCACAGAAGGACTATAAGGGAAAAATAGGGAGTTTTAGAAGATTTTATTTTACGTTTTGTTGGTGTGAGTAATATGTATAACCATACCAAATTTCAGCTCTCTAGTATTAATAGTTTTTAGATAAAGCGCGGACAGACGGATAGACGTGTACATCTGCGGAACTATAAGAGTTCCTTGGTTTACTACGGAACTCTAAACCTGTGTTTAAAAGTAAAACTTAATAGGAGGGGAAGTACCAAATTAAATTTTTGTGAACTGCCTTTCCTACCCTCAAATACTATTTAAAACCTTTCAGACTACCTACGACTATACTAAGGGAAGTTATAATAAATGATTATAGGCAGGTAGAAGTAAATATATTTTTTAAAACTATCACCCGTTACTATACTAACCTAACCGTAAGCATAATAGATTGTCGTTCGCATGTGTGGATGTATACCTATATGTTACACACAGGTGCCAAAAAGCCGTTCAATATATTGAGTTTTAGAACTGTGCACATATATGGGTTACTCAAATATTATTACTTTATTAAAAATAACTATAAATTATTACAGGGCTTCATCTTTTTAGAATCAACTTAACTTTTTTGTTATCGGATAGGTACACATACGGAAAGGCTACATATCTTTACATAGTATAAAAGCTTCCCGCCGTCTGCGTCTATGTATGCTTAGATCTTTTAAACTACGCAATAAATTTTGATGCGGTTTACAACAATAGATAGAGTGATTCAAGGGAAGGTTTATAAAGGTTAAGAAAAAAAGGGTAGATAGGGGTAAAGTAGGTGTACGCGAATGAAGTCGCACCGGTCTACTAATGAATAATACGTATGTGAAGATACCTCGAAATCTGACCAATTACACATGGACTCAGCACTAAACTTGAAGGCAGCATTGTCTGCCTGTAGTTACGAGGGCTGCAAAACGTCGCCATATTTTTTTTTATTCAGTATCAAATCAACGAACGCGCATTGCCGGCCGGTGAATTCAATTTGTGCGAAATAATTGCATTTTGATGTAACCACATCATTTTATCGAGTAGAGTAGAGACCCCTGCAAGGACGCACCCTTCCAATGAATTGTCAATAAATCCTTTCGATGATTTTGTACTGTGCCCCTGTTTCAGGGCGCGAGGTCATTAGTGCTTAGATGGCGCCTAATACTGGGGTACACCGAATATTGGGGGATCGAGAACGCATTAGGGAGATCCCGGGATGCGGCATTTAATCAATTTTATGAGTGATTCGATTAATTAATACAAATTTGTAGGTGTCACATTTTATTTATTACGCGATTTGAAGTGGCACACACACAGTGTTTGCTATGACTTTCGACTGTGACTTGAAGGGATCGTTCAAGAGGTATCTTCAGAGGCGGGCAGCGCCCTGGTGTTACTGATGTCCTTAGGCGGCGGTGACCACTTTCCATCGGGTGGCCCGCTTGCCTGTTTGCCTGCCGTATAACATAAAAAGTGGCAATTATTTTAATTAAGTTAAATAATTGCAATGAGCGTCGGTGGCCGAGCGGTTACAGTATCGACTCGTAAGCCAGAGGTCCCGGGTTCGAATCCCGCTCCGGCCATGTACCAATAACTGTTTTCTGAGTTATGTACATTAGTTGAATACTAACCGATGCTCTTACGGTGAGGGAAAACATCCTGATGAAATCTGCACATTCAGGCGACTGGATTTGTAACCATGATCCAATCTGGTCAGGTTCCCCTGGTAGCAGGGTCACGGAGGTCAGATGGCAGTCGCTCCACTGTAATTGCCTGACCTGCCAAATCCTGGATCATGGTCAAGGCGGACCCCGGGCCCTCGTGCGCGAGAGCATAACCGGGACATTAACGCCAAGATGTTTTTTTTTTTTTTAATTGCAATACAATAATAATTTTGGACGTGTAATAGAAAGTTACCGATAATTAATGTCTCTGTCGATGTCTTTGTCTATCTTAGGCTGATCTACAAAAAATAATTTGTAAAATAGGCAACAAATTTTAAATAAATGTTGAGTATTTTAACTTTAAGGAGGTGTTTACACTTGAAATGCACTTAATACTAGTTAAGCTCTGTAGTGAACCTAATATGGGGGACTAACGGGGAATTCACGTATGTAATTCTGTGGTAAAGTTAATAATAAATGACGTCAGACTGAATTTTTTTTTAATATTTTTAAAAACCGCAACCATTCAGCCAAACTTGTACATAATTAACTCAATCGTGCCTGTCCAAATGTGGCAAGTTACTAACCATGCCCACCAACTTACACGAAAACTAGAAATAGTGCTAACTTTAAAAAATTCAAAAAAATGATCTTTCAAAAAGTTACAATGGTGCTGCATACATCAATAAATGAACAATTTATTTGTCAAAATTACAACCTAACAGAGTATAATGTTACATAAAATTACCTATAACAGTCTTTAAGTTCAGACAGATATAAAATATCAATGGGTACCTTTGCGCCTGGGACAATCAGGGGCGGGTTATTTGATTTAGTGTAATTATTTATGTTTATTATTAGGTTTCTTTACTTTTTGTATTTAGATATGTGACAATGATTATAAAAACATGGATTATATTAATAAATATCAATTCAATTAGATACTAGAAATAAAAATAAAAATTCAGAGACAATTTGCCTAGATTTTTTTTTTCTAGCTATGAGAAGATGTCCGCTGAAACTTCGCACATACTATACACAGTCCGTTATCTGCGAATTCCAGGAATACAGGACAATGTCGGCAGATATGTGGGGGGGGGACATGCCTATTGTCGATAAGCACGCAATCATCCGATTAGGAATTGATTTGAAAGGGACGCCGCGCAATTAATCCATCCGATTACTTTAGATAGGGTACATCCCTTGACTTGCAATGCAAATCAGGAAGGATGCAAGCGATGCCTACAACAGATAATTTCGACAATTTATTAAGTCAGTCACCTCGTGATCTATTAGTAGCTGTATACGAGAACGTATTGTATCCCTTTTCAAAAATTGCGGTTGCCTGTTGCATTGTCACAGTACGAGTCATGCTCTTCTCTATTAAAGTATAAAAACAAAAGGAGCGTAGTGGCTGAGTGGTTAAGGTATCCGGACTCGAGGGGTACCGGGTTCGAATCTAACTGCCGCCATGTACCTATGACTCTTTTCTGAATTATGTACATTACGATGCTCTTACGGTGAGGGAAAACATCGTGTTGAAACCTGCACATTCAGGCGACTGAATTTGTAACCATGATCTAGTCTGGTCATGTTCCCCTGGTAGTAGGGTCACGGAGGTCTGATGGCAGTCGATCAACTGTATTTATCTGATCTGCTAAATCCTGGATCATGGTCAAGGCGGACCCCGGACCCTCGTGCGCGAGAGCACAACCGGGACATTTACGCCAAGTTTCGAGGTTGACCCAAACTACGTGCTACGCAACCTTCTCGAGTTACAATAGACGCTAGACGGCTCGACGCGGTTGTAATAGTGCGTACTGCACTTCTCATAGGAGCTATGGAGAGCAAAATCAGTACGTACAAACTTTCCTAAGCTCTGAAAGTCATGAAAAATCTGTGAAGAAATGGTTTTTTCTTCTTCATAGAATTTGTTTCATAATCTTAAGTATGCACCAGAACTTTCTCATGGTTACTTGACACCGGCGCATTTCTGCTTTGAAGTTGCGCGATGCCATGAAATTGGATATTCCGATTTGTAAAAACAACTTGGCAATCAACGGAGTTCGCGGAAAAGTACAAGCAATAGGATATCTCTATTCAAGTTTTATGCATTTAAAAACTTAGCCTGGAAATTGAATGGTAATAACGGCCAAGATTTTCATAAGTCAACCATTATTGATCTGTTTCGAGCTGTTGTAGTGACGATGATTCTACAGGCAATTAGAACTTATAAGTAAAATGTAATTTAGTACCTTTGTATAATACACAAAATAAATGAAAATGTACTTCATCCTATCTTAAATTTAATATAATATAAATATATCCCAGCTCATAATGTACAACCACCACTACTACCTAACCACACACCCCGCGCAAGAACCTACTTTGGAATCAGTTGTGGCAAGTTACAACAATAGCATAAGATGAATAAATGTACTGTACAATATCTTTACTATAATAATGAGTGCAATGTAAAATACCTAACTACCAATTATATTGCTGTGCCCTTACAGGGTATCTTGTACCACTCTACCATCAATGCACTTGATGATGCAATAAAACTGAACTACTGAACCGTTTTAAATTTTCAGTGGATTTCCACGTATCAAAGCGTTTATTAAGCCGTTTATTTATTTAAGCGTTATGAAAGACCCGCTTTGAATATGCAACGGATTTCTGCGTATTGGAACTTTCATTAAAACTCTTATTTATTTAGCCGTATCATGTTACTGCGAAAGCTTGCAGAACTAACAGAATATTCGACTGAATAACTTCACCCAAAATTTTAACGAGATTCGATTCCATGGAATTGCAATGAAATAGCAAAGTAAATAAAACTACCAGCCACGCTGTAGTTAATTATGTTGGTCCGTCACGAGGCAAAGTCTCACTCATCCCACTCGCGAGGCGGGGGGGGGTTCGATCGAGCTGCATCCGGGTCGCCCGGGCTGCCACCACCTAAAGGATGGTTCACATTACACCGTGCTGGGTCAGGGCTGAGCCTCTACTTCTTATGGCGGCCGAGCAATGCCAACTCGGTCGTATCGTATAGCGTAAGCGTCACCACAGCCCGTAACAAACAGGTGAGATGGCGTCCAAATGCCTGTCTTTTATAATATAAAAAAAAAACAGTCCACTTTAGGACCCAAGACCCTCTTCCACAAGAGGGGAGGTTATTCCTATAATCGCCACGCTTGGCAGGCGGATTGGAGATCGCAGTGTTGTGAATATAACAATGGAAAACGCTGCTGCCCATTTTCAAGTCTACGGAGACTTTTCATCGAAAACATTAGTCGCCTTGTACGACACCTACGAGTGTAAGGTGTTGGTGCTATTCTACTCTGTGGTGTCCACATGGCCTAAGCACCGGGCTAAGCTATAGCGTAAGCTTGTCCATACAAAATATATCGTCAGCGTGACCTATCCTTAACCCGAATTGATCGATTGATGTCGCCATCTTTAAGCAATTGGGGTCTCTATTGGATAGAGCTATTCAATAGAGTTTATAACACAAAATTTCTTTATTGTGTAAGACAATTATGTCTCTTTCAATAGTCAAAAAGCAGGGGGTAGGAAAGTAGGAAGGAAACCCACTGTCACTTTAGCCTGGCAATCCTTAGGGCCATCTTCACAATACATATGATGCATTCAAAATAACACAATACGATAATCATCTGAAAATATTCCATTATAAAGTACAACTCTAGTATTTCATTCAATGTAAAAATACGATAATTCAAAATCAAAACAAGGAACGGGTCGTTACTATTCTCCCAAAAGCATTCATTTCGTTCATTCGTGAACGATAAAGAGTTCGGCGGTTGCTCTGCTGTGACGTCATCTCTTTACGATTGCAACTCTTACATGTCGTTAACTCGCTGGTGTCCCCGTGCCGGGACGTCTCAGGAAAAGGTGACGCTAGGCGAGCTATAGAGAATATGATTGTGTAAAACTGGTAGGAACTGCTGGCTAATGAACGGACAAATGAAATAAGGTGAAATGGTTTGGTCTTCATTCAATAATGGAACTTGTAGACCGTTTTTTGCCAGTCAGGTTACGTTTTTTGGCGCGGGGCACCGCGGACGCGCTAGACAAAGGCTTAGTGCCTATTTTTTGTGTATATTGTGTTTATAGTTTCTCAATATTAATAAGAAACACGCAGATCTGATGTATTTTTTTTTTCATATGGTCAGTTTTTCGGCAAGATTTATTCACACCCTTTATGAAATGGTCCGCTCAGAGCTAGACGTGTGACGCCCGCGCCCGGGGGGTGCTTAGGGTGGGAGATGGGCGGTGGCACCCCGGGCCCAGGTGGCCGGGCCTCTATAAAAGCTCTCGGCCCGCCCGCACGGTCACAGTCGCCCGCCAGGTCTGGACCGATCCGAACGCCGTGCCCAACCGCTCTCCGCCAAAGCCTAATAGAGCACCACGGAAATCAGCAGTGTGCTTCACTGCAGATTTCTGTGTAGCTTTATTTGGCTTTGGCGGGCTTCTACGCGCTGTCTTTCAATGTAAGCTCCGCTTACTGAGCAATATTTGCCTTGCGGTGTCTGAAAGTTTGAACAATGTTTCGTCGCGTTACTAAAAGTGTACAGTTTGTGTCGCAAATGCAAGTGAACTTCGTTAGTGTGAGGTGAGTGTGTGTTAAATGTGAATATTGTGGTAAGTAATTGTGATGCGGTGTAAGTTTTTTAAGTGCGTGATTGTGAGTGAAACGTGTTTTTTTATGTGAAATGTGAATATTGTGGTAAGTAATTGTGTGGCGGTGTTAATTTTGTGATTCTTTTTGAAGTGCAGCTATTGTGATTGTGCTATAGTGATTGTGAGTGAAATGGGTTTCTTTTTGTTATACCTATTCGTTCAAATTTTTGTGTGAAATGTGAATATTGTGATAAGTAATTGTGTGGCAGTGTTAATTTTTAAGTGATTATTATTGAAGTGCAGCTATGTAGTGATGGAAAGTGAAATGACATTTTTTTACCTAATAGTTTTAAACATCAGTGATTTTATGTGACTCGTGAAAATTGTAATAAGTAATTGTGTAACGGTGAAAATTTTTGCAGTGCCTATTTAGTTGTTAGTGAAATGTGTTTTTTTGTTATACCTTATCGTTCTATGTGCAGTGTTGATTTTTTAAAATGAGTGTTGGATACGTGTGCCTGTTCATTTTGCGCCAGCATAGGTTCGTTGTTCGTAATGTCCGTGCTGTCTGTACCAAGTTCACAAAGCTCGCGGTGAACTTCTCACAATTTATTTTACGTTGTGGATATTCGTTTTCGTTGTACTGCAATTGGTAACTCGGAACGAATCTGTGTCCATTTTTAGCCCATTAAAAGTTATAAGAGGGGTCTTAATAATGTGAGTCGGTGAACTCTCTGTTAAAAGTTATTTCTTTTTCATTTGTTTCTGTTTTATCTATTTTCTGTTAATTTGTTTTAGAAAGAAAATATATTAGGATAGCAAGAATTTAAAAGAGTATTAGGTACTTTTAACTGTTCTTTATTTTAAAGCGTTTTTTATTTCATTCTTTCTTGTAAACCGTTCGCGTTCGATGTAGTGCAGAAAAATTTGACGTTATAAAAAAATCGGTGCAAATGTAGAGTATTTAAAAGCGCTTTTTATTTCATTCTTTTTTTTTAAAACCGTTCGCGTTCGATGTAGCGCAGGAAAATTAGACATTTTAAAAAAATCGCTGGAAATGTAGAGAATATTGTCCTGATTGATATCCCAAAAGTTGCAAAAAAATCTATCCTGGGGAAAA
Source organism: Blastobasis adustella (assembly GCA_907269095.1). Lineage (NCBI taxonomy): Eukaryota > Metazoa > Arthropoda > Insecta > Lepidoptera > Blastobasidae > Blastobasis > Blastobasis adustella. The sequence continues at coordinate 31,914,545 of OU026114.1, read as the reverse complement.
ACCGCAATTTAAAAAAAAGCGCTGTCATATTGGACTTTACGACTTTTAAGCATAGCGACTGACTCGTGCGTCCAATTTTATTCGGTTTTTTTATAAATACCTTAATTCAGACGGCTTTATCTTTAAAACTGCCGAAATCAATAATTTAACGTCAATTTTAGTCCTAGAGAATGGGGAGTTATGCCAAAATCTGCACGCTTAGCAAACAAAGGAACACGCTTCTGTCCATTTTCTAGTCTACCGAGACTATGATCTTTTGTCTCGAGAATATTAGTCGCCTTGTACGACATCCACACGGCTACACGGCGGTGTCCTAATTGATATCCCAAAAATCCCAAAAAATCTATCCCTGGGAAAAATCCGAATAACCTCCCCTTTCGTGGGAGAGGCAGTAAGTCCCGCAGTGGACTGTTACGGGCTGTGATGATGATGGTGAGTCTGGACACTATTCTCTGCATTTCCATCAATTTTCAGCTTATTAATTTAAATAAGCTTGGACAATATTTTGACATATTTTCCCCTATTAATGCGCTGGCTACTCAATACCGAATGGAAGTTTCAATGAGAGTATTGTTTCAGGGCACGGATGTTTCGACAAGCTTATGGGGCTCACGCCGCAGGAGTTGATGCCCACGGCGCTGAAGATCTCTGTGGGCGCCACCATCGCCTTCGCAATGGAGGTCAGCGAGTTCCTCGTAGTCACCTACACATCTAGTCTTACTTTGTCCATCGCCGGTATTTTTAAGGTAAGTGAAATTATTCGTACGTGCACTTACAGGTTTTGCTGGTGTAATTTTTTTTTAGCATTCGTCAGCATCATAGCAGCAGCTGCTGTGAAATTTACTGCGTCTTCAACAACACCTACTCGATTCCTATCCTACCGTTATACCACCCCTACTTTCACCCTACCCCTACTCCAATGTACTCCTACCCTTACTCGACTCTATACCTCTCCTACATCGAGCTTAACCCTACCTTACTCTACCCCTACCCTAATTCTACCCTATACCTACCCTGCCTCTACCTTATTCCTACCCTACCTCTTACTCTACCCCCTACCCTACCTCAACCATAACCTCTACCTGTACTCTACCCCTACCCCTACCCTACCCTACCCAACCCTACACCGACCCAACTCCAACCCTACTCTACTCCTGCCCTAATTCTACCCTACCCCTACCCTACCTCTTACTTTACCCCCTACCCTAATTCTACCCTATACCTACCCTACCCCTACCCTACCCCTTACTCTACCCCCTACCCTACCTCAACCATAACCTCTACCATTACAGAGTACCATTGGGCCATTAACAGTTTTTTGAGTGTCCAAGGAAATTGTTGCTAAACGGCCAGTCGCAGTAACGCCAAGATGATTTTTTAACATAAAAAGGTGTTGCTATAAAGGGGCCGCGAATCCTTTATTCCTACCTGTGATAGTAATGGCCAGACCATTACCACTTTATAATTCATGCGTCTGCGAATTGTCTGCGAATTTATTCTATTCTAATTGTCTGCAATTATACATTTGTGCATTTTCTATAGCCATCGAGTTGTGCTTTGCCGAAGCAAATTTATAATTATTTCCAAACTAGGTGCCCGGTGAGACTTCGTTCTCGTGGTGTCCTACCCCTACCTTACTCTACCCAACCCGTATTTTCAGTTGCGCACCTACATAACACCTGCCAAAGGTTGCATCGTCAAACCGTCAGTTCAGTCAAAGTAAAAGTCAAAATTTCTTTATTGAGTAGGACATTAAATATATCTTGCAATCGTCAAAGAAGAGGGGATAGGAAAGTAGGAAGGAATCACTGTGACATGTCAGTGAACTGTCAGTCATAGTAATCGATTGGCATGACGCATTGTCTCTCCTGTCGGACTAGGACCATGACTTGTACCAGGGCCAGATCTAGTAACAGGACCAGAACTTGTGCCCGTACTAGTACCAAGACTAGTACTAAGCCCAGGTGCAGCACCAGTACTAGGACTAGGGCGCGTACTAGAACCGGGACTAGGACCAAGTCCGGTACTGGGACCAGGACTAGATTTAGGACCAGGGCAAGGTTTAGGAACCAGGACTAGGACGAGAGCTAGGATCTGGACTTGGACCAGGACTAGAACCTGGACCAGGACTTGGACCAGGCATCGGACTAGAACTAGGAGCAGGACCAGAACTACAACTTGCACTAGGACCAGGACTAGGGCTAAGACCAAGAGCTGAACCAAGTTTTTATTTTAAATTTGATTTTATCATTCAGGATCTGGGAACCTGATTCTTGTCTTGGTCATGGTCATGATATTGATATTTTTTCTGGACCTGGTCTTGGGCCTCGGGCGCTAAAGTTTGAGTTAACGTGACCTGATGCGACTACGAAACAACTTGACTTGTCAGGTTGTTCTTGGTCTAGATCCAGGCCAGGATTCAGTCCAGTCCAGTGTCCAAGTGCAGGTTCTTGTTCTGGTCCAGGTATAGACCCAGCTCCAGGACTATGATCAGGCCCAGGTCATGGTACTGATCTTGATCCTGATTCTTGGACCTGACCACTTGACTGGACAGGGCAACCGGACCGGATCGGACCGAGTCAAATCAGTGCACACCGGACCCGGACCTGACCTAACATCCAATGGTTAAAGCCGACATAACAGTGACAGCTGACAATACGAATTAATATCTAAGACTTGACTATACGAATTGATACCTAGGATTAAGACGCAGTTTTAAAGATCTAGTAGGGACAGACGGCGGGAAGCGATTTTGTTTTATGCTATTTTCATTTGCGTCCTACTTCGGATAGTCTGAAAATAGCATGTATTTTCAGTTGCGCACCTATATAACACCTGCCGAAGGTTGCATTCATTCAAAGTAAAAGTCAAAATTTCTTTATTAAGGAGGACATTAAATAACTCTTTAGATCGTCAAAAAAGAGGGTTTACCTGGTTTTGGGCCTCGGGCGCTAAAATTTGAGTTCACGTGACGTAATGTGACTATAAAACAACTTGATTTGTCCGGTTTGGGTTTTGTTATTGGTCTTGGTCTAGATCCAGGTCCATATCCAGTTCAGCCCCATGTCCAAGTACAGGTTATTGTTCTGGGGTATTTTATTAAGTAGAACATTAAATATCTCTTTCAGTTGTCAAAATAGACAGGGTAGGATAGTAGGAAGGAAACAGTGACATGACAGTGAACTGTCAGTCTTAGTATTCGGTTGGCATGACACAACATCTTTTCCTGTAGGACTAGGACCAGGACTACTAAATGGGTTAGTACCAGGACTAAGACCAGGGCCAGGTCCAGTAACAGGACCAGGACTATGGCTCGTACTAATACCAGCAGTAGGATTAGATCCAGAGCCAGTGCCAGGACCAGGACTAGGGCCTGTATTTGGACCAGGACATAGACCAAGACCAGTACTGGGACCAGGTCTAGATTTTGGACCAGTACAAGGGCTAGGACTAGGACAGGGGCTAGGACCAGGGGTTAGACCAAGACGAACACGTCTAGTACCAGGACTAGGTATACGACCAGAACCAGGCCTAGGACAAGGTCTAGAACCAGCACTAGGACTGGGATCTTTTCTTTTAAAGGACTATAACTAGAACTTGCACTAAAACCATGCCAAGTTTTTATTTTATTTTTTATTTGAATACTCAGGATCTGGGCTTGGACCTGATTCTTGTCTATGGCATGGTCATGATCTTGATCCTTTTCCCGGACCTGGTCTTGGGCCTTGGGCACTGAGTTTGACTTCGTGACGTGATGCTATTACAACATAACTTGACTTGTCAGGTTTGGGTTTTGTTTTAGTCTTGGCCTAGATCCAGGTTCAGATCCAGTCCAGCCTCATGTCCAAGTGCAGGTTCTTGTTCTGGTCCAGATCGAGACCGAGGTCCAAGATCAAGATCAGGCCCAGTTCATGATACTGATCCTGATCCTGGTTCTTGGACCGAAATGGGCCACTGGATCGGACCGGGCCAAATCGGTCCACACCGGACCCAGACACGAATCTGACCTAACATCCAACATTCAAAGCCGACATAACAGTGACAGCTGACAATACGAATACCTAGGACTTTGTTTTATAAAAGAGAATAAATTCTGTCAATGATAGGGAAATAGATAAAAACCGCAATAAAATCTGTTTCGTATTTTAAAATATCTAAGGGAGACAGACGGCGAGAAGCGCCTTTGTTTCATACTATAAGTATAATTTACAAAACTAAATAAATACTAAATACTAAATCATTAATATGCACATGGATATGAATATAACCTATGGATATAACCTATGTACCTAAGTAACAACAAATAATGGCTTGTAAACATTTTTTACCAATAAAATTATGTCTGTCTATGCGCGCCGAACTTTAGATTGCGTCTAATCCGCGCACAATCTGGGATTTCTGGGAAAGATCCTTGTTAATTTACTTGGACCAGAATTTGTTACAATTACGAGACATTTAAATGTAAAAATCCCCAATAATCATGCTTCTGAATTGTAGGCGTCCGGTGTTATGGGAGCGTGATTTTCACCTAACTTCGGGACGGGAACAAATCTTTTGACAAAACGGTTGATTAAAGCTTATTTTCGAACTGTTTTTAAGTATTATTATTACATTCCAATGTACAATTTAACAGAGAATAGTAATTTCTAACGTTTAGTAGGCTTTTAAAGAGAGAAACCGTTAATAATCGTTATATTCGGCTCGCGGGAATCTAAATTATTTAATTAGTTGGGTAAAGCTTATAATCCAGTGTTTCTAAGTATTACATTTCAATGTGCTATTTAACAAAGAATCAGAATTTGTAACGTTTAGTAGGCTTTTAAATACAATACCGTGATTATGCGGCTGACACCACATTGTTGACGCTGCTCAGACCCTGTGGTTTACGGAATCCTGCGACGGTTCCACACATTAGAGGATGATCGCTTTGTAGGTATCCATATAATATTCCAATCAAAACAGGCTCACTTAACTTAAATTGAGAAAATATCATCATTATCATATCAGCCGGAAGACGCCCACTGCTAGGCATAGGCCTCCCCGAAAGATCTTCACAAAGGCCGGTTTCGTGCCTTCTGCATCCAGCTGGTACCTGCGATCAAATGACAATTGACAAATGTATCAATGCAATGTAAACACATTTAAATGTTCCTGTGGGTTTCTTGGTGTTTCTTTCTCCCACAGATGGTCCCTTACCTAGCTATGTAGCGGTGGTAACTCCAATACTGTCAGACAGACATTTCTCATACTTATTTGTTCCGAGCTCAGAGGCGCGAGTGGGCCGGCTGGTGCGTGCGGGTGTGAGTAGGCCTGCCACCCCTACTATGTAATATAGTTTCCTAATGTATTCGGTGTTGTATCTTTTCAGTCACCCCAATACCTATTTATCTGTATAAATACACACATACGAGTATCTACCTATAAGGAGTAGACATAACATAATAAATATTATTTCACATATTGTGAAATGGCCGTAAGCGAATGATCGTCTAGTTGTCGATTGAAATCTTCAGACCCATTACGTTGTGTACAAATTTTGAGAACCGTCACAATTAATATGTAAGTTTATAATAATACTCTGTAAATCAACCGCATGAATGCTCAGAAAACATTCGCAAATAAACAATATTTAGTTCACGTAAATAAGATTAAAATCTAATATCAAAATTCGCACATATTAAACGAATGAAACATAAAATCCGCGTAAGTAAGATGATTAAAGTGAAATCCACGCAAATCGAAATAGTCAAACAATTTATAAAATCCGCACAAGAAATCAAACAAGCTATAAAGTAAACATGCAACTTAGCTTTGACAGCTTTCGAAACGGCAAACGAATTCTTCTTTCTTCTGTGGTCACCCTAACCCTATTTTTGCGACACCCTAACGTCAACCTCACCTAAATAATATGGAATAGAGCTTTATATCTCGGAAAACCTTCCTAATAAATTCTTCCTAATAAAACCGTTGATTCTAAAGGCAATATAGCCAAGTCTGAGGCTCTTCCGGTTACCAAAGGCGTGATTCTGGGTTCTATTCTCGGCCCTATACTTTTCGCAATGTACACTGCTAGCATCTCCTCTGTCATTGTTGGCTCTAAATTCCACCTTTACGCGGATGACACGCTAGTGATTGGGATAGGGAATGCAGTCATACCTCAGGAGAAATTTGTACATAACTTAGGATTGTTGATGGATGAGAATCTAAAATTTGAACAACACGTCCAACACAAAATTGGCAAATGTTTCGGTTCTTAGAGTGTATTCGATGTCCCATCCGAAACTGTGTCCCGGGTTAGTTTCTATAGATGAGTCTAGTCATAAACGCGCATGACTCGGCTACATCGTGTTTTTTATTCAGTGAGGGTGAATAGTGATGATGTTAAATTTGGTAACCTTTGTGATTAAATCACCTTTCACACTTACATTGAAATCCCTAATAAATACTCTCACTACCACAAAAGTAATGAGAGTGTAACTTACGCTTTCGAAACTTAGAAACAAAGATATATCCAAAACAAATCAAATCACTGACACTACGGAGATAAAGATATAGATAGAGAACGAAAGAAACGTCACAAGCTAAAAATAACACAAAATAATAAAGCACAAATTAGTCGTCGTGGAGCGTCGGTGGCCGAGCGGTTACAGTATCCGACTCGTAAGCCAGAGATCCCGGGTTCGAATCCCGCTCTGGCCATGTACCAATAACTGTTTTCTGAGTTATGTACATTAGTTGAATAGTAACCGATGCTCTTACGGTGAGGGAAAACATCGTAATGAAACCTGCACATTCAGGCGACTGGATGTGTAACCATGATCCAATCTGGTCAGGTTCCCCTGGTAGCAGGGTCATGGAGGTCAGGCGGCAGTCGCTAAACTGTAATAAAGCACAAATTAATTTAATAAATCTCACGCGAGTTGTAATGAATTTTCCCATGGAAATTTAGGAAACCTGGGGTTAGTATATACGGAAATGGATACAATAATGTTCACGCGACGCGCCCTAGGGGCTGACTGTCCCGTTTCCACTACCCTGGCCACCTTGCTTGAATTCCTTATCTTCAAAATTCCCACAGTTCAATATTTCAAACAAACAAAAAATGAAATATTTGCAATTTTATGAGGTCTGAGCGACTGCTCTTATAACGTTCGCACATCCATAAATTTTACAAAATGTTCCGAAAATAATTAAATGTTAGATTTAGATTTATTTATTACTCTTACACAAGATAATACATTTAAGATATATTTAAATACATTTTTGTGAAAAGATATCATCAAAGATAATGAAATTTACAAATTATCAAAAGGAATATACGTAATAAATAAAATGATTACATAATGTAAAACAATATGTCCAAACAAAAAATATATGTAAAACATGTCAATGATAAAATAAATTTAAATAAAGTAATTAAATGTCAAAAGTTCAAATTCAGTAATGTACAAATTGTGTCAGTTTACAGATTAAAATGTCAAAGTAAAACCATCCACAATAACAATGTCATACTTCAAAAATAAATAAATGTCAAAACATAATTACAATTTTAATACTAAATGTCAAAAGATAATGCAACAACAATAACAATAATAATGTTACAACAGCTAGGGATGTGTTACATACGACGTTTTATTTATTCAACGAGTCAAAATACACAGGCAAATGGATTCGATGTGGAATTCCTTTATACCAAAAGTAATAGTGTAGGGAAGTATGAGTAAACAATATAGTGACATTTTAAGTACTATAAACTCTACGGACTCTACTCTACATTAGACTGAGTATAGAGAGATTTCATTTATATGAAGCAAATCAATAAACAAGTAGATTTAACTTTAAGTTCGAGACTCGTTTAATATTTAGGTGTACGTTAATTCATTTATTTTTTTCGATATTTCGTTGTAACGTATTTGTACATTCACATCACTATCACTAGTGGTTTTTTTCTTGGGTCCCATAACTTGACGCCAAACAATTAAAATATTCACGATATTTTGCCTGTTGTTCAACTAATCAATAGCGTAAATTCATTACGTGCTTTTGAAGTAAAATGTTACGCTTAACGTCAAATAAATTGTTTACGTTTATTACTAAACCAAGTTTTGGTTAAGTATTTTAGAGCATTTGATAAAATAAATCATGATAAGCAAACAGTATTTTAACCACACACTGCTTTGTGTATGATATGCCTATTCATTTCTAAGTCTATCAACTATAAACGTAAAGTCTATCAAACATATAAATAAATTGTACGGTGACGAGCTCATGGTACATAGTGATCGTTACAGTGTCCGCCTACTATTATTTAATAGTAGTTTATGCAACTGTCATATAAAAGGGGGTATTAAAACATGAGTGTCTGTTTGATAATAGTTTGACACGAGTGTTTTAATACCTAATTATATGCAGCTACATACACTACTTTATCTACACACATATTTTCATGTTACAATTTCCTACCTATAATTTTTTCAACTTTGCTGGTAGTAGCTGCGAGTCAGTTCTGTTGTATCTTCACGTTGAAGATATCAAGCGGCGGGAAATTCACTTCACTATTTTCACATTTATCTATTTATTTGCTTCAAACAAGAAAAAGCATTCACAAACACAAATTACAACAATTAGAAAAAATATTCTGTTTAGCGGGAAAATAATTCCAAATGTACACAATCATAACCATAGACTATGAACTGATCACAAATATAAACAGGAATTTTGAATTTGTTGAAGACATTTAGGTATTCAGCCTACATTTAGCCGTGTCCCGGCGCCCGACAAAAATTTAAAAAAGAAAAGTGTTGCATTATGATTAAAAAGTTATTTTACGTTACAGCTGTAATGAAAATAGTTTGGAAAATGCTGAATCGAAAAGTATTTTTTTTAAATTTTATAGGCTGGCGTGAAAAAGTGTATCCTTAAACAACTGTTTTCGAATATGTAATTGGAACATTACGCTATGAGTGTAGATAAAAAGTTTTATATAGTAGGCGAAACTACTAAATTTTATCACCAGACACTTACCAGTATCGCAAACCGTAAAACGAAATGCGTCCTGAATTATTATTATAACAATTCAGAAATAACTCATTTAAACATCATCTTCTACCAGCTAACTACGAGTACTTAATTATACTTTTATTAAATATAATTATAGCTGATTTAATGGTGATTTATAATTTAGAATTAGATTGTTTTAATAATTATAAAACATTCTTTAAGATTACTCATCACCCGACAAATAGATTTTAGTTACAGTACTATATATTTATTTATTTATTTATTTTTGTTTGGGAATGCTTACTTATATGTTATTATTAATTCCCTATCTTCTATATTTTTTATAGTTACTGAATCCGAAAATACTATTTTGGTCTTAAAAAGTTTGCAACCCTAGGTGTGAGCGCCGGGGGGCTGGGTTTGGCCGGTTGCCAAAGCCAGCCCCCCAGCTTTTGCCGGTTGCCAAAGCTGTGCACATGATTCGCACAGGCAGCAATGTGCATGGCGTCTATTGGTGCCCGGTGTCTAGCCGCTGTAAGCGCTCGTACGCGCTGGTCGGTCTGCATGCGTCGCCCCCTACCTGGTTGAGCTCGCATAACTTTCACTTCGCCTCTCATTAGATTTTTCCCGTATAAAAAGGTATGAACGTAATCCTAATTCAGTAAGTTATTTTTCATTTTCATTTCATTCACCAATGAACTCAACAAGATAAGCCTATCGTGTTCGGGCTCTTTGGAATGGTCTTGATGAGTACTGTACCCCTAGGTGATTTTAACTCGAAAGCTATGCGATAAAATATTGTTATAAATTTATTTTTTTATTTGAGAACTTATATATTTTAACCTCCGACGCATACTAGATGCTGGACGGGTGTTATGATGTTTCTATCTGTATGTTTATCTTTACTATAACATAGTAGCTCACGAATGTAGAGCGTCGGTGGCCGAGCGGTTAGAGTATCCGGCTTGTAAGCGAGAGGTACCGGGTACGAATCCCGCTCCGACCAATGACTCTTTTCTGAGTTATATACATTAGTTGAATACTAACCGATGCTCTTACGGTGAGGGAAAACATCGTGATGAAACCTGCACATTTAGGCGATTGGATGTGTTACCGTGATGCAATCTGGTCAGGTTTTTTAGTTTGACTGCACTGAAGGTTGGACGACGCAACCTTTGGCAGGTGCGCAACTGAAAATATGGGTAGGGTAGTGGTAGGGCAGGGTAGGGTAGGGGTAGGGCATGGTAGGGTAGAGTAGGGTACAGGTAGGATAGGATAGAGCAGGGGCAGATCACCACGAGAACGAAGTCGCACCCGGCAGCTAGTTTGGCAATAATTCTAAGTAAAGAAAATGTCAAAGTGCACAATTGCAGATAATTAGAATATAAAATGTATTTCGCAGACAATTCGTAGATGAATGGATTTTGAAGTGGTAATGCTCTGCCCATTAAGAGCGTCGGTAGTCGGGGGGTTGAGTATCCAACGCGTAAGCGAGAGGTACCGGGTTCTAATCCCGCTGCGGCCATGTACCAATGACTCTTTTCTGAGTTATGTACATTAGTTGAATTCTTACGGTGAGGGAAAAAATCGTGATGCAACCTACTGAATTTGTAAACATGATCCAATCTGGTCAGGTTCCCCTGATAGCAGGGTCACGGAGGTCAGATGGCAGGCGCTCCACTGTAATTACCTAATCTGCCAAATCCTGGATCATGGTCCAGGCGGACCCCGGGTCCTCGTGCGCGAGAGCATAACCGGGACATTAACGCCAGGATGATTTTAGTAGCTCACGAATGTATGGACCGATTTCGATTCTATAATTGAAAACTTTTGTAATCGAGATGGTTATTAGCTCTTTTTCATTAAAATCGATTCGGTAGTTTGGGAATATTATAGTTGCAGACTTTGTCTTCGGTTTTCTGACGTTTTTCTCTCGGCCAGGTTATAATTAGCCTCGTGTCACCAATAAGTACTGTGTTTGCGATTTTGCGATCGTAATTATACTAGTTTTCCGCCCGCGTGATTGTACCTATATCTTGCGAGCTTGCGAATGGAGGGGAAAAGAAAGTATATCTATGTCCATTCTCAGACGTTAAACTATCTCCGTACTGAATTTCATCAGAATCGGTGCAGTGGCTTAGCGGTGAAAGCGTCCCAGACAGGAGTTACTTTCGCATTTATAATATTAAACTAGTGAACCCGACGCGACTTAGTTCGCGTACACCTACTTTACTTCTACCTGCCCATTGTTTCTTGCTTTTATACCGTCCTTTTGAATGACTTTATCTATTGTTGAAAACCACTTTAAGCGTGAATATATACATAGGGACAGACGGCGAGAAGCGACTTTATTTATAAAATACAATACAAAATAAGTTTATTTTTCTCAAAAAAGGCAACAATATATAATATTATAAGTTTAGTATAAACAGCATAAATCCTTCTTGAGAGCTGGAGTCTGTGCTAGGTTAAAAAAACCTGTGTTACTGATCTCCAGGCTCCCAACCTCCTGCATTTTTGTATGTAAAAATAGTAGGCATCCCTACTGTGAGCAGGGATTTGTAAACGTCAAAAGCTTTCCTTTGTTACAGGAAATGTGCATCCTAGTCTTAGCTGTAGAAGTAAGCGGCGACCAGCTTAGCGCCATCAATGTGGCAGGCCTCGCCATGTGTCTGCTCGGAATCACCTTCCACATCGTCCACAAGGTGCTCTTTATCAAGTCAGTGGCTGGCACGATGCGGGCCCTCGAAGACGATGACTTCACCAACAAAAGGTGAGATCAGATGTGATGATGCTGTATATTGTTCTACTTTTTAAAAGTTGTTTCCTGCTGTAATTATTTACTTGTGTTTACTAGCTATTTTCAAAATTAAGCTATGATGTTTTCGTTGTTGAAACCATTGAGGTTTCATAGAAGAACTGAGGCGCGCCCTGTGGACATGCTGATACTGTCTTGGAACCCGGTCGGAAAGATAGACTTTCCCCCTTAAAAAGAAGACAGAGCAAAACAAAATAGGCATTGGGTCAATGCCAGAAATCATCGCAACTTTGCCAATAATAAATATGACAAAAGGCTATTGTCGCCACAAGGTCCGATTAATATCACTAGGGTGGCAAACAAACTTACCGCGTAAGCCTATGGACGTTTGCATTACCAGGTGTATTACACACGCGCTGCCGACCCCGTATAAACCTTTTCACAAATCTCCAGGGAGCTCATTCAACAACCTTAGTGTGCGTGGCACAAAGTTCCGAGTGAAAATCGGAGTTCGGATTTCTCTCGGAGTCGAGCTGTAAAAGTTTTGTCTTCATGTTTTATGACTAGCCGTTGCAATCTTGGACATGAATCATCATCACCTTGGCGTAAATATGTCGGTTGTGCTCTCGCGCGGGTGAGGGCCCGGGGTCTGCCTTGACCGTGATCCAGGATTTGGCAGATCAAACAGTCACAGTAGAGCGACTATCATCATCAGCCGAAAGACGCCCACTGCTGGGCATAAGCCTCCCCCAGGGATCTCCACAAAGGTCCTGTACATTCCTCATCCAGCTGGTACCTGCGATCTTTACCAGGTCGTCGGTCCACCTTGTGGGGGGCCTACCCACCTTGCGTCTACTGGTACGCGGTCGCCGCTCGAGAGCTATACTGCCCCATCCGCCGTTTAGAACTCAGTACGACTACAGATTCGAGAAGCTGACCACTCCTTTTGCCAACAGGCCGCGGGTCCCGAAACCGCCGAAGGCCATGAAGTCAGACGGCGACCATCACGAGCCTTTGCTCGACGATGACGTCAAGTGGCACAGCGAAGAGAGCGACGTCGACACCAACGTCGTACTGTTCGAGGTGCTCCAGCGACGCGACGGAAGGTAGGACCACCTTAGCAGCACCATGTGCAGATTCGCCGGATTGACACAGCACAGCTGACGACGTCGGCCTACACCCACAGCCTGCTCCAAGCAACCGTACAATTGTACATATGACTTATTTTTCTAAAGCATACCAGGCCGTGGAGATAGTTAAACAGTGGAGTCTCAGTGAAAGCTGGCGGGGACTGCTTTCGGCGAGCAGAGAGAGAGAGCAAAAATAAAAAATAAAATATATATTTTTGGAAAAACTTCGAGTCTAGAAACCTAATTTATTACAAATTTTACTTAAATTCACCGTCCATATTGGTCTAACTAAAGAGCTTAGCTAGTATGAAATGATACGTGTCGATTTCTTCAGAATTTAACAATTATAAAACAAAAATAATAACGTCACGTGACGCCAATCGGATCTCGAAACCTTCCAGCAGAGACAGGGTTCTCATCAGAAGATCTTGGTCAACCTCGATTCACCAACGCTTTTAGAAGGTACACCTAACATCGGGAGCTCGGATAACTCACTTAACATTCAGTGAAAATTTTGTAAACCACTTGACAATTTAATATGTGTTAATCAGCCTTGAGCTCTCCACTGTTTAAATGATTCCATGTACTAAGGCCGAGCGCCGAAATATTTTTGTAACTTTACTGTCGTTATTTCAGCAATTGAATCGACGGCTGTACTTCTAGGCTAGACTAGGAGGGATGGAGACAACGCATTTCTTTGACATTCCTTTTTGAAATTTCAATGCGTTATTTTATGACTTTCTAAAAGTTGTTTCCTGATGTAATATTTAACTTGTGTTTACTAGCTATTTTCAAAATTAAGCTATGAAGTTTTCGTTGTTTGTCGTGGCCTTCAGTGGTAAGATGAAACATCACACACCGACACTACGTTCGGCTGCTCAGAACGTGAAATTGCTTACGAAGATGTAACATATAAGTTTTAATCATTGATGGAATTTGCGCACAAAAGCTTTGTAGGATATATTGAATATTATGTGTAATTTATTGATAATTTATTAAAGCGATTTAGGGGTAATTTATTAAAGCGAAGCCATTTGGGAACACAGAAAAATACAAGCACAATTTGGGACGTAGATTATTAAACATCGACGATGCTTAGTTTCAAAGATCGAACTCTAAGATACTGTCGAGCAAATGGCATGCCACCTGTGGAGTCTTCGAGCCGGTGCCGCCCCGTTTCCCTCATAAAGCCCACTCCATGCGGGGGCGTAACAGGGGGGCGGCTACCCTGACCGAACCCTCCCAAAGCGATTGAGACTCGTAAACTTTACCCGGCTCTTCTTACGTGGATTATTGGTGAAGTTACAGTTCTGCACGGCGAAAATAGCGGGAACTGGAATGTTTCCTTTCATTTACACTTTGAAGTAATGAGGCATCACTCAATCCAGCATTTCGTGTCCATTTTAAACCATTGTCGTGAAGAAGTTGTAATGCCACATTGATGCCAAGTAATAAGAAATATCAAGCAAGGCACTGCCAAATATTAGCAAAACTTTTCTGCATTGCTGCTTTTTCTTTGCGTCACAAATTCCGATTCTCTTAAAACTTAGCAAGGTCAAATTTTATTTATCTATTTTAGTCTATTATTGACATTCCAAAAAGTTTAATTAACTTGACGATGCATTTTATTTTTTCGATTAATATATTTAGATAGTTACTATTCTTGGCATCAAATTATATAGCTCAAAAGTAAGCAAGGCTTACAATGGATGCGAGATAGCTAATATACCACATAATTACTTTTTTTTGGATATTAAGCTGCAGAGAACCGGGCTCCTCTGGTATACACAGGTGTATCCTAGGCGATCCTCTTTCTCTGCAGCTTACTGTACAAACAGACGGCCCCGGAAAATAAATAAATTAACTTCCCGATGCATTTATTTTCAATTAATATTGTTAGGTAGTAATATTTTTGGGTTCAAATCATATAGCTCCAAAATCAGCACAGCTTACAATGGATGCGAGATAGCTTATATACAACATAAATACTTTTTTTTTGGACAGTTAGCTGCTGTGTAATATGGGTCATCTAGCATACATAGATGTATACTAGCTGAGCCATTCACACTGCAGCTGACTGTACAAACACAGGGCCCGGAACGGACTTTAAAATTTACCACATAATTTTCTGGCCGGCAAGGCATTGAACCTGATACCTCTGCGCTGCTGTGGAGACATGGAATTTATTTGAATTAAAATAAAAAAATTTAGCTCTATACTGAAGTTCAACATTCCATTTTAAACAAGCAATATTACCTTCTGAGCAGCAGTCGTTCGGCCTGTATAGGTTTATTTCTTTTGTTTAATTATTAAAACATAATTAGGTTTTGTTGTTTTGTACAATATTTTAATTTTGCAATAAAATGCATTTGCTTTATTTTATTTTGGTGTATATACGTAGTAAGTTTAATTTTTTATTTAAGTTCAATTTTATGTTAAGGAACTTGAGTTTCTTTATTTATTATTGTTAATAAATTGATTTTATTTTATTTTTTGGTTTGATTTTAGTTTCTCTTTCTCCTTTTTAGTATTTGAATTATTTTGTTTTTAATCGGTGCTGGCAACTCATTAACACAATCTAGAGGAAGCAAAGCTTACAATGGATGCGAGATAGCTAATATACCACATAAATACTTTTTTTGGACAGTTAGCTGCAGTGTAGCATGAGTCATCTAGCATACATTGATGAATGCTAGGTGATCCATTCACACTGCAGCTGACTGTACAAACTCACGGCCCCTTAACGGAATTTAAAATTTACCACATTTTCTTATTTGTCTAACTTAAACAATTCTGTGAAAAAAGAAAAATTACCAGTTAAATCCAGTTCACAGTAATAAGAGTTCCCCTCCTTCTTTTAATGAGTACAACTCCGCGTCACATTGCGCCTCGCATACATCGAAGGGAATTATTCACTGGCTCATACAAAAATATCGTACCATACATCACACATAAAAATGGCCACTCTTTTCTAGAATTAGGATGTGTACGTTATATGGTGACAAACAAAAGTGAAATTAATGTTATCTATATATTAATGTCAATTATGAGATTAATGAAATCAAATGTTTAGTTTCTTGTGATTACAAATCATGGCATATCTGTAACCATCTGTAAATTAATTAAATATTGGCTGTTAACCTCCAAAATGGAATATAATATGTAAAGTGGTCTATAGCCTTGAGAAGTAGGTACTCGTGACTGATCTTATATGGTAACTAAAAATAAGGCGCGGTAAAAGCTTGTTCTGAAATTTCTTTTTTTTATTAGGAACTTATTGAGTTTTAAAGCGCCGAAATATGAACTTTATTTAGCTTTCCCTCTCTTGCTCTGCCTTCTATTGATTTATGAACATTTCCAAGCCTCAAGAGCGTTTTCTAAAGGATTCACTTTGAGTTTTGCCATATATATTGCCAAAAATATTAACATTAATATTAAATAAAAATACTATATAAACTCATCTGATAATATTAGGTAGATATTATAGATTCTTTACTATCTTTACCCATTTACCAAAGCTATTGTAGTTAAATAAATAAATTCTTATTCTTATTCTAGCTTATATTAATACTTTCAACGTGTATGTAAAACATTATAACTTGTAAGTAGGTTCGTAAGTAGATTTGTAAGGGGCAACCAATTTTTATATAAAAAACAAAAGACAAAAAAATATATAAATAAATAGTAAAAATTACTTAAGTATACAATAATAATAAAATAATCATTATGTCCCGGTTATGCTTTCGTGTACGAGGGCAAGGGGTCCGCGTTGACCATTATCGCAAGATTAGGACAGTTCAGGTAATGATCTGACGTCTGTAACCCTGTTGGATCATGGTTACCCATTCAGTCCCCTGATGTTCCCTCACCGTAAGACGTAAGAGCAATAGTAAGAATTACTTATACGCGCAATGACTCTGCAATCCCCTGATGATGTCTCTCAATTTAGGCGACTTAATCGACAGATCTCCAAGTCTCTGACTCGCGATATACGCCGCTTCAATACTATCAACATTGAGGCGGCGATCGAGCGGAATAAAGGCTCTAAAGTCTTTGCGAGAGATCTGTCGATTGGACAGAGCCAGTTGACAAGACTGAAAACGGATGACGGCAGAGTTGTTTCGACCAAGTCCGAGGTTTTGAGGGAAGTCGAGAGGTTCTATGGACAGTTATACACGACAACACGGGCACCTGTTACCAGTATGGCAAAAGACCCCAGAGCCAAGTTGACCCGACACTACACCGAAGATATCCCGGACATCAGCCTGTACGAGATTAGTATGGCTCTCAAACAGCTCAAGAACAACAAGGCGCCGGGTGATGATGGAATTACGGCTGAGCTTCTGAAAGCTGGTGGCAAACCTGTGCTTAAGACCCTTCAGAAGCTGTTCAATTCCGTCATCCTCGAGGGAAAAACGCCGGAAACATGGCACAGAAGTATGGTGATATTGTTCTTCAAGAAAGGTGATAAGGCTCTCTTGAAGAACTTCAGACCAATATCGCTGCTGACCCATGTGTATAAGCTGTTTTCGAGAGTCATTACGAATCGTCTCGCACGCAGGTTTGATGACTTCCAGCCTCCCGAACAAGCCGGATTCCGAAAAGGTTTTAGTACCATAGACCACATTCATACGCTGCGGCAGGTTATACAGAAAACCGAAGAGTATAACCGGCCATTATGCTTGGCGTTTGTGGACTATGAGAAAGCCTTCGATTCGATCGAAACTTGGGCGGTGCTCCAGTCTCTACAGCGGTGCCAAATTGACTATCGATATATCGAAGCACTGAAGGGTTTGTACGAAAACGCCACTATGTCAGTTCGTCTCCAGGATAAGAGCACAGAACCTATCCAGCTGCAGCGGGGTGTTAGACAAGGTGATGTCATATCACCGAAGTTGTTCACTGCTGCACTGGAGGATATCTTTAGGCTTATGGACTGGGACGGACTTGGCATCAATATTAACGGCGAGTACCTTACTCACCTCAGATTTGCTGACGATATCGTAGTCATGGCTGAAACCCTGGAAGACTTGGGCAAAATGCTCGATGACCTCTGTAGTGCCTCTCAACAAGTAGGTCTTAAAATGAACATGGACAAGACGAAAATTATGTCGAATGTCCATGTTGTGCCTACTCCAGTGACCGTTGGAGGCATTCCACTTGAAGTTGTTGACGACTATTCATACCTAGGACAAATAGTTCAGTTAGGTAGGTCCAACTTCGAGAAAGAGGTCAATCGACGAATCCGACTCGGTTGGGCAGCATTCGGGAAGCTACGCCATATATTTTCGTCCCAATTACCGCAGTGTCTCAAAACGAAGGTCTTTGACCAATGTGTGTTGCCAGTGATGACATACGGAACCGAAACGTGGCCGCTCACTGTGGGCCTTATAAGAAAGCTCACTGTTACCCAAAGGGCAATGGAAAGAGCTATGCTCGGAGTCTCTTTGCGCGATCGAATCAGAAATGAGGAGATCCGCAAGCGAACCAAGGTCACCGACATAGCTCTAAAGATTGCCAGACTGAAGTGGCAGTGGGCAGGGCACATAGCTCGAAGAACAGATGGCCGATGGGGCAGTAAAGTTCTCGAGTGGCGGCCACGTGCCGGAAGACGCAGCGTGGGTAGGCCTTCCACAAGGTGGACTGATGACCTGGTAAGGATCGCAGGTACCAGCTGGATGCGAAAAGCACAGGACCGGCCTTTGTGGAGATCTCTGGGGGAGGCCTATGCCCAGCAGTGGGCGTCTTCTGGCTGATATGATGATGATGATGATGACTTATACTGATATAATTAGGTATATGCAAATTGTTATTCCTCTTTCAAATCGCCCCATTCATATATTCTTCTGGACCTCTGTTTTATTCTGATCACGTCGATCGAAGCCATCCACCAAGATTCAAACCGTCGATGCTTTCCCGCACGTGTATAGACAATAATATTATATGTAAGTAGGTTCGTAAAGTAAGTTGTAAGTCCCAACCAATTTTTATAAAAAAAAAACAAATGACAAAAAAAATATAAAAAGAATATAAACAGTAAAAAACACTTAGATAATAATAATAAAATAATCGCTCAACATTTAATTATTAACCATATAATATAATTACAAAGTCAGCTCAATGTAAATAAGATGATTAATGGCAAGTAACATTTTATTCAGCGTATAAAATAATTTGTAGGTAGGTTTAACTTTTACATAAAAAAAATAACAAAAACAACAAAAATAGAAGGAATGGTTAGGAATAAGAAGTTAATTTTTTTTATTGAGACATGTAGAAAATATTGTAATTTTCTTCTTTCAAAATCTTTAATTTGTTAATCTTATATCTAAGGTTAAGTTAGTTGCACGGATGCCGTTCAAGCCGTCTCATTCTATTGGGCCCTTTGATCCATTCGAATCACGATAGGGCTTCCTGAATGTACATAGTGTAGCAAATAGAGACACACTTTACCCAAAGTTTAATCAATAATTATCGTGGTTGGCGTAGACATGAAAAAACTAACATTACATGAAAAATACAATAGATAGAAGTAAATATAAAATCTGTTGTTATGCTAGTGTATGTATAATAAGGCAAATGTACGAGTACTTCTGTTATCTTAGTGTAGGTTTAATTAGTTGGACGAAAGATTCTGTGAAGGTGTTAATGTTCCTAATCCGTTAATTTAGGGTGTCAAGCTGCTAGCGTTTGTGTTAGGTTAGGTTAGCGTTAACGAGGTTGCATTTAGAAAAATGCTTACTTACGGGGTTGGTAAAGAACGATTAAATTTAAGGAAATTGTACGATTTATTATCACTTCGTGTAAACATTAAGTAAGGAGGTAGACTTGTTGCAGAAAAAAAGAAAATTAACAAAAAAAAAAATGTAGTCAAGTAAGTAGGTAGATAGTGCGTGGCCTTATATAATGTTGAAACTAATTTTCGAGTCTAGTATCTGCCAAATAATTGAAGAAATTGTTAGTGTGTTTTATTATTAGGTATTGATTGTGGTGTATGGTTCGGTCAAGTTGTTAATGCTCGCGTGAAGTTCTTATGGTTAGGTTAGGTTAGGTTAGGTTAGGTTAGTCCTATATGACAAACTGCTAGTGTTTGTGTTAGGTCCATTTAGATTTCAGGACGTCCCTAACGAAGTAGCTTGTAGAAAAATGAAAATATAACCAGTCCACTACACTGCCACTGTGAATATTGAGTAGTCTTTTTAAGGAAAATGAAATAAAATGAAAAAAAAAAGTAGAAAAAGCAATCTTTATGAGTAGGTATCTTTCTAATAGGTAATTGGGGAAGTACCTAGTTCTTACAGTTATAATGACATTGAGTTAGAGGAAAAAAAAAGAAAAAAAAGTTGTCATTGTTATTGTATTGTTAGGTACTTATAATTTGTAGTTTACTTTATTTTTAGTTACTATTATAGGCATTGTAAATATGCTAGCGTTTTAGTATCTAGGGTGTCCTCAGCGAGGCAGGTTTCATATTTTTATGTAGAAAAATCATCGCTAAGGTACTTACTTAGAGATAAGAAAAGGGAAAACTAGGATACCTAACCTACTCTTCGTGTAAGTTACGTTTGGATTTGCACTCGACCTTGTAGATTGAACAGGCAAAGTATAATAATATTACCAAAGTTGATGGCTAAATAACCCCAGAATCGCCAGAAATTTTATATATATCTACCGTTATTATATTCATAATATGTACATCATAAATATATATTAATTTACTGCAAAATCGATGTGGTATACTAGATATTTTGTTTATAAATGATACAATCTCCATACAAAAAATCAATTGCTCTTCGTTAATCTCGCTATAACTCGAAAACGGCTGGACCGAATTGAATAATACTTCTTTTGTTTTGTTAGTTATAGTACAGGGGTGGTTCGTACGAAAGAAAAATAAAGGTAGATAGGGGTAAAATAGCCTACTACTTTACGAGTTTAAACAATCCCAATATTATAGCGAACAAAACAAGAATTATTCAAATCGGTCCAGCCGTTTTCGAGTTATAGCGAGACTAACGCAATGCAATTCATTTTTATGTAAAGGATATATAAATGTTATGGATAGAATAAAAATGTTATTACATGGTTTAAGAGGCTGATTTTTTAAAGACATAATGAATTTACTATATGAACCCATTTTTATTAATTTCGTTGCTGACGATTCTGGGTTTTTTTGTCTATGAATTTTTAGCCATTGCCCTTTTAACTCTGTATTACTAATAGTTTTCGAGTCAAATCCTAAACAGACAGACGGACGGACTATAAGTGTTATTTGTTACTATGCCCGGAAATAAGTATAAATATGCAAGTACTCGATATAGTGCGAATTTATCTTAAATAAATGACATGCAACTATGCTGCCCTCATCGTATAAATAAATCACATTTTTAAATCAATATGTAGATTATTTACCTACATGTTGAGTATCCATGTCTGTAGATTTTTATATAAAAAAAAAACAGCAAAAAAGAAGTAGGCACATACTTACCTACCACCTTGTACAGCACCATTGGACGATAACTAATGTCGTTACGTAAGTAGTTATTGGAAAGAGCGTTGAACATTACCACCTAAAATAATTTTGGCTAAAAGAGCTTCCAAATAAAAAAAAACGCATTGCAATTGGTGCATCCGTTCGGGAGCGACAGATAGACAGTTACATGCGTTAAACTTACACCTCGTTCTTTCTACACATTACATATTATAACATACTTACTGATTCGGCAAATGTACGAGTGCCTACTTCCACAATAGTATTAGGTTTAGCTAATAAGGCCGTCAGTTCAAACCGTCCATTACATTTATACGAAGCTCGTTAGGCGCGAAGTTAAGCGACAACATAATTAAACTAGGTAATATAGTTACATCTTTTTAGTAACTAGATAAGTGTTAGGCGAACATTTGGTATTCAATACGCAACGTGAAATGTGTTTCGTTAAACAACTATATTGAATCTTTCGTCAGAATTTATTCGGAGCTCCATTACATCCATTACAGTAAATTATAATGATTGAAAATTACACTCTGAAAACTAAAAAATATTACACTCTGAAAACTAAAAAATAAAATGAATCTCTACACGTACTCTGTTTTAGTGAAACGGTAAAGGAAAAGAAAAGGGAAAAGAAATCCCTAAAATGTTCTGCGTTTTTTCCACGTTTCCTTTCGTTTAAAAGTCATGAAAAATCATTTCATTAACACATAACATGGATATCGCAGTTATGTTTGCAATGATTGCCTGAAATTATAAATTTGGGGTTTGAACATCGAATTAGTTTAATGTGGAAATTGCATGATTTATTAATGTAGGTAGGTACCTACTAAGGTAGTAATAATGTTCCGTGTATAAAATCATGTGTACATGGTTTTACACGTGGTAGGTTTGACTTTCATAACAAAACAAATGAAATACAAAAATTACAAAAATAGTACGACTGATAGGAATAACAAATCAAGGGATTTTTATTGTTACGTTTGTTGACGAGTAACCCGATGTTTCGACGCAGTTGCATTCATCATTGTCAGGGAACGACTGGGGAGCTGCGAGCGCCGGACCGTGTTGGTTAGCGATAAAGTCGATCTACCCGCTTTCGCAAAATTTATCTGCTACTACCGGAACTCGTACTCACTTACACGTACACGAGTTCAGCCGCTTTATCGGCTAACCAACCCGTCCGGAGCGGAGTTCAATGTCTTACTCAGCATATTACGTTACGAGAAGCGCTTATAAATTAGCTACTTACCTACAAATTCTTTCAAACGAAAAATAGTAAAAAGTGGCTGATGAAGCTGGAATGTTAATTGGATTTAAAAATAGGGTTCGTTAAAAATAGGATCGTTTATTTAAAAAAAATGGAATATAACATTTAAATTTTAAGTAAGTAGGTAGATTTTTTACATAAAATATCAAAATTAACAAAAAAATATGTAGTCAATTACACCTTACACTATTTAAATTATACTGAAAATGAAAGTAATCTATACAAGTGCACTGCCTGAACCATAATTGTAGAACTTGTTACTGTTATGATTCCGTAAAGTTGTTGCAGTATGGTTAGGTATATGCGTTTGTGTTAGGTTAATTTAGGTTTAAGGGCGCCCTCAACGTGGTAACATGTGGAAAAATCATAGTAAGTAAAGAAAAATAAAAAATTAACTAAACCACATCACTCCTACTGTATGAAAATGTTTGATATTTAGCTTCGTTGCAAATATAAGCAGACTTTTTACGGAAAGGTCATAAAATAATAACAAAAATATGTAGTTATACTCAAATAAGAAGTAATTTAAATTCTCTTGGAATTGAAACTAATCTATTCGAGTACCCGCCTCATAATTTAAGAACTTGTTACTGTTATGAATCTGTGAAGTTGTTACAGATGTTGAAAGACTAAAATTCAACGAAAGCATACACTGCCACTGTACGAACATTGATGATGTACATATTGAGTGGAATTTTTACGGAAAATATCATAAAATAACAACAAAAATATATAAGTAGGTAATAGAGATAAGAAAAGTGAAAACTAGGACACCCACTGTCCTTGCAAGTTCCATAAGTAGATAGAATAGGCAAAGTATCAAAGGAGACTGGGTACAGTATTTACGTTTAGCACCCTCTACATCCTTATAGAGAAGGGCAATAAAATCAGTCCGGCAGTTCTATTAATTTTTGATTTTTTTTTTAATTTTTTCTAAAAAAACAGTCATTTTTTTTGTATGGAAAATGCCCTGTACTATGAACCAATGTACAAATATGCAACCGAGGCACCTTAACCCATAGGTCATCACCATAACGCTGCTGGTTCATAGACCACTTTTGCCCAGTCTCCTTTTAGCTTTGTAGTATCAACAGTTTCCGAGTTAAATCCCGAATAAAAAGACAGACTAAGGGTTCCTTGTCACGAAATATTAAAAGCTAAAAAAAATTTCATAAAAAAAAATATAGAATTTAAATAAATAGACACGTACTTGTGCTACTTTTATCATGTAATGGAAACACACTGCAAAAAAAAAAAAGAAAAAAAAAATTATATGTAGTCAAGTACGAGTAAGTAGGTAGGATAGTACGTGCCTTACATAATATTCAAATTCTCCTGAAATTGAAACCGATCTATACGAGTCCAGTACCTGTAAAACTAGTAAGTAGATAGACTTTTTCATAAAATATGAAATTACCAACATAAATATCTAGTCTAGTAAGTAGGTAAATATTCAAACACTCGTGTGTAGGTAAAGAAAGATTAAAATTTAATAAAAACACATTACATCCATGTACGAAAGTTGAGCTTCGTTGTAAATAAAGAGTAGACGTTTAACGAAAAATATTATAAAATAACACTAAATATATGTATACTTTTATTAGTAGGTAATAGAGATCGTCTAAATGAATAAAGCACACTTAAAATAAAGTTTACTTATAACAGTCTTATAAAATATATGTAGGGTGAGATGTCGAACAGGGAACCAGTAATACACAGTTAGACACCATTAGTATCTCCAAAACCCACCCCCACCCAACCCAATGGTCCACTGTGTTTAACCTCAAGATTCTGATTTTCTTAATTATTTTACCTTAAATATCCATATAAATCAGCAACCGGTTATTTTTTTAGAGTTACTCGAAGAAAAAATACGGGTAGGCAGTATCAGGCTACTGCCGTCAGTCTTCGTCAATCAGTACATCAATTGACTACCCGGCGCGTCTTGGTTCGCGTGGTTTCAATTTAATGAACTCACTCCTACACGTACCCTACCCTACCCCTATCCGTGCTCTCACCGTACCCAACCCGTTCCAAACCCCCCTTAATCCACTAAGATCCACTGCCAGGCTCCACCAGTGGATCGAATCCCTACCCCTTCCCGTACTATTTTCTACATAGATTTTTATATATAACCCCCACCTTACCAAACCATCACTGTCGGTAGATGCGTAAAATAGATCTCAAAAACGCTTGTGTAGCTAGATGATACTTAATTTTTATACAACTTAAAAATATATCTTTAATGAATTAAATTAGAAAATAGGTTAAGTTATGTTGTTATTGATTTAGAGTCTTCAGAGCTACTTTGGTAAGTAAAACTAATAGCTTACACAGTTATAAAAAACGTATTATTATCTAACTTCTCTACTATGCTAATAAATACAAAGAGGACACATTAATAATAGTGATCTTATTCGTCAGGTTCACTGTGTACTTCCCGGTTTACTGTAGACCAACCCCCTGGTTCAATGTGTTCCAAGATGTGGACACAATGAGTCACTTCCCATCTTTTAAAAATCTGCATTACTATTTTTTCTCTAACTCTTTTTCTATAAACTTATATCTAAAATGAGAGTCAGATATATTACGCAATGACTGGACTACAAAACATTTCATTATATTGAAAAACTTATGAGTTATGATTGTGTAACTTTTTGTGGGTCACTGTTCGACACATCACCCTAGTCAATGAAGTAAGTAGATAGTACGTTCACTTATAATATTCAAAATCTCCTGCAATAAAACTTATATTTACGAGTACCTGTTCCATTATTGTCATATCGTGCTTTCATGTCACCTCACAACTGGACACCAACCTGACTCTGACGATTATGACTTATCCCTTTGTGTCCTCTGATACAATAAATAAATATAAATGCTGGGTGGATTGGAGATTTTAAAAGATGTCTTCGGCTGCTCCAAACGGAACCTTGCGGATATCATGAGCCAGTGGCTGGGGCGAGGTTCACTCTCCCAATTCCCTATTTTTTTTAAATAATAAGGAGAGTCCCTAAATCCCTCTCGTTTCATTATTCCCTTTGAACAACAACAGCTATTTTATAACTAAATGAATCCGTTGTTTATCTACCACCTTGTAGCCATTTATCTTCCAACTTTAAAAGTCTTGGGCTAACATACTTACCGTCACGAGTGCCAATCGGTTCTCGAGACAGTTCAACAGGCGCGGGGATCCCAGTGAGACCTTGATATACCTTTCCGTGCCAAACGGTATCTATTAGAAACAAAACATATTGCTTGAAAAAATTATTACTTGGTGTAAAAATTAAGCAATATTAAGTAAGTAGGTAGACTTTTTGCAGAAAATATCAAAATTAATGAAGAAAATTTATATAGTCAAGTAAGTAGGTAGGATAGTACGTGCCCTACATAATATTCAAATTCTCCTGAAATTGAAACTAATTTAGACGAGTCCAGTACCTGTAAAACTAGTAAGTAGATAGACTTTTTCATAAAATATAAAATAAACAACATAAATATCTAGTTTAGTAAGTAGGTAAATATTCAAACACTCGTATGTAGGTAAAGAAAAATTAAAATTTAACAAACACACATCACATCCATGTACGAAAGTTGAGCTTCGTTGTAAATATAGAGTAGACGTTTAACGAAAAATATTATAAAATAACACTAAATATATGTATACTTTTATTAGTAGGTAATAGAGATCGTCTAAATGAATAAAGCACACTTAAAATAAAGTTTACTTATAACAGTCTTATAAAAAATATGTAGGGTGAGATGTCGAACAGGGAACCAGTAGTACACAGTTAGACACCATTAGTATCTCCAAAACCCAACCTAACCCAACCCAATGGTCCACTGTGTTTAACCTCAAGATTCTGATTTTCTTAATTATTTTACCTTAAATATCCATATAGTAAATCAGCAACCGGTTATTTTTTTAGAGTTACTTGAAGAAAAAATACGGGTAGGCAGTATCAGGCTACTGCCGTCAGTCTTGGTGAATCAGTACATCAATTGGCTACCCGGCGCGTCTTGGTTCGCGTGGTTTCAATTTAAAGAACTCTACCTCTAACTCACTCCTACACGTACCCTACCCTACCCCTATCCGTGCTCTAACCGTACCCAACCCGTACCAAACCCCCCCTCAATCCACTAAGATCCACTGCCAGGCTCCACCAGTGGATCAAATCCCTACCCCTTCCCGTACTATTTTCTACCTAGATTTTTATATAGAACCCCTACCTTACCAAACCATCACTGTCGGTAGATGCGTAAAATAGACCTCAAAAACTCTTGTGTAGCTAGATGATTATTTATTTTTATACAACTTAAAAATATATCTTTAATGAATGAAATTAGAAAATAGGTTAAGTTATGTTGTTATTGATTTTGAGTCTTCACAGCTACTTTGGTAAGTAAAACTAATAGCTTACACATTTATAAAGAATGTATTATTATCTAACTTCTCTACTATGCTAATAAGTACAAAGAGGACACATTAATAATAGTGATCTTATTCGTCAGGCTCACTGTGTACTTCCCGGTTTACTGTAGACCAACCCCCTGGTTCAAAGTGTTCCAAGATGTGGACACATTGAGTCACTTCCCATCTTTAAAAAATCTGCATTACTATTTTTTCTCTAACTCTTTTTCTGTAAACTTATGTCTAAAATGAGAGTCAGATATATTACGCAATGACTGGACTAAAAAACATTTCATTATATTGAAAAACTTATGAGTTATGATTGTGTAACTTTTTGTGGGTCACTGTTCGACACATCACCCTAGTCAATGAAGTAAGTAGATAGTACGTTCACTTATAATATTCAAAATCTCCTGCAATAAAACTTATATTTACGAGTACCTGTTCCATTATTGTCATATCGTGCTCTCATGTCACTTCACAACTGGACACCAACCTGACTCTGACGATTATGACTTATCCCTTTGTGTCCTCTGATTCAATAAATAAAAATAAATGCTGGGTGGATTGGAGATTTTAAAAGATGTCTTCGGCTGCTCCAAACGGAACCTTGCGGATATCATGAGCCAGTGGCTGGGGCGAGGTTCACTCTCCCAATTCCCTATTTTTTTTAAATAATAAGGAGAGTCCCTAAATCCCTCTCGTTTCATTATTCCCTTTGAACAACAACAGCTATTTTATAACTAAATGAATCCGTTGTTTATCTACCACCTTGTAGCCATTTATCTTCCAACTTTAAAAGTCTTGGGCTAACATACTTACCGTCACGAGTGCCAATCGGTTCTCGAGACAGTTCAACAGGCGCGGGGATCCCAGTGAGACCTTGATATACCTTTCCGTGCCAAACGGTATCTATTAGAAACAAAACATATTGCTTGAAAAAATTATTACTTGGTGTAAAAATTAAGCAATATTAAGTAAGTAGGTAGACTTTTTGCAGAAAATATCAAAATTAATGAAGAAAATTTATATAGTCAAGTAAGTAGGTAGGATAGTACGTGCCCTACATAATATTCAAATTCTCCTGAAATTGAAACTAATTTATACGAGTCCAGTACCTGTAAAACTAGTAAGTAGATAGACTTTTTCATAAAATATAAAATAAACAACATAAATATCTAGTCTAGTAAGTAGGTAAATATTCAAACACTCGTATGTAGGTAAAGAAAAAGTAAAATTTAACAAACACACATCACATCCATGTACGAAAGTTGAGCTTCGTTGTAAATAAAGAGTAGACGTTTAACGAAAAATATTATAAAATAACACTAAATATATGTATACTTTTATTAGTAGGTAATAGAGATCGTCTAAATTAATAAAGTACTCCTTTTAATAAAGTATGCTTATAAAAGTCCGTAGATTTTTAATAAAAAGAAACTCAAAAAAATTTTTGTTAGGTTGTACGATAACTGATGTCGTTAGGGAAGTAGTTCTTGGAAATATAGGTAGATATGTACTCTGTTAAGTCGCGCTACGAGACCTGTTATTCCTATTAGTTAGGTTTACCAAAAATATAAATTATTGTAAGCATACAACCTTTTTACCTCCATGGTGTTATTATACGAGATTGTAATAAGATTTAGAGTCTTAATTTTAGACGAATGCCAATATTCGTCCGCCTCCTTATTGATATAACTACCTAGAAACACACAGTTGCGAGGCAGTTGAGTGTGCCAGTCGGTTCCCGAAACTGTTTACCTAGTCGCTGGTCCTAAGCGGAAGACCTTTATCAACCTCACCGAGCCAAACAGTAGATACCTATTTCAAACAAAACAATGGCAAGAAAAAAAAAAATTACGTCGAAATATCAAAATTAACAACAAGAATATGTAGTCAAATAAGGAGGTAGCTAGTACACAATATTCAAATTTTCCTGAAATTGAAACTAATCTATACAAGTAGATACCTGGCTCATAGTTGTAGAACTTGATGATGATATGATATATGCGTTTGTGTTAGGTTCATGTACATTTAAGAGCGTCCTCAACGTAGTCGCATGTAGAAAAATCCTCGCTTACTTATTTAACATTCGTGGGTAGGTAAAGTAAAATGAAAATTAACGAAACCACGTCACTGACACCTTACGATAAATGTTGATGTCTATCTCCGATGTAAATATTAAGTAGATTTTTTACGGAAAATATTACAAAATGATAAAAAAATATGTAGTCAAATAAGTAGGTAGTATAGGTGGTCCCATTCAATATTGAAATTCTCCAGAAAAAAATAATATATTTGAGTAGGTATTTTCCTAATAAGTAAATGGGGGAGTACCCTAGTTATTACCGTTATACTGTTATAGGCATTGTGAAGAGGTTAGAGTTTTCGTATTCAGGGCGCCCTCAACCAGGCAGCTTTCGTGTTTTCGTGGAGAAAACTCATAACTTATGTACTTAATAAGAGATAGGAAAAGGAAAAACTAGGATACCTTTCATCAAGTGGTACGTCTCTGTCAAGCCTGAGGAGTCCGCCCGGGTGAGTACCACCGCCTTATCTATTTCTGCCGCCAAGCAGCAATGCTTGCATTGTTGTGTTCTGGTTTGAAGGATAAGGTAGCCAGCGCAATTACAGGCATGAGGCATTTCATCTTTGTCCTCACATAGTGCAGGAAAAATAGACAATGACCTGGATATTTGAAATAACAAGCTGAAAATTTGTGGAAATGTATAGTGTCCTGATTGATATCAAAACACCCCAAAAAATATATCCTGGGAAAAATGCGAAATTTAAGAAAACCCTTCGCTATATTGAATTTTTCGACTTTTACGCATGGCGACTGAAAGGAGTGTTCGATTTTACTCGTTTTTATTTAAAATACCTTAATTCAGGCTGCTTTATCTATAAAAATCAACGATTTTACTTAAATTTTAGTCCTTGAGAAAAAACAATACCGACTATAAAAATCCAACAAATGAATTTTGTTCTAAACTTATCTTTTATTCGACGGGTTACAATTCTAGCGGCATTTTAGGTAACATTTGGCCAACCGTGTTTTTTTACTAATTCGGATCTGTTGAATATGAATTTCAATATTGGCACACCCCCTGAAGGGCATCAAATATACTCGAAATCCTACAAATATACGGATTATCTAAACGGTTTTTTCTAAAGTACTCAAATTGACATCGTGGTGTGTGGTGCCGCCACCCCAAGGAATAGCACCACCCCAGCTCTTCCCGTGGGTGTCGTAAGAGGCGACTAAGGGACAGCAGACAACGTGACACAGCCTGAATTAAGGTATTTAAAAACAACGAGTAAAATCAGACGCTCGGTTCAGTGGCTGCGATTAAAAGTCGAAATAGCCAATATGGAGGCGGGTTTTTAAAATTTATTGGTTTTCCCCAGTATAGATTTTTTGGGACTTTTGGTATATCAATCTGGACACTATTCCCTATATTTGCACAAATTTTCAGCTCGTTATTTTAAATGTCCGGGCTTGGACTAATTTTTGTCTAATTTTCCTGTGTTACACAGTGACAACGCACCTGCGGTTTTGCATTTTTGCTGGCTGAGCGTTAGATGTAGGAATCGTAGATGTTATAGGCGACAGTTACCACTTACCATCAGGTTGGCTTTCTGCTCGGTTGTCACTGAGTAGCATAAAAAAAATACAAAACCTACTCTCCGTGCAATTTCCGTTTGGATTTGCACTCTACCTTTTAGATAGAACAGGCAAAGTATAACGTACCAAATTTTAGCTCTGTAGTACTAATTAGTTTCGGAATTAAATCCCGAATAAATATAATAAATATAAAATAAACTTATACAATACTATACATACTAACAGGTAATGGTCCTTGACACGCTTTTTAAAAGTCTGTAGTGAGCTATATTATAAGTCGGTAAGATTTTTTTCGTTACGTGTAGATTTTTAATAAAAAAAAACAAATTCGGAAAAAAAATGTATGCAGGTTGTACCTACGATAACTGATGTCGTTAAGTAAGTTGTTTTTGGTAATTTAGGTACATACTCTAGTTAAGCGCGCGTTCTAATACGTTGACCCCGTGTTAGTTAGGTACTGTGTCTTTGTGGCAGGTGTGTTAAGCAATAATGTGTAGATTATTTACATGTTGTGTATGGGTACTTATAAAAGTCTGTAGATTT
Organism: Blastobasis adustella; assembly: GCA_907269095.1. Lineage (NCBI taxonomy): Eukaryota > Metazoa > Arthropoda > Insecta > Lepidoptera > Blastobasidae > Blastobasis > Blastobasis adustella. The sequence continues at coordinate 31,883,317 of OU026114.1, read as the reverse complement.
TTAATGAAACAAAAAACAAAAAAAGTGTAAGTATATTGTACGATAACTAATGTGGTTAGGTAAGTAATTTTTTGAAATTTAGGTATATACTCTATTGAAGCGCGCGTTCAAATTAGTGTTACCCATGTTAGTTAGGTAGGTACTGTCTCATTTTACTATGATTATATTTATGAAATTTAAAAGCATATTTCGGCAAATTAACATTTTTACCATTTTACCACAGATATTCTAATTATCGAGGGATTACGTTGAGTATAGGCGTACATCATATGTGCTGTGAATTATAATGTTTTAAATAATAGTTCCAAGGGTCCAACACCCCTGACCTTTTGTTAACTGTGTCCAACATACGCCAGCGCTTGTGTGCGTTGTGGGCATTGATCTACTACTGACCTAGTAGATCAATGGTTGTGGGCATCGCTGGAGCCTGCGCAATAAGCCAAGCCTGGTGAAATATTTATATATGCATTTTTGACAAATTATTGTCATAACGCCACGCTGCCGTCGCCGTAGCAACGAAGGAACTATATTAAGCCGTAGCAACTATATTAAGTCAGTTTCTGCGCGCGCAGTGTAAAATGCGGAGCAAACTTGGCGCTTCAGCGTTGCACGCAGGCGCGCGTCACGCACGTCACCGAGCCGTCAAAGAAAATGATATGTTTTTGTGATATATGGATGTTTGTGCTTGATATGAAGATTCTTCGGCTAGTGTTTCGGAACTTGCTCGTCTCTTGGCCGTTTCTAAGCGGGAGTCAGGATTCTGGCTTCAAGCTGTCCCTTCCCTGAATATCGGCACCGTTTTAGATAACTTGTCGTTATCTATTTGTTTGGGTTTGTGGTTGGGGGTTAACCTCGTTCATCCACATTGGTGTCCCTGTGGTGCATATGTGGAGTCGCTGGGGCACCACGGTCTGTCATGTAGTCGTAGCGCAGGCCGAATCTCCAGGCACGCGGCAATAAATGAAGTCATCCGAAGGGCGCTTGTCACCGTCAACGAACCGGCCGTATTAGAGCCGAATGGTACCGTACGTGACGATGGCAAGAGGCCTGACGGCATGACGCTCATTGCTTGCAAACGTGGGAGGTCGCTGGTGTGGGACGCTACTTGCGTGGACACTCTGGCGCCGTCCCATGTAACCTCTACCGCCCGCAGCGCTGGAGCTGCGGCCTCTGCTGCTGAGGACCTCAAATGGCGGAAATATGAAAGCCTAGCCCAGGATTTCATATTTCAGCCGTTTGGGGTTGAGACGTTGAGACCGTGGGGCCCTGATGCTTTAAAGCTTTTTAAAGTTTTAAGCAAAAGCTTATCGACACTACAGGTGACCGGAGAGCTGGCTCGGTCCTCGGACAAAGGATAAGTATTGCTACCCAACGAGGCAACGCAGCTAGCTTTCTGGGCACCATTCCGCGGGACAACGATGTGGATGATTTTTTTAATATTTAATATTTTAGTATTAGTGTTTAATTTTATTTCTAATTGTAAATATTTTTTTTAATCACCAGTGCGTTGAGGAATAATTAAAAAAAAAAAATATCACAGTAGGCGTCTAAACAACTGTAAAAATTAACGAAAGTATACAACCTTTGTTACCTCTCGAAATTATTGTACATATATTTAGAATTAAAATTTTTGCCATATGTAGGTAATTATGCGGATGGAAATTTGGTATGGAAGACGTATGTTATTAAAGTGTATACGTCTTCCATACATTCCATATCCGTATTCGTTTAAATACTCACTATTCTTCTAAATATAATATGTCTAAGGTCTTATTTCCTACAATTCGTAGCTAAGTACTGTAGCATGTGTGCTCGGGCAGGCCCTAGGTTAGGACGGATCCCAAGACAGGAAGGCGTTCGGAGGCCTCATGTCTGGAGGGGCTGTAGGTTAAGTAGGCTTCCAGGTGCGGTTGCTGCTCCCAAAGGGAAAGACAGGAAGGCGTGAATAGGGTTGATGCTGTGTAGCACTGCCCTTGCATGAGTAGATCTCTGGTCCCTCAAACTCCAATGGATTGTCGTCATCGGGCTTGCATTTCATAGAATACTCCTTGGTATGCACTGTGTTGGTGAAATAGCCGCGAAGTGGAACTCCAGCGTGAAACCGATCGGCTCCTCGTGCATTTGCACTTTGATATCTTGCAGGCACTTCAGGATGGGTTCGTCGTGTTCCTGCATCATTTTATTGAAGTGTATATTAAGGTATCGTACCGTATCGTATCAGTTGCAGAGTGTTCCACGTAGCATACAGTTTATATCCGTAACCGTTTAAGGGCCCACCATTCATATTGACTGCACTTACATATTTAATTGTGTGACTCATAATTGTACGCACTTAAATATGAAGTAGATATAAATAAAATAAAATAAAACATACAGTATATCTAAAGCTAGTAGGTAAGTAGGTATTGTAAAGGAAGTATAGAGTGTTAAATTAAATTATAAAACAAAAAAAAAATTCAGTACGTTGTACGATAACTGATGTCGTTAGGTAAGTAATTTTTGGAAATTTAGGTACATACTCTATTGAAGCGCGCGTTCAAATACGTGTTACCCATGTTAGTTAGGTACTGTCTCATATTACTATGATTAAATTTATGAAATTTAAAAGCATAATTCAGCAAATCAAAATTTTTACCATTTTACCATAGATATTCTAATTGTCACAGTAGGCGTCAAAACAAATTTAAAAATTAACGCAAGCGTACAACCTTTCTTACCTCTCGAAATTATTGTTCATAGATTTAGAGTCAAAATTTTAGCCATGTACAGTGAGGTAATTATGCGGATGGAAATTTAGTATGGAAGACGTATGTTATTAAAGTGTATACGTCTTCCATACGTTTCATATCCGTATTCGTTTAAGGGCTCACTATTCTTCTAGATATAAAATGTGTATGGGGGGGGGGGGGTATTTAAGTGTTTATTAAGAAATCGTACCGTATCTCGTATCAGCTGCAAAGTGTACCACATACCATACAGTTTATATCCGTAACCGTTTAAGGGCCCACCATTCATATTGACTGCATTTACATATTTAATTGTGTGACCCATAATTGTACGTACTTACATATGAAGTAGATATAAATAAAATAAAACATAAAGTATATCTAAAGCTAGTAGGTATTGTAATGTAAGTATAGAGTTTCAGAGTTAAGAGGAGCAGAAGAATCTAAACCTCTATTTAGTTTAAAAAAAAAATATATATATATATTTAGTAATCCAAATCTTTAAATAGGTAGGGAAGCCTGATGGGAAATAATTCTTTCTTTGAGTTTTCATAAATAAAACCTGATATTCATGTTTACTTACTTATGATCTATAATAATTTAACACTTTATTGGATATGTGAATCCCGTAAATGGTTTTATAAGCACAATTTACGAAATTTACTTCTATTTTAATTTACATTTTTTATCTACATTACAAAATCACTACCCTCCAAAGTTAATCATTACACTCCATCGATTTTATCAAAAAGTAAAGAAGCATGTTCATCCTTTCACAATAATCTTTAGCTAGAAGGGATAGGAATAATTTGATTAATTGTGATAAATTTAAAAAAAATTAAAAAGTGATAAATTACGCGTAACCAATAACTTTTAAAAAAATCCACGAAATCGCTCCGATTTGGACAAGTCGGTGGAATCACTCTTGTACATTGTACGATAACTGATATCGTTAGGTAAGTAATTTTTGGAAATTTTGGTACATATTCTATTTAAGCGCGCGTTCAAATACGTGTTACCCATGTTAGTTAGGTACTGTCTCATATTACTATGATTATATTTATGAAATTTAAAAGCATAATTCAGCAAATCAAATTTTTTACCATTTTATCATAGATTTTCTAATTATCACAGTAGGCGTCTAAACAAATTTAAAAATTAACGCCAGCATACGACCTTTCTTACCTCTCGAAATTATTGTTCATAGATTTAGAGTCAAAATTTTAGTCATATACAGTAAGGTAATTATGCGGATGGAAATTTGGTATGGAAGACGTATGTTGTTAAAGTGTATACGTCTTCCATACATTCCATACTTGTATTCGTTTAAGGGCTCACTATTCTTCTAAATATAATATGTGTAGGGGGGGGGGGGGGGTATTTTATTTAAGTGTGTATTAAGAAATCGTACCGTATCGTATCGTATCAGTTGCAGTGTGTACCACGTAGCATACAGTTTATATCCGTAACCGTTTAAGGGCCCACCATTCACATTGACTGCACTTACATATTTAATTGTGTGACTCATAATTGTACGCACTTAAATATGAAGTAGATATAAATAAAATAAAATAAAACATACAGTATATCTGAAGCTAGTAGGTAAGTAGGTATTGTAAAGTAAGTATAGAGTATTAAATTAAATAAAAATAAAAAAACATTCAGTACGTTGTACGATAACTAATGTCGTTAGGTAAGTAATTTTTGAAATTTAGGTACATACTCTATTTAAGCGCGCGTTCAAATACGTGTTACCCATGTTAGTTAGGTACTGTCTCATATTACTATGATTATATTTATGAAATTTAAACGCAAATTTCGGCAAATCAACATTTTTACCATTTTACCACAGATATTCTAATTATCACAGTAGGCGTCTAAACAAATTCAAAAATTAACGCAAGCATACAACCTTTCTTACCTCTCGAAATTATTGTACATAGATTTAGTGTTCAAAGTTTAGCCATATACAGCAAGGTAATTATGCGGATGGAAATTTAGTATGGAAAACGTATGTTATTAACGTGTATACTCTGCTAAAGGTATCCAATCATGTCATTGAGCAAAGCATTATACAAATCCATCATTTACCTTGGAAAACGCACCAATGAAAATATAAAAAAAAAAAAAAAAAAAAAATAATGCTTGGACCACTCATACAGAGCCATCTAGCCCCAAAGTAAGCAAAGCTTGTGTTATGGGTACTAGACAACTAATAAACTACATATTATATACTTTTAAATAGATAGTTATTATGCATATAACACCCAGACCCGTAACAGAAATTTAAATTTATCATTTAAATTTCTGCCCGACCTGGAATCGAACCCGGGACCTCTGCGTGGCAGACCGGCATGTCGACCAACTGAACCACTCAGGTCGTCAACAATATGCCTAAGGTCATTGTAGCGTTTAATATCCGTATTCGTTTAAGGGCCCACTATTCTTATAAATAGAATCAAAATTTGTAGACCTCGATTCAAGCAGCGTAAAGGCTAAAGCCATCCATTTTCCGCCACCATCAGCATTTAATATCCGTATTCGTTTAAGGACTTACTATTCTTCTAAATATAATATGTCTAAGGTCTTATTTCCTACAATTCGTAACTAAGTACCCATGTACAGTAAGGTCGTCATTCGGATATAAATTAAGTATAAATCTATGTTATGAAAGTGTTTACCTAATTGTAGGAGGGGGGGAGTAATTTTATTTAAGTGTATATGACGGTATCGTACCGTATCGTATCAGCTGCAGAGTGTACCACGTAGCATACCATACAGTTTATATCCGTAACCGTTTTAAGGGCCCACCATTCATATTGACTGCATTTACATATTTAATTGTGATACTCATTATTCTGCGCACTTAACTATGAAGTAGACATAAATAAAATAAAATTAAACAAAAATAATCTTAAGCTAGTAGGTAAGTAGGTAATGTAAAGTTAGTATTGAGTATAAACTTAAATTATACGTATCTACGTCTATAATGCGCCATCGAAGACTGCATCATGTGAGATAGCAGTCAAATACATGTATAGTTTATTAAAAAAAAAAAGTAGTTAAAGAACCTTAACTGAAATGAAAAAGTAGGGGAGGGTTCAAAGTGGTGGGGGTAAGTTGTACCGATCCTTCCGGACCCACCGCACCACCGCTCGATCCTCTAGTGGCATCTAAGGTATTCATTTGCAAAACAACAGCCGGACAAAGTCAAGTATGGCCGGACCGCGTCCGACATAATATATAGGAACCTATATTATACCTAAGAAAAAACAAACACCTAAAACTACGACTACTAATTTAATTATGATAATTAAATTAAAAATTTGATAGCTATAACTAAAAATAAAACCCATTTTTCTAAATGTATTTTTAAAACATAAGTAATTTTGTATTTTATGAGAGTTTTGTAAACCTAAACTGAATAAAAATTATTTGACTTTGACTTTGAATGAAAAGACTCTGAACAAGGCAGTTAATGTTCTTTTCAACGATGATCAAAAGCGTAAAATATGAAACTCTTTTAGAGATTTGCATTTGACGTTAATTCGTTACTTATGTCCATTTTGTAATAGGTGTGGGTAGAGGTCGCAAACCGGGATCCCGGATACCGAAATAACCGGGATCCCGGACGAAAAATACGCCTTCACAATACCGGTAGTCATTTCACAAAAACCGAGATTTTCGGTATTCAGTTAAAATAAAATTATTTATTACTTTTGCACTATTTATAATCAATTTTATATTCTAATCAACATCTAGACAAACAAAATTCATAATAGTTTGCTTTAATATCATTTTTTCAAATACCATAGCAAAAGAAAAGACTTGTCGATGGGGGATCCATTAGAGGAAAAATTTAAATTACATTTTTCTTCTAGAAAATAACCGTTTAGGTACTATTTAAGTATGTGTATGACTTTTATAAAGGAGGTAATAATTAGAAATTTATTATAAATTACTAGGAACTTCTCCAAATCCCGAAAATACCGGGATCCCGATATTGACCTCATGTTAATACCGAAACACCCGGTTTTGAAAAGATATACCGGTATTGCGAATCCTAGTGTGGGTTTTGATTGTAGTACCTACTTTTATGTTTAATTTTTAAATACCTACATAATTCCTCTTCTTCATCAGTAATGATAGTAATGCTTTCGCTATAAAAAAATGCAATCGGAACAATTTACCCCAATGATGGAACAACCAGCCCCATGCCAGAGTGGGTTGTTCGTTGCCAATTTGTCCACAAAAAAACCTCTGAGTGAGACTACTCATAATTTAGGTAACAAGTTCACTGTTGGCACATGTTAAAACTAGAATAAATTATGCACTTTTTGATCTTTAAGTCTTGGTTTAGGTATCTTCAGTTAATTTTTTGACCTTTATTTTTGCTTTTTATAAAAGAATCAGTCATATCAGTATATTTTAATGAAGTCATTGTACTTTTACACGGGTCCAAATGTATCTAAAAGGTAATCCTAGTTTTAGGTTGTTGTTTGAATTAAATAAATCAATGTTTACTTTGGGTTAGTACTTAGGTACCTAAAAGGTATGTTAGGGTAAATGCGATTTCATCACCGGAAATAAGGTACCTATATACAAACCGTAGCAAATATTTATCCCCAGTATCAATATCATCATTTGATTCTGAGTTACGTACACAGAACAGTAACCGATACATTTAACACGCGACATACCTTTGCGATTTGTTTGTCTCGACGGTGGGTGTAACCCTACCAACACGTCAAGACAAATAAATCACAAATACTAACCTAAATGCTCTTTCGTTGAGGGAAGGCATCGTAAGGAAACCTGCACAGTTATGCGACTGAATGTATGTGTGACTATGATCCAATCTGGTCATGTTCCTCTGTTAACAGGGTCAAGGAGGTCAGATGGCAATCGCTCTGTCGTAATTACTACCGCAAATCCTGGCTCATGGTCAAGGTCCTTCGCGCACATCCGGGATATTGACACCTAGATTACTATGTTAAAACCCGTAGATAATATCTAAAGAATAAGTAATCATATTGCCCGGTTATTAATAATAATTCCGGATCACTCATGGTACTATGGATAAAAATACAAAGTACCCTTACGCAGTTCTGACGCATCCGTTACCAGCGCCTGATAATAACTTTTGTCTGACTAAACTTATCTTCTACGGATAATATATGCTGTATTTTTTCGGTAGGCGCTGAAAACTTTCTTGTGGTATAATTTCAGACACTCTTTCTTCTAGGTGCTTTATACTTTAGTTACTATATTTAATGTCATTTTAACAAGTACCTATTCTCTATCTACACAATTATATATTGCTACAATATTTATGTATAACATGTGAAATTGCCGTTGCAGTCATCAATATACTTTTCATTCATTCATTTTTTTATGAAATGGCAACGGGTCGTTCAACAGCTTGACAACCATTATTGCCAGTGTCAAAGTGCAATGAAAACACACTGAAAAAGTTATCAATATACTTTTAACCTATACAATAGTATATACTTATGATTACAATAGGTACCTATTTATGTGTAGCATACACTGCTTAATTTGTCTTTTAACATTGTATGAAGTGTACAGGGTGATTTCAAATTTATTATACCCAACATTTTGAAAAGTTGGTGCCTAAGTAAAAGTTGTTTGTTTTCACGACCACATGCATACGGTATCAGTTGTTATAATAAATTTTAAACCATCTTTATACGTTTTGTAAGTCTACTATGGTATCCGTTGTAACTTATTACCTTTTAGAATTGTACGCAAATATAGTAGTAAGTAGTCTCTAGATTGTGTATAAAATAGATAAATCTTTGTCCGATTGCACGTAACCAGGGTTTCCCAAACTTATGGCGGCACATACCCCTGACAACGTTAACCCGGAAAAAAATAAATGCCAAAAAAAATTGAGTTATTTTGATTAATTTTGGAAAATTTTAACCTTAAGGCGATTTCAGTATTTCGTTTTTATCCACACTCTCACATAACTGTGTTGTGGAAGGAAATTCACCGCATTGCGCCTTCGTCGTCGTCGCGAACCCCCTACAATCGAATGGCAACCTCTAGGGGTTCGAGTATCCCCCTTTGAGAAACCCTGCACTAAACTTTGACGCCTAAATCGAGCATTAGTGTATTGGATTAGGGCTTGTTTGTAAAACTTAGGCGACGCTTAAGTTGACTCCTAAACGATTTGAAATATTATATTATTTATTCTATTTTCTACCTTGTTGATGTATTGTTAAAGTGTTGTTCTATAAACTACAACATCATTAGAAAAATATTCCTAACAAGTAAAATCACCAACACCAACTTTTGGTGAAACCTAAATTCATATCACTCATAACTTAATTTCACAGATTTTGTGACGCCTTAAATCGGGCATTAGGGCTTGTTTGTAAAACTTAGCGACGCTTAAGTTGACGCCTAAACTATTTAAAATATTATGTTATTTATTCTGTTTTTACCTTGTTGATGTATTGTTAAGGCGCTGTTCTATAAACTACAACATTATTTTAATATATTGGAAAAATATTCTTAACAAGTAAAATCACCAACACTAATTTTTGATGAAACCTAAATTCATGTCACTCATAACTTTATTTCACTGATTTGATGATATCTAAGTGCTTAGTAATATCGGCGTCAACTTGAGCAAAGCATGTGTTTAGTGCGATCGGACATCACCTGGTTTGACAGGACCTGCTATGTTTCCCCAAATAAAATAGTCACACCCGCACGTCTGTCCTCGGAAACTGTCCAACCCCTTCATGGAAATCCTTGCCGTAATCTGGTTTCAAGTAATCCAGATTGAGCAAGAGATTTACCGTGGTGGTGGTTAGGCCTTCGACATGACGACGAAGGATCCTCTTCAAGACGGACAACAGAGAAGCGACTGCTAAAAAAAATTATGCAGGTTGTACGGTAACTGATGTCGAAGGGTAAGTAGTTTTAGGAAATTGAGGTACATACTCTTGTTAAGCGCGCGTTCTAATACGTTGACCCCGTGTTAGTTAGGTACTTTATGTTTGTGGCAGGTGTGTTAAAAAATAATGTGTAGATTATTTACATGTTGTGTATGGGTACTTATAGATTTTTAATTAAACAAAAAACCAGGAAAAATATGTTTGTAGGTTTTACGATAACTGATGTCGATAGGTAAGTAGTATTCGGAAATTTAGGTACATACTCTAGTTAAGCGCGCGTTTAAATACATGAATCATGTTAGTTAGATACTGTGTGTTTATGGCAGAAAGAGAGGTAGGGTTTAGCGGGGAATCCCGTTCGAATTGGAACCGCCCGACTGGGAAAGTATCTCCACCTTACAGAATAACGCAGCCAAACAACACTATTTTAAATAATAACATGTTTCTGCCGGTGAGTAAGGTCTCCAGTGCTCCATGGGTTGGGGATTTGGGGAACCGTGGCTTTGGCAGTGGAGCAGCATTTGCCTTTTTGCTGCCAGGAACAACGTGTTATAGAGGTGGGCAACGCATTGACGACACCCCTGGTGTTGTTTATGTTTATAGGCAGCGGTGACCACTTTCCTGCCAGTGGCCCGCTTGCCTGTTTGCTTTCCGTATACCATAAAAAAGATGTGTTTAGTAATTATGTGTAGATTATTTACATGTTGTGTATAGGTACTTATAAAAGTCTGTAGATTTTTAATCAAACAAAAAACAAAAAAAAATGAAAGTACATTGTACGATAACTGATGTCGTTAGGTAAGTAATTTTTGGAAATTTAGGTACATACTCTATTTAAGCGCGCGTTCAAATACGTGTTGCCCATTTTAGTTAGGTACTGTCTCATATCACTATGATTACATTTATAAAATTTAAAAGCATATTTCGACAAATCAACATTTATGTCATTTTACCATAAATATTCTAATTATCACAGTAGGCGCCTATTCTTTCTTACCTGTCGAAATGATTGTACATAGATTTAGAGTCAAAATTTTCGCCTTATACCGTAAGGTAATTATGCGGATATAAATTTGGTATGGAAGACGTATGTTATTGAAGTGTATACTCTGCTAAAGGTATCCCATCATATCTTCAAGCAAAGCATTATACAAATCTATCATTTACCTTGGAAAACGCACAAATGAAAATATGCCGATATCCGTATTCGTTTAAGGGCTTACTATTCTTCTAAATACAATGAAAATTTGAAGACCTCGATTCAAGCTTGTTTTAAGGGGGGGGGGGGGTTATTTTATTTAAGTGTATATTAAGGTATCGTACTGTATCGTATCAGTTGCAGTGTGTACCACGTAGCATACACTTTATATCCGTAACCGTTCAAGGGCCCACCATTCATATTGACTGCACCTACATATTTGAGACTCATTATTGTACGCACTTAAATATGACGTAGAAATAAATAAAATAAAATAAAACATAAATTATATCTAAAGCTATCGAATATATAGAAATAATAATATCGAATTAAACAAATGGGTTGCCACTATAAAAAAAATAGCCCAAATGGTGAATTATTTAAAATCATTGAAATATTGATTAAAATTATTACATTCATAATGAAATGAAATCATATGAATATTTTAAAATATTTTACTGAATTAAATAGGGATCAATGTTTTATTTGTTACATATTTGTGCTGTTTCAATAAAATATGGGTAGTTTTCATTTAAGCCACTGGTAATGGTCAGAAATTCCAAACATTTGGTGCTATGTTACAATATATTATTGCAAAGGCTTGGAAAGTAACGGATTAACTGGCGCCAAGATATATTTAATTAATTTCTCAAATAATAATACATAAAATAATATAAGATTAAAAATGGCGACCACTTCTTTCTAATATTGGAATTTTCTAACTAGTGTTCTTGGACTTATAGTTTCCAAGTTGCTTCATCAACACAGCCCGTAACAGTCCACTGCAGGACTTAGGGCCTCTCCCACGAAAGGGAAGGTTTAAATCGCAGTGTTTAAATGTAATAAAGGAAAATGCAAGTTCCAAGTTGCTTAATACGTTTTTGAAAGTTTACCAGCCATTATAAAGCACACTGAACAGTGTGCATGATTCATGATCATTTGGTTATGCAAACAAAAGGTTTTATACCCATGGATAGTCTCTTTGACATTGACAGTTGTGTGTTTACATTTCTGATCTTTAATTTCATCTCCAACTATAGGTATAAAATAAAATAATAGTTATCTACGTCTGTAATGCGCCATCGTAGACTAGTTTATTAAAAGAAAAAATTAAAATTGTGAGTTGAAAAAGTAGTGGAGGGTTTAAAGTGGTGGGGGTAAGTTGTACCGATCCTTCCGGACCCACCGCACCACCGCCCGTACCTCTAGTGGCATCTAGGGTATACATATATTTGCAAAACAATACCCCCGTAGTATTTATAAATATTTATTAGTGGGGCGACTACAATGTCTTTTATAACTAAAAAGGTAACGAACATTTTAAAAATTTTTGTTTGAGCTTTGCGATGAAGCGAGTATCAAAACGATGTACCAGCGCAGTGGTGATAGCTATTTTAATATTGACGGCGAAAAAGAGTTGTAACCACTTGGGGGCACATAAATGTTGTTTTTTTATATAAAATTCAAAAATTCAAAATTCTTCATTGAGCTGCACAATACATATCTCTTTCAATCGTCAAAGAGCCACTTCAGGACCGGAGCACATACACCCCACGCTGACAACAGCCGTACCGTGTCCGACAATACCAGACAGAGCCGGTCAGTGCCTGACATATCCAAACAGAGCTGGACCGCGTCCGACATAATATATAGGAACCTATATTATACTTAGGAAAAAAAAACACCTAAAACTACGACAAATAATTTAATTTTGATAATTAAATAAAAAATTTGATACAACTAAAAATGAAAAAAGGCCTTAGCTAACTTACTAACTCTGAACCACGCAGTTAATATCCTTTTCAACGATGATCAAAAGCGTAAAATATGAATTCCTAGAGATTTGCATTTGACGTTATTTCGTTACTTATGTCCATTTTTTAAAAGGTGTGGGTTAGGGGCCGCAAACCGGGATCCCGGATACCGAAATAATCGGGATTCCGGGCGAAAAATACGCCTTTTCAATACCGGTATTCATTTTACGAAAATCGAGATTTTCGGTATTCAGTTAAAATAAAATTATACATTACTTTTGCACTATTTATAATCAATTTTATATTCTTATCAACATCTAGACTAACAAAACGCATAATAATTTGCTTCAATATCATTTTCTCGAATATTATAGCAAAAGAAAAGACTTGTCGATATCTATAATAGGGGAAATTTAAAGTACATTTTTCTTCTAGAAAATAATCGTTTATGTACTATTTAAGTCTGTCTATGACTTTTATGCAATAAAATATGTAATAATTAAAAGTTTATAATAAATAACTAGGAACTTCTTCAAATCCCGAAAATACCGGGATGCTTCTAAAAGATAATCCTAGTTTTAGGTTGTTGTTTGAGTTAAATAACTCAATGTTTACTTTGGGTTAGTACTTAGGTACCTATAAGGTATGTTAGGGTAAATGCGATTTTATCACCGGAAATTAGGTACCTATATACAAACTGTAGCAAATATTTATCCCCAGTATCAATATCATCATTTGATTTGAACAGTAACCGATACATTTAACACGCGACATACCTTTGCGATTTGTTTGTCTCGACGGTGGGTGTAACCCTACCAACACGTCAAGACAAATAAATCACAAATACTAACCTAAATGCTCTTTCGTTGAGGGAAGGCATCGTCAGGAAACCAGCACAGTTATGCGACTGAATGTATGTGTGACTATGATCCAATCTGGTCATGTTTCTCTGTTAATAGAGTCAAGGAGGTCAGATGGCAATCGCTCTGTCGTAAATACTACCGCAAATCCTGGCTCATGGTCAAGGTCCAGGGACCCTCTAGGGCCTTCGCGCACATCCGGGATATTGACACCTAGATTATTATGTTAAAACCCGTAGATAATATCTAAAGAATAAGTAATCATATTGCCCGGTTATTAATAACTAGCTGTTGCCCGCGACTTCGTCCGCGTGGAAATCGTTTTTAGGGCAGTTTATATTTTTCCCCAGCGACTACTTCAAATTACCTCCGTAATGTATAAAAGCTACGGAGTAATACGGAGAGGCCAAGCTGTTTCATCTCGTTCTACCCAAATTAATTAGATAAAACATGGCCCAGATTTTAAGTTAGACCCAAACTACGAAACTGTGCCTGTACGTAATGTACTGTACAAAAATCTAAATTCATTGCAGGCCATTTCCATATTTCTTATAGATAGTTTAGCTGGCTATTATGGTTCTACAACTGTTGTTTCCAAAATCAATTATACCCTATATGTTTTCCAGGCTTATCTAATAGCTATACAATAAAAAAGTATTTAAATCCGTCTAGTTTCGGAGATTAACGTGTACAAAGAGACAGACAAAATTTTTATTACTATTCCTTCATCGCCCTAAACTACATTTTTGTAAATATATTCAATGTACAGACACAATTTTTATGTTTAGATATAGATCATAACAATGTTTTGTCAGTTTATAAAACATGAGCCGCGCGGCACTTAATTTCTTTACATTGACTCCCCTCCCATACCCCGTGCTGCCTAGATAGCCGAGCGGACTGAGCGGCGAATACGCGACTTTTTTCTAATATTTTCATTTTTAAACTCGTGATATCTTTCGAATGGAATGTCTAAATTGAATAATTCATAAAGTTATATAAAGGTATAGGAATATGAAGTAATTGATTTTGATAAGGATTAATACCAAGGTACAAATAAAGAGCGTTTTTTAGCGGCGGCATTTCAATTAAACTTTGAAAATAAAAGAACACTTATTGTGACATAACTATAATAGTTAGACATATACTGTCGCGACACTTTTTGTAGATAATGATGTGTTCTGCAAAGTCGTAGTACATTATTTTGTTCTATCATCAATAGTTTTCGCAGCACACGCGATGTAAGGAATTTTTTGGGTATTTTTTTACACCTTGGGTTACATTATTGGAGTTTTATTAATGATCCGTAATTTTTTAGAAAACATAATATAGCCTATGTCACCCGGGAATAGTGTAGCTTCCCAACGGTGAAAGAATTTTTGAAATCGGTCCAGTAGTTTCGAAGCCTATTCAATACATACAAACAAACAAACAAAAAATCAAACATTTCCTCTTTATAATATTAGTATAGATAATTCCCGATCACTCATGGTAATATGGATAAAAATACAAAGTACCCTTACACAGTTCTGACGCATCCGTTACCAGCGCCTGATAATAACTTTTGTCTGACTGAATTTATCCTCTCCGGATAATATATGCTGTATTTTTTCGGTAGGCGCTTAAAACTTTCTTGTGGTATAATTTCAGACATTCTTTCTACTAGGTGCTTTATACTTTAGTTACTATTTTTAATGTAATTTTAACAAGTACCTATTCTCTACCTACACAATTATATATTGCTACAATATTTATGTATAACATGCACTGTGGAATTGCCTTTGCAGTCATCAATATACTTTTAACCTATACAATAGTGTATATTTATGATTACAATAGGTACCTATTTATGTGTACTGCTTAATTTGTCTTTTAACATTGTATGAAGTGTACAGGGTGATTTCAAATTTATTATTCCAAACATTTTGAAAAGTTGGTGCCAAAGTAAAAGTTGTTTGTTTTCACGAGCACTTGCATACGGTACCAGTTGTTATAATAAATTTGGAACCATCTTTATACGTTTTGATATACAGGGTGTTTCATAATATATGTATAAAGCCGTGAACTGGATGGAGTGCTAAACGTATTAAAACGACAGGTACAATTATTTTTTTCGAACTTTTTCTTTTTCAATGTCGATTGACGTTTTGAAAACGAAAGACCGCATCTCTAGAAATCAATTGTAATAGGTCACTTAAGTTCATAATCAGGTCAATCAACCGAAGATTACAAATCTACCAATTACAGATAGGATATAGGTTTTGTCTCTTTAAGTCTTTTCTGCCTACCGTTTCATATGAGTTTTAAAATTCAATCTAAAGATCACTACGATTAATACCTCAAGTGGCTGATTAATAAAATTATTATCACAAGCAGCTCGTGAGCAGCCTGGCACAAAAACAAGACATTTCGATGTTTGTTTCTACTTTACTTTATCGTTTTTTTTTTGCCTTCAACACAATGTTCGCACCTAGGCACATAGTCGACAAACTAATTGCGAAAACACAATAAACATTAGTAGGCAAAAAAGTCACAGCTTGATTTCGCGTCTGCGCCATATCTGCGGCTATCGTGACTGAAGCAGGTGGACTAGGTACGGGATACTGATATCATAGGGTGGCCAAAAGTTTTAATATTTTTGGAAAGTGACAACAAAAGTAAAGGATATTGTTGTTACACTTTTTGGCCTTTTTTTTCACATAGTCTACATCCCGTTGATTGTGATGTGGGGAAGGCTCAAACTCTTAGTGGATTGTTATCGGCTATTAATGATGATTAAAATGCGTAAGATTTCACGAACATTTCCCATCAACTAAAATTAACTAAATTATTCTTAGTTGATGGAGTTATACCTGTAAATATCCCATGCTTCACCCATTTGGAGAACCTAGGTCACCTAGGTGGAGCACAGACCCAAACACAATTTTAGAAATTACTGTCATTGTACCAAATTACCCGATAAAATAGTGGTAAGCAAATGTAATCTATCAGCGTCATCATAAAGATTATTATCAGCCCACTGTTGGACTCGCTTGAGCCTCACTTTATCAAATAAATAAAACCAACATTACGGTGCATCTACCAGGAGAACATAAAAGGCGAAATAAGTAAGACTACCAAAGCACGGGTCCCTAAATATTAATCCTTTTGCGCGTCGCCGTCGCGCCGACAAACGCCGCGCTGGCGAGGCGCTTAAGTTGACGCCTAAACGATTTAAAATATTACATTATTAATTATATTTACTACCTTGTTGATTCATTGTTAAGGTGCTATTTTATAAACTACAACATTATTAGAAAAATATTCCTAACAAGTAAAATCACCAACACCAACTTTTGTGAAACCTAAATTCATGCACTCCTAACTTCATTTTACAGATTTTGTGACGCCTAAATCGGGCATTAGTGTTGCATTAGGGCTTGTTTGTAAAACTTAGGCGACGCTTAAATTGACGCCTAAACGATTTAAAATATTATATTATTTATTATATTTTCTGCCTTGTTGATGTATTGTTAAGGTGTTGTTCTATAAACTACGACATTGTTTTAATATATTGGAAAAATTTCTTAACAAATAAAATCACCAACACTAACTTTTTTGAAACCTAAATTCATGTCACTCATAATTTTATTTCACTGATTTTGTGATGTCTAAAGGCTTAGGATTATCGGCGTCAACTTGAGCATTGCATATGTTTAGTGTGATCGGACATCAACCTGCTTGTTTTCCCCAAAAAAAAATAGTCACACCCGCACCTCTGTCGGAAAATATCCAACCCCTTCATGGAAATCCTTGCTGTGACCTGGTCCCAAGTAATCCAGACTAGCAAGAGATTTCTGTGTTGGTGGTTAGGCCTTCAACATGACGACGAAGGAAGTTCCTCAAGACGGACAACAGAAAAGCGACTGCTGACTACTGTAAAATTTTAATAAAGGTATCGTCGACCTAAATTCGCTATCAATAATATTATATATTATTAATATAATATAAAAATGCTAATAAAATGACATTTGAAATCTCGATGTAATATCTAAAATACCTACACATGTAATACTTTGACATTCATAGAAATATAATACTCTTCCAAATTGACATATTTCTTAATTATTCACATTTTAAAATACCTAATAACTGAATTGATTATTTATATTATGCTTAGATAATTTGAATATTATGCTTTAATGATGATTAATTTAGATATAATAATACAGATTGAAACATATTTTTTAAAATGTAATTATTTACGTCTGAAATGTATTTTGTAAAAATAATTTGTCATTTATTTAGACTTATAGATGTAATGATATGTAAAGATTAATGAAATGACACTCGTGAATCTGTACGAGTTTGCAAAGTTTATATTCACTACTGTATTTTGAATGCTGACATGTAAATTTTTAATTTATGAAATAAATAAATCTAAATCTAAATCTAAAATAATGGCTACGAAAATTCTTACTGGCCAGGTAGTAAGTACTTATATGGTATATATACGTTGGTAGTTAGTATCTAGTGGTACAGGGGGAAATCATACACGTCCGGCCTATGGATTTTGTAGTTATATGTATGGAAATTACTACAGAGTCTATAGTTTGGGATTCTCTTGTAACATCATCATCGATATTAACCCTGTTTAGTAATTAAGTTTTATGTGCAAGGAAAGAAATATCCTCTGTCTACCAGTTGAACTCCGACGAAATTGATTTTGTGTTTTTGTAGTTCACATCTTAAATCTGTTAAAAGGTCTGAATGCAAACAAATTGCTGTCCAATTTGATAAGATTTGCTATTCCCCGTATATTTATGTTTCTCTTTAGATTGCTATATGCCTAGGGTGGCCATTTCGATACGTCCATACTCCTCCGATACGTAGAACATAATACCGTAGAACAGAAAAACAAGTATAGAACCTTATACATACATAACACAATACATTTACAAAAAACAACTTTTTCCAGTATAATTGAAAAACTGTCGGAAAAACGAAATGTCTGATTTTATAATCTTTACTAATTTTATTTTATTTAACTTACAACACACTGAAGTTACACATATATACTGAAGTTAACAAATAAAAACCATATGTATTATCAAAGAGATTACAAAGTTAGCTACCTTCACTACTGTGTAGTAGAGAGTGGCCTTTTTACTACGAATGCGTGCACAGTCGAAATGAATGAAACGTCACGGTGAAAACAAATTTGATTGTCAAGTCACATTTGTAAACAAACGATTTCAGTTTGTTTATTGGTCATCATCACAGCCCGTAACAGTCCACTGCAGGACTTAGGGCCTCTCCCACGAAAGGGGAGGTCATTGCCATAATCTCCACGCTTGGCAGGCGGGTTGGAGATCGCAGTGTTTAAATAAAACAATGGAAAATGCTGCTGCCCATTTTCCAGACTACGGAGACTTTTGATCTTTTGCCTCGAAAACATGAGTCGCCTTGTACGACACCCATGAGTGTAAGGGGTTTATTGGTAAAATAATGTAATATTTTGTGTAGAAGGTTTTGCTATTTTATTACCTACCTATACACCTTAATATATCCTGCGCACTTGACCGCTTCCGATTCATTATGCGAATTTTTCTTTTGTGAGTGATTCATGCATCAAGTTTATTAAAATCACGGTTGTACATATCATAAGCTCTATGTATAAACCGATTTTGGGCGTAATTTGTACGACAAGTTGGTAAGTTGAATGTATTTACAGAACGGCTGCTGAATCGGGGCCATTTAAATGATATTTGACTGAGAAGGTATTCCCCATTTGTGGATAAGAATTGCCGGTCCCGCCCCCTTTCTACCCCTTTCGTTCAATACGCTACGCTCGTGGGTGAGCAAAGACACAAATGACCAGCACAACAAGCGCTGGGAAAGCACACCCGTATGCAGTCTAAGTTAGTAGTGAGAGAAAGATGCCCTAAGCTAACTAAAAGACTACTGTGTCTAAAACGGAGAGACCTTAACACAGTAGTTGGTACAATTACAATTACTAACCTGAATAAACTACTGCATACCATCGAAGCTACAGACAGTCCTCTATGCAGGGGATGTTTAGTAACTGAGGAAAAAACAGCTCACGTGGTCCTTGAGTCTAAGGAGCTAAAGGAATACAGAGCTAAAGACTCAATAGGAACAGGTTCACCTTGAGAAGTCTTTGAACGTCTCAAGAGACTTAAAGACTTTTGGAAGTAGCTGGGCTGGCTAGAATAGCCGGCTCTCAGTCACGTACAAAGGACTTCTTGTGTGTCTTGTGTCTTGTCTTCCGTGTCGTTTTTGACCAGCCATCATATACAAAGCATGTTAATTTTATCATTAAAGCTCAATATTTTTATGTCATACGGTAGACAAACAGGAAAACTGGGCTTAATGATAGACAGCCCCTTTATTAAAATAAACAAAAATTTTCCTGTCAATATACCTATAATCAATGGTACAAGCAACAGACGATAGAAAAATCATTAAAATAATTCTATTTGTATGCCCGTTTGCCAACATTTTGATTCATAGAGTCTACTATGTCAAAATGTATATATACAAATTTTTTTTTAAACAATAATGTTGAAAAAACCTTAGCGAGGGACGCTTCGGAGAGGAAAAGGGGGTGAATTTTTAGATTTAGAATTAGAAAACATCGGTTACCAAGAAGTAATATGATTTGCTTCAAGAAATTAGCTTTTTCAATATTTGGTCTTGTCTGTTAGATAATCGCAAACCACCAGTTAGAAAATGCTAAGTTGTATATTGCGATAAAAAGTTTTTGTGTTTGTGAAGTAAGTTTTTCCTATTCGGTTAGCTATCCCATTTAAAATTGTGTGAAATGTTTCTATTCATTAGATTCCCAGTTCGATCGTGTATTTAAACATAAAATTTTTATTTAATGTTTAAATAAAAATTTTACGGGCGAATTTATTTTCGGTGTATATTACCTACATACTAAATAAATTGTAGGAATTCGATCTAAGTCACATCATTATATCCAAAGAAATCGGACCACCGTCCTGCAGCGGTACCGCCGATGTCTGATAGTATGCCGCCATTTGGATCTCACCATGTGGAATGACGTCACAACATGCATTTTGGATAGAGCCTATCTGTGAATATGGACTGAAATCTACGATATTGATCGACATGAAGTTGGTTATACTTTAACTTCATGGGAGTGAATTTTATGTTCCGTTTTAATAACATATATTTCAAGCTTATTAGTTTTAATTTGATCTCGTTTTATAAAGAATTTAACATTGCAGAATACTAAGGATGCACTCAAAATAACAAAATACGAAAAGAATCAGAAAATATTCAATTATAAAGTATTTTTTTTGCATTTTATTTGATTTGTAATAACGATGTTTCAAAATCAAAATGCGAAACGGATCGTTACCATATACTCTCCAATGATGTATCATTTCGTTCATTCTGAGTTCGGCAGTACGAATTCTGTGACGTCATTCCACAAGGTGGGATCAAAGTGGTGGCCTTCGATTGGAGATAGGCGTCACCGCTGCTGGGGGTATAAAAAGATCAATTGAGTGATTCAGATTATCATGATTCATTAAGCGACCTTTTGTTTTTGTAAGTGATTCATAAATTATGGATAAAAGGGGGTTTTTGACATGTAATGTATGTAAATGAACTTATGTAAATGTACCTCTGTGAATGTACCTATGTAAATGTGCCTATGTAAATTGATTGAATGATATTGGATTATGCGGATATCAGCTTCTTAGATATTACCGAGGCCCAGTTAAATAACTGGAGAGGCTGCAGAATGTGTGCATCCGATTTATATTTAGGCTCTGCAAATTTGATCACATCTCGGAGTTTCGTTCCAAGCTATGTTGGCTTCCCATCCGTCTTCGGCGGAATGGTCGCATTATCTCCCTTCTTTATTGCGTGTTGTTCGGGAAGTCATCGCCAAAGTATCTCGGGGAACTCTTTGTATTCACAACCAATACCCAGAGCCGCTCTTTGCGTGCATGCCCTGAGAATATACTCGAGATTCCTGCCCATACATGTTGTCTTTAGTGGGGTGATTGTGGGTGCTGGGGTAATAGGTTTCTAATTGTTTTTGTGTTGTATTTCAAACTTTAGTATAGATTTTATGTGCACTACCTATCAATAGATAAAATACTTTGTTGCTTTCCATATTAAGGTTGTCTGGAAGAGATCACTCTAGTGATAAGACCGTCCTTTGTACTGCTCACTATTATGTATTTTATCCTGTAGTGTACAAATAACCAGTTTTGGTATTGTATTGTAAATGTGCCAGTGCAATGTAATCATATTTAAATGTACGTGTGAGTTTCTTGTTGATTCTTTTTATTTATTTGTTCCGAGCTCAGGGGGCGACGCAGGTAGGTCGGCTGGTGCTTGCGGGTGTGAGTGCCGGTGGGCTGGCTGGGGCCGGGCACGCGCCACACATCGCCGGCGGTTATGTGCGTGGCGTGTATCGGTGCCCGGTGTCTTGTCGGGGTAAGCCCTCGTATGCGCTGATCGGTCTGCATGCGTCGCCCCCTACCTAGATAAGCTCGCTTAACTTTCCCTTTTTTACCCGTTAAATTTTTGACTTTTGAAAAGAGATTATTTGGGTGGTTCTTTTGAAATGTGTTCTCCGCATAATGTCTATGGTATTTGAAAAATCGCTTAATTAAAGTAATTCACACAAACATTTTGAAAGTTTATGCAAATTTAAATATATATCGGATCTATACTTTTGCTAAAAAATATAAATAGAATATGCGGACCATGGAAATTACACTAAAGACCCACGGAAAACACCCATAAAATTTATCTAAACTAAACACCATATCAGATATAAAATTAAACTCAAATAAAAGTTAGTTGAGGTAGTATTAAGAATAAAATGCATTAAAAGTTATAACTATATTTAGCAAAAAATAATAGCTTTATTTAAGAAACATTAAAAGAAACTCAAAGGAGGAACATGAAAGTAATATAATTAACAATTTATTATATAATATTAATTATTCCCATAACATGCATATTATGGATCAACACGATAATAAAAATTACAAATATTTGGTAAAAGTATCAACATGTACGAAATCTAAATACCCGCACTAATATTCTTAGTTTTCAGTAAATTCAGTCTTCAAACAATAACGGTTAAAATAAAATGCCTTAAAACAAATAGTTAAACAATCCTTAACATACTTTTTTGGATTTTTTACGAGTATTTATAAGATTCTAATAAAAAAACATCAATTCTTGAAACTAACTAAACTAACGTTCAACGCTTGTGTTCCGCTAAATGGAGTTCATTCCATATAGCTCCGACTTTCCGCAATGTATCTGTGGAAATCACCGACAACTCCTGCTTCTGGGTGTTGAGTTATCAACTAGTCTCAACATTGGACAGTACATCGAATCAAAAGCAAAGACTGCTGCCAAATAACTTGGAATGCTCTCGAAGGTCAAGCGGTACTTGACTTCAAGGCAGTTGTATCAGTTCAGTTATATCTAGCACAAGTCCGATCTTGCATGGAGTAGTGCTGCCTCCTCTGGGATGGTTCAGTTAAATACCGACTGGCCGCTTTGGATTCGGTAGAAAACCGTGCAAAGAAGTTAATTTGTGATCCGCAGTTGATTGAAGCTAACCTGCAGAGCCTCGAGCATCGGCGCGGCGTAGGGCTTTGCGCGTTTGGCGGTCTTCTACAGGTTGCATTTCGGAGAGGGTGCGAAGCAGTTGCACGACCTCATATTGCGCCGACCCCTTTCCCCCATTGGGAGACGTGATCCGGGCGAGCGCTTCATCCTTATGTTGTGGATCTTCCAGCTACCCGCACGAGCCGCTTTTGTTCAACCTTTATAATGCGTACGGCCAAGGAATGGAACGCGTTGCCTGTGAGTGTGTTCCCTGATCATTATATTGTAGACGCCTTCAAGGCTAGAGTAAATATGTAATAAGCTGTTCTAACACATACATGCTCCATCATCGGCCGCATCATCACGTAGCACCAGGTGAGGTGGCGGTCAAAAGCCTGGCTAGACCAATTATTAAAAAATATATTAAAAAATGCTATAATTGAAATCTGATTCGTCATCTTGTTGATTTAAGACGAATAATTTCATCTTGAATGCCTGCAGTATTAACTATTAGTGATGACACTGCTGTCCAAAAACTATCGTCTTGAGGTAAAATATCTTTCATAGAACCGATAGAATCTATGTGGTGAGGTGAGTCAGCTGAATGTTGTGGTAGACCTCCTTCTTCTTTAATGTAATAAAGGGTCTTTCAACAAGGACGGGTCGATGTTAAAATTGAATAAAACAAGATGTGTGCAAGATATTAACGAAATTTATTTTTTATTTGAAAGGCCCATTTATGCCATTACAGATGGAATATGACATCGTTCAAATGTCCGCCGCGGCTTCGTATGGTGGCACGAATCCGAGAGGTCCAATTTTTAATGACTCTGCTGCATAGATCCGGCTGAATCTGAGCGATGGCCTGCGTTATGTTGGTTTTCAGGGCAACGGTCGATTGTGGCTTATTGGCATAGACCTGCGACTTCAGAAAACCCCACAAGAAAAAGTCCAGCGGAGTCAAATCACACGATCTTGGGGGCCAATTCACGTCACCTCTGCGAGAGATAACCCTACCCTCAAACCGTTCATGCAGAATCTCTATTGTGTCGTTCGCTGTGTGGCAAGTAGCGCCATCTTGCTGGAACCACATATCGTTCACGTCCATATTGTTCAATTCAAGCCAAAAGAAATTGTTTATCATTGATCTGTAGCGCTCGCCGTTGACGGTGATGGCCTAGCCAACGTCGTTTTCGAAGAAGTACGGACCAATGACGCCGCCAGACCAAAATCCGCACCAAACAGTAACTTTTTGTGGATGCATTGCTACCTGGTGAACCTCATGTGGGTTGTGGTCATCCCATATACGGCAATTTTGCTTATTAACAAAACCATTCATTCAAAAATGTGCCTCGTCGGTAAAGATTATTTTTCGGCTAAAATCGTGGTCCTCTTCCAAGCGTTCTGATGCCCATTCAGCGAACACACGGCGTTGTCTATGGTCATTAACTTTGAGCTCTTGGGTCAGTTGGATCTTGTACGGATGCAGGCCCAAGTCCCAACGCAAAATTCTCCAAGTTGAAGTCTGCGAAAGGCTGAGTTCTTGTGCACGGCGAGAAATCGACTGCCTCGGAGTCTCCTGAACACTCTCACGAACAGCGGCGATGTTCTCGGCCGATCTGGCGTTCCTTTGACGTAAAGGTGTTGGTTGGTTGTTCACCGAACCGGTCGTCTCATTTGGTCACCAATCGTTGGAGAGTAGACTTTGAAGGGCCACCGCGTCTGCCGTAAAATGAGCGCAATGCGCGCAACGTTTGCACTAACGAACACTCATTTTGATAATAAAGTTTTATCATTTGCACATGCTGCTCAACCGTGTAACTTGCCATGGTTATTTGGCATCAGTGACTGAATAAGAAAATATAGATTTGACAGATGCCGCCATAACCAAATGGCCGCCACAGACTATTAACATCGACCCGCTCTATTTGAAAGACCCTTTACATGCCTAAATGTTGGCCATGTATTCACTGTGTAGAAGTTTTTGCAGTTTCCATTAGAATAGACTAATTTCCTTAGAGCCAGTAAATTATTTTTGTCTCTATGCCACATAGCTTGATGCACTTGCATAGGGTCCTTAAATGACGTTAAGTCTTTTGGTATAAGAAGGTTTTTTTGTAAGATGCTGGCGTCTTCAATTTCATGTAATAAAACTCCTTGAACATTAGCCTTAAGGTGTAATATGAGTGACTGAAAATCTGGCACGTCTTTACCGTGAGACACAATCCTGTCTGCTGTTCTCTTCAGTACAGCACCAACGCCATCGGGAGCACCTTTCCCATGGCCTGATTCTATACATACCTAGAACAAATAAGTCCAGCTAGGTAGGTCCAATTTTGAAAAAAAGGTCAATCGACGAACACAACTCGGTTGGGCAACGTTCGGGAATCTACGCCATACATTTTCGTCCTAATTACCGCAGTGTCTTAAGACGAAGGTTTTTGACCAATGTGTGTTGCCAGTGATGACCTACTGAACAGAAACGTGGCTGCTCACTATGGACCTTATAAGAAAGCTCACTGTTACCCAAAGGGCAATGGAAAGGACAATGCTCGGAGACTCGTTGCGCGATCGATTCAGAAATGAGGAGATCCGCGTGCGAACCAAGGTCACCGGGCGGCGTAGCCCTAAGGATTGCTAGGCTAAAGTGGCAGTGGGCACATAGCTCGTAGAACAGATGGCCTATGGGGCAGTAAAGTTCTCGAGTGGCGACCACGTACCGAAGACGCAGCGTGGGTATGTTTCCCACAACGTGAACCGACGACCTGGTAAAGGTCGCAAGTACCAGCTGGGTGCGAAAAGCACAGGATCGGCGTTTGTGGAGATCTCAGGGGGGCCTATGCACAGAAGTATTATTTTGTCTGATATATAGCAGAGTAAAATTTAAAAAAAATTTACGGTATTCAATATTTATCACATTTCGGTGATTGCACGTATTTCAGTACAAACATGATATTTGTGCCATTGCAACCAGAAATATGGTGATTTTCATGGGTTTTATGTAAATTCCATGGTGTTTTATACATGGAAATTACTCCATGGAAATCACCAAAACGCATATATTTTGAAATTCCCCGGCATTGAAAAGATCTTACCTGCTAGTTTGTTACTGGTTATCTACATTTAGAAGTTAGGTATTACACCTTAAAACCCGGATACCAAAAATAGCACAATTAGATAGCAAAAATGTGATATGGAAATATCTAAGAAATGAAAACCAAAATTAAAAAATTGTAGAACTTACTCTTACACCGAAAGCGAGTGAAGACCACGACACAACCACCTCACATGCAGTTGCGGCGTAACTGATGATTCGAACCCACCAATCATGATTCGTCTATGCCTTTCCAGTTCAGAGCAGTGCCCCTCGCAAGGACTGCAGTGAGTGTACGAATCCGATTTAAAACGTGGGTGATTTAAAAAACATCCGCGCTTCCTCAGAAGACGGCGCACGTGTAAGTTACTCTGAAGTACGTGGTTTTTAAATAATGAAATCTATATGACACGATACATATGGAATGTATAAATAATGTTATAGTAGATTTATCCATAAATTATTTGTTTATATATATCTGAGGAGATATGAGTCTGTTACGTTTAAAAATTGATCTCCTGAGAACGACCCATTTAACTAATCCTAAATCAATAAATATTGTTTCATTTTCATTTTAATTTTCATGTACCCATATTAATATAATGATAGCACATGAAACCTTCAAGCTTAGCGACCCAACATAGAACAACAAAGAAAAGCGTATTGTGCAGTTGGTCGCCATCTTTCCACTTTAACGTTTTTCCTACGCGTTAATTGGATTGATGAAAATCAACAGCCTTAAAGGGCACAATCACCAGGTCTCTCCGTTGGAAAACCTACGGGGCGCTTTTGCACCAATACAAAGCATGTTAATTTAGCTTTTTAATATTTAATATTTTATGTCAAACAGGAAAATTAGACTACAATTTTTAAAATAATTATGTTTGTATGTTGACTTTGCCTAAATTTTTATTCACTATATCAAAATGTCCACTGTATGTCAAATGATTCATAGATACGGAGGCTAAAACTGGAACTAAGTTTCGCCGTTTTAAATTGTTATGTCAATGCCAAAAACAGCAATGCTGCAGATTTTAATATAAATCACAAATGTAAACTTTATAAAAGTCTCTTTCCTCCATTATTATAAACGTGATATTACACGATATATACCTAATCTATTTAGTTTCACTATCGTTGTACAAGTAATATATATATATATATATATATATATATATATATATATATATATATATATATATATATATATATATATATATATATATATATATATATATGTAATGTCATCGTTTTACGTTGTAAGCCCTCACGAATTAAGCGTTTCCATAACACAGATGTGCTTTAAGCATAATCATTAGGGCTCTCCGTTGGATGACCGATGGATGACGACAGGATGCTGTTGTACCGATACAGAGCATGCTACTTTAGCTTTTTAATGAATTTGCCTGCATCTTCATTCACAGGGTCTACTATGTCAAAATATCCACTTTAAACTGTACAATCTGAGTGATTCATAGATTCGGTGGCCAAAACTGGAACTATGTGATGCCGTTTTGAATTGTCATGTCAATGCCAACAACAGAGATGCTGCAGATATTAATATGAAACCCTATTGTAAACTTTTTAAAACTCGCTTTTTTCCAGTATTAAGCACATAATACTACACGATAGATAATCTATTTGGCTTTTTTTTTCAGAATCAGAATCAGAATTTTTTATTTGCAAGATCAGTTACACAATTAGATTGTTTTTACATTAACGTACCATAAGTTCAGCCCACAATGGCATGCAAATATATACACAGTTTTCCTTTATTAAGTCGGTACTAATGCTTTACTGATTTAACATTTCGTTTATAGAGTAAAAGCATTTGTCTAGAAGCCACCCTGTTAAGGTACTTTTAAATTTATTAAACGGGCAGTCCTTAATACTCGTTAGTAGACTATTGTATATACGAATTGTCATACAGAAGGAGTTATTACGGTGAACATTCAGACGCATTTGCGGTAAATATATTCGATTTTTGTGCCTTGTTGCTCTATTCAACGTTTCTCCGTGTGTTTTAAAATATTCGGGATATTCCTTAATAAATGTGCATATTTGTTTAATATACATGCACGGCAGAGTCAGCACTTTATTTTCTTTAAAGAAAGACATACATGAATCTCTGTTTCCATTAGGGCATTGACAAACCGCGCGAAGACATTTCTTCTTTGCTTTAAATGCTGTATTTATGTCGACTGAGTTTCCTCCCAGCATCAGCCCATAATTGGTTTATATGGTTCTTCCAATCGCAGTTTCTGTCAATAGAAAAACCTAAAAGTTTCGTTTAATTTCTTTCATTCTTTCTATTAGGTGCTTTATACTTTAGTTACTATTTTGAGTGTAATTTAAACAAGTACCTTTTCTCTACCTACACAGCTATATACTGCTACAATATTTATGTGTAACATGCACTGTCTTTGCAGTCATCAATATACTTATAACCTATATAATAGTATATACAAGGTGTCTAAAAAAAAGTTTATATTTATTTAGTTTACTGCGTGAACGCAACAAATCCGAGGGGCGCGGGGGTTATGTCAATCGGTAGCCTGGCTCTTGGGAATTCAGTCGCTATGGAGCGTTTCTCAGGAGCAGACCGCGCGTTGTGCGTACGAGAGTTTTAGAAAAACGATGATTCGGCGACTGTAGCGCGTAGGAGATTCTCTTATTCGAAAATGGGTCAAAAAGTTTGAAGAGACCGGTACAACGCTGGAGAAACCAAAATTCGGGCGACCAATCATCAAGAACGGTAGAAAACGTGGAGAGTGTTAAGCAGTCTGTTCGTGATGATCCGAACCTTTCAATTCGGAAGCGCGCAAGTGGTTTAAATGTGCATAGATCATCATTACACCACATTTTGCACAAAAATCTAAAGCTGCACCCCTACAAAATTCAATTGGTGCAAGAATTAAAGCCCCAAGATGCCAGTCAGAGGCTTGACTTCGTAAATCAGGCAATTGAGCGCTTTTCAACGTTTACCAACATTTTGTTTTCGGATGAAGCTCATTTTCATCTTAAATAAGCAGAATTGCCGCTACTGGAGTGCAGCGAATCCGAAACGCAAGCATCAGAAACCCCTTCATTCGCCTAAAGTGACCGTATGGGCAGCGATTTCGGCGCGAGGAATTATCGGCCCTTACTTTTTTGAAGACGAAAGGGGGCGTGCAATTACAGTGATTCCGAGCGTTATGTGGAGATGTTAGACGACTTCTTGGTGCCTGAACTGCAAAACTTTCCTGGCTATAACCAAAGAACATGGTTCCAGCAGGACGGAGCAACGTCACCCACGTCCAATACATCTCTGCCACGAGTTCGTGAAATTTTCTCTGGCAAATTGATCTCCAGGAGAGGTGACATAAATTGGCCTCCGCGCAGTCCTGATTTAACCCCTATGGACTTTTTCCTATGGGGTTATCTTAAATCTAAAGTTTACGCTAATAAACCGACTTCCCTGGCGCGTTTGAAAGAAAATATCCGTCACGAAATGGCAGCCATCACTGAGTCTACCTGCCGAGCCGTCATAAGTAATTTTACTGTTCGATTAAATGAGTGCCGCGAACGCGAGGGTAATTTTTGCGATACACGGCTTACTTTTTTTTTAATCAATCCACTAAATATAAACTTTCTTTTGAGACACCTTGTATTTATGATTACAATAGGTACCTATTTATGTGTAACATACACTGCTTAATTGGTCTTTTAACATTGTGGTGGTGATTTCAAATTTATTATATCAAACATTTTGAAAAGTTGGTGCTTAAGTAAAAGTTGTTTGTTTTCACGAGCACATGCATACGGTACCAGTTGTTATAATAAATTTTAAACCATCTTTATACGTTTTGATATATAATGGATGTAACTCTACTATGGTTTCCGTTGTAACTTATTACCTTTTAGAATTGTAAGCAAATATAGTAGTAAGTAGTCTCTAGATTGTGTATAAAATAGATTAATCTTTGTCCGATTGCACTTTACCAGGGTTTCTCAAACTTATGGCGGCACATACCTCTGACAAAGTTACCCCCCGAGAAAAATATAAAATGCCAAAAAAATTGAGTCATTTTGATTAATTTTGGAAAATTTTAACCTTAAGGCGATTTCAGTATTTCGTTTTTATCCACACTCTCACATAACTGTGTTGTGGAAGGAAATTCACCGCATTGCACCTTCGTCGTCGTCGCGAACCCCCTACCATCGAATGGCGACCCTAAGGGTTCGAGTATCCCCCTTTGAGAAACCCTGCACTAAACTTTAGTCTACGTTTAAGTTGATTTATAATATTTTTAACAAGGAAAAGCACTGCACCAACATTTGTTTTACAAACAAGCCTTAGGGCTCGTTGACGACGCTTAAGTTGACGCCTAAACGATTTAAAATATTAAATTATTTATTCTACTTTCTACCTTGTTGATGTATTGTTAAGGTGTTGTTTTATAAACAACAATATTATTTTAATATATTGGAAAAATATTCCTAACAAGTAAAATCACCAACACAAACTTTTGTTGAAACCTAAATTCATGTCACTCGTAACTTTATTTCACTGATTTTGTGATGTCTTAATGCTTTGGAATATCGGCGTCAACTTGAGCATTGCATGTGTTTAGTGCGATCGGACAACAACCTGCTTGTTTTCCCCAAATAAAATAGTCACACCCGCACCTCTGTCCTCGGAAAATGTCCAACCCCCTTTATGGAAATTCTTGGTGACACCTGGTCCAGAGTAATCCAGTTCAGCAAGAGTTCCCGTATTTGAGGTTAGGCCTTCGACATGACGACGAAGGAAGATCCTCAAGACGAACAACAGAAAAGCGACTACTGACTACTATAAAATGTTACCAGTTGATACAGACGGAAAGACAGTAGAGGTTTCAGGTGTTTTATTGTTGTAAAACTTACAATTAAGACATCTGAAACAGACCTGAAATACGTCTGTGACAGCAACCTCACTACGATAATACCATAACCTCACTACGGAAACTGCTGGCGGTCGCAGGCCCGAGCCTCTACAATGTGCTGCCGCAAGAGGTGAAGGATGCACCAAGTCCAAATGCCTTTACTAATAGGTTAAAAAAAATCTTTTAAAACTTGCCTGCTACAACATTGTCGACTTCCATAAAGGTATAAAGGTATCGTCGACCCAAATTCGCTATCAATAATATAAAAATGCTAATAAAATCTTGACATGTAATACTTTGATATTAATTAAAATATAATAATCTTTCAGATTGACATTCATTATTACTTGTAATAATTTGACATTCATAGAAATGTAATACTCTTCCAAATTGATATATTTCTTAATTATTCATATTTTAAAATACATAATGACATTTTGAAAATTTTGAATATTATACTTTAATGACGATTAATTTAGATATAATTATACAGAGAGCGTCGGTGGCCGAGCGGTTACAGTATCTGACTCGTAAGGCAGAGGTCCCGGGTTCGAATCCCGCTCCGGCCATGTACCAATGACTGTTTTCTGAGTTATGTACATTAGTTGAATATTAACCGATGCTGTTACGGTGAGGGAAAACATCGTGATGAAACCTGCACATTCAGGCGACTGGATGTGTAACCATGATCCAATCTGGTCAGGTTCCCCTGGTAGCAGGGTCATGGAGGTCAGATGGCAGTCGCTCCATTGTAATTACCTGATCTGCCAAATCAAGTCAAGGCGGACCCCGGGCTCTCGTTCTCGAGAGCACAACCAGGACATTAACGCCAAGATGATTGTTATACAGATTGACACATCTTTTTTAAAATGTAATTATTTACGTCTGATATTTATTTTGTAAAAATAATTTGTCATTTATTTGGACTTATAGATGTAATGATACGTAAAGATTGATGGTATGACACTCGTGAAGCTGTACGAGCTTGCAATAAGTTTATATTCACTACTGTATTTTTAATGCTGACATGTAAATTTTTAATTTATGAAATAAATAAATCTAAATCTAAAATAATGGATACGAAAATTCTTACCCGCCATGTAGTAAGTACCTATATAGTATAGATACGTTGGTAGTTAGTATCTAGTGGTACAGGGGGATATCATACAGGTCCGGCATATGGATTTTGTAGTTATATATATGAAAAATACTACAGAGTCTATAGTTTGGGATTCTCTTGTAAAGTCATCATCGATATTAACCCTGTTTAGTAAGTTAGTTTCATGTGCTAGGAAATAAATATCCTCCGTCCACAAGTTGATCTCCGACGAAATTGATTTTGTGTTTGTGTAATTTACATTTTAAATCTGTTATAATGCCTAATTGCAAACCAGTTGCTGTCCAATTTGATTAGACGGTTTGCTATTCCCCGTATATTTATTTTTCTCTTTAGATTGCTATATGCCTGGGGTGGCCATTTCGATATGTCCATACTCCTCCGATACGTAGAACATAGAACCGTAGATTAGAAAAACAAGTATAGAACCTTATACATACATGACACCGTACATTTTCAAAAAACACCTTTTTCCAGTATGATTGAAAAGTGTTGGAAAAACGAAATGTCTGATTTTATAATCTTTACTGATTTTATTTTATTGTACTTATATACTGAAGTTGACAAATTAAAACCATATGTATTATCAAAGAGATTACAAAGTTAGCTACCTTCACGACTGTGTAGAAGAGAGTGGCCTTTTTATTACGAATGCGTGCACAGTCAAAATGAATGAAACGTCAAGGTGAAAACAAATTTGATTGTCAAGTAACATTTGTAAACAAACGATTTCAGTTTGTTTATTGGTAAAATAATTTAATATTTTGTGTAGAAGGTTTTGTTATTTTATTATTGGCTTATAGCTGGTTATCGCTTGTAGAATGTATAGAATGTGTGTTAAATATTTTTTCCCCATCTCAATATTTCGGTATTTCTTGAGCCAAATAATAGGGCCAGCTATGTAATATATCCTATTAAAACATTGATAATTCATAATTACAATATATATGTAAAATTTATTTGGTCCAGCATGTAACAGTGATGTCTTCGTTGCGTTGTGTAAATAAAAAATACAAAATGATCACGAGGAGTGGAAAAATCGGGGTACATCTTTGCTCAGCAGTGGAATGATGTAGGCAAATAATAGAAGTTGAGTTTTAAAATTCGAAAGTGACCTGATTTTTATCCTTTTAGATTGGTCGAATGCAATATATATGCCAGATTAGTCGCGAACTGCGCGGTTCTAGAGGATCTTTCTCCCACGCACACTAAGGTTGTAGAATGAGCTCCCTGAAGAGGTTTTCCCTGGGAGTTCAACATGGAGTTATTCAAGAAAGGGTTGAAAAGGTTTTTAAAGGCTTTTGGTTTTGTGAACGGCCATAGGCTGCGGTGACTGCTTACCATCGGGCAGGCCGTAAGCTTGTTTACTATCTCAGTGGCAAAAGAAATCCTGGATCATGGTCAAGTCGGACCCTGGGCCCTCATGTGCGAGAACACTACGTGCGCGCGATCGCAGTTGCATCGGACGTGTTTGTTGGTGTCATCACTGCGCGTGCAATTGAGTAGGTATTCAGCGAGTATTTATTTTATTGCTCATTCGGAAGCTACCTATAGTTATCTGTTATGTTTAAAGTTTTACTCATGCTAACAGTGTCGTGGTTTACGTAAAATGGATCAATCTGACATTAGTAGCGGAGATTTAATAGTAGACAGCATGGATTTGGAGAATATTGACGCCGGTCCTTCTTCGCTACTGACGCCGGAGCCGCCGCAGATCGCGTCTGATAAGGTATTCACTTTTGAATCGACGGAGAAAAGCGCGGGAATTTCAAATACGGATGGTAAGCAGGCCCATAAGAGAGAAAGATTTATTAATCAAGAAGAGATGTGGGATATCGTGCAAAGAAGAAGGAAACGGATGGCTATGTCTACCATCAATAATAGACAGGAATCGCTAGAAATTATTGAAATCAGCATTACAAGTAACGATATTTTGCCTAGACAAGTAGGGATGGCGCGTCTACTTGCCGATGCCAAAATTATGAATATAATAAAAGTCAAATTTGTCAATAAGTACAAAGTTTTGGTGCAGCTCAGCAATGAACAAAGTGCTGACCAATTATTAAATTCAGCTATATTTAAAAATAGGGGTTATAAGTGTTCGAAGACCTTAGACTTGGACTATTCTTTTGGTGTGTTGCGAGATATTGATATAAAGCTCACAGAAAAAGAAATACTGGAGGTGATATCGTGTGACAGGGACATAATTTCGGCAAAGAGACTTAACAAAAGAGACGTCGACGGGAAGTGGATCCCATGTGAGACAATTCGTTTATGTTTTAGAGGCCCTGTAATACCGAAGTATGTAACCTTGTTTGATGCGTGTAGGGTCAATATTGACGCTTATTCGTATCCAGTGACTCAATGTTCACGTTGTTGGAGATTCGGCCACACTAAGGTAACTTGCCCCTCCAAAATAGAAATATGCCCTAAATGTACAAAGAACCATACAAATTGTGAAACGGAGACTTTCATTTGTAATAATTGTGGAGGCAAACATATGACACTCTCAAAAGTATGCCCTGTTTACTTAAAAGAAAAAGTAATTAGAGACATTATGAAAGAGTATAATTGCTCGTACAAACGGGCTATTGGCCTCAATAAAGACTCAAAGGTAAGCCCACTGTTTCACAATAATAAGGTATCCGAATCGGAAGGGAAACATTTTGAACCACTCCCTACATGTAATAGATACACAGGCTTAACGGAAGAAGCGTATTCATGGCCTAAACGACGGTACTCGGATGTAGTATTAGGAAGAGTTATCGAAAAAGATGTGATAAATGAGTCTTCAAATAAAAATGAGAGCTATGGTAAAAGAAAGAAGAAAGAGAGGACTCCAATTAATTTATTAGATTGGGAATTAACATCATCATCAGAAAGTGAGCCTATAGCAGACACGAACTCAAACCAAAAAGTTTCAGGTAGTAGACCAGTGCGTAGCTCTTACCTATTAAATAAATTAAAAGGAATTATTGTCAGTTCAGGAAGCTTCTTAGAAAAAATTAAAGAATGTGTTTCGGTACTAATTGATTTTTGCATTAATTGGGCGAAGACATGGGTGACAGAATTACCTTTTTTGGGCAACTTATTCAAAAATGGCTAACAAAAACGTAACAATAAATGTGCTGCAATGGAATTGTAATAGTATTTTACCAAAGAAAACAGAATTAGAAAACTTACTTAACATTGAAAAGATACATATTGCTACTCTAAGTGAAACATGGTTAGACCCAGAGGAACATCTTAAAATGAGTAACTATAATATTTACCGCCATGATAGAAATGATGGGTATGGAGGGGTGGCGGTTTTTGTTCACACATCCATTCAATCAAAACAGGTAAACAAGAAATTTAGAAACTCTGGAATACAGGTGTTATGTGTGGAGCTTATGAACTGTGGTTTTTTGAAGCATGTAGTGTCAATCTATTGCCCTCAAACTGTCACGACTCGCACACTGGACTGGGATAGTATATTCTCTAAGTTTCTTCACAACGCTCTAGTAACAGGAGATTTCAATGGACATCACTACAGCTGGTCTACAAAGACCGATCCGAGAGGATTACAAATCTTTGACGCTGAATTAGAAAATAATCTTATCTCTATTAATGATGGCACTCCTACTAGAATGAGACTAGTGAATGACAGAGTACAGAGTACTGCTCCGGATATTTCATTTGTAAGCTTAGATATTGTCAATAATTTTTCATGGAAAGTTATGAATGAAAGTTTAGGCAGTGATCATTTGATGATTAAAATTTCTACAGAGGTAACCGTTGACAATAACTATAATAGAAAGAGAAACTTCAAAAAGGCCGACTGGGTATCATACAAAAAATATCTGCAACAAAGTCTCAAGGATTTCAACATATCCAGCAATCTCCAAGAGTCGTACACCAACTTTATTTCTTTAATTAATGAAGCTGCAGGACAACATATACCTTGGGTCAAAATCTGTAACAGTCCTCGTCGGTTAAAAGATTTTACTCCAAAGTCATATTGGACCCCGGAGTTATCGCGAGCTGTAGCAGAGAGGCGTTTGGCTTTGAAGTACTTTCGGAAAAATCCTACACCTGATAATAGAGCTGTATTAGAATCAAGAACTAAAAGTGCTCAAAAGTTGATTAGTGATGCAAAGTTTAAATCGTTTCGAACATTTTGTGAAAGTGTTGATTGCTCTACTTCTGCTAGTGAAATGTGGAAAAAAATGCGTTGGATCAAAGGTAATAGACAGTCAAGACATTGCTTTGATCAATATAAACTATCTGACTTACTGTGTTCTGTAGCGCCAGACTATAGCAAGCCCCCAACACCAAAATTTGTATCTATAAATGAACATCTTACCAAACCCATATTAGTACATGAGGTTAAAAACTGTATTAAAACAAAGGATACTGCTCCAGGCAGTGATGAAATTTCATATTCGATGTTGAAAAATTTACCGGAAATTGGCTTTACAGTTTTGGCATCATTATACACTAAGTTTATTAAATATGGTTTTGTTCCTGAGCAGTGGAGGAACATAACTATAGCACCTGTGATCAAGCCTGGAAGTGCAAATTCTGCCTCACCATCTATTCGTCCAATCTCATTGATGTCTTGTCCATGCAAAGTATTTCACACTATCTTAAATCGAAGATTAGAGTGGTACTTGGAAAGCAACTCTATTTTGTCGAATAGGACGGTGGGTTTCAGAAGAGCTCATTCATGTTTAGATAGTCTTAGCAGGATTGTATCCCATGTTCAAACAGGACTGGCAAATAAGGAAACGACTGTTGGGTGTTTCATTGACATAGAAAGCGCTTACAATAACATAGATGTCTCTTCCATGCTAAATATTTTGGACAATATCGGTGTTGGAGCTACCATGTGCAATTACTTATGGGAGTTTTTGAGTGAAAGACGTTTAACTATTAAAGGAAATGATAACACGTGTCCATTGATTCAAAGATATACTGGCCGAGGAATTGCACAGGGTGACCCATTATCGCCGTTGTTGTTTAACGTAGCTACAATTCAAGTATGTAAAAATATAACAAATGTTTTACTTGAACAGTATGCTGATGATTTTGTTGTGTATGCCACTGACAAAGATATCGAGCAGGTTACCCCAAGAATCCAGCAGGCAATAGAATCATTTAGTAAGATAGTTGAAGACTTGGGTATGAGTGTTTCTACCAGAAAAACGAAAGTATGTGTATTTAGTAAAGGATTGAGAAATAATGCACCCGATATCTCATTAAAATCTCAAAAAATAGAAGTAGCAAGCAATGTTAAATACTTAGGCTTATGGATTGATCGTTCGTTGACATGGAGCAAACATATCAACGAAATATGTGCAAAATCTACTAAATATATTAATCTGTTTCGAGTCCTAGCTGGGTCCTCATGGGGTGTTCATCCCAAACACTTGAGACGATTGTATATAGCTATTATTCGTAGTAGATTGGATTACGCTAGTTTTTTGTTCGCAAATAGTGCTAAAACCCACTTGGTAAAAATGGATAAAGTTCAAAATCAGTGTATGAGGGTCATTGGGGGATTTATAAAAAGTACGCCAATCCATGTTATGGAAAGCGAGCTCTCTCTACCACCGCTGGCTGTCCGCAGATTCTTTCTAGGTGGCAAATTCTATTTACGTTCGAACTCTATCTCAACAAATTCAGTCGCTCAGTATATTAGAGAAATACCAAATAATCCAACTAGACCGCCTCTGCTGAAAGCTGTGGATAATTTATTAAAAGACTACCCATCTGATAGCAGCGACAAATTGGATATGTTCTCTTTACATACGTGGACAGGCTATTTAGATACCACAAGTTTTATTAAGTTATATGTAAATGATGTTGACTGCACAAAAAAGAATATTAATAAGGTGTTTCTTAGAGAAAAATGTGAACTTTACTTGGCTAATATGTATAAGGATTACTATAAAATCTTTACTGATGGTACTAAAGGAGCAAATGGCGTTGGGGCGGCATTTGTAGATGTTCAGATGAGATGTGACGTAAGGTTTAAGATCTGTGCTGATGTATGTATAATGTTCGCTGAACTTGTTGCAATAGCTGAAGCTTTGTCATATATCAGTTCTATCAATTCAAGTAAGTTTGTTATCCTGTCCGATTCACGAAGTGCCTTACAACTTATATCTCGATGTTGCACAAGTCAAAGGTGTATGTCTATAGCTTACTCTATTTTAGACTCTCTTTGCAAACTTAATTCTGATAGCGTTTGTGTAAGACTTCAGTGGATTCCATCGCACATAGGAATCGAGGGAAATGAGCAGGCTGATGTAGCTGCGACACTAGCTCTAACAGAAGGCGTAACATATAACTGCTTTCCATTTTACACAGATGTAATACCGGAATTAAAGAAACATGTTTTTATATTGTGGGATAAATATTTCCAGGATAAATCAGTTGACAAAGGGATATGGTACAGAACCATCCAAGGTGAACCTGCTCGAACTCCTTGGTTTAATTTTGAAAAGTGTCGAAGGAAATACGCAGTGACCATCATGAGACTTCGTTCCGGGCATATTCCGTGTGGCAAATTTGCATTCTTGATGAAAAAATCTAATACGCCAAATTGTCCGGATTGTGACAAGATAGATGACATAATCCATGTGCTCACGGAGTGTGTCCGAAATGAAGTACTCAGAAGAGAATTGATAGAGCGTGATATGTTGGATGGAGTGGGAGCCAGCAACATCGTCCTCACTGATCCTTTGTCAGAGAGGACGAGGTTGTTGTGCAAGCTTGTCCACTTTAGATCTAGAAATACTTCTAATTAAACCTATAATTTAAGTTTTTTGTTACTATATGTTAAGTATTTCCTTGTACAATTATGATAATAATTACAGAGCGACATAGTCATATAGACTAAGCTCTTAAATAAAGATTTAAAAAAAAAAAAAAAAAGAGAACACTACCGGCGCAAAACACAAAGAACTGTAGCGAACCATTGTATAAATAATATGAATTGTAAATTCATAAACTTTAAAATGCCTGTAATATTTATATCACTTTACTAGAAATTAAGAAAAAAAGGAACAATGATAAATATAATTTCATAACTATTTCTTTCAATTTGTATGGCTGAATTTAAAAAACTACTTATCATGTCATTATAAATATTAATCATTTTAATGTAGGTTAATTTTATCATTGACAATTTACTCCTATCTGTAATAGTTTTACTGTGAAAAGAAAAAAGCCACGACGAGGAACGGTTTGGAGATAAAAAGGGGTGAAGAAGGGTGGGGAGGGGTTGGTTACCGGCATTTTTGGATTCAGCGGGGTCGAATTAGTAAGAAAACATCGGTTACCAGAAAGTAGCATGATTTGCTTCTACAACTTCGCTTTTTTAATTTTTGGTCTAATCTGCGCGATAATCGCGAATCACCAGTTAGTAAGTGCTAAGCTGCAGACTGCGATAAAAGGTTTTTTTGCATGGAGAGTATCTAATCTTTTCATATTCAGTTTTATATTTGTCCCAAACTTTTAAACTATCTGATGTGTCTCTATTTACTAGATGTTTTATCGTTTATTTAAAACACTATAGTTGTTTAATAAAAAAAATATAATCATCGATAATATCGGTTAATAATTACATCATCATCATCACAGCTCATAACAGTCCACTGCAGGACAAAGGGCCTCTTCCACGAAAGGGGAGGTTATCGCCATAATCTCCACGCTTGCCAGGTGGGTTGGAGATCGCAGTAATAAAAATATAACAATGGAAAACGCTGCTGTCCATTTTCCAGATTACGGAGACTCTAGATCTTTTGCCTCGAAAACATTAATCGCCTTGTAAGATACCCACGTAAGTGGTTGGGTAATGTAAGGGGTTGGTGCTAGTCTACTCTGCCGGACACCACACGGACATCAATAAAATATCTAAAGATAATCAACAGAGCAATCATCCCCTTTTATTTTTGAAATATCAAGTATCAAATCATTTATTTAGTCATCATAGGTGAATAAAGGTGGTCTTATATAATAGTGGCTCCATGATCTGCCTCTTGGCATACTAAATATTAGTCACACATTTCATTGAACTAATTAAAAATTCAATAAATTATTGTCATTTAAAATTAAAACAATTAAACGTCAGCCAATATGAAAACAAAAAAATTCAATAAATCGATGTCAATAAAAATTAAAATAATTAAATGTCAGAAAATACAATACTAAAATTTCAATGTTAATGCAAATTAAAGTAATTAAATTCAATTGAAAAATATAAATAAATAATAGCGTTAGGTATACAAGGTCCTGAAAGATAATTACAAATTTAAATAATCTAATGTCCATTGTTAAAAAAAAATGATAATAATAACTCAAATTAGTCAATCATAATAAAATGTCGTTAAAATATGATATATTTAAAACGATGTCATTAAAATAAAATAAAAAATTAAATAAATTAAAATTTATGATGTCATATTGAATTATTTGTTATACTCAATGTCATTAAAGAAACATGAAATAATTACCGCCAAAAATAATATGTAGTCAAGAACTTCTGAAAATGCCATTTAAATAATCCTTAATGTCATAATAACATTTTTCAATTAATAATTTATTTAAATATAATTTTAAATTCCTTACATCCATGTTTTTTACTAGTTCTGGCAGTTTATTATATAATATAGGACCCATTTCTGTAACATTTTTACACATCATTGCGGTTTTGCAACAATGAGTTTCAATTGTAGTATTTCTAGGCCTAAGGTTAATAAAGTCAACAGCAGACTTTTTTTTAAATAAATTTGGGTTGCAATGTACAAATATGCAACACTCCAAAATGTACAGGCACGGAAAAGTTAGTAGTTTCATGGACTTAAAATGTGGCTGACAGGACTCTATAGGTTTAATGCCACATATTGACCTAATACACCTTTTTTGCGCCCTAAATACCGTTTCTCTTTCCGAAGATTTGCCTCAAAAAATCACACTATAGCGTAAAGTAGAAACCAGCTTTTGTGGGTATGTTCTCTGTATGTCAAATTCAAAAAAATTTATTCAAATTAGGTTTTTACAAACACGTGGACGTCATACCTACATAGGTGTGTATTACCAACATACTTAAAATAAATTGTAGGAATTCGAATTAAGTCACATAATTATACAGGGTGTAAAAAGACCGCTAGCATTAATTGAAACCTCATATTTTACCCATGAAACTGAACAACTTTCCCCAAGAACGCAATGTAAAGCGCCGCTCGGCCGCACACGTGCGCTCACTACCTACCTACTCGCTGCCGCGCGCCCGGAGGTAGGTACAAAGAAATCGGACCACTGTCCTGGGCGTAAAAAAGGCCACTTGAGTTTCTCATATTATTATTATTCATTATGTGGTGTGTGGTGCCGCCACTCAAGAATAGCACCACCCCTCCCTTGGGTGTCGTAAGTGGCGACTAAGGGACTAAGTCAGAGGATGAGCAGCAGCATCCTTACTGCGGATCCCTCCCGCAAACTACCAATTGTCTGATCCGGCGAGGAAGGCATCCCAATGCAGATATGCGAATGGGTTTGGCAGACTCGGCAGTTCAACAAAGCAAGGTGGATAGGGCGACGGTAGAGAGCGTATAACTTCCGTCGACCAGACACATCATCCGATCTATCCTTCTGTCGTAGCGGTTTCCCGTTCCACTGAACCAAGGAGAGAAAGGACCAGTGTGTGCACCTGCGTCTGCGCGAACGTTGGTGCACCTATATATGTACTATATCCTGCGCACTTGACCGCTTCCGATTCATTATGCGAAATATTTTTTTGGGAGTAATTGATACTTATAATTTATTGCAAATTATAAGTATAAAATACTCACTTTGCACGATTGTCTTAATAATTTATTGCAAAAAATCAAATATAAAGAAAAGACAAATTGTAATCAGCGGAGACTTTTACATAGACACAAATAAAAAACAAACATATGTAGGCGGTTATTGGATACCATGCTAATGTATAACCTTTAAAATATTGTGACGGATCCGACTAGGGTAACTTCTAAAACATCCTCCTGCATAGATCTCGTTTTCACTAACAACAATAAATTTGACATATTTTAAATACGGACTTCGGCCTATCCGATCATAACTGCTTAGTTTATGACATTAAACACACCAATGATAAAATATGGACGACATGAAAAATAATATATCATAAATTAAATTTCCTTCCTTCCTTTAAATTCATATTACGTGACATCGACTGGGATAAAATTTTAATCTAAGACAATGACATTAACAAAAATAACGAAATATACAATAACACACTACAGAACATTAAACAGAGCAATTCCAATAAAACACATAAAAATACAATAACAAAAAGGGAACTTAGTTAACTTAAGGTCTAAAGAAATCTTGCAAGCATAAAAGACAGTTAAAAACATTATCAAATTAAATTCCCGATGACTATGTATTCAAAAAACAGGCCGAATGTCCACTGGCACAGTGCAGTGCACTGCGCGGTGCCACGTCACGGTGACCCAAAGAAAATTGTGGTGATATTCTGGTTTTTCAAATTAGGCAACGAGAGATTTGCAAGAGATTTTAAGTTAGGCAACGTTTGCACGAGAGCTTTTTCGACGCATGTATGTATGAAGAAACCATAGAGATTTGTTAGAACCGTAGCAAGTAGAACAATATAGTCGCTGTCTACCACTACGGGAGAAAGGCGTGACAGTATGAATGTATATCACCTAAAGTTTTTTTTTGAGAGAATGAGCTATCTATCGATAACAATTGTGAACGTGACTGTACCTATACTAAAAGTCGTTCTGGTGCGGGGGGCGAACTGCGACAGTTAAAAACTGAATTTGGCATTAAGAAATTGTACACTACGTCATCTGCGTTGTCTATAGCGTCTACCAAACTAGAGTAGTGTATCATTTTTTTGTTAAATTCAGATAGACATAAGCCCCGCTGGTCTCGCCGGTCATCAGGTGCATGAAGTATGATAAGAGTGTGTATAAAACTTAAAGCTTTAATTTCATAACTCGGAAACCATTACTCTTAGAAAACTTCTTTCAAAAAAGAAATTACAGTACCTACTCGTCAAGATATTTCTTTATATTCTGGAACAAGCGTTCTAACAGCAATCGTTTCAGAGTTATTACAGTTTTAAGTTTGACAGCTGTCATCCGAAATGTAGATCGCGACGAGCACTATCACTTCTCTTTAGGGACTAGTGTTCTAGAACCGTTCTTGGTCGTGTAGTGTCCGGCAAAGTAGAATAGCTCTACCCCCTTACACTTGTAGGTGTCGTACAAGGCGACTAATAATTTCGAGGCAAAAGATCTAGAGTCTCTATAGACTGGAAAATAGGCAGCAGCGTTTTCCATTGTTATATTTATAACACTGCTATCTCCAACCCGCCTGCCAAGAGTGGAGATTATGGCAATAACCTTTCGCGGGAAAGGCCCTAATCTCTGCAATGGACTGATATGGGCTGTGATGATGTTCTAAGACCAATAGTTTCAGAGTTATTACAGTTTTAAGTTTGACAGCATCCGAAATGTAGATCTCGTCGAGCACTATCATTTCTCTTTAGGAACTAGTGTTCTAGGACCAAAAGTTTCAGAGTTATTACAGTTTTAAGTTTGACAGCTGTCATTGTAAACTTTATTCCTAAATAAATAAATAAACGCATCCACGCGCAATGGCAATGGTAACCAAGCCACCCTGCTAGGATTACACCTCGACAGTCAACTAAACAAAGTCTAGACTAGCAAGATTTGTATACGCACTTAGTATTCACGTTACTTCACGTATTAAAACGTAACACTAGTTTAGAAACAGCACTATCGGCGTATCAC
Source organism: Blastobasis adustella (assembly GCA_907269095.1). Classification (NCBI taxonomy): domain Eukaryota; kingdom Metazoa; phylum Arthropoda; class Insecta; order Lepidoptera; family Blastobasidae; genus Blastobasis; species Blastobasis adustella. The sequence goes on along the minus strand of OU026114.1, from coordinate 31,839,295 downwards.
TAACCTAACCTAACCTAACCTAACCTAACCTAACCTAACCTAACCTAACCTAACCCTATGGGGCAGAGACGCCACCGCTCAGGAACTATTTGTCATGCAAAAAAAAATGCATTCGCATACTTTTCAACGTAAAAGAATAAAAGATAATCCCGTACATTAATGTAGATGTAATTTAGTACTGGAATGTATTTAATAGATTTGACATTTCAAATATTGTGTGAATATGCTGACATTAATTTGATTTTAGTCTTTAAAGATGTGGAATTTGATTAACAGATTAGCAAACAATAAGCAAACGAAAATCTGCGGTCCGTCTAAGCTCAATACAGAAACTGGTATTGTGACTAATGGTAAATGTACATGTTAAGGTTTCAATGACTTTTTCCACTATCGGTTCCAAATTAGCTGATAACATACCTAAACAATACCATAACAATCTAGCTAACACTTTACCACGCAATGTCCAACAGCACAGACAGTTATCGGAAATTACACCAGTCACTTTAGATGAAATCACATAAATAATTCATAAACTAAATTCCAATATAAGTACGGGTAGCGACGGTATATCCACAAAATCCATTAAATGTATAAATCCATTAATTGCTCCTGACCTTAAGCGATGCATCAACAAATGCCTAGCCGATGATTGTTTTCCCGATTCACTAAAGATAGCGAAGGTAACTCCTAACTACAAGTCTGGTGAAAAACATGACCCAGGGAATTATCACCCCATATCAGTGTTACCCGTAATCTCAAAGATATTTGAGAAAGTCCTATAGAACCGGCTCGATGAAGACCTTTCCCCTTTCAACTTTATTTCCCCCAAACAGTGCGGATTTCGAAAGAAATCAAACACATTGTCTGCCACCACCGATCTTGTGAGCAAAATAAAAGAACGCATAGACAAAAAGCAAGTAGCTTTAGGGGTTTTTATCGACCTAAAAAAGGCTTTAGACACTGTCAGCCACACTATACTACTAGGAAAGCTAGAAGCCATAGGTACCACTGGACGGGCGCTCAAGATCTTCACATTTTATTTAGAAAATAGGTCTCAAGTTGTGAGAATCGGCGATGAATGCAGTGATTCCCGGATTATCACATGTGGAATTCCGCAGGGCTCTATTATCGGACCATTAATGTTCCTAACCTACATAAATAACATTCACAATATTGATCACTTTTTGGGTTCATATTCATAACTCCAACAAGTCAAATCTTTTCCGAAACTAAACTGATGAATATTCGTCAAACCTATAAGTATTACGTTTGTTTATTAGTCAGAAAGATCCTTCAGAAATATATTCAGTCCACAATTACTTTCACAAAAAGGATACAAATCAGCAACCGAATTAACAAGGCAAGCCAATCATCTATGTTTACCTACGCCCCGAACTAACTATGGTAAAACGAATCTTTTATACGACGGAGCACAGATGTACAACGGTTTGCCAAACGATATTAAACAAGCAAAATCCTATAATAAATTCAAAACCCTGTTGACATTCCACATCCTAAAAGATTGATACTAATTATTACCTACCTACTACTATAAAAATTATTGTTAGTACATGCTTACCTACTTATCATTCCGTGACTTTTTTAAATTTTTTACTATGTTTAGTAGGGGTACAGTGATTTGTCTCGCTTCTATTCTACCCACATTTTATTAAGCTTCTATTGCTGTCCTCGGACTGTTTACTGTTTGGTACCTACTAACGAATCACTTGTATTTTCTCGTAAGTTAATTGTAAATTCGTAGAGAAATAAAGACTTTCTAACCATATTTTATATAATTATTGTATTCCTAATTATTGTATGTCATTTTAACATTTATTAGCTTATAGTTTGACCATAAAATTACCTACCTATTATATGTACCTACCTATTGTATTTACTTGCAGAGAATATGTATAAACTTAATTTACTTATAGGACAATATAATATTATAATGTTTTAATCATATTAGTTCGTAAGATGTAACAATTGTCTCAGCAATTTAAATTTGCAGTGCCTTTCAAAGGTGTCTAATGTGAATCCTGTAAATTATTAAGACCTTATGTACCATTGGACAGCAAATAAATAAATATGAAATATGAAAAATGAAATAACATATTTTTGGTAAAGTTCCCTTTTAATTTTACAAGAGCGTATCAGACCCACAGACATACCAGACTAAACACAAATCTCAAATATTCCCTGTTCGCTCGCTCTACAATGATTATGAATCTTGCTATCCCGTTTATTCATCTCTTGGAATAAGTTCACGGAAAATGACGTGCGCAATGTTTTGAACGTTCGACATATTGCTCGAGGGCCTATCGACCTGACGTTTTTTTTGAAACATCGGTGTAAATTTTATAATTTCCTAATAAAATTTAAATTAAACCATTTAAAAGATTGTAATTTGATGTGTAATTTAGTGCACATTTATGTGAAAGCGCAAAGTATGGAAATACACCTGGATTATCCTTTCACCGGTAAGTAAACATTCGTGGTCGAGGCGATCCGAAATAAATTTTAGAAATTGTGACAAAAATATGCATCGAAATAGTGTGAATTTGCATTAATTGAAATGCTTTACCTTAAAACAACATGCCATTAGAGATAGATTTAAAATTATTGGCAAATTGAGCAATATTTCGGTGTCTAAATAGGTACGAAAATATTTTGATGCTAACAGGGTCGGACTTAGTATTTATTGTATAGTATTTTATTACTCAAATCTTGTGAATAGCGGTCCACAACTTTATATGTATCAGGGTTCCATACCAAAAATGTACCTAGATGACATTTTAAATGTTCAGACATTATATGAAACAACGGATTAATCGCGTATTTACGTTTATTTACATAAATATTTGTTTTTCTAGGTTTCCTAAAGATCAGACATGGTTATGTCTGGGTTGCAAATTGGAAGTGCTGTGTTATAAACATTTTGAAGAACAAGATAATAATTAGATGCAAGTCCCTTCTGTCCTGCTGCACCAGCATAATATGAATTTTTACTGAAAATAAAGAATATTGTGCTTGTTTAATATATTAATGTATCTATCCTTTTCATTATTATTTTTTTTTTCATGACTATGTCCTCTAGAGGGCATCATATTAAATTTGTGAAGTCACATAGGCCAACCTGTGAACAATGAAGACGCTTTTAACTATAAGTAAGTAGGTAGGTACCTACTTAGTTTAGAAGTTATGAGGCAACAAATAAACATTAATACCGGTCAAAATCATAACCCTCCTTTTTGCTAAAGCAAGCACTGCCGATTCACGGTATGTAGGATCGAGAGATCGAAAAGACGGTGGTAGGTATCAGGGCATGGCTTTGATTCACTAGACACCTTATTTTATTATAATGTCAATATTAAAATATATAAGGACAAGCTTAAAAATATTGCATAGTCATCTGGAGCGAACAACAAGTCAGATTTGTTTGTGTTCGTTACGAGTAGAAAGTCGTAGCAAAATATAACTCATGATGGGCTGCCTTGTTCCGTCCCTGCATTTGCATTAGTGTGTGTGTTATAGAGATGTGTGACATTTTGTCTCATATTTAAACTCTAAATGTACTCTCTGCTTCTGTATAGAAAATTTTTTCTCTATGATCAGACCTTTCGTGAGCCATTTTGGACCTCGGCATCTATTATCAACTTTTATACGAATATAGGGAAAACAAAGGTTATGAAACAATGACATCAAGCTGTGAAACACATTACAGGCCTCTTTACATAAAACCTCTGAGAAAGTTAGGGAACTAATACATCTTTTAAAATTTTCAATGTTTTCCTTACTATAGTCACGTCTTTTTATATAGTATTGCTTCATGCTTTTAATGGGCTTAGCTTTAAATTAAATAGTTTGCCCTGTTTCGTGATCAGAAAGGGCAAGTTTATGCACCACAGAGTTAACACTACGGATGTTGCTGGCTATTTGGTCAAGGCATGCTGTGTGTCGAGTAGGAGTTTTTATGTGTGGAACTAAACCATAATTGTTCAATAGATTAGTAAACTCGGATGTTCACCTATTAGATTTGCAAATATCAATATTCCAATCGCCACAAATTACATTTTTGTTCTTTTTTGTTCTTAGATGTAAGGTATGCAGTAAAGAATCAAGTTTTTCTAGAAAAGGTGCTTCATATGTCCTTTTTGGTACCCTGTAAATTTTAATAATGAATTTGTGGTCTGAGGTTTTTATGCCACAACACTCAAAAATATGTAGAACACTTAATTCTTGACAAACCTACAATGGTTTACAAACAATATCTTTCGCAACAAGTATACAGGAGCCTCCTGTTTTCACATTTTTTCGCGAATAAAAGCTAGCTCTTCTGTAGTTTTTAAGTTTTAGATTACATTCGTTTTTAAGTTTTAGGTGACATTAGGGGTGCTGCACAAATTCTTTTTTCTACTGATGCAGTCGCTCCTGATTCGGCAGATACGCTTACAGCGCTTCGCAGTAAACATCCAAAACCTTCAGCAGCTCTGCAATAATCTGATGATTCTAAAAGTATGAATGCCCTTGTAGTTTCGGCGGATGTAGTACTTCAAGCTATTTTCGCTTTTAAAACAGGCTCTGCTGGCGGCATTGACGGGCTGACACACACCTCAAAGACCTACTCGGCGGCGGCTGCGGTGAAACCGGAGTGTGCCTGCTCAATGAATTAAAGGACCTAAGTAACCTCACGCTATCTGGCACGGTTGCGGATGGTATCATCGACATCCTGTATGGGGCCAATCTCATAGCTTTGAATAAAAAACTAGGTGGTGTCAGGCCAATTGCCGTCGGCACTACGTACCGTCGCTTAGCAGCTAAACTTTGCTGTAAGAGCGCTACCGAATAATTGGCCGCTTATTTTCAGCCAATTCAGCTGGGTTTTGGTTCAAGAATGGCTGTGAGGCGGCGGTACATGCTCTACGAACCTTTTTACTCATATTAAAAATGCGTTCAACTCAGTCGATAGGGGCGGTTTTACTGACCCAAGTGCAATCAAAGTTACCCTCTGTATATGGGTTTTTATGGCAATGTAATAAAGAACCATCAAAACTCATATACAGGGATCACTTATTGCATTCTAGCATTGGGTGTCAGCAAGGTGAACCGCTCGGGCCGGCTATCTTTGGTCTGGTTAGGTTAGGTTAGGTTGATCCACCCCATTTTAAACTAAAATCCAAATTTAATGTTTGAAGCGACAACAGTGCTGGAGGACCTGCAACTTCTGATTCGCGAATTTGGCTCTATTGACTTAGAGCTAAATTTAGCCAAGTGTGAGTTGTATATTTCAGACACATGCCCAGATAAAATTACTATCGCGTCATCTCCTTTGTCAACAAGAGCACGCTTCATCTCCTAGGTGCCCCAATTTTTGACGAATCTTTTTCCCCCTTTGTTGACCTCAAAATTAAAAATTTCACAGCAGTGTCGGATCGCCTTCAGCATATTAATACCCACATGGCCTATGTTATTCTACAATTTGCCTCTTTGTACCCCAGTTTACGTATGTTTTACGGTGCTGTCAGTTATGGAAACACCCTGATTTACTTTTTCAACTCGACAGCACCGTTAAACATTCATTAACGACGTTCCTAAATTTAAATTTCGGTGACAATACTTGGGCCCAAACCTCTACCCTCTACCCGTCAGGTTTGGTGGTCTGGGCATCAGAAAAATTTCTAGTATTTCCTTATCTGCTTTGCTGTCCTCTGTACACAGCACGTGTATGTTGGTAGATAAGATCTTGGGCACGTCTACCAACGCGTGTGAGGTGGCATACATGACAGAGGCCAGGAATTCATGGACTTTAGCCTGCCCGAGTACTGAATATCCGTCCACCCCTTTGTCACAGAATCTTTGGGACGAGCCGCTCTGCAGCTTGGTGCGGGATAATCTGGTTAATACGTCAACCGATCCTGCAGTGCGTGCCCGCCTGCTGGCTGTCGGGGAATGGGAGTCAGGCCTATGGCTTCAGTCACTTCCATCATCCACTATTGACACCCTGCTGGATTTAGAGTTGCCTACATTTAGAGTTGCCACGACCCTTCGCCTTGGGGTTCCCTTCGTGGCCCGTCATAAGTGCAGTTGTGGCCATGCAGTGTCGCAACTTGGGCATCACGGCGCTTTTCGCGGCATGCAGAACTGAACAACATCATCCGTCGGGCCTTTACCACTGCTGGTTCTCCCGCCATCCTGAAAGCCAAATGGACTGGCGAGAGACGACGGAAAAAAGGCCTGACGGTATGACACTCGTGCCTTGGAGGATGGGTCGGACGCTACCTGCGTCGATACTCTTGCAACAACACATATTCCATCCACGAGTGTCTATGCCGGTTCCGCTGCCGCTTCGGCAGAAAATTTCAAACGGCGCAAATATGCTGGTCTAAGCGGAGATCATCTATATGCGGCGTTTGGCGTAGAAACCCTTAGGCCGTGGGGTCCAGGCGCTCATACTCTCTTCAAAGAGTTGTCTAAATGCCTGGTAACGCTTCGCACGAACAATTCCTTTAACAAGGGACTTGGGGCAAGTTTTTTATTTGTAAATATTATTTAATAATTTAGTATTAGCATTTTTTTATTTATTTCTGTCATGCAAATATTTCTTTTAATAACGTCTATATTAGTTTGATTTTCTGAAAGTTCTTTCAGAGTGGCAATTATATCTACCTTATTTAGTATACCTTAGATGTTCTGATGCAGAATAGTAAACTGATTAGTCACGAAAAAGCTTCTTTTTTACTTCTGTCTTAGACTCTGTTGAAATTTGTGACTCGTCAGAAAAATTATTTATGAAATAAGTTACGTCAGCAATAATTTGTGAAATACCCTTTTTATTTAATATTCCACTTCGTCTATAAAACATCTCATTAGGAATAACATTTTCATTCAAGTCTATTACATAAGCATATTCATGCATCCAGCTATTTGCACACAATAAATTATTAAATATTTTAACCCGTTGGTTGAATAAGTTAGAATACAGACTAACTCTGTATGTCGGTAAACATATAATAACATTAGTATGTTCTAGCTTTTGTAACACAGTTTTAATGTGGTTAATTAAATTACAATACTTGTCGGTCAAGATAAAATCAATGTGACCGATAAAAATTATACAATAGTCTCTTAACATAAATTCTGTAACTTTATTATCAATGCCTTCTAATAATTGTCGCGTTCCTCCGTTAGGAGTAATATAGATTTTTCAGCTCTTGTCAATATTTCATTTTTTTGTTATCGCTACTGATTATGCAGATTTTTGTTTTCTTTTCATTTTTATGGCATATATTTTTTGTAATTATGGCCGACATCTCATATTTTGTTCCTTTTGAAATATTTTCTGTTTGTGGTGTAGAGTCTATATCTATAGAAGAACAATCTTTTTCCGTGAAATGAAGAGCTTTCCTCTTAAGCGTACTCCACATGTCCACTGTAACTTTGGCGAAACATTGGCCGGGACTTTGGTCGACCCTCTACATTCTCGCCTATTAGGGATGTGGTGGGTGTCAAAACGCGTCGATATTATATCGATTCATCGGTGTAATATTGCTAATCTGCTGTAAACTGAGTCACAGAGGTGATGGCAGCTGCTCTAATAGGCGAGAATAGAGAGGGTCGACCAAAGTCCCGGCCAAAGTTTCGCCGAAACTTTCGGCGGACATGTGGAGTACGCTTTACTGTTCTTCATAATACGTTTCACGTTGTTCCTGGTAAGAGTGGATTTTGTTTCTGTGGAACGGCAAATAGTTGACAGATGCTGGCATCTCGATTCATATTGCGATATTTTCCGTTTAAGTAGAGTATTTTCATATGAAATTGTATCTATTTCTTTTTCCGCAGTTAGTAGCTTTTCCTCTAATAATTTAATATGTTTCTTCAAATTAAATTTCTGTACTACTTAAAACATTCACTTCGGGGCAGCTTCTATTTAAGCCTTGTCCAGATGATACAAACTCATCATTTAGTAAACTGAAAGAGTTTTCTGTCGAAATATTCACTCTAACTTTCCCGCTCATCACCCGCGCTCGGCGGTCCCCCGCAGGCAGCCACGACCGGGCTGAGGAGCCGCGGTCCGCGGTCGGCTTGCTTTATTGTGTCGAAAACACCAGGCATAATTTAAATTGTAAGCTTCAAATAAGGTAAGTATTTAATACGTGTTTTATTTTCAGGTAAAACACCGTTATTAAATCCTTGACCGTTATTTGAAGCTTACAATTTTAATTACTAGTTTGAGACGTGTTTGTTATCGCCTGGTGATGGGGACGCCAAGGTGAAGGTTTAGTACCTAAATATATGTAGGTGTACAGTAGGTATGAAAGTATAGAGGTACCTAGATTACGAATAGGTACGTAAAATGCCTTGGATTCCATAGGTAAGTAAATATAAGGTTATTAAAATTTTTTTTTTTTTTTTTTTTTTTAGGTTTATTATTAGAATCGTAGCTGTGTTGATAACACATTTAATTTGACTATAGTTTACGATTGCTTATATATACACTTAAAACTAATTAGATATGGTACACAAATAAATAAAATAAAAAATTACAAATAAAAAACAGTCTCTAAATCGCTGCCTTGCGGAAGTGTCCCCATAATGCTGGCAGCGTTACCTCTCTGAATTGTCAGACTTATACGCTGACCGAGGTAAGCGCCAGCACGCGGGTCTCCGGTAGATTCAATTAGCCGGGTAGATATCTCATGGAACATCTTTATGGCGCTAGGGTTCCCAAGTTCCCAACGTTTCCACCCGAAACGGCGCAAATAAATAACCCTGACCCAGGGATCTATATTTGAGCCGCTTGAGGTCCTCCGCTGAAGAAGCAGCCGCGCCAGCATTGGCCGAGGTAGCTCTAATGTGGGATGGGGCCAAGGTATCTACACAGGTCGCATCCCACACCAGAGGCCGGCCTTGTGACCAAGCAACGAGCGCGTTGAGATTGGCGTGGCGCGACATACGACCGGCACTTCGCTGGCACGAGAGGCCATGGTGTACTTATACTTCCGCAGTGGCAACGATGCACTTCATTTACCTTCAGGCCCAGTCGCAAGCACACTGAGAGTGACAGTGTAGCTCCGGTGAGCAGAGTAGACGGCGAGAAGACGAGCTCGATCTGCAGTATTAGCCGAGGTTTCTAAGAGTGTGGAGAAAGCCAATCTGCAAAGTGGCTCGTCCCAATGCCTTTGGGAGTTAGCGTTGGCGGGAATATCGGCGTTGGGGCAGATGATAGACCATGCATTCCTGGCTTCCGACAGGCACGACACCTCGACGCCGCACAGAGACGGAGAGACAATTTTCGTTGTCAAGGTGTGCGTGCTATGTATGGAAGACAGGAAAGCTGGTAGCGATACTTCAGAAATTTTGCGGATACCCAGACCTCCAAATCGAATAGGTAGGGAAGCCTGGGTCGAGGAACGGGCATCAAAATGACAGTTGAGGATGGATGATAGGGCGGTTTGTATGGAGGCGTCAAGGGAAGAAAGAAGATGGGGGTATTTCCACATGGGACTACAGCGGAGTATGTACATGGCGTTTGGAGCGAATAAACAAAAGCGGATTATGGTGATGGCGATATGCGGATGGATTTTTAAAAGCCGGTCATATAAGCTGTTGAACTTATAAGTTAGGGAATCAATATGGGGTAAAATCGATTCAGGAAGTATTGGGGCACCTAAAAGGGAAAGAGAATTCTTGTTTGAATTTTAATGTTTGGTGCCAATGAGTTAAACTGCGCGATTATATCATTTCTTTCATCTTCCGATTTGAAGTCTGAGATATACAGCTCACATTTACTAAAATTTAGTTCTATACCGATGGTACTGAACTCCGCAATAAGGGAACGGAGATCGTTAAAAACTGTATTTACATCCCCTCCGAGAGTGCCGTCGTCCAGATACCAAAGGTTTAGTTTTGAAGTTAGTGCTGAAATCGAAGGATGGATAGCGAGACTGAAAATGGCGGGCCCAAGAGGATCGCCTTGCTGACAACCTACTGCAGAATTTATCGCAAAAGTTTTGAATAATAATTTGGAAGGAGTGCTGTAGCATTGCCAAAGATAATTATAAATAAAAGGGGTTACTCTTTTCAATTCCGTCAGCAAGGCGCCCCTGTCCACAGAGTTAAAAGCGTTTTTAACGTCTACCTTTAGCAACACTTCGCCTCCACTGTGTTCCAGGAATGCGCGGGTTCCGTGGACAGCAGCTTCGCAGCCGCCTCTGCTGCCGAAACCCAAATGCACTGGACTGAAATAGTCCGTAAGTAAAGGGACCGCGTATCGGCAGCAGATTTTTGAAGCAATACGGCGCCAAGTACACCCCACGGCGATAGGTCTTATGCCGCCGTCCTTTTTCTTGAGTGCGCAAAGGTTGGCGCCGTACAGGACATCCAATACACTTGAACATACAGAACCTGCCAGCATCATATTGACCAACTTAGTCATGTCCTCCAGGAGTGATCTGCCAGCGTCATTGATTGTACCACTAATTAAGTCTTTTAAGTGTTGCGGGGTGAGGCCATCAAGCCCACCCGCCGAACCACTTCTGAAGGACATCACAGCAGCTGAAACCGCATCGTTGCTGGTCACTACATGCTGGTCCGATACTTCTGGTGCGTCAGGGAGGCGAAGTGTTGGTGAAGGGGCAGGGTGTTTGTCCTCCAGGGCCAGACGGGTCTCTGGGCAGTCAGGAGCAATGACATCATTTGAAAAGAGGAGTTGGGCACCCCCTCTCAAATCATAGGCAGCCTTCTCTTCTACCTTCTGAAAAATATGATTAGCATTAGGCTGCCTTCTATTGATTATAACAGTTAAAGGGGGCTGCGACTGTAAATTAAAGTTTGTGCAATTTGTTTTTATTTTACTTGTAAGCGAAGAGCGTTTGGAATCTTTTTTTACGCTGAGGATCCTGTGGGCAAATGTCAATAAATGTTCCCATTCCGGTAGGGTATTCTCCGATACGACCTTGCGGATTACTTGGGAGAGGCTAGACGCCACCGAAGTGCGAGCACCGCGTGGTATCGTCTTAATTAGAGTGTTGGAACTTTTTAGGACGCCTAGCCTCTCCCAAATCGCGCAGCCGTCCGGAGGGGTGTTAGAAGATGTTGAAGTGGAAGGTTGTGGTACTTGTTGGGGGCCCTGCGAACCGGTCTTATGTGCTCTACCATCGTGTATACGGAGCCCCTGCACACCCTTAAAGTACCGGGAACACTTATTGCACTGCACAGAATCCACAGAGGCACCTGTATTGCTCAACTGGCTGCACAGAATGGGAGCTACACTTGTAGATGGTCCGGCTTGCGACATGCATTAAGGTGAAAATTGAAATATGTAAGAAAATCTATAAATAAATATACCTAAGTTATAAACTTACACTAAGCTAAAAATCATAAGAATAATAATATAAAAAGATGACAGTATAGTTTGACACAGCAGCAGACGCGTTGACAGCGCTCTTCCTTGGTTTGGTTTTTCCCTCATCGAGGGCTGCGCGCGCAATAAACAGCGGAGGTTGCCGAGCAGCCCTGTGCGTTGCTACGGTGACCACAGTGTGGCGTCGCGTCAAGCTTCTTGAAAATTTGGAAGCAAAAATAAATTTACACTGGCTTTAATCAGGGCCCACGCCCAACACCGCCTACACTCACACTTTCGCACCACTATTGAAAAAAAGCATAAACGTGCAATATATTATGTGACCTGGAGCCACGAAACTATTTTTATTATTATTTAATTTCGCAAAGAGACGTTTGCTCTGCTTTGACGTTCGCGACTTTTTATGGAATCAATGATTAAGTATAGTTAATTTAAAAAGGTGATGAGCATCTTATTTTCAAACAGGATCAGGCAAATAATTCAATGTTAGTTAGTAAATAATTCATAATGAAGTAAAACATTCAATGGAACATAGAAATAATTTGTTATTTACTTCTTAAGTCCCTTAATTAACTGGGCTAAACAAGCTTGTAACCTTATTAATATTGGCAGGAGTTTGCATTATCTCCCGTCGATAGAAATAGGCAAAAGTATAACCTCCAGTTATCAAGAGACAATATCTCGTCGACTGGCACATTATCCGACCAATACTTCTTCAATGAGGCTGTGTTTAGAGTTCATAGCACTTTGGGAATCAGATAAGACGGCGGAAAGACCCATGCTAGATTGTACGCCCAGAGATGAGAGAATGCATCGCTGAACATAGCTTGTGTCATTCAAGTCTAGAGATACGTAATTGGGCAATCACGTGAGCATGTTCCGACGCAAACCTTGCTTGTGAAAGGAGATGCCATTCCGGTGGCGAACGGTGCCGGGACAGGTGATCGGCATGAACATTGTATATTCCGGGTATAAACCAATATTTGATGTTCAGTAATTGAAACAGCCTGACAGTTATGTCCATTAAGGGTGGGGACTTTGTCTTGCCTTCGTCGCGAATATACGAAACTACCCTTCGCTTGTCGCATTGCACAAGCATTGTCATCTGACTCAACATCGGACCGTAAGTTTCTAATACTTTCGCTACCGTAAGCATCTTCTACACATTGCAATGCAATAGCTTTTCATGTTCCGTCCACAGCCCCGATATGGGGACACTGACAGTTGTGCCCCCAAGCCAAATCTGACGCGTATGTCGTGAGAAAGTGCCTGGGTGGTGTATAATGGATAGCTGAGAATTGGTGGCAATTGTGAAGCCACCATAATAACTCGCCCTGACACTCCGACGGGAGGCTTTTCTTGCCGAAAGTTTTCAGCATGGAATTTTGTAATTGTAGGAGAGCACGGAAACGCAATCTGCCTCTTGGGACGACAAAACTTGCAAGGTTGAGCATGCCAATCCCACTCTTTAAGTCTTTATCATTGTGTATCATTGTTAATTTAAAATTTGAAAATCTAAGACGATGACTATATTTTTAGCTGTAAATTGAATACACAAGTAATACAAATCGAACGGCAGCGCTGTTAAAAATTTAACATTTGAAAATCTAAGACGGTTGACTATTTTCGTATCGAAAAAGAAAAAAGTAAAAATTATGACATGCTTAATTTACATGTAAAGAAACAATGCAATGTCATTGAACCATTATTTTAATATCAGGCACAAATAGATGACAATATAATATAATTTTATTCACTCGTAAAAGAGGAGAAAAATCAATAGCACTTACCAGATGGAGACGAGTCGATTTTGATTTAACTTATCTTTGTAAATTGAACTCACCAAGGAATACTATTTTAAATGTACACTTATTTAGTGTTATAATATCTATTATTTTAATTTTTTCTTCCGGTTGTTCGAAAGTTTTAGAGACAACCGTAAGCTGCGGAAAACAAGACGCCAATGAAGCAAGCCGACCGCGGACCGCGGCTCCTCAGCCCGGTCGCGGCTGCCTGGAGGGGACCGCCGAGCGCGGGGATGAGCGGGACAGGTATATAAATGAAAAGAGAAAGACAAAAAAGAGACGGAAAACAGATAAGAGCCTATCTCAAACTAGTAAGCTTCAAATAACGATCAAGGATTTAATAAGGTATGTATTGTAGAATGATGTATTGTAGATCGGTTCATATTGTGATTATTTGTTGTTGTCGGTAGTGTGAAACACTTTTATTTTAAACCACTTCTATGATCACTCGTTGTTTTGTTTGCACTTTTTGACAAAAATATTAAGTTCTTAGAATTGCACATAAGTCACAATGGCACTTTAATTTAACGTTTACTCAAATAATAATATTTGTCTTAGAGTTTCGATTTTGAGTTTCTTGATTGTAAATGATAAACACAGCATACTATACACTTTTAGACACTTATCTCTTGTTTAACGATATATTTAGGCGAAATAACAGTTATATGAAGTTATTGTCGTCTATTATAAATTTTGCGACTCTTTATTTACATATATATCACTTGTATATATTTTTAATTATTATATTACAGGAGCACTTTGTTTACTATGGCACTAGCGCCATCTACCTCGCCATCTCTCTTTCACTATCATTGTCACAGAGAAAAAAAAGCCATGTGATGTTACACAATATTTACATAATCTATTTGGTTTCACTATCACTGTACAAGTAAGTGGTATGATCTATATTTCGTAGATAAGGGCAGACTAGCAGAGGAGAGATCTATCAGAAGGTATTTTCGGGATCGTTTCGTGAAAATAAAGATCATCCGAACAGTTTAACAGTGTATTGAGATAATAAAGCGATATTACAATTAAAATAGCAAACAATGAAAGGATAGAATGACTGTAGGATAATTTCAGTAGCAGATAATAATGTGAGACTACCGAACTACCGAAGAGGTCCCATATCCAGCCGCCTTAAAAAAAATCACAACATTAAACTTGCCATCTACAGTCACAACATTGAGACACACGACTCCCGGGCCACTCCAAGCCAGTCAAATAAATCCGGATGTTTGACCTCAACAACAGTTTAGGTACTACAAAACTCATACTGGCAGAGGATATGAAATCTCACCATTGCTTACACTGTCTTATCTTACAGGTACAACAATAGAACTCAGTACTCAAAGTTAAAGTTAACTTATTGAAATTATCTATCGTCAATCAGTTAACTTACTCGTATTTACATTTTTTTCGTAAAAATATTTTGATACCAACGTAAAATTACGTTACTAACCAAACTGGCTTTTTTTTTCAATGTTGAAGGTAACTTTTCAATATTATCTTATTTTGGCGGTCAACGTTAAAATTATAATCGAAGCATACCCTCGCCCAACAAATAATTTTCAATGTTGACATTTGTGCTCGTATTCGCTTCTGGACAGTAATAATTCATTGTAAAACAAAACTAAATAGTAACTCCGTAATTTGGTGCATAAAAACTTAGTAGGAATTTCACAATTTTGTTCGTTACACGTTCTACGCGGAAACTAATGATTCTAAATCGGTTCTAATCTCACTTGAATTAAGTAAACTTGTCACGACTCACCGAATGCTAAATTGCAGCTTGTAGTTGTTGTGGACCGGACATCGTAGTCTTGCATCTGGAGGCACTTGCCAACTCGCGTCGTCAGGAGCATCCAGTATACACAGCCTCGTGCAGGCGGTGCGAAAAGATCATGATGTAACATGAAAAACAAAGGACATTGCATTAGAAATATTGTGGAACGTTGGAATCCTTTATCCCACTTCTGATGTCATAGATTAGGGGCAGACTAGGAGGGGAGAGATCCATCAGAAGGTATTTTCGGGATCGTTTCGTGAAAATAAAGGTCAGACGAAAGTTTAACAGTGTATTGAGATAATAAAGCGATATTATTACAGCAGCTTATACACAGCTAATTGCGCGGTGGGGTACGTGTCACCCGTTTGTGGTATGCCTATCCTAACACAGGCGGGGACGGGGTCCAGCTGTGCTTTTATAATAATCTCTCAGGACTCTCCGTTGGACGACCGACGGGGCGCTTTTGCACCGATACATAGAATGTTACTTTAACTCTATTAAAGCTCAATATTTTTATGTAGTTTGACGACCTGTATCATAGAGCAAAAATAAAATTGCCAGTCTATAGAGGGGGCTAGACGGTTTTTTCCATAGAGAAAAAATTTTATATACAGAAGGTTTTTTCATACTAAAGATGCGTGCCGTGCCAGTGGCAAAAAACAATGAAAAGTTCTTCATTTTCTGTCAGCAGCAAATGAAATGGGTTGTATACTTTGTTGTCTATCGTAATAAGCGATATTATCTATATCGATATAATAAAAATTATTCTTAAGTCATCATCATTCTTGTCGTTAATCCCAGCATAATACTAGGTATGAGTAGATACTTTCCCTTAAAGTGTTCAATGTTTCCTTGTACCTTTGGCCTTGTTCCTTTGTGTATTTTGCTTGTAAATTAGTCATTTAGGTGGCAACATTAGGCGCGACTTCGTTCGCGTGGTGTACCGCTATCTTATTCTATCCTACCCTACACCTGCCCTACACACGCCCTACACCTACCCTTCACGCGAAATTAATAGCCGTAATCTATATACCAAAGGCGCTTCCCGCCGTCTCTCCCTATGTATCTATAAGTAAGCTTAGACCATTTAAACTACGCAACGGATTTTAATGCACTTTTCAACAATAGGTAGAGTGATTCAAGAGGAAGGTTTATAAGCAACATAAAAAGGGTAGGTTAGGTTAGACCTACCTACCCTTCTACCTACCTAAAGCTAAAGTAGGTGTACGCGAACGACACGCCAGGTCCACTAGTTACTGACAAAATTAATATTTACAGCTCGAAATAATTGAACTCTGTCATACGTGCAAAATCTATTTTCACATGAAAAGAAAATCATAAAGTTGCGAATAATCAAACGTGTCCGCCACGTGGACAGTTCAATTATCAGTTTATTAATGAAATGAATTTCTCTTTTGTGAAGCTTTCAAGCATAGCCCAAAGCTGATGCAGTGTGCGCGAATATAATAAGAGCAATATGGGATGTAATGGAACGTTCCCGGACATGAAAGGGGAAAACTGAAATTTAATTATTACTCTCTTCGGAACTATGCGTGTTGCGTTGCGCTGTGCGAAATTAATAAAATAGTAGGTACATTTATATTTTTTAATTTGATCGCGGCGTTAGGGCCGTTAGTGAGGGTCCCGAGGTCCACCTCCCTACT
Source organism: Blastobasis adustella (assembly GCA_907269095.1). NCBI lineage: Eukaryota > Metazoa > Arthropoda > Insecta > Lepidoptera > Blastobasidae > Blastobasis > Blastobasis adustella. The sequence goes on along the minus strand of OU026114.1, from coordinate 31,822,675 downwards.
CTTCCTGGCCCACTTCGCTCGGTTTCGGCATCCTTGGTGGTGAGCTTGTTGGCACGCATGTCATTCTTGATGACGTCAAGCCATCTCTTCTTGGGCCGACCTCTCCTTCCCTTTGATGGTATTCAGTGACAAACGAGCAGACAACCCACCTGATAGTAAGTGGTAACTGTCACCCATAACATCTACAATTCATACATTTAGATTGCAGGTAACAAAACCGCAGGTGCGTTGTCACTGTGAGGAGTAAGATGAAACGCCTCATGCCTGTAATTTCGCTAGCTACCTTATCCTTCAAGCCGGAACACGGTTGCTTGGCGGCAGAAATAGGTAAAAACTCACTCTCCCAGGCGGACTCCTCAGGCTTAATAAAAGTCCTGATAAAACATTGTAACAAGTAGTACATAAACTAAAAACCCCGACGGCTGTTTGTCGATACTCATAAGTTCGTCGCATTCCGTGTTAACTGTCATAAACTAGTATTTTACAACTTTTCAGGGCGGCTTGCCCTTTTTCGGTTGAGCGCCTCTGACTTTCGTATCGTAAGTCGGCTGGGTTTGAGTCTATATTTTTTTTTATAAATATTTGACAAAATATCCTTAAATCTCTGTATACATATGATTTGGTTGAAATAAAAATTTTGGTAAATCACCAACATCAGCTTAAAGTAGATACGTGACTTTGTGAGAACTTCGTTTTACAGTATTTATCCTAAAATGCAGATGTGACGGGAACTCACATTACAAAAATAGAAATAAATCCAAGTAAATACCATTTAAAGTTATATATTTAAATGCATCGAGTGCCTACGCAACGAGTACATGTATCCGTTAAAGATTTAAAGTGACCCGAGATACATCGCGGATAAGACAGAAGAGGTTCGCCGGCTCTGGTTTGGTCACGTGTTGAGTTACGGTGAACCATAGAGAAAAGAATGAAAAAGAAAACTTGTAGAAAAAATTCGACGAATACGATGGTGGTGTTAGTGCAGATATGACAGTTAGCATGGAAGGCGACGAGTTGTCAAAATTTTGGAAATCGCGGATTGAAGACCTTGATACTCGATTCGTTTCTGGCAATTAAAATATTTCGAAAGTCACAATATGGCACCTAGGATTTTTTAATTTCTCAGTCTCACTCGCGCGACCAAGACGAATCTATCAACACCTCTATGTTAAAATCCATTGAGCCGTTAGGGCCGTAGCCTATGCTCTCTACGCTCGAAAAATATAACCCTCCTTCTGTCGCAGTCGGGCAAAAAGGAAAAGTTTGAATGTTTCTAGGTTTGGATGCTGGGGTAATCTCCGAAAATCATCTTGGCGTTAGTATCCCCCTAGGTACTAAGAGGGCCCGGGGTCGCCTTGACCCTGATCCAGGATTTAGCAGATCTGGGGCCCCATTTTTGAAACCGCTCGAATCCACGTGAGCGCTGGCATGCGCTACCTGTCTTTTTAGAGAAGACAGGCATTACAAGGCATGCGATCGCGTGTATGCTAGCGATTCATAAATAAGGCCCCAGGTAATTACTGTAGAGCAACTACGTTCCGACCTCCATGATCCTGTTTTTTTTTTTTTTTTAATTTAATTTAGACAACAATAAATATAACAATTCAATTAGTTCAGGCACTTAAATCTACTAAAGATTTATAATGTGCCAAGCCTGGCGAGCATGTTAACTTAATGATATCAATAGGTTTGTAGGTACATAAACCCTCGCGCGGCGACCACCGACCCACCCGCCAACGAATGACACAACGATAGGTATATTATACAACAATGGTTGTATAATAATTCTTCTCATATTTCTGTGCTACGTTTGTCATTCATTCATCTGACGGCAGGCGGGACAACAGGGGAACCTGGCCAGATTGGATGATGGATTCAGTCGACTGAAGAATTATAAAGGGAGCACTATGTATCGAACTTCAGAAAATCAGAAAACCTAGACAAACCTACTGACAACATCCAAACAGCGACTACAGCCGAGCCAAGTAATAACCACCAATCAGATGCGATGAATACACACCCAAACAATATCTATTCATAGGTAGTATAAAGCCGCTTCCCGCCGTCTGTCCCTCTCTATCTATGTACGTATCTAGGTACGCTTAGATCTATTAAACTACGCCACGGATTTTAATGCAATTTTCAACAATCAATTGAGTATTTCAAGAGTAAGGTTTATAAGTAAAAAAAGAAATAATAGGTAGGGGTAAAGGGTGTACGGGAACGAAGTCGCGCGGGTCAAATATTAAGCAAATAATATCATTATCACAGCCCATAACAGTCCACTGCAAGACTTAGAGGCTCTCCCATGAGAGGGGAGGTTAATGCCATAAACTCCACGGTTGGCAGGCGGGTTGGACATCGCAGTGTTGTAAATACAGAGTGTAAAAATCGGCTGCCCATTTTCCAGAATACGGAGACTCCAGAACTTTTGCCTCGAAAACAATAGTCGCTTTGTACGACACCAACGAGTGTAAGGGGTTGGTGCTATTCTCCTCTGCCGGACACCACACGACCATAATATAAATAATACAAACTAGCAGTACTATCGTAAAAGCCACCTGTTGCATCAGCAAGCAATCAGAACATCTCAGACAGCATGCAATGCAACATCAAACAAATTGTAATAATATGAAGAGCATTCTGGACAACAAGAAATCTGTACCAGTATAAAAACCAGTACAAGAAGAGCTCACGTGTCCATGGCCGCAAATAGCAATGCTAGCTCTTTTTATATGGTTGATGTACTGTCTGTACGAAACCTTGTTCGGATAACTAATTAATTTATACTCTTTAATTAAGTAAATTACTCAGACGTTCCCGTCCCGCTGTAAGTTTCATTTTGTAGATATTCTCTTCAATTCAATGTAGCTGGGCACTTTTATGGGTTGATTTGATTGCTAAGGAAAACTTTGGGGATAGTTCATAAAACTACTAACATTTCTATGTTCATTTTAATACTAGCTGGCCCGACGCGACTTCGTTCGTGGTGTCGTACCCCTACCCTACTCTACCCTACAACTACCCTACAGTACCCAACAACTACCCTACCCTGCCTACTCTTTTTTTATACAAACCTCGTCCTTACAATTACTAACAACAAAACAAAAGAATAGTCAAACAAGTGCAGCATTAACGTTATGCCGCGAACATGTATCGAATCGTTCGTATCTCTGCAAACGTTCCGCCAGTATCCAATTATTATCCGGGATCAAAAGCACCCTATGGCACTCGTGAGTAATGTAGCTTTCTATTAATAATAGTAGTTTATGCAACTGTCATATAAAAGGGGGTATTAAAACATGAGTGTCTGTTTATCATACGAGGCGTAGCCGAGTATGATAATATTTGGACACGAGTGTTTTAATACCTAATTATATGCAGTTGCATACACTACTTTATCTACACTCATATTTGTTTATGTTAAAATTTTGTACCTATAATTTTTTCAACTTTGCTGGAAGTAACTGCGAGGCAGTTCTGTTGGATCTACGCGTCGAAGATATCAAGCGAAATTCACTTCACTACTTTCACATTAATCTATTTATTTGCTTCAAACAAGAAAAAACATTCACAAACACAAATTACAACAATTAGAAAAAATATTCTGTTTAGCGGGAAAATAATTCCAAATGTACACAATCACAACCACAGACTATGAACTGATCACAAATATAAACAGGAATTTTGAATTTGTTGAAGACATTTAGGTATTCAGCCTACATTTAGCCGTGTCCCGGCGCCCGACAAAAATTTAAAAAAGAAAAGTGTTGCATAATGATTAAAAAGTTATTTTTCGATACAGCTGTAATGAAAATAGTATGGGAAATGCTGTATCGAAAAGTAATTTTTTAAATTTTTACAGGCTGGCGTGAAAAAAGTGTATCCTTAAACAACTGTTTTCGAATATGTAATTGGAACATTACGCTATGAGTGTAGATAAAAGAATTTAGAAAATCGATTCAGTATGTTCGGTGTTGATTCCCAATATACAAACTCACAAACTTACAAACTTGTTTTAAAATATCTTGAAGATCTCCTTCTCAGTATCTTTCCATTCATATTAGAACTGCAAACAAACAATAAATTTAATTTTCCCAGTCCCCGCTTAGAATTACTCAACGACAGAAATTCGGACTTTATTAAGTGAGGAATCCCGGCAAAGAACCGAGAACTGCACGGTAGCTTGCAACTCGAAACCTTGCAAATAGTTTTTCAACAAAACGCTTCTAGTCTGTATTAATATTTCATAAAGACAAAGGGCTGTGCCGTACTCGTAGCTCAGTTATTGTCATCCCTAGATCCCCAGGGCTCGACCTGTGCTCAAAGCAGACCTAACACATGCACACTACATGCCTACATTCATCGTAATTCAACTTTGTCTACCTGCATTTACAGCCCGTTTTACTATGCAGGGGAAGAGCAAACTACAACATACGTGCATCAGGAGCATACCAGGCTTTGATTGAACAACTTCCCGGAAAACTTCGGTAAATTCGCGAACTTTGAATGCTATGGCCTTTGCGATGAATTTATTTGTTAACAGAAGTTTTTAATAATAGAACGGTATGTTCGCAATATGAGGAAAAGGATTTTAGTCATACAATAGTGGATGGAGTAAATGGTTAAAAATAAGTAAATATGAATTATCATGCAGAAGCTTGACGAGCTGAGTGGTTCAGTTGGTTAACTTGCCGATCGCCACGCAGAGGTTTCGGGTTCGATTCCCGGCCGAGCAGAAAATAAAATGGTAAATTTTAATTTCTGTTACGGGTTTGGGTGTAGTATTTATAATAAGTAAGTATTAATAAAAAGAATAAAAGTAGTATCAGTTGTCTAACACCCATAACACAAGCTTTGCTTACTTTGGGGCTCGATGGCGCTGTGGGTATTTGTTAAGCATATTTATTATATATTTATACAAAGATGGGAGATATGCATAAAAGACATCGACTGCGTTCAGTTGTAAATTGGTTTATCTTACAGTATAGTTTGAAAATTACGGAAACTGGCATTTTCATACAAGCATATTTTTTAATTTTTTGGAAAGGGTCATTCCGACTACGATAAAACTTTGTACGTCTAATCAGACAACATTAAGCTAACTCGTGCATACCGTTTCATATTGATAACTACTTTTTTCATAAAATTTCATCTGATTAAAGTGACATATGAAAAGATTAATTGTCAAACCCCTTTAAAAGAAAGATAATTTTTTTTTTTAATAAACACTTTCTACTTTTGAAATCAAGTATCAATTTTTCATAGGTAACCCAATATAGGTATAGTAATGAGGGGTGAGAGAAGTGCACCCACTACAATTCGCGCTCCACCGTGCGTGCTCCCTGGCAGCGGGGGACTTCCCCGTGACTCGATCGTCCCCCGGCACCTCTACTTTATTAGAAGGCAATTATTTATTATTTAAGCCATATGGTGTCCGGCAGAGTAGAATAGCACCAAACCCTAATACTCGTGGGTGTGGTACAAGGCGACTAATGTTTTCGAGGCAAAAGATGTAGAGACTCCTTAGGCTGGAAAATGGGCAGCAGCGTTTTCCTTTGCTATATTTATAACACTGCGATCTCAAACCCGCCTGTCAAGCGTGAAGATTATGGCAATTACCTCCCATTTTTGTGGGAGAGGCCCTAGTCTTGTAGTGGAATGTTACTATGTGTGTTTGATGATGATGATTTGTTATTTTTTCCATAATAATATCTTCACTTCATTTTTTCCATCACAGGTTTTTCTTCGTCAGTTGTCATCTCGTTCTATTTTCCGTTTCTATTTATTCTTTCTTCCAAATACTTACATTTTTTTCATACTTATCCATTTTAATAGGCACCAAAGTTTATATGTTACTTTGCCCCTACTACTTTCCCCCTATTACTATTACTAACCTACCCTTTTTTGCTTGCTTATAAACTTTCCTCTATCTATTGTTGACAACCGCATTAAGACCGCGTCTGTCCCTATGTGTAATTAAGCGTACACATAGGGACAGACGGCGGGAAGCGACTTTGTCTTATACTATGTATAGATATTGTCTATTTTATTTACTTAGTCCTTTTTTCACCACATAATTGGTTTTATTTCGTTTTGTTTATTGAATTTCCTTACTTTGTATCCGCTACACAGCGCTGCCGCGAGACAGCGCTGGCAGGGCCGCCGTGCAATTGTGGGCGATATGATACGCAATCTAACTGAATAATCTCTCTTTATTGAATCCTGTTAAATGACACAACTTACATAAAAGATACTGTCGTTCAGTTGTATAATGGCTCATCGCACAGTATGGCGCGAACTTAATATATGTATACTAATAAGGGGTGAGGGGAGTGCATACACTTCAATCAATCTATATAATAAAAACAATGTAAAATAATAACGTATTATGGTAAAAATATAGATAATGGTATTTAGGGATACCATTCTGACCATGTATTTTACAACATCAACACTTGATATTATAATGTACATTATAAAATAGAATTTTGGGTGTATTAATTCATTATAACAAGGTAGAGCTTAATCATGGACTCTAGATAAATGAGCACACAAGGGTAAACCACGCGATATTCAGTCTGTCTTAGTAAGTCTAAGCTTGGTGTAATAATAAGCTTGGTGTCTGTCAAGCGGGGCTTATACTCTTTAGGCAGAAGCTATTTTGTCTGCTGAGTCTTAGTCAAACGCAAAGGAAATGCTTATTGAGGTACCAGGCATGAACCATGAGGTCAGACGGCTACACCAGATACACAGGCGGGTTGACGCGGGTAGGCCGTTCACTGGCCATACCTATATAATAATGAAATGAAAACAACTAAGAACTGATTTAAAAATAAACATAAGTACAAGGGTACAAAGGAATGCAAAAACAGTTAAACTCAATATTTTGGCTTTATATGCAAGGGAAAAATCGTTTGTTAAATTCTGGAAATAGGGTAACAAGTTTAATTACTTATAAGCAAAGTCTACCTATGTCAGTGGATGGCCTACAAAGTTCCATAGAAATTGCAAACATCATCGCCAATAAATTTAGTAATGATCCCTCACCTATACCAGCACGGCTAGCACAAACGTGCTCTCGCGCGCGATAAGTGAGACAAGGCGCGACATAGATACTGCTATCTCATTCATCTTATTATTGAGAGAAGGAGACAAACGCTCTCCCACTGCGCGAGCTGTTTCGCGGGAAAACTTGTACTAGCCGTGCCAGGGCCCTATTTTCGAAACCGCTCGTATTCACTCTATATCTTTTACACTCGTAAGTTTATAGAGATAGAAAAGACAAGCACTAGAAGGCGCGTGCGGTTTCATAACTAGGTCACCTGATTGTACTCGCAAACGTCACTTACAAATAGACTACAGCGCACTGGAAGCAAACATAATATTCAGTTCGGACGACGTAGCACATGCATTCAGGATTATGACCAGAGGTAAATCAGGAGGTCATGGCGGGGCGGCAATGACGGACTAAGTTTGAAGCATACTCTAAGGGCTGATGTCATAAAAATAATCATCTTGGCGTTAACGCCCCGGTTATGATCTCGCGCACGAGGGCCCGGGGTCCGCCTTGACATGTTCAAAGATTTGGCAGATCAGGTAATTACAGTGGAGCGACTGCCATCTGACCTACGTGACCCTGCTACTAGGGGAACCTGACCAGATTGGATCATGGTTACTCATTCAATCGCCTGAATCTGCATCTTTCATGAATATACTTTCCCTCACCGTAAGTTTTCAATTAATGTACATAATTCAGAAAATAATCATTGTTACATGGCCGCAGTAGGATTCGAACCCGATACTTCTCGCTTACGAGTCGGATACCGTAACCACTCGGCCACGTTCTCGCTGTGGTTAGTTACATACTCGGTGCAGCGCTGGATGGCGATACTTATCCGCTGCGCGAGAACGCCGCCGGCACGTGGGTCACCCGTCGCAGGTATAGGTGCTGCAAACAATTATCGACCAATTTCGTTGGGCAAGATAATTGGTAAAAACTTAGAGCACTGCTGCAGCCTTATTTGCTATTTAGATAGATTACGCTCAGCTTGGTTTTCGTGCCAGTCTCTCAACGGACTCTGCAATCTTTAGTTTGAAACACATTCTAAATTACTATGTTCAACGTAAACATCTGATTAGGCATGCTTGGACTTGAGCCATGCTTTCGCCTTTGTGAATTATGGAATCCTATGGAGAAAATTGCGCGGCTCAGGTGTTTCCGATAGTGTAATTAATCTGTTGTAATCTGTTGGGTTACTGGTCTGGATAAAAAGACAAAATGTGTATAATGGGTCGACGCGACCTCTAACGCGTATATTTTAGAATGCGTGGTACGCCAAAAATATTGCAGAGAAAACAAACAGTAATTTGACTGAGTCAGTTCGTTTCATGGACGCTAGGATCAAGAATGGGCGTAATTTAAATACTAAATGCTTGTATTAAAAAGGAACATAGTTACAAAAATATTTTTTTTACATTTTTCAACCTTTAAAAGTTATGTTTAGGTATATTAATAAACTTTTTATTTTTAAGTTTAGTATTAGTTGGCTGCATGACATTACTGCCACAATCATACAGATTTAAAGAAGAAGTAGGATCCAAAATTGTGGGAGCGCCATCAATTTGCTTTTTGAAACCAACTGACAGTACCTACTGGAAAACTGCTGATTGAAGTATGTATTTAGGTCATATGCTAACTGAAAATTCCACGGACGACTTGGACATAAGAAAGGGAAAGGCGGACACTCTCGGTCCGTTGCAAAATGATTGCACGCTGATTTGGCAAGTGTAACTTTGACTAGAAGACATTATTTAACCCTTTTTGTCAATATTTGTACATTGGGCAACTCTGGGAAAGCTTCCGGGTGAAAACCTATTTAGACTGTGAGGGCGCCAAAGGTTACCTACCTATCCTACGTCATCGAGTAAAAGAAAAATTCCTTTAGTCCACGTTCGTAACTGATCTTTGATAACCAGATACGAATATGGACATTTTTTCTTGCTTGATAACCATTTACGAAAACGGAATTTAATTGTTGTTTTCGTAACCATGTTTCATTAACAGTTACAAATATTCCACTTTGTATCAATAAAGACGAAGCCATGAATTTGCCAAGCTCATGATATTGCCAAGATGTTGTAACGCATTAGAATTATTCGCGGAGGCGAGGGTGCCCGACTCCTCGCGGTTATGAGAGCGCGTATGGCTGCATTTAGGGCTAGACTGAGGTGTTCCAAATACAGCATAGTCAAAATAATAAGTATAATCTTGACCGTCCAATCTTGTATTTATCAGGTTGTAGCCATCGCCTTATCTATTTCTGCCGCCAAACAACAATTTTTGCATTGTTGTGTTCCGGTTTAAAGGATAAGGAAGCCAGCGCAATTACAGGCACGAGGAATTTCATCTTAGTTCTTACAGTGATAACGCACCTGCGGTGGCACCCTAAACGCGTGAATCGTAGATGTTAAGGGCTATTTGCTCGCTTGTCATTGCGTAGGGTATAAAAAAATGTCTAAAGATGATTGACTTTGCATTTGACCGAGAATCGAAAATGACTCCGGAAATATTATAATTTTGTAATTATTTTCTTATAATTTAAACTTTTACTATTATCTACATATTTGTTTTAATTTGTGTGTGTTAAATTGTATATCTGATTTGTGATTAGGGTCTAATGATTGGGATACAGATTTATTATTATTATTATACTAAGGCCCGCTTGCACCGAATTCTTAAACACATTTACGAATGATGTTTAACGTTTTATTGTATGAAGTTTTTGTTTAAGTATCAGCTTAAATGCGTTTAAGATTTTTTTGCAAGCCGCCCTTAGAATACTACACATACCCCTCAGACGCCCACACCGGCATCATTGACGCGAATGCAAATCTGCTCATGCGCGACCGGAACTACGCTCGGTACCGAAAGGTCTCTGTGGTCTGTTTGTGGGCTTCCGCTGCGTTGAACGTGACCCGCGCGTCCATATATGGAATTATAAAAAGATCTTGTTGTTCGTTCTATGCCCGCGCGCGTGCTCTGGGCGCTGTTAGTCTAATCCGTTGAGTGTTTGATACAGTTGAATAAATATAGGGCTTACAGAGGCTGCAGATTAACTCGTCCTTTTTTGCATTCAGACCCTGTGTTGTGTAATTTGTTCGACAATACGATGTAACGCCTGAGAAATGCCTGACACGCACGTGTGTTATGTTCAACGCAGTGCACGCCTTGTAGGTACAATACCTGACCATACGACAATATTAACCAAATGGTCAGCACGGCTGTCACAAGTGTATCCGCGACACAGCTCGCGCCGCGAGTGAGCGTTTGTTTCCTTCGCTCAATACTAAGATGAAAGAGTTAGCAATATCTATGTCACGCATTTTCAGAGAACTCATGTGCTAGTCGTGGTGCTAATTCACTACACACCTAAAGTCTGTACACAGACATGCAGCAGTTTATGTTTCGAGGAGGTCAAACCATTCTAATAAAACTGCGGTAAGTTGTAGAAGGTTAGCCAGAGAAGATGTTTTAAGTGATACAACGGACACTACGGTCGATATAAATAAATATAACATCTTCGACTATCTACCATCTATATAGCATTGGAAGTTCTGCAACTAATAATGATTCAATATTATTATTTTGACAACCTGAGTGTCTCAGTTGGTTAACATGCCGGACGCCACGCAGTGGTCCCGGGTTCGATTCCCGGCCGAGCAGAAATTTAAATGATTAATTTTTATTTCTGTTACGGGTCTGGGTGTAGTATGTATAATAAGTAAGTATTAAAAAAAAGTATATATGTAGTTTATCAGTTATCTAACACCCACTTTGATATATTCTTACGATTTTTCCTTTTCAATTTAGACGAACAAATTTAGCCAAATGTTGGAAGCGCATTACCCAGACCTTGACCTGCGTCGATGAGGAAGTTCCATGTGACGTCACGCCCGGGGGTCAATGTAAGGTTATCTATGAAATTCCCGATTTATGCGCAAGTATACATTTGCTAAAAAATGTTTATTGTACATAACAGATCAAAATTATTACTTCATTTTGAAAATAGAATATAGTTAGATGGGAGGAAGTTCTTAAAATGAAATAATTTATTAAATATCTTAACTTTTTTTAAGGGTTTGAAAATACCACTCTTTTTTGTTTGTTTGTGGTCAGTATTACCTATTTAACCAGATATAATTTTATGAATAAGTTAGTTATTACAATAAAAGTTAGGTACCTAAATGATTTGTCTTCAATTATTTTAACACAAGTATACAATATAGGTACGTTACGCATCAGTACGCTTAAAAAGTTTCAATATAATCGGATTTGTGATTTACAGAAATGGAAATCTCTCTGAATTAGTGGGCTAATGTGTAAAATGTATTTGTAAAATCAACGTGTAAAATGTATTTGTAAAACCTTTGGTGGCCTTACAAATCAACTTTGAATTGTACTGTACATGCTCCCTGTACTGATGAAAAACCTAATAGCAACCCGTACTAAGGAGATATTGCTAATAAAGTATCTCCAGGCGTTTTTTAAAGCCGCAATAATGGTTGTAAGTATGTTGTAATTTTGTCTATTAGATTATGGCTAACATAATTGGATAATTAGATTCACATTCCCAAAACTACAATTAATTTAAGTTTTAGTGCAACCGACGATTTACCCGGAGGCTGTATCACCTAGTAGGTATTCCTGCTTGCCATTAGGTACCTCTACTATAATATCGAAGTATAAGCTTAGGTATACTAATCTAAGCAAGAGCATCGGTTACCGAGTAGTTAAAGGACCAGACTCGTAAGCGAGAGACTCGTTATCTGAGTTACGTACATTAGTTAAATGCTCTTATGGCTAGGGAAAACATTATCATTGAATCCTGCATATTCAGGCGACTGAATGTGTAACGATTATTCAATCTGGTCAGGTCACCGAGGTCAGACATCAGTCGTTCCACTGTAATTATTTGATCTGATAAATCCTTGATCATGATCAAGGCGGACCCCGGGCCCTCGTGCGCGAAAGCACTACCGGGACATTAACGCCAAGGTGATAGTTTATATTTTTTAAACTAACCTAAGAACGCACATAAGCATTATCAGGAAAGAGATCCCCCAAGACATCGACGAGTGAGTACAATTCGTTTTACAATCGGCTTACAACGCGACGGCGCTGGAGACCGGGTGTAGTGGGTGAGTAAATGTAAACACACTGTCACACACAAATATACCTACTAGTCGAACTCAACATTTTAGACTCGGCAGTTTGATCGCTATTTTTGCTTGAAAATGATTCGATAGCTAGTACAGTGTAGGCCAACCAAATAATAATAATCATATTGGCGTCAATATTTCGGTTGTGCTCGCGCGCCCGGGTCCTCCTTGACCATGATCCAGCCAGAATTTGGTAGATCAGGTAATGTACTGTAGCGCGACTGCTATTGATCACCGAGCGACTATTAAACGGAGTAATATGACTAGTTGGATCATGGTTACTTATTCAGTCGCCTGAGTGAGCAGGTTTCCACACGATGTTTTTCGTCAACTAAGAGCGTCGGTTAGTGTTCAACTACACAACTACGGAAAATCCGGTACATAGCTCAAGTCATATTGAGAAATTAGCAATTTGATAAGTAGTATTCTGGCGCCTGAGGGCGAATCGAATTCGGTACCTCTGGCTTACGAGTCAGCTCTGCTAGCTACTAGGCCACCTATGCTCCCAGTTCTGTTTAAGTGCAATTCTAAATCTCGAAATTCAAATAGCGATGTACTTTAATCGCGATGTACGAACTTTGAAAAATAATGTACTGAGAATTTCCAATAGTCCAAGTTCCATACATAATTTTTCGAAGTTCCGTGCATCTAATTACACTCATTCGGTTTGGGACAATGCCATCCTATACTCTCTGGTGTTACAATGCGTCTAATAACTCAAAAAGCCACCCTCAAATCTGGGCAGCAGTGTTATTCTAGTGAAGAATGAAAACCAACCATGTAACAATTGAGAATAACCAATTTAAGCAATATTTATTGAGATTAATAATAAAATAACAAGTATAAAACGTTTGACATCACATTTAATTTAAACAAATCCTGAGTTCACACACGATAAACAATAAAAAGCACAAGTCTAGTCTACCTTTTAATTTAAAGAAACATGTTCGCATGTATAATCTTACATGGATTATGCATTCTCAAAATAATTATATCCAGTTTTACTCACTTGTGCCAAGACAAAAGTTGTTCTACTCTCATTTACTTCTAAACCACACCAAATAATGAAGTTTTTTTAGTAACGTTAGAAAAATTTTTGTGGCTAATATTTTTTCTGCAGTGAGACTAAAGGTCCAGAGCTTGGGAGGCGTCGCGTTCGTTCTAGGGTCGGCTCCAACTTCGCAGCCCGAGGACGCAGCTGCGCTCGCTCGCCAAGCCGTCTCAGTTTTTGATGTTAAAACTCAGTTCCGAAGGGCTCGTCAAGTGCCCGCTCAGACGCATCAGTTTTCCGTTGAGCGTCGTCGCCGCCTCCATTTTCCTCAAAAACATGTTCCTCGAAGACGCGTTCAAGGTTTTCTCCGTCAATGTTTTCGATGAGCGCGAGTCCAAAGAGTGTATCATTGAGTCGTTGTCGTTATCGAGATTCAATACGTTCGTGTGGGACTCCTCGTGCCACAGCTTCTGAAGGTTCAACGCCATCAGCTCCAGCTGCACCTGCGACAGTTCCCTGATCACGTCGATTTGCACCGACATCACGTTGTCGCACGACTTCAGCAACGAGTTCAGAGATTCAAGCACTTCAGCTCTCTTTTTTTGAAGATTGTACTGCCTGTCGATGTTTTTCTCGAAAAACGCCAGGTGCTCGTACAGTTCGGCCAGCTGCAGCGAGCACGCGATGTGCTGCGCCGAGTGGTTTTCGAAGTCGTAGTAGTGCTTCGTACGCTTCAGCCATTTGTAAGTGAATGAAAACAATTTTCGCGCTTCTTCGGCATTCTTTACGATTTCGAGCGGCACCTTCGCCTCCATTTCTTTCAGATCCAAATTGAAAAATCGAAAATAATGTTCACTGGCGAAGTCGCCTTTGTCATTATTTTCTGGACTGAAACCTTGACCTTCTTCTTCGGGTTCCTTCTCGAGGGGATCGAGTTGATCTTGTATAAAGTCGACAGTCCTCCACATGTCATGCACCGTCGGGGGTTTTCTGAAGAATCGGTTCAGGACCTTTTTCTTGGACAGCTTGAAAAGCGCGAGGCCGTACTTGACCCAATGGTGGCTGAGTTCCAAGAAGTACACTTCGAAGTCTGCCTTGCGGAGGATGAACTCGGCCGGAACGAGCTTGCAGTTGTCGTGGCAGTTGCGTAGCACGTAGTAGGCGGCGCAGAGGTGGTGGCGTGCGTTTGGCATCTGGTTGAGGTAAGTGAAGTAGTTGCCGAGTCGCGCCGCGCGCACCGCCCAGTCCTGCGGCGTGCCGTCCTTGGTCTCCAGCTGCCGCCGCAGAGCCGTGTGGTTGTAAAGCGCGTACTTGTGCGGGATGTTCAGCTTGTGATAGAGATATGCCTGCATCTGCACGTTGTTGGTGATCACCTTGTTGACCTTGTCCGGGTGGACCGGCTTCACTCCGGCCGCGCTAGAGAACAAGTCCTCGGCGTCGAGGCATTGGTCCGACTGCAACTTGCCCACCTCCACGTACAGTTCCTCCATGGCCTCGAGAATCTCCCTAGCCGCGTCGGTCTGTTCCGTTTGGATAAGCAAGTAACACAACAGGTTCTGTACTCGGAGGAATGTGAAAAGGCATTCCTGTTTTAGAGAAAACGGCTTCAACTTCTCGAACGCTACCTGCAGGATGTTCTTTTTCTCGACGATGGAAATGGGCATGGTCTTAGCCGTGAGCAGCGCCAGGTAGCCCTCCATGGCCAGCGAGCGCAGGAACTGCTCATGGTTCTCCTTCCCCAGCACCACCAGCTCGCTGCCCAGGGTCTGGATGTCTCTTTTCAATATTTGAAATCGGTCACTTGAATTCTTGCATTTTAGGGCAGATTTCACATTTTCAAACAAACTGCTGATACGCTGTAATGTTTCCATTTTTATTGATATATTTTTAAAATAGTTTTAACGAAAATTTTGTAATAAACTGCTGTTGGAAAAATCTTGGCGTCGGATTTTTGTTTTGTTTTTTTCATCGGCGTCGGCTGTCACTTTGCGAGAATATTTTTGTTGTCTGCCAGAATTACTTATTATGCAAGTGTATCCAATCTTATTGGTGTAGATTTCTGTGTACCTACTGTGTACCGAAAAGATGTCATATCATAGTTTCCGCCGCGAATGTGGCAGATCTCCAGGAGACAGCAAATAGAGCGTTGAGCGCGATACACGACTGGGGTAGCGGGGTCAAGTTGAGCTTTGGACCTAGTAAAACCCAGGTTGTAGCCTTCACGCCTAAGGCCAAGGCGGCAATATTAAACTTAAATGGACACGATCTTTCATATGCACAGGAATTTAAGTTGCTCGGAGTCATCATTGATGAAAAGCTGAATTTCAGTAAGCACGTCAAGCACGTAATTGCAAAGTCGAACAAATTATTCGGCAAACTTGTTATGTACTGCAGGGCCACTTGGGGCGCTCACCCAGAGAATATTAAAACTATTTACAACATGGTTATTCAACCCACAATTACCTATGCAGTTTGCAATCGCAAATCGCAATGCAATTTCTCCCTCTGGACCTCAAAGTCATGGAGGTCTATGAGATTGAGAGGACTCGCCTGCTCGGCGCCTCTGAATGCCTCCCGGCAGACATCTTGCTAGAACGGCCTACGCCGATGAGCGCTCTACTTCACCCCGCTTTTAGAGTGACACTTCCTATTCGCACAACGTATAGTCAACAGGAGGTAGATGACCTGTGCGGACCAATCGCCGTGCGAATTTTCACCGACGGTAGCAAGCAAGAGAACGGATCAGTGGGCGCAGCGTTTGTCTGCTATGGTGGTAGACATCGTGAGGACACAACCAAAAAATTCAAACTGCACAGCAGCTGCACTGTCTTTCAGGCTGAACTGCTCGCAATCCTCAAGGCTTGCGAGTGGGTGCAGGAAAGACAATTGAATGAGGTTGTGATCCTCACCGACTCCATGTCGTCTGTCATGGCCATTGGAGGCAGGAACAACGCGCACCCGTTGGTGTCCTCTATTCACAGACATATCCACAGTCGCACGGGAACAGGGAGGCTGGAGATAGCCTGGGTAAAAGGACACACCGGTATAGCGGGCAACGAAGCTGCTGACCGAGCTGCTAATAGCGCCGCTGTTATCCACAAGACACCGGATTATCTCTGCTTCCCTATGTCCTATGTGAAACACAAGGCGAAGCTTCGTAGCCGTGAAACCTGGCAACGCCGGTACATGAACGCGGAACAAGGCTCGCACACCAGACGCATTCTCCCAAGTCTGGACGCCATAGATGCCTTGTGGAACCAAACCTGTGTAAACTTTTACTTTACGCAGATCCTAACCGGACACGGTTTCCACAAGGCCTATCTCAAAAGATTTAAAATCACTGAGAATAACGTCTGTCCTTGTGACGACTCCACCTGTCAGACCCTAGCACATCTCATCGAATACTGCCCCATTTTTGGCAGAGAGCGATACGATTACACCGAGGGTTGCCACAGTCTGGGAGTAAAGTCTCCATTCGCGATTACTGAAACTTTAAAGAAAAAACGCAACATTGACTTGTATAAACAGTACACTAGTCACATAATTAAAACTATTAGATTAATAAATGGAACCTAGATTTGTTGCTAAATATTTTAAATTGTTAATAATTGTTTAGTTACTTCGCTAGTCTAACATACGGGAAAAAAAAAAAAAAAGAGTTTATAAAAAGAAAAAAAAAAAATTAACTCAACATGGGCAACAGCCCAATACTTAGCTCAAGTACCATAGGTGCATGACATGTTGTTTAATATTATATAATATATCCTTCATCCTTGTAGCTTTAAGAAACCTGTGCACACCGGGTGCATGTATCCAATGGCACGCCTGATGTGCACAGGTTCCCTCACCTTAACCCACATTCTTTTTCGCGAACTCATTTCACCACCGAAAGACTCTGGCTTCACCAGAGGCTTTCGAGGGCAGGTAGGGGTTTTAGCCGATAAGAGTCCGGCACTACCTGGGTCCCCTTCCCAGGTGTCCATGACGGATTTCCCCTGCCTACCCATTAAACCAAAAAAAAAAAAAGAAAAACCATGGCTGATCGAACAGATAGAGAAACAGAAAATAGCTAACAGTTTAACATTAAATCGTTCCGTGCATCAGTGTTGCGATTAATAAATTGATATATATATATAAACGAGACTCTTATTTTAATTTCCCCTTATTCTTAATCTTCCACTATAATACGACAGTTGAATTGGGTACTCATTTTGACAGTAGGTAACTTATTGTTCCTATTGAGCAGCAGTTCCTAAAATGCAAAAACGATACTATTAAATAAAAGTTACCCTTCATCGTGATACTCTAAATTATAAGGGCAGATACAAGGGCTTTATCGAGATCTGTTGGCATTTTCAGATTGTTCAGACTCTGATTAAAAAAGTCCGGTAATAAACCTCCCATTTTTCCATCTTGCTGTCTTACTTGGAGCTGGCGTTATGTTAATCTTGATTTTCCTATACATTACCTATTCCTTTGTCTACTAGCCCTTTCGGCTGATGTGGTTTAACTCCTGCAGTGGACTGTCACGCGCTGTAGTCGTGCGATATGATGTGCACTAAATTACACCTCATTTCATACATCTCCTTTTATTCTTACCAATTCGGACCCCAGCTTTTTTGAGAACATTACTGGTCTGATCAGTTAATGTTTTCCTGGGTCGTCCTCATTATATTTGTGAATTCGACAAGACTTTTTTTGCGTGGCGTCTTACCCCTGCACTACACAACCCTTACCCTACACCTGCTTTACCTCTATCTACCCGTTTTTTCTTGCTTATAAACCTTCCTCTCGATTCACTCTATCCATTGCGGAGAACCGCATTAAAATCCGTTGCGAAGTTTCAAAGACCTAAGCGTACGTATATACATAGGGACAGACGGCGAGATGCGACTTTGTTTTATACTATGTCGGATAGGATAGATTTAACTTGTAACGGAATAGTTTGCATCTGTAATATACAGATGATATAAGATTAAGTAACATAATTATAAGTTGCTGTTTTGTATGGCGATAACGACAGACGGACGAGAAAGTGTAAGTAATTTAATGTTAATTTGCAAAACCAATAACAATGAAACTTTATAGGTGCAATCAGACGACATTAAGTTAATAAGAGAGAGGTACCGGGTTCGAATCCTATTGCGGCCATGTCTTAATGACTCTTTTCTGAGTTATGTACATTAGTTGAATGCTAACCGATGCCCTTACGGCGAGGAAAAATATTGTAATGAAACCTGCACATTCTGGTAACTGAATGTGTAACCATGATCAAATCTGGTCAGGTTCCCCAGGGAGCAGGGTCACGGAGGTATGTATGTATGTATGTAATCTCTTTATTGCATCAATTTATAACATTACAGGAAATAAAAATACAGTTTATAATGCAAAGGCGAGCTTATCGAGGAGGTCAGGTGGCAATCGCTCCACTGCAATTATCTGATCTGCCAAATCCTTGGATCATAGTCAAGCTGAACTCTGGGCCCTCAACCGGGACATTACCGCAAAGATGATTATTTTATTACCTATACTTAATTAAAATGGTTAAATAAAATAAATAAATAAAATAGTGGACTAAAAATCTACTGAAGGTTTATTGCCTGACTTTTGGAAAAATAATTCATTGTAGGTATATAAAAACGAATAAATGAACGAAGAAATAATATATGAACTAGTAGGCCCAGCGCGACTTCATTCGTATGGCGTCCTACCACGACCCTACCCTACCTACGAAACCACCTGAAAACGATCGAACGTTTAAAAGATCTAAGCGTACATACCTACATACATACGGAGGGACAGAAGGCGGGAAGCGGCTTTGTTTTATACCATGTATAGAATAATGTTATAATTTGAGACGCTTAAGTGTCTTCCATAAGGTTTTGTTTAAAATAATGCGTTACCAGCTGAAAAGTAAATTTTTCAAAAGTCAGACAGCAAACCTGGAATCACCTTTTTAAACAACCACTATAGTTTAAAACACTGGAAAACGGTGATTCCATTAGTTTAAGATTCAATGTAAAGTGCACGTGCATTTTCGCACTCCCGCGATCTGAAACACTGGGATTAGTAAGGGATGAGCCAGTGATAGAGATTCGCTGGCCCAAGCTGTATTCGAAAAGCAACCTTAAAGCTTAGCACGTAAGTTTAATATCGTACGCTGTCTTAACCAGCGGTACACTCGCCGTATCAAACGGTGCCTGTAGTAATTAGTAGTTAAGAGTCGGGGAGCTGGTGGGTACAAACGATGCACCTTATGTAGGGGTGTTAAGGTCGCTATTGGCAGGCGGGCGGGCGCCGTAGTAATTAGTATTTACAGTCGCCGTGCAGTAGGTGCGAAAGATGCACCTTATGTGGGGGTGTTAAGGTCGCTATTGGCAGGCGGGCGTGGCGCCGCAGCCGGCTGCGCGGGCACATACACTTGCATTCTCTCACGGAGGCTTGACATCGACGCACGCGCATCGCAGGCCGACCGCACGCATAACACGCGTAAGTAAGCACTTGTAACGTTACTTCAGTCACATGTCAATGTTTTAAGTTACCGTGAAATATCTCGACGTATTTCGGGGCCGTAAAACACGGAATTCGACACACAAACTTGTGCGGTTTAGTGTACACGACCCGTTTGCAAAGTTTCCCGCTGTGAAGTGATGTGACCCATATTTTGTCCCGAACTGTGCGGACGTGGAGTACCTATCTATGTAACTTTTTGTGACTGTAAGTTCTTTTTTTTTATTTATAATTGTTTTGTGTAATTTTGTTGTTGTTGCGACTTGCTAAAAAATCGATTTAGCTATAACACTCGTCCTTGAAAAAGTCTCTTATAAACTTTTAAAAAGTGTCCTATGATAACATTTTTTTTTACACATTTGAAACGCCAATTGGTAAACTGAAACACGTTTTATACCCATTAATTCCAGTGTTTATGTTGCGTTTATAAATGCAGCATTGTTTAGAGATTTAATGGTGATACAGTTTGATCGTAGCGATAGTGGAGATGGGAGCCTAGATTAGCAGCACAAAGTAAAAAACGGGCCTTTGTTACTTTGTGTGCGTTTCTCTATTTTATGGTAGCAGGGTAGTTGTCAATATATGTATATTTAAGGGTCGTTGTAACTATTACGTATTTTTGTATGTCTACCTACTGAATAAACAAAAAACAAATCGACCGCTTTTAAAAATTCTTTCACAAATAGATTACAATTTAATAGATTTAATAATATATTGATAGACATTATCACTGAGTAACATAGGCTACTTTTTATCCCGGGAAAAGTGGCTTTAGCTTTAGTACAACCGGATACCTCACGTAATACATCAACAAATGAACGTAAATTGGTCAGTCTAAAGCCGTGAAGCACAGATGATAAATGTCATCTTAGCGTTAATGTGCCGGTTGTGCTCTCGCGAACGAGGGCTCGGGGTCCGCCTTGACCATGATCCAGGATTTGGCAGATCAGGTAATTACAGGCGACTGCCATCTAACCTCCGTGACCCTTCCACCAGGGGAACCTGATAAGATTGGATCATGGTTACACATTCAGTCGCCTGATTCGTAAAGCAGAGATAATAGGTATATTAACTGTGCCTATAACCTACTGCTTGGCCCTACAAGGCAGAGTTGAAGTTTGAACTGTGAATATCAATTTCTTTATGGTCGTAATACTTTCAGAGATTTTTATATTATTTTCCTAGAATTTTATAAAGCTCAAATACTGTGTTTAAAATATTTTATATAATTTACGTTTACTTATTCAATGAATAATAATAAAAAACCTTTTTTCAAATTTTTTGTTTGATGTTTTTAATATTATCTGTATGTTTTAAAGGACTAGTAAATGTCAAACGATTATTAATTGCTAGAAATACCGAGAGGACTACGTATTTAGGGTTGTTAAAATCTTAAAATATACAAATATAATGTAGCCCATTCAAGGCCCTGGCCCTTATTAACAAGCTTTAAAACAAGGGCCAGAGAGAGGGTTTTAAAAAGCCTTATATTGGTTGAATTAAATGTTAAAGTACCAATGATGGTGTGTTAATTGACTTGCTATGAACTAATCATTGTCCTAATAGCTTTTTATTGGCCTAATAGTTTCGAAATTAGTGGCCCTTGTTTGCCGGCAGTACTGTAGATAATTTTATAAGGTTTAGTTCAGTTGTACAATTTCGTTTCGTATCTGTCGACTCCAACAAACTTCTGAAACTTCATTAAGACCAAACATGCCGAGATTCGCAATTAGTTAATTGCGTAAATGCAAGAGAAACTAATACACATTTCCTGAGCTACGAAGTTTTAGTATGCACCTGCTAAAACTTCGTACTTTTGACTTAAAGTATTTTCTGTTTAATTCAACGGAGTAATTTTGACAGATTAGAACAGAAAAGAAATGGAAAAAGGGAGCGTCGTGGCCTAATGGTTAAGGGGCCCGACTCGTACTCCGAGTTACCTGTACAATAGATGAACCGAAAAACCGGAAAACATCGCGATGAACCCTGCACATTCAGGTGACTGAACGCGTAACCACGATCCAATCTCGTCAGGTTTCCTCCTAACAGAGTTACGTAGGTCAGACCGCAGACTACTGTAATTACCTGATCCGCCAAATCCCGGATCATGATAAAGGTGGACCCCGGACCCGGGCGCGCGATTACAACCGGGCCATTATCGCCAAGACGACCACATCTTTTAAAATCGCCCGTACATGCCTAAATTCAACTCATGCCAATGTCAAGGCCGACGAGCGGGTTTTAAGTCAATACAACACTGGTTTAACGAGAAAGCTGTGTTTGTGATTGTCCGTACACACCTTGTGAGTTATTTAATTATTGCAATAACAATCATTGTTATAGTTATCATCTGTGAGTTGTTCATTCATCGGTCAGGTGCTTCGTACTCTAATACTGTTCAATGGTATTGCACAACTTACTATAACTTACTAATTATACAACAACTAGCAGGTACTCATGCATAAGCTATGGCACGAGCACATAATGAGTCTGAAATTAAATATTTGTATTAATAAATACAATACGGAACGTCAGTGGCCGAGTACCCGATTCATAAGCGGGTACCGGGTTTGAATCCCACTGCGCCCATGTGACACTTTTCTGAGTTATGTACATTAGTTGAATGCTAACCGATGCTCTGAAGGTGAGAAAAAACATCGTAATGAATCCTGCACATTCAGGCGACTGAATGGGCCTGGTAATAGGGTCACGGAGGTCAGATGGCAGTTGCTCCACTGTAATTATCTGTTCTGCCAATCCTGGATCATGGTCAAGGCGGCCCCTGGCCCTCGTACATGAGAGCACAACCGGGACATAAGGCAAATATGTGTTTTTAATTAATAAATCCTATACACAACAAATTCCAGTGGAATTAAATGTTAACTTGTTATTCAGAGACAAAGCGTCGTTCTAACTAAACTACCTAAAACCAAAATAATACCTACAACTGTTTTAGAATACTATAAATTCCGTCCCATTAACACAAGTAACTCTAAGGGTAGCAACAATATTCTCATGAGCAACATGTAATTCATCAAATTGTATTAAATTTTTCAAAACATTTAAATATTATAACATAGGCAATGTTATAATATTTCAGTATTAGCACTATAATCATACGAAGTTTCGTGCTTGTATGTAATGCTGTTACTTATAGCGATAGAGAAATAATAAAAAGCCTCCGTAAAATGGTAAAACATTTTCTTGTATTTTTATTTTTTATTGTTATAGCGGGCACAGAAACACACTGTGAACATTTCAATTAGCGGGCTGTCATGGTTCCAAACATACAGGCCTGTGATAGACAGGTAGGGGATAGACTTCGTAATGGAATAGGGTTGCTATTTTACCCTTCGGGAACGGAAAATTAAAAACACTATTGTAAAAGGCCTGACGGAATCCCTTGAATCTGACACAGCCCTGCCTACATACATACATAAACATAAAAATATCATCTTGGCGTTAATTTCCCGGACGTACTCTCGCGTGAGAGTTCTGGCGCCCTCCTCCTTTTTCGAGAATCAGTGCCTATTCGACATTGCTAATCACTAGAAGGTCTAAAGACCACAAATAGTAAAAGAAAAAGAAAGAAGGTCTAAAGACTATAAATAGTATTTGTGTCTGCGGATCAATTTGCCAAACTATAAGTGCTCATTATATTTGCATGTTTGTCCAAGCATATTATTGAATTAGCTTTGGGGGAAGCCCTTGCTCAGCTGTCGACATTTTATTATTTGTGTACGCGAATGAATTGATTTTGTCGAATATTTGTTGCTATGCGAATTTTACACGATAGAAGAGTCTGTGGTATCCCCGTTGTTGTTTATAAATGTTGGAACATTTTTGGTATGAAACCCTAATACATATAAAATTGTGGACCGCTATTTACAAGATTTGAGTATTAAAGTTCTATACAATAAATACTAAGTCCGACCCTGTTAGCATCAAAATATTTTCGTACCTTTTTAGACACCGAAATATTGTCAATTTGCCAATAATTTTAAATCTATCTCTAATGGCATGTTGTTTTAATCTAAAGCATTTCAATTAATGCAAATTCACACTATTTCGATGCATATTTTTGTCACAATTTCTAAAATTGATTTCCGAGGGCCGCGACCACGAATGTTTACTTACCGGTGAAAGGATAATCCAGGTGTATTTCCATATTTTGCGCTTTCACATAAATGTGCACTAAATTACACCGTCTTTTAAATGGTTTGATTTAAATTTTATTTATAATAATTTCCTAAATTTTAAATTAACATCGATGTTTCAAAAGAAACGTCAGGTCTAAAGGAGCTTCAGCAACATATCGAACGTTCATAACATTGCGCACGTCATTTTCCGTCGACGTATTCCCATAGATGAAAAAACGGGATAGCAAGATTTATAATCATTGTAGAGTGAGCGAGCAGGGAATATTTGTGATTTGTGACTAGTCTGTTATGTCTGTGCTGTAGGCGGGCGCGAGCGCTTAAAAAAAAGAGCCTAAGACTACAAGCGAAGAGTACAGAGAGTACAGAGCTTAATCAACTACAATCAAACAACAGACATTTACATACAATAGTTATTTTGAACTAATAAATTAACTGCATGAGTTTTACACAATTATTCAGGATAGGTACCTGCACTAATCACAACTCTAATTGATACAATTTGGCATTAATGTCCTGGTTGTGCTCTCCCACGCGAGGGCCCGGGGTCCGCCATGAACATAATCCAGTATTCCATCCGACCTTATGAATATGCAGGTTTCATCATGATGTTTTCCTTCACCGCAAGAGCATCGGTAAGCCTTCAACTAATGTACATAACTCAGAATAAGTAGATACTGAAAAACTTTTATCGCACAGTTTTTGATTGAATAGCATAGGGGCATAGTACTCTTCAATACCATTCCATAGAGCCCAAACACGATGGATTTATCTTATTGCGTTCTATAGTTCCTCTGACCACCTTCTGACTCCATCATCAGACCAGTTCCATGGTTCCACATTAATGCATTGTCATCCAAGTTACATAGGAAAACCTAATTACAGCTCAATTGAACAGCGGTAAGTTGATCAAATTATGCTTGCATGATTTGTCCCGAATATATATACAGATATAGATAGTTACAAACATTGCAAGTTAAATAAAAGCCTGCAAACGAGTTATTGGTACACGGCACTGGGTTTCGAACCCGGTACCTCTCGCTTACGAGTCGGACCCCTTAACCATTATGCCACCAACACTTACGTCATGATAGGTTCTCTACAACATTTTTTCCATACGTGTCAGTCACTTTATCCAAACTGCTATGCGCTAGTAAGCCGCAGGCTGATATCTCCGCTTTAGTGTTTCCGTTCTTCATCTAGATAAAAAGTTCGTAAAATTATTGTTTGTTCGTGTACATCATCGGGAACTGGGGTTTTTTAAATACGTATTCGATGAGTTGATTAGTCCATAGTATTTGCCTCCCACCTGTGTAGACAGAAGTCTGAGCTTTACCCGCGGGTTATACCTACCTATAGTCGTCTGGCGGCCGAGACGTCGTCTGGAGGCCCGGGCGAAATTCTGCTGCCGACGAAATCGTCGCTATGCAATATAATTATAAGGTTTATTTAGGTTTATTTGATTATTCGCCTCCGCCGCGTCAACTAACCCCTCCCGACGTCGCAACGTCGAGTAGTTAAAATGAATGCTATTTAATTCGAGTTTTATTAAGAAGGACGTGTTTGGGTTAAAAAGTGAAATCATAATTAGAAGGTAAATGTAGATATGTTATAATTAACAATACAGTGACATTCTTAAAATTGTTTCGTATTCAGCTCGTTTGTCCACAACTCTTTGTCTTAGAAACTAGTTTAAGTAACTGGGGTGCTCGCAGCACCCCACGAGTGCTGTCGGGGCTAAATAACCGCGAGAGTAATCAAGGGTTTATGATAATAATATAATAATAAATATAACTGATATTTCAGGTACTAAGTTCACACATTTTTGAATAATATTTTAAATGCTGTAAAACTGTGAAATAAATGAATAAATAAATAAATTAATTTTATACTTCGTATACAAAGCCAAAGAATTGTTAGTAATACCATTAAAACCATAAGTGTTAGTACTTATTTTATAATTTCTATAATTTCCCGTTTAGGTACCCTTTTTAATTTCTCCCGTAAGACGTATTATCAGTTAAAACGCTGTGCGTTGTCGCACCCTGTGAGACCTCATAGTAACAATTGCAAATACAAGTGTGGTTGCATAAACTAAACTTAACATAGGTTTACAGGTCAGCAATCTAATAGGTCAGTGAAGAAAATAAATAAATATCATTTATTTCATGTTTCTAATATTAAACATCCTTCTTTAGTATATCTACAATGGCACTTTAGAATCAATTCATGTCATAATAATGAAATAAAAACGAAATAAACATATTTATGTCAGTTAAACTTACAAAGATGTCAGCCTTTAAATCTGTTATTATATGTATATGTATTACATGTCAAAATATGAAAATAAATCCGAAACTACTTATAAGAGACAGCGTAATTTGTCGATTTAAGAAAAAAATTGCTTTCAAATTTTTTTATCACTCTTATTAACAACCGGCAGCCGCACCGCTGATCTTCTATAGCATGGTCCCACCCTCTGGAATGACGTCACAACATGCATATATTTAGTGACGTCATTCGTCAGAGGGTGGGATCATGCTATTTTTAGATCGGCGGTGCCGCTGCGGGAATGAGAGCGTTTCCGAGTGGTTACGGTATCGGACTCGTAAGCGAGAGGTACCGGGTTCGAATCCCACTGCGGCCATGTACCAATGACTATTTTCTAAGTTATATCCATTAGTTAAATACTAACCGATGCTCTTACGGTGAGGGAAAACACCGTGATGAAACCTGCACATTCAGGCGACTGAATGTGTAACCGTCATACAATCAGATCAGGTTCCCCTGGTAGCAGGGTCACGGAGGTCAGATGGCAGTCGCTCCACTGTAATTACCTGATCTGCTAAATACTGGATCATGGTCAAGGTGGACCCCGGGTCCTCATGCGCGAGATCATAACAGGGCCATTAACGCCAAGGTGATCAATGTTTATTTATTTATTAACAACCTGGAATCGAGCCCTATGCATTTTAGTAAAATTAATCTAAAGTTATTTTGTTGCGGTTGTCATTAAGTGTGGCCAAAGAGATTTTAAGGCTACCATTAGCAACGTTTTTTTATCTAATACTAACCTACTTTACCAATATCTACCCTTCTTTTCTTGCATACAATTTCTCCCCTTGAATCCCTCTATCCATTGTTGAAAACCATATTAAAATCGGTTGCGTAGTTTAAACATCTAAGCGTCCCTATGTATATATGTTTGTCGAACAGACGGCTGAAATCGAGTTTGTTTTATAGTATGCACTAGTGGATACGGCACGACTTCGTTCGCGTACATCTTCTTTACCCTATCGACCCTTTTTTCTTGCTTAAAAACCTTTCTCTTGAATCACTGTATCTATATTTGGAAACTGTATTAAAATCCGTTGCGTGTTTAAAAGATCCACGCGTACATAAAAACATAGGGACAGACTGCGGGAAGGGACTATGTTTTATACAATGTATAGATGAAGCTTGAGTATAGCGCTGTTAAACGTTCTAAAGCCTAGTAATGGAGTATAATGAATAGGCTCCTCGGCTCAGTCACGCACGCGCAAAGCGACTCGACTGACGCAAAAATTGCGCAACCACATGTATGTATACGCATCCTATTTTGGAGTTTCGACCTCTGAGTCATCAACAAAGCTGGTCTTTTACAAAGGCCCGGCGATAACATCGGCCGGTGGACAGAGCTGGGTTCGTTTCTTTCTATTATTTAAGGGGTTATGTAATGAATGTAATGTCGAATGTGTATCAGCGTTGGGAAAGCCGGATTTAAATAGAATAGAATAGAATAGAATAGAACTTTATTGCTTAAACTGTGTAGTACGTTGTTGCAGATGGGTTTGCAATATTAGAAGAACAACAGTTCACCCATAGCGGGTATGCAATTACAATGAAAATTCAAAGTTACAATTTGCTTAATTAATAACCTAGGTATACAATTAAAATAAGAAAGTACATTGTGAGACAGAAGTACAATTGAATTTACAGGAGTACAGGAGTATAATTAAACCATGGGTTGTTGGAATAGCGGTGCGTCAACACAGCCTGTATTGAGCAACTTTACTATGACATCTCACAGTACGTTTCTACTGACAAAAACTTACCTACCTTTAGCTACATTCGTGGCCGATGTCATAGACTGGCAATCTGTTTTTTTTCTTTGCTCTGGGCTACAGACAATGTTCGAATGGCGACTGGCACTATGCGTTCGTCAAAATTAACATAATTTACAATGTTTCTTGCTTATTACCACGAACGTTTGAATAGCCAGATTGACTTGTGGTTTTGATGGTGCGTGATCAGTAGATTTTATGTTTATTGATTATTGGAATAAGTTCCGATAACGTCGTTCCGGATCTTGATGGGGAGGGGTGGTGTCAACACGTGTTTTTCCGAATTTCTTATAAAATTTACTTTTCTAAATTTATAAAATTATTAAAGTCCTTTGTTCCCTACCTACTTTGTTTCAGTCATATTTCCTGCTTGTTTCCTTGTAGTCGAATGTTTAGTTTTGTGTAATACTAAATATGTCCGCCATGTCTGGGTTGGAGGGCATGTATGAGGACGATCATTACCTGCCGAATGTTCTGTCTGGTGAATCCGACGTCGCCTCGACCACTGTTACACCTTCGTTGGCGGGGTTTACTGTAGTTAGTGCTTCCAATAAGCGTAACTCCTCTAATAATGAGACAAAAATAAAGGTGCGGTTCATTTCAATCAATCAATGTATTTATTGCATTCATGAGGTTATTAAGGTCTTACAATTTTAAAGTACTTCATCATGAAACCAATGTGGGTATGGCAAATATATTATATAAACTAATAATCGAAACATACAATTACAAAATGTCAATTAAATGGTAAAATATTCAGGACAGTTCAATTCATCAATACTCATGTCATCTTATACAGGGTGTCCAGTGGCAGATTTCAAATCTCGAAAAGTTGTAAAAAAAAAACTACACCTCTAATACAAAGTATGTTTATTGTAATTTAAAAACAACAAATGCGGATTTCATTTTTTGAAAACCACGTTCTCCAAATGGCGGCCATCGAGCCTGACACACTCTTCGAGTCTAGCACGCATGTTTTCAAAAACGCGTTTACAGAGAGGCTGGGGGATTCTGCTGATTTCGGCTCGAATATTGTCTTTAAGTTGTGTCGCAGTGCTCGGATTTGTTTTGTAAACAACGGATTTTAAGTATCCCCATAAGAAAAAGTCACATGGGCTTAAATCTGGTGACCTAGGTGGCCACGGTATGGTGCCGTTTCGGGATATGTTTTTTTCTTAAAATAACTGCCGCACTGCATTCATAGACACATTAGCAGTATGAGCTGTGGCCCCGTCCTGCTGGAACCACGTGTTTCGGTTGAAGTATGGACTATTCTGTAGTTCCAGTCTAAAAAAGTCATTTATCATCTCGGTATATCTCTCCGAATTCACAGTTACAGTTTGGCCACGTTGGTTTTCAAAGAAATAAGGCCCTATGATGGCAGATGCAGACATTGCACACCAGACTGTAACTTTAGGTTTATGTAAAGGTTCTTGATGCATTTGTCTTGGGTTGCGGACATCCCAGTAACGGAAATTTTGCTTATTCACATATCCTCCGATGTGAACGTGGGCTTCGTCACTAAAGAATATGTTACCCATCCGAGTAGCAGTACGAAATCTCAACAACATCTCCTCCGCGTAAGTTTTTCTTAATGCAAAGTCAGAATCGTGTAAATCTTGAACGATTTGAATTTTATACGGATGGAACTTGAGTTTTTTTCGCATTATAACCTGTAAACTTGATTTCGTAATTCCCAATATCGATGAACGTGCACGAAGTGATAAACGGGGATTTTCAGTGACAGAAACCATAACACGTTCAACATTTTCGTCCGTGGCTACCGTTGGTATAGGTCCTGGTCTGGGTCTATTTTATGTTGATCCTGTAGCTCTGAACTTTGCTACCCATGACTGAATGAGGTTGATCGATGGTCCATCACGCAATCGACGAATACCGTAATGATAATTAAATCGACGGCGTGCTTCAGACAGCGAAAAACCACTCGAAATGTACGCCTCGACAGCAAAAGCGCGGTGCTCTCCACTCCACTGTTCCATGGCTACTAAAAAATCCGCAGCGCTTGCGCTTTCAACGACGCCCCCCGCGCCCCTCTCACATGTTGCGTTCAGAAACTACGTTTGTTCAAACTTTGAAATCTGCCACTGGACACCCTGTACCTATATGGAAGATTATAATAATTAATTATCAAATAAATGTGGTAATCTAACCTAATTAGAACGCGTAATTAATTCAATCTTGTCGTCTGAGTATTCCTTTATAGTATAATAATCCTTTTTATATAAGAATTGGTTCAGTTTGCTTTGGAATTTGTTTGCATCCCGCTCTGCCCTGATATCGTTCGGAAGGTGGTTGTATATTTTTATTGCGCAGACATACGGACTAGAGTGGTAAATTGCCATCTTACTTGCGGGTAGTTCCAATTTGTTTTTATTCATTGACCGAGCCGCGTACCGATTGTTGAGCCGCCCATTTTTGAATAGGCTATCATTGTATCTCACAAACTTTGATATTTCCAAAATATATATGCAGGGCAAGGTCAGAATTTCGTATGATTTAAAAAACGGCTTACAGCTTTCCCTATTGTTTATATTTGCCAATATACGTAAACACTTCTTTTGAAGAATAAACAGATATCCAACTTCCGGGCTGTTGCCCTACAGTATGATGCCATAAGTCAACCACGAATAGGCATAAGCGTAGAAGGCCCACATTTTAGTGTGCGCTTCGATGCATAACGTTTTTCGCATTCCCCAATTTGAGAATGAACGTTTTTATTCGAGCTCTGACAAGTGGTTCGTGGTACATGTTCAACTATTTTGAGATGTGGCTGTGGGTGGGTTAGATAATTCGTATTCCGGGTTATTCATGTTTCAGGGATGACAGAGGTGGCGGTCATAGTGGTGCTTTGTTGTTGGTGAATCGGCTGTTGTCGTATAATAGGCTGGACCTATCCGTTTTTTCTAATAAAATAAATGCACAATTTAAGGGTATGTTCCGGGTTTCCTACCGCGTACCTTTGCTGACGAGTAGCCCGATATTCCGACACAGTTGCATGCATCATGGTCACGGAACAGCGGGGAATGTGTGATAATAACCGCGATAGTTTAAAACATTATCAAAATAAATGCAGCCATTATTCGGTGTATAATATTTCGATTTTGTTAATTTTTACCACTCACCCCGATGTTAGTTGCATTCCTGAATTGAATTTGATTTTGGCTTCGCTTCCTTCTCCTGTGTTGGTGTTGGGTGTCTTTTATAGTCACCACCCTATGTGGGGATCCTAGAGAGTAGATAGTTTAGCTCTTTTGTACTTTTGAATGTCAAGATTCATGTCATATAAAAAATAAATAAAATAAATAAATATTCGTGGACAAATTCACACAGCGCCATCTAGCCCCAAACTAAGCAAAGCTTGTACTATGGGTGCTAGATAACTGATATATTACTTCAATACTTTTTAAATACATACATATTATACATAGAACACCCAAACCGTAACAGAAATTAAAATTCATCATTTCAATTTCTGCCCGGCCGGGAATCGAACCCGGGACCTCTTGCGTGGCAGACCGGCATGTTGACCATTGAACCACTCAGGTCGTCAAATAAAAATTAAATTAAACTAGGTATTATTTAACGTGCAGACCTATGAAACGACCCAATATACTAGAGACCATTCTGTGTGCTATCATCTCCAGGATGCCGTTGCAGCTCCCCCGCAGTCTCTTTATGACCGACGCAGTATTTCTACGCATTATAGCGTAAAAATCATGCCTGCATTATGTATTAATTATTTTAGTAATTAATGTATAAATGGACCTCCATATTTTGTACGCTATAACGATAAAGCATAGAGCACTTCTCATGTAACCATAACACCTTACTTTTTAAGTATCCATTTGACAAAATAAAGAATCTTTAATCTCATATCTAATTTCGAAAAGATAATTCAATACCTTCAAAGATAAAAGGGAAAGATAAACAGTTTATCAATAAACAATATCATTTTCAGATAAATGAAAAGCTCGTAGACATTACATGTAATTTAAGTTCGGTCCAGACTTAGCCAGGCAACGGTTGCTGCGGCGACGGGGTCAAGGCGTCGGGTCAGATATTTGTCAACAAACTTTTGTGTAGAGTAAAATTTCACAGTGCACTCAGCGCACGTTCGAAGTGCTCCTACAGCAGCTCACGAGTACTTGCTTGCACGGGGGTCGACCATTGGCCAAGGAAATAAGTTTATAACAAGCTTTATCGCGCGATATAGTACTCATCAAGACCATTCCAAAGAACCCAAACACGTTATCTTGTCGCGTTCAGTAGTTCTTGTGAGTTCCGAATCCATCATCAGACCAGTTCCATGGTACCATATAATTGCATTGTCATCCAAGTTACATAGAAAGGTATAGAGCTCGTCTAAGCTGAAATGACGCGACCCACTATCGCAATAACGCACACAAGCAAATTTAAAATATGGACGCAATATATATACAAATGCCGTTGTAATTGGTCATTCAGTTGCCGGTGAGACTCAAACGTCGGAGCACACGTCGTTCGATTGACTCGATCGTCGTCGCACTCACACATCGAAATCAACTAATTAACTAGTGGGGCGCGTCATTTGAGCTTAGACAAGCTCTACCCAATTTTACGTCGATTGGATACCGGGAAGTGGGTCCAAATAGGTTTGCAAGATTTGCCCCGAACATACATACAAACATTGCAAGTTATATAAAATCGTGTAAAAACAGGTTCATGCACCTATTAGTTTGTTCATTGTTCATTTACTGCATAAATTAAAAATTTACATGTCCCCTTTGTTAAATTCAAATTGTTACAAATTATTATTACATAGTGTTATTTTAACATATAACTTAAATTATTTAGGTATTAAATTCATTGATATTCATAATCGTAATTATAATGTTTATTGTGTGGGTATGTTTGGGTTAATAAATTGGGTTTTATTTCTTTGTAGAAATCGTCTATATTATAGCAAGCTATGCCAACCAAAACATTTTTTAATTTGTTTGTGAATGTGTCAACATTTGATGCATCCCTTACATCCGACGGTAATGCATTATATGTATAGCTTAGGGCCTACGACATCCACAATGTGTATTTGACTATGAATAAATATTTTATTTATTATTTTTTTATAGAGCAGTGCCGTTCTTACCAAAGAGACGCTGTCACAAGTTGCTCTTCGCATAGTAACGCTACTTTACAGTGCCACAAGCTTACTTGACCCGGTGGCCAAAACTGGCACTTCATTTTGAAATGTATTAGAAATGTCTTAAATGCCAACAACAGCGACACCCGGCGGTCAGATAAGTTTGTGGCATTCCAATGTTTTGAATCCGGGTGAAATCTCTCTGAAGTGTTTTCTGTGGAAACTAAATGGCGTAGAGTTTGTGACACCTTCCTTTAGCTAGGGCACCATATTGTTTCCATACTCAAGCTGTATAACATTACGGAAGCTATGACACGGCACCGTTTCATAATTGCAGTATAGCTTTATGTTATTAAATTATAATTGCATTGAAAAGTGAAAGAGAATGATGTTTAAAAATCGTAAAGCAGTAAGTAAATTGTTATCAAATGTTGTGTAAATTGTGCTCATGCGTAGAGCGTTTGCTTATAAGAGCATTGTTTAATATCAAAATACCAAATAAAACAGCCGCTGTTTGCGTTGCCCTTGCCAAAGTAACAAAAAATAACGCTATCAAATACAAGAGTATCCATTCGGTATGTAATACAAACCAAACTAAAATAATGAACTCACTGGTTCGATTAATTAAATCTTATCAAATATATGTTATTGCGTTTGACGTCGAGTAATATAACATCTAGTTTTTTAAACGAAAAGCGACCATGAAGGTCGTACAAATCAGAATGCAATCAACCGTGCAAACAACAGTTGACAATGCTGATCGAAACAGTCCATAGCTAGATTTAAAAACACATTTGTATTAAGAGTCGTCTACGGAAGCATTCTCCAATCGCGTCCGAGAAAGAACAAGAATCCGTAATACCCCCAATCGTAGGAACGCATTCCAACGTCCACAACGTAAATAAAAATAGAAAGTTGACAGTCCGGCACCGGTACTTAGCTAAGATAAATTTCAATTTTATCACCCTTGAGAACGCGGCGCCACTGGAAAACAAGCCCTAACGACAGAGCCGTAAAGAAAATTATGCCTCGTAAGCAATGTCCCGATACCTCAGACGGGTAAGGTGTACCTAAATGTACCAATAGATAAACTAGTAATTTGTGGTTTTTAAATAGATAGTTGTAGCTAGTTGAATTTGTATGAGCCTGGGAGCGCTACATACGAGGGCATTTGCATATTTTTTTAGAATTACCACGCACGCTCGACTGACCTCAGACTAAATATAACCTGTCCTGTGACCGATAGGCTTAAAAAGGCATTTTAGGACATAATAGGACACCTAGCTCGCATGACTCATAGAAGTAATCCCTTAAATTCTTGCACTATTATTAAAGTAAGTTTGCAAGTTGTAAGGATGTTTATTTATTTAAACTAAATACTGTTATGTAGGTAGGAGCGGTTCGGGTATCCGACTCGTAAGCGAGAAGTATCGGGTTTGTCCCGCTGCGGCCATTTACCAATGCCTTTTTTCTGAATTGTACATTAGTTGAATATTAACCGATGCGCTACCTCAAAGCTGTACATTCAGGCGATGGCAGATGATAATTATTAGTTTTTATTTACTGTTATGTACAGCGAGAGTGTACATTACAAGGCGGTGCAAGAAGTTATATTTAACAGATTATGAACATATGCACAAACCGAGAATGAGATGTTTTTATGAATAGTGGTAACCTTTCAGGCAACAACATTGAACGGATATTCAATAAATTTTGCCGTGACTCGCACATTTATCCCGGAGTTCAATGTCAGTAGTTCTCGCGAGAACAGTCCCGGGAATGATCCCAGACGGAGGCAATACCACCTCTTGCTCTTGAAACTTAAATAGAGGCCTTTTGACGTCGCCGACATCGCCGTCTGGCTTAAACAGAAAATGGACGAATTTTAAGTAAATATACGAGTATATTTACTATTGGCCGTTTGGTGTCCGGCAGAGTAGAATAGCACCAACCCCTTACATTCATGGGTGTCGTACAAGGCGACTAATGTTTTCGAGGCAAAAGATCAAGAGTCTCCGTAGTCTGTAGCATGTATTATATTTAAACACTGCGATCTCCAACCCGCCTGCCAAGCGTGGAGATTATGGCAATAACCTCCCCTTTCGTGGGAGAGGCCCTAAGTCCTGCAATGGACTGTTACGGGCTATGATGATGATGATACGAGTATTGGCAAATTCACACAGCACCATCGAGCCCCAAAGTAAGCAAAGCTGGCGTTATGGGTGTTAGATAACTGATGAACTACATATATGTATACATTTTTTTCAATACATGCTTATTATTTTATGAAATTTAAATTCATTATTTCAATTTCTGCGTCCCGAGACCTCTGCGTGGCAGTCAGACATGTCAATGAACTGAAATACTCAGCTCTTCGAATACTGTAAATGGCACGATAAATAGACGATATCAGTTCGCCGCTTCTCGGATCCCCCGACGACATTGCCTGTGTGGTGTGCGACAAAGTAAAATTGCGCCAACCCTTCGACTGTCGGGCTTTGAACAGATTTACAGCTGCGTTTTCTGATACTTGTATTTACGACACATATCGATCTGTAGCCCACCTGCCGAGCGTGGAGCGAAGCCCTCCACGGATGTGCAGGAGGCTCGAGTCCAGCGAGCAGTGGACAGTTGTGGTCTGTTGATGTGTTGTGTGTTGACTCAGAAACGTTTTGTGAGGTCTCTCAGTGGGCTCCAAAGCACAGGGTTTCAATAGACAATACTTGAGTGACGGTCGGCCATGGGTGGTAAGTCCACGTGGTTGGCACTATGCGTCATTTAAAATGAACCAATCATAGGGCCGTAATGAACGCAGTGCGGTCACTTTGTAGACGAGCACTGTGAGAACCATAAAAAAGGTACACTACCCGAGGTGACAACTTAATTTACTTAGATAAGTATTGTTAGTGAGTACGGATGAATTTCCCATTGGGAAATGGGATCAAGTTAACATTCGTAATTTAAATATTGACTTTTTCTTACACGAATGCTAATAAATCGTTGACTTGCGTTTCCATAATCCGCATTTATTATGAAATCGCAACTAACTACTAGCGTATCGAAGCGCGCCTGATCTTCTGAGAATCCGTCGTCCGGGGACTGTGACCTACTTCGCCTGGTGCAGTTTTGCTTAGAGAAATATCCCAGGCACAATTCAGAGAACGCAGGCTTATTCTATTTCATTCCCTGAACCGTAAATAATATTCCTACGTACAACCATAATAAATGTTTGTTTATTTATTATATATAAATGCACAATATACAAATTAGAGATATATAAAATCGAACACAATAATTGATAAATAATAGATTACCTCCTGAACAATAAAATGGAATGTCATCAACATAATTTGTTTGAGTTTGTGATTGTTTCTTATGTTTATGCTATGAATATAATAAATTATCAAAGGAAAAGAGTTATGGGTAATCATTGGTCCCTCAAGCGGCGTAAATGTATGAAAAGATGTATGAATGATGGCGAAAGAGGTGTGTCAGGATCGTTGCCTCTGGCACTCGATAATCTCTCCCTGCCCCTATGGGATACGGGCGTGAGTGTGTATGTATGTATGTATGTAATCATAGACACGTATAAAGTCTAGTACTAGTTAAAATGTCTATCACTTATCTATTTCTGCTGCTAAGCAATAAACAACAGGTATGAGGTGTTACATCTCACAGTGGCAACGCACTTGTTTGTTGCCTGCATTGGTGCAGGCATAAATGCGTGAATCCTAGATGTTATGGGCGACAGTTACCGCTTACCATCAGGTGGGCTGTCTGCTCGTCTGTCACTGCGTAGAATAAAAAACGTAGTATAGTACCTACTGTACTTAAGCTTATCTTTAATTATTGGTGGGATAGTCGATAGTTAATTGAAGCTAAATGGGCCAATTAAAACAAATCGAGTTGTATCATTCCGGGACGCAGCAGTGTTGACGACTTTTGTAATGTTTTGTATTTAGTGTATATTTTTAGCGTGTCGGTGGCCTAAGCAGTGACAGTATTTGACTCGCAAATAAGTACCGGGTTCGAATCCCACTGCACCCCGCCATGTAGCAATGACTCTTTTCTGAGTTCATTAGTTAAAAAATAATAGATGCTGTTACATTGAGGCTTTCATAACTCAGGCCAGATTATTATTTATTTTATTACAAACAAAGAGAATGGAAGATGTCTGGAAAAACTAATAACATTCCTTCTGTTAAGCCTTCTGGCTTCCAGTGGAAAGTAAAATAACACATCCAATAAAACATTAATATGAAACCAAATCCTCTTTGTTCGTCGAACGGGAATGTAATTGCTCGCAATTACGACCACATCCAGCATCTGAAAAATCTTGGATTATGATCAAGCCGGACCCCGGGCCCTCGTGCGTTAAAGCATAACCGGGACATTAACGCCAAGATGACCATTAGTGTATATTATTTTGTGGTCACTGTAAATATTTTGTGTGTATCTCACTATACTATAGTTGTTAAGTAAACTATCCAGTGGCCGGCGAGTGCTATATGCTTGTGCGTAGTGATCGAGCGCGAGTCTGTCCTGGACCGCCATATAAGGGCAGCTATTTACCTTGCGGAGTAGCGTGGACCGAGACACGAGCGAGCGCGGAGAAAGATTAAATTTTTTTTACCGAATTAAGGTATGTACATAAACGATAAATCAGTTGCATATTTTATGTTTGACGACCTGAGTGGTTCAGTGGTTAACGTGGTCAGCCACAAAGAGGTCCCGGGTTCGGTTTCCCGGCCGAACAGAAATTCATCATCATCATCATCATATCAGCCAGAACGCCCACTGCTGGGCATAGGCCCCAGAGATCTCCACAAAGGCCGGTCCTGTACTTTCCGCATCCAGCTGGTATCTGCGATCCTTACCAGGTCGTCGGTCCACCTTGTGGGAGGCCTACCCACGCTGCGTCTTCTAGCACGTGATCGCCACTAGAGAACTTTACTGCCCCATCCGCTATCTATTCTTCGAGCTACGTCCCCTGCCCACTACCACTTCAGTCTGGCAATCCTTAGAGCTATGTCGGTGACCTTGGTTAGCTTGCGGATCTCCTCATTTCTGATTCGATCGCGCAAAGAGACTCCGAGCATTGCTCTTTCCATTGCCCTTTGGGTAACAGTGAGCTTTCTTATAAGGCCCACAGTGAACGGCCACGTTTTAGTTCCGTAAGTCATCACTGGCAACACACATTGGTCAAAGACCTTCGTCTTGAGACACTGCAGTAATTGGGACGAAAATATGGCGTAGCTTCCCGAATGCTGACCAACCGAGTTGGATTCGTCGATTGACCTCTTTCTCAAAATTGGACGTACCTAGCTGGACTATTTGTCCTAGGTATGTATAGTCGTCAACAACTTCAAGTGGAATGCCTCTAACTGTCACTGGAGTAGGCACAACATGGACATTCGACATAATTTTCGTCTTGTCCATGTTCATTTTAAGACCTAACAAGTAGGTAGAGATGCACTACAAAGGTCATCGAGCATTTTGCCCAAGTCTTCCAGGGTTTCAGTCATGACTTCGATTTCGTCTGCAAATCTGAGGTGAGTGAGGTACTCGCCGTTAATATTGATGCCAAGTCCGTCCCAGTTCAGAAGCCTAAAGATATCCTCCAGTGCAGCGGTGAACAACTTCGGTGATATAACATCACCTTGTCTAACACCTCCCTGCAGCTGAATAGGTTCTGTGGTCTTATCCTGGAGACGAACTGACATAGTGGCGTTTTCGTACAAACACTTCAGTGCTTCGATATATCGATAGTCAATTTGGCACCGCCCAAGTTTCGATCGAATCGAAGGCTTTCTCATTGTCCACATATTCCAAGCATAATGGCCGGTTATTCTCTTCGGTCTTCTGTATAACCTGCCGCAGTGTATGTATGTCGTCTATGGTACTAAAACCTGTTTGGAATCCGGCTTGTTCGGGAGGCTGGAAGTCATCAAACCTGCGTGCGAGACGATTCGTCATTACTCTCGAAAACAGCTTATACACATGGGTCAGCAGCGATATTGGTCTGAAGTTCTTCAAGAGAGCCTTATCACCTTTCTCGAAGAAATTGAAATGATGAATTATAATTTCTGTTACGGGTCTGGGTGTTAAATGTTAGTTAAATAAGTATGTATTACAAAGTATATATGAGGTTTATCAGTTGTCTAGCACCCATAACACAAGCTTTGCTTACTTTGGGGCTAGATGGCGTTGTGTGAGTTTTCCAAGCATATTCATTTATTTATGTTCAAAAGGGTGCAAAGGGAATGCCACAGGTACCTCAAACCACCGCATCCGCTCCCCTTAGGTTGCAGAGGTCCTGGTCGACGATGACCCCCTTTCATCTGGTTGACCGTCTGACCGTGTGCCTGAAAATCTTCTTTAAAACTACTTTTTAATCAAAAACAAAGCAGAAATCTGTTCTTTCGTTAGCTACGAAGCAACAGGCCCCCCACACATGAGGGTAAAATTAAAAAGCAGTCGTTCTTGCCCCGCTATAAGTTTCCCACTTGCCCCACACGCTGCGTATCTGGCCCACCGATCCGATTGCCGCCTCGCCATGTCGCCGCCAATTTGTACTTGTGCACCAACAAACAAATCAACTCGAATTCGTGCGTTGCGAAACGCGGGACGGCAAAGCAATTCTAGTTATTGTAGTGGTTAAGCATAATGTTAGACATAACTTAATTATTTACGGTGTGTTAGACATTACTTAATTATCTAGTCTAAGTCCGTGGTGCGTTTCCCCTGATTTCTGGCAATGACTTGGTCTATTTTGTTTTACGCTGTCTCCGCTTTTTGAGGGAGGAGGTCGGGACACTATATTTCCTACTTCGACCTATTAAATCTTAAATCAATTTGTTGCGGGTTCCAAGATAACTCTGCGATCTCCAATCCGCCGGCTAAGCATGGACATTATGGCAATAACCTCCCCTTTCGTGGGAGAGGCCCTTAGTCCTGCAGTGGACTGCGTCAGCGCTCGCGTCGCGCCCGCTCAGTCGTCGCGTCGAGCCCGCCTAGTTACCGACGTGTCACGGATAATATTTCGGAGAAATCGCT
Organism: Blastobasis adustella; assembly: GCA_907269095.1. Taxonomy (NCBI): domain Eukaryota; kingdom Metazoa; phylum Arthropoda; class Insecta; order Lepidoptera; family Blastobasidae; genus Blastobasis; species Blastobasis adustella. The sequence continues at coordinate 31,782,493 of OU026114.1, read as the reverse complement.
CGGCTCAGAAATTGCGTACGTCTGCATGGGCTCTAATATCGCCAAAGCCACTATTTCGCACGCTTCTCAGAATCTAAACCAATACAAAACCGAACGAAATTGAACGACACTTAGCTCGACGATGCCGTCCGCTCTCCTGAAAACTTTTTAATTAGTGGCGGCCACTCACCGTCATGCGGCTCTATCCAATGGCGTGATCTAATTGGTTGATCAAGCCAAACTAACCCCACACAGTCAGTTCACGCGGACAGTTTGACTTGATCAAGCATATTTTTACAAGTTTTTACTCAACTTTCACTGTTCGTATGTACAAGTAAGTTGCCCGACAAAATTGTCAAACCATTTTTCGACTAGTTCTTTGTATCCGATTGAGCTAAAATTTGGAATACCTATGTAACTTGGATTACAATGCAACAGTATGGTACCATGGAGATGGTCTGATGATGGAGTCGGAAGGTGGTCAAAGGAACTAATGAACGCCATAAGATAACCTCGTGTTTTGGCTTCTTGGAATGGTCTTGATGACTCGGTACTATCATTACCATCATCATTATCATTTTGGCGTTAAATCCCGGTTGCGCCCCCGTGGATGACTCGGTACTATACCGCGCGATAAAAGCTTGTTATTAGAAATGTTTTTCATTAAAGAACTAATTATTATGCAATTTGGTCCATTATGGTGCGGCCGCCGTTACTCCCTGCAAAACTTTTAATGGAAAGTAGAGTGGGTTGTGATTGAAGCAAGCCACTAATTAAGCGATAATAATTAATAATAAGTACCTATTTTTAGACTGTGTAACTATGGAATGGAGCGTCGGTGGCCCAATGGTTAAGGGATCCGACTCGTATCGGGTTCGAACCCCAGTGCCGCCATGTACCAACGACTCTGTTCTGAGTTATGTACATCAGTTGAACACTAGTGGAGTAATAGGAATTCGATGGCCGAGTGGTTAAGGTATCCGATTCGTAAGCGAGAGGTTCCGAGTTCGAATCCCGCTGCAGCCATGTACCAGTGAATCTTTTTTGAGTTATGTAGGTACATTAGCTGAACACTAACCGACGCTCCGACGAGGGAAAACATCGTGATGAGACCTGCAAATGCAGACGACTTAATGTGTTACCATGATCCAATCTGGTGAGGTTCCCCTGTTAACGGATTCACGGAGGTCAGATGGCAGTCGCTCCACTGTAATTACCTGATCTGCTAAATCCTAGATCATGGTCAAGGCGGACCCCGGACCCTCTTGCGATGACTCTTTACTGAGTTATGTAGATACATTAGTTGAGCACTAACCGGTGGTGAGGGAAAATATCGTGATAAAACCTGCACATTCAGGTGACTGGATGTGTTACCATGATACAATCTGGTCTACTGCTCCAGATACTACAAATTAAACTACACTGCTTACATACTTTTTAAATACGTACATTACACCCAGATTCGTAACAGAAATTAAAAACAGATATTTCAAATTCTGCCCGGCCGGGAATCGAACCCGTGACATCTACTTTGCAGACCGTCATGTTAACCAACTGAACCGCTCAGGTCGTCTTATAAATATCTAAAACATTCTGAACACTGAGTGTCATTAATGTCCACGGTTTTATACAGGTTAAAATAAGACATTTAACGGACTAACTAGATGCCCATTTAGTGCTAGCAATCTCGTATAATGTGTGTATGTTCAGCGAGCTAGTATCTTAAATGGTCCTAATTATGGTCCCATGACCTTTTTGTGTTACTGCAGCATACACATGCGACTTTAGTTAGTAATTAGTTAGTCAGTAGTCCGTCGTCTGAAATAAGTTTCTTCTTTTGTGTTACTTATAAGTTGGTATGTGTATGTATGGAGTGCCAAATATATTTTTCTATTCTAATTATTCTTATTTATCCTAGGTTTCTTGGTAACAGGTCTTACCTAAATCAAAATAGCATTAATTTCGCGAACAAGTTCAGGATTGTTGTAATTTATTTTAATTGTCTCTCAACATCGAGGCGAATAGATTTTTTCCAATATCTTTGAGGGTGAGTGGGTAGAAATTCATGGAGGGGCAGAAATTGAACGTAAGTAGTAGTTATTTTCGCGATGGTAAAACGTTTCTTAAAATATTTAAGCACCAATTAGCTGTGATAGATTATGTAAACTTCTTTTTTTTCTAAATATAAACAAAATTTTGTTGCTGCCGTATCAGTGATTAGTTTTTCTCTAGTGTATATTTATTTCTACGTAATAGAAAACAGGCAAAAAGAATGCATAATATTTACATAGAAAGAAGATAGGAAAAAAACATTTAAGAAAAGGACTACAGTAAACACACACTTACCATCAGGCTAACCGTAAGCTTGTTTACCACCTAAGTGAAATAAAAAAAATTACACTTAACTCTAGACATTTTGTCTGAAAAACATTAATCGCCTTATACGACACCCACGAGTGTAAAGGGTTGGTGCTATTCTACTCTGCCGGCTATACGGCCCTTTTCATGAGAATCAAAATTAAAATAATGGGCTGGGTAATATCCGGTTTCGTTTTACGCCATACCTATTTGTGCTTTAAATATAACCAGAGAGTTAGCTGGTGGTAGCTTGGACGCTTGGTTCTAGTAATGAACCTGCGGCTATGTATTACTTCTTACTGGAGATCTAGAGGTAATAAATAAATAAAATCAACAATCGTGGACAAATTCACACTGTGTACTAGGTACTTATCTACTTATTTACATAAAACACCTACAGCAGAAATTAAAAATCAATATTTCAATTCTGCCCGGCCGGTTATCGAACCCGGAACTCTTGCGTGGCAGACCGATATGTTGACCACTGAACCAGTCAGGTCGTCAGGTAATGAAGTAAAGCTTGTTAGTTTGGATGTAGGTATGCGCCAATTTCTTAAACTACACACCCTATGTCGAAGTTTCATTGACAGGAAGCTACAACTGTTGTTTTCAAAATGCCTTTATTAAAATAAACTATTTAAACACTTACATAGCTGAAAAACAGTTACGAAGTATAAAACTTTCAGGTTACAACACACCTTTTTAAGTTTATTACATCTGCTTTCAACATAAACCAACTGATAATTGACACCGAAAACATTAATTAGATCGTATTATTACAAAGTAGTATGTAAACATTATGTTATGTTCACATTGCGGGAAGAGTGAACAACGGTTTGTTTTAACCTGAAAAATAATAGAATTTTTCATCTTATCAAGTCGACTGACTTAACTCTTAACATACAGCGGAGCGGGCACGAACAAGTCCTCCATTGTGCAAGTTTTAAGCTACGATGACACAGGGAGAACTTTCTTCTTTGTGAGAAATAAAAATATATTTCTAGCGGTAAAAGCAGATTCCTCCAGTACCAGGAATTTCGAACTCAAGACGCTTATAAGATGCAATTATATTGCATAACAGCATCTTAGTGAAGCATCAACACGAGTGTTCTAAGAAATGTTTGCTTTTATAGGGATTTATTCTCCGGCCTTTAACGGCCTCGCGGCGTAAGCCGTTGGCGTTCATACTCAAAGCTGCTATTTAATTAGCATGCCGTAACTAATTGCCGTAAAAAAAATAAACTGTTGATTTGATGCAGCTAGTTATCCCTCCGTCCGTATAACAATATCCCTTGTCTCAGGAACGATAGAAGGTATTAAGCTGCAATTAATATTAATTGCCCTGATCTGTAATCCCTTAGAACAGCTGTAAATCGATCTGTTAAAAAATATGGTCGTTTATGCCGCATATTTTGCACGCAAGGGAATCAAAACCTACAGGGTACTTCCTGTTGACCTATTCATTCATACCTATAGATTCATGAAATTTGGCAAGAAGCAAGCAAGGTTAAGTAATTGCCTGTTATAATTTGCGTTATAAATGTGTAAATCTTCAGTCTTTAAAGTTTTATTTTGCATACACGGAGTTCCGTGGTGGCGAAAGCTTATTTTCGTCTTTCCGTTTGATTAATTTCACTCGCTTCACGAACTGTATGAGGATAATATTGCTGGTCGGTTTATTTATTTATTCGTATGGCATTAATAACAGAGTCGTTGCGGAGGGCTTTAGAGTAGGCGCGTGTAGTTTTTAGATCTAATGGTTTGGTCCAGAGTTCGTTCCTTGAAGGTTTCAATGTCGTAACGACTTAGAAACGCTACTACAGGCAGCTCGTACCACAACGTGGTCGTACGTGGCAGGAAGTTTCGTGGAAATCGTATGTTTGCGATGCTGACAAACTCTCGCAGGACCTCATAGCGCCGTGACGTCACTGTTAATTCGAAATGAGAGATAAATTATGAGCGTGGGAGAGTGTAGCGTAACCAAAAAAAACAGAAATATGATTAAGAATGCGCTAACATTATTCTGTTATACGCTACCGATAACAATCCATTTCACACAAACTATTTTGTCAATAAAAGAAAATTTGGACTTACCGATCCAAACAAGGCATGAATTGAAATAAAATGTATGTCGTAACAATCTTGGGAGTCCCGTCAAAGAAAGACCGGGTCCACCACCGCCTTACTGTTTACACGCAACGAAGATAAAAAGAAAACATTTGTTTGTTGCATTTTAATTACTCGCGGTTACAGCGGCGCGCCGGGACCGTGAGCGGGGCGGAGATTTTTGCTTTATTTTAGGGAAGAGGGTATTAACTACTGGGGAAAGTTATTCCTCACTTATTGACAGTACGGCCGTTTGCCCACGGGGTCCGTCCTTGTATTTATACGAACGTTTGACAACCCGAGCCGTCAAAGGAACGGATGACGGAGTTCGGACACCGCATGTCGCGTGGACAAACATTCATATAAATAGGCCGCTTCTTCGGTCCGGTTTGTTCTGGATGACGGATCCAGCGAGACGTAGGTATGTCGTGGAACGGCCTGCCTTTGGTCAGCTGTGAAACGAATTTTTTTTTTTAATACTCCAACAAGCTTTTTGTATCCGGACCCCACGGTCAGAGTTTACACTGAAAACGCAGTAAATGCGCAACCATTGGAAATATTTGCGTGTTTTAAACGCCCGAGCCTCACCGCCCGCGGAGGGCGTTTTGATTTTGTGTTGGAAAGTGTACGTACGGCGCATTTGATGATTTTCTGGTACTTATCTATTTTGTGCAATGCTAACGTTTTAGCGCACTCGGCGCTAGATCTAGCGGATTGTTTTATATGTTTGGTGCGCATTATCGGAATCGTTTTTATACATTTAGCGTCCTTCTCCGTCATTATCCTTTTGTTTTATTTTATTATATTTGGATGTCTCTCACAGCTTACAACTATAAGATAAGTACAATAGCATAACTTCTATCAGCCATTTACGAGACACCACAGATAAATTTCACAAATTGACTTTAAAGAGGTCTATCTAGTACATTGAATTGTTTAGTGTGGATTAGCACTTACACGAAATCAACACTGTGCTAAAGTTACATTAGGTAGATATCGTACTGAGAAATAAAATTCTTAACCATAATGTTCCTAACTTGTATAACGCTACTGAAAAATAAGTTAATGTGCTCATTTATTTATTTATTTATTCATTTATTTGCATGCTACATGGTAATACAATGATATATAAGATGATGGTAATATAAGAAGAACAAGCATCATCAGCGGGTAAATCATTAAATGCCCATGCCGATTTGTGCGAGCGTATGGTACATTTAAAAACAAATTAGACAGAAGCAGTGGAAAATCAATTTTGGACTGAGCACTCTTCATCAGAAACACGATATCTACAATTTCTCTGCGAATTGAGACAGGTAGCAAGTGAAACCGGACACAACGTGTCTCTCATTGAACTTTAGATATTTTAAACTTAAAACTAAGAAACCTGATAAATTTCCTTCGCAGTTTTTCTATGCGATCAGAGTGGATATTATAGTGTGGACTCCAGACTTGACTCGCGTATTCAAGATGACTTCTGACATAGGCACAGTATAGAACCTTAAGCGTTTTCATCCTTTTGCTATTTGGATTGGTCTTGATGAGTACTATAACCCTAGGTGATATTCAAGTTCTGATGATGATGACGGAAGGAAGGGCGGAATAGGCACTCTTAAAGTATGCATGATAACCCCATCAAGTTTGGACTCGTATGAGAACTAGTATCCAGAAGATGGGATGCGTGTAAAAATCTTCTTCTTCTTTGGCCTTGCTTTATTATTCCCATATTATTTGGGGTCTGCACTCCTTGTACATTTTCGACGCGTATGAAAGTATGTTGTGCCATTCCGATAATGCGCAGAACCACAGCATTGCATTTAAAAAAAAATTTACATCTTGGCGTTAATGTCGCGGTTGTGCACTCGCACGAGGACCCGGGGTCCGCGAGGTCCGCCTTGATAGATCAGATTTGGCAGATCAGATAATTACAGTGAAGCAACTGCTATCTGACCAACGTAACCCTGGTTTACACATTTAGTCGCCTGAATGTGCATGTTTCATCACGATGTTTTCCCTTTAGAGCATCGGTTAGCATCCAACTCAGAAAAGAGTCATTTTTACATGGCCACAGTGGTATTCAAACCGGTACCTCTCGCTTCAATGTCGGATACCATAACCACTCAGCCACAGACGCTCTCAAATTGCATTACAAATACGAGACAAAAATGTGTGGCCCATACGTCTCTGTACACTCCATACGTATTTTAGACGGCACTGTGTCGTAATGACCGCCCGAGTTTCTACATTATCCAAATGAGTTATTTTCCTAAAAGGCTGTCGACTGAGTCATGCGCAGTGACCGATATGGCGCCAACAAGGCAAAGTGGAGATACTTGCGCGAGGACGCGAATGTACAGTGAAATTAGACCACTTCTACTTTAGACTAAACCCGTATTCGGTTTAGAAGAAGTACTTGAAAAAAAATGTCTAAACCAAAATATAACGTCCCTCGAAATTGACCTACTGAGAAGATGACTAACTAACCTAAGAAATTTACTTTACAAGAAAATGACCTACCTTGCCAAAACGGTTCTTTGGTGTCATCATCTGTTGGACCTGAGGCCTGTTCACATATTATAGCTAGGATGTTATGGGCGACAGGTTTTACTTTCCATCAGGCGGTCATGCTTGTATTTTGTCTTAGCCCATACAAATTAGGTGTGACCTACGACGAACCTACATTTACCTAATATGGTTTAGACCGAATTTTGTCGTAATACAAGTATTAAAAAAACAGACAAGTTACAGTTCAGTTACCAATATTCAATGACGTAGTTAATATAAATCCTTTTGTATTTGCAGGACCGAAATTACTGCAAAGAGCACTGAAGCAAAATTCATCATCAGCAATGGAAAGTAAGTGATAGGGTAGGGTAGAGTAGAATATAATAGGGGTAGAGTAGGGTTGTAGTGGGATAGGGCAGTGGTATAGTAGGGTAGTGGTAAAGTTAGGTAAAGTCAGCCAATATGTCAATTTAACTAAAATATCTAGCAAATTCTTCAGAATAAGGATTTTTTTTTACGATAGCCATTTCTTAATTAGATGTAGAACTTCCGAAGAAGACATCCCTTAACGACCAGTTTTTGTTTATAAATACTTGAATGGTTTCCATTTAAAATAAATATTTGCATTTTACTTGATCGATTGATAAGAGCCTGGATATCCGAATGAATCATTGTGGCTCATTGTTTCATGGCAATGGTATTTTAAAATATTATTGATTTCTTTTGCGTCTGCTTCGATATTGTGTTACATTCATTATTTATTATGTTCATTAACTCATTGGCTGGTTATGTATGATTTAACTTATTGGCTGTTATCAGTAAGTTGAATCGTAAATTTATTAACTGAAAAGAACGTAAAATATTGTAATCCATGAATAGGTTTCTCACGCATTTTGTATTGAATATTAAAATAAACATATTCTATTTTAATTATACGATATATTAAATGTAAAACATTTTCCAGTTGCAGACATAGCGAGTTTATCGGAGAAAACAGTATCGGAGCCCTTAAAAATACAGACTCCGCTATATCCGCTGGTGGCGTATGAAGGTACATATGCTCAACTACAATGTACAGTCACGGGACACGCAGAACCAAAGTGTGCGTGGTACAAGAACGGGAAATCTGTCGAACAGAGTAACAGAATCAAAATAATTTCAAGCGATAGGTCATATAAACTAGTCATAACTAACGTAAAATGCTCAGACAGTGGACTGTACATGGTTGCTATAAGGAACAACCACGATATAGTTACAACACAAGCACCTTTATACTTTGGATCTTCACTCAGCGATGTTACGAGACAAAGATACTTCACATACAGACATCACAAAAACAATGTCGTTAAACACTTGTGCCATACAAAGGTAAAAATTGGCGACGCCATAAAGTTGAGAGTTGAATTTAAAATAACAGGAAAAGACTGTTTTTGGTACAGAAATAACGAACTGCTAACAGAACATGCCCATTTTGTCAGCAATGGTAAAGTCTCTGAACTTATAATAGAAAATGCAAGTTTTAATGATAGCGGATTATACACTGTAGTCAATAGAAGCAAAGAAGATATAGCCACAAGCATAGCTTACGTCTGCGTGGTCGAAGATTGCGTAACTATCGAAGAAGTTCCGCATATGATAGAGCCATTACCGGACGAGGTTGAAGTTTTGGAGACTGAAGATATTGCATTAGTATGTAAAGTTAGTCTCAATGAGTTTACAAATATACAATGGACTAAAAATGGGAATCCCATTGACGATGAGAGAATGACTCAAGAAGATTATGGTGACCAATTCATTGGGTTGAAAATAGTAAGACTCCAAATTAGTGATAAAGGAGACTACTCTGTCGTTATTCGCGACAAAGTTACGGGAATTGTAGTCACATCTACGTGTTACATGTCAGTAGACAAATATCGTAAGTATTGCGGCTTCTACACATCAATTTAGGCGTGCACTGTAGCTGATTATTTATTATTCAATATGGTTTATAGCTTTTTTAGTTATTTTTTATCAGTTTTAAATAAATTACGCGTGTTATCTCTGATCTCTAATGACTTAGGTGGAGACCATATTCGTTCTACTGTTAAGTTCTGCTTCCGCAGTTCCTCTCGTATTATTCTACAGTTTTAGTTTTGAATTATTTTTATCAACTCTTTAATTTCCCTCTTCCACCTTACAGCTACAGAACATTTATCTCCAGTGGAAGTGATAAAACCTCTGGAGTGCGTGGCTGTTCCTGTCGGTACCAGCGTAACCTTCCACTGCTCTTTCCGTCTCCCGGACCCTCGATACTACTTTGTCACCTGGCTCGTCGGCCTCTGTGAGGTTGAACGCAGCAGCACTATCTTCAAGGTAAGTTGTCTCTATAGTCTTATTTACATTTGCCTTCAATATACATAAATATCACAGAGGGTTACAAGAGAACATTGGAAGTTTGTGATACCTAAACATACATACACACACTCACGCATACGGCTAGGCAGAGACTATCGAGTGCCACAAGCTACGATCCTAACACACCTCTATTGCCTTTCGCATATTCATACTCCCAACCTGATTAAATTGGAAAATTAAATCATGCGCGAGCTTTACTGACCCCTTCATTTACATTCGCACTTTAGATACCGTTCGTTAGCCGTCATTCATCGTTCCTCTCCACGTGTCCACAGTCCAAACCATCACAGTATACCTCTTTCAGTCTCATCGTTCCTATTAAAACAGCTTTCCATTGCTATTGCACAATACTACTTGCATTCTAAAGTCTAAGTCAGAGTTTAGTCCATGGACTCGATAAGAAGACGATTTGCATTCTTGCCTTCAACAAGATAATGGAAATATTCAGTTTAAACGTCCTACTATGAAATATAAAAAAATATAATCTTGGCGTTAATGTTCCGGTTGTGCTCTCGCGCATGAGGGCTCGAGGTCCGCTTGACCATGATCCAGGATTTAGGATTTGTCAGACCAGATAATTACAGTGGAACGACTGCCATCTGACCCTAACGGGAACCTGACCAGATTGGATCATGGTTACCCATTCAGTCGTTTGAATGTGCTGGTTTCATCACGATGTTATCAATCACCGTAAGGGCATCGGTTAGCATTCAACGAACATAACACAGAATAGAGCCATTGGTACTTAGTCCCTTCTCTTAACTGAAAAAAGGTTCACTTTCGGAAACCAGCACCATCTTTTTGTATGTTGTAAAGTACGTTATTCGGAATAAAAAACAGCCGGGAGACAATTTCTAAACTGCTTGGATCTCCAGCTGTGACGTCATCAACATGGCCGCCTCCGCGTTTTGAAATTTGCATTTAAAACCGAGTATAGACAAGAGTATAATTAGACCGGTAATGCTCTATGGCTGCGAGACATGGCCAGCGCTGACGAAACACGTTCGCGAACTCCATCATCATCATCATCATCATCATCATATCAGCCAGAAGACGCCCACTGCTGGGCATAGGCCTCCCCCAGAGATCTCCACAAAGGCCGGTCCTGTGCTTTTCGCATCCAGCTGGTACCTGCGATCCTTACCAGGTCGTCAGTCCACCTTGTGGAAGGCCTACCCACGCTGCGTCTTCCGGCACGTGGCCGCCACTCGAGAACTTTACTGCCCCATCGGCCATCTGTTCTTCGAGCTATGTGCCCTGCCCACTGCCACTTCAGTCTGGCAATCTTTAGAGCTATGTCGGTGACCTTGGTTCGCTTGCGGATCTCCTCATTTCTGACTCGATCGCGCAAAGAGACTCCGAGCATAGCTCTTTCCATTGCCCTTTGGGTAACAGTGAGCTTTCTTATAAGGCCCACAGTGAGCGGCCACGTTTCGGTTCCGTATGTCATCACTGGCAACACACATTGGTCAAAGACCTTAGTTTTGAGACACTGCGGTAATTGGGACGAAAATATATGGCGTAGCTTCCCGAATGCTGCCCAACCGAGTCGGATTCGTCGATTGACCTCTTTCTCGAAGTTGGACCTACCTAACTGAACTATTTGTCCTAGGTATGAATAGTCGTCAACAACTTCAAGTGGAATGCCTCCAACGGTCACTGGAGTAGGCACAACATGGACATTCGACATAATTTTCGTTTTGTCCATGTTCATTTTAAGACCTACTTGTTGAGAGGCACTACAGAGGTCATCGAGCATTTTGCCCAAGTCTTCCAGGGTTTCAGCCATGACTACGATATCGTCAGCAAATCTGAGGTGAGTAAGGTACTCGCCGTTAATATTGATGCCAAATCCGTCCCAGTCCATAAGCCTAAAGATATCCTCCAGTGCAGCAGTGAACAACTTCGGTGATATGACATCACCTTGTCTAACACCCCGCTGCAGCTGGATAGGTTCTGTGGTCTTATCCTGGAGACGAACTGACATAGTGGCGTTTTCGTACAAACCCTTCAGTGCTTCGATATATCGATAGTCAATTTGGCACCGCTGTAGAGACTGGAGCACCGCCCAAGTTTCGATCGAATCGAAGGCTTTCTCATAGTCCACAAACGCCAAGCATAATGGCCGGTTATACTCTTCGGTCTTCTGTATAACCTGCCGCAACGTATGAATGTGGTCTATGGTACTAAAACCTTTTCGGAATCCGGCTTGTTCGGGAGGCTGGAAGTCATCAAACCTGCGTGCGAGACGATTCGTAATGACTCTCGAAAACAGCTTATACACATGGGTCAGCAGCGATATTGGTCTGAAGTTCTTCAAGAGAGCCTTATCACCTTTCTTGAAGAACAATATCACTATACTTCTGTGCCATGTTTCCGGCGTCTTTCCCTCGAGGATGACGGAATTGAACAGCTTCTGAAGGGTCTTAAGCACAGGTTTGCCACCAGCTTTCAGAAGCTCAGCCGTAATTCCATCATCACCCGGCGCCTTGTTGTTCTTGAGCTGTTTGAGAGCCATACTAATCTCGTACAGGCTGATGTCCGGGATATCTTCGGTGTAGTGTCGGGTCAACTTGGCTCTGGGGTCTTTTGCCATACTGGTAACAGGTGCCCGTGTTGTCGTGTATAACTGTCCATAGAACCTCTCGACTTCCCTCAAAACCTCGGACTTGGTCGAAACAACTCTGCCGTCATCCGTTTTCAGTCTTGTCAACTGGCTCTGTCCAATCGACAGATCTCTCGCAAAGACTTTAGAGCCTTTATTCCGCTCGATCGCCGCCTCAATGTTGATAGTATTGAAGCGGCGGATATCGCGAGTCAGAGACTTGGAGATCTGTCGATTAAGTCGCCTAAATTGAGAGACATCATCAGGGGATTGCAGAGTCATTGCGCGTCTTTCTTCCATGAGTTTGAGGGTATTGTCAGAGATTTTGCTTGTTCTTTTTGTACGGCAGGTTTTGTAAAACTTTGACCCAACCGTATAGACAGTTTCCACGAACCTGTTATTGTAGTCGTCCACGTCGACGCAATCTCCTAGGCACTCGAAGCGATTCTGTAATTCGAGTTGAAAGCTCTCGGGGTTTTGGATGTGGGTGGGTACAGGCCGGAGCGTGGACTTCATCAATCTCGATCTTTCCAGCTGTGGATTAATATTCAATGTGCCTCTTACCAAGCGGTGATCACTGCCAATTTTTACGCTATTGATCACCGAGACATCATTTAATATATGCCGTTTCGTAGATAGGATGAAGTCGATCTCATTTTATGTGACACCATCGGGACTAACCCACGTCCATCTGCGATGATCCGGCTTCCCAAAAAATGAGTTCATCATAAAGAGTCCCTCTTTCTCCAGAAAGCCGGCCAGCATCTGGCCACGGGCGTTCCGACTTCCAACTCCAAATTGCCCCACTCTCAACTCGTCTCCGCTTCGTTTGCCCAGTTTCGCGTTAAAATCCCCCATGACAACGGTGTAATGTGTCTTGGAGGTATGTATGGCTGTAGTTATATCCTCATACATAGCCTCCACTTCATCGTCGGAGTGAGTCGAAGTCGGTGCGTAGACCTGTATGACCTTCAACGAATACCGCTTGGTAATTCTGAGTATAAGGTACGCAACCCTAGACGACACACTCTCGATCTTGACGATGTTGTTAACAAGGGATTTGTGGACGAGAAACCCGACACCACCTAGGGACAGATGGTCGCCCTCCCGGAAGTAAAGCAGATTTCCGGACTTCAGAGTTATCGAGTCCTCCCCCTTTCTTCGGACTTCAGATATCCCTATTATGTCCCAATGTAATCTGCTTACCACTTCCTCCAGCTCCACGAGCTTTTCGTCGGTCCGCAGTGTCTGGACATTGTATGTTGCCAGGGCCAGTGGTCGTTCTTTGCGGTAGCCTGATCGCGTCCGGTGATTTTTCGCACCCCCTGCCCCGCCGTTACCGTGACCGCTACCATGGTCCGGAATAGCGGGGCCGCCGGGTACTGGGGGCCGTGGCTTGTGTGTACTTGTCATCGGGGGGGGGAATTGCCATAATCGCCACGCTTGGCAGGCGGGTTGGCGATCGCAGTACAGTATATGTTAATGTACCCAGAAAGATGCTGCTGCCCATCTTTCGGGTTTGTCCCTTAGTCGCCTTTTACGACACCCACGGGAAGAGATGGGGTGGTGTTATTCTTTGAGGTGGCGGCACCACACACCACACGAACTCCACACCAACGAAATTAAAATGCTGAGGTGGATGTGCGGAGTTACGCGACTCGATCGAATACGTAACGAGTACATCCGTTTCCGGAAGTAAACTATCCGGGCCATATTTGTAAGGGAAGGGACTAACTTGGCCGGAGCGGGATTCAATTCCGGTACCTCTCGCTTACGAGTCGGATACGTTAACCACAAGGCCACCGACGCTCCAAAGCGTACTACTATAAAATATCGATTTCAATTATTACACACAAAATATTGACACAGACCATATTTTATTAATATTTTTACCACTTATATAGCCTTATATTGCATAAAAAACAAGCGTATGGCGCGTATTACAGTAAACAGTTAGCGTAGCCTACGGACGTTTGCAATGCAACAAAAATGTTGTTTCAATAATGATGTTTAATGAAGGCAGAGAATGTTTACCAAAAATATGCATTATAAATCTTGGACAATTCTTAATGTGACTGCTCTTCATCTTTAGGTGGTATGCCAAGACGGTGATTTCCTCCTGCACATAAAACAACTTCAACCTGACATGGCGGGGAAGCTGACCTGCGAATTACGGATGTACCTGCCTCTACAGAAGTCTGTGGTCGTTGGATCTACGTCCAGCCAACTTACTATAATACCTCAGGCTGTCCTGGAGCAGATAGAGCCCCCTTGCTGTCAATTGTTGAGGTCACATAACGAAAGTCTCAAAAGATCAGCAATCGTTTGGAATGTTGACGATAGCATTGAAAATTGTAACAGAAAAGATAAGGTAGTGTACAAAGAAACGAGTTATATTGTTTTATTAGAAGTTCACTTAAGTAAAATAGGTGTTAGCTACCTATTACAAAACTAAGTCGATAGGATTTACGAATAAAAATCGCTATTTTATGTCTGTTCGCACCCTCTATACCCTACCGACTTACTACTTACTTTTGAATAAACCAAAACATGAATTTTTGGTTATGTCTGAAGTCTGGAACCTAATTTATTACCTACATGAAAACTAACAATGGAAAATGTCGTCCATACCGCTTTCCAAAGCCCAGCCTGTGTTGCATAATTGGATAAGCCGTTGACCTGAGAGACAATACGTTCGTATAAAAGTTTTCACAAATACGTACATTATTCACGTGGACCATTTCCTTTTGTGAAGCTGGCGCAGGCCGCAGTACATCTCATCTCATCTCAAAAGTTTAACGGATTTTAAAGCCTTGTTTCAAACATCGCTTTTGCTGTCTTTCTGTTGTAATAGTCGACAGTTATTGTTATGTTTTTGCGTTCACCACAACGGGTTAAGGTCACCCTCCGGGCTTACGGGGGAGGAGGGCGGAGAACTCTCATTAGCTGGATTTGCTGGACTCGCGACGCAAGAAACCTAAGCGCCCACCAACTAAACTCCGCCTTGGGACTGACTATGTCACAATATCCAATACTTATATTAAAACTTTCATTTTAAATGTCCACGTTACTGAAATATCCACTCTTTCGATACGTCCACCCTGCAAAAAGTCCACTCTATCTCAATAAATAAATAAATGCTTGGAAAATTCACACAGTGCCATCTAGCCCCAAAGTAAGCAAAGCTTGTGTTATGGGTACAACAGATAAACTACATACGTACATAACATCCAGACCCGTTACAGTAATTAAAATTCATTATTCCAATTTCTACTCTGCCGGGAATCGAACCCGGGACCTCAGCGTGGCAGACCGGCATGTCAACCAACTGAACTCAGATCGATATGTCTATGCTGCTATATTGCCGACTGTACCGAACTGTCTGCGACGCAAAATGTCTAGCCAATCGAAATTTCGTTGTAAATCCATACCCGAAGAGAGTCTCACTGCACAACACCGGGTCCTTGTGATTGACTTGATGAAGTAAATGTTAATTATTCTTTGTTGTTTTCTAGATTCACCTTAACGGAATTAGTAGTAACAATGGCCATGGTGAAGAGGAAGACGAAATGACAATCACATATTGCAGGTGGGATATAGTTATATTTCCAGTTTCCAAAATCGATTATACCCTATATGTTGTCAAGGCTTAATAGTTACAGAACATAAAAGTTTCATTCAAATCCGTCCAGCAAGCAGTTTCGGAGATTAGCGTATACAAAAAAACAATTTTTTTTTTAATTCCTTTTCAATTGCTATTTCTTCATCGCTAAATAATTTTTTTGTAAACGTATTCAATGTCCAGACTCACTTTTTACTGTTCTATTACCAATTACCGACGAAAGATTGAACGATAAGTGCAATTGGTATTTTAACAGATTAGAAGATTCCGGAGGCAATTTCTTGGAGGTACCTCGTCGACTGAAAGACACCCCACATGTGGAAGTATTCGATATCACACCAAGATCGACACATGTCAGTGAAGAAGATACAACAGTACGATTAAAATGGTATATTATTTTAAAATAATATAAACGAACTATACCTATATACTATACCTTGTCTCACTATCTGTGTTTCTTTTCTAGAATCTTTAACACACTAAATCTAAAAATACACCTAAAATAAACCAAAACAGGAAAAACCTAGTAATAATTAACATAATATTCCGTCACGGGGTGCCCGTCGGCGCCCCGTTTTAATATACCTTTATATAACCTTTTTTTAAATAACTAAAATTTAGGCTATCACCCCATATCCTTAATGCCACCAATCATTGCAGGCACTACATTCCCAAGGCACCAAGCTGGTACTCCATAGACCTGTATCAGCAGTCCGGGTTCCACCACGCCGGTGTGACCAGCGAACCGCAGCTGGACATCCATGGGTCACCGCCCGGGAGGATCCTGAAGGTCCGGGTACGAGCAATCGCGCCGGTGGGTGACTCGCACTGCAGCGTCTGTATATGTGAGTGTTGCATTAGCTTTTTATTTCGCCTTTGTTCCCAGCAAAGGGACTTCAGACTTTCGGTAATAACGTGAAGATCTCTGCAAAAATTAGCTCTATTGCGGACGCGGATCTGGTAAAGTATAGTGAAGAAAAACACTTATATTCCACTCAGACACACAGCACAACATTCAAATATATTCATAGAGACAAAAAAGTAAAATAGAGATGTCTCCTAAATGAAAAAATATCGATACTCTAATCTCGTTACCTGTGGCATGTGGAGAGTGCAATGGGGCCACACTCATGACAGTTGCCGTGGCGCTGGTTTACATAGGAATATACTAAATGATGTACGGACAAAAGTGCCACAAGGAAAAAATGAAATAAAATAGTGCTGCATTAAATTCGTTGATAAAATCGATTCAGTGATTTTTGAGATGGTTGGGACTGTAGGGAAGTCTCGTTGACGAGCCTTGCCCACGAAGAAGATAGGTAGGTAGCTACTTACGATTAAACTTGTAGAAGGTTAGAGGAAAGTATAGAAAAGATAGAACACGACTCGATTACTAAATAATGAAGAATATTGTTTTAAAGAAGAATTTATTACTTTGGATTCACTAGGTTACAAAATAAATCCCAGAGTTCAATAGTTAGTTCCAAAGTTTGCATACACACAACGCGTAAGTACGGAAGACTGCGGCCGGTCTTGATATTTTTCTCCTTGTACAAAGTTGCGGGTGTCTCGATAAAATGTTAACTTTCGTAGGGAACAAGATCATAACTGGAAGCGTTTTTCACAAATTGTAAGGTGTTGGTCCAAATATAATATTACGCCACAGGACTATTGTTATAGGACGGTAACTCTCGAACTTATCCTTATCACCTTTACCTTTGTACACAGGGCAAACACGCGTACATTTTACCACATTAGGATATGCGCCCAACCTTAATGTTTCATTAATCAAATGCACCAACAAATCCGCTATAATAGGCCACACACAAAGTAGAATGTTGGTGGATATGTCATAAAGATCAAGGATGTTGTCAAGAGTTTCACGCGAGACCGTAGTAATTCAAACAGAGGTACAGTTAGGGTCGACGCAAAGCTGTGTACAGATTTCATAGCTGCGTTACAGTAACTTTTCACTGTATAATCATATGTAATATTTATAAAGTATTCATTGAAGGCGTTAGATATTGTGTCTGCAGATAAAGTAGTCCCATCTTTAGTGATAACATCGATTGAGTTGTGGCTTGTTTTGCTATACATATACTCCTCTTTTATTATCTGTTAAAACTCCTTTGTGGGGTTTCTTGCACTTTGCAAGCGTAGATCCGTATAACACTTTTTATCGTGTAAGCTGGTAGATTTGAGCAGATCCCGGTAGTACTCAACGCATTTACGTATATTGTCACATATAGGGTATTCGCGACTTATCTCAGAAAAGCCCTCGAAACAATCTTTGAAGTTGAATAGTTCATTCATTACTCATCCAAGGTATATTTTTCTTTTTCTTAATTAAAACCTACCAGGGGAACCTGCTAACCTAACCTGACCAGATTGGATCATGGCTATACGGAAAATGGATGTCGATGTAATAAGTGAAAATATTAAATAATTTATCAATTATTTGAAATGAATTGCCAATCGTAATTATTAATGTCAGAGTAAAATGATAATATTTAAATTTTGTTGTATAGCCGTCGTATGTCATACAAATTGGGGGGTATAATTGTTTAAATGGTCTTACTCACACACACACTAAATTTAGCTGTGCGCTGTAGTCACTTACTGCAGTGTGCACTGGGAGTGCAGTGATGCACTTCTCGCCGCGACCCACGAGCCCGCAATCAATAGACGTATGTACAGAGCAAAAAACAATTTGCCAGTCTATAGAAAGGGCTGTGACAGCTTTTTCATACAAAAATGCGTGCCAGGTCAGAGACAAAAAATAATGAAATCTCCTTCATTTTCTGTCAGCAGCAAATAAAAAGGGATGTTCAGTCTGTCGATATTTTCTTTCGATGTAATAAGCGATATTATCGATATTATAATAAGAATTATTCTCAAGTCATCAACATCCTTGTGGTCGATCCCGCTTAAGTAGGTACTTGGCATAATAAGGTACTTTCCCTTAAAGTGTACAATGTTCTTGGCACGTATTTCTACGAAGTCCAGGCTAGGCCGCCGGCCGATACTTAACAGATCCATTACCAAGATACCAGTCACAATCATAATATAACTGCGCATTTCGTCATTATGTAGCATTCGACAAAGCTAAAAATGTAAAAGTCATATCAACTTACAAATTTTAAAGTTCAGCTAATATTGTGCTGAGATCGTTTTTTCCACTCCTCGTGATCAATAGGTATTTTATGTTTATATCGACATTGGGGATAAGCAACGAACACATCACTATCACACGCCCGACCTAAATTAATTATACATATATTTTAGGATTAAATAGGTAATTATGGATTATTGATGTTTTCACACTATATATTACAGAGCTTGTCATATTATTTAAGTCAAGAAATAACTGAAATCTCGTCTTATTTAAAAAAAAAAAGCTCCTGAAACATGAATCTTAAACACATATTCTATGCACCTCTACACACATTCTGCGAGCGATATCCAGCGACTTACAATATACTTAAGATAGTGGTCTAATGCACTTCACTAATAGAATAAAATAACAAAACGTTCAACACAAAATATTAAATTATTTTATCAATAAGTAAATTGAATCGTTTGTTTACAAATTTATGTTTGACAGTCATATGACTTGTCACGGCGTGACTTTTAACCGAAAGGGCTGCTCTACAAAACCACGGAGATAGCTAGCTTTCCAATCTGTTTGGATGTACGACATAACACTAAAACTAACCCGTAACTCTGTCGATCCTAGCGGCAAAATCAACGCTATTACGTATACCATAGCTGTTTAGCACGACGACCTGTGTGGTTCAGTGGTCAACATGCCGGTCTGCCACGCAATAGGTCCCGGGTTCGATTCCCGGCCAGGCAGAAATTGAAATGATGAATTTTAATTTCTGTTACGGGTCTGGGTGTTCTATGTATAATAAGTATGTATTTAAAAGTATTTAAGTAGCTTATCAGTTATCTAGCACCCATAGCACAAGCTTTCCTTAGTTTGGGGCTAGATGGCGCTGTGTGAATTTGTCTACGAATATTTATTTATTTATTTATTAGCAAGTCATCCAATTTACGCCACAGATTATTATCCGTAAGGTAATCCAAGATTGCATCGCCGACTATGAGAAACTTCTTATTTTCGACAGTAATTTTAATAAGTAAAAATTCAAATGAAGTTAAAAATACCCTGAAATCACACATCCCGTTCTGTACAACCCTATGATTACAAATTTTGCCACGGTTAATTCTATTGCACTATATTCGCAGTGGTATTCGACAGCTACGCTCTGTGGGTCGGTTCGGACTAGGGTTGCCACCCATACTATAATATATGTATAGTATCGTACTATATTTTAGAAAGTTGCAGGTAAATACTATATTTTTATCGATAACACAACTGTCGAACTTTTTTATATTAAGTTGTAACAGGAACGCCTCCCAGCATAGCATGGAGAGTTTCAGAAGGAAACATTCATCGTCACGCCTTGTTCCTGTAGGGATAGGAAGAAACCACATTGTTCTACTTGTTGGCCGAAGCCATAAGCTACTAAAAATGTATATGGAAAAATTAATAAGTACCTAGTAATATAAATAAATGTGTACTATATGTTTGCCTAAATTTCCCAAACGTACTATATATTTTTGCTATTGAAAACGAAAAATACTGTTTTTCTCCAAAAAAAGGTGGCAACCCTAGTTCGGACGCGATACCGCACCCCATCCCTCGCGAACAGCGCCACCCCGCCGTGCAGTCTGCTCGGCCGGCACTAGAGGTGCGCGAGGTGCGAATTCATATAACATAACGTTATGCTATTATAAAATATTATGTTTTTTTAACGTTATAATATAACACCCTAATATAATTATACCTACCGTATAACGATCGCTGTTTTTCAATTTGTATTATTATTTACAGTTGATTTAGTCCATTGGGGAAAAACGCATTATTAATCAATATATTTGTATTACCACATAAAGACATTAGTTTTGTTACTTTCGACGACATTAGTCGCATATATAACAGAATATAACAGAAAAATAACACATCAATCGAATATTAATATCAAAGGGTAATTAGAATAATATTTTGGTTATCTTGTGTTGAGTGAAATGGCAATATATTAGTAGCAGAAAATATTATGTATTAATATTAGGTGTTATGGGGCCCAACCACCACCTCATGGGCCCCAGCCCACCTCACCTGTCCGCGGTCCCCCTGCTGACAGACGGACGAGGCTCTGCAGAACCGGCTTCTCCCTAACGGGTTGTGCGGGGCGGATGGTAGTCGCCGTACATAAAAAGCCAAAACACAAATAAAATAAAAAGGTTTGCTACTGGTAATGAACACCATGCTAGGGACTCGCCGCTGAACGACGCGCAGGCATATCGCCCTACACCTGCGATAAGTTAGCTAGGGCTACCCTGTCACGCGCGGGCATGGTTAAAGAAGTTAGCGGCTAGTAGTAGGAAGCTCCGCTTCGCCACCCTGAACGTTGGTTGTCTGACCGGCCGGTCTCGAGAGCTGGCCGACTTGTTGCACAGGCGCCGCGTTCAGGTGGCATTCCTGCAACAGACGAGGTGGCGTGGCTCTAAGTCTAGGGAAATCGGGCAGGGATACAAGCTTTTGTACACCAGATCCGCAGAAGGGAGGAATGGGGTCGCTATTGTGGTGGGCGACGAGTTCCGGAACGGCATTTCGGAGGTGAACAGGGTGAGCGATCGACTCATGGTGTCAAGGCGCAAATTGAGGGTATAACAACTAACCTCATCAGCGCCTATGCTCCCCAGTCCGGCTGCGCCGACACAGAAAAGGCTGCCTTCTGGAACAGTTTCAAAAATACCCTGCGACGTATACCATCCTCCGAACAGATTGTGGTCGGTGACGACCTCAACGGTCATGTGGGCCAGAGGAGTGAGGAGTTCGGTCGGGTTCACGGTGGCTTTGGCTACGGCCAGCTAAACAGTGAGGGAGAAGATATTCTCCGAACCTCACTGGCCGCTGACTTGGCCGTAGTCAACACAATCTTACAGAAGAGACCAGAACACCTCATCACCTATAAAAGTGGCCCGCACCAATCACAGATCGATTATCTGCTGATCCGAAGACGTGACATCGGTCATGTATCCCAGTGCAAGATCATCCAGGGGGAATGCCTCACTACACAGCACCGAGTCCTTGTCATGGACGTCCGGGTTAGTAGTAGTAGTATTAGTAGACGGCCTACGGCAGAACGCTGCGTCCCGTCTATTAAGTGGTGGACTCTCAGCAGAAAGAGCCAGGAGTTCATGGAGGCAGCCGAAGGTCTCGATTGGAGCGCAAAGGGCGAAACCTCCAATGAGCTCTGGTGTCGCTATCAGAAATCCATCCTTAAACTCGAACGAACAGTACTCGGCAGGCGGCCGACGAATTGACAAGGATACGGGATGGTGGAATGGTGAGGTGCAGGAAGTAATTAGGGACAAAAAAATATGTTGCAAGAAATGGCAGCACAGTAATTCACTATCTGATAAGGAAGTGTACTTGGGAGCAAAGCGACGATCTAAAATGGCGGTGGCAAAAGCGCGGTTGGCTCAGCTGGCTCCGCTCTACGATGCGATGGATTCTGAGAAGGGGCACAAGCTCGTCTACAAGCTGGCAAAATCGCGGAGTCGAGCCAGTCTGGATGTGACAAAGTGTGTTGCCATAAAAGGTACAGACGGCGTTTTGCTCACAAGCGCAAACTTTATTAAAGACCTGTGGTGCTGTCATTTCAAGGAACTGTCTAACGAGACCAACAACTACGTGCGACCACCACAGGTTCCTGCAAACCTTGGCAGGATAAGCCCGATTACCCCTGATGAGGTAGAGAGGTCTCTGGTACGTATGAAGAACGGAAAAACTATTGACCATGACAGAATACCCATAGAAACCTGGAAAACTATGGGAACCCGGGGCGTACTCTTGCTCACTGAGCTTTTCAACAGGGTCGTAGCTACAGGGCTCCTACCTGACACGTGGCGCGTAAATATTATCACGCCAATCAACAAAGGAAAAGTGCCCGAGGCAAACATTTGTATTATACAGGACATGTATGCCAATAATGGAGCTGTCGTAAAAACCATCGTAGGTCATACTAATCCCTTCCCAATTACTGTAGGTGTTCAAAACAGAGTATATGGACAGCTGCAGCGCGGATCTCGACACCATCCGTATAGGTAACAAAGCTGTCCAAATAAATCCAAATACCTCGGATCCGTGATGCACGAGTCCGGTGATATCGGCCAAGATGTCAAGTCCCGAATCTCTGCAGCTTAGGCCAAATGGCGGGAACTCAGAGCAGTCGTCTGTGACCCCAAAATCCCTGTCCAGATCAAAGGGCTTATATACAAGAGTGTAATTAGACCCGTGATGCTCTATGGCTGTAAGACATGGCCAGCGCTGACGAAACACGTTTGCGAACTCCATGTCAACGAAATGAAAATGCTGCGCTGGATGTGCGGAGTTACACGGCTCGATCGAGTACGTAATTAATACATCCGTGGCAGTATTGGCGTGAGTGATATCGCGGACAAGATCGAGGAGGTTCGCCTGCGCTGGTTTGGTCACGTGTTGCGTAAGCCTCAGGGATACGTGGAAAATATGTGCCTGAACCTGCCAGTATCAGGAAAGAGGCCCCGTGGGCGACCCAAGAAGCGATGGATTGACATTGCTGAGTCGAATGCGAGAGCCAACGGCTTACGACGCGAGGATACCGAAGACCGGGCGTTGTGGAGAAGAATTTGTAGGAAAGCGGACCCTGGCAGAGGCCGGGATAAGCGCTAAGACGATGATGATGATGATTAGGTTTTATAAGTATATTTTTATAAGTAATTCATTAAATATTTATTCATCAATAACTTAAGAAACAATTATTAATGTTTAAAAAGAACTTTAACAAAAACCTTAATCCTTATTAAAGATAAAAAAAAATGTATACCTTTATAATATACTCGTTATCTAATATAACGAACACCTCTAGCCTGCAATAACCCGCTCAGAGCCACGCGCCGAACTTCACTTGTTTTACACCGTGTCTCGGTACAAATACGTCGGGTTGTGTTTTGATACTACTATATTTAATAGCCATGTTTTACCCGTTATTGATCTTACATTTACATTGTGCAAAATAGTGCAGCGATTTGTGCATTAGTGCGGGCCGACAGTTGAGGTTATGAGGTTGTGTTTGTACGTTGAAGGTTGGAGATTTTTCTTTGACTTCATTAAACTTGCGCACAGAAACGCTTGGGCTAAATACTCGGATCACGGACACGTTTTAAATTTGTGACGGAAACATCCACTTTGAACGACGAATACTTTTCCATTGTTTGTAGTGTTGTGCACTCGCAATCGATACAGTGAGACGTTTTGAGATATGTTATTGTAAATATATGAGCGACGCGGGGGGTTTGCTGGGTACGGGACTCGACTCCCAGCGGCGGCGGCCGCGGCGGGGCCCGGGGTCCTCGCCGGCCGCAGGGGGCTCAGCCGCAGAAGCCTCCCGCTCATCAGCTGGTGACACCATTGAGCTACATTCCTCACCAGTGCATGTACCAGCGTCTTCAAAACTCTACTGTGGTGCTATGCCCTGTGGGCCGGAGTCGTCAAGTATGGTACTTGATTGAACATGTCTCTGTGGTAGTGTCATCATTGCGAAGTCGGAGCTATTCCACAGGACGGTAAGTAAATTTGCAAAGTTTTGTGATACTTATTCGTTATAATTCTCATGTTTTCAGCAATTTTTATGTCCTGTTTGTTTATGATGTCAGATTGTTTTGCTATAATCTGCGTGCATTGATATATCTTCGTACTCATCTGGTAATAACAACTTCGAGATTAGTAACGACGGTCACCAACCTGTCGATCGCTGTAGTTTTTGTTGGGGACATTTTTAACACTTTATTTCTCACACACTCACGGGTTATGGTAATATAATCGATATTTTAATATTAATCTATGTCAAAAATTGAATTTTATATAAATAATAAAAATAAATGACAGGATATTCGAATTGTTCCGCCCTTCAATGATGAGGGTAGTATATATGTTGCTATATACTGCTAATAAATAATGCTAAATATGAGTGTGCGTAGGTAATGTAACGGGTGAAGTATGGACAAATACGATGCCTTTCATCGTACATCTCATCATCTCATTTCATCGATACCTTGGAACAATTCCAATTCATGGTGCGAAATTAATATTTGATATCCACATCAATGTTGCTATCTCAAAATCTACAAGAGCCTTGGGATTTATTACGCGTGCATCCAGAGGTTTTACCCAAGCTAAAACTTTATAATCCCTTATTGTACTTTTGTACTAGAGTATGCATCCCAGGTAGAACCCACGTTATTAGACGCATCGATCGCATCGAGGCTCGAGGGCGTCCAGCGAAGGTTTTAAAGATATAAGTACCTACGTTCTGACACTTGTAGAAAACATTGGACTTGAAATAGCTGACTTGGTCATTCTACTGTTTGATTGTTCTCAGCTTTTGGAACAAAGACCACTCAGACCGCCTAACAGAACTTTGCGTAATATTAACACAATGTCGTTACCTAAAGCGTCTACCAACTACAAGCGTAACACTTTTCTGCTACGTGGCTGCGAATTTCAATAGGTTAATAAAGAGGAGGATTTCCACTATATTATTGCAAAGCGAGTGCTTAGTCCGGCGATTTTCAATAATACTAAGCAAACATAATACACATATTTGCATTGCATCGTTCAATCGCCTTTAATATGTTTTTATCGTAGACTAGTGCCAGCGATGAATTGACTTATGTTATTGAAATAACTGAGAACCGTTCTGGCTTTCTGTATTTATTAAAGTTTGCATTCTTGTATTAAAAGCTTTTGATTTTTAGCGAAATAGCTAAAATAAGATCCACCGGTCCTGTCCCGGAGTGAGTTTTAATAACTAATGAAGTAAGTCTACCTAAAAATCTATCCAGATTGACTTGTCTTATTTGGTAAGCAAATATGGCGCACAAGCGACCAAAGACAAGTTATGGCACAAGTTTATGGGGTTCGGTTAAAGCATAGACAAAATGTATTTCTAGCCAATGTTTTCTTTTAAATCTGGGACAGTTTTGATGAAATTTAGATTTTCAGTAAGTATTTAAATGGGCAATTTGAAGCAGGATTAGTTGAAATTCACTTTATTTGCGTTCCCTATAATACAAGACAACTATACACAATGCACATATCGTGATTGATAAGGCAAGTCGTGATTTTGTTAAAGGGGCTGCCACACAGCTACAAACCCAGGGTGCCAACAGAGTGACCTTCACCTTCAACCAACCAATCAACGACCGACGTCAACGAACATTTTTTTGCAAACCGCCGTGTACATGATCTGTGATTGGTTAGTAGAATCATGGTCACTCTGTTGGCAACCTGGGTTTGCAACCGTATAGTAGCCACTTACCAGTGTTGCATGTTTACCAAATAACATACCTAAGTCTTTTTTATGTAATACGGCAGACAAACATGAATTCGGGAAACCTGATAGAAAGTGGTCACCGCCGCCTATGGACGCCGATCAGCAACACCAGGGACGCTACTAATGCCTCTAAGGAGACCTCCAATATACCAATATAATAAGTCAATAGGTAGTCAGATATACAACTTTATTAAATCAATCAATCAATTTATTCAATAACTGAAATACGTGACGTTTAAAATGTACAGATCAACGCCCAAATTTTATTGCTTTTACTGTTTGTTTTACAAATAAATATTGTGATTTCCATTTCACATTGCGATATTGCTTCACTTAAGCCCAGACAATTTTCTCGAAACAGGATGGATGACATTTTCGACGAATCGTTGCAGAACTTTATATAAAAGGGGTATTTCTACGAAACGCCACAGCATCCAGCGAAGCGGATAACTCGGTAGGCGAGGTTCTGGGAATAAAATGCCAATTTATTAAGGTTTGAAACAAAAATAGAATGCCTGAGTGCATGCCACGTGCAACAATTTTCTTCGTTGTACTTGACATGCTCTCAACAGGTTTAACAGTGTACCGCCATTTTGTAGCGCAAACAATTATTTTTCCCCGATGAAAATAATTTATGAACGCCGACAATTCGTTGTGAAACTGACGGCATTTAAAAAAATCAGCATGAATTACCTACGACGCATAAGTATGACGATTCGTGCTAGTTTCTCATTATGTTTTATTTACTTTGGTGTACCTAAATTTCCGAGGATGTTCATTCCATCATAGTACTTAGAACCAAATTCAGGTATTGTTTTCAGTTTTCTAAAAAACACGTACACGAAATTGATACCCGAAAATATTTCGGCTCTTTTCAAATAGGGACCTAATCAATAAAGTTTCCAGCCGTTTTCGGCTACAGCGACTGAAACAACGTGGCGCTCCATTGTCCCTGCCTACCCCACCTGTGGAGCAGAGGCGCGAGCTTTATGTACGTACGTATGTGTGTATGTGTATGAATTAATGAACTAAATATCGCCACGGAGCCCTGAACTAACTACTAACTAACTAGACGGTATTTATAATTAGGGGAAACACCTAACGAGGAGCGAGCTCGTTGCGCTGCTGAAGTTCGACTAGCCTCAAAGCACGAATCGTCACGCTGCCACTAGAACAGTGCCGCTTCTAATAACTTATAACTCAGATATGTACTCGTATAAACAATAAGATGCCAACAATAAGTATAACGTGAAAGTGCATCGCAAAAGCATCCTAGAAAACATTTCACAAAGTACAATCCTCATACGTGAGTGCCCATGGGAACTTGTAATCTCCTACACGAGCTAACTACGCCTTCGTCCTTGAACCGGTGAGTGCTTCAGTTTCTACATTTCGAAGAATGTCACCGTCTCTCTCCCCTTTGAAGATTTCAAAGCTGTACTAGCTTATCTGTGCAAACAAAATAGAAAATAAAATCTCTTTACAAAGCCCGTGTGCAAAGAGTTTTCATACGACTTTTAACTTTTTAAGGCTTAAATCCCTTGTCCGTGTGGCTCCATCCCCTACTCTAGTGGGTGTAATGGTGTATCATTTTCAAGGAAAAATACCTAAGGGTTGGTAGACTGGAAAATGGGCTGAAGTTGTTTTCCATTGTTATATTTATAACACTGCGATCTCCAAGCGATTATGGCAATAGCCTCCCCTTTCGTTGGAGAGGCCGTAAGTGTTACGGGATGTGATGATGATGATTCCCTTAGGACTTTCATACAATATTATCTCCCTGCGACTTAAAAAGCCATTCTTTACGGTGACATTTCATGTCTAGCAGGAGACGAGAAATGTACGTCAATTATTATTATGCTACAGTTCACTTATGAGGGCCATGCGTTCCAATATTCGCGACGCGCCGTCTGCCTATTTTCAGTCAGTAGCACAGTTGGAAAACAGAAATTGATTGGAAGGGTGGAGTGAACGCGAGAGTTCAAGGCCATGGCGAAGTTAGGCTGAATAACATTTTCCTTTTAAGTGACAAAATCTTTATAAGGTGATTGATGTTACTTGTACCTGTAACTTTTAATTTTTTTATGACTGAGATAATTTCTACATTATTAAGAAAACGAGAAAATAGTTGTACCCACACAGACAGATAAAGGTATAAAGGGCTTATTACACTTGGCTAAATTCAGTTTAGAAGAAAAAAGCGTGAAAGTAATATCAACGGGGAATGTATTGCTCATAGAATAAGTTTAATTACGCATAACATATTTAACTGATTTAAAAATGGACCGTAATCTATGAGCAATGATAAATATTTTGATGAATTTAGACAAATGTAATAATCCTTTAATAAAAATATATATTTACATTGAAATACGATAGTAAAGAAAAATGGTCAGAGCACTGGTGGTCTAGTGGTTACGGGGTCCGACTCGTAAGCGAGAGGCCCCGGGTTCGAATCCCATTGCGGCCATATACCAATGGTTCTTTACGCAGTAGCATTCTCTAACTTCTAATCGTTAAACCGTTCTGTGGCTTCATCTGACAATTACATTCTGAGGCGAACACCTGAGTAACATATGATAACGTAACAAACACCCGTACGGTGCCTACAGTTTTCGAGGGTTGCCCTCGATCCCATCATCAGATCCTTACTTGATGACCATGGGACGATCTGGTAAATATACCCTTCATAAAAAAAACAATATTTTTCAAATCGGTCCAGGCGCCTTCGAGTGATCTGGTAGTATTTACATAAAAAAAAAACATAAAGGCTCCGACGGATTGGGAACCATCCTCCCTTTTTTGTAGTCGTATAAAATATCCGTGCATTTTCATTCCAAAGCCTTTTGAAAAGCGGAGTGACGCGCAACTCATTTATTAGCAATACATTCTCATAAAATAATCCCCATATTATCTGATCAATCGACCAATATGCTGTGTGCAGGAATGTTCTGTGTGCAGTATTCCACAAATGGATTGCGAAATAATCCTCTTGACAACTATTTCATTTTGTAGGATTACCTGGCGGCATAAAAGTGCATTCAATATTCATCTGTTTTTAGGTCAGTCTAGAAATTTTATTGACGTGGAAACTATCTCGCCTATTCGCTCGTTCAGGGCAGAGATACCGGTCAAAATTTCTGTAGTTACAAAATACCGTCATATTTTAATCGCGTATACGAGACTAAAATTAGTAACACACGTTTCGTTTTGGCTAGACCAGGCGAACCGTCAGTTGCAGTTGAAACTAATCCTTACGTAGTAACTAACCGGACCTAACCTAACCTGACCATCGTAGGGTCGCCTTCGCATCCGAATTAATCCAAAAGCGACTTTATTTTGTCCATTGTAAAGATTAGTATCGACTGCAACTGATAGTTGATGCTCTCCAGCCAAATACTTTATTACTGCGTTAATAACGGTTGTGTCCGTGATGACATCAGACGTCAGCGCCGGCTAGGTGTAGTCGCCTACCTCCCCCCACCCCCACCCCCCAACCCCCAAAACCCCGATGACAAAAGAGGCGTGTATCTATTTGTGGTGTGTGTATCAAAGTTTGAGGCTTGGATCTGTGGCTTTGTATTTCTGTGGTATCATAGCACCTGATTGAAAGCGCGCAATTGTAACAATTCAGAAGTGTAAATTAGTGTAGTCTGAAAATGCGTTTAGCAAGGACATTCGTTCAGGTTTGAGAAGTACTAAAAAGACCATAGGTAAGTGAAATATTTAAAATATTCGCCCTAATGTAAAAATCGGTATTACATTGAAAATTGTAAAAATGTCGTCACGATAAGATCGGAATTTCAGAAGCTTGCATCAAATTAAAAAGACTTGAAAAGTCCAGTGCCGAGCGAATGCGAGAGCTACGGCAGCGTCGAAAAAAAAAATAAACAATTTCACGGAAAATTTATAGCACAGACCTTGACTGCGCCTTTCCCCATTTTAGGGTTCCGTAGTAAACCAAGGAACCCTTATCGCAATGTCCGTCTGTCCGTCTGCGCTTTATCGCAAAAACTATTGGCGATCCAGGTTTTTGGAACTGCCTGCGACGCCCAGTGACACCCCTACAGCAAAAAGAAAGTGTGTACTGATAAACTACTTTTATACTTTTTTTTAATACATACTTATTATACATGCCACACCCTGACTCGTAACAGAAATTAAAATTCATCATTTCAATTTCTGCTCGGCCGGGAATCGAACGCGGGACCTCTGCGTGGCGACCGGCATGTTAACCAACTGAACCACTTAGGTCGTCATAAATACAAAAACTAAATATGCTTAGACATCTCACACAGCCTTATCGAGCCCCAAAGTAAGCAAACTATGCGTTTTGGATGTAGTAAAACTGATAAACTACTTACTTATTTAAATATTTTTAAATAGATACTTATTATACATGCACACATATTTGTCAGATTCTGTGTACATACAATAAACAGACCCGTAACAAATATTAAAATTCATCGTTTCAATTTCTGCCCGGCCGGGAGTCGAACCCGAAACCTCTGCGTGGCAGACCGGCGTGTTAACCAACTGAACCGCTCAGGTCGCCGTGCTATGTTATGTCTATAATGGTGGCTTCTTTTCTTAAAATTTTAATAATTAAATTCTCAAGGTAAACGAACCGAAAACCAAAACCAAAAAGGACCCCGGCCTACAGGCCGAAAAGCTGGGGTACACCCCAGCTTAAATTTTGAATGGGACCTTTATTGTGCTGCGCGCGCAGCACACAGCACAAAGTTATAAATACTACATCCCATAAGTTACACGTGTCCCCCATTACCCCCGACCCAAACCCACACCCTTTTATACAGAAAAAAAAATCATTGAAGCGATTTTGAATAGTGAAAATAATATTTTTCTCCCTATAAAATGCCTGCTACACGTTTCAGATCAACTGCTCACCTGTTACACAACTTTATCGGGTAGTCGACAGCAAGCTTTCGAACCGAACGCCTTTGATGCGCGGCTGCCAGTTCTCTGTGTTCCGCGATCGAATGAAATTTTCATTTCAATTTTATACATAAACCAATCTACCTTTTTCAACAGAAAATTTTTGAGGGTGTAGATTCGTGGAAGTATTTCGGAAATAACAGTGAGTTGTGTATTTTGGTGGACATAAATAACGATTATTCATAAAATTGTTTTTGTGTTTCAAAAACTTTTGACTGAAAGTTACTGCTAGGTGCGCTGGTGTACTTAAGTTATTATGGGGGTGGTATCATCGTTTTTCCGGCTCTTTAAAGGTAGGTTGTGTTTATTTTTGTATTTTGATAACAAGGATACGTAGCTCGATTATAAGGAGACGCGAGTGAACTCGCGAGTGAATAGGCTATTAATGATGAGGTTGATGAATGAGGTTTAGCCTTGGAAGTAAGTTTTTAAATAAATAAAATTCATCCAGATAAAATCTTTCATATTATTCTTTTGTATTTTTTTAGGTTATTCAGATTTATAGTGTTAGCAACATACAAAAATTATAAACTTATTAACTATGAACACTTGGTCATCTAACTAAAAAATTAAATTAACCTAAGCAGTTTATTAGATTAGTTTCTTCATATTTTTTAGTAATAGATAAATTTAGTTTTAGATTAACCTAGTTTTAGTTAAATAACCTAATAAAACCCTAATCTAAAAATTATAGATTGTGCTGCATAAGGCTGGCTGCATTCCCCCGCTGGGTGGCTATTCCTATTGGCTATCGTATGGCTTTTCTTTAGTTAGGTTTGATATTAGCTGGCATTTATATGTGTGGCATTGTTCATTTTTCGGTGTTGATTCATAATAATTAACTAAAAAATTTGTAACGTGAATCTCTAGCTGAAATGGGTCGGTGGCCGAACGTTTATGGTATCCGGCTCGTAAGCGAGAGGTACCGGGTTCGAATCCCGCTGCAGCGGTAATTATTATTATTATTCTCTTCCGATCGGTTTTGGCCACGGCGACCCCTTCAACCCCTAATCAGATCTGCGCTGATGCGCACGAAGATGGTTTGCATAGCCAATCTTCACGGATAACTCCCATGCACAATGTGGGCACGTCAGTTTGCCGTTTATAAAATTGTAAGTAATGGCTGCGGGCGCACGGGCTTTTACTTGATTTTACTTGATCGCGTTTAGCGTAATAATGTAGCCAAGCAGCGGCAATAATGTACCAATGACGACTCTTTTCTGAGTTATGTACATTAGTTGAATACTAACCGATGCTCTTACGGTGAGGGAAAACATCGTGATGAAACCTGCACATTCAGGCGACTGATTGAGTAACAATGATCCAATCTTGTCAATTCAGATTGGTAAGGAGGTCAGATGGTAGTCGCTCCACTGTAATTAACTGATTGGCCAAATCCTGGATCATGGTCAAGGCGGACGCCGGGCCCTCGCGAGAGCACACCTAGGAGAAATGACACAGATTTATTACATTGATATAGGTAGTCGTAAAAAAATCTACGCGCCCCGCGCTCCGAATTCTACGCGCAACACACTCGTTTTATATTTCTTTTCGCTTTGAAATGTAAAACGTTTCCAATTTACAAATATTGAAATTTTCCCGAGGACGGTTTGTTGCATACAATATGTACTATATTTGAAGTTAACTCTAAATAGTTTGCTTGTATATAAACAGTGCACAATGGAGTGGTCGGCTTAGATTCGAGGGTAATCTACGATTTCCGCAATTCCTATGTTTTAACACAATTTTAGTTTAAATAGACACAGACAAGCCCCAGCTGCTCTGTCTCTATGGTCTGTATGTGTGTGGCATGTATGTGGTTTTCTTATGGTAGCGTGGTTTTCACCACAAATCTGGAGGCTAAACCCTCCACTAACTTGAATGTTACCATCTAGCATTGGACTGTAACCGTTGCCCATTATTACTCCCGAAGATATTAAAACGGGTTTTCCACTTCCAATAAAATGGTGTAATTAGTTTATGGGTGCTAAAACTAAAACTGATAAAGGCATTTAAGTACTTATATAAAACAGGTGTGACCCGGATAATTAATTAGACATCATCTCTTCAATTTCTTCCAAGCCAGAAATTGAACCCAGGTCCCTGTGTAGCAGCTGACATGCTGACCACTGAACTCTCAGGTTAAAGATAAAACTTATAGTCTCGCTACAACTTAACTGAACCACTCAGATCGTCATAAATATTTAAGTAGTTTCAATAATAACGTGCATTACAACTCGATAAATAATGCACACTAGCTAGTCTTGGCTTCGTATTGACTAACATGCGACGAGGGACTAAGCTATGCGATATTAAATTAGCCGAAGTTAAAGAAGCGCGTTGATGTCTATTGTATTAGCGAATAGGATTGGGGTAGGTTATCGGCAGGGTTGAGGTAGGTTAGGGGCAGGGTAGGGGCAGCGCAGGGGCAAAGTAGGGCAAGGTCATAGGGGCAAGGTAGGGACAGGATAGGAGCAGGGTAGGGGCATGGCAGGTAGGGTACTCTTCTCAGCTACTATTGCTTTCTTGGCTTTTTAAAGTTATTCCATCTTTCATAAAATCACATTTTTATCTTACGTCGGATGAAATTAGATGATTTTGGAGGGCGGGGGGATTGAGCTCCCTCGCTACCCCTGGATACGCTACTGATTTGCTAAATTATAATCTTGTACGTTTCAAAGTCAAAGTCAAAGTGATTTCAAAATTGGGAATTTAATGTTTAAGTTATCACCCTGCTTGAATATAATTCATCGTATCTCGGTGCTATTTTCATGGCAAAACTCAGATTATTCTGATCAGATATTTATGTACACAATAACAGTTTTTAGGTTCTAGGAAATGCATAATATCCGATACTGGGATACCGAGATATCCGTGATGAGTTAGACACCACGATATGTGTGTACATGTTAGTATTTAATACGTTCATTAATTTAAACACGATGCAACTTTGTTCAGGTTAAAAACATCCCGCTGTGAGTAATATCTTTTAGCGTTGTTCAGTGAAATGAGCGCTATAGTTTGTGAAATATTTGCGAGTTTGTGAAAAGTTTTCCGAGACCTGTCGGCTCGAAATCCAAGCCTGAAACATTAGCTCTGATGGGGTACTACATCTGTTTTAATGGCAATAATATACTATATAGAGGAAATAGAACTTTACGCTATTGAGTAGCCTTTGACCTTAATAAGCCGCCTTCGCTATTGTACACGCTTATGGTTCGCTATTGTACAAATTACTCGGTTTATACTGTCTAGCTTTTGTGTCAATGTCTACTACGTCAAAGCATGTCTTTTGACAGATAGCTGTAGCTAATGTTTGATAGCCACCTCCCCCCACATAAGTGCCAAATGGCCCTTTTCACACAGTCAGTTTGTGGCACTGCAGCCTGCCTAAATAATTTCCAATGTCATCTAAAGAGACCACCCCGTGAAGGTATTCCTACCACACGACCCCTCATCGAAATAGCCGCGTTCAACATAATAACAGCCGTTATTAAAGTGCACAATAGAATTTAATTAAGGCAACAAAAATGCAGAACCGCATGTTTGGTCGCTGTGAGCATCAAATAATGTTACATATTTTAATGAAAGCTTTCAACAGAGTAGATCACAAAATGCTTTTGAGCAATATAGCATTTATTGGCAGACGAGGAAACTTGTTGCGATGGGGTGTCTCGTACTTCAATAAAACAGAACACAGGCGCTTGTAATGAGCGGATACGGCTCGAAACTAATTAGCGACACCGGAGTAGTTACCTCCAGTGTCGTAAATTAGTTCGAAGCTCGAAATTTTACTAATTATTATCTTCACATATGATATAAACACGTGCGGACGACCTAACTATGTACAAAAGTATGAAAAATGATACTCACTGTGCCTGTTTTCAAAGAGATTTGGATAGACCTAATAATCTACTTAACACTAACTTAACACATTTGCCTTTAAAATATTTAGAAATCTGATTGATTGTCCAGAGATACTACCCGGTTTATTTTACGGGTTCCAAGAAAGCCTCCGCGATGCGATATAATCCCACTCCACCCGCCGTTAAGAAGAACGGTGCTAGGTACAAACTTTCCGATTCCTAGAATATGCACATTGAGAAATAGAATGAGTAAAAATATAGACCTTCACCATGACCTACATCAGCCCACGAATGTTTGAGTGATTTTTCTATGTGCGGTACAATTATAATTAATGTTCAATCCTTTAATGAAGAATCTGTATTTTTTTTCTCCTCTTTTTTCAAATATGTTAAATAGAAGTTTTGTTTGAAAACATTTTGACCTTTAAGTGGTTGTTTCAATTAGATTTATTACTTTATTGCAAGATAAGTATGTATACAATATTGTAAACAGTCGTTTACGGCCAGGAGTATTATTCAACAATCAGATGCATTTGAATCTACACGTAGAAAAAATAATTACAAAAGCCTTTCAAATGTACGTTTTCGTAATGAAAGCATCCCGTGATTTTCCGAGACCTGTTGCTACTTACTTACATCTGTATCGATCCAGAGTCCGCTCACAATTAAAATATGCTTGCACAATATTGGACGCTCAATTAACTGGCTGACTTCGCTTGATTTAAATTTGCAGTTGAATGTGTTTCTCGTATATTGTATTTTTGCCATACGAATAAATAAATGTGTAAAACTATTTCTCCGTGCACTACAATTTAAATGCCCAGCACTTGGGCACTTTTGAGCGTGGCACTGCTTGGGTAGGACTATTCGAATAGTTTTCAACTTTATTTGACGATGTCTTAACACAGCAGATTGTGATTATGTTGCTGGTTCCGTTTACCTCATTTTGTGGCATTTATTTATTTAAATGCCACAAAATGAAGTACTTGCCTTATAGTCAACTTTTAGACAAATAAAAGTTATTAACACTTGAGACTAGGCGATAGCTTCTTTGGGTAAATATACTGTCTAGTTTTTGTAAAAATAATTTTAATAGCACATTAAATAACACAATTAGATTAATAGTACCGAGAACAACGCAACGTGGCGCTACCCGTGCCTAATAAAATTTACTAACGTAATAGAGGAGACGCCGCAAGTATTTTCTTTGCTCCGCGCTTTGCGGTATATGGACCGCAGTGGCCGTAGTCAGTTCTTAGACTTTGCACGACGCGGATATTTAAAAAAAAGCCATCTTGTGCGTTAAAAACACCAGCGCCCTGCGGTCCGCGCCGTCCCGCGCCCGCCGCTCGCCGGCCCGTGCCGCGCCCGCCCTCCGGCGCCCGTCAGCACACAGACATCGTGCCAGTCTTTCTCCCATATCGTCCTTCTTTTCCAGTCTTTTCTCAAATCCTATATTTCTCAGATCTGTACAGTAATATATGTACAGAGCTGAGAAATCATATATAATTATAAAACAAAGTCCCACGCCGCGTCTGTGTATCTGTTCGCGATAAACCCAAACACTACTGAACGGATTATCTTTTTCAATTTCTAAACATTGTAAGTTGATAAAATAGTTCAATTAATTTTAAAATTATTTCGAATTTTAATATGTAGACGTGCTCCCTTTCACGAAAAGCCTTTTCGGAATTTGAATAATACGAGAAAATATGGTTACCAAATGAGCATACAATACATTGCAGTGTTTTATAAAGAATTAGTTGATACTAGACATTCTCGGTGGCTTTCACCGACGCGCAGTTCGTTTCTCCGTAAACAGTTTTCCGTAACTTTTACGCGTCAAGTTATTATTTTCCCTATAATAATAAGTCTTTGTTACTCAGTGATGTGACCTTGACAGAGCCCTACCACCGGATAAAATTTCGATTTACTTTGACAAGATCCCTTCTCATTGCTGGCGGATCGGTAGTATATTTAACTTTATGGCGCGGATATTCTCATTATTATAATCTCTAATGAGAAAATAAGTGGCGGGATTCTACTAGTGAATGTAAGAACATTTAATAAAGAAGAAAGACGTAAACAAACCACTTATAGGCGCGGAGTAGGAGCACTTGGTAGATAATATAGTGTTCTGTGATCATAGCGATTGCGATGCAGGTTGCGTTATGCCGTCAATTTAAAAATTATGAATTTCAGAAAAATTTACCATCCATGTCCATTATATTTAATGAAATTTCTATCCACGCCCACAGGGTCCGCTATGATCCAGAATTTGGCAGATAAGGTAATTACAGTGGAGCGACTGCCATATGACCTTCGTGACCCTTTTAACAGGGGAACCTGACCATTTGGATTATTGCTATACATTGAGTCGCCTAAATGTGCAGGTTTCATCACGATGTTTTCCTTCACTGGAAGAACTTCGGTTAGTGTTCAACTAATGTTCATAACTCGATTCCCGACCAGGCGGAAATTGAAATAATTAATTTTAATTTATGTTACGGGTCTGGGTGTTATATGTACTACCGACCAACTTCGTGCCAACTTAGCAACTCTCACAAAGCTTCCCGCGTAACCAAAATGTCGCTAAAAAACTGTAAAAAACTGTCGCTTTGAAAAGTGCTTTACTGGCTCGCTGACGTCACAACCGTTTTTGAAATTCCCCTTTGGTGTCAATAACAGCGACGCCGTCATGGTTCAGAGAAGTGTGGCTCTAGACAATGAAGTTGCCGACACGTTAACAATGTCAATGTTTTATAGCCTAAACTCGAAGGGTACCCATGGATATAGTATATTTCCTGGTATAAAAACTTTTTGGCGGTACCCTAATTAGAGAGATGGGATATGGATGGGACAGCTTCTCGTATGAATACCATCCCTTTGATCAAATTACATAAAGTAGATTTATTACAATGCCTAATCTGTAATCGAGTTATGGTTACCATGGTGCAGTTGACATGTTATTTTAAATTCGAGACAAATCGGATAATGCCATATAATGCTCGTTCATTACTCGTATCTTAGACAAAGATTTATGTTTCTTGCCTTGTCATTTTATGCATGACGTCATTGACGTGTCATTTGTTTCGAAAACCAAAGTTTGTAATCATGAATTGTTTTTCGTATGTTGTATATCTCAATAATTCCAAACTAATCCTACCTAATATTATAAATGTGTGCCTGTCTCTTTGCATATCTGTATGTTACATTTTCACGCTTAACGGGAAATTATAAAATTTGGCAAGAAGATATATGACAATCTGGGGAAGAACATGGGCTAATTTTTACCCCGAACTTCAATGTAATTACAGTTCTTTATTAAGGCACACATAATATTTACAGGTGTAATAAAAATATACACTAATACCTACATCTAAAATATTAAAAATAATGAAATTTGTAAGTAGTTTCCGTAGAAAAGGGGGCTTAACCAAATTTTCCAAAGTCGCGGGTCAAAGTCTGCATTATGAATTCGATACTAACTCTGTCTGTTACGTTTTCACGACTAAACCGTTTAACAGAATTAGATAAAATTTGGCATGCAGAAAATTTGGTGGCCGTGTGGTGTCCGGCAGAGTAGAATAGCACCAACCCCTTACATTCATGGGTGTCGTACAAGGCGACTAATGTTTTCGAGGCAAAAGATCAAGAGTCTCCGTAGTCTGGAAAATGGGCAGCAGCATTTTCCATTATTATATTTAAACACTGCGATCTCCAACCCGCTTGCCAAGCGTGGAGATTATGGCAATAACCTCCCCTTTTGTGGGAGAGGCCCTAAGTCCTGCAGTGGACTGTTACGGGCTGTGATGATGATGATGATGATGATGATGGCATGCAGATAGATGGCAACCAGGGGAGTAACCTAGGTTGCCAATCCATTTCGAGGTCAATTTAGTTTTGAGATTAAGATCTCCAAAGATACGTATCCGAATTTAACGCGGTTCAAGTCGCGGTCATAAGCTACACAAGAGCGTTCGAACACTTCGGAGACTTTATATAATTCGACCATTCAAGGGTATTCTCGTAAAGAGGGCAAAGATAAACTATATTTCTGTTCTTGTTATATTGGGCCCGTGACTGACGTTTCAAATAAATCCATGGCAACCATTGTACAATAATTGTTCCGAATTAATAACTTTATTGAAAATTACATATTTTGCATAAACCTCGGGGCAAGATATCTAATCTAATCGGAATATTTTTTTGGCATCCATAACACAAGCTTTACTTACTTTGGGGCTAGATAGCGCTGTGTGAATTGTCCAAGCATATTTATAATATTCAGAAAAGAGTACATTGCACATGGTACATTGCAGCACTGGGGTTCGAACCCCGGTATCTCGGGGTAGGAGTCAGACCCTTTAACCATTAGGCCACTCTAGTAACCAATATCTCAAAACAAATGTCTTCTCAACAGCTCCTCCAAGACCTCACGGGCCCAACAAAGCATTTGAGGAACGAGATACGGAACTCCGTCCGGTCGAGGACTTTCAGGACATCTATTGCAAGGCAGGCAAGAATCTAGGACAAGGTAACTTCGGCAGGGTGGAGTTGGTGCAAGACCACTATGGAGCAGAGTTCGCCGCCAAGACTATCTTGACGCCCCAGTGGAAGAACAACAGGTAACTGGAGTAGCTACTTGTATTCTTGAATTCTTCATCAACAATAGGACATGAACGATCTTATTCATAAAAATAACTGGAAGAAATTAAATGAAAGATATTTATTAATTAAGAAGGACACCACATTACAACAATCACATAATATAAAATAAACAATTATCATACAAAAAACAAACATATATAACAAATTACAAAATTACTAAATCGATTCGGAATTGCTGTGCTGTGGCACACCTTGTCAGCAAAATGACCTCACTCAGCATGAGCCACGGCCAGAGCCGCGGCGCTGATCTTCCGCGAGTCCCGCGGTGTGAGGTCTAGAACGCTGCGGTCCAAAAGCAGGTTTTTAACTTTTTTTAGAACACTACGCCATTAGGCCTCTAAAAAGTATTGTAAAATTATTTATTCCTTCCTCATAAAAGTACCATAAATCTCTACTAGCTAAAGGTCTGATAAAATACAGATTTGCATCATCATATTGCTCTGATGAATTTATAGCCAAAAACATAAAATCGTTTGTAGCTAAAAATAAAGTTTAATGTGTTGAAATTTGCTGTCAAAACGAAGTTTGAAGGAAAATGATAGAAGTCATGGCTGTTATCCTATCCTATCCTCTGCAGGATAAAAGTCTGTTGGTACTCCAACAAATATATTAAATAAATAAATAAATTTGTAGTGGCATCCTATTCTGTTGCTGGATAGTATTTTAAATACCTACAGATGTAGGCGGTTTTAGTTTAGGCTTCCTAGAGCGCCGTCTGTCACTCTTTGGTGAGTTATTAATATACAGCAAGAACATAAATGGTCCCAAAATACTGCCCTGCGAAACTCCGTAAAGGCTTTGACAGGAGACCGTAATGACGTCTACTTAGTCCTATAATCGAGAAGTTAATGAGGGTTCATACTTTATTATAACACTGTTGTCTATTTGTGCAGGGCGATGGTACATCAGGAGTACAAGATCATGCGACAGCTAAACCACCCGTGCGTCGTGAGACTCATTGCCGCTTTCGCCTCTGAAGAAAAATATATCCTCGTAATGGATTAGTACGTATTCCCAGTATAATACTCACGTTTCTTTAGTCTATACATAATGTAAAACTAGCTGCGCCCGCGGCTTTATTCGCGTGGACTACAGGATATTTGGTATGTGTAATATTAAGCAAACCTGTGGTGTTGTGTTGCACTCTTTTAAAAAAGTGTTACTTCGCCGAGGTTCTCCTTGA
Source organism: Blastobasis adustella (assembly GCA_907269095.1). Lineage (NCBI taxonomy): Eukaryota > Metazoa > Arthropoda > Insecta > Lepidoptera > Blastobasidae > Blastobasis > Blastobasis adustella. The sequence goes on along the minus strand of OU026114.1, from coordinate 31,741,800 downwards.
ACACGTCAGGAGGAGAGGGGTTAAGGTGTCCGTCGCGTAAGCGAGAGGCAACGGGTTCGAATCCCACTGCGGCCAAGTACCAATGACTCTTTTCGAAGCGATGGCGGCCATGATACAGACAGACCTACAAAAATTACAGTTTAGACTTCATTATCGTTTACAGAATTATCAATCAATAATTAATGCAGTATGTATGTATGACGAGGTAGCCATAGCGGCCTCTGCCAGGGTCCACGTTCCAGGTTTGTTTACCCCAATTTGCTCGGTTTTGAGCAATCTTGCGGCCAGTGTTTGTTTCAGGTAGGTACTCCCCTAGGCCGCCAATAAAAGACACCCTCTTCAGTTCATTATTATTTGCGTTTTTATTTTTAAGTGATCTTGGCTCAAAAAGAACCGGAGAAATATGGCACGGGCCTAAGCCAAGTGCCAAATATAAAGTTACATTCTGTATTCAGTATTAATGCCTTTTGCAGTTGTTTATAAGTAAGCCGTGGTACACCTAGAGTTGCAATAGACTGATGCAGTTGTATGGGAATTATACCAGTGGTGAACAGAATTATTGGAAGAATCGATACTTTATTGAGTTTCTTGTTTTTATTATAATAAAACCACGCTAAGTCCGAAAAAAATAAAATAAAAATATCTGTATGGCAAGTTTTTAATTAACGCTCTTTATGTAGCATGTGGGGTGGAGACCTCCTGTACAGAATTGCGGATGAAGACCACTTCCAGGAGACGGACGCCGTGGCATACGTCAAGCAGATCCTGGAGGCCCTACAATACCTGCACGGCCTCAGAATTGCACATCTGGACGTCAAGTCCGAGAACGTCACGTGCTGCTCCCCAAATTCCAATCGGGTGAGGCACTAACACTGATTACTACACTATTAACTCTACGATTATGAATTTTCATCTTTCATTTTCAGGTTTCAGTAACTAAAATATGAAAACGCTGGTTAACTAAGTCTCATGCCTGTGATTATGCTGGCTGTCTTATTCTTGATCGGAAACTCCAGTGCTCTTAGATCCACTGATCGAGAGCCGGTCGGTGGATCATAGTGGAGTAGCAATATCAAGGGGTGGGGGGGCAGTGGATCCTAGTCAATAGAGGGGAAAATACTACGTACCCATGAAGGTGAACTGAAAAAGTCTACTGGATTGTACTGAAAGAGAAAAAAAATGCGAATAGATGTAGAAAAAAAGGTGTTTTAAGTTTGAAGTTTGTGTCTATGTGGCTCAGTGTATTTGTGTATGTGTGACATCGTAGCCCCCGAACGGACTGTCCGATTTGGATGCGGTTTTGTATCATGGACATATGTGTGTGACTTTTTTTGACAGGGTAGGTTAAGTAAGTCATATGTCTCGTCATTTATTACCTTAGTGGGTCGATGACGATGTTGAATAGACCTTGGTCATTATTTGCAATATCTGTTGTTGCAGATCAAGTTGATCGATTTCGGGTTGGCTCGCGTGCTGGAGGAGGGACAGTCCTACCGGGCCGTGTACGGCACTAGGGAGTACATGGCACCCGAAGTGAGCAACTACGACGAGATCAGCTTCTCAGCGGACATGTGGAGCCTCGGCGTGGTCACATACGTCATGTAAGTTCTTTGATTTTTTGTTTGTAAAGCAGGCAAACAGGCATGTCGGCCACCTGATGGTGCGTGGTCACCGCCGCCTATTTACTTCAGCAACCCCAGCGCTACCAATGCGTTGCCCGCCTCTAAGGAGACCTCTAACATACCTCTTGAACGATCCCATGTCGTAGTCTCAGTTATCTATGTATTTTAATATCGTAGATTGTAGAATAGGGGTTCAAGAACGAGGGGCTTCATATAGGGGTGTAAGGTCATATTTATCGAAAAAAATTAGATTTCCATAAGTTAATATAGTAAGTTTCATTGTAATCGGACAGCGGCTTTTAAAAAATAAAAAATAAATCTTGTATGAAATTGCTGTTTTGTACATTTTCTCCATACAAAACGGCAACCTCTAAAAATAATCGTTTGTCATCCGCAAGCCTGATGTAAAATAAGTTATCAAATTAAAAACTGTTATTCATAACAAGCTTCTATCGCGCAGCTTTTGATTGAATATCATAAGATTGTAGAATTAACATTTAGAAATCAATTTCGCGGTTAAATTCATACATTTACTAACGGTCAATTGCACAAACATACGTTAAAATCGTCAAACGCTTGCAAGAATATACATAACAGGTTACATACAATTTGTATGAATAACGTACCCCCTTAAGAGTAACCCAGATAACAGTGGCTTGGGAGCATGCTTTCTGGATTCGATCAACTTCTACCTAGCCCAGATAACTTGTTATACCTCCTGGTAGATTGGTAGATAATGCTATTTTAGCTTTAAGTCCGCCAATGTACTGTTTGTGCATGAAGTATAAATAAATAAATAAATAAATAACTCTGGAAAAGACTGCCCAATTTTGAATCTGTTAATATGGACTTTCCAGCAGGGTTACGGAGTTCTTCAGTATTCCATCTTCAGTTTACTTAAATAGCTGATAACCTACAGGTTGATGGGCCAATGCCCTGGGGTCCTAATGGAATGCGCTCCGAGCCTCTTCGAATTGGAGGACGTGGAGTGCTCGACTAGGGCACAAGACTTCATCGATAGGCTGATCGTGAAGTGCCCAGGTGATAGGCTGACAGCCACCGAGGCGCTGAATCACGTCTGGATCAAAGAAGGTCCACCGCCAGAAATGTCTGGCTGCTTCATGCGGAAGACCAGAGATAACCTCAAGACGTACCTCGCTACGCAAAAGGCAAGGTGGCAGGTAAGAGCTTAGTCAAGCGGTTGTTTATTCTTATGTTTCAGGTATGTCACTGACTGATATAGAGTGAGGAGGCGACTTCTTTTTATTGCCAAGGCACACAGTGAAACGGTGTACCTGATGGAAAGTGGCCACCGTCATTGGTACATGGCGGCGCTGGGTCTCTAACTCGATACTCGCACAGCGTGGGTAGGCCTCCCACAAGGTGGACCGTCGATCTTGTAAAGATCGCATGTACCAGCTGGATGCAGAAGGCACAGGACTGGCCTTTGTGGAAATATCTGGGGGAGGCCTATGCCCAGCAGTGGGCGTCTTACGGCTGATAAGATGACCTCTCGCTTATGAGGCCTACCGGCTAGCTTTTACACTAGTACTTAATTAGTTAACATTATTAACGTTAGGCGCTGTCCTAATTGGCAACAGTCGTACGACAGACGTCGCCCGACCAATAAATAAATAATAATAAATAAATAAATAAAGCTTTATTTCGGCAACTTAACATCTATTAAGCATGGATTTGCTTGTATTAAGAGATTCCGCTCTTCCATAGCCAAAAATATTAACTGTTTTATACTTCCAGTAGTAACTCTCCAATAGGAGACCTCAAAACCGCCCGTCGCGCGACCGTTGCCAATTAGGACAGTGTCTTAGAATTTCGTTCAGTAATTGTTTATTTTTGTACGATTGCTTTTTTATTCATTCCACTAAAGATAAACTCGACTATAATTTTGTTTTTAAAGTTTCAAAGTATAGGGGATACCGGACACTTTCAGCCCCCACGCTGTCTCGTATCTCGAGACTTTGAAGTTTAATTTGAGACATCACAATGTTTCCTTACCTACAGTCAACTAACGCCTTTAATCATTTTATGTAATTGAAGTATACTTATTTTTATACTTTTTCCCCTCCATCAGCGGGCTGGCAATGTGATGATAGCCGCATTCCGAATGCGGTCCACGGCCCAGCGGACCAGCTCCAATAGTGAGGTACTAGAGCTAGTAGGTGACCCAACGAATTTTAACGAAGAATAAATCCATTTTACATCCTCTTACATTGTACAATCGATTGAAATCTGTGTGTAATTGTTAATCGTCATTTAACCAAAAGTACTTGTTATAAATGTATATTTCACTGTATCTCGGTGTCGTTGACGTTTTATGACATCTATGAGCTATAAAAGTCTGTAATCTCTTTTCACGATTTTTTAAAACCAGATGTGGGCGGCACGAACGGTTCGTAATTTAGCTTGTAGCGTTTTAAGATCTCTATCCCTCAAGCTTAAGTTATAGCGTGGAAAAAATACGAAAACAATAGTACCACACAATAGTATTTTGTACTATAGTAAGTACTATTAGTAATGATTTTACTAGGGGCCCTTTAATTTAGATCGTGAATCTAATCGTGACGCACTTAAAATCTGAATTTTCTCGGCTTCGATGCAGTGCGATGCTCTTAGACACAGCGGACTTTGTAGAAGATCTGTTCTTGGAAAACGAAGGCATCCATTTTCCAGCCTACGGGAGACTAGAAGTTTTTCTTTGAAATAAGTCACGTTGTACGGCGCCCACTTCTTCTTCCACTGTCATTTGACGTGGAAAACATCCCGATATGTCGCGACTTTTTTACAGTCGAATGGATCGTGAATCACGTCCCTTGTATATAAGTACGTGGCTTAAAGTTTCATTTGAAAACGTGCTATCGTTACGACTTATTGAATAGACCCGTTAATTAAATAGGAGTTCATGATACCCTTGTAGCGGCGACCAGTTTCCGTCACGCGGCAAAAATCCGGGAGGAAATTATAAAATTCTACGGCATTTTTAAGGTTGTATGCACCTTCAAGCTCGCGCCGGACCGAAGCGTCTATCTAAAATAAGCGATAATACTTTATTTATTATAATGATATATTATGTTTGTAGCAGTAGTAGTAGGCAGTTACTCGCGGCGCGAGATGTGTCGCGGACACACTCGTGCTAGCAGTGTTAAGATTTAGAAAAAAGATATCGATGTATATTATGTGTCGTCTAGATGTAAGTTTTCGGTGTTTTAATCGCTTCTAAATATTAAATGCATTTAAGTATGTTCAGCAATGTGTGTCATTGTTTATTATTTAACTACTTCCTATTCGTTGTAACTAACTAGAGGACCTAATGACTACGAAAAGAGACAAATGCTTTAAAAAAAATGTATGGCACAACATCACGTGCGCGCGCAACCAACTATACTTGTGTGGTGAAATTAAGCGAACGTCAAAATTAAAGAAATTGTAATAATCCAAATAAACCACTCATTCATTTGGACAACGTCAACTGACGCGTTCGCGCGCGAAAGCGAAACTGCGAAATAGCTCTGTGTCGCTCAAACTTTAGCGACGTTTATACTTGCATCCTTATCAGCAGTAACGCCTTTGTACTGACCGCGTAAAGAACAAAATGAACGCACAGCTAAGGGAGCGAATAAAATTGACCAATCAAAGAGCCGTATAGATAGAGACGCAGTGCGTCAAAGAGCCGCTGATTAGTACTGTGAGAACTCATAGTAATGGTACTTTACCGGGGACTCTATTTTTGAACCGCTGGCTTCTATTCGAATGGTTTTCAATGTTGATTTTCGGCATTAAACATTCAATTTATTTAAATCACATTGACAACACTGAAAGAGTACGGTTCAAAAATAGGAAACATCAGCATCATGCTTCAAAATATAGAATCGAGGCGAGCGGTTCAAAACTAGTGCCCCTGGTTACCATACTCACCCAACTCATCCATAGGCGGTGGTGACCACTTTCTATCAGGTGGCCCGCATGCCTGTTTGTCTGCCGGATACACAGACATACCAGACTAAACACAAATCACAAATATTCCCTGTTCGCTCGCTCTACAATGATTATGAATCTTGCTATCCCGTTTATTCATCCCTTGGAATAAGTGCACGGAAAATGACGTGCGCAATGTTTTGAACGTTCGACATATTGCTCGAGGGCCTATCGACCTGACGTTTTTTTTGAAACATCGGTGTAAATTTTATAATTTCCTAATAAAATTTAAATTAAGCCATTTAAAAGATTGTAATTTTGTGTGTAATTTAGTGCACATTTATGTGAAAGCGCAAAGTATGGAAATACACCTGGATTATCCTTTCACCGGTAAGTAAACATTCGTGGTCGAGGCGATCCGAAATAAATTTTAGAAATTGTGACAAAAATATGCATCGAAATAGTGTGAATTTGCATTAATTGAAATGCTTTACCTTAAAACAACATGCCATTAGAGATAGATTTAAAATTATTGGCAAATTGAGCAATATTTCGGTGTCTAAATAGGTACGAAAATATTTTTATGCTAACAGGGTCGGACTTAGTATTTATTGTATAGTATTTTATTACTCAAATCTTGTGAATAGCGGTCCACAACTTTATAGATGACATTTTAAATGTTCAGACATTATATGAAACAACGGATTAATCGCGTATTTACGTTTATTTACATAAATATTTGTTTTTCTAGGTTTCCTAAAAACCAGACATGGTTATGTCTGGGTTGCAAATTGGAAGTGCTGCGTTGTAAACATTTTGAAGAACAAGATAATAATTAGATGCAAGTCCCTTCTGTCCTGCTGCACCAGCATAATATGAATTTTTACTGAAAATAAAGAATATGCTGCTTGTTTAATATATTAATGTATCTATCCTTTTAATTATTTTTTTTTTTTTCATGACTTTGTCCTCTAGAGGGCATCATATTAAATTTGTGAAGTCACATAGGCCAACCTGTGAACAATGAAGACGCTTTTAACTATAAGTAAGTAGGTAGGTACCTACTTAGTTTAAAAGTTATGAGGAAACAAATAAACATTAATACCGGTCAAAATCATAACCCTCCTTTTTGCTAAAGCAAGCACTGCCGATTTACGGTATGTAGGATCGAGAGATCGAAAAGACGGTGGTAGGTATCAGGGCATGGCTTTGATTCACTAGACACCTTCCTTTTATTATAATGTCAATATTAAAATATATAAGGACAAGCTTAAAAATATTGCATAGTCATCTGGAGCGAACAGCAAGTCAGATTTGTTTGTGTTCGTTACGAGTAGAAAGTCGTAGCAAAATATAACTCATGATGGGCTGCCTTGTTCCGTCCCTGCATTTGCATTAGTGTGTGTGTTATAGAGATGTGTGACATTTTGTCTCATATTTAAACTCTAAATGTACTCTCTGCTTCTGTATAGAAATTTTTTTCTCTATGGCCGGATAACTTAAAAAAGAAAAAAAAAAAAAGAAAAACGTGAATGGGACGGAATCTTCCTATGCAGCGTACCTAGGCGCGGATTATATCAAGCGCCGGCGACGTGTTCCAGACTTCTTCTTGCTTCAACCGCATGAAGGCCAATAGAATGATGACTGAGAATGGTGATTTAATCCGTCAGGTAGTTTATAAAAAAATATTGGACTCGTATTTTTTCTTGTCACTTAATCAAAAAATAACGTCTCTTTAGTGCGTTGAAATGTTGCGTGACGTCACGACAGAGGTAAAATTTAACTCAAGTGACATCACGAGCCCACACTCCGAAACTTTGATACTCTATAACGTTGAAACTTTTTGATTTGTTAAATAAAACAATACGTGCCTAATATTTTTTTTAATCTAACTGACGGACTAATTAGAACTTTAAAATGTTTACCCAACCAGTCAGTCCCTTGTCCCTTTTGCATTCAACGTCGCAGCGCAACACTTACCTCCCACCCCCCGCCGCCGCCGCTTTTGCCGCCGCAAAAATAATAACTTATATTGGCATAAACACTTAGAGCTCAAGGTCCAGCTTAAAAATTATCCAGGAATTGACAGATCAGACCCTATTTTTTAACAGCTTGCATCTGTCTCTTTCACATTCGTGGTAATTTGCTAGACAGACAGAAAACAGGCATTAGAAGGCGAACGTTTCAAATATATGGCACTAGGTAATTACAGTGGACCGACTGCCATCTGACCTCTGTGATCCTACAGGGAATCTGGCCGGATTGAATTATGGTTACGTATTCAGTTGCACCGCTAATGTGTACCGGTTTGCCAAAAATTAACTCTATGGTTGGTACACATAGAGCTTGTTGTCCGATGTGCACATTTTAGGGCAACCAGTACACACACTTCGGACTATACCTATCTGTTGCCAACGATGAACGCGACTTATAATGTGTTTGTTCATCATCATCATCATTTTGGCGTTACGTCCGGGTCGGCACGCGAGAGCCCAGGGTCCGCCTTCCTGCAACTCGAGGCCCTCCTCGGTCTTCGGCATCCGTGGTGGTGAGCTTATTGGCACGCATATCGTTCTCGACGAGTCAAGCCATCGCTTCTTGGGCCGGCCTCGCCTTCCCGTGACCGGTGGGGGCGCCAATGTGAATGTTAATATTATGAATTTTTAGCTTAGTTTCACATGTTAGTTACCACTCGCCACCACCAGCGCCACCACTCCGCTATCACTGGTAAACCTTGACACGTGGTTTGCTCCTCCACAGAGCATCCTCAGGCTCGTAACCGTAAGATGGTGGTGATGCAGTGGGGGCGCTAGTGGTTGCACTAGTGGTGGTGTTGAGTGGTGTAGCCTTTAACAGATGAGACAAAGCTTGAAATTCCTTTATCAATAACTAATTAATTATGGAGTGTCGCGAACGCTTGGTACGGGTCAATAACTCATAATGGGATGACGGCTTAAACATGTACAGTCGCGCTCATAAGTGCGTTACCACTTTTAGTAAAAAATATGTTGTAGCTTCTGCCACATATATATTAGGTGCATTATTAAACAAATGAAATTGGCTAAAAGGATCTCTTAGCTGTCCCTTAGGTACCAATAACTGATTTTGCAGGTTTATTTTGATTTAGTAAATGAAAATTGCTTTAATGAATTTCCATACTTTATATTATGAATTATATATAAATTTTGAGGTTGTAATATCAAAGGTAAGTATTAATGTATGGTTACAATAAATTAAAAAAGATTTGCAGTCATAACGTTAAAATTTTTTTATCAAGTCAAAAAACTATTGTGGCTTTTAAAAGGAAAACTGACACATCGATTTTGAATAGTAATAAAAAAATAACTGCAAGCGATTTTGACATTATTATGATTTTAAAATATTTTCTACTTTAATGTTTTAAACTAATTTATTAGATAGTAGCGGTTATTATCACACATTTTAATATGTTCCGGGTTTCCTACCACAGTGATTCAGTCTCTAAAATCAAAACCAGGTCGAAATAAGACTAAAAAAGTGAGTGATACGGTCAGTGTAGTGTGCCGTGACTTAAAAGTGGGTTCGAGTTCCGGTAGTAGCAGGCACGTTTGCGAAAGCGGGTAGATCGACTTCGGCCGCTTTATCGCTAATTAACACCGTCCGGCGCTCGCAGCTGTCCAGTCGTCCCGTGACCGTGATGCATGCAATATCGGGCTACTCGTCAACAAAGGTAGGAAACACGGAACATACCCTTATAACTATGTATTTTATTCCCTTTCGAACAATATGCTACATGCTGTAAAACCTTTTAACAGCTGCACAGCATTATTAATTTTAAATGGCAATGCACTTATGAGCGCGCGACCGCAAACTACAAAGCTTCAGGTTTACATATAAAAGGCAAACACAATTCAACTCGTAATAAATTTATTTCCTACTACCTCCGGGCGTGCTATTTGGGACTCTTCTAAAGTATGTAGACGTAAGCAATTCAACGTAACATTAAATTAAGTAATTTTCTCATAAGTTTTACCTAAGTTTAGAAATCTACTCGGCCGTACTCGGTGCGTAGTCAGCTGTCGAAAGTTTTCACGTGCTTCTCTCGCCAAGTCGCCTGTGTCTAGTAACAATTTATATAAACCAACAAATTACATAACTATCGACAGTCGAAAAAAAACAAAAACTCAACATTTCCGAATAACTATACAATACAATTCGAATAAATAAATAAATAAGGAAAAAATGCACGTGTAAAACAGAAGGAGAAAACAATATCGTTTATATTATCATTAGGTATTATTATTTGTAAAATGCTTCTCGCGAGCTCTTATTCACTGCTATTACATCCTGAAAAGAAAAACAAATTGGTCTCAACCATGGAAACTTTGTGCACTTTAATAAAATATGCATTATAAATACCAACTACCAACGACACCTTCGCTTAGCAAAGAAATTATATGCCCAAACTCCGCATTTGCTTTTTCACATAAAAATATAAAGTAGTTTGTTGAGGAAGCCATAACAAAACTAATTTATCAGTAATACTCAACTAATTTAAGATATCTGAAGAAGTTAATATTATGATTTGGGTACGATGTTCGCCAATTTCGTAATTACTTTATGAAAATATCTCAGAGAATCTTCTTTTAAGTTTGTCTTAATCGATGCTCTACGGTTTCAACACGACCAAACACTACCCTAAAGGATCAACTGTGTTATGAAAAATATAACGTTTAAGAAAAATTTGCTATGACAAACTTTAGTAAGGTCTTTTGGCAGTAGGACACCTTGAGCCTTGCGCTCGCCTAGCCTTACCCAACGCCTTTTTCGAGTGAGCCACACTATTTTTGAACCGCTCGAGTCCAGGCGAGGGCTCGCGTGCACTACCTCTTTCAAAGGCGAGCGCTCGCCTGGATGCGACTCGTCTCGAGTTGAATAGTCTTGAATTTTTATTTTCGGCGTGAAAAATCCAGTATGCATGACGCTGATTTCTACAATTTTTAATCGCTACCTTCCGCTGTCTCCAATAAAATTAAAAATATATTACATGTTTCATACCGAAAATCTAAGTTGTAAATCGTTCTAATCGAGGCGTGCGGTTCAAAGTAGAGCCCGAGCCCTGCGCTGTGTCTAAAATGTCACGGTGACTGACTGACCTAGACTAGTACGATACATAACATAGCTACTTCGTGCTGAGGGCACTTTCCATCAAATTTATTTACCTTTGATTACAAATACTCGTTTATTTACTTTTCTTATATACCAAAACTATGATCATAAGGGACTGTTCAGAATGTTTATCTATTTAACTAACTTGGTTACGGTTCTATTAAGGGACGGACGGGAACGTATATTAGGTTTAAATTATGTCGATTGTTGTTGACTTAGCTTTAGATTATAGTTACTTATAGCAACATCAAGTTACTGCGCTACCTAAATTACATAAGAATGGTAAGATATATTTAGTACCATTCACACATGGATGATCCAGTGAATTTCGCAACAGCGTCACATATTTGAACTTAATGACACAAAAAGTGCACACACTGTTATCTGACATGTCGTATTAGTCGTACCTAGACGCCACATCGAACTACCTACATTTCCACAGACAACCAATAGCACGCAATTCTGTTGCGCGACCTGTTGTCGCAGTGTGGAAGCGCTAGTGGACGGTGTACACAGCAAATATTCATAGAAAACCGCATATCGATGTACAGGATAGCCTTTTGGTACACGGGTCCTTTAAATTAAACAATCATTTTGAGCGGTAGTTCTCAAAAATATTCCCATGGAGCAGTAATGACGTCGATCAATTTTTTGTATGGATTTTGAAAAACATACTTGGAAACCTATCGTGCTTGGTATCAAATGAAAGGGCTTCATGAGCTTGTTCTAAAAATATACTACACCATCACCTTTGGGCCACCTGTTTCTTTTTAATCTAAGAAAAATTTCAAAACATACCAAGTTAGGGCTCTTTCAGGTAGCAGACGGCTTAGTATTTTTTTTATAAAACATACGCTCAATGTCTCTGAATAAACTCATATATAACGAAAAAAGGCGATTTAAAAAAATTAACTTTTATTGAGTTTTGAATTTTATTAAAGTTTGAGTTTCAGGGTATTATTAACTTGTAGTTCTGTACTGTACTGTCCTATTATTGTGTTTTGTGGTATTAACTATGTTGAATTGATGCTTACACGCTTCCTATTCCCATTACTCCCCGCCAATCTACTCCCTACACCTGAGCGGATAATTGATGGCGCAAGCCGAGCCGTAGTCAGTCAGTGACGGGGACAGCGTCCAGTGTGCGTCGATATTGGAAGGGGATTGAGGAATTGGAACAGTAAGCATGTAATAGCATAGATCATATAATAAAACACAATTATTGTACAGTACAGTTCGAATAGTTTAAAAAATATCTGAATATCAAACTTTTTTTAAATAAAAAAGTTATAATTGTTAAATTTTATTAAAATGCCTTTTTGATGTTTGATATGAGTATCTTAAGCGACATTAGGCGTATGCTTTACAAAAATTTACTACGTAGTCTCCTACCTGGAGGAGCTCAAACTTGGCATGTTATGAAAATATTTCTTGGATTGTTAGACAACAGGTGGCCGAATTTTATTCTACTATTATATTTTTAGAACCAGCTCGTGAAAACCATACCATTTCATTTCATACCAAATACGATAGGTTTCTGAAAAAAGAATTTCATTTCCTATACAAAAGACGTATGACGTCATGACTGCGCCCCCCATGGGAATATTTTTAGAAACTACCGCTCAAAATGATTGTTTTAACCTAATGTACCCGTGTAGCAAACGGCTAACCTGTACATCGATTTGCGGTGTTTTTTATCGTAGCCCGACCACTATGGCTAATCATAGCGACAGAGCACAAGTAGTCCTCGGTGTATCCAATAACTGGGTGTCCAATAACTGCAAATCCATGTACAGAATATCCAACTTATACTAGACATCCAAACAATCATTTTGACCCGCAATTGTAAAAATATTTTCCTTAGAAGTGATAATGTCATCATTTCTTTGTAAGGGGATAAAATATTTTTCTCTGAAACCAAATAGCAAATGAAGGGCTTTCTGAGCCGATTCCAAAAATATAAAACATTATTACATTTGAGCCAATTGTTTTGAATAAATACAAAAGTCATTTTCCGAACACACCAAGTTCGAATCCAGATGATACAGATACTCCACTGTCATTAGCAAATTTTAGTATCGGTGTCGAACAATGATATGGTTACAAATATTACATTAATTTGAAACACAGGCTTGTAAATATTCTTTCCATTCGTTAATTTTATAATGCTGAGATCCGCCTTGACCATGATCCAGGATTTTGGCGATCACGTTATTACAGTGGAGGGACTACCATCTGACCTCCGTGACCCTGCTACCAGGGGAACCTGACCAGATTGGATCATGGTTACAAATTCAGTTGCCTGAATTTGCAGGTTTCATCACGGTGTTTTCCCTCGCCGTAAGAGCATCGGTTAGAATTCAACTAATGTACGTAACTCAGAAAACAGTCATTGGTACATGGCCGTCTCATAAGCGGGAGGTACCCCTCTCGCTTATGAGACGGATACGCAACGCTCCAATCCAATTCAAATTTTGAAAATATTTAAACATTTTTTAAATAATTTTTCTTCGTATCAATATGTAAGTAAGAACATTATATTCCGAGAGCGTGTACCTCGTAATCGGTTCAAAATTTGAAAAAGTTTGCAAAGAAAAATTATAAGATATGAATTTAGATATACACCATATTTCCGTACAACACACCGTTTTCTATATAAAAGAGATGCCTTTTTAAACTTTGGTCTTCAAATTGAAATTTAACAAAGAAAAATATATTTCATATCAGTGAAACTAGCTTTTAACAAAAGTCAAAATCATTCAACCAAAAGTGGGCTTCAACGCTGAACAAAATTTTGTATGGACGTAAAAATTAAGATCAACGAATAATTTCACCTTGGCCACCGTGACCATTTAGGTAATCTAACTCCATTCGATTATTTTCTTTCAACATTCGAAGAGTGCTGCGAAAAGTGTTCGAAAATGGACATCCAGATTGGGCTACGCACCGGTCACAGCGACCGACCACATGGCCAATGTCATCCTTAAAAAAATCCTTTACTTAACAAAAAAAACTACTTATAAACATATAATCGAAAAACGGGACCTTCTTTATGTAAGGCTCACCTACAAGGAGTGGGAACTTTTGGTATTTTTGGTCTCCCAATTAGTCCGAATAAAATTCCGAAGTCTTAGTTTCTGATTTACAATTTTTCAACCACACACCCCTTTTGAGCACTCATTCACTATGCTACTACTAAGGAACTGTCTCACGTTAGACTAATGATAAATTAAAAATATGTATTAAATGTGCTTAGATATTTCACGATGTATTTCAAAATTGCTTTAATAAGGTAAGATAAATATGATAAGATGTTTATTACGTACCATTTGACATGTACTTTACAAAAAATAATTTTGCGTCGTGGGCTCCTCCAGGGAGCCCAAATTTGGTATGTTTTAAACAAATCGCATAAATGATGATGTGGTATATTTAAAGAGTTGGCACGGAAAGTCCTCTCATTTGATACCCCACTCGACGCCTTTAAAAAAATAAAGTACTTTTTCAAATAACAAAAAATAACGAATTCACTCCTCTCCTAAGGAAAAACTATTTTCAAAAACTGCTGGTCAAAACGATTGTCTGGACATCTAAAACTCAAAAACGATGACCGAAAGAGTGCACTCACCGGCACGGGCGCGTCAATCAGTCATGCCTGGGCACAGACGGCGGCCGCCGCCGGAACGCGTGCGCGCGCCGCGGCGACGGGCTGTACGCGCGCACTCCCGCGTGGAACTTGCCCTGCGCGATCACCTCGAGGCGCGCCGACGCCTCCACGCGGCCGAACTCGTTCTCCACAGTGATGCGGTATAGGCCCACGTCGTCTACTGACACCTGGGGGTTAGTAAACGTATGTAATATTACGCCTTTTCCCTATGTTCGACTTGGTGCAGTCCTGCCTGACAAACCTCATCATCATCACAGCCCATAATAATCCACTGCAGGATTTAGGGGCCCTTCCACGAAGGGGAGGGGAGAGGGGGGTTGGGGATCGCAGTGTTAAATATAACAATGGAAAACGCTGCTGCCCATTTTCCCGTCTACGGAGACTCTACATCGTACGACGCCCGCAAGTGTTAGGGGTTTGTACTATTCTACTCTGCCGGACACCACAACCTATATTGCTAAATTCCATCAACCTTTTCAGACATGCTCGTCTGTTTAAGGTACTCTTGACATGACCTTTCGGTTCATATTAATGAAGAAAAAAAAATAGCGACACGTCATTGAACGTTTTTGCGTCTAGATCTTGATGACTCATTTAGTGTCAGTCTGGAGCTCTATGAGAGACGTTGCCCAACTGATGGACACATCAAAGAACACAATTCCTCTCAGTCCTTGGCTAGTAAGCCAGTAACCTTATAAAATAGGTCACAGTGTGATGACCGGCACCAACCCTATCTATTTGACGGGTGTCATAAAAGGAGGCCAACCATCCATTAGCTCCATAAACCATCAACTGATCAGCAGCATTTTCTGTTGGGTAACTACAACACTGCTATCTCCCACCCCTTGCAAAGCGTGGAGGTAGCAGGTAGAAATACTCTCCACTAATATGGATCAGACTCGTCTAATCCAGCAGTGGACTGTCATGGGTTGTTGATGTGAAGTTCTGTATACAAACTGCCACCTTAAAAAGAAGTAATAAGCAACCACTACAGTACCTGTTCGATCTCCAGTATCCTCATCATTTCATCCTTCTCCCTTATAGTCACTCTTCCGGAGGGGGTCACAATTACCCCTTCCTTATCCCAGGAAGTCCATGGCGCTGGGTGACCTCGCACCGCGCATTGGAAGACGACCGTTTCGCCTTCCTCCACGACCTTGTTAAACGGATACGTGTAGAACTTCGGTGCCATCTGGCGGGAGGGGCTGCAGAGGCTTCGGGCGTCGGGGCCTGAGGGACGAAGTTACGTGTTTTTAACGGGGGGAGTCACTGGAATCTTGTAAATATCGTGAGGAGACTTTTGGAAGTTTTTTCAGGAATAGTGTGGAGTGGGTAATTAAAGTTTTCGACCTCGAGGAGCCAATGGTGCTCAAAAAACTGCGAATTATTGATACAATTTTTAGTTTTTTGCTTATAACTTGCAAATGGCGGTTTATAGCAAAAAATGTTCTTACACTAAAGTAATTTACATCAAATTCTCAAAAATTTTTGCTTTGTACACTTTCTCTTGAATTTTAAAACAGCGATTTACGAACATAACAGTCTCGATTGTGGCTGTAAGTAAAATAAACCTTTCTTAGGGAATTGTATAAAAAAATACACATGATATTTTATTAGGGCTCCTGCTCTGCGTTGGCTGCGGTAAAGATGGCGTAGGGTGGGGATAAGGTAAGGGAAGAGTAGGGATAGCGTAGAGGATGGGTAGGGTAGGATAGAATAAGGTAGGCTACGGGCAGGGTAATGCGCTTATTACACTTGGCTAAATTCAGTCGACTAAATTCAGAAGCAAAAAACGTGAGAGATGTATTGCTCACAGAATAAGGTCCATTTTTGTATCGCTTATATTTTGTTACGTGTCGCTCCGCTTTTCAAAAGCCGTGATACAAAATGGATCTTATTTTATATGCAATACATTCCACTTTGAAATGTTCTCACGCATTTGCTTCAGAATTTAGTCGACTGAATTTAGCCAGGTGTAATAAGCGCAATTACTATTGTCTTATGTGGTTTTCTTAAGTATAATATAGCAAAAGTTGTAGATAATTTGATGTAGATTAACTTAGTGTCAGAACATTTTTTGCTATATACCGCCGTTTATTTATTTAACAGTTATTAAATAAAGTTGCTATTTTCAGGTTATGAGCAAAAACCAAAACAAATTCACAGTTTGCGAGCACCACGAGAGTAGCACAGGATTCCCGGGGTCGAAAACTGAAATAATACACCCCACACGATATCCGTATAAACTCCTAAAATTTCATTAAAATCGAAAATCAATGCCGCCCGAGCCGGCCGGACGATGATAGGCGCCCGACTGAGCTAGACAGGCCGCCGGCTGACTACCTGCTATGCTTTATCCAATATAGGATAATAATTTTGACAGCTCACGATAGGGATGGGGTAGTGTAAAATCGTTAATGAATCTATTCGATTATCGATTATCATTCTCATAGTTGCAATCGATAGTTGCATGGTTATGCTGAAAGTATTTTACAAAACCTACTATTTGTTTTCTTTTGAAAATAAATAGTATAATGTGCGTTCATTTGGCCACAAGAAACTGCCGACTTCCAACTGCTAGTGTGTAGTCGCAGACGTCGCAGCAGGCCGGCTGGCAATAATCGCTTTACTGTGAAGACGTTATTGTTAGTACGGCAGGCCGCTCGGTACGACCAGAGACTAGGGTCCTTAGGTACTTACCGGGCGTGCGTGTCCTGGAGATGGACCTGGCGGGCGTGGTGCGCGGCGTGGAGCGCGGCGTCGAGGCGGCCGACAGCAGCACGGGCGGCCGCCGCAGCCGCTGCGACAGCGTGTTCGGCTCGCCCGGCGCTGGGGGAGACGGTGTTTGGTTATCGACTGGCATTGGCAAAGGTCGTGGGACCATGGTCGTACAAGGCGACTTATGTTTTCAAGGCAAAATATCTAGTCCCCATAGACTGGAAAATGGGAAGCAGCGTTTTCCATAGTTCTATTTGTAACACTGCGATCTCCAACCCCCCGGCCAAGCATAGAGATTATGGCAATAACCTCCCCTTCCGTGGGAGAGACCTTTAGTCCTGCAACGGGCTGTGATGATGATGAATGGTCGGGCGAAGTCCGTCGTCCGACCATGGTCGCAAGACCGTTGCCAATTAGGACAACGCCTATAGATACTAGTCGTTTACTACTACTAGTTTACTATTTACATACTTAAGTCATATAGCACGAAATATCTACCCAAACAGGATACTATGGTAAAACACCTGTTACACTATACTAGTTTTATAGATATCTAACATTTAGCTATGATGTATTCAGATATACCGAAGTAATACAGGTAAGTTTAGTGTAAGGTACAAAAACGGGCTGGCCGGGTTCGCCGGGCTGGCTGGCGAGGCTGGTGGACTCTCAGAGTCTTCTAGGGCTATGGGGCTGTCTGTGAGGCTCCCTGAGCTTAGGTCTTCCATGGTTATTGGACTCTCCCAGTTACGGGTACAATGAATGGTGCCTTTGTTGAGTATCAGTTGGTCTTTGTGTTTTTTAAATATTGTTGAAGTTATATTATCTTTAATCAAGTAGGTGACGTTTCCTATTTTAGCCATACTTTTACAGCCATACTGACAGGCAAGTTAGAACCACTGGCTGATCGAAGGGACTTTGGCTCCCTGTGTGTGTTCTACCGGCTGTACAATGGGGAGTGTTCTGAGGAATTATTTGATCTGGTGCCCACAGCACAATTCCGCCATCGCACCACCCGCCGTGGGCTTGGTACTCAGCCCCATTACGTGAACCCTCTAGTGGTGTTCACGCGAAGATTCGAAAGAACGTTTCTCGCTCGTACAATTCGGATGTGGAATGAGCTCCCAGCCACAGTGTTTCGTTTGGACTATGACATGGGATCGTTCAAGAGGTTTCATTATTGGCGGGCAACGCATTGGTAGCACCCCTGGTGATGCTGATGTCCATAAGCGGCGGTGACCACTTTCCATCAGGTGGCCCGCATGCCTGTTTTTTCTGCCGAATAACATAAAAAAAAAAAAAAAAAAAAGCCATTCAGACTTATCACTAGTTGTATTCTTCTTGTACAGAATTTGATCATTTTGTACAAAACGCACGTTATTTTTTCATCGATAGCTTTCACTCTGCAAGCACTGTTTGTTTTCCACGGTTTTGGCCAGATCGATAGACGAGGGTAATCGCGGCCCAGTCCGAGTTCGCGGGATGTATACGCCGTGCCATTGTCACTTACCAAAGTGTGCGGTATTCCTAATCGAGATATAAATTAACTTAAATTACGCTTCAACCCATTTAGTATATGCATCGACTATCACTAAGTGTAGTTACTAATATCATCATCATCATCATCTTGGCGTAAATGTCCCGGTTGTGCTCTCGAGAACGAGAGCCCGGGGTCCGCCCTGACCATGATCCAGGATTTGGCAGGTCAGGTAATTACAGTGGAGCGACTGCCATCTGACCTCCATGACCCTGCTATCAGGGGAACCTGACCAGATTGTAGTTACTAATAGGGACCAGGAAATCTTCATGGATTCTATAAAACGGTTTGGGCGGATAGGGCCAAACAGCCAGCGGCGCGTTTGCCGGTGATGAGCGCAGTTGCCGGTGATGAGCGCAGTTGCACGCACACTGCAAAGTCCGCTATAATTTTTTCAATCGCAGCATCTATTCCAGAACCAGAATCTACTACGAGCTTCCGCTTTATACTTGACTATACCTAATGTGGCCCGTGGAGTTCCGATAAGATTTTAGGTATGTACTTTTGGTATAATTACTTTGTGACTACGCATCCCACATCAATTTTCCAAGGATAACTGTGATCGGCATAGAAAATAAGGTTTCAATACCCCCGGCCGGGCGGCGGCGGCCCCTGTGGGCAGGCTCGCGCCGGACAGGTAATCAGCGCCGTATCACTGCTACGCACGTATTCTATAGTCAACTATAGTGTAACTGTAGGCGCTAAGAAACATTGCGTACCGCTGCAAATAGGGGTAACAATACTGTATATCTTTTCAAAATCGGGATCGAGGTAAATACCGGAATCCCGGTATTTTCGATATTTTCGGAACGTGGAGAAGTTGCTAGTCATTTATTATAAACTTTAAATTATTATATTCTTTATTGCATAAAAGTCTTAAACAGACCTAAGTAATACCTAAAAACGCTAGAAATGGTTAGAGGATTTCATACGAAAGGTTATTTTCTAGAATATCGATAGTAACGGCTTATGATCCGTACGCAGCACGAACGGCGTTGGCCGCCCATACAGATACTGGTGTAAATGCTTTACCCTAAATATTATGGCAGTAGCTTCGGGAAGCATAAAATGGCTGACGGGCGAGTAAATACTTTAAAACGGTCGAGTAAATTCGCCGGCGATCCAACATGTTTGATTTTTGCTCGTAGCTCGTGCCTCGTGGCTTCGGCTCGCGCGTCTGTTAGCACCGCGAGCCGAGAGCCGATAGTTTTTTGTGATGTTGTATTTTGTGTATAAAACTAGTTTAAGTTATAAAATTATTTGCGTACTTTAAGTTCGTACGTATGTCGCCGATTTAAGACACGGGCCGCTCGATATTATGTTCATCTATCTGGGACAATATCGCACCTAGCCCGTGTGGCGATGATGAGCAAGCACTTGATCTGAAGACAAAACGTGTTTATCATTTCAAAACCCTTGTCATGCTCGTCGTTCCAACACTATTTACTTCTTTTTTGAAGTTAATTATACAAAAGTATTGCAGATACCTGAGGCACAAAACTTCTGTAATAATTTACTAAACCAAGAAATGATTGTAAAGTACACATTACACAGTAAAGTGTACATAAGTTGGAACGGGTGCGTCGATTATGGCTTTAACCTTTCCTAAATACTCTAATTCGTCTTGGAAAAATATACATTTTTCCGTCTGTAACGTCAGCCCCGTACCCTGGAGCCTTCAAAGCACTGCATGCAAACGCTGTCAATGTTCCTGCCTGTCAGCGCCCGTGATTGACACGTCAAAGCATGCACAGAACTCCCTCTAACCCGGATAACACGCACTACATTTCGCGCGGGAAAATCGCCGGCGCGCTGGCCATCACAAACGCTAGCTTTGTGTATTTGAACGTCGTCTAAAACATACCTCAAGGGTCCAGTTTTGCTGCTTTGATGCAGAATTGCTGACCGCCATGAAGTTTTGTGAATAGCTCGTGTGCCGTCGGAAATGGGAAGGTGCTGCTCGATAATCAGCTGATTATTAATAGAAACGGAGTAATCCGCACACAGCTAAATATATCCATTATGTTATAACACGGGCACAATCGGAGACGCATACTCCGAATATTGGAACAGTTGAAGTACGCATATGTTAACTAATTTTTATCTCTGCGGGTCCTTTTCTTTTTAATGCATAGGCTACGGGGCGAGGTTTAAAAAAAATTGGTTTTACATCCGCTTTTAATTGCAATTTTACTTTGTATTTATTGAACGTTTCTAATTCGTTAGAAAATATCGATGGATATTTACTGCTAAGTTGATCGGGCAAGTTACTTGATAAAATACAAAAATTAATTGGCAGCATTTCTAACCTGCGAAATGAAGTCACGGCCAAGGAGTGGCGGACCACCTTCGCGGACCATAAAAACTCTAAGATTGTGTTTCACCCATGTAGGTGAATGGTAACTGCATAACCCCTAAACTCTCGATATTATCCCCGTATATGTAATGACAAAGGCACATAGTTAAATTTTAGTTTAAAAGTGCACCCCTGGATTTTGTGTCGCAGAGTAAAAGGTACAGCCGCTCGCCGAATCCACAGCTTGACGGTGTGAAATGTTTATCTAAAATGATCAGTACATCTTCGTAGGGCACTTCCTCTAGCCGTTTGGGCAGTGCTAAGTCTGAAGCTAGCCTGTATGTACTGTCACTAAATGCACTTAAGAGTATTGCCCTTCTCTTGATTCCAGCAGGGTCTTTCACTACGTCGATGTCATTAGCAATAAACCACTGACTTTGCTGAATATTGTGTAGGCGAGTGAAACGATCACTGGTTACCAGCGCACTGTCATTATTTGCTAAGTAGGTAGGATACATTGTATAGGTAGATAATACAAATAGGTACGTACCTACATATACAACAGCATCCAAATCCGGGGCTGGATGGGATTATGGCAATCCTCATTTTCGTTAAAATATACGATATATCAAATATACGATATTAAAAGTGGAACCTTTTTAACAAGTAACAACAAAATCTTAAAGCCCAGCGCAACTTTAAAACGATATATTTTATTGCTTTTTGGATCACATCTACAAAATTTTATTGTCATATTGAATTTCATCATAATATTGAAAATACTTATGATCAAGTTACGCGCTCGGAAAACACTTACCTTAAATAGCTACATTTAAATTTTACTTGAAACCTATTTCGTACTGAATCGGACCTTATTCATAATGAATATAAGGAATCTTTAACATATGCAATGTACTTGCAAATACATATAAGGAACATAAGCATAGTAAAGAACGTAAGAAACGTAAGGAACTTAAGGAACATAAGGATCGACATAAGGAAGTCATCTCGCTACTCACGGTAGACCACGAGGCAAGCGCTAGAGCTGGTCTTTCCAATGCAGTTCGCCGCTTCGCAGGTGTACGTGCCCTCATCCTCAGAAGCCACCTGCTTGATCCTCAGCCGCGCGGTGCCCTCCTCGAAAGAGCTCTCGAAGACCTGGTTGTCACGGATCAGCTGGAAGTGGACGGGGACAGTTACTTGAGGTGTAGATAAGGTTGAAGATCAGTTGCATTAAGTATCAAGGCCGATTTCTTTTTGTTATGATATTCTGACAGTACAATCTTGAGCTTGCCGAAATTTTGGAAAGTTTTGTTAAAACTGATAAACCACCTAATTGGTCAGACTGTAGAGTGTACCTACTACCAGACTCAAGTTCAGCGATCCTGTAATTTTTTGTTGCTAGTTTTTATTGTTGGCTGTGTGTGAAGTGAAGTGGACGTAATCCATTGTCAGCCGCGAACAAAGTTACCTTGCGTGCACTCTACAATAGACGTATTACCGGGATATCAATTTACCCGGCTGGAATATGGGTGAATTGTTATATGAGTTATTAGAAAAGGAAATGATTTGTTACTGATGGCTGACTACATCAAAATAGTTTTACTAAATACTTGTGAGGCAGGTATAGATTTTTAATTAAAAAGGCTTGATGGAAATATTGAAACTTCCATCTTACAAAAGTCCAGTAAAATTGTTATTTTAGTTATAAAATGATACAACAGATTTACATAGATGTTCTACTTAGTAAACCCGCAATGAGAATTATTCGGTAGTCAGTCAATCATAGGTACTGAGATGAATTTACCAACAAGATACCTTAGTTTCACTGGATCACTGGACAGAAAAATGTGTCGGTCCACTCAAGGACATATCTTCAAGGGCATACTCACATCGGTGTAGTGGAACCAGCGCACCCTCGGCTCCGGGTTCCCAGACACCAGACACTGGAACTCCACGGTGTCGCCGTCGTAGCTCAACAGGTCCGTCAGGTACCGCTCGAATCGCGGCAGAACTTCCACGCGACTGCGAGACAGATATGCTTATAATCTATCCAGATTTACTTGAGTTATGTGGTAAAGAAATATGGCGTACTAGCGACCAAAGATATGGACTTGGGAAATGCCTGATAAAATCAAAGGCAAAATGGATGTCTATATTTCAATTATTTTTTAATCTGTGCCATTATTGGCGAAATTTATATTTTCAGTGAAATAATGATATTCTTTAAAGAAAACCCCAATCACAGCTATTTGGAATTCTTTCAAAGAACTAATTATGTTTTTATAGTCAATATATTCACAATACACAAAGGCGAGCAAAGACGAGGCGTACAAAGGCGAGCTTATCGCTGCAAGAGATTTTCCCTCGGATCAAGATCTTTTCATTTTCAATCGCGGAAGTCTTAGTTTACTGTTCAGTGCGCTGATATGTTTAAACCATGAATATAATTATTAAAGAAAGGTTTAACAGTAGGTCTTACCACTATTATGACAATGTGGGTATGTAAAAGGTCTAGTTTGATAGAACTTACCCATATCTGACATTATGTTCTTCGGTGGAACTAGGATCTGAAAGATGGAAAGCTGATGAAATCGTATTGCAGCACTACTCTCTTCTTCACACATGATCATGATTAAAGATAGGGATTTCGAAATAATGTAGAATTTGACATAGATGATACCTACTTTATATAACAAAATATGTTAACCTAGGTAGTCATTACGCCCTATTTATGAAACCGCTCGCACCCTCGCGAGCGCTCGTGTTACCTATCTCTTTCACACTTGTGGTAAGTTGCTAGAGATAGAAAAGACAAGCTATAGAAGGCAAATGCTCGCGTGTATACGAGCGGTTTCAAAAATAGGGCTCCTGTACTCTTGACCTCTGTTTGTTCAGCTTCAAAAGACAAGACATGGACCTTACATAATTATGAATATATTAGTCCAACCAACCTCTAGCCAGGATCTGCAGCGAGATTATCGCCTTGGCCTCGCCGTGCTCGTTCCTGGCGACCACCGAGTACGCGCCCGTGTAGTCCAGCTTCGCGTGCGGGATCTCGAACCGGTACGCGGGCCCGCCGCCCACGCGCTTGAAGTGGTTCGCGTCGCGGTAGTAGTCCGGCTGCGGTTCATCGTAATCAGGGGTATAATAACGGTCTAGGTCACGGTCACGGTCGTGGTCACGGTAGCGGTCATAAAATAGCCTTGGTCGGTAGTGAAGGAAATAAACGTAATGACGGTCTCGGTCATGGTGATGGTCACGGTCATGGTGATGGTTAAGGTCATGGTGGGCCTCGCTGCGGTCGTTCCTGGCGACCACCGAGTACGCGCCCGTGTAGTCCAGCTTCGCGTGTGGGATCTCGAACCGGTACGCGGGCCCGCCGCCCACGCGCTTGAAGAGGTTCGCGTCGCGGTAGTAGTCCGGCTGCGTTCATTTCTTAATCGTAACCGGGGGTTTAATGACGCTGTTGGTCTTGGTCACGGTCACGGTCACTTGCATGGTCAGGGTCACAGTCACTGTATCCTTTATGGTCACGGTCATCGTCAACACAATGGATAAAACCTTGTTCGGTAGTGAACGAAATAAACCTAGCGATAACCGCCTTGGCCTTGCTGTGGTCGTTCCTCGCGACCACCGTGTTAGTGTCTAAGGGAGTAGGATCCTACTGGAATGACAATGTCTGAAAGGCTGTAAGCAGACGTAGGATGCGGTTAGCCGAAATTAACAACTGATTGCATCAGGGGAGGCCTATTTCTAGTGGTGGTAGTGATGGCGTACTGCGACTTCTTTTTTATTTTCACTGCCTAGTAGACGGACGGACACAGGCGGACAGGCCACCTGATGGAAAGTGGCCACCGTCGTCCAGAACATCTGCAACCTAAGGGGAGCGGATGCGGTGCTGGCCTTTGAGGTACGGTAGACATGCCTTTTGACGAACCCCATGTTGTAGTGCAGAGGAAAGACTTCGGGATAGAGCTCATTCCACATCCCGCTCGTGGTAACACTCGTGATGCCCGTATGTTAGTTGGATGGCACGCATCTAGATCTTCTACGAAAAGGAAATACAGACAGAATCTTAGTTCACCGACGCGCCACAAAAGACTTACTGACCTTGAGAAAGTCTCTGAGCCAATATACGTCTGGCTTGGGGTCTCCTATGACCTCGCACTCGATGATGACGGTGTCGCCCTCGCGCGCCTCGCTCGACCGCGGCTTGCGCGTGAACATCGGCTCCTTGGAGTACCTGCAGAGCATACAGACACGTTAGGCAAAGGCAGTTAAGACTACTGGAGAAGAGATGGCTAATGCCTTACTAAAAGCAGATATTTTGTACAACTAAAAAAATATATGTATAATAATTATCTTAGCGTTAATGTCCCGGTTGTGCTCTCAAGAACGAGGGCCCGGGGTCCGCCTTGACCATAATCCAGGATTTGGCGATCAGGTAATTACAGTGGAGCGACTACCATCTGACCTCCGTGACCCTGCTACCAGGGGAATCTGACCAGATTGGATCATGGTTACAATTCAGTTGACTGAATTTGCAGGTTTCATTACACGGTTTTCTTCCCTCACCGTAAGAACATCTACATATAATGTACATAACTCAGAAAAGAGTCATTGGTACATGGCCGCAGCCGGATTCGAACCCGGTACCTCTCGCTTACGCGTTGGATACTAAACCGCCCGGCCACCGACGCGCTTTACAACTAATCCGGCAAAAGAGGGGACGGCCAGACACCGCAAAGTCGGGTTTGATTCCCGATCAAGATGAAATTGGAAAGATGAATTTTAATTTCTGTTACGGGTCTGTGTTTAGAATGTATAAAAAGTATTTACTTAAAAAAAGTATATAAGTAGTTTATCAGTTATCTAACCCAAAACAAAAGCTTTACTTACTTTGGGGCTAGATGGCGCTGTGTGAATTTGTAAATAGAAAAGTTAAGTATTGTGTTTATTGTGGTCAATTGTCGTCCATAACATCTACGATTCATGCATTTAGGTTGACAACAAAAATGCAGAACTTGTCACTGTGAGGACTAAGATGAAATTAATGTAATAGCGCTGTCTACCTTATCCTTCGAACCGGGACACAACAATGCAAGCATTGTTGCTTGGCAGCAGAAATAGATAGGGAGTTGACAAAATGTTTAGCTGAGGCAAAGGCCTGTTGAGAAAATGACAAGTTGCGCTTCGATCGATCTGCGGCGGGGGTCTCCCTTTTACCTCCTGAAAGGTCGCCAAACGCGCGGCGGACGCGCGGGTGACGCTCAAATCTAAGCTGCGTGAGACTACTCTGATTGGCTAACAAATCCGTAGCATAAACCGATAAAGGGAATGTGTAATACTCTACCCGAAAACTGTAGCATTATATGAACTGTGGCAGTGTTTGTTTTGTCAATATTTGTTTAATACTTAATTAAACTACTCTATGAAGGAGGAAACATGACAGTATGTCTGAATTCCCTTATAGAAAAAAGATATATGAGGAGCCAGAACAGAAGCAAACTAAACAAATAAATTAAAAGCTTGGAAACTTTCTCATTATTTATTAAAGATAATGAATCGATTGTTGTACTTAATTATCATAATAATCTATTAAAATATCGTCCCACGTATAAATTAAAAGCAAATTATTATTATTCTAAAATCCGAATACTTTATTCTCTTGGGAGGAATTAAACTACCGCACAAGGGCAACAAAGACTTACATAGTTCACAATGCTACAACTACTAGGTACACGCTTATACATTCACCTTCATAGCAAATGTATGGTGTATGGCTCTATCTAGGTATGCAGCAGCCTACCACAAAAAAAATGCCATAGCACAGGTGGCGTTTACATTACTAGAACAAAGCGTGCATTACTGAAAGGGGAAGTAATATGCCGTTGTTGTATATTAATATATTGATTGTTTATATATCGTCTAAGACCATGTGTAGCAGTTTGTGATGGGATAATAGTGTCCTAGTGTGTAACTTGCAAGTTCGGAAAACTCACGGCACATCAGGCTCGCGGACCACCGGCGGCGACCTTTTCTTGACAGCCACATCTCCTTCCGTCACCTCCACCTTGCCAGACGTGGACGCTCGCCCGACCTCGTTGGAAGCTGTGCAGGTGTACACACCAGCATCCCTGTAGGTAGGGTTACAAGATAAAAACTATGAAGCTATGAAGCTATAAGTCCGCCTTTGTACGTAACAGTACATGAAGTTTTAAATAAATAAATAAAAATATTAAAGTACGGAGTAATAGCCTGGGGCCCATTCTCGCGCTGTGCCATCTCGAAAACGACATTTTTCTAGCCACATAGGTATCTTCATTTATAATGACCTAGGTATCTATTGCAGCCGAAAAACAGTTATCTTCGACAACCGTATAATGTCGAAGATCGATTTCAGTGACGTTGAAATACAGATTTGTGGCCAGTGTGTTTGAGATGTCATAGCGCGGGAATGGTTCTGAAATGGCTTGATATGTTTAAAAAATCTTTAGAATTTTTTAGTTTTCAGTTTTTTTTCTCAAACGTAATTTGCATTCATAATAACATTAATTTAAAGCATTTGTGATCTCGGAAGTTATGCTCACGCGCCACACAGCGTGATAGATAAAGATTATTTTTCGTTTTCGTAACTTTATAAGCATAAAATCTAAAAATTAAAATATTTTATTGAAAATTCTAAAAGTCTAAAAAATCTGAAAAGAGGTTAAAAGTCCGGAGATCGCATGACAAATGCTGAATGGTCCCTTACCTGCAGGTCATGGAGGCTAGAGCCAGTTCCGTTTGCCCGTCATGGTCCAGGGTCATGATGGCGCGCCGGCTGGGCCGCAGCCGTACGCCATCGCGGTACCACGTCACTCCGACGGTGGGGTACGCCTCTACTACAGCTGATATTCGGAGCTCATCACCTGTGGAAGGTGTTACGTGAATAAACAACTACATTCTTAATGGCGTGGGATTCCTTGAATAGGATATTAGGATTCCCGGTGTCATGGCTGCCATCGATGGACATGTATGGCTAGTCTTTCCTAAACCAAAAATCATTATTGATTGGGATCAAATAGGTATACTATAAGTGTCGTACAAATCGAAATGGGTCTCAGCATTATAAGTTCAATTGGAAAATATTTTAATAGCTAATAATTATGTATACTTTGTCGGGAGTTTCCATCATCTGTCGCTAAGGAGTATCACCAAGACAAAAAGTCAAACATCCGCGGCCTGCCGTGGCGGCCTACGACTTGACGATTTATAAAAATTAAATTAAATTAAATATAATTTATTTCAGACAATATCAATACAGTGGGCCAATAAAATTTGTCCCGTAATATAATATATCTTCTTCTTTATATGTATAATTCTTCTAGACCTATTTGGATGACATTTTATGTGTATGGTTTGAAAATAGTGGCAGGCCGCCGCCACTGCTGCGGCTGTTTGTGACTGAAGAGTTGCACTTGAACGCCCGGGAAGTGGGTCAAGTTAGGCTTGCAAGATTTGACCCGAATATACAAACATCGCAAGTTGAATAAAACATTAGCACCATTATTTTTTTTGTTTCTGTAATTTTTGCTTTTACTTTAAGATGGCATATGGCTTTATTAATTGTTGCTTTACATTTGTTTAAACTCGTTGTGATATCCTATTATTGGCTTATATAAGAGAGACATGAACTGTTGCTATACATGAAATGTAAATTGTGCTGTTGTTGTGTTTATCCTACAATAAAAATAAAATGACATTAAGCTTTTAAAACACATCGATTAAAATCTCTTCAAAGCATTACAGGATCAACCAACCCTCTTGCACCCGATACAGCGGCTCGAGGCCACAGCAGAAATCTGGCGCCACGTACGCCCTGATGCCTTTATCCACGACCAGACAGCATCTGCAGTTCACAGCGCCGCTCGAATTCCTCGCCACAGCCTCGTACATCCCGCCGTCTTCGAGTGACGTTGGGGCGATCTCGAGTGTATGGAAGTGCTCGTCTTGGGAGCTGATGTGGCGGCCTGTAAGATAAGTAAATTGGTAATAGGGTAAAATAGTATAGGGCAGCGGTGAAACAGTATGAGGATTTGAATCAGCGAAAAATTTCAGGAGACCCAGCATTCGACCAATAAAATATTCATTTAGTAGTGACAATAAGATCATAGGATAATTTGGAGTGCATTTTATAATAATATTATTCCACGCCGACCTGGCGCAACATAATTTATAATTTCGCAAAGCAGGAAAACAAAACAAGTATATTTCAAATTAACTAGGCACATGTCACTTTTGAATTCAGATACTACAACTTAAACGTGACGTAATTAAATACCTAGACGAAGACTATAGCAACCTAATCTGTGAAAATTTGTTTATTCATAAATCTATCACTATAGTCTATCACCCGGTTTGTAAAACGCTTGTCAAATATATAATTAGTTAAGAGACTGTCATAATTAACACCTTTTTAACAAATTATTTAACTGTTACATTGCAAAAAGCAGCAGAAGACGCTATTTATACAAAAGAACATCACAAACCACTGCTCACGTGTTTTACGACTGTCGAAGTTGATATGCACTGAGCGGTTAAATATAAACTAATCTATCGCACGCTGGCACTATTACAGCACGCGTCCCATCAACAAACAATATCATATCTATTATTATAATATGTGCTCTCAGCTCTCTGTGGTGGTTTCATCGGAATTTCTGGTCGAGCAATTTGCAGCTTGACATTTCAATTAATTTTTGAATGACACCATGAAAAGCCTCTGATGCCTTTGAATATTTCCGAACTATGTAGTGGGTTTTATGCCTCAGTAACAAATAAGCAGAGAGCCTACCTGATTGAAAGCGGCAACTGTCGCCCATAGCATCTATGATTCATGTACTTATGTTTCATCTCACAAAAACTCAGGTGCGTTATCACTATGATGAAATGCCTCATACTATCCCTGTTATTGCGCTGGCCATCATGACCTTCAAACTGGAACACAATGCAATTCGCTTGGCGACAGAAATAGATTAGGCGGTAGTGCTCGCCCAGGCGGACTTCTACAGCTTGACATTCCTCCAACCTGATGAAATTGTTCGGCCCACAACTCTTCTACTGGTACTTACTGTCCAACACCATGTCGTCACCGTCCTTATACCACGTGACCGTAGGCAGCGGCCGGCCGACGACCTGGCACGTGAGTCGCACAGGATACGTCGCCTGCACGCGCCGGTCACGTAGACGCATCGTGAACTGCGGCGGGCAGTCGCCGGAGCCTTCTGACCGCTCTCTGGAAGGAGATAGGGGTTAGGGACTGGCCGTGGACGAGCTACAGAGGACCCGCCTCTGAGGGGCCAAGGACGATGGAGTTTAAGTGTGAGTCTTACAACTGGACACTAGGTGTGGCCCGTTCCGATAGGACCTCTGTTGAACAAGACAATGGGCAAAATTGTCCACTGATGTGGGGGAGACCAGTGGAGGAACCGAGATGAACAGTCCACCGTAGCGACGATTCATGCAACGAAAGGAAGCCTTTCCAGTTTTTGAGTGTAAATCACATATACGTTACGTCTGTTGTACTGTGTTATAAAGAGTGTTTCAAAAGGCGGAGAACTTTAAATTGAAATAAAACAAAGAAAATAGTATTTAGCATTAGTCAAAATAGCATTATTGGAAATATAACTTTGGACATTTATCTTTGAATATGATTTACGTTATGTGGCAGCCGTGACTGGCGCGTAGATGACCCAAACTGGATATTTTGATACACTTTTCGCAACATATTTTTATACGTGTCTGGTTTATCAGTGTAGAAAAGTGACTTCACATATATTGCCAAAGAAAATAATGTAATGGAGTTAGATCACACAATCTCGGTAAACAACGTGAAATTATTCGTTGATGTTAATTTTATGTCCCATACTAAAATTTTGTTTGGCGATGATGCTCACTTTTGGTTGAATAACTTAGCTCATAAACACACGACGACCACATAACCGAATTAATAATTATCTTTCCAATAAAGCTAGTTTCACTGATACTAAATACTTTTTCTTTGTTTTATTATCTACATTCAGAGAATATAATTTCGAATTGAATTTGAAAATGTTCTCTCTTTTTGTTTGTTGTAAAAATGATTTCTATGCTTTTCCAAAGTTTCACCTAGCAATTAGTTATTTTTATTCAAAGTCCACGTTTTAGATGTCGTGGCTAACAAAATATATGGTCTAAAAATTTTGTTGAAAGCATAAACGATGAGTTTAGAAACAAAATCTAATAATTTTTCAAGAAATACATTTTTAATAAATTGTCTTTTTACGTAATGAACTAGAATAAACAATTTACTACGTTGTTCGTGAAGTAATAGCAGTCGCAGCCAAACTGCTCAGTGCACAAAAAATAACTTTTTTTAATTCAGACAACTTCATATCCAATTTTCTCACGAACTTTAATCTCTAACAAAAGATCACACAAGGAACTTTAACCAGCTTCACCAACTCACCTCTTGAGCTTCGCATCCGCCTCCCAGATCAGTCTGTCGGTGACGACGGCGAGGCGCGCGTACGTGGAGGCGCGGCCGTGCGCGTTGGCCGCCTCGCAGCTGTAGCGCGCCTCGTCCTCGGCCCTGATATCCCGGATGGTGAGGCTGCAGTTGTAACCGTTAAACGTCGTCGTCACCCGCCGCCCCTCCTCCTCGATCTCGTGACCGTTCTTCATCCAGACCACTTCGGGCGTCGGCTTGCCCTTCACACTGCAACTCAAACTCGTCGTCTCCCCCACCAACACTTTCAGTTGTCCGGGCAAAATGTCCACGAACTCCGGCGTATCACCAGCCTTACCCACAGCCACAGGCGAACTAGTTTGCACCGCCTCGCCCCAGCCGTATCGATTGCGCGGCGTCACGCGGAAGTGATACTCCTCGCCTTGCTTCAAGTTGAACACGTCGAAGGAGTTGAGTGGCGTGACGCCCAACTCCTGCCAGCGGGCGCCGCCGTCCTTGCCGTGCTGCCAGCCTTCCACCCTGTACGCCAGCACGGGCGCCGCGTCTCGGGGCTCCGCCTTGGGCCACGCGATCGACACCCAGTTACTGCCGCCGTCCACCACGCTCGGCTCGCCCGGGATGCGGTCGGGCACAGCTGCAACGCGAGTCATTGTCAGCGCTATTGACCTTATCTGGGATACTTGAACGCATGCCAGATCACATTGCGTGCCAATACGTGATCTCTAATAGACAGCGAACCTCTTATCAATACAGTGATACACATTTACTTACATTTATACCTCCGTTCTGCTATGGATAACGACGCGTCGTCCGATGGATATGTCCAGTCTGATATGAGATTTTCAGAAGAAGCTCTTTGTCTTATCTAGAATTAAACAATCATAATTAGGCAAAGATAAAATTCACTTGATAGATACCCAATAAGAGATACATACCACAACCGTAACAAATGCTCGGTCGCAACCGTAAGCATTTCTGGCAAGGATACAGTAGGTGCCAGCGTCGGACACCATAGACCGTTTCAACGTGAACTTGACGTAGTCGTCCGAAGTCATTTTGCATACACGCTGACCATTGGTAATGTCACGAATGCCTTTCATAAATAATACTATAAAAGAGAAATAATAGATTTTCTTAAAAACAATAAATAAATAGACGTTTCGAATTGGGATAGGTATAACAACCGCTGCGCTATTAATATATATTATATTGTAATCAAAAACAAGATCTACCTTTTGGTTTTGGTTCACCCTGCACTCTGAAGGAAATGTTCAAATCTTCGCCGACAGAAATGAGCACGTCTTTCTCTGGACGACCCACAATAATGGCAGGTTTACCGTCCATCTCATTGGGGTGAACTACGGTGATGGCCGCGTTCATATCCACCATGCCGTGAGTGCTCCATGCGCGACAAGTGTACATTCCTGTCTCCTTCTCCGTAACATCGGTTAATGCTAATGTATAAAGCTCTTGCTCAACGAATGTTCTAGCATTCCTATATGCGTCCAGAACTGACTGCCCTTCACGCAGCCATTCCACTCTTTCGGGACATCCGCGGATTTCAACTTGGAGGCCAATGGTGCCTCCTCTGGCCACTCTGTAGTCAGTCAGAACGTTAGTGAAATGCGGTCGTCTCGATTCCATCGCCTGGCGGTTGAAACGAGATCTCTCAATGGTTGCAATGTTTGGACTCAGTCGACTTTCCTTTCCTAAAATAAATAAATTCGATTAAGTAATATTGTTTGCAATGGTAGTAAAAAAAATTCAAATGCTTCAGCTTACCGGTAAAATTAACTACGTGAGTGATTTGGTCCGACCATACAGAGTTCTCTGCTCGACATGTGTATTTTCCACTATCGGTAGGAGTAGGCGAGCTGATGGCTAAGCGGCAAAGGCCATCGGCAAGGTAGAACGCTTGGAATCTATCATTATTACTAATTTCTCGATCATCCTTCAGCCAACTTAGGGTTGGGAGGGGCTGACCTCGAATACGACATTCCAGAACCAATTCATTTTCCGCCAAATGATAGGTATCTGAAAAAAATTAAATATTGCGGTAATTTAACAATAGACGAATAATTCAAAATTAAGAAATATAGTAGTGCTTACCTCGAATAGAACGAGTAAATGTAGGAGGAATAGGAGATGCTTCGAAACTTGGGTAGACTTTTAAATTAGCAGAAGAACTAATAGAACCATTCTCATTTTCAACAGTACAGCTGTATTCTGCAGAGTCACTTGGAACGGCATTTAGAACTTCCAAAGTGATCAATCCATCTACGACTTTCATCCTATATTTTAATTTGTTTTCTATAAGAACACCATTCTTGTACCAAGTTATGGAAGGATCAGCGGACGAAAGAACACTGCAGGTAAGTTTTACACGAGAGCCTTCAACAGCTGTCCTATCTGTTAAATATGTTGAAAATACTGGCTTTCTCTTAATGTCACGTGGTACACTTGATCTCTTCTCTGAGAGTACACTTCTAGCTTCACTCATGCCTTTAGATCTTTGTCTGTTCTCAGATCGTCTATCTACTTCACGTTCGCTGCTCCTGGAGATATCGGGAAGAGGTGGCAATGATGATCTAAGCTGAGAGTCTAACAAAATAGTTTGCGTTTTGTAAATTACTGGATTACGGCTGAAGCTGTCTCTCTCTAACACATTTCTTACACTAGATTCGTCAAAGGTTCTTTCTTTATAACCC
This sequence comes from Blastobasis adustella, assembly GCA_907269095.1. Taxonomy (NCBI): domain Eukaryota; kingdom Metazoa; phylum Arthropoda; class Insecta; order Lepidoptera; family Blastobasidae; genus Blastobasis; species Blastobasis adustella. Next base: position 31,707,679 of record OU026114.1, on the reverse strand, counting down.
GATGGCCTAGCAAAATCCAATGAATAGTCTTTACTACTATGATCAACAAATGTTGGTTTTTCTTTATTTGCCTGTTTCCGCCTATTTGATGTCATCGTAAATTCATTAGATTCATATGATGTATTTCTAGATTCTTCTGTAGTTTTTTGATAGTCCATATCATTTCCAGTCTTCTCGTCAAATGATCTGTTACCCGTTACATTATCATATTCTGATTTATTTTGTCGTCTTATTTTTAAATCTTTACCATTAAAATCAGATTTTTCAGTTCTTTGCTGTTGATTTTCCAAGCGATCTCTTTCTGTTTTCTTTATCTCAAGTGTAGGCTTAATCTTTTCATCTTCGTCTTCTTCTTTTTGTAACTCTTCTTTAACTTTTTGGCTTTGATCCGCTTTTTGTTTCGCCTTATCTGCCTCATCTTTTTCCCTATTCAAACGTTGGTCTTCTATTTTCTTTAGCTCTCGCTCTTTATTTGCAATCTCAGCCTCTTCCCTTTTAATTCCCTCCTCCACTATAATTTTATCAGCTGCTTCCTTTTCTTTCTTAACCTTTTCATCTTTTTTCTTTTTCTTCTTTTCCGCTTCAGCTTTAACTTTTTCAGTGTCTTCTTTTTCTTTAATTAATCGTTCCTTTTCGTCTTTTTTCTTTTGATCCGCTTCTTTCTTAGCGGTTTCAGCTTCTTCTTTTTCGATTTTCTGACGCTGTTCTTCTTTCTTCTTATCAGCTTCCACTTTAAGTTTTTCAGCGTCTTCCTTTTCTCTATTGAGACGATCTTCCTCTTCTTTATTCTTTCTTAACTTAGCTTTATCAGCAACTTCCTTTTCTTTCTTAACTTTTTCTTCCTTTATCTTTTTATTCCTATCTGCTTCATCTTTTTCAGCGTCCTCTTTTTCTTTTCTTTCACGTTCTATTTTGTACTTTTCTTCCAATTCTAGCTTAGCCTTTTCGGTTTGCTCATGTTCAATTTTCAGACGCTCTTCCTCTATTTTCCTCTCTGCCTCTGCCTTAGCCTTTAAAGCTTCTTCTTCGTCTTTATCCTTTTGCACTTTTTCAAGTCTAGCCTTTTCAACAATTTCTTGGTCTTTTCGCAAACGTTCTTCTTCATCTTTTCTCTTTTGTTCTGCTTCTTGTTTAACCTTTTTGTCTTGTGCCTGTTCTTTATGCAAACGTTCTTCTTCGTTTTTTCTTTGTTGCTCTTTTTCAATTTGTAATCGCTCTTCTTCTTTCTTTTGATCAGCATCCGCTTTAGCTTTTTCAGCTTCTTCCTTTTCTCTATTCAAACGAATTTCCTCTTCCTTATCCTTAAGCTCTTTTTCCAGTCTAGCTTTTTCAGTAGCCTCTTTCTCTTTCTTAATCTTTTCTTCTTTCTTCTTTTTCTTCTTTTCTGCATCAGCTTTAAGCTTAGCTGAACTTTCTTTTTCTTGTCTCAAACGTTCTTCTTCGTCTTTTTTCTTTTGTTGTGCTTCTTGCTCTGCTTTTTCGGCTTGCTCTTTTTCAATTCGTAATCTTTCTTTCTCTTTCTCTCTGTCTATTTCTGCCTTAGCATTTTCAGCCGCTTCTTTTTCTCTGTTTAGACATTCTTCCTCTTGCTTTTGTTCTTGTTTCAGTCTATTATTTTCTTGTTGCATACGTTGTTCTTCGTCTATTTTCTTTTGTTGTACTTCTTGCTCTGCGTTTTCGACTCGCTCTTTTTCAATTCGCAATCGTTCTTCCTCTTTCTTTTTGTCAGCCTCCGCCTTAGTTTTCTCAGCTTCTTCCTTTTCTCTATTGAGACGTTCTTCTTCTTGTTTTTGCTCTTGTTCTAGTCTAAACTTTTCTTTTTGTAAACGTTCTTTCTTGTCTTTTTTCTTTTGTTGTGCTTCTAGCTCTGCCTTTTCAGCTTGCTCTTTTTCAATTCGTAATCTTTCTTCTTCTGTCTTTCTGTCTATTTCTGCCTTAACCTTCTCAGCCTCTTCCTTTTCCCTGTTAAGACGTTCTTCTTCCTGCTTTTGTTCTTGTTCTCGTCTATTATTTTCTTGTTGCAAACGTTCTTCTTCCTCTTTTTTCTTTTGTTGTGTATCTAGCTCTGCTTTTTCGGCTTGCTCTTTTTCAATTCGCAATTGCTCTTCCTCTCTCTTTTTGTCAGCCTCCGCCTTAACCTTCTCAGCTTCTTCCTTTACTGTGTTAAGACGTTCTTCTTCTTCCTTTTGCTTTTGTTCTAGTCTAGACTTTTCTTTTTTCAAACGTTCTTTCTTGTCCTTTTTCTTTTGTTGTGCTTCTTGCTCTTTTTTTTCGACTTGCTCTTTTTCAATTTGTAATCGTTCTTCCTCTTTCTTTTTGTCAGCTTCTGCCTTAGCCATATCAGATTCTTCCTTTTCTCGATTGAGACGCTCTTCTTCTTGCTTTTGCTCCTGTTCTAGTCTAGACTTTTCTTTTTGCAAACGATCTTCTTCGTCTTTTGTTTTTTGTTTTGCTTCTTGCTCCGCCTTTTCGGATTGCTCTTTTTCAATTCGTAATCTTTCTTTCTCTTTCCTTCTATCGGAATCCGCCTTAGCCTTTTCAGCTTCTTCCTTTTCTCTGTTGAGACGTTCTTCCTCTTGTTTTTGTTCTTGTTGCAAATGATCTTCTTTGTCTTTTTTCTTTTGTTGTGCATCTTGCTCTGTTTTTTCGGCTTGCTCTTTTTCAATTCGGAATAGCTCTTCCTCTTTGTTTTTGTCGGCCTCCGCTTTAGCCTTCTCAGTTTCTACCTTTTCTGTGTTAAGACGTTCCTCTTCTTCCTTTTGCTCTTGTTCTAGTCTAGATTTTTCTTTTTTCGAACGTTCTTTCTTGTCCTTTTTCTTTTGTTGTGCTTCTTGCTCTGTTTTCTCTGCTTGCTCGTTTTCAATTCGCAATCGCTCTTCCTCTTTCTTTTTGTCGTTTTCCGCCTTAGCTTTCTCAGCTTCTTCTTTTTCTGTGTTTAAACTTTCTTCTTGTTTCTTCTGTTCTAGTCTAGACTTTTCTTTCTGCAAACGATCTTCTTCGTCTTTTGTTTTTTGTTGTGCTTGTTCCTCCGCTTTTTCGGATTGCTCTTTTTCAATTCGCAATCTTTCTTCCTCTGTCTTTCTGTCGGAATCTGCCTTAGCCTTTTCAGCTTCTTCCTTTTCTCTGTTAATACGTTCTTCCTCTTCCTCTTTTTTTTTTTTCAAACGTTCTTTCTTGTCCTTTTTCTTTTGTTGTGCTTCTTGCTCTATTTTCTCGGCTTGCTCTTTTTCAATTTGCAATCGTTCCTCATCTTTCTTTTTGTCAGCCTCTACCATAGCCTTCTCAGATTGTTCCTTATCTCTGTTGAGACGTTCTTCTTCTTGCTTTTGCTCCTGTTCAAGTCTAGATTTTTCTTTCTGCAAACGATCTTCTTCGTCTTTTGTTTTTTGTTGTGCTTCTTGCTCCTCCTTTTCTGCTTGCTCTTTTTCAATTCGTAATCTTTCCTCCGCTTTCTTTTTGTCGGAATCAGACTTAGCTTTTTCAGCTTCTTCCTTTTCTCTGTTAATACGTTCTTCCTCTTCCTCTTGTTCTTTTTTCAAACGTTCTTTCTTGTCTTTTTTCTTTTTTTGTGCTTCTTGCTCTATTTTCTCGGCTTGCTCTTTTTCAATTTGCAATCGTTCTTCCTCTTTCTTTTTGTCAGCCTCTGACTTAGCCTTCTCAGATTCTTCCTTTTGTCTGTTGAGACGTTCTTCTTCTTGCTTTTGCTCCTGTTCAAGTCTAGACTTTAATTTCTGCAAACGATCTTCTTCGTCTTTTGTGTTTTGTTGTACTTCTTGCTCCTCCTTTTCGGCTTGCTCTGTTTCATTTCGTAATCTTTCTTCTTCTTTCTTTTTGTCGGCCTCCGCCTTAACCTTCTCAGCTTCTACCTTTTCTGTGTTAAGACGTTCTTCTTCTTCCTTTTGCTCGTGTTCTTGTCTAGTTTTTTCTTTTTTCAAACGTTCTTTCTTGTCCTTTTTCTTTTGTTGTGCTTGTTGCTCTGTTTTTTCAGATTGCTCATTTTCACTTTGCAATCGTTCTTTCTCTTTCTTTTTGTCAGCATCTGCCGTAGCCTTCTCAGTTTCATCCTTTTCTCTGTTGAGACATTCTTCATCTTGCTTTTGTTTTTGTTCTAGTATAGACTTTTCTTTTTGCAAACGTTCTTCTTCGTCTTTTGTTTTTTGTTGTGCTTCTTGTTCCTCCTTTTCGGCTTGCTCTTGTTCATTTCGTAATCTTTCTTCCTCTTTCTTTCTGTCGGAATCCGCCTTAGCATTTTCAGATTCTTCTTTTTCTCTGTTAATACGTTCTTCCTCTTGCTTTTGTTCTTGTTCCGGTCTATTATTTTCTTGTAGCAAACATTCTTCTTCGTTTATTTTCTTTTGTTGTGCTTCTTGCTCTATTTTTTCAGCTTGCTCTTTTTCAATTTGCAATCGCTCTTCCTCTTTAATTCTGTCAGCCTCTGACGTTTCAGCTTCTTCCTTTTGTCTGTTGAGACGATCTTCCTCTTGCTTTTGTTCTTGTTCTAACCCAGTATGTTCTTTTTGCAAACATTCTCCCTCATCTTGTTTCTTTTGATCTATTTCTTGCTTAGCCTTTTCAACTTGCTCTCCTTCAATTCCCAATCGCTCTTCCTCTTTAATTCTGTCAGCCTCTGACGTTTCAGCTTCTTCCTTTTGTCTGTTGAGACGATCTTCCTCTTGCTTTTGTTCTTGTTCTAACCCAGTATGTTCTTTTTGCAAACATTCTCCCTCATCTTGTTTCTTTTGATCTATTTCTATCTTAGCCTTTTCAACTTGCTCTCCTTCAATTCCCATTCGCTCTTCCTGTTTTTGTTTATCAGCCTCTGCTTTATCATTTTCTCTATGTTCTTCTTCGCCTTTTTTATTTCGTGCTTCGTCTTCCTTAGCTTTTTCACTTTGATTTTGCTCAAAGTCTAGACGCTCTTCCTTATTCTGTTCGTATGTCTCGGTTATAGCCTTTCCTTTCTTCAATTGTTCTTCTTCAACATATTTATTTTCTTCTGTTTCTTGCTTATCTTTTTCAGCTTCCTTATTTTCTTTTTGCAGCTGTTGTACTTCGCCTTTTCCCTCGTGTTCTAACTGTTTTATTAACTGATCACGTTGTTCTTTTATTTGTTGGTCTTGTTGTAACTCAAATTGTTCAGCAGCATCTTGTTCATTTTCTTTTTCCACCAATTTTTCTGTTTTACTTTGAACCACGCTTGCTTCACCTACACTGTCGGTATTACTTGTAGAGGGCGTGGATATTGTACTTAATTCAGTTACACTTTCGGTAGGAAGTTCCTCTGAAATATGCGTGTCTACTCCAATTTTATTTATTTCGTCACTTGTAGAGGCCGTAGGTTCACAAATTAAAACGTCTTCAGTGCTAGTTAAAGATTTTTCAATATCTACTAGGTCTTTAACACTGTCGGTATCTTCTTGTTCCTGTCCTTCCATACTCATAAATGTCAGAATAGATCTGGTCAAATTAAAAATATTCTCAGATATATCTTTGAATATCGGAATTTTTTCTTTGACTTCTAATTCCGATCGACTTTCTATGCTGACTAAAACTGACTCAGCACATTTTAAAGCAGATTGAATTGTTTCGTTTACAATAGTGTTATATTCGTTAGAACGAGGTAATAATACTTCATTCATAATAAATTTTAATTCTTCCATAATAATCTTAGTGAATGTTGCATCACTTGGCAGTCTAGCTGTTTTATCAAGGTTTACGTAGAATTTAATATCTTCAAAATGATTTAATACATTACGTAATGACTTTGACAATTTTTTCCAGTTTGAACTATTTGTGTCTTCCAGTTTAGATATATTGGAAACATTTTTTATGGACCTTAAAAAGTTTTCTGTCGGTTTCCCAAAATTCTCGTAAAGATATTGCTTTTGAATACTTGTAATGCTTCCCCGCATGTTTGAAATACTTCCATACACTGAATGTATAGCTGTTAGAATGCTATCAGTAACGGCAGATCCTAGACTTTTTTCACCTTCTACGTCTCTTTCTAATGCAAATAATTTTTCTTCTATTATATCCAAATTTTGAATTATGTCAACACCTCTCTCTATAACATGTTCTGCGCCACTTTGGAAGTTTAACTTTAATAATGTTAAAGTGTCTTTCAACTCCTTTAGATTAGAAACAATATTATTAAGATGGCTGCAATCTTTAGTTTCGAATTTAGAAGCAAGTTCTAACAAATTTAATGTTATTTCTGCATCCTCTGAACATTTTCGTAGTACCTCCGAAGAATCATTTAATTTAACTCTCTTTTCAGCATAAATGCTTTGATTTTCATTGATAGTATTGGCGAGTAACACAAGAGTCGCACAAGCTTCTTTTAGCATATCGCGTGGGCTGTCTTCATTTACCTGTAGTTGGACACTCCTCACACTGCACTCTAAATCTTCAAGAGTTTCATTGAGAGTGTCACTTCCAGCTCCGTCACAGTCTCGTTTCAACTTAATAATAACAGTTTGCACCTCATCGAGTCTGTCTTTTAATTCCTGAGTTTCCTCAGTTGTCTTAACTGATTCAGGTACGTTAATTTTATCATACACCTCTTTCAATAGTGATTCAAGGTTCTTTACCGTAGATTCCGGTGAAGGTTCTGCAAAAATATTTCAAATTTAAAATAAAATTTTAAAATTATTTGCTGATCGGTGAACACAATTTGACAAAGTGCACATGTATTTTATAAGCACTTATAAATAATTGAGATAACGTAAAAGTCATATTGTCATAAAAACATACCACTGGGCGCTGCTTTAATATCTTGAGGAATGTGTGAAACTATAGCTATTTTGAGATCATCTTGTAAATGTGTGACAACATTAGATACAGTTTCAAGCACATCAGGGCTTATGGTTGGCGGTAATTCTTGTGCATTGTCAAAAACTTGTGCTTGAAGTGTACATAATGCATCTTGCAATTTCTGGGCAAGTTCAGCCTGCTCAAGTCGTGATTCGTCACTCAAAGGTACAGTTTCTTCTGAGCTTAAATGAATATCAACAGCAGCTATGCTTTCTCGTAACTCTTTCGCTATTACAACTGATTGTTTTAGATCTTCGGCATTAGGCAAAGATGATAACTCATTTAGGACCTCTGTTATTTGGCTTGAAATAAAGTCGTCAATGTGATGAACAAGAGCCGTACTTTCTGAAAAAGAAATTATAGTTTTAGACAGGTAAAATAAAGTTACAAAAGTTACATGGAAAGCATTAACTTAATGCATTGACGCGTTGACACGGTGATTGTTTTAACTCGTTACTGGGGCTAGTCAAAGCTTTTTGTGCGTGTGTGAGTGTGTGTGAGTTATTTAAATTAGGAACAATGTGTAGAAGTTGTAAATTCCACTGTGTTTTATCAGCATCAGGTATTTAAAAGCCGCAATATAGTAGCTAAAAATGAAACACTCCGCAACCTGCTGTGTTAAAAATATAAAATCATTACTAGAAGTTATTTAATAGATAAATTTGTTTTTTATTTCTTTTACCGTCTTCTTGTTGAATTGTATCAAACAAGTCTCCCTCTGCAGTATGTGGGTCATATTCGTGAGATTTTACTAATATTTTAGGATTTAAATTCCCGGATACCTTTTCTGTGATAATTACTCTTTTGTTATTATCTTGTTGTAATTCTAAATGCCCTATTTCTGGAGTAACTAACTCCATACATTCGATAGATGTAACTTGTTCTACAATCTGGGGTTTAGTAGTCGTAACAAGATCAACATCGTCCACTATCAAAGCTGCATTTTTTCCTTCGTGCTCTAATTCATCAACAATTGGGACTATATTTTCGAGTACTTGTAGTTCCATTACAGAAGGTATCGCCTCTAAAATATTCGTATCAATAGTTACTTGTTCTGGTGTAACTTCCACTTTATCAAAAGATTTAATTTGATCAAAACAATCATCAATGGAGTTTGTCTCTGACATTACAATTTTCTCATGATTATCTATGTCCAAAAGTTCTGACTGATCAACCTTATCCGATGATTTACTCGTAGTTTTCAGTTCTGAAATTTCCGGTATTGAAGTGTCAGGTAAAATTTCTGATAAAGTATTTGTAAACATTACATTCATTAATTCTTCAGCAAGAACTTCATCAGCGTTTATTGCATCCCTTACATCTGGTACTAATATTTCAGTATTTTCTAATACAATATTAGTATCTACTAAAATAGCTTCACTAGCTACTACACCCATGCCTTCTACAGTAAAAGTTTCTTGAAATTCGGTTATGAAATCCTCTTTGTCGCCATATTGTAGTATTTCATCGGAAATTTCCTTGGCACTTTGCACATTGTCAATAATGTCCTTAACAATAGAGGTTACATTTTCAGACTCTGAATCTATAGTCAGGGGTTCTGATATAAATAAATCGTTATTTAATATTGTATTTATCACTGACTCAACTGTTTCGTGGGCAATTTTATAAATTAAGCTTTCGTCTGTTTCATTGTTTTCATTATCTGTAGCTAAAATTGTAGCAAGATCCTTCTTAAGACTTTCAATTAAATTTGATGTTTGTTGTATCTCAACATGTGACAATGTAAATGCTACATCCGATGGACTTTGTAGAACGAGGTTATGTAACGCATTTAAGGTGTCATGTAACGTTTTAATGTTTTGAACAGGAATTTTATCCTTAGGTAAAAGAAAGGGTTCTTCGGTAAAGGCAATGACCTCATACAGCTCTCTAGCCAAAACCAATGATAGTGTCAACTGCGGTGCATTCACTGCTGTGCACAATGAATCAACTCTCTGTGCTATCTTCTCCGATATGTACTGTTCTATATTATTACGTAAACTTTCTGAAATAATAATTTATAACAAATTCAATAGAACATTCAACGACTTAATAATTAAATAATAACGTGCGATGAAGCAGAATGTGAAGCAGATGAGTGAAATAAAATTACAACGTTAACATATTACTTTTATTTCAAGAAGAGTTCATGGTGTTGCTTAAACTCATCCAATATGTTAATCACAAAGCTCTACGAAAAAATGTTCGGTGATCGGACTGTTAAGCCGCGGGCAATTCACAACGCCGCAGCTATTGACGTGTTGACCATCGCACCGGAATGGCCGGACATGTTTAAAGTTCCAACCGTATACCGTACTATATATAAAAAGTATTAATAACTCGTGCACTATGGCATAACGCATCTTATGCTATAGTGCACTAGTACTAGTACAACTATTTCCAGTAAGTCGGGTGCAGTTTAATATTCTGACCTTGTGGCGTCAATAGTCAACTTTAACCCCTTTAAGCGCTTATGTATAATGATAGACATAACTTAAATATCTAGAGTACGAGTATGTCCGTGGTGCGTTGCCCCTGAATTCAGACATTGACTTGGCCTATTTTGTTTAAGCGAGCGGCCACACACAAAAGACGTAAGACGCAGACGCGGCGCCCGTTAAATTTACTTTCATACAAAATGTATAGAAACGTCGCGACGCAAAACATACAGAAACGACGGGACACGGGCGGCGTGAGACCGGGGGTGCGGACGGGGCGCGGGGAGCCGGGCCTCGCACGCAGCGCTTTATTGTGCTTGTCGTGCCTGCGTTCTTGACTGGTCCACGACGGTGCCGCGTCCGAGCCCCGTCTTTTCTGTATGTTTTAAGCGAGCGACCACACAGAAAAGATGTAAGACGCAGACACGTCGCGGACGAGACGCGGACGCGACTTTTTAAGACATACAGAAAAGACGGGGCGCGGACGCGGCACGGCGTAGTTGCAGCGGTGCGAATGAGTGGTGGGGCAAAGCCCGTTAACAGGAAACTACATTCTTCCCAATTGTCATAGGGTAGCTCATTTTTATAAGACATTTTTTCTTCTATTTTAACATTTGTAGTAGACGACTCACGTGTTTTTATTTAAATGATGCATTGTATTTTGTGTCCGATATGGCGTATTCCATGAAATATGTATAAGTAGCTCTAGCGGCTATGTCAATCCTTGTTAACATAAGAAAGCATTATGAACAGAACAAAATATAGAGAATTTTACGAATAATGTTCTCTTTATTCACCTCATTATATAATGTCATTTTGTTAAACCGCAGATTAATTTTGCAAATAGAAAAAAGAAGCATTATGTCGTTCGTTAGTCTGTAAGATATTACAATCATTATTAAAATATTACCAATTTCTGTAGACTCATGTAAATCATCCACTACTTGTATCAGACTGGACTTGCCTGACTTTTCTTTTAAGTGTGTATGTTCTGTTATTTGTGTCTCGCTCAACCCTTGTTGAACTTTGACTTGAGACATATCAATATTGGCATTTAGATCATTCTGTAAATGTGTAATAACGCTGGCAACTCGAGTCATTGCATCTTTTGATATAGTCGGTGCCAGTTCCGAAGCGATTTGCAATGTATCTTGTTGCAACGTGCTCAGAGCAATGTGCAGTTGTAATATTTGTTCCGCATGTACACTTTGTGACACAGTGGTACCAGTTTTTTCTGCCGACGTAATTGCTTGGTGCAGTTCCCTTGCAACGGCAACAGACTCTCCTAGCTCTGGCACGTTCGCTGCCAGACACAACTGTTCCACAGTTTCCGCTATCTCGGATGATATATATTGCCCGATATGATGTATCAGTGTGTCTGAAAAGTGTTTTGTATGTAATGTTGTAGTGTAACTTACAAGTCAGTGTAATCTATATCAGTTTTATTGAGAAAATTAAAGAATTTTATTTGTTTGTTAAAATGCTTAAAATTAAATACAAACATTATTGGATAATCAATGTAAAAATACGCAGCTAGCATCAGTCAAGCTATATAGTTTTAAAATAATATAAGTATTTGCTGACTTTACCCGTAATAGCAGATTCACACTTGTTATTGACGCCGACTGACATAAGAGATATCTCCTTTTCTTCGACATTTATTTCAGCGTTCTGTAAGGAAGGCATGTCTTCGACCTGAGTTATTTCATGAGCCATATTTTCATTAGTCACATCAAAAATCGTTTCCACTTTCGTGGCAATATTTAAGTTATCTGGAGATACCATTTGCTCTGAATTTTCAACATTGTCTTTAATTGAATCCTGTTCTACTGACATAACTTGTTCTTGGGGCAATACCTCTGCTTGCTTACTATTGTCAGCAACTTTGTTTGATACGTCAGCTTCACCTTGTTCAGTAACAACAACAACGGTTTCAGTCATGGCTTGCTCATTTTCTTCTATTTTTATTTCCGCGGTTTGTACCGAAGGCATATTATCAACCTGGGCTATGACTAGAGCAACGTTTTTGTTCAAAGCATCGACAATTGTTTCTTCTTTTGTGGCAACGTTTACATTGTCATTACTAGCTGCAGTAATCTCAACGTTTGGAGATATGATTTGTTCATTACTTTCAACATTGTCACCATAATTCTGTTCTACGACCCTACCTTGTATTTGAGGCAATACTTCGGAGTTTTCATTTTCGTTAGAAACCTTGACTACTACATCATGTTTACCTTGTTCAATAGCAACATTAATTGTCTCAGGTGTAGCTTGGTCTATTTCTTCTACCTTTACTTCCGCATTTTGTAAGGAAGCCGTACCGTCAACCTGAGCTTCTTCGAAAGGTATATTTTCATTTAAAACATCGCAAATTGTTTCCTCTTTCGTGGCAATGTTTATATTGTCTACAATAACTGCAGCACTCTCAACGTTTGGAGATACGATTTCCTCGACACTTTCAATACTATCACCAGAATCCTGTTCTACTGCCTTACGTTGTATTTGAAGCAATGCTTCAATTTCTTTGTCATGTTTACCTTGTTCAATAACAACATTAACAATTTCAGGTACAACTAGATCTATTTCTTCCACTTTTACTTCCGCATTTTGTAAGGAAGGCGTACCGTCAACCTGAGCTTCTTCGAAAGGTATATTTTCATTTAAAACATCGCAAACAGTTTCCTCTTTTGTGGCAATGTTCATATTATCAATAATAATTGCAGCACTCTCAACGTTTGGAGATACGATTTGATCGACTTTTTCAATATTATCAGAAGGATCCTGTTCTACTGCCATATCTTTTATTTCAAGCAATGCTTGGATTTCATTATCATGTTTACCTTGTTCAATAACAACATTAACAAACTCAGGTACATCTAGATCAATTTGTTCTACCTTTACTTCCGCATTTTGTAAGGAAGGCGTACCGTCAACCTGAGCTTCTTCGAAAGGTATATTTTCATTTAAAACATCGCAAATTGTTTCCTCTTTCGTGGCAATATTTATATTGTCAACAATAACTGCAGCACTCTCATCGTTCGGAGTTACGATTTCCTTGACACTTTCAATACTATCACTACAATCCTTTTCTACTGCCATATCTTGTATTTGAATAAATGCTTCGACTTCTTTATCATATTTACCTTGCTCAATAACAACGTTAACAATCTCAGGTACAACTAGATCTATTTCTTCCACCTTTGCTTCCGCATTTTGTAAGAAAGGCGTACCGTCAACCTGACCTTCTTCGAAAGGTATATTTTCATTTAAAACAACGCAAATAGTTTCCTCTTTCGTGGCAATGTTTATATTGTCTACAATAATTGCAGCACTCTCAACGTTTGGAGATACGATTTCCTCGACACTTTCAATACTATCACCAGAATCCTGTTCTACTGCCTTACGTTGTATTTGAAGCAATGCTTCAATTTCTTTGTCATGTTTACCTTGTTCAATAACAACATTAACAATTTCAGGTACAACTAGATCTATTTCTTCCACTTTTACTTCCGCATTTTGTAAGGAAGGCGTACCGTCAACCTGAGCTTCTTCGAAAGGTATATTTTCATTTAAAACATCGCAAATTGTTTCCTCTTTCGTGGCAATATTTATATTGTCTACAATAACTGCAGCACTCTCAACGTTTGGAGATACGATTTCCTCGACACTTTCAGTACTATCACCACAATCCTTTTCTACTGCCATATCTTGTATTTGAATAAATGCTTCGACTTCTTTATCACATTTACCTTGCTCAATAACAACGTTAAGAATCTCAGGTACAACTAGATCTATTTCTTCCACTTTTGCTTCCGCATTTTGTAAGGATGGCGTACCGTCAACCTGAGCTTCTTCGAAAGGTATATTTTCATTTAAAACATCGCAAATAGTTTCCTCTTTCGTGGCAATATTTATATTGTCAACAATAATTGCAGCACTCTCAACGTTTGGAGATACGATTTCCTCGACAATTTCAATACTATCATCAGAATCCTGTTCTACTGCCTTTAGTTGTATTTGAAGCAATGCTTCGACTTCTTTGTCATGTTTGTCTTGATCAATAACTACATTAACAATCTCAGGTATAGCTAGATCAATTTCTTCTACCTTTACTTCCGCATTTTGTAAAGTAGGCGAATCGTCAACTTGAACTATTTCACGAGGTAGATTTTCATTCACGACATCGCAAATAGTTTCCTCTTTCGTGGCAATATTTATATTATCGATAATAATAGCAGCACTTTCAACGTTTGGATATACGATTTGCTCGACACTTCCAATATTATCACTAGAATCCTGTTCTACTTCCTTAACTTGTATTTGTAGCATTGCTTCGATATCTTTGTCATGCTCATTTTGTTCAATAGCAAAATTAACAATCTCAGGTGCAGCTAGATCTATTTCATCTACCTTTACTTCCGCATTTTGTAAGGAATTTAATTCGGTGTTTTGTAAAACTGAAATATTATCTGTGAAAGTCTCTAAATCAGGAGTTAAATTTTCGATAGAATCATCTAATATAAATTCTTCCTTCGTGGCAATAACTAAATCGTCGGGAATTACTGTAGCAGATACAACATGTCGAGTATGATTATCTTCCGAAATTAGGTTTTCAATATTTTTAACACTATCAACATGTTCCGCTGGCTGACTTTGCTCTTGTGATAATTCTATGTTCAGATTATCTTCAGAAGCTACATTTTCTGATATATCGTGACCTTCATTTTGCTCAACAACATGTTCGCTCTTTAGTATATGACTCTGCTCATTTTCAGAATCAGTACTAAATTTATTTACCGATATATCGATTGGTGCTTGTTCTACTGTAATTCCTGATGCTTTAATGATTTCGGAGATGTAATCTTGCAGTTCGGTAATTACGACAGTCATATATTGTAGTGCATCTTTAGACAGTGCCGGGGCGAGTTCGGCTATTGTATGCTGTGCGATAATTTGCAGAGCGCTCAGTACATCATGTAATTTATTTATTTTTTCTAATTCTTGAACAGCAACGTCGTCATAAGCCGTAACTCCCGAAGCTCGCATTGCAGAAAATCGTTCATGGAGTTGTTCTGCTATAGCCAGAGACTGTGTCAGCTGTGGTGTATTTGCAACCGCACACAATTCTTGCACAGTCTCCACTGTGTCCACAGCTAAATATTGTTCGATGTAGTGTAAAAATAAGTCTGAAACAGCATACTTCATATATTGGTATTAAGTTAATTTTGAAGTCTTAGAAGCTAGGATGATTGGAGGGAAAATATGATACCCGTGACGATGACTATGGACAGCCTGTAAACTTGAACAATGAAATGACGATCCCCTATTTGGTTATTATGTTTTATTATAATGTATAGCGATATCCCAAACAAAAATATTGGTTGTATTATTGTGTAAGTATTGAACGAAAATCAACATATTATTACCCAATTTTTGAGGTTCTTGGGCATCAGTCTTAGCCTCCGTACGACTAGATGCTACCTCTTCCTTGACTTCCAATTCTGAACTGCTAATTGTTTTTTGTTTATTAGGTTCTTGGTTTGCTAACTCTGGAATAATATCTTTTGAAATCAACTCGTCTAATTGTTTACATTCTTCAATTGATTTATCGATATTAACTTGTGCTTGTGGTAGATATTGTTCGTTAGTGGCAACTTGGCCCGCCAATTCCTGCTCTGCTATAACTTGTGAGTTAATTAAAATTGTTGTAAGGTCATCCTGAAGATGTGTGACGATCTCAGCGACTCGTTTCACTGCTTCCTCCGATATCGTGAGTATTACTTCAGAGGCGCTTTGCAATGTCACCTGTTGCAACGTGTTCAGATCGTCATGCAGCATCTTCATTTTTTGCGCCTTTACATTTTCTGAAACAGTCGTACCAGCCGCTTCCATTGATGCAATCGCCTCATGCAGTTCTCGTGCTTCTACTACAGACTGCGCCAGCTCCGGCGCTTTCGCTGCCACACACAACTGTTCCACAACTTCCACTGTCTCCTCCGATATATATTGTTCTATGTGGAGTAATAATGAGTCTGAAAAGTCATTCTGTGTTACGAGTACGAAGAGTTGTATGTGTTAATTGTAAGTAAGCGAGGAGTTAATAGTATTCAAAAATACATATTTTGACATAATCCATAACATGTACATACGTCACCTACAGGATGAGCTCGATAAATTATCCTTTTAATTCCACCATAATTATTTTTACGTTGGTAAGAGATACGTTTAATAAAATTAATCATATTTCAAAAAATATTTTTTGAGTTTCCCGAACTTATACGAGTAATAAGGATGAAAAGGAACATGTAGTGCGTCACACTGAGGCCATGTTGCGCTGACAGAGTACCCGCGACACAACTCGGCAGGCACGCGGAATTGATACTGTCACCCAAGAGTGAACACATCTTGAAACTGTAACGTTTGGTTTATAGTATAAGTGTCAATTATTAAACGTAAATGTAATTAGTTGTAATACATATTATTAAAGTAACCCCTATTTTGTTAAACCCTCGAAGAGCGCCATTTTTCCCGGCCTTGGTCAACCCGCATCCATCCACTGTAATTTCTTGTCGAAAAGAATTGTGTTAAAAACCAAAACCTTCTTCTTAAGAAAATATCTTCGAATGTCTGTCTATACTCGTAAGAGTACCAAAACTATTCGCGAGTCATATATAACAAGAGTACAATAGCACATCATATGCAAAATTACTAAATATCTTAAAAGTTCGCAATGAATATGGAAAAACCATTCGACTGCCAAAAAAGATTCGGTCTAAGGCATTCTGGTGAACTCGTCCATTCATGAAGATCCCCTGCTCATCATCATCAAATTGTCATAGACTACAATCAAATAAATAATATTTCAAATGTTACCCAGAATATTAGCGCCACTTGTCTCAGAAACGCCAACTTTTTCAACAGGAATGATTAAATCTTCAATCTTCAATTCTGCGTTTTGTGTCGCAGTCACATTGTCAGTCAGACTCCTAATTTCTTGGGCTTCTAAAGAAACATCGAATATTGTTTCTTTCTTTATGGCGATATTTATGTCTTCACCGACAATTGTAGATGATTCAATATTTTGCGATGTAGTTTGATCCTGAATCAAGAGCTCACCAACTATATCTTCCTCGACATTAATATTTTCGGACGCCTTACTTTGTTGGGGCTGGGCTTCTTCGCTACTTTCTAAAGAAACATTTACTGGAATGTTCTGATCGTCTTGTTCAACAACAACTGCCATATCATCAATGTTGGTGGATATATCACGTGGTCCTTGTTGTAATGAGACTTGTGAGGCACTAACGATACCGGCGAGGTCATCTTGGAGCTGGAAGATTACGGCTGTTACACATTGTAGCGCCTCCTTAGAAAGCGTAGGGACGAGTTCGATTGGAGTCTGTAGTGCAATATTGTGCAGAGCACTGAGTGCCTCTTGCAACTGATGCACTTTTTCTGCTTGTTGAACAACGACGTCATTACAGTAAGTACCTCCCGATGTTTGCACTGTAGCGATTGTCTCATGGATTTCTTCTGCTATTAACATAGATTGTGTCAACTGTTGTGCATTTGCAACCTCACACAACGCTTGCACGATTTCTTTAGACTCTAAAGCTAAATACTTCTCAATGTTTTGCAGCAATGAATCTGAAATAGTATACCTCATTTATTGGTAGTAACAATACCAAAGCATTAGAATCGAGTAAGATCAAAACAAAAATATAAATGAATAGAATGATTAAAATGGTATGGCAGTTTGTGAAATTATGAATATCATGGTCTTACTAATATATTCACAGTTAGTTAAGTAAAATCAAATTACCAATTTTTAAGGATTCTTGCAGGTCAGTCGTTGCCTGTGTTTGACCAGATGCTGCCACTTCATCTTTGTCTTTTGCTATATCCAACTCTTGTGTAACTTCTTTTGGAATCAGTTCCTCTGATTGCTCTAGAGTTACTTGGACATTCCCGTGTAATTGAATTGAGTCGGTTTTACCTTCTTTAGCCATTGCAATTTCATCATTTGCGCTTTCCATCGACACATCCAATATTGTTTCTTCCTTCTTGGCAATATTCATATCATCACTGATAATTATAGAAGTTTTAAGATCCTGCGCTATTATTTCCTCGAGTATCACGGTATCATCAACTGCTGCTTCAGTATTTTCGTCGAGAGTAAGCTGTTGTGCTGTCTGACTTTGTTTGATTTCTTCACTATTCTCGGAAGAAATATTTTCGCCAATGTTAAGTTTGTCTTGCTCAGTAACAACCACAAGGTTCTCAATTTCCCTTTCGGGAATATTTTCAGCATGTGTTCCATATATATCAATTGGTCCTTGTTGTAGTGTTATTTGTGAGGTAATAACGATATCAGTCAGGCAATTTTGTAGATGGGTCATTACGTCAGTCGTAGATTGTAGTGACTCCTTTGACAGTGTAGGTATAAGTTCAGTTGGAGTCTCGAGTACGATATTTTGTAGAGCGCTCAGTGTATCTTGCAGTTGAAGCACCTTTACTGCGTGATGTACAGCGACGTCGTCACAAGCCGTAACTCCTGAAGCACGCATTGTTGCGATTGCTTCATGTAGTTCTTCTGCTATATCTCGAGACTTCGTCAACTGATTTGCGTTTGCCACCTCACACAATACTTGCACAGTCTCCATTGTGTCCACTGCTAAATACTGCTCGATATGGTGTAACAATGTTTCTGAAACGGCATACTTCATGTATTGGTAGTTTCAATAAACATCGAGAAAATAATGTCAAAGACTTAGAAGCTAGTATGAATGAAAAGAAATGATAATACTGTCAGGATAATGAATAAATAAAAATACAAAAATGCTACGATATAAAATGGCTAGACATACACACCCTATAAATGAAAATATTGTTGTATTACAGTTAGTCATTATATTATTTGAATGAATCATGATGTCCAAAATAAAATGATGTGTATTAGTGAGTAATTTACAGTAATTCATTAATATATTATTACCCATTGTTGAGAGTGGTTGCGTATCAGTCATCGCCTGGATAAGACTGGATGCCGCCTCTTCGTTGACTACTAATTCTGTACTAGATATTGCTATTTGAGATCCCAGTTTTTCAGTCTCTAAATCTTGAGAAATATCTGGAGCGAGCTGGTCTAATTGTTTACGTTCCTCAATAACATCGACATTATTTTCTTGAACTTGAGTAATGTCGGTTTCCTGTTCTTTTTCTGCTGGGCCCTGCTGTGATGTAACTTGCGAGGTAACTAAAATAGCGGCAAGGCCGTCCTGTAGATGTGTGATAACGTCAGCAACTCGTTTCAACGTGTCGTCTGGTATCTTGGGTTCATGTTCTGATGTACTTTGCAGCGTCACCTGTTGCAACATAGTCAAAGCCTCATGCAGTTGCTCTATTTGTTGCGCGCACACATTTTCTGGAGCAGTGATGCCACTCGCGTCCATCGCAATAATCGCCTCACGCAGCTCCCGTGCTACGGCCACAGATTGCGCTAGCTCCGGTACCTTCGCTGACACACATAATTGTTCCACAGCCTCCGCTGTCTCCCCTGATATGTATTGCTCGATATGGTGCAATAATGACTCTGAAAAGGTGTTTTGAATGAAATGTAGAGTTTTGTACGTTATTAACTAACACATAAGCATTGGTATTATTCACGTAAAATGGCAAAATACTTTGTTAGTTTGCTACTTCAAATCTAAAACTCATCGCAGTAAAGAACTTAGTTAAGTGATCGTAAAGGAGAAGTAGTAGGAAGTTATAAATATATACTAAATTTACCCATAACGTTAGCTTCACTTGTATCCGATACTTCGACGGTCGCTGAAATTTTGTTTTCCTCAATATTCAATTCTGCGTTTTGTGATGGAGGTAAATATTCAGTAGGAACGACAACTTCTTGAGCTACGCTTTCGATGGAATTATCGACTGCTGTTTCTGCCATTGTGGCAATATTCATATTATCATTGATAATCATAGATGATTCAGCATTTTGCAATTTAGTATCGTCCAAAATCAAGTTCTCATCAACTATTTCAATATTTTCCTCAACAGTAACGTGTTCTTTTACCTTATTTTGTTGGGATAGTGCGTTAGTTATATCGCTACTTTCTGAAGAAACGTTAACTGAAATGTTCTGTTTATCTTGTTCAGCAGCAACCACCATATTCTCAATTTCCATTTCCTGAATATTTTGATCATTAGTAGACATTTCAACTGGTCCTTGCTGCAATGCTACCTGCGAGGCAAGTACGATACCAGCGAGGTCATCTTGTAGGTGGGTGATTACGGTGACCGCACACTGTAGTGCCTCCTTCGATAGACTCGGGACGAGTTCTGCTGGAGTCTGAAGTGCGATATCTTGCAAAGCGCTAAGTGCATCCTGCAGTTGGTGCAATTTTTCCGCTTGTTGAGCAGTAATGCCGAAAGAGGGGGGACCTCCCAAAGCTCTCATTGCAGCGATTGTCTCATGAATTTCTTCTGCTATTGCTAGAGACCGCGTCAGCTGTGGTGCTTTTGCAACCTGACACAACGCTTGCACAGTCTCCGTCGTGTCTACAGTTAAATACTGCTCGATATGGTGTAATAATGTCTCTGAAACGGCATACTTTATGTATCGGTAGTTTTGAATAAATGTCGAGAAAATACAACACCTTAAAATAAAGCATAATAATACTGTCAGCGACAACGAAGGATTAGAAATAACTAAAAATACTCAAATGCTACGATATAAAATGGCTAGACATACACACCCTATATATGAATTGTTCCGATATATGTTAACCTTGAAGTCCTTGGTTAGAATGATCTAAGAAAAAGTATCGAAGACACAGACGCATATGAAAATATTGTTGTATTACTGTTAGGCATTATGTTATTTGAATGAATCATGATGTCCAAAATAAAATTATGTGTATTAGTGAGTAATTTACAGTAACTCATTAATATAATATTACCCATTGTTGAGAGTGGTTGCGTATCAGTCATCGCCTGGATAAGACTGGATGCCGCCTCTTCGTTGACTACTAATTCTGCACTAGATATTGCTATTTGAGATCCCAGTTTTTCAGACTTTAAATCTTGAGAAATATCTGGAGCGAGCTGGTCTAATTGTTTACGTTCCTCAATAACATCGACATTCTTTTCTTGAACTTGAGTAATGTCAGTTTCCTGTTCTTTTTCTGCTGGGCCCTGCTGTGATGTAACTTGCGAGGTAACTAAAATGGCGGCAAGGCCGTCCTGTAGATGTGTGATGACGTCAGCAACTCGTTTCACCGTGTCGTCTGGTATCTTGGGTTCATGTACTGATGTACTTTGCAACGTCACCTGTTGCAACATAGTCAAAGCCTCATGCAGTTGCTCTATTTGTTGCGCGCACACATTTTCTGGAGCAGTGATGCCACTCGCGTCCATCGCAATAATCGCCTTACGCAGCTCCCGTGCTACGGCCACAGATTGCGCTAGCTCCGGTACCTTCGCTGACACACATAATTGTTCCACAGCCTCCGCTGTCTCCTGTGATATGTAATACTCGATGTGGTGCAATAATGATTCTGAAAAGGTGTTTTGAATGTAATGTAGAGTTTTGTGCGTTATTATCAAGATTGTAAGCTTTTGTATTATAAAGAATGTTTATTTAATTTCGAAAAATTTTAAACTAAAATGAAGCAAAGAAAAAAGTATTTAGTTTTAGTGAAACTAGCTTTGTTGTAAATATCATTTTATATCATTTATGTTTGAATATAATGTCGGCATTGTGGCTGCCGTAACTGGCGCGTAGATGGCCTAATCTAGATATTCTATTTTCATACACTTTTCGCAACAATAGCGGCCGTACTTCGCTATTAACTCACCGAAATTTGTGTTTGATCGTCTCTGGTTTACCGGTGTAGAAAAATGACTTGACACTATCTCCAAAGAACATATTATCATTATATTGGGTTAGATCACATAATCTCGGTGCCAACGTGAAATTATTCATTGATGTTATATTATTAGTGATGAAACATACTCTTAGGTGAATGATTAAGTTAATGAACACACGACGGCCAAATTATGGAAATAATATTAAAACATAAATGCTATAAAATTATCTTTCCCATAAAGCTAGTTTCACTGATATGAACTACTTTTTATTTTTTATTTCAATTTAAAGTTCTTCGCCTCTCAAAAACTTCCTTACATATAAAAATGCAAAAGTCTATTAGTTTTCTACTTCAAATCTAAAATTCATGGCAGTAAAAGTAAACTTAGTTAAGTCATCTTAGGAGAATATAATATGTAGTTAAATGGCACAAGGATTTATAAAATTTACCCATAACGTTAGCTTCATTTGTCTTAGATACTTCGACGGAGACAGGAAATATGTTTTCCTCAATCTTCAATTCTGCGTTTTGTGATGCAGGCATAATTTCAGTTGGAGCAACAATTTCTTGGGCTACGCTTTCGATGGAATTATCGACTGCTGTTTCTGCCTTTGTGGCAATATTCATATTATCATTGATAATCATAGATGATTCAGCATTTTGCAATTTAGTATCGTCCAAAATCAAGTTTTCATCAACTACTTCAATATTTTCCTCAACAGTAATTTGTTCTGCTACTTGGTTTTGTCGCGATGGTACTTTAGTTATTTCGCTACTTTCAGAAGAAACGTCTATTGCAATGTTTTGTTTATCTTGATCACCAGCAACCAGCATGTTTTCGATAACGACATCCTCAATATTTTCAGCATTATTAGATATTTTAACTGGTCCTTGCTGCAATGCAACCTGCGAGGCAATTACGATACCTGCGAGGTCATCATGCAGGTGGGTGATTACGTCAACGGCAGATTGTAGTGTGTCTTTAGATAGACTCGGGACGAGTTTGGCTGGAGTCTGAAATGCGATATCTTGCAAAGAGCTAAGTGCATCTTGCAGTTGGTGCAATTTTTCCGCTTGTTGAGTTGTGAGGTCGACAGAGGGGGTACCTCCGGATGCTCTCATTGCAGCGATTGACTCATGGATTTCTTCTGCTATTGCTAGAGACCGCGTCAGCTGTGGTGCTTTTGCAACCTCACACAACGCTTGCACAGCCTCCGTCGTGTTCACAGCTAAATACTGCTCGATATGGTGTAACAATGTCTCTGAAATGGCATACTTCATGTATTGGTAGATTCGATAAATGTCGAGAATATAATGCCCAAGCCTTAGAAGCTAGTATGACTGAAAAGAAAGTATGATAGTATTGTCAGCGAAAACGAAGGATTAGAAATCGTTAAAAATACAAAAATGCTACGATTATTAAATGGCGAGGCACACACAACCTATATATGCTTTATTCCGATATGTGCGATTAATCTTGAAATCCCAGGTTAGAATGATGTAAAAGGAAGTATGAATAACGCAGACGCATATGAAAATATTGTCTTAATAAGTGTTTTTTAACTGTTAGGCAATGTGTTATTTGAATGACTCACTATGTTCAAATAAAATTATGTGAATTAGTGAGTAGTTTACAGTATTTAATTAATCTAAATTACCCATTGTTGATTGTGGTTGCGTATCACTCATTGCCTGGATAAGACTGGATGCCACCTCTTCGTTGACTACCAATTCAGTACTAGATATTACCGTTTGAGATCCCAGTTTTTCAATCTCTAAATCTTGAGAAATATCTGGAATCAACTCGTGTAATTTGTGAGATTCCCCGAAGGTTACATCTACATTCTTTTCTTGAACTTCAGTGATATCAGTTTCCTCTCCTTTTTGTGCTAGGCTCGGCTGTGATGTAACTTGCGAGGTAACTAAAATGGCGATAAGGTCATTCTGTAGATGTGTGATGACGTCAGCAACTCGATTCACCGTGTCGTCCGGTATGTTGGGTACAAGTTCTGCTGTACTTTGCAGTGTCGTCTGCTGCAAAGTATTTAAAGAATTATGTAGTTGCTCTATTTGTTGCGCACGCACATTTTCTGGAGCAGTGGTGCCAGTCGCGTCCATCGTTATAATCGCCTCACGCAGCTCCCGTGCTTCGGCTACAGACTGAGCTAACTCCGGTACCTTCGCTGCCATACATAATTGTTCTACAGCCTCCGCTGTTTCCCCTGATATGTATTGCTCGATGTTGTGTAACAATGATTCTGAAACGATGTTTTGAATGTAATGTAGGGTCTTGTACGTATCTAACTCATAAGGTTATGTACATACATGTAAAAATGCAAAAGACTTTGTTAATTTGGTCGTTACGACATACTATATTTTAATAGCTAAAATTTATCGCAGTTAAAACTAAACTTAGTTAAGTCATCGTTAGGTGAACATATGTAGTTAAATGATACAAGGATTTTCTAAATTTACCCATAACGTTAGCTTCACTTGTCCCAAATACTTCGACGGTCACAGGAAGTTCGTTTTCCTCAATCTTCAATTCTTGTTTTTGTGATGCAACCGCATTTTCAGTCGGAACGACAATTTGTTGGGC
Organism: Blastobasis adustella; assembly: GCA_907269095.1. Classification (NCBI taxonomy): domain Eukaryota; kingdom Metazoa; phylum Arthropoda; class Insecta; order Lepidoptera; family Blastobasidae; genus Blastobasis; species Blastobasis adustella. The sequence continues at coordinate 31,683,953 of OU026114.1, read as the reverse complement.
TAAGCTTTCGATGGAAACATCGAATGATGTTTCTTCCTTTGTTGCAATAATCATATCATCATTGATAGTCATAGGTGATTCAACATTTTGCAATTTAGTTTTGTCCAGCATCATATTATCATCGACTACTTCAGCATTTTCCTCAATAGTAATCTGTTCTGTTACCTGCTTTTGTTGGAACAGTACTTTAGTGTCATCGCTACTTTCTGAACAAACATTTACTGAAATAGTCTTTTTATCTTGTTCAGCAACAACCATACTTTTTTTAACTTCTACATCCTGAATATTTTCAGCATTAGTAGATATTTCAATTGGGCCATGCTGTAATGCGACCTGCGAGGCAATTACGATACCAGCGATGTCATCTTGCAGGTGGGTGATTACGTCAACCGCACATTGTAGTGTCTCCTTAGATAGACTCGGGATGAGTTCAGCTGGAGTCTGAAGTGCGATATCTTGCAAAGAGCTAAGTGCATCTTGCAGTTGGTGCAATTTTTCCGCTTGTTGAGTTGTGAGGTCGACAGAGGGGGTACCTCCGGATGCTCTCATTGCAACGATTGTCTCATGGATTTCTTCTGCTATTGCCAGAGAATGCGTCAGTTGTGGTGCTTTTGCAACCTCACACAACGCTTGCACAGTCTCCGTCGTGTCCACAGCTAAATACTGCTCGATATGGTGTAACAATGTCTCTGAAACGGCATACTTCATGTATTGGTAGTTTCAAATAAATGTCGAGAAAATAATGACAAAGCCTTAGAAGCACGTATGACTGAAAAGAAAGCATGATAAAACTGTCAGCGATAACGAAGGATTAGGAATCGTTAAACACACTCTATGTATGCCTTGTTCCAATATGTACGATTAATCTAGAAGTCCCAGGTTAGAATGATGTAAAAGAAAGTTTAGAAGACGCAGATGCATATGAAAACATTGTCTTAAAAGTGTTTCGTAATACTAATATGGTATTGTATTATTCAAATGCATCACGACATTCAAAATAAATTTAATTTGTGTATTAATGAGTAGTTTACAGTATTTAGTTAATATAATATTACCTATTGTCAAGAGTGGTTGCATATCAGCTATCGTCTGGGTAAGACTGGATGTTGCCTCTTCTTTGCCTACCAATTCTGTAGTAGAAATTACCGTTTGAGATCTCAGTTTTTCAATCTCTAAATCTTGAGAAATATCTGGAACGAGCTCGTCTAATTGTTTACGTTCCTCAATAACATTGACATTCTTTTCTTGAACTTGAGTAATGTCTGTTTCCTGTTCTTTTTCTTCTACGCCCTGCAGTGATGAAACTTGCGAGGTAACTAAAATGGCGGTAAGATCATCCTGTAGATATGTGATGACGTCAGCTACTCGTTTCATCGTGTCGTCCGATATCTTGGGAACAAGTTCTGATGTACTTTGCAGTGTCATCTGTTGCAGCGTACTCAAAGCATCATGCAGTTTCTCTATTTGTTGCGCGCCCAAATTTTCAGGAGCAGTTGTGCCTGTCGCGAGCATGGCTACAATCGCCTCATGCAGCTGCCGTGCTTCAGCTACGGACTGCGCTAACTCCGGAACTTTCGCGGCCACACATAATTGATCCATAGCCTCCGCTGTCTCTTCTGATATGTATTGCTCGATATGGTGCAATAATGATTCTGAAAAGGTGTTTTGAATGTAATACGGAGTTTTGTACGGTATTAACTAACTAATAAGCTTTTGTATTAACCATGTAAAAATGCAAAAGACATTGTAATCTTTTTTTAATTAATCGCAGTAAAGAACTTAGTTAAGTCATCGTAAAGGACAAGTAGTAGAATGTTATAAATATTGACTAAATTTACCCATAACGTTAGCTTCCCTTGTCTGAGATATTTCGACGATCACAGGAATTACGTTTTCCTCGATCTTTATTTCTGCGTTTTGTGATGCAGCCATATTTTCAGTTAAAGCGACAATTCCTTGGGCTAAACCTTCGTTGGAATTATGGACTGCTGTTTCTGCCTTTGTAGCATTATTCATATTATCATTCATAATCATAAATGATTCAACATTTTGCAATTTAGTTTCATCTGAAATCAAGCTCTCATCAACTACTTCAATATTTTCCTGAACAGTATTCTGTTCTGATACTTGATTTTGTTGGGACAGTATATTAGTTATTTCGCTACTTTCGGAAGAAACGTTTACTAGAATGTTTTGTTTATCTTGTTCTTCAGCAACCACCTTTTCCTGAATATTTTCAGTATTAGTGGATAGTTCAACATGTTCTTGCTGCAATGCGACCTGCGTGGAAATTACTATACCAGCAAGGTCTTCTTGCAGGTGAGTGATTACGTCAGTCGCACATTGTAGTGCGTCTTTAGATAGAGTTGGGACGAGTTCGGCTGGAGTCTGAAGTGCGATATTTTGCAGAGCGCTAAGTGCATCTTGCAGTTGATGCATTTTTTGTGCTTGTTGAATATTGACATCGTCAGAGGGGGTACTTCCCGATGCTTTCATTGCAGTGATTGTCTCATGGAGTTCTTCTGCCATTGCCAGTGACCGCGTCAACTCTGGCGCATTCGCAAACTCACACAAAGATTGTACGATTTCCGTTGTGCTCACAGCTAAATATTGTTCGATACGGAGTAAAACAGTGTCTGAAACGTATTTTATGTATTTGTAATTTTGATACAAAGCAAATAATTTTAAAGCAATAAATGCAAGTATGGCAAAAACAAGCGCAGGCATAACGAAGGATTAGACTACGTTAAAATACTAACGTTATTTATTACACCTTATGCATCGGTAATTCCGATATGTGTTAAGTCAATAACCTTGAATTTTTGCGTTAGAATAATCCCAGATAAAGTATAGAAGACGCAATCCCAAAGACGGATATGAATATGCAATAATATTTATGAAATGTTTCGCAATACCAATATGGTACTACATTATTTGAATGATACACGACGCTCAAAATAAAATTATTAAGTTTATTAGTAAGTAGTTACAGCATGTAATTAATTTAATACCTATTGTTGAGAGTGGTTCACTCATCTCCTGGATAAGACTGGACGCCGCATCTTCCTTGACTACCAATTCAGTAGTAGTAATTGCCGTTTGAGCTTCAAGTTTCCCAATCTCCATATCTTGAATAATATCTGGAATCAACTCGTCTAATTGTTTAAGTTCTTTAATGGTTACATCGTCATTTTTTTCTTGAACTAGTATAAGGTCAGCTTCCTGTTCGTTCACTGTTGCTTTTTCTTCTAGTCCCGGCTGTGATGTTACTTGCAAGGTTATTAAAATGGTAGTTAGGTCGTCCTGTAGATGTGTTATAACGTCAGCGACTCCTTTCACTGTATCCTCCGGTACCATGGGCACAAGTTCAGGTGTATTTTGCAGTGTCATCTGTTGCAACGTACTCAATGCACGATGGAGTTGCTCTATTTGTTGCGCGTATAGATTTTCTGGAACAGTGGTACCAGTCGCGTTCATCGCTACAATCGCCTCACGCAGCTCCCTTGCTTCGGCTATAGACAGCGCTAACTCAGGTACCTTCGCTGCCACACATAATTGTTCCACAGCCTGCGCTGTCTCATCGGATATGTATTGCTCAATATGGTGCAATAATGATTCTGAAAAGGTATTTTGGACTTAATGTAGAGGGTTTATGTCAGAGAATCTCAGACTTTCATAACGTAAAAAGCAAAAGATTTTGTTTATTTAGCCATCACGATTCCCGACACACTATACGATGATTATATCGCAGTTACACAAGAGGTTAAAAAATCATTTCTGTAAATTACTTAATCGTAATCTAGCATGCTCTTACATAAAATAATAGCATTAACTGTGGTTACCCATTTTATTAGCTTCAGTTGTTCCAGCAACATCAATAGTCTCCACAGGCAGCGCTATTTCTTCAAATTTCACATCAATATCAGCAGGAGCTACATCTTCTTGAGGTAAACTCTCCATCAAAATATCTAATATTGTTTGACGAATTTCTTGCTTATCCTCTAAAGTAACATTTTCTGCTTTATAGTCTTTATCTGTCTCAACACCGGTAGTAACGTCATTATCATTCTGAATGGCTTCAGCTTTAACAGGAGAAATATCACCGGATTGTTGTACTACTACATGAGAGGATGCAATGAGACTGGCAAGGTCATCTTGCAGATGAGTGATTAGGTCAGTCGCACATTGTAGTGCCTCCTTAGATAGCGTAGGGATGAGTTCGACTGGAGTCTGAAGCGCAATGTTTTGCAGAGCACTCAACGCATCTTGTAGTTGAAGAACCTTTTCTGCTTGTTGAGCAGTGACGTCATCAGAGGGAGTAACACCCGACGCCCGCACTGCAGTAATGACCTCATGAAGTTCTTCTGCCATTGCCAGAGTCCGTGTCAACTGTGGTGCACTGGCAACTTCACACAATGCTTGCACAGACTCCGTGGTCTCCACGGCTAAATACTGCTCGATGTGATGTAACAAAATGTCTGAAACGTAGTTATGTGCGTAGTATTGTATAGTTATGTATAGTTAGGTAAATGTGTATATGTAATTTCGACGTATGTTATGCTAATAACCTTAAAGACCCAAAAACAAATTGTAGAAGACATAGTCCGTCCCTAACACAAATATGAAAAATTTATATCAATACGTGTTAAACTTTGAATGAATCAAGACGTATTAGTAAATAGTTACTTAAATTAATATATTACCTATTGTTGAGACTTGTTGTGAATCAGTTTTCGCCTGGGTTGGACTGGGTGCCGCATCTTCCTTGACTACCAATTCAGTACTGGTAATAGCTGTTAGAGCTTCAAAATTTCCAATCTCTATCTCTTCAGGGACATCTTTTGAAATTAATTCGTTAAATTGTTTACTATCTTCTATAGAAACATCGACATTTTTCTCTTTCATTTGATAGATATCAGTTTCTTGTCCGCTAGCCGTTTCCTTTTCCGTTAGTCCCTGCTGTGATGTAGCTTGCGAGGTAACTAAAATGGTTTTAAGGTCATTCTGTACGTGTGTGATGACCTCAACGACTCGTTTTACTTTGCCTTCCGGTATTGAGGGGACAAGGTCAGATGCACTTTGCAGTGCCAACTGTTGCACCGTGCTTAGAGTATCAAGCAGCTGCACTATTTGTAGCGCGGAAACATTTTTTGAAACAGTGGTACCAAGCGATTCCGTTGATACAATAGCCTCATGTAATTCTCGTGCTTTTAATGTAGACAGCGCCAACTCCGGGACATTCGCTGCTACACTCAGTTGTGTAACAAACTCCACTGACTCCTCGGATATGAACTGCTCGATATGATGCAATACAACTGCAATGTTAATAGTCGTTAGTAAATTGGGAATAAAACTCACTGTCTTGGAATCTACAGCTGACTGTAGATTCCAAGACAGTGAGTTGAGTTACTTCCTGAGAAGAGTTAGATGATTATATATTTTTATATCCCATTGAAGATATCAATATTGTATACGTACCTCATACACATTTACAATTTTTTATATTATTTTTCGAAGAATTACATAGGAGAAAACAAGTAATAGAAGTCAGTTGACCTCCGCTATATTTCTTAAACTATCAAAAATGTGCGTTCGGGCACAGACGCTTAAGTAATAAGAGATGTGCTCTAATGTTGTATATGTTTAAAAACTTCCTCATAAAAACATAATATTCTTGGTCTCAACTGTTCATAATACTAACAATAATAAACGTATTTTAACACGTTTTTTGAGTTTGTAATTTGGGTAATACCTCCCGCTTACGAGTCGGATACCGTAATCACTCAGCCACTGACATTCGGTATTCAATTTTAATATGGGCGATTAAATCTGATACGTTAACCAGTCTACAATTTGACAACTTTCCATGGAGAGATTATAAACTAACAAAAAATAGCTTTAAATTGTAAACGGAATAGTACCTTTGACAATATTTCGATAGCTTATAATCTCGGGGGATGACATGCACACGACATAACTCACCTCTAATATCTTCCGTATTTTCATCAATTTTAATTTGATTAGTTGTCTCTTGTCCTTGGACCTTTATTTCTGCGTTTTGTACGTCTACACTTTCGATAGAATCCTTACATTCAGATGCTTCTAATACTTCGTGGGTGACAACAGTTATAGCTTCTTCTTCCCTGTCAGTGTTAGCAATTGTCACACCTTCAGTATTTGGTACTTGTATTTGTTCCAAACTCAAAGAATGGGCTAATTCGGTTTCAGCTAATTCTGTAGTCTGGCTTATATCTTTTTCAGCAATAAGTTTTTTGTCCTCAATTACGTCCTCGATAATTTCTTTCGCATCAATATCTGTACTTTCAACTACATTTGTCGCAGCTTCAACATTTGGTATTTGAATTTGTTCTAAAGTCAAAGTTTGGTCTAATTCTGATGACATTTGGCTTGTATCTTGTTCAACAATAATCTTTTCTGACTCTGTAATTGGGGCTTCCTGTGCAATATCACCTGACGCTTTCTGTACTACAACTTGTGCGGCAACGATGACATCAGTCAGATCATTTTGTAAATGTGTGATTACATCAACTACACTTTGCAGTGCTTCTGTGGTGAACTCAGGTGGATTCTGTAGCGCAATATTTTGCAAAGCATCTAATGCTTCTTTAAGTTGATGCGCTTTTACCACTTCTTGCGGAAAGACATCTTCTGCTTCTGCGGGTGTTGCTTCAAATGTTGTCGCCGCAGCAAATACATCACGAAGCTCGTTTGCCATTGCTACAGATTGCGCCAGCTGTGGTAAGTCTGCTACCTTACATAATTCGACAATTGTCTCTGCTATTTCCTTCGATGTGAATTGTTCGGTATGTAGTAATAAGTTATCTGGAATGGTATACTTTATGTACTTTTTAAATTGGACGCTAGCAATACTTTACTTCAGGGGAAATGTTTTACTTCACTGCTATTGTTATTGACGATAATGATGATGATGATATCTGATGAGTGCAATTAGCACATCAATTTTATCAATGTTAATCAACAGGAAGATCACAAAGCGGAATCTGATATTAAGTAGCAGTAGTAATCGTTTCAGAGATTACCTCAAATATCCAAACTTACAAATATACCAACTTTATTTACCCTTCACTCTTTTCTCCTTTTTATAATATGCGAAGGTACTTACCAATTATTATTTCACAATTTTCTTCAGCTGTGTAACTAACACTTTTTAATTGTGTTGACTGTTTAATTTCTTCTGAAGCAATATTACTATTCTCTCCTCTTTCTACTAATTCCGTCAATGAATTAGTTTCAGTAGTTACTACTGTACTCATTGTATCTGTTATTCCAGTAACAACTTCAGCTTCTATTGGGAAGGCTTCATTTATGTCTTTAGTTTGATCGATAATTGTAGGTTCTAGTGTTTCGGTTGCTATTAACTGTTCAGTTGTCATTATTCTTACCAACTCGTTTTCAATGTCATCATTGAATTCTTGTAAACCTTCTCCAGATAACACTTTTTCAGATTCAGCAGCTATATTTTTCATTATTTCTGATGACAATACCACTTCATTGATTTCATCTTTATTGTAACTTCCTTCAAGGGCATCCACTTTTTCGTAAATTAATGGTTCTGAACCTTCAGCCACAGTTGCTTCATTGGCAGTAATAGTTTGTGAAGCTTGAACGGGTTTTTGTAATTCAATTATTGAATTAGTTATTTCCGCAATGTAATCTGCTGGAGCTTGAACTGCCACTTGTACACCAGTAACAGCAACTAGATCTGCTTGGAGTTGAGAAGTTACCCTAGCAATTCGCTGAAGAATATCACTCCCAAGCGCTGGAGCTATTTCTTGAACACCTTCAAGTACTTGTACTTGTAATGCCGAAATAGCTGTTTGCAATTTTTGTGCTAATTTTGTTTGATTTTCGTTTATTTCTTCCCATTTAGAATCATCCATCTCAGTTTCTGCAATAATCTGTGAAGCTGCTATACTTTCTCGCAATTCTTTTGCGACGTTTACTGTTTCAGATAAATCTTCAATTTTAATTATTGCTGAAATTTCCTCAACGATTTCGATTAATTCTATGTATTGATCGATGTGTTGTATTAGCTCTTTTGCTTTTTCTGAAATTATATAAATTATAGAGTAAATAAATTAAGGATGCTATAATTCAATATCGACAATAAGCATAATGATGTTGATTTTGATAATTACAAATATATAATCCTACCATTATCTTATATTGTATCCCTTTCCCTACTGTTATTTTTGTATTCTTTATTGTCCCTTTAATTCTGTCCCTTGAAATTGATCGAAAATAGTTGCGACTTGAATAAAAAGTCATCCAGTATAATTACAAACATGAGAATTTAATTCTATCTGTTATAACTGAACTGCGACTCTGCTTTTTAGAGTTCACTATGTGTAAGTAAACCCTAAAACAGTATATGAATAGAATAATGATATGGGTGACGAAGTTGCCGCTTACTTTTACATCGACTATCTGCTCAATCCTGATTACTTAACCACGGTTCGATGTAATGTAATGAAGTCACGACTATTTCTATGCTACATTGTACAAAGCTTTTAATTAATGTTTAATGATAAGCATTTTAAATCGATGTTATTCACATGACTTGTTACCTTCGTTATGATCTTTTCCTACATTAACCGATTGAGCTTTTTGATCAACTAGCTCTAACTCTGCCAAAAGCTGATAAGTCGTCAAAAATATACGTTTTAATTTTTCAGTTTCTAGAACATTTTTCCCTTCTAAGTATTTTTCAGTATTCAACCAATCAAACTTTAATAACATTTTGCGAAGGTGTGATATCTTTTCGTTTTTCATTTCTAGAGCTTTAGGTGACATTAATTCTTTCGAACCAAGCGTCAACAAGCTTTTAAGATCAATCGAAATTTGAATACATTCATTTAAATCAACATCGGTCAGGATATCGGAGATTGCCAATATATCAATTTCAATATTTAAGAATCTTTCGAGGACATTTTCCAAGGAATCGATATTCGAATTGACATCTATAAAGAAAAATAATTAGATTTCGATACTATAAGAACTTAGTTAATAAAAATGTAGTTACGTCTTACCTGGAGGAAGTTTGCCTTTACTTTCTTTCACTTTATCTGATGCTAACATACTGTGCAACGACTTTTCAATATCTTCTATAGGTTTCGAAATGTCTTTCATTACTTGAGCTACCTGCATGTTTTCCATAGATCGTATACTGTCCTGAATAGAATGAATTTCTTTATCTAATTCCATTACAAGCGATATTTCATCATTATTAACAATCGTTTCATTGGCTTCAATTTTATGAACAATTTCTTTGTGGATTTCTGTCATTGTTTGTACAAGCGATTCTGTAGTCGTTATATCGATGGACACTGAATCTTCCTCTACTCCGGATAAAATCTGTGCCTGTACATGTTCAAGTTGACTATGAAGTGCCTGCAATGGTTCTAGCATTTCAGAGAGAACGTCCTTTATCTCTACATTTTTTTCGACATTTCTTGCTATTGTTTGTCTTTCCGCTACTTTAGCTTGTAATATATCCGAGCATTCAGAAAGACATTTCAAAACAATCAGTGTTTTGCCTGATCCTACGGCTTCTTTATAGCCTTCATGTTTTTGTATACATGAAGATATTTTTTCCAATATAATTTTGATCTCGCTGTCTAAAGTTGGGGTACTAACTTGATTTTCGATGAAAATAGAAATATCTTCCATTTTTGTAACTAATTCCTGCTCCCCAATATTTGAAGAGACACTAAATGTACTCTTGAGCTCCTCTTCGATTGCTGTTTCTGCGTGTTCTACGCATGGCTTCACAGACTGGATAATATCTATGAATTTGTTGAGGAGTTCTTTAATTTGCACACTCTTAGTTTCAGATTGGACTTTTTTTAGTGTTACTTTAGATTCGTCTAGCTTCTTCAAGGGAGTTTTAAATAATACTTCAGATTGGGATTTTACTAACTGCACCAGAGAACTTTGAACAGTTTTTAAGCAATCGTCAGCGTGGATTAAAAATGTTGTTAAATATCCATCGATATCATTCGATAATGTCAAATTTGATCGTTGAACCTTAAATTCATTAATAGTATTTTGTAGAGCTACAAATTCTTGTAGAAGTCGTATTATTTTCTTATGACTTAATTGTTTCGACATTAAACAGCGCAATATCGCAAATTGATTTCTACATATCTTAAAGAAATCTTCAATTATCATTAAATCTGCAATAGGTGTTGCTTCAGTTGAGTCTTGTACTATGTTAACGGCATTTTCAACAATATCTTCCATTTGCATTAATGATTCTGATTCTAGTTCCATAGCCAGTTGAGGTGAAGTGCATGAAGTTATATCAGAAGCTTTCGATAGGTCGACAAATTCATATTGCTCTAACACTGCAATATTGTTTTCAATTTCATCTATTGCCTGAATTAATTTAGCTTCCTCAGTAAGCTTCGGCGATGTCGGCGTAAATTGGATTATTTCTTCCTGTACATTGGCAATATTTTGATATAATTCTTCAGTGATCGATTTAACTTGCTCAATTTTGATACCTCTCGAGACATCAGTGGCATCAAGTAAGTTATTAACCGTTTGTTCCAAAACGATGACTTCTTCTTTGATGGGAATCTCTGAATTAGACTTTGTAGTTTGAATTATAGCCTTCAAATATTCACATACATCTCTAAGAGATTCTACTTTATTAGATATTTCAATAGTTTTATCAGCTGTTTCCATGGCCGGGAAAACAGCTTGAATGCATTTATTTAATATTTCCTTAAATTCAGTTATACTTTTTAATACGGAATGTATTCTTTCCGTTGGCATTTCTAAAATATGTTCATAAATTGGAATGTTATTTATATCTAAAACAGACAGGCTTTGCTGAAGCTCTTGCATAGGCTCAGCGATTGCGGTTAACTTTGACGTATTTACAAAATTGCTATCATCCATAGGACTTTCCATAACCATTGGATGTAAAATTTCTTCAATGCCTGTATGCAATTCTCCCAGACCTAATGCAACTGATTTGAGGCTTGAGTAGTCACTAACTTCTGACAGCGTATCTAGTGCATCTATAATTTCAGGAGTTCGCAAGATTGTTATATGTTCGTTTAAGGACTGAAGCTCTTTAGCAGTAGCGGAAGCCTCAAATACTTGTTCGAAAGGTTCGAGTGACTGTTGCACCGAAGTTTCTTCTGCGGCTGGTAGTACTAATCGCTCGGAAGGAATTGTGTCAGCATTAGTTTTAATTCCAGAAATGTCTTCTAAAGTAGACATGTCGTCTGCTCCCTCTACACCAGCCTGTTCCTGAATCATAACTATGCAACTTTGAAGGCTTTGTACAGCATTTGCCATATTAAGACTTACGTCATAAGATTGCACATCTTCGCCGTATTGAGAAATTACGTCCTGTTGCAATACTTCTAATGTTGTATATAATTCATGCAAAGGCTCAGCAAGTGTCGCTAATACTTCAGTGTTTTCTTTGATAGTGTCTAAGTTTTCAATAACCATCTGATTTAGTACAACAATATTGCTATTAAGATTAAATATAGGTGCCGCTAAAGCCTGGAAGATAGGCAAGTCTGACATTGAAGACACGTGTTCTTCTTTTTCGACACCGCTTTGTCGAACTGAAGCCACATTCCGTTTTAATTCTTCCAGTACAGGACAAATATTTTCAAGAGCTGGAGCTAACGCTACCTTCAAGTCTTTTGTCGTTTCTAAAGATTTAACATTTCTAATAGCAGCTATTGTTTGCTCTATGTGTTCAATGACAAGTTTCGCTTTATCTTGTTCTATGCTTCGACCTGAGAAGTCCTGATAATGTTCAGAATCTATATGTAAGCTGTTCTCTTCTGGATTATTTATAGCCTCTTGGATGCCAATTAAAACATCGGTGATATTACTGAGAATATTGCAGTTCAATTCGGATTCAAAAACATTCTTGACGAACTGGTCTTGAATTATTCGAAGAGTATTATTGAGACTTGCAAGAGATAATACACTGTCAGACTCTATACTTTTAATGGAAGCATTCAATCGGTTGACTGCGGCGCAAATATCCATTAATGTGAAATATTTCTTCGCTTCATTGCTTTCTATAACATTTTCTAATACTTTGGTGAGATGCTTGTGGAAAGAAACCATATGAGTTTTAACGTTTGGTATGGTCTCTAAACGAGGAATATTGTTTTCTAAGGCAATGAGAATTTGAGCCATTTTTTGTAACACATCCAATTTGTTATCACTTTGTAATATATCAAATGTGCCAGTGCTACTCTCGATTCGATCTATTTGGGACGAGATTTCACTCAAATTTAATTTAATGGAAGACAGAGCCTGCTTCAAAATAGCTTGGTCTTCCTCTGTTCTGGTTTCAGTTGATAATTGTTCAAATGATGTCCTAAGTTTTAATATAGATTCCATAACAGTTTCAATTATTTCCGTATTATATTTGTGTAAAGAAGTAGACGATTCTTTCACGGAAAGAGATTCAATTTGTTCCAAAGCAGCTTGCAGATCTAGGATTGATGCTGACATATCGGTTAATATAACATCGCTGTTTTTCACTTTTGCTACATCAACAATTTTTCCACTATCTGCACTCTCTGCTATGCAGAGAAGTGAGTTAAGAGGACTTCTTAACTCAAATATAGCCTTTTGCGTTTCATGCAAATGCTTTGTTTCAATAGTGCTTTCTTCGGTTATTATTTCACTAGCTTCAGATAATAAATTTTTGGTTTTGATGGTATCATCAGAATATTTAACCACAGTATTTATTTCAGTAGTCAACAGATCTATTTCTGTCAGAATCTTTTGGTCAGTAAGCAAATAATCTTTCGTAGCGACAGAATTTATTTCAGTCATCAATTTCTGTAAATCGTTTCCGCACGCTTCAATTACTGCAACACAGGTCTTTTTGACCAATGTTTTGCTGTCACTTTCTACGTCAATACATTTCTCGATAATGGTCAGTGACTGTTGCAGAGATTTAAGCGGCTGTGGGAGGTTGTTAAACAAAGTGCTTATTACTTCTTTTGATTCTTTAACTGATTCTTTAGCGACGTCAGCTACGCTGTGTATTTCAGAAAGAGGAGTTATAAGACTACTAATAATCTCTAAGCTTCTGGAAGCCGTGGCAGCAGATGACATCAATTCTGATTTAAGAATGATATCTCTTTCGATAATTTGTACATCATTTATTACCTTGGTTAGCGATGCACTAACATTAATCATTTTCATTCTGAAATCTTCATCGCTCATACTTTGTGGTTTAATTAGCTCTACATCTTTTTTTCTTGGTTCGTCTCTTGATCTACTAAGTGATTTTTCGCTACCAGAACTCGATCTTCTAGAACTTCTGCTACTTCGACGTTCTCTCTTTGATTTCACTGTAGGTACTTGGTCAGCTTCTGCGGCATATTTTTGTGCATCCTCTTTTTGTAATACAGTCTTCATAATATCTGACGACTCTTTACCATCTTCATCAGAAGGTTTTGACGATTTTGATTTAATTTTGCCCGAACTTCGTGCACTAGCAAAGCTTGGTATATCACTCTCCGAAAACACTTGAGTATCATCGTCTCTTTTACCTTCAGAAATAGATTGTTCCCTTGAAAAACTGAAGAAATCTTCACCACTTCGTACAGAATCAGACTTTTTCCTTTCCTGTATCTTAGGAATATCAGCTTTTTCTTCAGAGAGCAACGCCATTGTCTTTTCCAAATAATCCTCTCCTAAATCTGTGTCTAAAGACAACTGAGGGGCAGCATTTTCATCAGCAATAGATATATCCTCAACATCGGCTTCTGTTCTCAAATCTTCTTCAGGAGAAGCAAAATAGTCTGGTGAAACATCAATAATGATAGCTTCCATAAGTAAATTACCGGATGTTGACGTTTCTTTGACGAACCTGAGTGGAGGAAGTTCAACTACGTTATGTTCGGTAACGTTTTCAGATAATTGGTCGGCATACATTTCTACTATTTGCAAAGCCTCCTCTTCAGTCAAGTCAGGCGTTTCATACAGCGAGACAGAAACTTCCTTGCCATCAAATGAAAACGAGATTTCTCCCTTATCATCTAATGTTATATCGCCGACAGGGGTGTCGTACATTTGGGAAGTACGTTCCTCGTGGATAGTACTTAGTGACAAATTTCGTTGTAAAGCTTGTTCCTCCGCCTTCTTCTTTTTCGCCTTCATGGAGTCGTCGAAACCAAGCAGAGAGGCGGAGCTCGCGGCAATGCCCATGCAATTCTGGGCTTCACATGTGTAAGTACCCAAACAACACGTGCCGTCCTGTCCCGAGATAATTCTGTGGATATCTCCGGGCTTTAGTTCCTCGCCATCCTTATACCATTTGAGCACTGGTTGCGGGACCCCGATGACTTTGCATTCTAGGTTCACCGCTCCTTCATCCGACAGAATGGCCTGCAAGTTCTCGAGGAACCGGGGCTTCTTGTAGTGTCGGGGTATTATCAGCTTAAGGAAGCACGAGGTAACGCTATGCCCGAAGTCGTTCATGGCGACACATTTCCACTCCGCCTGGTCGAGGAACTCGAGGTTCTGGATGTCGAGATTGAAGGCCCCCTTCTCCTCTTTGCTGTGATGGCAGCGAGACGAGTCGTCTACGGGTTGGTCATCTCGATACCACATCACTGATGGCTCAGGCGGAATGGCCACTGTAAAAGAAACAAAATTCTCAATTTTCTCATTTGTATAATAACCATGTTGGTTGTGCTATCGCGAGCGAGAGCCCGGAGTCCGCCTCGATAATTATTTAGGATTTGGCAGATCAGATAATTACAATGAATCGACTGCCTTCTGACCTCTTTGGCCCTGTTAACAAGGGAACCTGACCAGATTGGGTCATGGTTAATCATTCAGTCGCCTGAATGTGAAGGTTTTCTCACGATGTTTCCATCACCGTAAGAGCATCGGTTAGTGTTCAACTAATGTACATAACTTAGAAAAGTCATTGGTACAATGACATGGCCGCAATGGAAATCAAACATGGAGCCTTCACATGGTACTTCTTAGGGCTAACGGGTCCGCCGTTAGCAATTGTAAAAAGTGCCGATAACGTAAACTACTGAATCTTTAAATGAAATGGCATGAAAGGGCAGCCGGTTCCTTTTATTAACTTCCTTTATTATATCGTCAACATTATTAATTATAAAGTCGAAAAGACGAAAGCGCGACCAAACTCGTATGTACCTATGTAATTTAAGTTATATTGTCAAAACAGTTGAGGAATGTCTTTTCAAAAGAAGTTATTTACACAATACCGTCTTTTCAGAAATTACAATAAACTAATTATTTGAAACAGTTTTTAAAGACATGAAAACATGCCAGGTTATGTAAAGAATAAAATGGCATTTCCAATTAAAAAAACGTCAACACGAGTTAATCCCTTTTGAAAAGACACTGCTCAGTTGTATTTGGATAGGTAGGTATACCTCTTATTGTAAAACGGAATGGCTCGTCAATCTTCGCTTCAACACTCTTCAGGCCCTGCAGGAATTTCGGCGCCTGGTTCTTTGAGAACAGCTGTAGTTTCTCCTCCTCATTGAGCTGGTTCTGAATGTCTTCAACGGTGAGTTCCGCGGAGCTGCTGGCCTGGCCCATGCAGTTGCGGGCTATGCAGCAGTAAGACCCTGAGAAATAAACTGCATTGTTAACCCTCAGATATTAGGAATAGCGCATAACTTATGGGCTTCTATTCCACTATGGTAGCGATGGCTCCATCGAAAATAGAGAGACTCTTTTTAAATAAAACAAATAGCTTACAATACTACTTGTAGCGTTCGCACCCCATCCCCATGGGGTGTCGCTTCCGATGAAACCTGAAAAACCTTCCCGGCTACAGGTGCTCCCAGGGGGTGTTTAGCACGTAGGCGCCTAAGACCTTTTTTGGCAAGTCGTGCATAACCAGTCCGGCCAGCCGGCTGGTAGTCTATGAGAGTTCACTCCCTCCCAACCGCTACTGGAGGATGCCCATTTCCTTTGCGTTAGGAGCAGAAGAAATACTTCTTGTCATTATAAGAGAATAAGTAACACGTTGATAACCGCAAATCCGCGTTCAGGCGTTTTTGAATTTAACGCGAACAGACAGACAGACGCGGCGTGGAACTTTCTTTTATAATATGTAGTGCATAGAGATCAGGATGATGATGATGATGAAGGTGGCAAATTTTTTTATCAAAGGCCTAGAATATCAACCTAAACCCGTTCTATGTGAAAGAAAATCCATATGGAACCGCACAGTCCGGTATCATTTTGGTTGAAAGGTGTGAGGATGAATTCTCCTTTTCGATGGTAACTTTCATTTATTTTTATTTATTTATTTAACAGTTTTTTGCACACAGTAAAATACATAAACATCCAACTTTCGATGGTGGAATACATTAGAATTTATTATACGCCCTCTTGGATAACTCCAAACTAATTTGCTAAATGAAATTAGTTTAAGAGCAGGCGAGGACACCTAACCTTTAACTTTATCTACAAATTTACGACTTTCAACATAAAGTAATTAGTTTTAAGTTCATGATCTTGCACAAGTACACTCACGACACAGAGAAAAGAAATAAAGGTATAACGGACGCCTTTAAACTATTTTTTTTATAATTACAGCGCTATCTAGCCCCAAACTAAGCAAAGCTTGTGTTATGGGTGCTAGACTACTAATAAATTACAAATATACTTTAAATACATTTTTATTGTACATATAACACTCAGACCCGTAACAGAAATTAAAATTCAACAATTCAATTTCTGCTCGACCGGGTATCGAACCCGGGACCTCTTGCATGCTAGACCGGCTCGCATATCCCCCCAGCAACATATCGGCCCACACATCCCGCCTCCCATATCGGTCCCGGCGTAGTTCCCACTAATCCACTCAGATCCTCAAAGTATTGATTTATTAAGTTGTTGTGTCTCATCAACTGTTGCACTTATTTTTAACTATTGTAATTTTATCTGTGGAAGCCTATAATTGGCTATGTAATGTTATTATTGTTTTTATTGTAACAACTGCTGTTGGCTTTCCTTAAGTAAATAAAATAAAAATAAAATTACTCTGTAAATTCGATAGACAAAACGATGAAATGCATAGAAGTTCAATCCTTAGAAAGCGTTAATTATATAGTAGGCATACCTACATAATATTAAACTAATAAACTTATCAGTATGTATAATATAATATTTGATATGAATATAAAAATAGGGAATGGCTTACCTAGTGAGTTGGTACCGGTGAGCTGGTACACATCTCCCGGCTTCAACTCCTGGCCATCCTTGAACCAGCTGAGCACCGGTGTTGGGAACCCCACCACCTTGCACTCGAAGGAGACCAGACCCTCCTCGGTCAGCACTGCTTGGAGATTCTCCATGAAACGGGGCTTGCGGTAGTTCTTCGGGACTACATGGTGAAGGACAGAACAGTAAGTTATTGTACATACATCTATAGATCGACTACATAACTGGCACATCACCCGCGGGGGGCGGGAGGTGAAGTTTCGGGGCTCAACGCGGGGTGCAGGGCGCGGGGCAGACTTTTGTTCCTCGAAATGTCATCAAGTGACGTCATCAAACACAAAACCCCGCTGGGAAAAACGCTTACTACTGGAAATGGTTGATTTCTTCTCGACTACATTTTTATTAACCCACGATGCAGAAAGTAGCTCTCGAATTGATGGACAGATTCAATGGGATAGTTTTTATTGAAGAATCAATTCAATCGAGTAATCAATTCGGATTTTCCGGAGGTTTTCCGACAGATTTCGGTTAGGTTGCTCCTGTTTGCAATGGGACAGTGTTCGTTCAACTGTGTGGTTTCCAGCAGAGAACTACGTGTAGCAAAAATCCCTTAAATATAATATAAGTGACTAATGGTTTCAAGGCCTATTTTGTTTCTGAGACTATTCCATCCCACACTAGCCAAACGTGGATCTCCACGTTATATCAAAACTCCTAGAAAAAATCAAAAACGTTCATATTACTTCAGTGCCTTGACCGAAATATTGTCCGAGTGGATTCGTCAACAGACATCTTTCTCGAAGGAAGGACCTGAACTGAACGATGATGATGAAGTCCTCGCCGGTTTTGACTATAGGCCATTAGCGTGCTGGTTGACGATTCGCCATTTGTGTACAGTAAGCTGCAGAGTGACTATACCCCCTAGCATATTTTAAATGTATAGTACCCCGGGGGGTCAGTTCTCTCTGCAGCCGACTATACTACGATGCTAGGGAATTCTAATTCCTAGGCTAGTTCTGAGCACTCTTAAGAAGGAGGTCTTTCCTCCACCGACATACCATCCATGGTGACGTGACAGGTGGCGATGCCGACGCGGCCGCCGGCGCTGGTCGCCACGCACTTCCACTCGCCCTCGTCGGGCCACTCCGCCGTCGCCGCTTCCAGCAGGTATCCGCCTACGCCGTCCTCGGTCACGTGGTACCTGACGGGCGAGTCGTCATCATCATCATCATCGTCATCATCATCATCATCAATCATCATCATCTTGGCTTTTAATCCCGGTACGCAAGAGCCGGGGTCCGCCTTCCTACACCCTCTTGGTCCACTTCGCTCGTCTTCGGTATATTGACGAGCGAGTGAGAGAAGGTAACTTCGACGGTTCGTGTTCGAAGTAGCTAAAATGTCATTACTAAAGTTGCATTTTCACCTAATGCGCTTATTACATCTGGCTAGATTCAGTCGACTAAATTCAGAAGCAAAAAGCGTGAGAACATTTCAAAGTGGAATGTATTTCTTGTAAAATAAGGTCCATTTTTGTATCAAGAAAAGCGAAGCGACACGTAACATAATATAAGTGATACAAAAATGGACCTTATTCCGTGAGCAATACATTCCACTTTGATTTGCTCTCATGCATTTTGCTTCTAAATTTAGTAACTGAATTTAGTCAAATGTAATAAGCCCATAAGAGACGATATCGTTTGAACTTTCGGGCCTTCGGGAATTGAACACGGGACCCTCGGTATAGCAAACCGGTATTTCGTACTTAAGTAATTAATCTCCGACCAGTATCTTCAATTCATATTAAAT
Organism: Blastobasis adustella; assembly: GCA_907269095.1. NCBI lineage: Eukaryota > Metazoa > Arthropoda > Insecta > Lepidoptera > Blastobasidae > Blastobasis > Blastobasis adustella. The sequence goes on along the minus strand of OU026114.1, from coordinate 31,664,882 downwards.
ATAGAAGCTATCATGTTCTAATACCTAATTATATGCAGTTAAAAAAAAAATCATCTTGGCGTTAATGTTCCAGTTGTGCTCTCGAGAACGAGAGCCCGGGGTCCGCCTTGACCATGACCTAGGATTTGGCAGGTCAGGTAATTACAGTGGAGCGACTGCCATCTGACTTCCATGACCCTGCTACCAGGGGAACCTGACCAGATTGGATCATGGTTACACATCCAGTCGCCTGAATGTGCAGGTTTCATCACGATGTTTTCCCTCACCGTAAGAGCATCGGTTAGTATTCAACTAATGTACATAACTCAGAAAACAGTCATTGGTTCATGGCCGGAGCGGGATTCGAACCTGGGACCTCTGGCTTACGAGTCGGATACTGTAACCGCTCGGCCACCGACGCTCTACAATGCAGTTGCAAACACAATTTTATCTACACCCATATTTTAAAGTTAAAATTTCGTACCTATATTTTCTAAACTTTGCCAACAGTACCTAAGCTGCGAGTCAGTTCTGTTGTACCTACGCGTCGAGGATATCAAGCGGCGGGAAATTCACTTCACTACGTTTACATTTATATATTTATTTGCTTCAAACAAGAAAAAGCATTCACAAACACAAATTACAACAATTAGAAAAAATATTTTGTTTGGCGGAAAAACAACTCCACACATCACAAACAATCACAAACATAAAAAAGTATTATGAATTTGAAAAGAGGACCGGCAGAAATGTATGGACCCCTGCCTATATGACTAATAACGTTGAATCATACGTCATTTTTAAGGGAATTTTCATTTTCTACAACTTTTCGACAATTCTCGAATCGCTGTAAGAAATAAGTTATGGTCAATTAAATAACTTCATTTTGTACTGGAAAATTCGGCCCATATTCGGCCCACAACGATTCGAGAGTTGTCGCCATAGTAAAGTTAAATGACGTATAACTCAACGTTATTAGTCATACAGGCTGGGGTCCACACATTTCTGCCGGTCCTACTTTCAAATGCAAAATTCAAACTTTCTTTAATCAGCCTACATTTATACGCGCCCGGCAGCCCGACAAAAAATTTTAAAATAAAAGTGTTGCATAATCATGTGCATAATTATTAAAATAGTAGTTTATACAACTGTCGTACAAAAGGAGGTATTAAAACATGAGTGTCTGTTTATCATATGAGGTGTAGCCGAGTATGGAAATAGTTTGACACGAGCGTTTTAATACCTAATTATATGCAGTTGCATACACTACTCTATCTACACTCATATTTTTATGTTAAAATACCGTACCTATAATTTTCTCAACTTTTTTGGAAGTAATGTGACTGTAGGATATCAAGCGGCGGGAAATTGCTTGGATCACGTCTACAAAATGAGATTGTCTATGGTAGCGTAATATTGAAAATATGATCGAACTCCGTTTGTATGGGGCGCGCTCGGGAAACACTCCTCTCAAGTACCGACCGAGATCCGAACTCGGTGTCGGCTATTCTCGTCAAAAATCCAGATTTTGATCTTTGGCTAAAAACGGCCGCAATTCCTGCCGTCACCGAGACCTTCTGATGATATAATGCCGGACAACATAACCTCCGAAATGTGGATAGGTATCGAACATGCTTAGATATGGAAATATAAAATAAATACAAAATAATTCTTTTGAAACTTGTGTTTAGGTCTTACAAAATATCTATGTAAGTCTCTATGACTTCTGCTAAATATTGTGTGTAACAACATTTCAATACAACGGGAATACGTTCTCTCTCTCTCGACTGTATGGTTAAGAATCTCAGGACTGTACGGTTTTGAGGGTCCGGCGACACCAGTCGTACAACCATGGTCGCACGACCGTTGCCAATAAGGACAGCGCCTCAGTCTCGGCCGAGAATCCATTTCAAAAATACGGTCTCAGTCGTTCCTTAATATCTATTGTAACACAACACAATTTACCTGTCAGAGGCCTCGACCTTCCCCTCCTTGTTGTACCATACGACGCTGCGCGGCCACGGCGGCACCACCAGCTGGCAGCCCAGCGAGAGCGGCTGCGAGATCTTCACGAACTGGTCCTCTGGCTCCTTCGTGAAGATCGGGGGAGGCTCAAGGGTCACGCCGCTGTTGGAGATACAAAAGTCAATTTAACTTTAAGAATATTTAATTAAATTACCCACATGTCAAATAGGACAGGGATGGGAGAATACTAGTAGCAAACATATTTGCAGTCCGCGGGCCTGTCGATAATCGATACGCCATAATGTTACATACTTCTGTCCCATCCTATTTGACATGTACATGTACATTGTACAAACCCACCACCAACCTATGCTCCTGCCCACCCCTCGGTATACGGAGCGAATCACGGGAGATGCGCGCTGTACTTGCCGCAAGCTCTTTCCAAATTGCGCACTTTTTTCCCTACAAGTTATCTATATCCTTGTTCCTTCGATGTCAGTTCTCCCCTAATGGGGCGTGTACGCCACAGTAAACGATCGACATCGGTTTCTTACTCGTCGCATCCAGTCTAGCTGACTATTGATCTTACGTACATTGTACAGTTCGGCACTACATACCTACCATACTTTTATATAACAGGTAGGTAAGCAAGCTGGCGAATTATCGGATAGTAAGTAATCACCGCCGCCGCAACAAGGCGAGGCGGAAATGCTTTTTCCACGGCGTGGCTTCGTGAAAGCCTACAGTGATCTATCGACAGTTAGGGGTACAGCTTCGGACAACATCGGAGAATTTCGTCGAAGTTCGGAGCACACGAACCTTGGCGTGGGCTTAGCAGAGCCCTCCCTGCTTCCGCGCCCGACGACGTGCACCTTGGACGAGGAGTAGGCGCGGCCCATGCAGTTGACCGCCTCACAGGTGTAGGTCCCGAGGGACGTGGGGTCTTCCGCGTTGGCGGTGAGAGCGAACACATCGCCGGCCTTGATCTCGCAGCTGTCCTGGAGACGGATATCGGTAAGGTTTAGACTCATTGAAAGGTCGTTGAGCGCGAGGAAGTAAAGCAGGATAAAAAAATATTGAATTTGACGTAATTGTTCACACCAGTAGTTATTGTACAGAGGGACGAGAGGAAGGGACGAATGACCTCTCCAAACCGCTTACTGCAACAGCGAGATCTCGTTAGGGAACTTGCCAGAAGCCAGGACTAACCGCTCGGAAGAACTTAGTAGATGTTGTTTATCACCGTTAATGTCATTCATACGATATATAGCTAGACTAAACCCGTAATTTCTACCGTCACCGCGTAGTGCTAATCTCATAGTCTTGATCTATCGAAGTACGAACACTCGTGTTTCTGCGAACCATAGCCGGAGCCAGGTCTACACATTCGTCAGGGGAGTAATGTAATCCAATAATAAAAATAAATCAGGGAGGTTTTTTATATTAATCGGTAGGCAAACAGACCTTGATTAAAAGTGGTCACCCTACGCCTACAGACTTATAGAAAAAGATGTGCAGTTACCTTGAACCATCTCAGCACTGGCGTGGGCACCCCAACCACCTTGCATTCCAGGGACACGGTGCCTTGCTCGGTGAGCAATGCGCGCAGCTCCTCCACGAATTCGGGTCGCTTGTACGCCTTTGGGACTGTAACAACAATACCTTAACTCGTAAAACTTGGGGGACGAAGCAAGGCGTGTGGTGTCTAGCGTAGTAGAATAGCACAAAACTTTTACACTCGTGGGTGTCATACAAGGCTACTCATGTTTTCAAGGCAAAAAACCCAGAGTCTTCGTAGGCTGAAAAATTTCACGCAGTGTTTTCCATTGTTATTTATTTATTTGGAAGATCATCAGCTTATCAAACAAATCAGTACTTAATGCTATAAAACTGTTAGCTAATAATAGACCTTCACTAATAGATCTAGAATAGTTTATAAACTTAGCGTAGGCAGATAGCCGAGGCAAATTCCGTAGGCACACGAAATATCAAATGTCATGATAAAAAAGTTAGAAATATTTAGCACTTAAATAACAAATTTATAACAACCCAATGACATAACAAAACAACCCAATACTTACTGCTCAAAGAATACGCTACTTAGCAGTTTACGCGCTGCGTGAACACTTGTATTGAAAATATCAAGATCAATGCCCGATTCCAATAATGAATTACAAATACTACTCGCCCGAATAAGATACGAATTCTGTCTGTAATTAGTAGAGGCTTTTGGATATATAAATGGCACCTAACGACGACCACCATGACCTCTAGGCACCTGAAACTGTAATTTACTGAGTAATTTGGGACAGTCTACTGAATTAGAAGCTATTTTTTAAATGTAAGTTACATCTGCAATATTGCGTTGGAGAGACAATGGCATCAAATGGAATTTCTTACACAAATCTAAATATAGTTCAGACTTATAATAAATTTTAAGTCTATAGCACAGGTACTTCATAAACACGTTCGAGTCTTGTTTTATAAACGTCGTAAATGGGATTCCATATTTGAGAAGCGTACTCTAAGATGCTTCTTACATATGCTCAATATAAAACTTTGAAGGTCTTATCGTTTTTGAAATCCCTGGTTACACGCATAAGAAACCCCAATGACTTCGATGCCTTGGCAACAATGCTCTCAATGTGGTTATTATAGACCAATTTGTGGTCTAGTACAACACCCAAGTCCCTAATTTCCCTAGCAAGTGACTGGTTTCCAAGGAGATAGTAATATTTAATAGGTGAAGGTTTACGAGTAAAGGAAACAACACTACATTTTGAAGGATTCAGATCAAGTTTATTAACAGAACAATACTCGACGAGTCTAGTAAGGTCTTCCTGCAGTGCATTAGCATCATTGCCGGTAGCTAAACATGAAAAAACCTTCATATCATCTGCGAAGCAGAGAAGATGTGAGTTGTGAAGGCAGCTTATAATGTCGTTGATGTAAATAGTAAACAACATAGGTCCAAGCAATGAGCCCTGAGCCATTGTTATATTTATAACACTGTGATCTCCAACCCGCCTGCTAAGCGTGGGACTTATGGCAATGATCTCCCCTAGGCCCTAAGTCCAACAGTGGACTGTTATGGGCTGTGATGATAATGATATGGCTAACTTGTTGTGTATGTTTCTTCGTCGTCAGGCTGCGGTTCGGTACTGTGAGGTGAGTGAAGTGTGCCATTACCATCTCCAGAAAAGACAGATCAGAAGTATCCTCAATGCAATGTAAAAAAATATATATGAATGTGGAAGAAGCGGTGTGTCAGGATCGTAGCTTGTGGCACTCTACTGCCACCACACCTGCCTACCCCTGACGGATACTGGAGTGAGTGTATGTATGCCATCACTCACCAAGCACGTTGAGGTGTGCCGAGCAGCTGGCTCGGCCGCCTTCGTTCTCCGCGGTGCAGGTCCACCGGCCAGCGTCGTCCACGCTCACGGCGGCCAGGTCCGCGCACCAGAACTGGCCGTCGCGCGCCATCGTCACCCTCTCCGCCTCCAACAGCCGTCGCTCGTTCCGAAACCATGTCACCTGGTGTAGACGACGTAGTGATTTGGATCGTATAGTATACAAAATGTCGGGAACTAGAGGTTCGCAGGATGTTATGGTAATAGCATTGTCAGTTTGTATTTTATTTTTCAACAAAAATTTCCTTGGTCGCAATGTCGGACCGAGAGATCGGTTCATTCCCGTTGTCACCCAAATATTATCCCCCGCATGGGGGACAGCGGGAATTTTAGATTCTTTGTTTCCCGTAATGGTTCACATTTATGTGTTCACAATCTCCATTTAATCTTTGATCGATACTTTCTCGTCCTCCAGGAGTCGCCGCTCATTACGGAAAAATGTCACAAGACGTAGAAGACGTCGTAAGGATTGCGTCGTATAGAATTGTATTTGTTTAAGTAGGTAAATTTATGTCTAGATACTTCGTTCGCTTAGTGCTCGCATCGATATCTGAAGGTCGCTCTGACAATTAGCGCAATGATTGACTGTAATTCCTATTCTTGGATAGTAAAGGCGACGTTTACAATGTGTCGTTTCCTAGAATGCGGAAGCTCTAAGTATGTCAAAAGGAACGGAAAGGGAAGGTGGTCGCTTTGACTGTGATTTTGTATGGCGAGGTGGTGTCATTACGAAGTTGTTACGAGTGTGCCTTGTAGCAGCGAAATTCTGAGTCTCGGGAGTGAAATGTGGCCACAATTCGATTACGGGAAGTTCTAACTGTACTGTACCATATAAAATTTTATCTTTTTGGCGACATAGATACGTCCATTTGCCTTTGAGTGCGGGGATATTACCTATGAGATTCTACCTTCAAAGTTGCATCATAATCGGATTGGTCATTGTCAGGAAATTAAAAATTGTATCTATGTAAATTCCAGTTTCTGTTATTTTCGCCATACAAAATGCGAATTTCATAGATGAGAACCTAGTAATAATGCATATAAATTGAGTAACTTACATAATTAATTACATAGTATTACAGTCAAAATACTTATTACATAAGTCGTCGTAGTGGACGCCAAAGCGTCATCTTTAGAAATTAATCAAGTATAATAATAATCAATGTCAAATAATAAAATGAATAAAATGCCGTATGATATTACGTAGTATCAAAATGATAATAAATAGATATATATTTTTTTAGTTCACTCATCAAGGCACTAACTTACTGAATAATATGCTTTCTGGGCATAGCTTTTAGTTTATGACAGTAGTCCGTCTTTGCTAGACAAGAACAAGGATAACAATGAAAATCAGTTCAATGATGAGTAATTCGGTACTTACATCAAACACTTTGATTTACACAACCACAACAACATACAAACTTAACCCTGAACCAAAATTCTGTATTAACAGATAAAAATCCTCCTCCACGAGCTGGCAATATTTCCCTTTGAATAATGAGGCTCGACCTCTGAGCGAAAAAGTTGCCTCGCGGAGGCGCCTCGAGAGATCCTTCATAAAGGTTTTAGCCACAGGACCCCAGGGGCCCTGTTGTCTCGAAGCCAATGAGTTGGCCCCGAGGTCCTGGTACTGGCTGCATTTTCGGTTTTCCGCAGCAGAACTGGCAGTTGCTTGCAAATGCAACAGTGGTCGCTTCCCATACAAAACACCTGCCCAGTCTCCACGGTATTTACAATAACAAAAACATACGTACAAAAGCATAAAGACTTACATGCATGGTATTAATAACATGAATAACCGCCCTCGAGCCCGTATTTCGCAAATGCAATACAAAGGAATTCGCTGCAGGCAGGCATTGATTTAAAATAGGTACTACACCTTCGCTATTCGCATTTCCCGGACCCATGCACCGGTACAGATAAGGACTTAATCCCCATTCAACTTAGAAACATGTTAATAGCGCATGGTGTGCAATTTAGAATTCAATTTCAATTGAATAGATTTCATTCGTTCGTCGCCCGGGAATCTCAGCTCAGACTCTACACAGCAGACTCACTAGACAACTAAGACAGTTTCTAGATAGATTCTCAGTAGTGTCAGTTCAGCAAGACAATTCGAGACGATTGTAATGAAATTCATGTTTTTTAGAACTGACAATTTATAAAATAAAATTAATGGCCGACCTCCCACGAAATGAGGACGGTACGGAACTAGAGAGAGTAGTTAGAGAATAGCTATGCAATCGTAGACAACGCACAGTTAAAAATACCAAGCGGATGTTATCTTCCAATCTAAAATAGAAGAATTATGTCATTGGGGCGCCGAGACCGCCAAGGTTCCTGCTTTCGCCCGCGGGCTTGATGGTAAACATTTGGATTTGGTGTTCATCACTTCTTAGCAGTCCTGGGACATGTTTACGGTGGAAGTGGCAAGAATAAAAGGAGATGTATGAAACGCGTTGCGGAGTTGTATCATCCAGTTGTCCATAGTGCTGCCTACCCCACTTGCGGGACGGAGACGTGGTTTTTTTACAGATATGTTATAAATGTTTATGGTGCCAGACGTCAAAGATTCTATGAAATCGAGAACAGTTAGCATTGTTACTACGTGCCACATTGTAGCCACATTAATACTTGATACTTTCAGGTAGCAGACAGTGCCAGAGTAATTTTGTCTGGACTCCTTCTAAATGGATGCTTTCATCAATATATTACTAATCTATTTTGAAGCAGTCCAGGGAGTCGAGAGAAAAGGATTCTATTCTTTTTCCTTTCTTCGGAAATCCTTTTCTTCTTATTGGCTTGTTAACATTCTCCACTTATTTATTTACAAGTTTCGAACAGGTTTATTAATAAACAATTGTCTAATATACGAGTTTGAAACTCTGGAATGGAACCAAGAATCTTGTAAACATAACTGGGTACGTCAACTTAGCGCGCGATGTGTCCTAGATGCTGGGAATATTTTATACGTAACAAACATCGATTTGTAAAATGTCTTCGAAACCATAAGAAAATATAAGGTATACAGCGTAGCATTTCCGTTCGTACTTCCACAATAAAAAATCATCTTTTGGCTACAATGTCCCGGTTCGGCTCTCGAGCACGAGGGCCGGGGTCCGCCTTGACCATAATCCAGGATTTGACAATCAGGTAATTACAGTGGAGCGACTACCATCTGACCTCCGTGACCATGCTACCAGGGGAACCTGACTAGATTGGATCGTGGATCGTGGATCATAGACCCTCACAGTAAGAGCATCGGTTAGAATTCAACTAATGTACTCAGAAAATAGTCATTGGTAAATGGCCGAGGGGATTCGAACCCGGTACCTCTCGCTTACGAGTCGGACACTCAACCGCCCGGCCACCGACTCTCCTGACGCTCGTAATAATACATAAATAATTTCAACAACCGAATCGACTGAAAAAGTCGGATAACCCCCGAAGAGGTAAACTTAAACTCAAATATTTTCTAATCTGCAGAGCCCATTTTAATTAAACAAAGCTGAAAACCATATCGATTAAATTGGCTTTCAAACAGAGAACCGCACCCAATCGATTGCAGAGACAAATACACAAAGTTACAGATACACAGATACACACGTCAAACTTATAACACCCTCTTTTGTCGTCGAGGGTTAAAAACAAACTGCGCTATAACCATTGATATATGCTATAACATGGATAAGCTCGCCTTTGCATTATAAACTGTATTTTTATTTCCTGTAATGTTGTAAATTGATGCAATAAAGAGATTACATACATACATACATACATACATTTCGCTTATGCAACATAATTAGTATTGATATGTTTCACAAATCACACGGTGTCACACGGTTTCACGTTTTTTAAACACGGTTCCCACGATCTAGATGGTGGGAAGCTTGACAGAGTCCTATCGCCGACAAAAGTCATTTTGTTTCGCTGCGTCAAGCATATATAGCGACGGGGAAGAACTAAATTCTCTTATCTCACACGTGTACAAAATGTAAGATTGTTTTTGCGTGCGATAGGGTTTTTGTATGACAACAAGCCAGGTGGCCATTGAGACAGGGTAAGACACATTTCAAGGTTTCAATGTAATTTGTAACAACCACTCACCTTGCATTCGGTGGAGCTGACGATCTCGACCAGGAACCTGGTCCGGGTCCCCACCTTGACCGTGAGGTCCTGCAGCCGCCGCAGGAAGGTCGGCGGGTCCTCACCCGTTGGGGCCTCATCAGGGGACACTTCGAGGCGCGCCCGCGCCGTCGCCGCCCCTGCCGCATTGTTCGCCTGTAAACACGCGAGAAATCTAAACATTTGACGGGTGGTACAGTTGGTTAACATGCCGGTCGCCACGCAGAGGTCCCGGGTTCGATGAATTAGTAATTTGAATAGTGGTCAAAGAAATTATACCTCAGACGGAATAATAATAAATATGCTTGGAAAAATTCACACAGCGCCATCTAGCCCCAAAGTAAGCCAAGCTTGTGTTATGGGTGTTAGATAACTGATAAATTACTTAATCATTTTTTTCTACCTACTTATTACACATACTACACCCAGACCCGTAACAGAAATTTAAATTAATCATTTTAATTTCTGCTCGGCGGGGAATCGAACCCAGGACCCCTCCGTGGCGATCGACGTATCAACCAACTGATCCACTCAGGTCGTATTTGGTCTTGCTTTCACGTACTAAACGCTGCAAGTCGACGGCCCAAACCTGTGTATGGACGGATAATCCTATAGTGGGCTGCTGTACTAATCAGCACTCGGCGATGTAGGTCAGGCTCTCAGGACGACATATTCTGAACAGGTCAGTTTCTTATTTAGTCAGGATTTCCCTGGAGATGGAACGTGGAATCCTTCAGGACGGGGTGAAAAGGTTTTTACAGGGTCGGCAAAGCGTCAGTCATGCCCCTGGTATTACAAACGTCTAAAGACTGCGGTGACTGCTTACGAACGGGCCGTAAGCTTGTTTGCCACCTAATGGAATAAAAGATAAAAATAAAAAAAGCGTCAGATTCTGATTAATTCCGACATTGGTACAATCAAAAACGCGAGTCCGGAAAAAAATATAAAATACTGGGAATGCACTCTGTTAATATTATTTCGCGTCTAGTTCCCACGTCGGAATGATGGGATAGGCCGTGATTGCTTTCATTCCCGACTCAATCAAAACCGGATTTGGTTGAGACTTGATCAAAGCCATCGTCATTAGGACTAGAGGCGCGTGAGGGCATCATCACGCCGACGTGCAGCGCAGTGCTCTTTTTCTCTGTACCAGTAACTACTGTGCACAAACTTCAAAGAGACCAAACAAATTGCATATCCACCGTAATAAGACGCAGGCCTGAGCAATAACTGTGGGTCGGAAAGGCTAGAATTTTGTGGAATGAAACTCTATTTTTAAATAGATGAATCTGAAAAAGAAATTGAGGGTCTACTACTAGTTTTTATTTTACACAATATATTCTAATGGATACATACATACACATTCACGCCCGTAACCCGTTGGGGTAGGTAGACACTGTCGAGTGCCACAATACTACGATCGTGACAAACCTCTTTTGCCTGAAGCAAGTACTTAAATAAATGTATAGTATAATACCTATACCTAAACATACAGTCACTGTTTTGTTGTCTGCCTCTCCGCTTACTTCTTGTTAACTTAGGCTTTAACTTGAACATAAAATAATGAGCTGACTTTAATGTCCCCGTTAACATGAATGGTTAGCATTAATACACGCGTATTATAGAGCGTCGGCGACCTATTGGTTAATGTGTCCGACTCATATGCGAGAGGTACCGGGTTCGAACTGCACTGCAGTACTCTTTTCTGAGTTATGTGCATTAGTTGAACACTAACCGATGCTCTTACGGTGAGGAAAAATTTCGTGATTAAAACCCGGTAGCTCTAGCTTACGGGTTGGACTCCTTAACCACTAGGCCACCGACGCTCTGTAATACGCGTGTATTAAAGCTAACCATTCATATTAACCGGGACATTAAAGTCAGCTCATTATTTTATGTTCAAGTTAAAGCCTAAGTTAAGAAGAAGTAAGCGGAGAGGCAGACAAGAAAACAGTGACATTAAAGCCAAAATTTTTTGTATATGTTAAAGTTTAGTTAAGAAGAAGTAAGCGGGGAGACAGACAGAAGAAAACGGAGACTTAATGTTTATAGATATTATTCTATAGAGACATTTAAGTACATACTTGCTTCGGGCAAAAGAGGTTTGCCAGGATCGTAGTGTGTGGCACTCGACAGTCTCTACCTACCCCTACGGATTATGGGCGTGAGTGTGTATGTATATTATACTATACATATACATATATATGTAACGCCTGATTATGATTTTTATTATAGTAGATAAAAGCCGAGAGCATCTGTGCGAAGTCGTGGGTAAAGACTATGTTCATTTGTCCTATGGGTATAGGTCGATATTCTATGTCCGAGGCGAGTTACGATGCAAATCGACTTGACAACCTGAGTGGTTTAGTTGGTCTGCCACCGAAACAGAAATCAAAAAGTGACAGACACCCAGGTGTTATACCTTTGCATAATAAGTATTTAAAAGTATATTTTTTATAAGTAGTTAACAGTTCTCTGGCACCCGTAATACAAGCATTGCTTACTTTGGGGCTAGATGACGCTGTGTGAATTGTCCCAGCATATTTATTTATTATTTATTACTAATATTAAATCAAAGTGGCCCATTGGACGAAACTAAAGTCATTGCACCGCTCCGAGTCAACATTTGCATTCTCTCGGAAAAGTGACATAAATCATTTTCCTAGTAAGTGCTTTATTTCGGTCAGCTCGCATCTAGGGCGCCTAGGCAGCCTAGGTGAGCGCAGAGATGATATAGAACTTACTTAGGCACTTCAACAAGAACTATTAACAGATATAAATCTCGCTGACAGTATCGGTGCGCTCTCTACCACGCAGATGTTAATTTAGTTCCAAAGAATATATACATAACTGCTTAACTATTGCCGGACGGAACTACATCAATGCAGCGTTTACAGCTTTACCCGCTCTAACTCAACGCTTTTATCTATAATTTTTCTATTTATATAATAATGCCGTGATTTCTTCGAAAACCTTATTCGAAAAAGACTCTGCCTATTAAAAATACCAAAGTTTGTGTGTGTGCCTAAACGGATTTGGATGAAATTTGGTAGATAGCTAGATTAGGGTCTGGAACAAAGAGAAAAAAATATACGGGAAATAAAGAGCCTCGAGTCGACTTTTAAGAAACCACTGTCACTCTTTTTTTGGCAACTACTACATGGAACATCTCGACTACTGCATCGATAACTATGGCTGCAATAATTTGCTTATCCATTGAATAAAATACACAGTAAAAGTAACAGAACGGAACTACAGATGGTGGCACTACACGCAACTACGACTGACGATCTGAGTGGTTCAGTTGGTTAAAATGCCGGTCGCCACGCAGAGGTCCCGGGTTCGATTACCGGCCGAGCAGTAATTGAAATGATGAATTTAATTTCTGTTACGGGTCTGGGTGTAATATGTAGTATGTATAACAAGCTTTGTTTACTTTGGGGCGAAATGGCGTTATGTATATTTGTCCAAGCCCATTTATTTATTACACCATTATAACTGTCCCCCCTCAAGTCTGGAATAAGACATAAGCCACACCCCCAACACAAAGAATAGTTTACAACTTTCAGCTAAGTTGGAGAGAAGACTTAACCTCTAATAGTCAATAGCGCTTACAAACTAGATGCAGGTATTAGAATAGAACTTCGAAGGCTTCGTGGAGCGTCTTTCTTCTATCGTGTAAATATTATAGTGTATTACTGCTTACTGGGGCTGCCAAAAAATGTCAAGGAGAATTCAGAAGATTTCTATTTGAGGTGTCAAAAATAGAATCTATTTAAAAATATAAAATCCTTTATTTTTTATTTTCAAGCTGATTTATTTTTAAGAAAATCCCGTCGTTGTTCTAAAGGACACCTAATAAAGTGGCCCGCCCCGGCTTCGCACAGTTGGTTTCAGCTTAAACAAATTATACACCTAAACCTTCCTCCTGAATCACTATTGGTGAAAGCCTCATGAAAACTGATAAACATACTTATTACACATATAACACCCAGAATCGTAACACAAATTAAAATTTATCATTTCAATTTCTGCTCGGCCGGAAATCGAATCCGGACGTCCGCGGCAGACAGAATGTTCGGATCGTAATCATAACACACCTATTGTATTTTATTGTTGTTGTTACTAAGTGTATTATTTTGTTGTTACTTTTACCAATGGACCTATTATGAATTCATTATATTTCAAGTTGAAATTTTAACAGTGCCATAGTAGCTCGTAGCCGTAAGTAGCTGCTCTTAGCAAAACACAGCTCTCTGATGAAGAAGACTTGGTAGAAGATGGTACCTAGATGATAAATAATTTTCATTTCATTTGGCAGATTGAAACTCGTCGTGGAAAACACGAGATCTGCGATGTTTTTCACTTTGTGGCAGCACTCTTAGGCGCTGTCCTAATTGACAACGGTCGCCCGACCATGATCGCACAGCGCCAATTAGAACAGCGCGCTAAAGCCTTAAAGGTAAGCGCTCACCTGTAGAGTGTAAACGCCGCTGTCGCCCGTCCGCGCGGCGGTCACGGTCAGCCGCACGCCGCCCGCGTCGTCGGCGCTCGTGAAGCGGTCGTCTAGCGACGCCCCCGCGCGACTCCTGCGCAGGTACACAGCCATTAGTGTGGGAGAGGGTAGAGTATGACCGCAAGGTCTTGAAGATCAAGGGGGTCTGCTCTCAAGCCTGAGGAGTTCGCCTAGGTGAGTACCACCGCCTTATATATTTCTGCCGCCAATTGTTGTGTTCCGGTTTGAAAGATAACGTAGCCATCGCAATTACAGGCATGAGGCATTTCATCTTAGCGCTCATAGCGGTTCCGCATTTTGTTGCCTGCAACCACAGACATAACAGACTAAACACAAATCACAAATATTCCCTGTTCGCTCGCTCTACAATGATTATGAATCTTGCTATCCCGTTTTTTCATCCCTTTGAATAAGTTCACGGAAAATGACGTGCGCAATGTTTTGAACGTTCGACATATTGCTCGAGGGCCTATCGACCTGACGTTTTTTTTGAAACATCGGTGTAAATTTTATAATTTCCTAATAAAATTTAAATTAAACCATTTAAAAGATTGTAATTTTGTGTGTAATTTAGTGCACATTTATGTGAAAGCGCAAAGTATGGAAATACACCTGGATTATCCTTTCACCGGTAAGTAAACATTCGTGGTCGAGGCGATCCGAAATAAATTTTAGAAATTGCGACAAAAATATGCATCGAAATAGTGTGAATTTGCATTAATTGAAATGCTTTATCTTAAAACAACATGCCATTAGAGATAGATTTAAAATTATTGGCAAATTGAGCAATATTTCGGTGTCTAAATAGGTACGAAAATATTTTGATGCTAACAGGGTCGGACTTAGTATTTATTGTATAGTATTTTATTACTCAAATCTTGTGAATAGCGGTCCACAACTTTATATGTATCAGGGTTCCATACCAAAAATGTACCTAGATGACATTTTAAATGTTCAGACATTATATGAAACAACGGATTAATCGCGTATTTACGTTTATTTACATAAATATTGGTTTTTCTAGGTTTCCTAAAGACCAGACATGGTTATGTCTGGGTTGCAAATTGGAAGTGCTGCGTTGTAAACATTTTAAAGAACAAGATAATAATTAGATGCAAGTCCCTTCTGTCCTGCTGCATTAGCATAATATGAATTTTTACTGAAAATAAAGAATATGCTGCTTGTTTAATATATTAATGTATCCTTTTCATTGTTATTATTTTTTTCATGACTATGTCCTCTAGAGGGCATCATATTAAATTTGTGAAGTCACATAGGCCAACCTGTGAACAATGAAGACGCTTTTAACTATAAGTAAGTAGGTAGGTACCTACTTAGTTTAGAAGTTATGAGGCAACAAATAAACATTAATACCGGTCAAAATCATAACCCTCCTTTTTGCTAAAGCAAGCACTGCCGATTCACGGTATGTAGGATCGAGAGATCGAAAAGACGGTGGTAGGTATCAGGGCATGGCTTTGATTCACTAGACACCTTACCTTTTATTATAATGTCAATATTAAAATATATAAGGACAAGCTTAAAAAAATTGCATAGTCATCTGGAGCGAACAACAAGTCAGATTTGTTTGTGTTCGTTACGAGTAGAAAGTCGTAGCAAAATATAACTCATGATGGGCTGCCTTGTTCCGTCCCTGCATTTGCATTAGTGTGTGTGTTATAGAGATGTGTGACATTTTGTCTCATATTTAAACTCTAAATGTACTCTCTGCTTCTGTATAGAAAATTTTTTCTCTATGCCTGCAACCTAAATGCATGAATCGTAGATGGTATGGGAGACAGATGTGGCCTGTTGGTCGTTTGTCATTGCTGCAAAAAACTGCTTACCATCAGGGTCGTGCAATTGTTTGCCACCTTTGTGGTGCCAAAGTGAAGGTTGGACGAAGTCAAGTCTAGAGAATGCCGAGTGGTGTCCGGCTGAGAAGAATGTAGCACCGACCCTTTCGAGTCACGGAATTCACGGATGTCGTACAATAATGTCTCGGACCAGGGGAACGATTCTTGCGCTTTCGACATTAGAATTGGATATTTTCTTTAGCCACAAATATCCATTGAAAAGTCACTGAATTTCTTTTGCAAGCAAAAATCTTATTCTCAACGATTTTCGCTAAACCTTTATTGTCGAAGATCGTTCTAAATTACATTTTTAAAAGAAATATTTAGCTACAAAAGTCGAATTCGAGATGTCACAGCGCGAGAATTAGACCCCAGCTATAACCTTCATAGATGAGAAGCATTACTTTAATGATAATTCTTAATTTATAATTTCACTGTTTATAGCCCAAGACGTACACAATGTGTACTGTTTGTCCCAAATATTTCATCATCATCATCATCATATTATCATTTATTTATTTGTGATTATCATAGTCAAGGCGGACCCCGGGTCTCGTGCGAGACGCACAAACCGGAACATCAAAGTCTAGATGATTATTTATTTCATAAGTACACATGTCAGTACATAAAGCACCGGAGACTGTCCAAAGTCTAAACAGGGTAAGTTGAGGCGCTGCTTTCTTCACAAAAACGATGGAACTCTATAGCTTAAGGCAACTTTATGAACTTTACAAACGAATATTATATAGCCATATTTAGCAGTAGTTCAGAAACGCGCTGATTCCCTCACTTTTCCTTCTATGTGTTACATTGTTTTGTGTACTAATACTGTATAAACACCAATTATTTTTTATTAATTTGTAACTATAAGTTCCATGCGGCGCTGTTTCAAAAATTCTCGGCTGAAAATTTCCCCGATAATTAGTACAGCAATATGCAATGAACGGCACGGTATCTGTAAATACCACGCTCGATTTGGCGGGGGCAATATAAGCATACCTTTGCTTTTGAAATATTGCAAATATTTCAATGCGAAAGCTGAACGTATCGCTACTTTTAGCTATACCACTACGCGCCCAAAGATAGAGAGTCTATGCAAATAAGTTTTATTTATTTATTTTTAATGAAATAATTATTTGTTAAGGTACACGTAAAAATTATAAAAGTCGTCTACACCGCTGCCCTCCGAATGGTGCTCAGTAAGCTGGCTGCGTTGCCTCGTTGAATAGCGATGCTAATCCGTGGCCCGAGCAACGAGCCAGCTCTCCGGTTTATTTATTCAATTAGGACAACCAACTAGACTTTAAACTGATATCATATAGTAGCTAAAACTGCATAATATTTCTAAGTGCAGCCTTCAGACGCTGTATGCGTCGCCGAATACTGGGTGAATAAAGTGTAATCGACTCGATAAGAAGAAGAATAAGTGCAGCCTTAATCATAGGTTACCACGGTAGGAAGTATAGGTTCTATTTAATTGCGATCTCAGTGCGTAGATACTCATCTGTCGATAATACAATTTACGTCTTTCGAACGAAATTCAAACACTAAGTTGAACGAAGATACCTCTCACAAAATCTAAACTTGCTTACGTAGAACTGAACCGATTTTAATGAAAAACAAACCTTAGAACCGTCTAGAATAAACTGTTAAAGAAAGAGAATCTCACGCCAAACTTTTAGCTCCATAATTTCTTTTTTATGTTATACAACAAACAAACACGCAAGCGTGCTACCTGATTCACAGCGTTTACCGTCGCCGATAGACATCGACAACACCGGGAGCGCTATCAATGCGTTTCCCGCCTTTAAAGAGACCTCAAATTACCTACCTGTATGCCAACATAAATGCAAACATCCACGACAACACCGAGGTTGGCCTCCCCGGGCAGTCGAGACACGACCTGTAGCATTCATGACCACGCGAGCGTACGATCACACACAATAGGGGATGGGGGGGAGCGCCGGTGTAGGCTTACAGCGTCCGTTTAGTAAATGCGTATTTCGCAGTGAATACGATGCATTGCAGTTTGCAATAACATCTGGCGAAACCTGACCAGATTGCATAATGCTTACATGTTCAGTCGCCTGATTATGCACGTTTTATCACGATGTTTTCCATTGTCGTAAGAGCATCGGTTGGTGTTCAACTAATGTAGACAACTAAGAAAAGAGTCATTGGTGTATAGCGGCACTGGGGTTCGAAGCCGTGCTACCTCGGGGCACTAGTCCGACTCCTCAACCATTATGACTCCAAAATTTACTTAATACGAGTTTTAGGTCTCTCCCACCTATCGATGGCTCACCACAGTCACGTCATCAAAAACAATTTTTTTTTATAACAATCTGTTATTGCCCAAGTAAGTATAGTACCTACTCATCAAGACTATTCCAAAGAGCCCAAACACGATAGGGTTAATCTTATTGTGTTCGTTAGCGCCCATGACCACCTTCCCGACTACATCATCAGACCAGCTCCATGGTACCATATTAATACATTGTCAGTCATAGGTATCCCAAATTTCAGCTCCATCTGATACCAACAAATGATCGAACAATGGTTTTCCAACAAACAGACAGTGCAGTGCATACAAACAGTGCAAGTTCAATAAAAGCTTGTAAAGAGTTCCACAGTCTCGCAGTAAGAGGAACAGATATGACGATATAACATGTGAGTGAAAGAGTTGGTCTTGGTCTCGGTAATATGTAAGATGCGAATATTGGAATGTAAATAAATTCATACAACGAGCAGAACAGTTGTTGAGCTGAACAAAGCAAACCCGTGAAAAGTTATTCTTACGTGTTTTTGATGATTACGGTGTTTTATTTTATTGTGTTTTAATTACTAATGATATCAACTCATTGTTATCCATATGATTCCGTTATTGTGATACTACATAGAGGAAATGGGCGTTATATTCGAAAGTTATGTATATGTATGTATAGCATGCCATTATTTTCGATACGATGTACCTAATTAATTCAATACTAAATTTTAAGACTCAATAATACTAAAATCTGATTCCGTACCTATCCAATTCCTTATCTCAGCATACTTGTGATATATCATTCTTTGTTCTAATTTCATTTTGTATTATGTGAGAAATGACCAAATGTTTCTTTAGAGAATTTTCGCAACGTTTTACGCGATTTGTCGCGAAAACTTGGACGTTCAAAGTGTACACTTTCGCTACGCATATTATCGGGTTTGTTGCCACAGTAAAGTGTAGTTCAAGGTGTTGTGCAGCGCGGCAAGGTGGGCGTATGAGTGGATTTCATAAGAAATTCTAACAGTAAGTAAAGTAGTAAGTCAGGGCTAAACCCTACGCTATCCTTTCAACTTGCTTTCAAGCCACTATAATATTATCCTGTACAACCTTGTCCCGTAATGCACATGTTAGATGTATGCACGGGTGATTTTACTTTCTAGGATTTGTATTTTCTCGGGTTAAGCCTTTTTGACTTTGGTCCTTCATTCTTTCCTGGAATATGAGAGGTTGTTTATAAGACGAGAAAAATATGGAACTACGATCTACTGATATGCCGTAAGTATTTCTTTTAGTGGATATGGTCTCTCGTTGTGTGTTTACTTTATTTGTAACAAATACAATTTGGTTTTAGTATTAAAAAAATAGGTTGGATTTGGGGTCGTGTGTTGGATTTTTACCTATGTAGGTATCTTTCTGGTTTGAATCGCTATCGGACTCCTGGCCATTGCTTTTACTCGGGGGCAATTTATCCCATCACTTTCTTTACAAACTTTTGTAATCATATTCATTCATTAATTTTTTTAATAAAATGGCAACGGGTCGTATAATCATTTGGAAAAATTCACGTTTTTAGCTGACATCCATTGTTTACTTAATTCTTTTTTTTCGGCGTCTTAAGTTGTCAAGCTGAGACATATCATAGATGGATGTCATAAATGGTGAAGATGGTGAAAATTTTGGTCTTTTTAGCATCCATCTCGTTCTAGACGACCGCTGGATTCTATTCCTCGTGAAACTAATGCAGATGACCTTAGCTGCCAAACGCTGTGCGAGTTGGAAATTAATAGAATCCCGGGTACTGTCTGGTTTCGACTGTCGACACAAGTGTCTTGAAGAACTGTCTGCCTTCTACGAAATCCACGATAAACTTTGTGATTCTGCCAACACTGAAGTTATTTGTTTGAGACTTATTTAGACTTTGAACTTAAGGGCTTTATCCTTAACCTAGTTTATCTTTTTACTCTCGTGTATTTTCTAACTTTCAGTACTTAATTACGTAGTTTCTGGACTGAAAGTAAAGAAACCCACAGTTTTTTTTTGTTTTCCTTTTAATTACTAAAACTAACACTATACCTACGTGTGATAATGTTACTTTACAGCATTCCTGCGGTAGCGTCTTGGAAGCTATTTGAGCTGTGATCGGAAACAGGAAATGTGGTCACTTGCATAAACCGAACATTAACCTTATTAATATTTTGGAGATGCTTTATTTTAAGCTATTCAGTGGCATCCAGATTTAGATAGTGGAAGGAAAGTTTGTACAAGGGTGATCTTGATTTTTAGTATAATTTTTAGAGAAAAACCGAGAAAACCCGTCCAGTCAAATTGTCATTCTTACGCGTTTTGCTTACTACTTATACCTAATTCTCATTTCTAGTTTTAGTTTTGGATTATAATCATACATATCACTGGTCAGTATTCATAACCAACCGTATGTATGCATCTACGCGATAAGAGTACAAAAATATATTGTTTAATTTTAACCTTAATAAAGATTGGCTTGGTAATAGCCATAGTAGGTAGATAATATACCTATAACAACATTGTCATTAAAATTACAAAATAATATAACCCTAGCATCTTTAATTTTTTAATATTGTAGTCCCCGTCTGGCTCATAATTGTAAAAATTGCTTTTACGAAGCAATAAACATTGACTATCGAGTATTGCAAAACGTATTTCATTTGATCGGGATTCATTAGCTTACACGGTTATTAATGTTTCCTTTTTGTTTTTGTGCCCACTTCAAGCATCGGATAATTGGCATCCGCCGGGATAGCGTTCCCCCCCTCCGGGGTGGCAAAGAATTCTATTATGTATAAAGCTGCCCGCCGGCTGGTTATGCAGGACACTACTAGACAGCCTAAGCGCATACCTGCAAAACTTTGCCTGGGGTATGCGAGCCGACAAGGCTTGTAGGCTTCATTGGACGCGACACCCCTCCTGGATGGGGGCGCAACAAATTAACCAGCTCACAAACTAATTACTATGACGGGGTTGTATACCGCGATTTAAAATACCAGCAACGATGTCTTTCGTCTACATTGAGTTATTTTAGAACTGTAAATAGAACTCTATGTAGGTATCTAGGTACGCTTAGATCTTTTAAACTACGCAACGGATTTTAATGTGGTTTTTGAACAATAGATAGAGTGGTTCAAGAGAAAGGTTTATAAGCGGATGGAGCGTCGGTGGCCGAGTGGTTAAGGTATCCGACTCGTAAGCGAGAGGTTCAATACGCTAAAAAGCTAAAATCATTACAAACTCTCGAAAGGGGTTGAACGGGTAAGATATGCGTAATTGAACTAACAGTAAAGTAAGTAGTAAATACCTTCACTAACTAAAAACCCTGACCGCTATTAAATCATCATCATCATCATCTTGGCGTTAATGTCCCGGTTGTGCTCTCGAGAACGAGAGCCCGGGGTCCGCCTTTGACCATGATCCAGGATTTGGCAGGTCAAGTAATTACAGTGGAGCGACTGCCATCTGACCTCCATGACCCTGTTACCAGGGGAACCTGACCAGATTGGATCATGGTTACACATACAGTCGCCTGAATGTGCAGGTTTCATCACGATGTTTTCCCTCACCGTAAGAGCATCGGTTAGTATTCAACTAATGTACATAACTCAGAAAACAGTCATTGGTACATGACCGGAGCGGGATTCGAACCCGGGACCTCTGGCTTACGAGTCGGATACTGTAACCGCTCGGCCACCGACGCTCCTAACCTGACCGCTATTAAATACTGAAAAGAAAATATATTTTAAAAATCGCCTTTTGCAGATCTTTATTTTAATACTCCACTCGGTGGGCTTCTGAGAAAAAGATTTTCGAAGTTTCGAAAGTTTCAAAGTCCTCACAAGATATCCAAAAGTCGTGAATTTGAATTTTAAAAATTTTATGTACTCACTCGTTTATAAAAATCTATTGAACCGTAAGGCTGTGAAATCTCAATCTTTTTTGAGTGCTTTTCTAGACGCGCGTGAGATTCTATTCGTCGTGATACTATGCCTAACCGTACACATACCAAACGCTGTGCGAGGTGGAAATTAATTTGTTAAAATCACAATTAGATATCTAAAACTCGTCAATTTAATTTTGTTTTAATTTTATGTAACCACTTGTTAATTAAAATCTATTGTATGTAAATAGATCTATATACATACGCTCGTAAAACATAACCCTCCTTCTAACGCAGTCGGTAAAATGTATCAAAGAGGCGTTTTTGTGAAAGATTTGTTACTTCAGAACAAAGTTTGTTAAAAACAAAAAGATCAGAAGAAACATACTCGTACATCCATCCCCAATCAGAACATCAGATCAAAGACTGTTCATTTTTATTCGAATTTTTAATACGGATACTAGTAATGGAGTACCTAAATAAAGGGCCAGTCATTGATATCAGAAATAGTAACGCTTAGATAAAACTCAAAATCTAAAACTTAGAACATCTCCGCAATCAGTCGTTCTTTGTCTAAACGATCTGTTTTTACACAACTCAACAGAAGGAGGACTAAGTTTTATGTAAGTATGTCTATATATGTTACCGCATACATTTCGGAGACTGCAATGAAGCTGCTCAATCTAATACCCTCATCGACGTTTCACCACCAAACGAGGAAAAACTTTGGCGAAATGACACTGTTTTACAGCCGAAATTACAAACACTGCTCAGACAAACCACTTTGCTTCTCTTCTTTGCGACATATCTCTACCTGATAATAAATACAGCCTGGAAGTTTTCAAAGTATAAAGCTCTTTTTTTACAAGAGTGCTTATCCAAACCATAGCGTTGCTTAGTATTAGACATACCAAACATCAGCTAGAGTTGTTAAATTAAAAAGGAACTCAACATGCAGCTAATAGGACAACTATACTGTAGAAAAGGCAACTGACACCCTCTCTCTGTTAGTATAATCGTTTCGCCTTTTTGACCCCCGACAAAAAAAGGGTGCTATAACTTTGACGTGTGTATCGGTGTATCTGTAGCTTTAGATATATAAGGAGGTACGTCTGTGGTATCGTATCTCCCTAACGGATAGACAGATTTCTTTATGTAAAAGGGAATTTAATCGAAATGGTTCTTACCTTAGTTTCAATAATATCGAATCGGTAATTTAGAAAATATTTGAGTATACGTAAACTTAGTCCGGAGTTTTCCGACGCTTTCTGTCAGTTTGGAACTTATTCTACGCCATCTCATCAACCCACACGCGACACCGTCAACCGCTTAAACCACACCGATTACGCAAACTTTTATAGTTACACTCTAAATACAAATGATGTAAGCAGAGTGTGATGAATGGAATCGGTTGGCAGGGGCGACGGGGCGGCGGCTATTTATTGCGCGGCGATGCTTTGTGATGCGTGTGCGCATGTGCGTCACACCTTGAAGGGGCTAGAAGGCGTCCAGGGGGTCGAAACAGGCCACTATAACGTTTCATAGCATTTGTCACAAACTTATCTGCAGCATCGCTGTTGTTGACAATGACATGACAATTCAAAACAGCGTCACTTAGTTCCAATATTGGCCACCGGATCAGGTAAGTTTGTGGCACTCTGAATCTTAATATGAACGACGACCACTATCGAGGATGGTTGAGAAAATATGTTATGGCCGCAACAGACATTTAAATGTCATTATTAATGGAAATTTGCGGCAAGACAAAAAGCCGAATTCGACATGTCACATCGCGAGAATTAGGCCCTAGCCGCACCCATTCGTCAAAATAACTTAGCATAATATTAGTCCTTATACCTACAGTAGATTTGCTGACGATATCGTAGTCTTGACTGAAACTCAGGAAGACTGTGGCAAAATGCTCGATGACCCTCTGTAATGCCCATCTCCTACACATACATCTTTTGAATATTAGACCTCTGTAGTATCTGTCAACAAGTAGGTTAGTAATGCAAGAGCATAATATTGTAAGTCTATGCCAGGGTCGCCCGTTTAGGGCAACGCCACATCTCTGGGACTTCCATGCATATCCTATGGGTGTGAGTAAAAAAGAGTACCCGCTTAGAAAGGACTTTTACAAATTACCGCGGGAACTCGGTGAACAAGTGTTGTATAGGAAATTAACGGGAAAATCTAAAAAGTGGTCCAAAGCGGCCTGCGGGTGCGTTTAGTCCAAAAGTACCGCCCACCCCGCCGCGCCTGTGTGAAGGAACATTAAACAAAATATGTGATCCTGAAAATGTTTGAGAATGAAAACTATTAAAACCGAAGTCCGGAAGATATTGTTTCGACATAATTACCAAATCTGAGCAAAAACAACAGGAGAAAGCCATAGTTTTGATACTAGTAAGTGTTCAACTACCTAGTGTACCTTACCCTAACTACATAACGCAGAAACGAGGCATTGATACATGGCAGCACTGGGGTTCTAACACGGTATTTCTCACAGTCGGACCCCTTAATATTTGACCTTTGCCCTAGGGCCTGGATTTTTACTGACGCCACGCCATAACTGGGACACGCGTGGTCCATTTGTCAACATTAAAAATCAAAGTTGTCATTCCATTGCTGGACCTAGATATCTCCCTATATACACTGTAAAAACTAAATATGTACAATTAAAAGAAAAAAGAAATGAACTAACTTAAAATATGTAAAAAATTTGGACGTTGTGGAAGCGTAGGTGCTGACCCACTCAAGATGCTGGCACTTTTACCTCTCTGAATATTAATGCTTATTCTTTGCGCGAGGTAGTTGCCATAAAAGCAATATATCGTGGATGTAGTGTCCTGTACTATGCGCATGCCAGTTAGCTGGCAAATGACAAAAAAATGTATTTTCAATCTTCTTATTTTCAAGCGCATATCCATTTCACTCCACTGCTAGACGCCACTGTCCTAATTGATCAATGGTCGGGCGACGGGCGGTTTAGATATATCCTATTGGTCGCACGATAGTTGCCAATTAGGGCAGCGCCTGTTTATTCCACAAACTTTTAATTATTTCTTTTTAAATTCTGTGGTTGTACAGTCAGAGCTGACAGTAGTATTTTTTTTAAATTGGCCAGTCTCATAAAAGATATCTATACTGACGGCAGTTTAGAAGTCTATGCTCAGTCTCTATTTTAAAATCGACAACAGAAAAAATCTGTAGAGAATATAATTGAAGAAAAACCAACCATCTGAACATATTGCCTAGTGCTGTCTGTTTGTCAGTGCATTTGTGCGCGCTAACCACAGAAACGGCTTAACCAATTTGGGTGCGATTTTAATAACGTATTGTGGTCCTTCACTGGAGCTTCACATAAAACTTATTATTTTTTAAATATATTATTTAAGTAAATCAGTTCGTAAATTAAAAAAGTTATATCAATTTAAACACATTTTAAAATGCATGCGCAATGCGTCGCCCTTGAAAGTAGTGTTATAATCCGGGCCTTAATGTAAGTTTGGATTCGCGAGCCACTTACGTGCTCATCAAATAAATAATGTTTAATTTAGAAAGGGTCTCCCTCGGCGGACACGACGAGGAGGACTGTATATATACCTATAGTAGCTTGTGGTAATATTTTGATTCTGCGCTTAATTTGAGTTTTCGGTTGTTTTTTTGCTTGCGACCCACTGGAATGTGTCATGGCGGGCGGCGAGTGGCGTCACGCTTTTCGCAAAACCTGACCTCGCCGCGCTATTACAGCAGATTGAGCTTCGTGTCAGCCTGATCTATCTAACACTTGGCACGAATTAAAACCGAACGAAGCAATATAACTTGGGAAATTCGTGACACACTCGTGGCCACGCAGACCGACGAGACCGACGTCCACAGTTTTCGCATGGCGTGTGAGCTGTCGCTGTAGGTATAACTTCGTCGTATAGTCAAACATGATGTAAGGGCTAGGTGTAACTTCTTCGTGTGGCCTTGTGACTGAAGAGTGCGACGGGAGCGCCCTTCGCATTTTTCGCAAGCCGTGACCTTGGCACGCCGCTGCACCGCTTTCGCTAAGCCGTGGGCTCCCGGTTTTCGCGCGCATTAAAAATAGCCCGGTTGCGAGACACCAATGCCGCGGCCAAGCGCCTAGCCCAATTACTGCGATGCTGTTCCGATCGGAAACACACGATCCAAGGCGAACGAGCCGATTAGCTAGACGGTTCCTGAACAACTCGAGAGCTATTGACTCGGTAGTGGAAAGTGTATTTCATAGCTCTGTAGAAAGAAAGATTGGAAAGGAAAACGATATTTATTTTCAAAACTTATCAAAGTTCTGAAGAACTACCTAAGCCAAGAAACAAACAATGAAGGCAGACAGAAGTTTTATACCTTATAGAGTGTTGCATTCGTTTTAGGGAGTTTAGAAAGACGTTGTCGTCTGATGCGGATTCAAAAACAATTTCCAACCAAACCTATGAATATTTCCACCAAAATCAAAATACTAGTTGCTATTGGCACAACATTTAGGCATTCATATTCGGCCACAACGTCCCCAGTCACAACTTCACCATGCCTTGGGTGGAATTAGGTTTAAATAGGTCAGTGGCGTAAAACCAAAAAAAAATCAAATCGGGAATAATACCTACAAAAGAATATATTGTCTTAATGGCTTCATTTATTGCCCAATATGACTAGCCTTGGTGTCTCCCCCGGCGGAGTTGTGCATAAGTGATAGGGTGCAAAATGTATTCATCCAGGCTGAGAGGGGTTGCAACTGGCCTACAAATGAACCCATTAAAACTCATTAATTCAAAGTCCATCAGTCATCAGTCCCATTGCATTGCTTTTCATAAAGCCAAAAATAGTTTCAGTATTGTGATACTAAAAGTAGTTATAACGAGCCAAAATATAAATATGTATAACTAAAGTTTAGTTACTAAACCATTAGAGAACGGGCATCGCACCGGACGCTGTCCTCTACACCTCTCTTTTTAAACAAAATTTTACAAACATTTTCCTCAGCATTTCTATAGCTGTTTTAAAGCCGCTGGGGTTTATTCAGTTGAAAGCCAAGCAATAATTGACACCATTTGGTCTGTCAAAACAGCCATCAGGATGTCCCAAACCTGGGCCGGAGACACTCTGCGAATGCTTCCTTAATACCACGTCATAAATATCAAGCTGAGAAGAGTCGATAAATTCCTGGAGTCTATAAACGTATCCACTCACAAAGAGTACCATTTCGGCTATTCGGAGCAAGGTCGGTGAACTCTGGTCGGGCCGGGACGCGCCCAGCACGCATGGGCTCTTGGGAGAGACAACATTGTGCAGCGAATAATTTACGGTTTTACAGTTTGTCATAAGTCTTTGAATTGGAATCATATATTTTAATAATGAAAAACGTTACAAAACGACTTAAGCAACACCCTCTTATAAGTCCGCCCACGCCACGACACCGCCCTATCTACTTTTGCGGCCATACAACACTTACGTTTCTATGTTTTGGTTGTTTATCACCTTGCTTTCAGATCCGGTAGACCCGATTGTGCTCTTGCGCTTCTCGTTGTAAAAAAGTCAAGTCAAAAAGTCAAACTTTTTTATTCAGTTCAGGTTCTTATAAAAACGCTTATGAACGTCAAAAGAAAACACAGTTGTAAAAAAAACTACAGTGCACAAACAAACTTTTGTGCACTGTTGACTAGATGACTGTATAGGCTACGATTTCCGTATTCGAGGTTGACTGTCGTTTGTCGCTATATATTAAACTCATATAAAATATTTTATCAAATTCGGGTCTGTAGTTTAACAAATATTTGAGTTTAAGTAAGGTCGGGGGTTATCCCACTTTTTCTTCCGGTTAAGATTATAATTTAAGTTTGATCTGGGTGTGGGTAGTACACCGGAACGAGTCCACCCCCTTCTATCGCGCCGCAACGCATTCACGATGGCACTGGTGTTGCCAATGTACATGGGCGACGGTGATCACTCACCATTAGGACACCTGCATGCTGCATACTACTCTCTAATAAATTGTTGAAGAACAGAATGGAATAGTACTTTCTGTTGATTGATTGATGACAATTAAAAATGTGAGTTGTGGTCTATAAATGTGGTGCGCATAACGGTCGTTCAACTATATGACTTATTGACTGTGTGTTCCCACGCGGACGTAAAAAGAGGCCGAATTTTTAAAATTTTTAATCCATCGCTTTCCATTCAATCTTTGAGCAAACAATTGCAGCAGAGTGCCTTTTCGTATGTTTCCCTTTATTACGTCATTCGTTGTCGAATCATTCATATCGGACCAAAAAGTTCCAGCCAGAAAAAATGTAAAGCATACAATTTCTTTTTCTGTCTGTGGAATCTTTTTGAAAGCGAGTTTAAACAAGATGGTTCTTAGCTTCATTTCATTTTAATCGCTTCCATAATCAGTAATATTTGAACAAATGTAAAATTCTCCGGGGGATATCAGACTTTTTCTGTCGGCTATGTTATCTTGGACATGAATCGGTCGCAGTGCGTAAATTCTTCTGCACTGATCATCATTTCGCGAAACCGTTCCAAATATAAATAGAGTAACACAGCTGTTTGTTACAGTTATACAAATACAATAAAGTTGTTGCGTATCGTCGGTATGTCCGACGTTGATTACCCTACAAACATTTATGATGGAACACGTATTTTTGTAGCGGATTCCGTTCAAGATTTGTTTGATAGCCAATGAAACTCGACTATATTTTTAACGGTTACTTTTTCCACAAACGGCGGGCAAAAGAGCGTCGGTGGCCGAGTGGTTACGGTAACCGACTCGTAAGCGAGAGGTACCGGGTTCAAATCCTCTGCGGCCATGTACCAATGACGATACATTAGTTGAATACTAACCGATGCTCTTACGGTGAGGGAAAAGATCGTGACGAAACCTGGACATTCAGGCTACTGAATGTATAACCATGATTCAATCTGGTCAGGTTCCCCTCCTAGCAGGGTCACGGAGGTCAGACTCAGGTCAAATGGCAGTCGCTCCACTGTAATTACCTGATCTGTTAAATCCTAGATCATGTTTAAGGCAGCCCCCGGGCCCTCGCGGTCGCACTACCGGGACATATCGCGGATATCATGACTTTATCCCCATTTGTCTGGATCGTGTTTGACACCGTTATACCAAACGCATAAAGCAACATAAAACATCAGATTTGAACTACGAATCAATACGAGAGCTCCTCTTCGCAGAAACGCAGTGGGCAATTAGAGCGGGGAAACGCAGTGAGCGATTTCCCAGAACAACTGCTGAAGCTTGGAGAAATAACTTTTCCCTCTACAAAACCTTTTAATAGTAATATCAAGATGAGTTACTAGGTAGTAGCCCGAGAATTTAATAAATGCAATATACCGGCTTACAAAGAAAATGTTAAAAGTAAAGTGACTTTCATTAGCTGTGCTCTAGAGCAATCATCCGCGGAAATGATACTGTGAACGGGAAATCAAATTTATTATTCAAAAGCTCCTAGCAAGGTAAAAAATTATAAATAGTTATGAGAGTAGAGCTCAGAATAAGTAAGTAACTAAGTGTGCTATCAGTAAGTTAGCCCATAGGCTATAGGTACTATATCCCGAAATTAAATGTGGTTCCCGCCGAAACAGATCTGGATTGTAGTCATTAACTGATGTGGATAAAAAAATAACCCATCGTCGGAGGATGCGGTGGCGGAAAAGCGGCCTAAGTGATGAATTGTTTCATCGAAAAATAATGCTATACGTTTTTTTTGTGAATTTGGTTGCTGTTCACAATGTTACGATAGTTTATAATTTATTTTTATTTATTTATTTAATTTGCCAACGGATTTACATTTTTTTACAATGCACTTAAACTACAGTAACAATATAAATTTACATAAATGTAAAGCCAATAACAGGCAAATCTTACGTGCACTATACAAATCGCGCTTATAACGTAAGTACTAATTTACTACAATGAAATGAAATATACATAAAATGAAACTTAAGCAATTTAGTCAGAAAAAACAAGCTAGTTTATAGACTTATATAATCATGTAAACATTTTTTGTATCTTGGAAGAGTATAATCTAACGTAAAAGCTTAGCTTAGTTTGGTTCTAGTAGATAGTGCTGTGTATTTATATTTATTAACAAAGCGTTTTGCGTTTTACTCGTTTCCAACAGTCCATTCTCATACGTGCGTAGACTACTGTTTTCCGATCCATGCTCCAGATAATCGGTTCCCGAAATAGTATAGGCGTCAGTAAAATGGCGATGGTAAAGAATTCTGCTTTCTTACTGTCTAAACAAAAGTATAGCCAAAAGTATTAACTCCACGCCTATTTTATTATTGTTTATAGCCATACTTTATTTCGATTTAGCATCATCTTTATCAATTGATCATCCTTGTGCATTCCCTCACCGAACAACAACCATATTAATCAAAAATTCAAATTTTTATTTTATGTGGGTCAAGAAACATTCAAGAAACACTAATTGAAAGTCGTATTCACCCATATCAACAATGGGTATAAAAAATTATACGACAACATCGAGCCGGTAAAAGCTCATGTCATAGCCAATAATACGAATTTAAAATAAAAACTGAACCGAAAAAACCACTTCAATCAAATCACATGATACAATGCCGTAAATCAATAGAGATTTTTTATTTGCCTATGGAGGCACGTAGTGAGAGGGTCCGCATGGCGGGTAGCGAGTGGCCGACGTACCCCAGAACTACCCTAATGCGATACCGGCCTTTGCATTAGATTCTCATGGCCCATTGTGTCAAAATGTGCACTGCATGAAATCCTTTAGACATGACTTTTTAAGGACCCCAAGTTATAGTCCAAGGAAAGACTTCGGGAGGTTAATTCCACATCCTGCACGTGCTTTGTAAAAAGTCGATCTAGAAATCGCCCGTTTGCCATCCTGGATTCCATTGCGGTTTAATGTGCACCCACACCGCACCGACGCGCTTTACGAGCGCGACGGCACGCAGGATGTTGCCAAACCGTCGCGACTTACATAATCATAGTCTTCCTCAATTATGGAATTCTATTAGGTAAACAAACAATAACGGGCGAGGATGATGCGCTAATTTTAGTTGCTCCGATTTCGGCCGTCTCGCGTCGCGGTATAAGTATCGAATCCGAATTTGTATAGCAATAGCTCTGCTCCTAGTACAATTAAATGGATTTTTGCACCATTGATAGCG
The DNA here is from genome assembly GCA_907269095.1 of Blastobasis adustella. Taxonomy (NCBI): domain Eukaryota; kingdom Metazoa; phylum Arthropoda; class Insecta; order Lepidoptera; family Blastobasidae; genus Blastobasis; species Blastobasis adustella. The sequence continues at coordinate 31,633,648 of OU026114.1, read as the reverse complement.
ATAAAATGTCATTGTTAACGTAATAAGATATCTACTGCGCGTCGAAGTTCTCGTCAAACGACGCCTGTGTCATCCCAAATAATAAATTTCATAGAAAAAGCTTCAATTTATTTATTTATTAAAACCTGCCATCTGACCTCCATTATCCTATTAACAGGGAAACCTGACCAGATTGGATCAAGGTTACACATTCAGTCGCCTGAATATGCAGGTTTCGTCACGATGTTTTCCCATCCAATCTGGTTAGGTACCTCTGGTAGCAGGGTCACGGAGGTCAGATGGTAGTCGCTTCACTGTAATTACCTGATCGCCTAATTCTGGATCATAGTCAAGGCGGACCCCGGGCCCTCGTTCTCGAGAGCACAACCAGGACATTAATGCCAAGATGATTATTTTTTTACATAACTCAGAAAACAGTCATTGATACATAGCGGCTTTAGCGTTCGAACTCGGTACCTCGGGGCATGGAGTCGGCCCCCAACCATTAGGCTTAATTAATTAAATGCATTGCTACAAAAAGATGGAAAAGTGAACTGCCCCTTGTGTACCTAAGCAATATTTTGGATTGTCGGTGTGCGAGCAAACAGACAAGTCTGTTACGCGACTTTTATTCATTAGTTCATTTCACAGTTTTACTTATGGTTGAAATGCCAAAGACAAAACTGCATTTTAAAATTTTTATATATAGCCAGTAATCAGCTTAGCAGATAGATACCCTTTTGACAAACAAAATGAATAATAAAAATAAGAATAAAATAAGGTAATACATGTATACTGGTGGGTGTTTGTGTGGGTGTGTGTGTGGGTGTGTGTGTGGGTGTGTGTGTGCGTGTGTGTATGGCTGTAGCGTGTGGGTGTGTGCGTGTTTTTTCTAAATAAAACGAAATAAAAATCACTGCGATCGGAGATATCCCAGAGCGTATTGGAGACGTAACCCTCGTACAGGTCTATGGCACTGTTAATTGGAAACTTTGCTCCCATTCAGACATATTGACGCGATACACGATAAAAAAAAAATTAAAAATACAAGCATAGTACTGTTAACAGGAGACTTTGCTCCCATTCAGAGATATTGACGCGATGCAAGCATAGTACGCTCGAGTTAACTCTCGATCAGCTGTCGAAGGGTCATACCGAAGCTTGCGTAAACCCTGGACGCGAGCCAGGGCGCGCATCTGCGCTGCGTGAGCGCACAGAATAACCGAAACGCGCATTCGATCCCATTTATGATTCATTGCTCATTATATCAATCAAGGGCCTAATGTCCAGCTTGAAGCCACATCGATATCGAAATCTGTAGATAAAAATAATAATAATAATTAATAATTTCTCAAGTTTTGTAAATACTTTTCCTGTCTGGTTGGTGTGGATCGACATGGCAGTTATTTGTCGATATTACGATATGGAAGATGTAATGAAGCACGTACGGCTTTGGGAACTGGGCTTGGGACTTTTTTCTTATTATTATCAATAGTCTTACATTTAACCTCAACTTTGCTTTGTCATGCTTTGCTCACGCGGACCACCCAACTCTGAGTACAAATACGGAATAATAAAACGTCTGATATCCCCCAAACAAGTATACATATTCATATTTCCAAAACTACTGAATAGATTTTAATTTTAAAATTTTAAAATCGCAAACAAGCTTACGGCCTGTTTAATGGTAAGCAGTCACCGCAGCCTATGGAAGTTTGCAATACCAGGGGCATCCCCCACGCGTTGCCGACCCCAGATGAAACAAATCCAAGAACTACATAGATTAAATGAAAATGAAAAAAGTATTTATTAAATAAGGATTACCTTAATTAATCTCTTTTCAAGCGTCAAAAATCTAACGGAAAGCAAAGGGAAAGTTAAGCGAGCTCATCCAGGCTTACTCCGGCGAGAACCCGGCGATAGAGCAAAAACAATTTGCTAGCCATGAAGGTAGCAAACTTTTTCTTTTATGTTAACACAACGTCCTGTATTTCTGATCATCTTTTTACCGGTGGTAGTACTCTTTCAAGTTTGTGGAAACCCGGATGGGCAAACTAATTACATCAGCCGCCAAGTAATACACAAGTAACAAGTTTTGCTTGCTTGTGTAAACACAAAGTAGATTTTTCATTTATTTTGTGGTTAGGGTTGAAAGATCAAGTAGGTAGTGGACGTTAGCTAACTTAGCCCTTTCAGTAGCAAGTCAGCTCAGCATTGAAGCGTAGGTGTTATGGGAGACAGGTATCACATTCTATCAGGTGGCCTGTCAGTTTTTTATCACAGGTGGCAAACAGGCTCACGGCCTGCCTGATGGAAGGAAAGCGTTACCCCAGCCTATGGGCGTTTGTCATTTATTTTGTATTCTTTTGTTTGTGCATTGTTGTTGTTAAGCCGTGTGGTATCCGGCAGAGTAGAATTGAACCCTTTTCGACAGTCTAAAACCACGAAAAGGGGAACAGCGTTTGCTTTTTATAAAGTGGCAAAACCCTCCGCGGATGTGGAGAAGGTTGAAGTCCAGTGGACAGTTTGTTGTTTGGAAGTTGGTTTGTCACTGTGATTTGTATAAAGAGATGTATAACACTAAAAAAAAACTAGGTCTTACAATGTGTGACATGACTATAACTAGTCTATAACACAGACGCGGACGAGTTAGGTAACGGAATGTTCTAGAACCTGAGAGGGTTTTACGAGCTATATTTAATTTTGTTTTTGCTAAAAAGTTTGAAACGTAACCTTGTTAAAACTCTAAATAGGACAAGCAGGTACAGTCTGCTCCCTAACTTATGTTACCGGGCATATTGATGATCTTGTGTGAACATCATAGAGTACACAAAATAACCACATCACAACATATTATAAAACAAAGTCCCACGCTGTCTGTCTGTTCGCGATAAACCCTAAAACTACTAAACGGATTCTCATGCGGTTTTCACCAATAGACAGAGTGATTCATGAGGAAGGTTTATGTGTATAATTTTTTAAGTTTACTACAGCTTTTTTAGAACTAATTTACAAGTTTACAACTAATTACTACAGTTACTGCGAAGCCGGGGCGGGTCGCTAGTTAAGATATGAATAATCGATTATGTGGCTCAATGGTGCTTTAATTGACTTTATTCATTAATATACCTTGTAACTCTAACCCGCTAGCTTGACAAAATACGCTTAGAAATTGTTCAACATTTTTGAAATAACGCCGTTGGTAATTAAACACATTTTAAGAGCGCTTCACATTTCAGCGACTGCAACGCGGCTTATTAAACTCAATGAATTATACACCTAAACCTTATTCTAGAATCACGTCAGTTTATCTATCTTAACTTTACTAGATTATTGAATATGAATAATGATTAAGTTTATTTATTGACAACCATTGTTACATGTCAAAAAATTACATTGACACACAATATCTCAAAATTAATAACTTTTGTAATTAATTACATAACATTACGTCGATATAATTTTACTTACGTCTCAAGAAACGCAAACAATAATAAACAAAAAATATAAGCTACGGGATTAAATCCTTCAAGGAATAAAACCTCATTTTAATTAGCTACTGCTTTAATCGGCACTTAATCCTTTCATCATCGGGCAATTTATTATAGGCACACTAACGGACCCAGCAAGTAAACACTTTTTTCCGACTAAGAGGTTTTGTGCGGTATGGAACAGAGTTTGTCCTTGTTTCTTGTTCTGTGATTATTTCATTTTTATTACATTATTAGCTTTATTACATTCCTTTCTTAATACATCAATATTCATTACGCTTATTACATTATTTTGATCATATTAATTGTAGATACTGTGTATGTCTGGTGACATAAGTTAGGGAACAGGGGGCGTTTCTTGCGCTGTCACATCACAAATTCGCATTTTCTCTTGCCAAAAAACTATATGAAAACGTCATTGAAATTGATCTTCGACAGTAGTATATTGTCGAAGATCTATTTCTGTGACGATGAGAAATTATTTTGTGGAGATATGTGTCTAGAAAAAATGTCGAATTCAAGCTGTCACAGCGCAAGAATTAGGCCCCTGACTGTACCTACCCTGCTAACTTTCAATATAACTTCGCTGCTTACGTCTGGAAAAAGTTTCAAATTCGTCGATCGAGATTTCGCAACTGTTTGTTTTGCTAAGCCAATATTATTTAAAAAATATAAGTGGTCTGCCAAACCTTATGAATACTTAAAAATAACTGTTACCAAAGCGGACTAAGAACTCACGCGCTTGTGAATACTTACATTTTTTATTTACTCATTGGTAAAATTAAAATAAACGAACGAAGCCAAGAAAAAGTGGTGGTTGATGTGGTGGCGATTACAACACTGATTACACACAGAATACCAGCGCTGTGAGTCGCTTCTTGCGCCTCACAGCACATGCTGAGTGGGTAGTATTTATGCTGGCCGCGGCATCGACAGTGGCATGGGGCTACTCATTGTTTTAAATGTTTTTAGTTTCGTTATTTATCCTGATTGCATTAATCACGATTAGGGAGCTCAGGTAATTACAATGGAGCGACTGCTATCTAACTTCCGTGACATTGCTACCAGGGGAACTTATCCAGATTGGATGACTGGTACACATTTAGTCGCCTGAATGTTAAGGTTTCATCACGTTGTCTTCCCTTACTGTACGAGTATGAGCATCAGTTAGCGTTCATGTACATAATTCAGAAAAAAATTGGGATTTGAAACCGCTACCTCGAGGTACGACCCTTTAACCATTAGACCACTGACGCTCTTATGCTCGTTGGTTTACTTTAAGATACAGCGACTATGACTTAAAATACAGTAAAGAAACCTAAGTCTTTGTAAAAACGAATGAGAATTGAGAAGAAGACGCAATTATTGGTATAAAGAAAAATTCCACCCACAGTTCGACCTATTTATCATAAAGAAACAGTCAAGGTGAGAAGCTGGCATGACGCAATCTAATATTAATCCATGACTTACTGCTGACCATTATATTTAACTTGCCGCTGACCCCGGCTTGTGTTTATTTCCACCGATTACATACGGGTTAGAATGCTATGAAGTGTCAAACAAAATTTCTAAATGTAAAGCTTGCTGTGCGGTTTCATTCTTTGGCGCCAGTTTTCAGTGTGATATGACTTTTTTTTTGGGTAGTTGGTAAATGCATGACCACCTTAAGAATCATATTCCTTTGCACTACTGTGCAGTTGTTAACCCCCATTATACAGGCCTGCCCTAGTGTGGAGGTCGTAATAACCTTTATCTGTAACACTAGTTAATGTACTGGAAATGTGTAACAACATAATATGTTTTAATTTGATTTTTTAAATAAACTTATTTGGATTTTTGTATACCTTTAATGAGTTAAATTTTTATAAAAAATACCCTGGGGTTAAAGGATGAGTCCTTTGGTATAAGGGACAGCTAATGCTACTCTTTAAACAAACTGATTTTGGCTAAAAATGCACCAAATACCGTGAATGTTGCTGTAGCCGCAAAGGAAAATTTTCTTGTAGTGGTAAAGCACTTTTACTCTACGCCTTGCCTACCCACGATGGAAGACATTACTTCCGACATTGAGCACTGATTCTGATCTGCTTCATGATTTTTTTTTAGTTAGACCGGCCGGGCATTAAATAAATATGCTTGGACAAATTCTCACAGTGCCAACTAACCCCAAAATAAGCAAAACTTGTGTTATGGGTGTTAGATAACTGATAATACATACTTATTATACATACTGCACCCAGACCCGTAACAGAAATTACAATTCAACATTTCAATTTCTGCTCGGCCGGGAATCGAACCCGGGACCTGTGCGTGGCAAACGGCATGTTAACGAACTGAACCACTCAGGTCGTCGGTCCTTACACCGCCAGCTCACCTGGTGGTAAGTGGCGATGCGGTCGAAGATGGAGCAAGCCTGTCTAGGAACAGCTTCTTCGTCATCACAGCCCGTAACAGTCCACTGCAGGACTTAGGGCCTCTCCCACGAAAGGGGAAGTTATTGCTTGGCAGGCGGGTTGGAGATTGCAGTGTTTAAATATAATAATGGAAAATGCTGCTGCCTATTTTCCAGACTATGGAGACTCTTGATATTTTGCCTCGAAATCATTAGTCGCCTTGTACGACACCCATGAATGTAAGGGGTTGGTGCTATTCTACTCTGCCGGACACCACACGGCCAGGTTAGCCTCTTCACTCTAGTCTTAATACTCAAATAAGATACATGAAACAGTATATTGTTTCTTGGAACCCTTGTCTACGTTCGTGACATCGTCTATGTTTTGTCTAGTACAAGTATTGAGTACTTAATAGAGTTATTGAATTTGCTTTGATACTTTTAGTTTTTCTCCTGAACCACTTAGTTAGTTGTTTTTTTAATGAAAGTGTTCGAAGATATTTTTGCCGTCGTGTCTGATACTTTTAGTTTGAAATTAAAATGTTAGTTGGCTTTTACGTACTAATTAGTGTATATTTTAACTTGTTTTAATAAACAATATCCATTACCTTTCAGGAGCTAATCAATACATTTTGTTTGCCGTTTTTCACATTTTTTGTGTGAGGTATTTTATCTCAGTCCTTACAATGCCAACGCGGTTCTGCATTTTTTCTTCTGGAGCCTTGATGTTATGGGCGACAGTTGCCGCTCAACATAAAGTGGCCTGGTCTGCAGCCTGGATGTTATGGGCGACAGTTGCCGCTCAACATAAAGTGGCCTGGTCTGCAGCCTGGATGTTATGGGCGACAATTGCCGCTCAATATAAAGTGGGCTGATCTGCAGCCTAGATGTTATGGGCGACAGTTGCCGCTCAACAAAAAGTGGCATGGTCTGCAGCCTGTATTTTATGGGCGACAGTTGTCGCTCAACATAAAGTGGCCCGGTCTGGAGCCTGAATGTTACGGGCGACAGTTGCCGGTCAACATAAAGTAGCCTGGTCTGCAGCCTGGATGTTATGGGCGACAGTTGCCGCTCAACATAAAGTGAGCTGGCCTGCTCTTTTGTCACTGAGAATGATAAAAACACTATTTTAATCCGTTTCTCCAAGAGAGGCGCTATTGTCTCTAGGCTAGCTATGTACTTAGCTGATGTTTGGAATTCCGTATTAATCAGCGGGGCTTTAAATATCATACTGTCTATACTAAGCTGTTTTTCTGTCTGTCTGTCTGTCATAGGGCACTTAGGAACCATAATAGGTAGAACCGTTATACTTTGTTAGGTGTTTAAAGTGTTAATCTTATAGTTTAACAACAATCGTAAAAACTGGTCAAGTGGTAGTCGGTATACCCAGGTTTCGAAATTAATACCGTTTCAGGAATCATAATATTCTGTTGCTCTGGCATCAACGTATTGTTTTGTCCTTACTAATTGGACGAATATTATCCGGAATGTAACGGATAACTTCGTATCCGGCCCGACCGGCATCCGGCTGACACCAGACTTTACAACAACAACCTATGCTTAGTACAAAACAAAGGTCGCTCCCTGCCGTCTATCCCTATGTGTATTTGTATGTACGGCGTACATAGATACAGATCGATGTATGCTTAGATATTTTAAACACGCAACGGATTTCATGAGGTTTTCATCAATAGAGTGATTCAAGAGGAAGGTTTATAAGCATGAAAAAAAGGGTAGGTAGGGGTAAAGTGAACGCGAATGAAGTCGCGTCGGGTCCACTAGTTATTATTAATCTGTAAAATCTATAATATCAATCTTAAATACTGAGCAAGGTCACTGAAATCACATCTTCCAGATTGATCTACCAAAACGATCCGACTACGGATAGGTAACTACTACCAACTTTTTTTATGTTACTCGGTGATAACAAGTAGACAGCCCACCTGATGGGAAGCGACAACTGTTGCTGTAGCAACTTAGGTTTCGTGGTACAGAAATGGTGAACCGCAGATGCGTTGTCATTGTGAGGACTAGATTATGTGCCTAAGCCTATGCTATTGTGTTCGTTACTTTATTCTTCAAACCGGATCACAATAGTGCAAGCATTGTTTCACGGCGGTAGCTAGATAAGGCGGTGGTACCCAGGTAGACTACTCAGGCTTAAAAGAGTCCTATCACCTGCCTGATACAAACTGAACAATTTCACGTGCCCTCCTTATTTATTTATTTAACCATTTATTGTACACACAAGATTGTTACAAAACTATTGGACAGAATATATCCTTTCCTTCCTTTCAGCATATAACTTTTCTTTTCTTCCTTGTTAAAAGTTAAACTGAACTAATATCAAAAATAAAAATATACGGTTTGCCAATCGGTTCCCGAGCCTGTTCAATCAGTCTCAGGTTCCTCAGGGGAAGACCTTGGTGTTGACCACTTCGCCCGAGAGAGAGAGAGCTCGTTACGGTGCTAAAGTTCGATTAGCCTCAAAGAACGAAACGGTCACCCATCCAGTTCCCGAACTCTGCGAGCATTGCTTAACCTTGGTTATCGATAAATTTAAATAAAACAAAACAAAGTAACACACATCCCCGCTCCAGACAAAGCGTCGTCCTCCTCGTTAGAGGAGAGTAATACAATTGTCTCCTTGGTCAGCAGGCGGGTTGGCAAATATAGTTTAGAAAGTACTCAACAGCTAACTTAACCCTGCCAATTAAAACCCACCTATAAAGTGTTTTATGTTAGGTAGGCAAAAGCCCGAATACCTAAGCAATTAAATTGTGATAAACTTGACAAACTTTATTAAGGAAAACGTTTATTGAACGACTTCTTAAAGTAACACAATACAACAAAAAAAAATACAACCTTGCCTAACGAAAAACACCCCTATCTAAACTACAGATAAAAAGTTTGACCCAGGTCCCCCGAATTCGGAAAGGTGCCCAGAAGGCTGGTCGCGTTGCCCCGATGGAAAGCGAGGCTTATACGCTGACCCAAGAAGAGGCCTTCTGGTCATTCATGTTCATATTTAATTCAGAGAATTATTGAAATTGATATTGATATTTACTTTGTTTCATTTATTTAATAAACTTCAACTTTTTGCTCGGAATGGACAAAAGCTGAACGAATAATAAACAACATTGAAAATTTCGATAACCTCTCTCAGTTATTATGATCGGATGGCAACAAAATTGGACCGGGAGAGGACAATTTACGTAGGTAACGAAGAAAAGAAACAATTATATTAACTATAAAACCTACCGGAAGTCTTAAGGTCGCCCCATAATAGAAAATCTTCTTGAAACCCGGTTAAGTGCCGATCACAGACATAACAGACTAAACACAAATCACAAATATTCCCTGTTCGCTCGCTCTACAATGATTATAAATCTTGCTATCCCGTTTTTCATCCATTGGAATAAGTTCACGAAAAATGACGTGCGCAATGTTTTGAACGTTCGACATATTGCTCGAGGGCCTAACGACCTGACGTTTCTTTTGAAACATCGGTGTAAATTGTATAATTTCCTAATAACATTTAAATAAAACCATTTAAAAGATTGTAATTTTGTGTGTAATTTAGTGCACATTTATTTGAAAGCGCAAAGTATGGAAATACACCTGGATTAACCTTGCACCGGTAAGTAAACATTCGTGGTCGCGGCGATCGGGAATTAATATTAAAAATTGTGACAAAAATATGCATCGAAATAGTGTGAATTTGCAATAATTGAAATGCTTTACCTTAAAACAACATGCCATTAGAGATAAATTTAAGATTATTGGCAAATTGAGCAATATTTTGGTGTCTAAATATGTACGAAAATATTTTGATGCTAACAGGGTCGGACTTAGTATTTATTGTATAGAATTTTAATACTCAAATCATGTAAATAGCGGTCCACAATTTTATATGTATTAGGGTTTCATACCAAAAATATACCTAGATGACATTTTAAATGTTCAGACTTTTTGAGACAGTTTTATGAAACAACGGATTAATCGCGTATCGACGTTTATTTACATAAATATTTCTTTTTCTAGGTTTCCTAAAGACCATACATGGTGATCTCTCTTCTGGGTGATGGTTGCAAATTGGAAGTGCTGCGTTGTTAACATTTTGAAGAACAAAATAATAATTAGATGCAAGTCCCTTCTGTCCTGGTGCACCAGTATTATATTAATTTTTACTGAAAACAGACTGTGCTGCCTGTTTAATATATTAATGTACCTATCCTTTTCATTATTATTCTTTTTTTCATGACTATGTCCTCTAGAGGACATCATATTCAATTTATTGTGTAGTTACACCTGTGGACAATGAAGACGTCTCTAACGATAAGTAAGCAGGTACCTACCTACTTAGTTTAGAAGTTATGAGGCAACAAATTAACATTAATGCCGGTCAAAATCATAACCCTCCTTTTTATAAAAGCAAGCACTGCCGATTCACGGTATGTAGGATCGAGAGATCGAAAAGACAGTGGTAGGTATCAGGGCGTGTTTATTATAATGACAATAAAAAATAAGGACAAATTTAAAAAATTGCGTAATCTGGAGCGAAATACAAGTCAGATTTGTTTGCGTTCGTTATGAGTAGAAAGTCTAGTAGAAATAGAGTAGAAAGTCAAAATATAACTTATCTGCAGATGAGCTGCCTTGTTCCGTCTCTGCATTTGCATTAGTGTGTGTGTTATAGAGATGTGTGACATTTTGTCTCGTATTTAAACTCGAAATGTACTCTCTGCTTCTGTATGTAAAATTTTTTCTCTATGGTGCCGATGCACATTGAAGAGACAAAAATCTACATGGTGGTCCAATGTCAACAACGACCTAATGAACCTCAACATCACTGTAGTGACAACCCAGAACCCATAGAGAAAAATTTTATTTCCAGAACCGCCCGCTCTGGCGCAAAATAACAAGGAGACCCGACCCCACGCAGGGGGCAAGGGGAGCAAGAAGAAGACATACCTACCCTAAAGAGCTACGAAGGAGGTATAATCCTCCGAAACGTAACGTGTAAACGTAAATTGTAACGGGGCTAAGCCGCGTGGAACAGTTAGTTTTACTTATAACTTGGTTTACCTCCGAAACTCCTGAACCGATTTCGAAAATTCTTTTACTAACACTGCATTAGAAAGACGTGAAGGAAAAAGTGAGCGCCGGGGTTTATAAGGAGATGAAGAGGTTGGCAGACAAGTGTTACACTCTTTAATATATGATCATGAACACTACATTCTTCACAAGTCTTGTTACATACTAAATAATTCAGAAAATAGTTATAATCCCCCATGATAGTATTCTCCGGATCTAATATCGCCCTTGGCTGTTTTGCGAGTAGCTCGATATTGCCGAAAGCCCGACAGTCGACTGACATGTTGACGTATTTCGCGATAATATGAGCTGAATACTGACCGGTTAGGTTACTGGCTAATTAGGGAAACATACGTGTGTTAACCGGACAGTTTCCCCAATCAGGGAAGTTTAAAAAACCGGTAATAAATTCGTTAAAGTCTAGCCATTCGAAGGGGTAACGCCGCCAGCATCCTGGATACAATGGACGTACCGGATGGACCGCAATGCAGCGATTCCGATTACATTTTCTATTTGTAAATATTTTTTTTCATTTTTATATTGACGTTTAATTTAAATGTAATAATTGCATAGTATAATTTAAGGAATCGATATTTTAGTAAAACAATTACAATTAAGTATTAAATGCATCAAACTTGTTATAATGGTTCAATTATCTTGTCTCATAAAACACCGGCAAGGGATCGTAGCGAGAGTCACGCTGCATTCCAGGAGCATAGTACCCCCCCGCACTCGCGAGATCACAGGGCAGAGCCGTTAGTCTGTTGACACTCTCTAAAATAATATTTTTTTCACGAAACACGAAAATAAGCAATTATTTCCGTCAAGGTTCCCCATTCGCTATTTCGGCGTATCCGACGGTGGACGCGCGAGGAAATAATGCACAGACAGACATAATGGTTGAATGGATCTAGTCTAGCACAGATGATACACGAGAACTAACTACGTATTGTCAATCACAATGAGGCCACGTAACGCGACGATGTAAACTTTCCTCGGCTCCAGTAAATCGGTAGCTGCTTGTCGAAGGGACCGCTCGACAGCAGTTGAATGCAATTCGCATGTGCCATATAGTTCCTTAATTTATACTCATTATTTTTCAAATAAAAACCGCAATACTTAATTGATACTTTCTTCGAAAATATGAAGTAAGTACTTACACAAAATTTGGATCACATACAAAAAACAGTATAATAAATGTTGGCACAAAATAAGCCACAATAAATGGACTCTGCAAAAACAGCACACTTCACGGGGAGCACGGCACTGACGCAGCGAGGAGTAGGTAAAGGAAAAGACTTACGCGAGGTCTCCAAGTTTACATAGCGCGGCTAGTGCTAGTCTAGGCGTTAGGTCACGACACGGCGCTAGCTAGCTACGTACGGGGGCGGCGGCAGCCTTAGCACGCGCGGCACGCCGTGCCACTCCTGCGCAAGCACGAGAGCCAGCCACAAATACCTGGTGTAGATGGAGGAGCCCCTGGCGGGCCCTGCCGCGTCACCCTTGCAACAGTTGCTGCCCATCGCGGGAGCGCATCGTTCGGTCGTGTACGCGATGGCCAGCCGCGGACTGCGCGCGCGGCGGATATTTCGGTAGGCGCGAGACGCGAGCGCCGCCTGGCAGTGTTTACGGGACGCGCAGGGCGGCCGCGGCGCCGTTACGCTCCTCGGTCGCTAGTGCTCTATTTACCAAGGCTACGTGTGAATGGAAGACCTAGCGGGGCTTTCGCCGGTCAAACTGATGACTTTGCTTGCTGAAAGTGATTTGGTAGAGCAAAGTTTAAGACAGGAAGGTTCCGGTTAGAATGAAGGGTAGATCGATCAGCAACGTTTTGGATCTATGCAACTAAAATACACCTAAAAATATAACTTAAGTGGGTACTGTAGGGGCAGGCAGAGACCACATAGTTCCTCTTGATACGATCCTGGCAAAACTCTCTCAAATCTCCCACATTCATCAACCTTTTTATACATGCTCGTCGGTTTAGGATTCCTATCTGTTCTTGTTCTGACCTTTTTTGATATGTATATCTCGGTCTTACCCCTCCACCTAATGCTACCATTCACACCGGCCTTAGGTACTTAAATATCGTTTACTTTATTCCCTCATTCACCCTCTCTACTTGACCAAACCAACTGAGCATTCCTTTCTCTATCCCAGTTACTACATCTTCTTTCACTCCAACACGTTATCTTAGTACACTCTTCCGTATTTTATCTAAGTATCTCTCAATGATACTCCTTCCATACCTACTCCTTAAGTAGGTAGGTAATCTATTTGGTGGAAAATAAGACTTACCGATAGAAGAAGTCGGATTACCCCCGATCAAAATTTTCTTAAGTACAGAACCAATTTTAATAAAACAAAGCTAAGAACCACCTCGATAAGGCTTTCAAACAGAGCAAACCGCATCCACATCGGTCAATCCGGGAGCTACTTTGCCATAGACAGAGACACAAAGCCACAGATACACACGTCAAACTATAACACCCCATTTTTGTCGTCGGGGGTTAAAAAGTAATAGAAAATAGCATGCAACAACATAGATATTTCCGTCTGCATATACAATGCATTTGAAAAATAATTTCACGATCTGTAGCCGCGAGTCGCACTGAGGATCATTGATTCGATCAAAAGTCAAGAATATCTTACAATTGATAAACTCAAATCCCACAGAACAATAAAGTAAAACAAAACATCAAAGCCAATATCACAGCTGAAATAATTCAAACGTCACCGCGCTAAATATATACTCTTGTCATTAATTTAGGATCTACACAGTTACCACATCAACGCGACAGATGGCGTTTCAAGTAGCAGCAAAAGTACCGTAGATCGTCGAAAGATGGCGTTAGTTGTTTTAGTCAGGCAATTGTTATCTAGATGGCGCTCGCTACCGTCGCGCGTCCAGGAAGCATTCCTGACAGTCTCATATTTATTTTGGGTAAGTAAAAGGTAAACCTTGGCTGACATCATACGGAATTAGCCGTTTTATATAGGAACGTTAGAAAGTAAGCAACGAAAGATGCTTTTGGATTATATCGGTTAACACGGTTCAGATCACGCGAGCGGCGCGTGACCGCGACGCATTCCCATCAAATACCTACAAGACCATAAATAGATACTTGGTTGTCTATGCTAGTACTCAGCGCTGGGCACAATACCGTTAATCCTTTAATCGAGAACTAAATTAACATTTCGACTAACTTTTAAGCCTCGCTATTCAGCGGGGTAATGCAGCCAGCCGCTTCTGGGCGCTTATCCGGTTACTTGGGCAAACTTTTTATCTTTAAATAAGTTTAGTTTTGTATATTTTTTTATGTACTATATTTTTGTATTATGTAAATATCTCTTTTAATGTAAATAAATTATTACTTTTAAGGGCTCATTAACATCCGTTAAATTTCCTCAAATCTGTTATCCAGAGGCGGCGGTCATCTTGCAAGACCGCGATATCGCAGAGCGACAACCCCACTAATTGGGGGCGACCGAGCGCCGCGAAACTTAAGAACTGCGATTTGTCGCGATTTTTGTATAATACTCTAGACGTTAGAAATTCTAGTTCTTTGTTAAATTGCATATAAATTCCGTAAATCAACATCTTAAAGTAATACAATACCTATAACTATGGATTATGTGACTTTGTTTGGGACTTGGGCCCCGAGATCTAACCAGGACCCAATACGATGACAGGACAATATCAAGTTGAATAGGTATTTCAATGTAGATTAATAGTTACTATGACGCCTTACTCCAATTATGTGTACTTTCGGAGTTATACCTGTTTAGAAATCCGAAGGGACCTGCTACCCGAAATTACGAGACTCAATAGCTATGAGTGATAAAAAAAAGCATCTTTGGCATCTCGCGCACGAGGGCCCGGGGTCCGCCTTGGCCATGATCCAGGATTTGGCAGATCAGGTAATTACAGTGGAGCGACTGCCATCTGACCTCCGTGACCCTGCTACCAGGGGAGCCTAACCAGATTGGATCACGGTTACACATTCAGTCGCCTGAATGTGCGGGTTTCATCACGATGTTTTCCTTCACCGTAAGATCGGTTGGTGTTTAACTAATGTATATAACTCAGAAATTAGTTATTAGTATATGGCCGTAGCGTGATTCGTACCCCGGTACCTTTTGCTTACGAATCGGATACTCTAACCGCTCGGCCACCGAGGCTCTCAATAGCTATGAGTGGTACATCGTTGAATAGGTCTTTGAATGTAGAGTAATATTTGCTATGACGCCTTATTTCCATTACGTGTACTTTTGGAGTTATACTTGCTTTAAACTCGTGCGTAACGTGTGTAACGACGTGGTGCCGACTACTAACCAGGACTAATAACGATGAGTGATACGTCGTTGAATAGGTATTTGAAGAATAGTTACTATGACGCCTCATTCCAATTATTTGTAGGTTGTTTAGGTTGTTTTTTTTAAATACCACTAAGGCGGCAAACAAGCTTACGGCCTGCCTGATGGTAAGCAGTCGCCGCAGCCTATGGACGTTTGCAATACCAGGGGCATCACCCACGCATCGCCGACCCCGTAAAAACCTTTTACCTGTAGGCTAATTTCGTAAAACGGTTGCCAACCATTCTCTGGTTTCAATGCTTGATTTCATGATTGTCACTTTTGCGGTTTCTTACAAAGTTCCGTTGTAATAAACTGAAACTATTAATTCGATCAGACGTAGTCACAAAAATAAAAATTTCTATCATCTAAATCAGAGAATTGTTGGCAACAGAGTTACGTAATTAGCCTATTGTTTGCAACACCGAAGGGACCTGCTACCCGAGATGACGAGGCTCAATAGATATGAGTGATACCTCGTTGAATAGGAAAATGAAACTGCTAAAAGCATTTATTGAATTAGGATTACGTTAATTAATCTCTTTTCAAACGTCAAAAATCTAACGGAAAGCAAAGGGAAAGTTAAGCGAGCTCATCCAGGTAGGTATTTATATAAATAAATAAATATGCTTGGACAATTCACACAGCGCCATCTAGCCCCAAAGTAAGCAAAGCTTGCGTTATGGGTGCTAGATAACTGATAAACTACTTACATACTTTTAAATACATACTTATGATACATGTAACACCCAGACCCGAAACAGAAATTAAAATTCATCATTTCAATTTTTCGAATCGAACCCGGGACCTCTGGGTGGCAGACTGGCATGTTAACCAACTGAACCACTCAGGTCGTCAAATGTAGAGTAGTAGTTACTATGACGTCCCCTTCCAATTATTTGTACTTTTGAAGTGTTATACTTCTTCCGGTCTTATGCCTTCCGCATCCAGCTGGCACCTTTTTTTTTTACTCAGTGTAATTCCATTTACGGATATCTAAACGGAGATTATGTGGGACTCGCCTGTCAAAATGACAATCCTACCCACTAAAAACCACCACGTTACCCCTCATATTCTCTATTCTCAGCTGGTACCTGCGATCTTTACCAGGTCGTTGCCCCACCTCGTTGGAGGTTAATGCACTTAAAAGGCTGCTTTCTCCACTCTGCAGAGGGGCTCGTTCTCAAGCTTCTTTGAGAAGGGATTAATCGAAGGCTCCGTCTACGGGGAATTTTATATTAAAATGTTTTAATATTATTGGAGCACTTTGAAAATGAGCTTCCTACGTAATATCTAAGCTCACTGCCTGGATGCAGATTTTCGCAGAATTTCGCAGCTTGCTTTTTCCCAGTTTTCTATGCAGGTCTAGTCAATATAAATTTGTTACCTAATCGTAACAAATTTATAAGCTAGATGATGATGACTGACTCTATTTATTGGTTTTCCTTACACACTCTAATTATACACGCTTTTTTGTTCATAATCAAGGGTCTTAGACGTCATGCAAATCGTCACAGTTTCAATGGAAACTTCAAACAGCATTCATTATATCTTTCTCTCAAATGGAGAGAACCATCGAAACCACGAACGAAATCGCAAAATTATTGCAATTCCATCAAGTTTCTCGATTCTAGTTTGACTTTTGA
Organism: Blastobasis adustella; assembly: GCA_907269095.1. Classification (NCBI taxonomy): domain Eukaryota; kingdom Metazoa; phylum Arthropoda; class Insecta; order Lepidoptera; family Blastobasidae; genus Blastobasis; species Blastobasis adustella. Next base: position 31,616,687 of record OU026114.1, on the reverse strand, counting down.
ATGATTAGCATCCTTACTTCCAGAACTCAAACCTACCAAGTATCAACGCAACGACAATTACCGTTAACTTCCGTTAAATCTTTCGAAATGTAACGCTGTAACGTTTAACAAAATTTTCTATTTAAATACCGGAGTAGTGATTCACGAAGTTAACTATTAAATAGTTCATTCGATCATTAACGGTGTCTAGCCATGCTAGAACTGCATTGCGAAGGTATCCCGCATTGTTTAAAGAAGTTAATTTTGGATTATGTACTTGTTCATATCGTAATCCGCACGGCTTTGATACGCTGACGGTTGCAGGCGGAATGAATAGAATACCAGGGCCCTAATCCTCGCGCTGTGACATTTCGAATTCGACATTCTTTCTAGACACATATCTCCATTAATAATGACATTGAAATGTCAATTGCTGCCAAAAAATATTTTCTCAACTATTTTCGAAAGTCGTATATTGTCAAAGACAAATTTAAGTAACGTTAAAATACTGTTTTTTGACTTGACAAAATGTCGAATTTGAGGTGTCACAGCCCGAGAATCGCCCCCCTGCCATAATAAAGCCACTCTCCTCTATGCTCGGAAGGGTCGGAGTAACCTTGCATTTTTTTAATTCTTCAAATAACGAGAGGTACCGATTTCGATTCAATTCCCGTGCCGCTATGTATGTACCTTTTTCTGAGTTTTAAGGTTAGGTTCCCGGTCACAAAGGTTAGATGATGGGCGCGCCACTGCCCTACTGTACTTGACTGATCCGCCAATTCCTGGATCAGGGTCAAGGCGGACCCCGGGCCCTTGCGTGGGTGAACACGACCGGGACATTAACGCCAAGATAACCAATTGTGTAAGTTACATATCTGCGTAACACTTTTTTGACTTTGTAAGAAGGAATGCCAAAAATTTCGAATTTTTTTTATTTACTTTTATAGCTTTTATTTCATTTTATATTTACATTCGAATCAAAAATTGGATTCCGCCAAACTATAATTACATAAGGTGTTACTCATAAAATATATTATGGAACACCGACGGCGAACATAGGCCCGGTCCTAATTTGCAACGGTCTTGCGACCATGGTGGTTCGACGGACGTCGCCTGAATAATAGGAGACCTTAATACCGCCCGCGGCACGTCAATGGGCGCACGACCATTGCCAATTAGGACAGCGCCTTAGGCCGGCTTGCACCACATTCTTAAACACATTAAGTCGATACTTAAACAAAAAACTTCATACAAAAAACGTTAAATGTCATTCTTAAACGGGCTTAGTAAGACTACTGGGAACGGCAGGTTTAATTCCGACAATCAATTACATAGACATCATCATCACAGCCCGTAACAGTCCACTGCAGGACTTAGGGCCTCTCCCACGAAAGGGGAGGTTATTGCCATAATCTCCAAGCTTGGCAGGCGGGTTTGAGATCGCAGTGTTTAAATATAACAATGGAAAATGCTGCTGCCCATTTTCCAGACTACGGAGACTCTTGATCTTTTGCCTCGAAAACATTAGTCGCCTTGTACGACACCCACGAGTGTAAGGGGTCGGTGCTATTCTACTCTGCCGGACACCACACGGCCACATACATAACACATACATACATAGACATAACATATCTTAACTCCGAAATAACCAACTCTACCGTTCCCGACAAAGCGTTTCTACGACGTAGGTAGGTACTGTAACAGTACCTACCTACCCTGGCCATCGATTGCAAAAGCCCATAGGTTACGTAAATAACACTCGGCCTACATTATTAGCAAAACGTTATACAATTTAAACCTAGATCGATGCTTGTATTTATGAGAGAGACTTGAACTTAAACGTCAAACAAAAATTATAAGCAAAAGTTTCGCCGAATTTGTCGAAATAGTCGATTAACATACATTGTATTAGTTTTTTTTTTTTTTTTTTTTTTAATTTAATTCACAATAGAACGTATTGTAACTATTATAATAATGGTTGTAGTGTCCTTTAATAATAGATTTCACTTCAGTACATCGCTCATTGGAGCAGGGATACAGTGACTTATTAGGTTCTAAGGCCCCTCGGGCAATTTATCAGACCTTTGCATTTACTGGGTTTACTAGCAGAGGTACAACGCACTCATGAGTGCATTAGCGCTTTTAGAATAAATAAAAATTTAGTTACTGCAACATACAGGATGTTAGGTGCATTGTTGAACGAATGGAATTGTTAAAAAAGGGCCTGTTAGCTGTCCCTTAGGCGACTAATTCTTTAATTGCAGTTTTTTTATATTAATGACAATAACTTTAATGAATTTCCATACTTTGTCTTATAAATAAAAACTAAAATATGTTTGATACTACAGCCTCAAAATTTTTTTTTTTTTTTTAGTAAATATTGGAGGTACTTATAGAAAGATTAAAATTAAATTAAAATTTTGCACAGAATGTTAACTTTATTTTAACTAAAAAATCTGACTTTTATAAGGAAAACTGACAACGTGATTTTGAATTGTAATAAAAAAAGCAACTACAGCAACTTTCATTTTCAAAATACAGTGCCTTTTTATGGGTGTGCTATGAAACTGCATTAGACATTCTGTGTCTGCATTTCGTTAGCTCTACCTCGCCCGAGTCGCTGTACCTACAACTACACATGTAACAACAACGGGCACGCGTGAATTGATTGAAAGAGGGTAGGCAAACAAATAAGGCATGTTGCGTCGCGTTTTCAGTGTTAAATGTAAGAACTAAAGCAGCTACGATGGTACCCGCTCCCTCACTCTGACAATCGGTGGCATTAAGTACTACAGTACGTTGACAACAGAACTGTCTAGCTGCTTTCTAGATCGGCTCTGCCGCGGTGTCGTAATCCAAGAAGACGCCCACTGCTGGGCATGGGCGTCCCATCCCCATAGGCTGTGCTCCATCCAGCTGGTACCTGCGATCTTTACCAGGTCGTCGGTCCACCTAGTCTGCGACTTTTGCTGTGACAGTAATTATAATCACAGCAAAAGTCAGACCATCCTAAACGGAGTGGGTAAAGAGTTGCGCAAGCACTTGTTTGTAAAGCCCCTACCTACTGCAACAAGTAGGTACCTCTCCAAGAATATTGCTGTTCGCATAAATACCTAGTTAAGAGAGCTTTTACCGTCCTGAGCCAATTATTTTATTATCAAAGCCGTTTATTCTTAGTAGTAAGCTTGTTAACATCGAGAAGGGTGCTTGCTACATTTTCTCGGAATTTATGTATAGTAGATAAATTTCATTATTTTCAGGTTTGTTTTTTAGTGTTGATAAAATCTTATGAACGATATTCCTTATAGATAGAAGTATATTGAGGATGTATGTGAGGATGCTGAGTATCGGATGAGGAAGAAATTGATGACGATGATGTTTCTTGCTATGATCATGTGGTTAATGATAGATGAATAGTTGGGACGTATTTTATTTTTGTTAGTAACATCAACCATACCAATAATTATTATCGGTATAAAATAATAACCCTATTTCATCATAACTCATCAAGTGGAGTGGTTATCAAAATGAAGTCGATAGCTATAACGCTATAAATAAATATAATCCGGAAGATTACAATGGGATCTCTTAAACAACCAATTGATAATAAAACCGGCCAAGGCGTGTAGTGCCACGTGCAGTGTAGGGTTCCGTAATTGCAATAATATGCGTGCAAAAGAGGGCTTCCTGATACTAAAAACGCAGTTATCGTCATCTTAGCGCTATGTCCCGGTTGCGCTCTCGCGCGGGACGCCAGGGCCCGGGGTCCGTTTTCCGTTCGCTCGGTCTCCGGCATCGTTGGTGCCGCGAACGGACAGACGGACATGGCGAAACTCTAAGGGTTCCTGGGTTTACTACGGAACCCAAAAATGGGTTCGATTTTTTTATCTAGATAAAAACTGAAGGTAATTAGGCCTTTTGTGGTGACCAGAGTTTCATTGTTTAGTATCCAGAGTGTTTAATCAGCAGAACAGAGCTTTAATACATTTTTTTTTAAATACATGTATCTACATTTACTATCTATACACAAAAACAACCAGACGCGGAACAGGAATTAAAATTCATTATACAATACTACCCAGAACCTCTGCTTAGCAATCTGGTATGGTGACCACTGAACCCTTTACATGCAAATGGTTGGGAACGCAAAATTCCAGTTAGATTTCAGGCTATAAATGCAATGAACCACACTTATAAGCTATTCCTCGTTGGTGAAACTAGTGCCGATGAGCACGATCCCTTGCAGAATAACAGGACTAATTTGGCGAAAAATAGGTTATTTAATGCGTCCGAAGATTGGTATATATGGACACTAGTTGAAAAGTTATTTCATTGCGTACCACGTACTACCAGGGTTTTGGCTGAAACTCAGTGGGTTGTCCTTCTAGGTGACACAGTGCTGAGCCAAGACCCTTTTGTGTTGCTGAAGCGCACACCTACAGCTTATATATTAAGTGGTATTTTAGGTAAAATGAAGCTGTAGGTATTTATGTATATCTCTTGTTGAGGTATAAGTTGATGTGTGTGTATGGAGTACCAAATAAATACTTTTCTATTCTGTGAGATTTTTGTTAGAAAGAAAACAGTGCTTCTTTTAACAATCTTAACAATCAGGTAAGATTCTCGAAGGTCAGACGGCTTTCGTTGTAGGTACGATAATTACCCGATCTTGCTAATCCAGGTTAAGGCCGACACCGGGCCTTCGAGCGCGAGGGCTTGACCGAGATCTTGGCGGAAAGATAATTAGGTAATGTTCTTACTTATGGTAGTAAACAGGATTAATGGACTATAAATAAAAAATAATAACCATCTTGATTTGATTTGGTCATTCTCTCACGAACGAGGGTCCGGGGTCCGCCTTGACCATTAGCCAGGATTTGGCAGATCAGGCAATTACAGTGGAGCAACTCCGTGACCCCGCTACCAGGGGAACCTGACCAGATTAGATCATGGTTACACATTCAGTTGCCTGAATGTGCAGGTTTCATCAAGATGTTTTCCCTCACAGTAAGAGCATCGGTTTGTATTCAACTAATGTACATAACTAAGAAAAAGTTATTGGTACATCGGCTTACGAGTCGGATACCGTAACCACTCGGTCCCCGGAGATTTTCACGACCACGGTGTTACGGTACACCGATAATACGTTTTACCATTCTAGCACGTGACGCCATTTGTTTTTGCCTTCCGTCTAGACGGTGGTTGGTGGTGGGCCGTTATCCTCCGCACTTATGCCCTCGCCCTACTGCCTTTGTTCCTCGCGTGATAAAAGAGACAAAAGGAGTGGTCCTTAAACGTCAAAAAGGTTTATTTGAGCAAATTTATAATATTTTATAGGAAAGCGAACGGTAGCAACGTGAGATATGCCGGAATAATGTAAACTCCTACTTCCAGTGTTACCAGCAGTAGTTTCCAAATAATATGCCCGTGCTCCTAAAATAGTACCAAAATGGCTAAAAAGGTACGGTTTACCTTCTCTTCCATTTTATCGGCCTTGGGGGGGAGAATGGTTGTAGCCAATAAAACGGCGTTATTTTGACAAGACAAGACCTTATTTACTCGCGGGTGGTGCCAATGAGCAAAAACACGTCAAAATCAACCCTTCCTTCCATTATTTAGCGGTATTTTGCGGACAGGAAAGGCAAAGTGACCACACCCCTCAGCTGAATTTAGCATTTTGTAAAAACGTACTAAATAATACGATGTGGAGCATAGTACGTAAATCGTACTAAAAGGTACGATCTGGCAACGCTGCCTATTTCCTATTCCCGGGTGAAGAGCTTATATTATTCGGACCTTGTGGCGACAATAGCCAACTTTAGCGCTTTTGTCATAATCGTAGTGGAGGGAAAGGGGAGGTTATTGCCATAATCTCCACGCTTGGCAGGCGGGTTGGAGATCGCAGTGTTTAAATATAATAATGGAAAATGCTGCTGCCCATTTTCCAGACTACGGAGACTCTTGATATTTTGCCTCGAAAACATTAGTCGCCTTGTACGACACCCATGAGTGTATGGGGTTGGTGCTATTCTACTCTGCCGGACACCACACGGCCAAGCGTGGAGCAATGGAGCGTTCATAATTACTAAAATTTTACATGGAGTTGTGCCATAGTTTCTTACTATTTTTAGTTGTAACATTGTTGTCATGTTTGTAGTGCATTAGTATTAAGTACCTACTGTAATGCTACAAATGTATGGTGAAATAAATAAATAAATAATTATTATGATTGGTAACATAATGCTAGACACAACGTAATTACCTAGTGTATGTTCGTGTGCATTTACCCTGGTATCTAGCATTTACTTTTTGACTATTTTTTTATGAATCATATTCCATATTCAAGTATTAAAATTTGTTTTTACTAACATAGATTGTAAGATGCCTATGTGTATTACTAACAAAAAGTGGATCTCTGTTGTCAGAATAAATGAATTGAAATTAATTAATTAATTTATGTTTACACTGCTTTTTTTAGGGTGGGGGGGGGGGGGGGGGGGGGGGATGTCGGAATCACTGTCAGTCCTAGTCCTACCTGTTACACCCATGACACCTACGATACATGCATTTAAGCAAAAATGTAGAACCGCAGGTGCGTTGTCACTGTGAGCAGTAACATGAAATAAAATTATGGTGATTATAAATTTTATTCTCTGCAATTTTAGGACAAGGCAGCACAGCAGGTCCGTAGGCGCCTACGGACCTGAGCTTTGGCCTTTTAGCGTTTAATGTTTATTTATTTATTTTCTTTTTGTTCTCGCTTATTTTTTTATCCTAGTCAATTCAGTTGTTTTAGTCACTGTTTTTTACTTTTTGGTTTATTTGTATGTCTGTTATAAATTTATGTTTAGTATATGTTTTTTACGCTATATGAATATCTTTTTATTAATTTTTTTTTCTTGCTGACCACCTTATCCTTCAAACCGTAACACAAGCATTGCTGGTTGGCGGCACAAATAGATAACAGCTCAAGCTTGCCAGAATTCTTCAATACATGACATAATCTTACTGCAAGTCTGGCAGTTTAATAGTTTTCTAAACGGCGGAATACATCTGTAGCTACCACGGTGCGATGCGATACAGCAGTAAACTTTAATTATCAGCGCGAGGACGCGGAGAACTTTTACAGCGCAGTGTTTACAAGTTCGAATGGATATTGACGCAAATGCACATGCCGCCTGCTAAAATAATGGCCGAAGTCGCGGGGTAGGATCGAGCGATAAATACCTAGATTGCGTTCAAAGATTTTGACATTGTCCACCACATCCATTTTTTGAGCCAGGCATTTGACCGCCATCTCACCTGGTGGTATTTCGGGATACGTATTATCCCGAAATATCACCAATTCGAAAATCCAAGAAATTTTGCTTTTCGATCGCCGAATCACTATTAGATAGATGGCGGAAGAAGTTGGTATCTCATACTGATCTTTTGAATCGATTATCTACTACGCGTCTTTGCCCTTGAGATCTACAATCTGCCTGAAAACTTTGGAGATTATGATATAGCTCTCCACTAATGTGGGAGGAAGCTTAAATCCAGCATTTGATTTATAACGGGCCGCTGAATCTTGAACTTGGGGTTCCTCAGAAGGCATGTCTACACATCTTTTCTTCTTCAACCTCCATCTACCCAATGCTGAGTAAAGGTCTCCTCCATCCCTCTCACACTGGACGGTGCTGGGCTTTCCGCATCCAGTCCTTGCCAGCCACTCGGGACCAACATTTTAGGAATGTTTCGAATGGCCGCCAAATTGGTGCCAAAATGGTTAAATTTTCAAAGGAAACAGTATATATCGCAAATACATAGTCCAGCAAATGTTGGATGAAGTTAGACCCAGAATTGTTTACGTATCCAAAATGGCGGGAATTTCACATGTTACTTATAAATAGGTGTACCAACCTAAGAAAAAGAAATAGGTAGGCTCTAACAACAACATATTTAAATTGGAAATTTAAATACCTAATCCAGACATTTTTTTATCAGCCGGTGTATAGCTGTGCTTTCAAGTGATGTGCAAAATTTCACTAAAATGAGTTCGTACTTTTTACGTGAAGGAGTACCTAATAAACATCCATCCTTACAAATTTTAGCAATTATAATAGTGCTTTTGTCCGTGACTTCGTCTGCATAAAATTCGGTTAAAACTTTCCAGACCTATTCTCACGGGAACCACATTGAATTTCGGGATAACATTTTTTTTTAATTTTTGTCTCTGTCCGTTTGTATATGCTATCTCCGGAATTACTGGACGGATTTGAAAGTATATATTTTTGTTGTGTAGCTATTAAGCCTCGGCAATATATATGATATAATTTATTTGGAACATCTGATGTAGAACCAATATACCAGCTAAACTATAAGAAATATGAAAATTCAACTGAACGGATTTTGATTCGGTTTTGATAGTTTCGTTGTTTGGGGCCCAACTTATTTCTAGGCCATGTTTTATATAATTCGGTTGGCTAGAAGCAGAGGTACAGCTTGACCTCTCCCGAGCTTGAGCTTCGGGGTCGGGAAGGTTCCTAGCTATGTCGAAATTGAACGAACAGTTGAACGAAATTATAAGTTACAAGGCATATGTTTTAAAATAATTTCTGGTATTCATTGTAGCTTGTAGCTTGTAATCTTATATAAAATTTCTTCGATTTCTAATAACACGGCTTGTGGCACACAGGGGGTTGTGCGTCACCATACCCTCCATCGTCTTACGGAGGCTATATGGCTTCATTCATAAAGTTAGCTGCTACATCAATATCTTCGTGAGAAGCAAATTGTGTAAAATCTTTGTACATTTCAGTAAGCGAAAACGACCAAGTTGCTAGGAATTTTTAAAAAGAAATGACTTGTATTGTTGGAAAAATTCTTCGTCTAGATGGATTATATGAATGAAAGAACTTACATTATCTAAATATTTAGAAATATTAAATAGCTGCACCCTCACTGTTCCCATAGAAGAAATTCTGTCCTCCAAGACGCACGTTACAAACAGTAAAAATAAATACAAACTTATTAGAATATTCAAGTCTTTCGATAAATTATACTACTAAAGGGTATCATAACAGTTAGACTATTTAGCACACGTGGAATGGCCTTTACCATTTCACTTTGTATCCATTTTGTAACAGAATTCGACTATGTAACGCATTTCCTTTTCATTGTCTTTTTATCATTGATACAATAATTTTGATTTTGAACCATAACTAAAACTGTTTTGTTTCATTTCTACAATTTATTTCTCACATTGCAAGTCCCATCCAAAAGAAAAGATGGCTGGATTATGTCATAAGCGATATCAGTGAGCGAGAGGTGAGCGTGGAGATGACAGCGGGTAGGGATGAATGGAGAAAGAAAACATACTGTGCCGACCTCAAATGAATGGGATAATGGCAAGCAAATGTAGCTCTGTAGAGGAAAGTGCAGCCTTTCCATATTGTAGAACCACCAACGCAATGGTCAAAATAATTGCCCGCACCTTAAATAATTTCAGCTCAATCGGATACCAACAAATGGTCGAATAATGATTTACAAATTTTGACGGACAACTTACATACATACGAACAGCGCAAGTTAAATTGCTGTAAAACTGTGAAATAAATAAATAAATAAAATTTTAAAAAAGTTTTTTAAAAGTTTTATTACCCCGCAACTCACTGCCACCGCTACAACTTCTGTGTAACCAGGATCTACCTACTGCGGCGACCAAGCGGAGGACCTGAATTTTGACAATCAGGTATTCCCACCCAAGTACAAGCTTCAGTCTTGGAACCCATAACAAATTTAATTAAAAAGTGACCGGAAGAATAGGAAAGATAGTGATTACGACTTCGCAAAACAAAATAAGCACAAGTAAAATTCAGAAATCTGGGGAAAGCGCCCCACGGACATACCTATACCAGGAAACTAAGTGGGCTAGAGCCCTTAAAGGCTTTATCAAGTGAAATACTTGACTCATCGACTATTTTAGCCAGCACAGGTAAAAGCTAGAAATCTGGGGTATACACCAGAAAAGTAAGTTATATCTAGCTTATTTCCTATAAGTGACTAGTATCTATGCTTCCTTAGTCCCTAAAGGCTTGAATACAGGTAAGATTATCAAGTGAAATACTTGACTCATCGACTATTTTAGCCTACGATGTCAGGAATATACATATAATATACACGTACACGTACAAAGTCATGCGATTTCCTTTCCCTAGTGCCAAATTACCTCATTATGACCCTTTATCCGGTGTAAGACAAATTCTGAATTGGACAGACTTGAAATTCGGCTAATGAACCGAAGAAGCATTATCACACTCTGAGAAGGAAGCTTTTCACTTCCTACTTATACGATAAAACAATCCAATATAAATCGTATATAATACCTACAGTAAATACAGGTTCGTTTTAATATTTAATGAAATAAGGGATCAGTCGATCATCAGAAGCGGGCTAAATAAGTACCAAGTACCTCATCATCATATATTTAAGAGTATCACTCTTGTCGATGGAGCAATCGCCACTCTACTCTCCTGTCTGCCAACTTCTTCATCTCTCCATAATCCCCGGCGCTCACTTTTTCCTACCAAGTACCTACGTGAAATTATTTGTTCCATGTGTTTGTTACTAATATTCGTCAAACAAATCATAGTTCCGTTCTAGTCATGAAGTCGGTTCAAAAGCCGCTTTATCCCCTTCAGCGAGTAGGTACCAAATAGGTAGGTATTAATAAGCGGTTTAGAGCGCGGGCAATTGCAACCACATGCCTATCGGCGGTGCGTATTGCGGCCGCGGACCCATTACACAAACCGTGCTTCGAGTAAATTTAATAGATCGCGGGGAGACTTGGCCGTCCAGTGGTAACTCGAGAGCTGGCGGAAACTTCGGACTGTACAGTACAACTGTAGGTAATGTACATTACTCGCCACGGCCGACGCTGGCCGGGCTACGGCGGGCGCCGATCGCGCGGCAGCGACACTTCCTGGTGCCTACTGTACCTCTATTTATACAGAACGGTTGAAAAACAAACAACGCTTGCCGGCGCGACGCGCGCCCGCGCTGCACCCGCGCTCGCGCACCGACACGTTGTACACAAAAAACAAACACCCGGAAACGTGAACAGGCGCGGGGATTTTCCAGCACTCACCACTGCAGGTGGAAGGGCGGCGTACCCCGAGGCGCGGGGAACTCGATGGTGGCGCTGCCGCCCGGCGCCGCCCGCACCGTGCGTGGCGCCGCGCTGCCGAAGGAAGGGGGCTCCATAGGGCTCCAGCCGAGTCCTCTCGGGCCGCGCGCGTTTTGCCGTGTGCGATCGCGCGATCCCGCCCGCCGTCTTTCTATAAATAATACGGAAAAATGTGGCGCACGCGGCGGCCGGCTCCGTGGCGAATATTTTGCCGATTCCGCCTGCGCCGGCGCCGCACAGCTGATTGCCCGTGTCGCCGCGGCGCTGGCGGCGGGTCCTGGGCGCGGCGTCCGCGGCAGTGGTCGCCCGCCGGCCGCAGATGCGACAGTCCAGACTACACAATGCTTGAAAGAAATAAAAAACCTATCTATCAATAGCCATGTAGGCAGTGAGTCACGCGCCGCCGCTAGCCGCGCTCATTGTAAGATGCGACTCCACTAACCGAGAGTAACGTTTCTCACTAATAACACCCATCTGAATGTTTGCCAAAATTCCCCTACGTAAATTGTATTTGGACGTAATTTATTTCGAATTAAATTATTCAAAAAATAAATGACAGCTCTTTAAATAGATGAAAATGCGTCGGAGTCCTACATAATATATCTCTACATAAATGTTTTTTCACATAATGGCAAAAATCTACCTAACAACATATGGATGGGATAGAAGTCTTTTCGTCTTTCGGTTGCGTAGAGCTAAGTTCTGGAGACTAGGTACTAAGTGTGTGGATGAACTCCTATGGCCCGCGGCACAAAATAGAAAACTAACAGAAGGTCCACTCCCGTCGTCTTGGAATATTATTACAAAAACTTGCCGACTTACTAGGGTTGCTACTGTATTTATTCTGAATTTTGAAAAGAGTATTTTAAAGATCGAATAGAATTTTAAAGATCGTTAACAACAATATGTCCCTTGCAAAGGACCAATATCTAATCCTTGCCATAATGTGATCATAATTGCTTCCCAAGACTGTGTTCAAGTGTATTAGATTTTCCATACAAGCTTCAGACATTATGCCTTTAGTAGGCCACCTGATTATATCATCAGACCCTGAGAATAACCTTTCCTTGACCTTGGATTTGACCCACTTCCCGGTAACCAATTGAATTAAAAATTTCATATACATGTAAATTGATTAAAATGCAATATTATGGTATTAGTCAGTTGATCTGATGATGGATAAGGAAGGTGGTCAGCGATTTTTTTATATTAGACTAGACAGGCATTTTCGACTAGAAAGTATTAAGGTGGCCATTACGGTTTCTTATTCTGTTAAAAACTGTCACGTGGTGCCTGAAACTGTTCAACTAGTCCTAGGGACTATAGCGGAAGACCTTGGTCAACCTCGCATCACCATCTGCATTAGAACTAGTAGCGGTGCCGAAGTTCGACTAGCCTTTAAGTCTGAAATGGTCACCCATCAGTTCTTGGCAACGCAGAATGCGTACGTTGCTTGTATGTTATTAAGTTGTATTAGTTACGTACAAGTACTTTTATTTTATCAATAATAATATCGTTTAATTAAATAATATTAAATGTAAGTCGACACTAAAACGAATTCTCGCATTAACAATCTCGACCGAGCACTGCTTGAAACTGCTTAAGAATGCCTGTAAATATAACGTCAATGTGTGCATGACGGAAATGGCGCATTGCTTCCAGTGGACCTTCTGCTTGGGGCGGGCCGTTCTTTATTTTGTGCCCGCGGTGCGATGTTAAAACGTGGCAGCGTAAGTAAGTTAAATAAAACCCGCACATTCAGGAGACTGAATGTGTAACCATGATCGAATCTGGTCAGGTTCCCCTGGTAACAGGGTCACGGTCAGATGGCAGTCGGTCCGCTCATTTGCCAAATCCTGGATATTGTCAAGGCGGACCCCGAGCCCTTGTGCGCGACAGTACAACCAGGACATTAACGCCAAAATGATTTGAGCGGCATAAGTTAATCAGAGCCAGAACAATAGTTGAGTAATGTTAATACAGTCTGTTCCTAAACTAAAGTCAAATTTATGACAAAAAATGGATTTGTAATAGTTAGCACGAATTCAAAAGAGGATCTCAATAAGATAAAATAATCACAGAATTTGATTACATCAGGCTTGAAATGGAAGAAACATCAAAACGGCGCTCTAGAATAAGTTAACTTGGTGTTCTCACAAATTTTGGAAAAAGAGCTTTTCCAGTGTTTGTTTGAACAGAACATTGTGGATAAACATCCCAGCTTTGACAAAGAGATATTCTATAGTTGAATAAAACTAAGCCACTAGTAAAAAGACGCGCCCATATGTAGATACTTTCATATTAATTTACACTAGACCTGAGAAAAATGATTATGGGTAAAGAGAGTTTTTACTAATTGGTCATCTTGCCCCGTCCGGGACTACACACTTTGACCAGATGCTGCAAAATAATGCCGAGACACTATCCCCACCTGTGGTCACTGTGGACATTCAGGACATGTCATAAAAGAGTGTCCCAAGGTTGCCGAACCTGCTAAGAGCTCTTCGTGTTTACGGTACAAAAAAACCAGCTAGCCATAAAACTGGAGACACATCGTGCCTTGTGAAAAAGAGTGCTGAAATGAGATTAATTAGCTTTATTTATTACGAGGGAGGCGCCTAGAACACCGTATCTCACATATACTATGTGGCACTAATTTACCTAAGTACGAGTACGTGTTCCTACGAGTCATCATCATCATCAGCGGTCAACCCCGGCTGCCAGGGTCCGCTTTCCTGCTTTGTTTTCTCCACTTTACCCGATCTTCGGCATCCTCACGTTGTAAGCTGTTGGCTCTCGCGTCAGACTCGGCGATGTCAATCCATCGCTTTATAGGTCTCCCGCGGGACCTCTTTCCTGATAGACGCAGGTTTAGACGCCTATTTCCCACGTATCCCTGGGGCTTACGCAACACGTGACAATACCAGCGCAGCCGTGCCTCTTCGATCTTATCAGCGATATCTCTTACGCCAAGGCTGCCACGGATTTACTCGTTACGGACTCGATCAAGTCGCGTAACGCCAAACATCCACCGCAGCATTTTCATTGCGTTGGCGTGGAGCTCGCGGACGTGCTTCGTCAGCGCCGGCCAGGTTTCGCTGCCGTAAAGCATCACAGGTCTAATCAATGAAAATGAAAAAAAAAAAAATTAATGCTCCTATATATTAGCCCCTTGAGTTTGATTGGGGTTTTAGAGTCACAGGTGACCGCCGTGAGGTCCCGCCATTTGGCCCAAGCTGCGGAGACTCGGGACTTGACATCGCGGGTGATATCGCTGGACTCGTGCTGCACGGACTTACTTTACCTAAGTACAAGTACGTGTTAAACCAAAAGTAAAAGACGTACTTAGCCAATAGATTTGGACGCCACATTATGTATGTGACCCAGATTCAAGGGCCTCATTAACGTGGTAATGTAATCATATTTATTTTAAATTATATAATTCTGTCCTCTGATTAGATCAGTAATGTTCTCAGAAGAGCTGGGGTCCAAAGTGGCGGTCCAAAGTCGTTGGCTACCCCACCTGTGATATAACGACATTTTTATTGTATAGTAGTTTTGTAACACTCGGGAATCTGGGGGCTTTATAAATAAAAACTAGTAACTCGAGATAGAAGTTATTGAAGTTATATTTTTTAAGTAAACTGAAGAATGATATAAAATACAAAAGACATCTTACGTCTAATTCAAATGGAACCCATTTGAATTCCTGCCTAGCCAGTGCTATGTGCGCTCATAGAGACAGGCCAAAGACCCAAGTCCTGCTTGCTCCGAACTATCCAAGCTTACCGACCTCCTTCCTACATGTTTCAACCTGCTTAACTGATTAAAGCCCCGGCTGCCCTATGGGAGCAGCAACCTTACCCGGAAGCCTACTTAACCTAAAGCCCCTCCAGGCATGAGGCCTCCGAACGCCTTCCTGTCTTGCCCTTTGGGAGCAGCAACCGCACCTGGAAGCCTACTTAACCTAAAGCCCCTCCAGACATGAGGCCTCCAAACGCCTTCCTGTCTTGGGATCCGTCTTAACCTAGGGCCTGCCCGAGCACACATGCTACAGTACGTATCTTATAATCATTAGCCTAGATCTATATTAACCTACCAACCTTGATACAGAAGATACAGGTAAATTACTTACTTAGCTTAGGCATATAGTTTACTATAATTTGCAAGTATATACCTGTCGGTATATACTTGCAACGGTGAGGCAAAACATCGTGATGAAACCTGCAAATTCAGGCAACTGAATTTGTAACCATGATCCAATCTGATCAGGTTCCCCTGGTGGCAGGGTTACGTAGGTCAGATGGCAGTCGCTCCACTGTAATTACCTGATCGCCAAATTCTGGATTATGGTCAAGGCGGACCCCGGGCCCTCGTGCACGAGAACACAACCGGGACATTAACGCCAAGATGATGATTCTGCTTAAATAAAAATTATTGTTGGACTTGATTTGTTTTAGACTTTATCATCTTATGTATAAAAGTAACAGCGTAAGATGTAATTGTAGGTTTAAGTTTTCATTAATAAATTATATGTTATTTATTTATTTATTATCCAAAAGGGCTCCACCGTAGGTTTCATCACTAACATCAGGTCAAATATACTCTTGAGCCTCACTAAAAAATTTAAAAATATATTATCGTTGTGCATCAGACGCCAAGGGACGTGTAAGGTAATACTCTCGAGGTAAACAATAAAGCCAGTTTTCCAGTGTATTTTTTATTTCCACAAATCAAGTTACACTTTCCACATTTAGACTAGATCTTAACTTAGGCTATTGTTCAAGATATATCAGAACTGGAATGTTCTATTTAGTAAAAAAAAATATCAAATAAAAAATACAACCTCAAGACATACGCTATAACAAATAGTCATGTCGATGTCACGACGCGTACACACAAGATCATCCTGTAAACGAGATTAAAATACCTAAACATTAGAATGAAAATAAGTACATAAACACAGACTGAGCAAAACTACTATAAATGAGATTCCAGAGGAATAAGTACACACGTATTCAAATATGGTCTTACAAAAGGACTTGCAACTATCAGGGTAGATAGGACAATCAAATGACTTCTGTATGTGACTTCGAGAACAAGTTCCAATACTTCAGCCATTACGGACGCAATGTACGTGGGCTGGTCCAAACGTTTAACGATAAAAAAATAACGAAAGGTCTCCGGCTAGTGATTTTTGGCCAAGGAGTTTGTAATGAAATTTGCATTTAAACGATACATCAATTAAAACAATAGGGTGTATAACAAGTCGTTAACTAAAAACTTTTGGACCAGCCAACGTAAGTAAGTGTCAATACTTCAGCCATTACGGACACAATGTACAACTACTTGACTCAGACATTAAAAAAAACAATATTTATTTGTGTAAAGGACAATATCGTTCTTAATAAAATATTAACTTAGGTATACATAATGCAGCGAAATAAATATAATAAAACAAAATTTTAAACTTTTTGGTTTCGTACCCATTCAAGATAGGCATTACAATTTTAATATCACTCAAAAATTAATAAACATTTACAAGACATTCGTTTTCATGACGATAATAAAATTAATAAATAATTTAGGACACTATACAAAAAAATATTAATATAAGGCAGGAACAGCAAAAAACAAATTATAATTATTACACTGACAATAATAAATCGAAATTAGAACCTTATCTTTCTTTATCTGAAAAGTTACAAACACGATGAGGCAAGAAGATATGATTAAAAGAAACAACCTGAAAAACATTTGTTATGAATTACCAATTTTGTTAGCTTAGTTTTTGTGTTGTTATTTATATAAAATAAACATAATGGAAAGAAATTGTTAGTAATCCTTTTATTTTATCTAAATATACTTAAGATTTAGACAAGTGGTCTAGAAATGCGTTGAAGATAAAAAAATATATTCGAAGGTACATTTCTCTATACAAGCAATAAGCTTCCTTAATCCTGCTGGATTTCCTTAACCGTTACATTTATAATTTCCTTAAAACGTCGCCTCACTAGGTAAAGTTCCCCTCACGTAAAAATAACGCTGAGCGACAATGGAGGGGGATATGTCTGTCCCCTTCATTCTACCCAGTTATCAATTTTCGTCTCACACTTTAAAAAACGTCCGGCGTTCCTTTTAAGTGACGAGCCCTACACTTTACCACTTCATCATGCCACTCATGTTGCAGCACTTGACACGGATATTCCACTATCCAATCCTAGGCAACACTGATAGTGGGAACTGTTAATGTAAAAAATGTTCATACATTTGTTCTGGAGACCTATTAGATCAATTTGAATCGCATGAGCCCTATTTTCGTCATTGTAGAAAAAAGTTAGATGACATAATTTAATTGCATAGCGAAAAAGTTACAAAAAGTATTTTCAAAACATACCATATTTGACCTACTTCAGGTTGGAAACGGCTGAATTTGTTTTTGTGTAAAAAAGGAAATTTAAAAAATATATGATTCAAATACAAATTTCAATAAATAATTTAAACGTCATAACTTTCCTGTGCAATAACGATAATTGGGCTCATGCGACTCAAATAGCTGTAATAGGTCCACGGAACAAATGTGCGAAGTAGCATAATCCTAATACGAAATGTCGAATGTTTACACTAACAGTTCCCACTATGAGTCCAATAGCTATTAAACTCTGATTCTTATTTATAATTCAATGTTTTTTAATAATATAATCTCCATTTTTAATGTTCAGCCGCTATCAACGCTTTCTTATTGGAACTACCATGATTTTGTTAAATAAGCCAGCGAATATCATTAATAGCTTCAGAAAGGCTTATTTTCCACTCCAGCTCTAGAGGTCCACGGGGCAAGGGCCAATTCTCGGGCTGCGACATCTCGAATTCGATATTTTTGCTAGCCACATATCTCTATTAATAATGACATTGAAATGTCTATTGCAGCTAAAATATATTTTTTTAATCTTCGACAGTCGTATAATGTCATCAATTTCAGAGACGTTTTAATGCAGTTTTTTTGCTTCAGAAAATGTCGAATTTGAGATGTCACAGCGCGAGAATCGCCCCCAGCTCGATTCATGGCCAGCCTATTATATAGCTTATTTACATAGCACTCCAAAAATATGTTTACACACAAGTTGCACCAAAAATAATTCCACTTAGTGGAATAAATTTAAAAAAATACTTTTGATTAGTCAATTTCCAGTATTAGGGAGGTGTTAGATTTATTACTTTTGGATTTAGTTAACCGTTTAGGTGCAATGGGACAAACTTAGGCCACCCAAATGGCATAATAATTTAGCCAAATGAGCAAATCTCGTAATTTATACATAATTATGTTTTAATATACGAGTATTAAAAATCTCAAAGACTTGTAGGTGGGAATTACAAAATTTTTAAACAATATCAAAATTTGCTACACCTGTATTACATCCTCATTGAACCCTGTTACAGAAATTGAGACACTAAAACCAATCGAGTAAGACGTTAAATTGCATAATTCCACTTAATATCGAACAAATACAAATAAATGAAGAGATTCAAACGCAAGTAGTATTTAGGGATAAGTATTTGTTCGCCCCTGTAATCATAAAACTTATAGTAAGGTCAACTTCATTGTTTAACTATACCCTGGTAGTCACTAAAAATAAATTCGATCGGAAATGCGCACACAAAATATTTCCCAGTAAGTGAGAAAATCAGTCATTCAGGATAGGGGACACAACATCCTATTGTTTCTAAACAGGTTGAAACTTGTAGATATTGTATTCAGACATCCAGATTATCATTACAGACAACTATGTTATTTATGACAACTATGTTTTATATATTTTTTTGTAGATTATTTTTTACAGTTTTGTGACATACTCCTATGAAAATACTTTTTTTAAATAGTGTCAATGTTTAAACAGTATGAAAGATAGGCTGTTTAATCAAGACAGCTATTTGAAACTACTAGACCTACTAAGTACCCTCAATAAGTGAGAAGCTTACTAGTGTACATTAAGATTGTACTACATTCTAAGACACAGTGAGAATAATTTTTACTATGATATTTTATTTAGACTCATAAATTTCCAAGTTTAAGACATACATCAACCTATTTATGGTAAATACTCTGTACTAAATCCGTCAAATGGTCACAAAAATATGGTCACCGCTTGTTATTTGTTCGTCGCATGCTAGCCAGCTCTTGGTCTTAACACATGTGAACCAGAAAACACCATGGATTACCATAAACAGTGGCATAAACATAATGTTTTAAACTATCGCGGTTATTATCACACATTTTAAAAGTATGTTCCGGGTTTCCTACGTACCTACCGCGTGCCTTTGTTTACGAGTAGCCCGATATTTCGAGGCAGTTGCATGCATCATGGCGCACTTTCGCGAAAGCGGGTAGATCGGCATTCGTCCTGTGACCATGATGCATGCAATTGCGTCGAAATATCGGGCTACTCGTAAACAAAGGTACGTGGTAGAAAAGCTGAAACATACCGTTAAAATCAGTGGCATAAAGGTTATTTGTAGCATGCTTAACCGCTCTAGAAACACTTTTATATTACATAAATCGAGATTCTAAAACACGATACCTACAATGTAGGTCCTACATATTATTTTGATTAATAACTAATTTTATTATACGCTTATTTATTTTATATAATATATATTAGAAAGGAACGGTCATGATTAGGTAAGGTTACTCAATAATGCTCCTGAATGTCACAATATAAACGCACTACTTGTTAACAAAATGATGCAAGGTCCGCCAACAAGTAAATTCTAAAAACATACAAATAATTATCCGAAAACAAAATCAGTCAAGATCACTAAGACTATTTTTTCCACACATCCGAAATAATTGTGAAGCAGACGTTTTCACGAAATCGAAACTCAACGAAGATGGCAAAACTGACAGTATACAGTCGTTTCATTGGGTAGAATTAGTGGTTCAATCTGTCCAATAGCACTGCAGTATTTTGACAGCAAACCTCAAGTGCCAAAAGCAAACTATACATCGTAGAATATGACGAGGCGTAAAAAGGAACATGCGACCATTTTGGTAACTATATAGTTAAGGCAAAGTACAGGCTCAATTTGTTAACAAGTGACGTGGTAATACAGTTTTACTATAGATAATTGGCCACAAGAGACGTGTTCCACCATTCGTGATATAAAGCTAGTTGCTACGTTGAAATAATTCGGAATGTCAAAGGCGTTATGGACAACGCGGTTCGCACAAGAGCACATAAGTGAAATGGTCGAATGAGATTGTCTACGGTTACTCTGAACAATATTGGAGTATGTGTCGATGATTTAATTTACTATAAATAAATAAAGGAATCAAAAATTCGTTGATGATGTTCGATTAACTAATTTGCTTCCGAAAGTCCGACACCATCTCCGACAGTTTTCATCATCTTTCATCATCATCATCATCATCATCTTTCAAAATTCAACGAATAAATATTCTGGATTATAAAGAAATCTCTGCATACCCAAAAATGCAATAACTTAAAATAGTACGAACTAAAGTAATTAGTTGCATTTATAGTCGGGATTGTATGGCTTTACTCAAATTCTTTGGTGGTACTGTCTGCGGTCATGACCGTCGAACCTAGTATCGGAGTCGAACATTCAAAAATATACTTTAACTTCACCGCAGACGATCCATCCGTAGCTTTTGTGCGACCGTCGATTCAGCCTTTGGAGGAGACGCTAGGAACTACGCCTCGGTGCGGCCGACAGTATGATGAGAACTAAATTACAAGTTAGGCTTACCCTATAACCTTTCGAATCACAACATTGAATGGCCAAAAAAAGGGCCCGAGATCCTGAAACGCTTCGATACATCGAAGTCCAAACTGGCACAGTCACATAACTCCTTAGCTGACCTCTGTAGGGGGAGCCGACTGGCGTCAAGTTAAGGTATGTTTTTATTTGCTATATTGGGACCTTATCTATTAAATTGGCGTTTTACTTCGCAATTATATATTTGCTCAAATATTTTTAATTCAGTTTCGTAAATTTTGTCTTTTTGCTTGTACGAAAATTATAGTTTTTGTCATTTTCACTATTCAAAACGCCAATTTCATAGACTTGACCTAATATTATTGTTAGTCCATATTGTCTCAAGGATTATCGTAACACAGACAATCAACCAATTCGTTGTGCGACTGTACACCGAATCTACTGAACATAGACCACAAACAAAATGGCGTCGATGATCTGTCTCTCAGATTATTGCAGTCTCGTGCGAGACTAGGATAGCTGCGCCATTTGCAGTCGGATTCCTTACAGACAACCTTAACCTAAAAAAATGCCAGGCCACGTATTCACACTCGGATCTAACTAATCAATAATTATATTTATAAATGTGGCCACTGGCTAAATGCGATAAGAACTACTAAATTGTATGATACTGGGATCATATACTCTATAGTAAATATAGAGACCACATCTATATAAAATAGCTAAATAGCTACTGGGTCTTTTTTCTTTTTGCATTTTTGCTATTTATCGTTTGATGAGGCCGGCCGATTTCGGCTACAAGTCGTACTTAGAAGTTAATGTGTGTAGGATACTTTAGTCCTTTGGTATTTATCGTTTATCTGTATATTGAATATGTAGAGTGAGTAAGCGTCGTAGTATTTGTCGAATCGAATGTCGAATTACATAAATTGTTGATACTGTCTTTTCCCCTAGGACAAACCGAAGCGAACTATATCGCAACGCAAAAAATACAACAAATAATCAAAATGAGATCCCGTTCCGCGGTTGTTTACACAACCTCCCGATTCCCCCTTGTAAATTGAGGTTTAAATACTAAGATAAGGTAAAAAAATGATTTTCGCCAAATTAATATAACAAAATTAAATGGAGTTAGAACGCGAGGCCTGACGTTTTGAAGCCGACAAGTGCACCCAAGTAAAATTGTACCTGCGAAATCCGCACCATTAAACAGGGCGCCACCTGTCATAACTTATCAAAACGTCAGAACTCAAGTCGCCTCACTTTTCCTCGCCAGCGGTGGCGCCGCCTAGCGTCCGAGACTTGGCGTTGAATAGTTTCTCGAGATCGATTCAAACCCATTACCGTTTACATAAATGCTTTGCTCCCAGAGGCGTGAATTCACGATCGTGGCTCTCGATCCCACGATCGTGCTTCTAATCCCTAATACCTATACAATACCCCGACATATCCAAGGCCCCGTCAAAAACTAAGACCATCACTCAAACGCCAAAGCCTCCGCTCCGCTAGATGGCGCTACAGATCCCGAAAACAACGAAATCAATATCATAATTTTGCGATTTAGACTTGAGCGACTTCCGGTATGTCATCATTGTTGTTCATGAGCATCGAATCGACGATGTCCACGTTCCCGTTGGCCTCCACAGCGGTGGGCAGCGGCTGGTTGCCGTTCTCGAGGAGGCAGTCCTCCAGCGTTTCCTCATCTGGGGAAAAAAAAATCATGATTAGAGTTACAAGTTGTTGGGGCCCAACTGTCATTGTTCTACTGATAGCCCTGTCGGCCGGTAGTGACCTTAACAAATTATACACCTTCTTCATGAATCACTCTGTCTATTGGGTTCAGTAGTTTTTGGTTTATCGTGAACTGACAGATAGACAAACGCGGCGTGGGACTTTGTTTTATAATATGCAGTGATAAGGACGACATCCAACAGAGAGCCACATCCATCGATCCTGGCACACAATTTCTGTTTTCTATAACTGCAGCAATACAACGTTAATTCAGTTCATTTATCAATAAAATTTAAGTCCAATCAAGGGAAAACGTGACGAAACCTACAAGCGACTGAATGTATAACCATGATTCAATTTGGTCAGGTTCCAGATGTGCATAATCTGATTGCACCCAGAAAGTTCCCCGAGCTCTCAAAATTCCCTCGCGTACCCTCGTTTTTTTTCAAAGAAAAAAACCTCGTAATTTCGTAAAATCTTCCAGAAAACTTACCCAGGATGGTGACGGTAACGGTCTGTTGTCCGGTGTCACCGTCGATGTACTTGACCAGCATATAGGCGGGTGCGGTTGCCGGCGGAGCAAGGCCCTTAGCCATCTTGGCGGGTGCAATTGCCGTTGAGTCAAAGCCCTTAGGCATATTGGCGGGTGCGGTTGTCGGCGAGTCAAAGCCCTTAGCCATATTGGCGGGTGCGGTTAACGGCGAAACAAGGCCCTTTGCCATATTGGCGGGTGCAGTTGCCGGCGAGGCAAAGCCCTTAGCCATATTGGCGGGTGCTGTTGCCGGCGAGGCAAGGCCCTTAGCCATATTAGAGGGTGCGGTTGCCGGCGGGGCAACCTTAGCCTTGTTTTCACCGGTCCCACCAGTGGGGACGAGAGCGGTGGAACCGGCCGGGACGGCTGGAGCTTCGCGTTTCTTGCGTCGGCTGTTCCGTTCGGCGTTCTTGACGCCGTCCGACGAGGACGACCATTGCCTCTGGTAGTACTTCAGAGCCTTGCGCACGCCGCACCGGCAGGCCTTCAATGCGTTTTCGCGCCTGTGGGGTTTCATATATGTGATTAGGATTATTTGACGTATTATATATGGAGGTTTATGTGTCGAGTGCTTAGAGGGTAGAACAGTTTAAAGTAAAAGTGAAAACAAGCTTATTGCACTTACTACCGAGGCACAAAAGTACAAAACATACAAGACAATAACAAAATGAGAAAAACAAAAAATATTTTCTGGAAAAAAATACGTCAATTGTCATTAGCCGTGCCATGCAGAAGTGATGCCACGGCTGACGCAGTGGCGCTGGATTTCAATGCGCCCCAATGTAATTTGATTTACGGACCAGTATGCCACAATTACGATCATAAGAAAATACATGAGCTTACTTTGAAAAAAGAAGATAGGTAATGTGTTGTTGTGTGTGTGTGTGCTTTCCTATGTATAACATTGCCAAATTAAACATGTAACGACAGCATATTACATGACCAATCACAAAAAGACTAAGGGGTAAGAAAGATCAGAATATAGTCAATAGAAGAAAGTTTTCGTTAGATAATCCAAAATGTCAACATTGCAATTAAACGTAGTGATTCTCTCAATTGAATCACGATTGCATCTCCATTCCTATTGTTGTGTCAAACTAGGAAGTTTTTGGTATTCTGCCACTAATTTAAAACCAATGGTTTTGCAGTAACATTCTATTCAACTGCCATTGGATTATTTGCTAGTCTGTATCATAACTCGATAGTGGAACTAGAACGGCAGTCTCTTGCTTGATTTTAGAAGGCAAATCGAATAATAATTTAATTAAGAATCAATACGCTTTCGTTACGTGTGTTTCAAACAACTGACCCAGGACGTATGTATGTATGTATGTATGTAAACTCTTTATTGCAACAACATAGTACAATTCAATAGGAAACAGTTACAAAGCAAAGGCGAACTTATCCCACAACGTTATACGACATTTATTTTGCTTGTATCTTAAGAACTTTTGCCACGTCTCTGTAGCATTTCATTAAATAATACACTTAGCATTCATCAGGTCTTCAAGGTGTCGTAACTACCCAAAAATCGCCTACTTTACGGGTTCAAGCTGTTTGAAGGGTTCAACTTGTTTGAAATGCACTGGTTGCAGAATACCCAATTTGTCTCGATTATAATGGAATCGCAATTGTGTCTCGCTTGAATATCAACGGCATGAGTGTACGTATGGCCACATAGCTGCTGTAATTTTTCCTACGGAGACTACATCTTTTGTCTCGAAAACATTAGTCGCCTCGTACGACACCCACGAGTGTAAAGGGTCGGTGCTATTCTACTCTGCCGGAGACCACACGGCCTTTGTAATTAAATTTCAATCTCATTTAGTTTAGCAAGTGACAAATACTTAAGTTAGTAAATAACAGTATTAAAAAAAACAATAGATAGGTAATTAGCGCTGCCCGTCTCCATGTGCAATCGAGTAGCACCGATTCAAATACTGGCCGTCCAGCCGAGTTGCTGTAACGGCCAGGATGCCGTTGGTGCTGGGCAGTACTTTGCGTACAGGGATGTGTCCTTTTCCCGCTTTCTCGTGTAATAGCAGTCTACGTGTGCTTCAGCAAACATCCCGCACTGCACACCCGGGATAACCTCAACAGCACTGTTAATAGTTACTAATAAATGAATGTGTGGAATAGCACCAACCCCATACATGGCCGTGTGGTGTCCGCCAGAGTAGAATAGCACCAACCCCATCCCATACACACGTTTTCGAGCCAAAAGATCTAGTCTCCGTAGGCTGGAAAATGGGCAGCAACGTTTTCCATTGTTATATTTGTAACATTGCGATCTCCAACCCGCCTGCCAAGCGTGGAGATTATGGCAATAACCTCCCATCTCGTCCTAGAGGCCCTAAGTCCTGCAGTGTACTGCTATGGGCCTGTGATGATGATGAAATGAATATGAAAATGAAATGGCTACTCACTCGGCAATGGCCCGTTCGCGTTGCTCCAATTGCAGTCTCACGGCGCAAGCCTCGAGGTACAGCTCGTTGGCCCGCGACAGCTGTCGCTCGTAGACTTGCCGCATGGTGCGGGCGATGCGGACCTCCTCGCGGTGGGACTCCGTCTCGGGCACCGGGGGGCGGACCACGGTCCTGACCACAATCATAATAAAAAAAAATCATTATCATCAATATATTTAACGGTTGAACACTAACCGATGCTCTTGCAGGTACTCATGCATAAGCTATGACACGAGCACATAGTGAGTCTGAAATAAAATGTTTTGAGCGTCGGTGGCCGAGTGGTTAAGGTACCCGACCCGTAATCGAGGCACCGGGTTCGAATCCCGCTGCGGCCATCTACCAATGACTCTTTTCTGAGTTCCGCTCTTACGATGAGGGAAAACATCGTGATGAAACCTGCACACTCAGGCAACTGAATGTGTAGCCATAATCCAATCTAATCAGGCTCCCCTGGTAGCAGAGCAGCGGAGGTCAGATGGCAGTCGCCAATTACCTGATCTGAAAAATAGTGGATCATGGTCAAGGCGGACCCCGGGCCCTCGTGCGCGAGAGCACAATCCGCCACTCGAGATATGAGGTACTATTTCCCGACGTGTGGTTTGCCATTTACGTCAATAACCGAAGTTTCTCGTAATAAATACCCTAAGATATAAGTATCCTAGAGTAGTCTGTTTTCTACGTGTCTAATGTTGCCTGAAAGAAATCGCTGTAAGCGGTAAAGCCACCGGTTGCTTTTTCTTATATCCTTTGCTTTTGTAGTTTATTTTATTTATTTCCATACAGTGTTACAGCAATGCAATTTAGTGATAACCGTACAATTCAAAGTTGCAAAGCCAATAACAAAACTGCGGTTTAAAATTTCGAGTACCAAACCATCTAGCATATGATAGGAGTATGATAACCTAATGACAAAAGAGAAAAAAAGAAACTTTCATACACATTTCATACACTTTCATACAGAAACGTATACATTTGTATCCATATACTTGTGTATGAGCAATGAATAAAGAATTTTCCATTCATTCATTCACCCATCCACACACGACCAAATAAAAAACACGTGTACACAGCAAAGCATTCAGTGTCCCTATGGCACGCACCTCTGGGACATCTTCTCCATGCCCTCTTGCACCTCCCTGCGCCAAGTGGCCTGGGTCGAGGAGAACGCCTCGGCGGAGACCGTGGCCAGCTCCTCAGCAGCCAGCTCCAGGTGAGCCACGATTATGCGGAACGGCGGTCTGGGGAACAGCCACGAGGGTCATCACGACTATTTTCTAACTTAAATACATCATCATCACAGCCCGTAACAGTCCACTGCAGGACTTAGCGCCTCTCCCACGAAAGGGGAGGTTATTGCCATAATCACCACGCTTGGCAGGCGGGTTGGAGATCGCATTTTTAAAATATAATAATGGTAAATGCTGCTGCCCATTTTCCAGACTACGGAGACACTTGATCTTTTGCCTCGAAAACATTAGCCGCCTTGTACGACACCCATGAATGTATGGGGTTGGGGCTATTCTACTCTGCCGGACACCACACGGCCATCTGCCGGACACCATTAGGCCATAATACATAATTTACGTAATTTGTACGACTTACGACTGTACATGAATTCTTGTAACTATAACGACAGCTGTTTAGTTATATTTTGTTTTGTTTTATTCTATTTTGTTTTGTTTTATTTGTTTATTTTATAAAGTTTAAACTCTCAAACACCTACTCAATGGGCATGGCTGAAAAACAGCGCTGTACGGAACCATACCGTCCCGTGACTGCATAAGCTGAGCCAGGTCCATTTGCCTTAGTTATATTTATTGTTTAGTCACTACTAAGTATATAAGTAAATAAGCGGAATGATGAGATTTATTATTTATTTATTTATTTTATTTAACAATTTATTGCACACAATAAACAAATGCAGAGATACAACACAGATATAACTGACACAACAGGCACTACTTATTTCTAAAAGAAATTTCTTCCAGCAGGCCTACAGAAGGGAAATGTTCGACTAAGAAATGCAGATACGACGTGCACAATGAATTAATAATTATAAAATACATATTAATATGACCAATATTTATAGGTATATCATAAATCATATCAATAAATACATACATACTTATACACTTAGATATTACTACATAACAGTATGAATACATAGAAATATAATTTATGGACTAGACAGGGAAAGGTAGTGGTTCTTCACTCGCTTTTTGAATACAGGCAGTGACGGACTGTCACGTACCTCATGCGTACCCCTCATGAGATTTAGTGATTGGTAATCATAATTAGAGACGCGCAAAAAACGATATTCATTTTTATTCATCCATTTATATGAGGCCCAAATTGATCATTTATCTCCCCTTTTATGGGAGAGGCCCTTAGTCCTGCAATGGACTGTTATGGGCTGTGATAATGGTGATGACGATGGTATATTTAAAAGAATGACTCTTATCGGTGAAGCAATCGCCACTCTTCTCTCTTATCTGCCAACCTCTTCATCTCTTTATAATTTCTCAAATTTATAAATACACATTAACATAAATTATAAAGTAACTAGTGGACCTGGCGCGACTTCGTTCGCGTACACCTGCTTTACCGCTACCGACCCCTTTTTTACTTGCTTATAAACCTTCTCCTTAAATCACTATATCTATTGTTGAAAACCGCATTAAAATCCGTTGCATAGTTTAAAATATTTAAGCATACATAGAAACATACAAAGGGACTGACGGCGGGAAGCGCCTTTGTTTTATACTATGTAAAGATACATACAATAACACTTTAAACAACACTTCACATCACTGTACTTCCTTTCTACTTCTTTCAAAGTCGTCGCGGCGGCACCGGAAATCCTAGGCCGCCCACGGAATCGCCGGAACACCACACCTTTCGGCCAACAGCCTTCCCTCATGAAGAACTCTAAATCTGCAGTGGAAATCAACGCCACGAACGAGTTGCATGTACGATAATGGCGTGACTCCAAGAGCTGGACCCTCACGAGGTATTGTTTGACTAATCGGAAGTGCTCCCCCACGTCCTTCGCCGTCGCCGTAGACGAAGACGGGACAGGTAGAGCGCCGCGTGGTCCACAAATGCGGTACCAGTAGCACAATAGGGGACTCCCTATTTGCTGAGCTACCGCACCTGGTACAGATGACACTATGATGATAATGATGCTGATGATAATGATGACATATTGTCACCTGCCACCTATGTGGTTCCACGCAGCAGACATACCCGACGAAAAAGAGCGGTGTTTCAATTTTGACGTGTTATCTGTGGCTGTCGAAGCGGCGGCAGCCGATTATTCGGCCAGAAATCAACCTACGGTCGGACGTTAGTTGTTTGAACCCACTGTAAAGCCCCGTACGTACCTCTGCCTCGAGGTTTGGTTGAGGCACTGCGTGATCAGCTGTTGCAGCGTCTCCGGACAGGAGCTGGGCACGGGCAGCGAGAGCGAGTCCGTGCCAACGCCCCACATTATCGCGTGCGACTCCATGCTCTTGTAGGGCACTTCCTGTTGGCGACAAGGGGTTGGAGACGCGGTCAATTCATCTGCCATTAATAATAAATAAATAAATAAATATTCGTGGACAAATTCACACAGCGCCATCTAGCCCCAAACTAAGCAAAGCTTGTGCTATGGGTGCTAGATAACTGATAAACTACTTAAATACTTTTTAAATACATACTTATTATAGATAGAACACCCAGACCCGTAACAGAAATTAAAATTCATCATTCCAATTTCTGCCCGGCCGGGAATCGAACCCGGGACCTCTGGCGTGGCAGACCGGCCATGTTGGCCACTGAACCACTGAGGTCGTCATAATTAATATAATCATCTTGGCGTTAATGTCCCAGTTGCGCTCTTGAACGCGAAGACCCTACAGGCCCTACCATTGAATCGCCTTTGTAAGTGCGACAATCGCGCGCCCGCACATACTCACTTGCAGCACTTGACACTTGAGTATGAAGTGAATTTTGCGCGAAATTGCAAGTGTCTGTTGACGTTGCTCGCAAACACACGTCACGCAGAGGTTACGTCGCAAACGCTTGACATTGAAGTGTAATAATTGCAATATTGTGATCGACGACTTACTAGGGTACATCCAGAATAAAACATCAATTTGGGATGAAAATAGCTTGGTGCGAATTTGTGTTACCTACGGCATTTAATTGTGAACAGATTTTGAGATCGAAATGTTTATTGTTTAAATCGCTATCTCGAGATTAGCGAAAATTGAATTCTACGTCCATGCGTAAGGGTTGGAATAAAGAAAATCTTGAGCTAGGTGACATTATTGTCTTATTCAAACGAACTGACTCGGAGTGCTCGGAGAATAGTATAGTGTAACCATTCACTACTCGCCACTCGCCACTATCCTTGACCGTAAATCGTAAATCGGGCATTACTGGTTGGCATTCCTAGTGCACTCGTGACGGGGTCCATCTAAGGACTTCCTGGCCGTCTATTACACACCGACGAACCACTCAGTCCACCCGATTAGACGGTTAATAATCAACCCGCCTAGTTACCGAGTTAGTTAGTTATATTTTAGAAAGAAAGAAAGTATATTTAATCGACGACACGATGTTACGAAAGCATTGTTAAAAAAACATCATCACTATGTTTACACTTCTTTCTTATATACCTACGTGTTTCCATTTGATACAAAATATTAGTCCAGATCCACTCAGGCGCACACTAAACTCGGACCTAAAACGTAAAAAAGAAAACGG
Organism: Blastobasis adustella; assembly: GCA_907269095.1. Taxonomy (NCBI): domain Eukaryota; kingdom Metazoa; phylum Arthropoda; class Insecta; order Lepidoptera; family Blastobasidae; genus Blastobasis; species Blastobasis adustella. The sequence continues at coordinate 31,586,320 of OU026114.1, read as the reverse complement.
CGCTGCCGCATCGTTCGTCGAAAAGAGACTCGCCAGTGCGAAAGTTGGTCCCTGACAAAAGAAAAAGAGGAAATGTAGAAAGTGCCAATTACCAGCGTGACGAGCTCCCACAGCACGACGCCGAAGGACCAGACGTCGACGCGATCGGAGCACGGCTCGTGCCTGATCACTTCGGGCGCCATCCAGGCCACGGTGCCGGTGAAACTCATGACAGCACTGCTCTCACCGCTCCACTCTCGGCACGTGCCGAAGTCGGACACCTTCACCATGAGGTTGTCAGCTATGAGGATGCTGTGGGGGAGAATGTATTACATGAGAGAGAGGCTGTACCTATTTCATGTTTCGAGGAAACTGTACGGATCGTCAATACGAAATGATATTATGGTATCCAATGCGGAATTTTATCTACTCTTTATGAGCTGTCAAAACACGAAAGTATGAAATGTGTACGCAATACAAGATCGTGACGTAAATGTCAAATGTGTGTCTTTTTAACGTTTTACGGACACACCGTACATATTTAATAATGTTAATTCCTTTATTCTCATATGGGATGTTCTATTGTAAGTTATTTATTTCTAGCGTTGTTTTACAATTTATTTTACACCTCAAGTACGCCTCTTACACTCCACCTACAATCTAATCTCACACGTACAAATAGCTTATTGCAACTAACAACGATAGAATTAATCGACTATCAGTTACATCTAGTTATTAGCCATATCCCACACTCCACTTACTTACATTGACTCACACCCAACTAACACCAAACCCCATACTCACTAGTGCCAAACTGCAAATTTATCACACAAATGGAATATCTAGAGATATGACTGAACTTTAAACTTTCTCCCCGGCCCACCTTATTTTGTGCCTTCCTAATTTTAATTTTTATCCCAAATGGCCCTTTAATCAAATAATTACCTCCTTAAACAAATAAAGGTTTGCGGTATTCAAATACTGTACATGGACAACACTCACTGACAAAGTTATATCCTCAACTTACCTTACGAAGACGCAACCATCTTTTGATAGGTGAACTTATTAAAGTCATAACTGAATTCTCAAATAGATTTTTTATGTACCAAAAACCTTTTTTTTTTTTTTTTTTTTTTCTAAGTGACTATCGAGGCATTTGACAGCCACCTCACCTGGTGGTAAGTGACGATGCCTGTTCCTAGACAGGCATGCTCCGATGATGGAGCATGCCTGTCTAGGAACAGCCTATTCACTCTTGCCTTGAAAGCGTCTAGATTATAATGATCATGGAACATACTCGCGGGTAATGCGTTCCATTCCTTGGCCGTACGCATTATTAAGGTTGAACTAAAGCGGCTCGTGCGGAAAGCTGAAGATCCACTACATAAGGATGAAGAGCTCGCCCGGATCGCGTCTCCCGATGGCGGAAAGGGATCGGCGGAATGAGGTCGTGCAACTGCTACGCACACTCTCCGAAATGCAACCTGTAGAAGACCGACAAACGCGCAACCCTACGCCGATGCTCGAGGCTCTGCAGCTTATCAACTGCGGATCACCAATTAACTTCTTTGCACGTTTTTCAACCAAATCCAAAGCAGCCAGTTGGTATTTGGCTGATCCATCCCAGACGTGGCAGCAGTACTACATGCAAGATCGGACTTGTGCTTGATACAACTGAAGCAACTGCCTTGAAGTGAAGTACCGCTTGACCTTCGAGAGGATTCCAAGTTTTTTGGCTGCAGTCTTGGTTTTTGATTCTATGTACCGCCCAAAGTTGAGATTGGTTGATAGCTTAACACCCAGGAGCTGTAGGTTGTCGGTAATTTCCAGATACATTCCGGAGAGTCGAAGCTAGGTGGAATGAACTCCGTTTAGCGGAAAACAAACACGCCTGTGTTTTGGTGGCGTTGAACGACACTAGATTGGCTTCGGACACTGCCCTGAGAGCTTCGTTCAAGCGACCAACCATGGCCTCTCGACAAGACTGAATATCGCCCTTGTTGGCTTTTGCCTCTGAGAGATATCTATCCGTTACTGTGCTGTCGTCAGCGTACCAAAAGGTACGTAATGCAGCAGGAAAAGAATCGCTGACAGACCCGACCCCTGAGGAACTCCGGCGTCGATAATCGATAGATAGTATGAGGGAAGCCTGCTTAAACGGTGCTTTCTCCTCCGCAGCATGCGCCAGTGTCCCGCCCGGTTTCAGCAATGGTGGTATCGAAGACTGACTAAAATTGGATTCGACCGCTTTGGCCAAAGACCAAAACGCCTTGCTCCCAGGAGGGTAAGAGGCCAGTTTGGCGCCAATCCGGCTTATGTGGTCGAATCGTAGCGTCCTTTTGCAAGACTTTGCGGCGAGGTTAAAGGCTTTCTTCAGTTTGTGAGTATCCGGAGACATATGCGCTCGAGCCTCAGCCCAGGCAGAATATGCCGCCTGCTTCGCGCGCGCGACTGCAGTCAGCACTGCGTCGTTCATCGCTACGTCAGAATATGGAATAAAATATTCCATTCCCTGTCGTATAACCGCGGTAACGGCTTCAGCAAAATTCGACGGATCACCCGAAGAGAAGCATACCTCCCACCAAGGATACGATGAAAAGAAGTGACGCATCTCATCATAATCTGCGCATATGTATCGCCACACCCTTCGGGGGTTACATGGGGTCTGCTCGGGTGGGGAATAGACGGATACAAATTTCACCAGACAGTGGTCGGATGTACCTAGCGGTGCGGAAACCGATACTGAGTGCCTGTCTGGATCAGTCGTCAGTAGGTCTAAGCAATTGGCGGAATGGGAGTCGACATCCGGTACCCTCGTGGCGCAGTTTACTAACTGGGTGAGATCTAGCGACAGAGCTAGTTTACGCTCTCCCAGCATGATTGGTCACCTGGTATGGGAAAAGCCACTCTTGGTGGTGGGCATTAAAATCCCCCTGGATGATCAGCTGCGCCGCGGGGTAACGTTCCTTCGCTTCATCCGCCACTTCAATGAGATGGTCACATACACGAGTTGATTCCTGGTCCCCGCTGTGGGAGCGATAAACACAGGCAAACAGGTTTTGCACTTGACCGGTATCCACTAGAAGCCACAAAATGGACAAACCAGACCCCTCAAAGCATTTAAGACGCCGAATGCAGATGTCGTCGCGAGCGTACACACAGACTCCGGCACGAGGTACGAACCTGTGCTTGAGAGTATCCCCTGGGTAGCTGAGGTACGCCGCGTCAGCCGGACTTCTGATCTACGTTTCAGTGAGGAACAGCAGCTGCGGCTTTTCAGTCTCGATGGTGTTGGTCTGCATTGAGATTTGAGTGCAGGCCCCGGATGTTAGTGAGGTGCACGTTGAGTGGGAGGGAGTCCAGGCGCTGTTTATCATTTATCCTTTTTGTGTTTCATGTTTGGTTTTGTTTTTGAGTGATAGGTTGTTTTAAGAGGATAGGGATATTGAGATCCTACGGATTGCCAGGCTAAAGTGGCAATGGGCAGTGCACATAGTACGAAGAACAGATGGCCGATGGGGCGGTAAGGTTCTCGAATGGCGACCACGTACCGGAAGACGCAGCGTGGGTAGGCCTCCAATAAGGTGGACCGACGACCTGGTAAAGATCGCAAGTACCAGCTGGATGCGGAAGGTCTATGCCCAGTGGGCGTCTTTCAGCTGATATGATGATAATGATTAAGTTTTGCTAAAAATCTGATTTAGAATAACACAATGTACCGAAACGAAACAAAATGTCAAAAACAAATTTGGATATTTCGTTACATTTACGGTTCAAGTTCGAAAAGACTTTCTTACTTATCCAATTACTCACTTCGGGCTCTTGAGGTCTCGATGTATGATTTTATGAGAGTGCAGGTAGGCCATGCCGGAGGCGATGTCCTTGGCCCACTTGATGGTCTGCTTCGGCGAGAAGTTGGAGCCGCTGTGCAGGAAGTCGTAGAGTGGCCCGTACTGGCAGTACTCCATTATGACGCAGTAGTCCGGCGCCAGAGTGCAGACGCCGCGAAACCGCACTACGGGAAAACAATCCTTGTTACAACGCTGTTACGGTTCAAGGTGGCAAAGCCGCGGTTTCGTACGTGGTCGAAGGTATGATTTTGAGTTTATTCTATTACAAACAAATATAGAGCTTTTCAGTAATTGGTTTAGATTATATGTACCAATATTCTGATGGTTGAGCTTCCGCAGGTGCTTGATTTGTGTTTCGCTTTGACTGCGCAGCTTCTTCACGGCGACCGTCTCGCCGCGCAAGTAGCCCCAGAAGACGACGCCCTGCGCGCCGGAGCCCAGGTATTGTTGCTCCTTGATGTCTTCGAGGGGGACCTCCCACTCCTCATCTGCAAAGCATATATTTGTGAATGATTTTATAATAGAGAGCCTGATGGCCTGTGACACCCGCAACACCGATTTTTGTAAATCACAGTAGCATAGATAAACGTTTCTGTGAATACAGAATTAAGTTAACTTGAATATACCACTTAAAACTACAGAACAAATAGAAACTGTCATAGAGAGACTAAATTGTATCATACACAGCTAAATGAATCAACAAAGCATGTGTATTTAAAGTTCATTAGGGATAAAATATCTAAAAGAAGAAAGCTACACCAGGAATAGCACAACACCAGATACCCAATTGATAAGAGGAAATTTAATAAGACCTCAAAATAACCGAAGGAACTAATAAAAACTACTAGCAACCTCCAATCACACATCACCAATTTAACCTTCACTCCTGACACAAACTATTCTCTATGGAAAGCCACTAAAAAATGAGGCAGCCCAAATATAACACCAATCAAACTTGTAAGTGTTGTTTAGGCTATATCTGAAAAAGAGAAGGCAGGGGCCTTTGGTGAGCATCTCTGCACGGTGTTCAGGCCCTTCCCCAGCAGCAATCAAAACCACTTAAGAAATTACACAGGTAATTAGAGGACTTTCTGAAGGAAAATCACCTGGATATGACCGATTGAGACAACAATACTTGAACACCTACCCAGGAAAAGAATCATGCTATTGACTATCATATTCAATGCATGTTTAAGACTCTCGACTTCCCCAGCCAATGGAAAATTGCGTAAGTAGTGATGATACAAAAGCCTGGCAAACCATCACAAGAAATTACATCCTATAGACCTATCAGCTTACTTCCGATCACTAATAAACTATTTGAAAAAATATGTTTAATGCAGATAACACTGCAATACTTTCTGTAAATGAAGACCATAATATTGCATCTTCCAAGCTACAATCTCATCTGGCAGTTTAAGAGACATGGTTCAAGCTGTGGCGTATTAAAGTTAATCAAAGCAAATCTCACAATGCAAATCTCACATGTCATATTTACATTAAAAAGACAAATTTGTCGACAAGTAAGGCTTAGATATGTACTTGGACAGATGCTTAACCTGGCAATATATACCAAACGTATTCACCTAGATATCAAAACAAGAAGTATGCACTAGATGATCGGACAAAGTCTCAATTGATACCTACAAGCAATATACAAGACATTCTAGCCTATTTGGACATATGGCATACAACTGTGGAGGACATCCAGTTGTTACTGCAACATAGAAATCCTAGATCAATACCAGAACTATACAAGTGTTGTTCAATTTACTGCAATACATAAGTAACAACCACATAAGTAACAACCACATATGTAATGACGAAAAATGGCTGTCAAACAGGAAATAACGACATATGGTAAAGCAAGTAGAGACTGTCAAAACATGAGAATGAGTTTGCACTGAGGCTGGCAGGGACTAACAGTCTGCATTTCTGTTGATCGAAGAGGCAAAACGTGGCGAAGCTAGGCCACATAGATGAAGATATGAATGAACTAGAATGAAGGATGAGTAGTCAATGGACAATCCTTCCATAACAATACATTTACCAGAAAATATGTTTAGTCTGTCACAAAGTTATTTAAGTTACTTTTTGTTATTTAAGCTAGTTGTGCCAAAGGAAATAATATATAATCATTAAAAGAGTGTTCAGGAGATGGCGCAGGAAGGAAAGAGGTGGCGATCTCTGGTGTCGGAGGCCAAGATCCACTTTAGGTCGCTGAGCCAGCACAGGAGCAGATTATGAGTATTCGCTACAGCATTTTCATGCCTTATCGAACAATTGCGCATAGACATCAATCTACTAAGAGACTTGTTGACTTTACTCTTTAAGGTGAACATTTCTAACCATAAGGGTCAGTTTTATATCCGATGTATACAAGAGGCACAGTCGATTAGTGTGGAAGGTTCAGTATTGGGTATCCAGAGGCTGAGGTAATGATGATGTGTGAAAGAAGACATGGTATCTCAGGTACACAAGTTGCACTAAATAGTCTCTGGTTACAACTGCACCAGTTGGTGGTAAGCATTATTCATCACTAATGCGTGCTTTGCTTTTTCATTTTTATTACATGAAAGAAACCTGTGCGCAGATTTTATATCGGCTGGGTGGTTGGCTCGATTGTCCCTAAGCGGTAAACAAAAATACAACCTGATTTTGAAAACATTTAGAGCCTAAAGACAATACAGCTATTCGCAGACCTACCGAGGTCATTCATAAATGCCGCCATGGTACATAAGTTGTACAGTAACAGATGCTCAAAGTGAGGGAAAACATCATGAGAAAACTTGGAAATTCATGCGACTCAATGTATAACTGTGACCCAATCAGGTAGGTCAAGGTTATGGTTAAGAGGGTCAGGAGATCAGATGGCAGTCGCTCTTCCTTAATTATCTGATCTGCCAAATCGTGGATGATGGTCAAGGTGAACCCCAGGCCATTGCACGCGAAAGCACAATAGTTATGTTGATGCCAAGATGATTATTATTAATGATTCAATGAGGCTTATCTATTTTTATTCTAAAGATTTCAAAAAATCAAGAAAAAGTAGTGAAATCATAATGCATGTACATACATAACAGTATACTTTAAAAGAAATTTTAAAATAATAGGTTGGGGAGAAAGTTTCTTCGCATTTTATATGAAAATTCAAAACATTTTTTAATATAGTTTATTTACATTTAACTGAAGTAAGTAGGTACCATTGTGTTCGATAACTTTTTGCCATCTTATAGGTAGGGAAATGATGCCATTGCTATAAAAATTTTGGGGCTTCTGATCAAAAAACTGCGTCAAGTAGTTTTTTCAGTCCTCTTGTGATGTTAACCTGACACTGCCTAAAAAATTCTGAAGAGACCGAAACAGGTGGAAATCTGATGGTGCAAGGTCAAGACTATACGGCGGATGCATTAACACCTCCCAGCCAAACTCTCTTAAATTTTGCCCTACCAATCCCACCACACACACAGCATTCCCTTGTTGCGAGTTAACCCGGGTTTCGCCACAGTCTGTGAAGCCTGACCGGCCTTTGACCATGACCTTTTCGCATTTTCGCACGTTCTTGTCGTACGTGATCCACTTTTCATCACCAGTTATCAATTTCTTCAAAAATGGTTCGGTTTCATTGCGTCGTTATAAAGAATCACAAATGGGTACACGGTTCATTAGGTTTCTTTCAGAGAGCTCGTGAGGTACCCAAATATCGAGCTTTTTTGTTTTTTGTTTTCAAATGCGCCAAAACTTTTGTGGTCAATTCCCAGTTCTTTAGCTACGTCGTAACTACTGATATGCCGACCTTGCTCCACTTTTTCAAAAATAGCATCCATTTTATCCGTAACAGGGCGACCAAGAAGAAAATTTCCGGATTGAAAACGCTTAAACCAAATTTGTGCTACTCTTACAGACACTGCATTAGGTCCATAAACATCGCAAATTTTTTTCGCGGCTTGCGTATCATTTTTATCTTTTTTGTAGTAAAATTTTAAAATGTTCTTCATTAGATTCACTCATCTTGACCGTAAGAAAAACAAATGAAAATCACACATTTTCATAATTTGAATTTGGAATAATCTTCTTTAAAATTTAAACTTTTAAATGATACCAAAACCAGCCAGGTACAAATAGTATAGCCAAAGAGGTTTTACTACAAGTTCATAAATACTATATGCGAAAAGACTTTTTCCCCAACCTAATACAACAAAACTAATGATCTGTCTTATTTGGTAAACAAGCAATACCCAAAATCATGACTTGCCTACTCAATCACACACAGTATAAGAAACACATAGAATATGATTTTCAACTAATACTACTGCAAATTATCTATTTCAACACATAATTTACATAACCAAATAAAACAAGTCAGTCTTGACATATTTTAAAACTAAAATTGCATTAACATGCCATTCATGAGAAAAGGGACTAAGAAAAAGGTCAAGGTCGCTGTAGTTCCTTAGCTTAACAACAAGATTTAATTATTTGTTGTTATACTTTCTTATTTGGACTACCCATATGTGAAAACAGTTTATTGCTTTATGTATTACCATATTTCATGTACAGTGAGTCCAACTAATACTACAAATGAGAAAGTTTGGAATGGTAGATGTTGATTACTCCTTCCCGCAAACACTAGTCAACGGATTTAGATTTAATTTAGCGGCAAATTGGGTATAATTTATCACAAAATACAGCGGTACCTGTGGAAACATTTCTGAAACGTAATAACTTAACGCAGACAAGGTCTTAGGCATAGCCAGTACAACATAACACTAAAACACAGAATAAAGAAATTTGCGCAGGTGCATTGACACTGTGAGGACTTGCATGAAATGCCTCATGCCTGTAAATGAGCTGGCTACCCTATCCTTCAAACTAGAACACAACAATGCAAGCGTTGTTGCTTGGCGGCAAAAATATATAAGGTGGTGGTACTCACCCACGCAGACTACTCAAGCTGACAGGCTTGGCTTACCTGATAAAAGTTTTGTGGACTTGTGGCAAAAGCTTCACTTCACTTTGATACTCAAATTCAACAAGCAATACTTTGATAGATTGATTATGGTTATAAAACAGACAGTCACTTAGGCAAAACATGATTTCAGATATAATAAATGCACTCACATGTAATATGCAGAATTCACAAGACACAAGTCAATAATAAAAACGTAACAGCATATGGTAGTAACATACAAATAAAATATAACAACATAAAACATTCGCAGGACAATAAATAAACCTGTAAAATAATGTAAATTGTAACACATTTCCACAAATTCATTTTTTAAGCTGTTTTTTTTAATATCAATATTGAATAATCACTAACTGAATGGGCCCTTGCCATAAATAGGTCATCTATAAATAAACCAATCGATCGAGCCGTTGCAAGCCTGCGTAGCGCAGCGGCCTTGGATGCATCCCAAACCCCCGGGAAATCCGATAATTCGACATCCTATAAACATGCGTACACTAGGTACAGACAAATCTAACGCTATATATCAAACTTACCTTTCTGAGGCTTCGATTCCGTTTTACCGAAAAGCGAAACTAACGTGGAACAGCAGCTCATTATTCCCTCCATCCAGAAAGACTTTTTTTCTTGTTGGTCTTCGATTGCAAGGGATAGACATTGACTCATGTTGGCCATATTTTCGGCCTCATCTTGATCATTTCTATCCATTGTCACCATAAATTTTAACACAAAGATTGGCAAAAACAGTTCCACGCTACTTCGGGCCTAAAGTCACGTTTTAAATAACGTGAAATTAGAATATTTTAGGAATATTGGAAAACAAATCCACCCTCACAGAACAACATTTTTTTATTGACTGATTAGCAGTGTTACCAGCCAGTGTTACCAAAAAAGTACGTCCGGGCTCCTAAAATAGTACGAAAATAGCTAAAAAGGTACGGTTTACATTTTGTAGCCAATAAAACGTCGTTATTTTGACAAGACAAGACCTTATTTACTAGCCGCTGGTGTCAGTGAGCAAAAACACGGCAAAATCAACCCTTCCATCCATTATTTTACGGTATTTTGCGGACATGAAAGGTAAAGTGACCACCTCCCTCAGCTAAATTTAGCATTTTGTAAAAACATACTAAATAGTACGATGTGGAGAAAAGTACGCCAAAGGTACGACAGTCAGCCAAAAAGTACGTAAATCGTACCAAAAGGTACGATCTGGCAACGCTGCTGACTAGTGACTACCTTAGAGTTTAGACCAAGTAAATAGTGACAGCCCCTCTACTGGCCCAACGACTAATAAACCGAAACCATCAAAATAATACGTATTAGGTTGGGGAAAAAGTATTTTCGCATATAGTATGTATGAACTAGTAATAAAACCTCTTTGGCTATACTATTTGTACCTGGCTGGTTTTGGTATCATTCAAAAGTTTAAATTTTAAAGAAGATAATTCCAAATTCAAATTATAAAAATGCGTGATTTTCATTTGTTTTTCTTATCGTCAAGATGAGTGAATCTAATGAAGAAATTAGATACATTTTAAAATTTTACTACAAAAAACGTTGTGAATATATTAAAAAACACGCTGTGAAAATTGTACTCCTTTGGTGTTTTATCTCTCTTATATATTCGTAATCCTCATTTCGCTCCAGGGGGTTTACCATTGGCCGTGGGGTGTTCGGCAGAGTAGAATAGTACCAATCTCTTACACTCGTGGATGTCGTACAAGGCGACTAATGTTATCGAGACAAATGATCTAGAGTCTCCGTAGGCTGGAAAATGGGCACCAGCGTTTTCCATTGTTATACTTATAATACTGCGATCTCCAACCCGCTTTCCAAGCGATTACGGCAACAACCTTTCCTTTCGTGGGAGAGGCCTTAATTTCTGCAGTGGACTGTTATGGGCTGTGATGGTGGTTTTACCATGAGCTCTTATAGCAGGACCTAAACAGAACTGCACTGCTTAGCTGCTCGCTTATGATCCGGAGGTGGATGCAGTTGCATGCGAGTTCATCCCTGTTCATTCAATAGCAGAATAGTATCAAGATGTTGATTATAGTAATTCAATTTAATTCGTTTATTTGACATTTATAATTGTATAGACTTTGAAATTTGTGTTGTAATTGACATTGATATTGACATTGTAATTTGTATTGAATTTGACATTGATATATTGACATCGTAATTGTTATTTTATTTTGTATTTATTTGACATTGTACCTAATTTTGTAATTGGACGTATTTGTGTACTTATTTTATGGGCTACCATGAGCCTGAAATAAACGATTTTTAATTTAATTTAATTAAGAACGAGACAGCGCTATACGTGTCACATACACTTGTCTCACTCTAAGCAGGGCAGGTCTGTTTAGGTCATAGAGAAAAAATGTTATTTACAGAAGGTTTAGGTCCTGCTATAAAGCGCACTCCACATGTGGACAGTTCCGCGGGAACACGAGAATGTAGAGGGAGTATTCGCCTACATTCGTGTAGTCCCGTGCATGTTTGGCATGTCTCGCCTATTTCATAGACTAAGTAGAGATAGGTTGTTGTCGTATCGATTCGATCGATTTTATATTTGTATTCCAAGCGCTTTTTACCGTAACAGGTTCGAGGTACACTTGACCATGATCCAGGAATTTAGTAGATCAAGTAATTACAGTAGAGCAGCTGCCATCACCTCTGTGGCGATGTGTAATACGCGAGAATGTAGAGGATCGACCAAAGTCTCGGCAAAAGTTTCGCTGAAAGTTTCGGCGGACATGTGGAGTACGCTTAAGAGCTCATGACAAGCCCCCTGTATGTAATTTTTTTTCTCTATGGTTTTGCGTCGTTTTCGTTTTGGTTTGTAGGTACTTTGTCGTTGGTGTGTTTTGTGTGTTAGTAATATATAGTAATCTGTGGTGTTATTCACTGATTGATTACTCCCAGTGTGACCATATTTAGCAGAATTCTGCAATTTTAGCAGAATATGACCCCTTATTTAGGTCTTAGCATATTATGTCGCAGATTAGAAAAAGTGGGCAGTTTTTAGCAGAATCTTTTTACCGAATATAAACAGCTAAAATTGGACATAGCAGTGAGCGATCTGCTCGAATCGGGAGGAAGTTCTGATCACAAACTATGAACTATGGCTCTGATTCCACGCCTATGAACACGAAAAGATTTTGGGGCCACATTGAAAAAATGGCCAAGGCAGATGGAATTAAAAAGTATTCACACTTGGTCGATTTTGCGAAGGCCATGATGATTATACCTATGTCCAGTAATGCTTGTAAATTATATAAAAACGGATCAACGGAACAGATTTAAAAATGAACATGTTTCTGTAATCCTACACGTAAAACAAGCAGTAAAAGAGAAGATTAGGTGCGTAAATTTTACGCCTTCAAAAAATATGGTTAAGATAGCCCAACAACTCAATATAAAAATTTTTACATGACAGAGTGATGTCACAGATTTTTAGTTAATAACTCTATTAAATAAAAAATAAATACAACCAGTCAAAGCGTTTTATGTTATAAATCTCTATATAAAATATACGTTAATTCAACAGCAGAATTTTAGCATTTTATTTAATAAACGTTAGCATATTTTAGCAGATTTTAGTCAAGCCGCTAGCATAATGACTAATTTAAATCTGGTCACACTGATTACTCCACTCCTTGAGTCATTTATTTTCGTCTCGTAAACAAAGAAAATTTTGAATATCGTAATTTTCCTTTTTATTTAAGTTGTACAAATTCAATAACATTGAAGAGGAAATATGAACTGATCATATAAATTGTGTTAACTTACATTTGATAGACTTGGTGAATTTGTGAGAGATTAGATAACGACGCAAAATGACTGACTCCAGTTCGTTCTCGTCCTTGTTGGCTCTCGTCGACAGCCATTTATCTAAAACAAATATTCAAGGAAGCCGTTCGGAGGACGCCAATGTAAGCACCCATATCCCCATACCGTCGCTCCAGGGAGCGCAAGGTGGGGCGTTATCCGATACATGGATATCATTTTCCCCTGGGCAGAGGCTGCCCATCCCCAGCTTCAACCTCACTGGGAGCCCCATTCAGACAGTGCTGGCCGAGCAAGTTGCTAACATGCTCAAGGCCAAGGAACTCAAGAAACAGCAAGATGAAGAAAAACTTAGATTAGTAGAAGAGATGAGAAAAGTGAAAATAGAGGAGGACAATGACGTCATAGATCTGATGCAAGCTCTGCACTCCAATGACGAAATGGCGCGCATGAGCATTCAGCAGTCTAAGGAAGAGGTAACCAGTATTAGCAGTTCATTAGAGTCACTGTTTGAGCCAAAATTCATTGATTGTGATAATTATCCGGACATACCAAATTCTCCAGAGCCACTGCTACCCTGCATGACAGACATGTCATACATTTTAAGGCAGAAAATACCTAAAGGCAAATGTTCAGCATTTGGGAAAGTGCTTACTTCTCGGCTGAAACCTGTAGCAGCGCCCTATATCAGGGAAAAAATTGACAGCAAAATTGTGAGGTTTGATTTCCAAACCCAATCTCCATGTGATATAATAAAGGAAAAGTTACGGAGACCAACTCAAAACTGCTCTTACCAACCAGACATTTTGAGTATGTTAATATAATTTATATGTACAGGTCTAGTACTTAAGTTGGTAGGGTACTGAGTTTTGGAAGTGGGACTGAGAGGGTTTTGTGAACTTAATTTACTAAGCCTCGGCTGTTTTTGAGATTTTATCCCCGCCTATATTGCAGGAATCTATTGAACGAAATGCTACATGTACAGACAAGCTCTGTGAATGAATTTTTCAAAACAATCACATTTAGAATACTGGTTGCCTCATGATACTTTCCACTAGATTAAATTGTAAATAGTGTTACACGTGTAAGTAAGAGTTACGAAATATGAATTGACCTTGACCTACTTGTACCAGAGACAATACAATGTATGATTGAATTATCCCTTGTATTAAAATCTATTCTTTAATTTTACTCTAAATAATTCAAAACTGAATACCTCTCTTGGCCACCTAATTAAATTTTTTGTGACACATACATGCAAATAAATTTCATGTACTGAACAATAGATTATTTATTTGATGTTTATAATATGTTTGTAAGGCTTTGTATTATTATGGATTTATTATTATGCAATTTTCAACAATGGTAGACCAAATGAGTTTTAGTTTAACTAGGCTAAGAAGCTTCTTTACCCCACCCTTCCTTAACATTTAAAAATCACATTCTCATCATGTAAATAAATAAAAAAACAACGTTATGTTTAATTTTTTATTGATAATTAAATATACTGATTTATATAAAATTTAAGTCTTGCTTTATTATATAAATACCTTTACAAACTTAGCTAAGAGACAAACATCGTTGTTGTCGTCCTAGCGTTTATCCCGGCCTCTGCCAGGGTCCGCTTTCCTACTCGATCTTCTCCACTTCGCCCGGTCTTCCGCATCCTCACGTCGTAAGCCGTTGGCTCTCGCATTCGACTCACCGCAGCATTTTCATTTCGTTGGCGTGGAGTTCGCGAACGTGTTTCGTCAGCGCTGTCCAAGTCTCGCAGCCATAGAGCATCACCGGTCTAATTATACTTTGTGCATGTTGCTTTGCGTTTGAGCTTTAAAGGGATTTTAGGGTCACAGGTGACCGCCGTGAGTTTCCGCCATTTGGCCCAAGCTGCAGAGATTCGGGACTTGACATCGGGGCCGATATCGCCGGACTCGTGCATCACGGATCCGAGGTATTTGGATTTATCTGTTCTACTGACAGCTTCGTTACCTACAAGGACGGTTTCGGGATCTACGCTGCAGCTGGCATATACTCCGTTTTGGCGACATTCAGTTGAATGTCGCCAATACGTCAAGTTTCAAACCATCGTTTCCTAGCACATTCTTCCACGTGTTTACTCTGGTCTCAAGATCCTGCCTAAGCTTGCTCACCAGTACAATGTCGACAGCGTACTTCATAAGCCAAGGAGGCATGTCCTGAATTTCGGCTGAGAGGGTACAGAGCACAATGCAAAACAAGTAAGGGCTCAGCACAGAACCCTGGTGAACACCTACAGTAATCGGGAAGGGATTAGTATGGCCTAGAGCTCGTCTAAGCTGAAATGACGCGCCCCACTATCGCATTAACGCACGCATGCAAATTTAAAATATGGACGCAATACATATACACATGCCGTTGTAATTGGTAATTCAGTTGCCGGTGAGACTCAAACGTACGCGTCGTTCGATTGAGCAGTCGACGCTCCCACACAGATGAAGTGTCGTTATTAATATTTGCACTCACACAGCGAAATCAACTAATTAAGTAGTGGGGCGCAATGACGCATTTCAGCTTAGACGAGCTCCACAATGGTTTTGACGACGGCTACAGTATTGGCATACATATCCTGTATAATACTAATGTACGCTTCGGGCACAGACTTTGATCTCAGAGCCCACCAGATTATCTCCCGAGGTACACTGTCGAAAGCAGGTCGAGAAATGAAAAAATATGTTATTTTTAATTTTAATGATAATTAAATATACTAATTTACATAAAATTTAAGTCTTGCTTAATTATATAAATACTTTTACAAACTTAGCTAAGAGACAAAAATAATTATTAAAAATTAAAAATTCTATACAAAAACAAACTACGTTAAGTATTTTGGCAAGCTCTTTAATAATGGGCAGAAGTTATTGAGACAAGCATATCATGCAAACAAAGTTAATAATAATTATTAGTACCTATTTATCAGACCTATTTTCATCTTTGTAATGGCACAAAAAATGAGTTAGGCCATTTAATAAGATTCCCCATTTGGGATTACCACAACACTCACTGTTGGCCTTAGCACCCATGGTCCTGACGCCCAAAAGGCGGGTTCAGAGGGACCACAGTCTGACCACATGACCAGTAAAACATTTATATACTTATCAAACATTTCATGTACAACTAGAAATGAGTGTTGTTACACAGAAAAGAGGATTTGTCAATCAATTATCGAACTCTGTTATTTGATTGTAATAACGAAGTAATCGTTTTACTTAGTAATTGCTTATCAGTAAAGGAATAGTGGATTTTAACACTGTATGTATTACAAACTTGTAGGTAAAGATTGATGAGTACATATAGATAAAGGAAGACTGGCATATAATGTAGAAATCAAAGTACCTCATGATTAGTAACAATTGACAACACTTTCTAGACATACAGCACTCGACAGCATCTAAAGCGCCACTTCCACGAGCGAGGGAATCGATGATATTATGATTATCGACGTGCGACTATTCTATCTATAACAATGTTGTGGAGCATAGCTAACTAATGGACCACCAATACAATTTGGTGGTACCTACCTAGTACTTACAACCGAAAGAAGGAAGCCTATGGGAGTTACAGAATATTGTACAAATGTGTTTTAATCCATAATAGCCTATTTATTATATTTAGGTCTTGCAAAAGTTGCAATACAATTATAAATGTCGCATTAATAGTAAAATTAACCGTAAATGCGATTGGTAGTGGTCACCATTGGCAACTGAATTTGACATTAGATAATTCTACACTACAGCATCTACGTTGGCCACTGGCCATAGCCAATGCCAAATTAGAGTAGTGTAGCATTTTCAAATGTCTAATTCAGTTGTCAATAGCTTTGCAGGACAGGAGAACACTTCTCCAGCGACAGAAAAAACAGCTCGAAGACTCCTCTTGACAGTAGATTTCTCAAGAGCCACCTAGTGGAGTGTGGCTGGTAGCTAAGGGTCTAATTCTGGTGGTGTCTGCCCAACATCTGTTGCGGCTCTAGATGCTTCCTAGTGGCCTGGTAGACGTCGCGCTCCTTGTCTGGGTACTTGGTGGGCAGGTTCGGTGAATGCAGGTTCACCTTTGCTGCGTACCTGCGGATAACACAGACTGTTAGAATGGCGGGGTAAACTCAAAATTGCTTCTACTGTCTAAATACACCGGTGGCAATATTCCACAAAATGCTAACAATGGTTCTGTCCGAATTTTCCGCCAGTCTACGATGGAAGATGATGTTTTTAACCCTTTCGAAGGCAGAGAAAACTAAAGGTGACAGTAATTTGAACTTTAAATGTCTTATAAACCTATTTGTCTCTGAAAGAAGATCGAAGGCTGATCTTTAGGCATGCAGTGTTCTTAGGTCCTGCCACTACAAGGACAACCGGACACACTGTAAGGTGTAATTTGTATAAATCATGGTGGGAAGATAGTTGCCTCTGCCTTATAAAGGGTGAGCTATTTTGGACTCCTAATGGGAGTGGTAACTGCCATCCGTAGCATCAAGGATTAATAATCAGATCTATGAAAAAGTACTAAATTACATAAACAACCGGGACATTAACGCCAAGACGACAATTTATTTATGTTCTATCCATGGATAAAACAGATTGCTGTGTAACATCGCCAGATTACATATGACAGGTTATAAAAAATCCTGTTGTGGGATAAGCACGCCTTTGCATTACAAACTGTTTTTGTTTTAGTATATAGTGAGTTAACGCCACGATGATTTTATAAAATACCAGTAGCTGACCCAGAGATCAGCTACTGGCATTTTATGGAGACCAACTACAGCAGCTCACACATTCACTCGCAACATCTCTCTCTCTCTCTCGATTTAAACTCGCATTCTTACCGTATGCCGCCAATGTCGATCTCGTAGTGTCCGGAGAGCACATACTCGTTGGTCACCGGCTGCGGATCGCCGAGCTCATCAAAGTTTTGCACGAAGCCGAGGCACACCTGCCGGAAACGCACGAAGGTTAAGAAGGGTTCTGGGAACCTATCTCTTCGTTGCATGCATTTGATGGCAAAGAGTCTGGCGGCAGGCAGATCAACTAGGACCTCCGTACACCAAACGTGCCAGCAGGTCTCGCCAATATGTCAAGACTATTGGAACTCGTCAGCTACGTTTGGCCTGCGCTCATAGGTCTCAATTGCCAGATGGTATGGTAGCGGTCAAACGTCAACCCCAAGATTACATTAGGTAAGAGCTCATACAGACTTCGTACAGCGCGATGTACCCCAAATGTTTACGCAGTTATGGTTTCTATACTAATGACAGAGAGCTTATTTTATTACTTGTAAATAAATGCGCGGCATCCGCACCCGATACGGTGACGATGCGAGTGTGCATGACGACTGTATGACGCGTTTACTGTCTTGTACCCACCTGTTTCTTGAACGTGTACCCGTACGCAGTGGTGGTGGTCTGTCCGCAGTAGTGGCCGTCGCGGTAAATCGGCTCGCCGCCCCACGCCCACATATCCATTTCGTGGTCGTGGTCGGTCAGGAGCAGTTGCACGTACTGCCTCTTAATGCCTACCTCGCGTTGGCGAAGCAGCGCCTCGCGGCCAATGAACAGGATGTCCTTCTGTGGGGTCAATGAAGTGTTAAAGAGCCTTATAATCTAGTAACAGATCCAGATTTGGCTGGAGCCGAAGGATTAATAGCAGTTGCAATTGATACTAATCCTTACGCTGTATAAAATAAAGTCACGGTAAACAGATATTTGCGGGTAGAGAAAATGTCGAATAGCAATGTCGAAAGCGCGAGAATTGGCCCCGCCGTCTTGTCATCACCAACACCAGGTGCCACCACAGACTCACATCGAACTTGACCCTCCAGGTACGGCCGCACTCCAGTGGCGTGGTCAAAGTGTCCAGGTCCTGTCCCCAGAAGGCGAAGAATTTCTCTACGCGTAAGGTCCGAGAGGCGTAGTAGCCGACGTTGGTGATGCCGTACTTCTCCCCGGCGGACATCAGCCCGCTGTACACGTGTAGGGCGAACTGGAAGAAAGAACCAAAGAAAAGACAATTATTTCAAATAGCGCACCACGACATAATAACAGACACATCATTGCTAAATTAACATTGATAATTAAAATATTGAAAACAATGAGCAGCCGCCAGTGGCGTAGCATAGGTCACTAGCACCCGGTGCGGATTCCAAATTTGCCGCCCTCATATTTTTGCAATCCATTATAAAAAATTTGGGGCATGGTAAAAAGAGTACTTCTATTGAATAACACTAACCTGAAAAGTGAAATTAACATTTTTTGACATAGAGTAGAAGGTAGAATATCACTTAGAAAAATTACAGAGAAAACGTAATACAATAATGGAGAAATCGCCTACTTCACGAACGCTCTTTTGCGCACGAGTATCATTACAACCTCAGCTCCTCAACTGAAAGATTAAAATTTAACTTTTCTAGTCTTCCTTTCAGCAAAGTTTTTGATCACACTTTCAATATCGATTGCATCAGTCAGGTCTTGTTCAATCGACAATTTAGCTAGTTTGTTAATCTCAGCGTACTCATTGTAGATCGCACAGAACCGGAACGGTTATTACGGTGAAGTACAAAGAATGCGTAAGGAGACATATTTATTTAAAATTACATTGAAACGAAATAAGTTTCCTAAATAATAGTTATTGAGAAACCTTGCGCTTGCATCACCCATGCATAGAACCTGCATAGGTACCTGGGTATTTGGTAACAACAACAAAAATGACGAAAAAAACACTGAAAGAACTGCCACTTCCGCTGCGCCGCCCCCGGCAAAGTGCCGCCCGGTGCGGACCGCACCCTCCGCCCCCCCCATGCTACGCCACTGGTAGCCGCACATGGAAAACATGCATTCGCGTTAGGTGTTCGGGCACCAGGCCTACGTAGATACTTACTGGTTACTTACGAAGAGCCTCGAAAGGCACGGTTTCTTAGTAGTGTTACTAACACTACTGATTTATCTCATTTTAGGTTAATACGGTGAAATATGGAAAAGAAACTCATTCGAATATTGATAATTGATTATTAATCACCACACGTAGTATGTCACTTTTATATTTTAATACAAATATACGTAGACAATATTTATTTTAGAAACGGAGAAAAATATTTACATTTTTTTTTTTACAAATGTAGAAGATAACAGTAGTAACAAACTAGGGCTTGATGATTTGGACAAAATTTTCCTGCTTTCTGGACATTTCCATGTGGAATCGCTTATATGTCACCGCCTTGCTATTTCAAAAGCAATATATCTTCTGTATCGTTAGACATTATATCGGTATCGATTTCCATGTCTTCTAGTCAAGTCAGTAATCTTCTCGATGGTCACCATTATACACGGAAAATCTGAAATATAACAAATTCAAATCATAGTACAATACCTAAAAGCCTTATAGAAACTGTAAACATAAATAGATTAGTTGAAGGATCAAAAATTTAAAATAAATTGCTTATCATTTTCAAGATTTTTTTTATTTTAGTAAATGATAAGTAAAAGAAAATCTTACAAGAAACGAAAGAGTTCGTCACGCCGATACCGGATGGGGCGAAGTTCCTTCTCAAATAGGTTTACTGGCTTTTTTCGTCATTTGCGCCCGCGCCGAGTTCATGTCTAGGGTGGATACTCCGCGCGTGTGCTGCAGTGTGGCACAGCGGTGCCGTCATATACCGGCCGCAATATTCTCTCTTACACAAGTATTACCCATAATTACTAATAAGTTGGTCTTCCTAATAAATAAAATAAATAATAAAATAAACAAAACATATTGATGCGAGCGACGACCTGAGTGGCACAGTGGTCCACATGCCGGTCTGTCACGCAAGAGGTCCTGGGTTCGATTCCCGGCCGGGCAGAAATTGGTATGATGAATTTTAATTTCTTTTACGGGTCTGGGTGTTAAGTATGTATTTAAAAAGTATTCAAGTAAGTATTCTTCAAACACGCCGCAGCCAGAATCTGGAACGACCTCCCACCTCCAGTGCGAACAACAAGGAATGTGCAAAATGGCTGCTGCTGTGATTCAGATTCATTCATGGGATGCTGGAGCGAAGGTCCATGGGATGTTCATATAATCTAATTCTCTTATATTTAAAGTTTATCTTAATTTTTTGTGCCATATTAATGGTATACGTGAACTTAGTTGTATGTGTAAACTTAACGTTGTTAAATTTTAGTCTTAAGTCTGGCCATGACAGTATACCAGCGGGTGTGGGTTTTACCTTCAGACATACCCATAGAAGCTTTTATTTTAAAAATACGTTGATACAATCTGTTAATTTATATAAATTCTAGCAAGATACTCGTTGAATAAATTACAACTTAAAACTTTATTGTAACAAGAACGTCTATAGAAAGTATTTTTGGCATAATTAGTTCGAAAGGGTAGGAAGGCCGAGGTATTCTAAATGGAATTTTGCTTTATTATTATTATTATTATTATATATTTATTCAAGTAACAGTGACTCAATTTGTTAGTATTACACACCTTACTTACTAATTAGCGACTCGGAATTAACTAAATTGTTTATTATTTTATACAGAAATATGGCATCTAAGTAAATACGTCTAGATTACAGGGACTATGTTAAATCTATGTCCAATGGAACTTACTCAATAATCTGTGAAATTATGGTTGATGATTTCAGAATTTATTTTGTACTTTTCCTCGGCTCCAAACTGCGCTCCTAAATCTCATTGAATTCGGACATAGGATGTGCTGAAATGGTTACCCTAGACGTACAATTAATACTAGTTTTTATTATAGTATTTTATTAAATTAATACAATGGGTACTTACAACTAACAGCGGGAGAAGCAAAAGAATTTCTTTTCTTAATTTTCTTTATTGGACACACAATACAAGCGAGAATTCCGCCACCTCGCACAACTCTCTAGTGGATGCACAACCAACCTCACCTTCGAACCGACCTTACCTCGTTAGGTACGTACAACACGTACCCCAGATCGAACTCACCTCATTAGGTACCTAAAATACATATCCTAGTTCAAACTTACTTCGTTACTTACCTAAAACACATATAGAAATAGAAAACATTTATTTACACACAATAACACCACAAACACATTGCACAATATCTTAGAAAGGGATCGAAGCACTGACCTCCTACAATACAGGTATTTTATGAGGTCAGTGGCTCAATTCCAGACCCATGAAACAAAAATTAAAAAAAACGTACGTACCTAAAACACTTACCCACCTCGAACTCACCTCGTAACGCAATTACCACACGCAAACCACCTCGTAACGCAACTACCACACGCAACCAACCTCGAATTACCTCGTAACGCAACTACCACACGCAACCAACCTCGAATTACCTCGTAACGCAACTACCACACGAAACCAACCTCGAACCACCTCGTAACGCAACTACCATACGCAACCAACCTCGAACCACCTCATAACGCAAATACCACACGCAACCAACCTCGAACTCACCTCGTTCGGCACGTACAACACGTATCCCAGTTCCCCGGTGTGTGTGAGGTTCATCGCTCGAATCCCGTTCGCGTGGCCCACGTCCAACTCTTTGAACGTGAAGAAGGGGAAGTTGGACGGCGACAAGTCCGTGTCGGTCAGCTCTGATAGCAGGCTCCTGGAGTTTTTGATAAAAATACAATGCTTTCTTTTTACTGCATTACAAGTATGTTTGACGTTTCTAAGTAGTCCATAACCTTTGCGTCATAGACTACTCAAAACAAATGTCAAATCTTGGCGTCAACAACTACTAAGCAGGGCGCTAGATATTTTTTTCCTAGACGTTAGTGTTCTGATTTTACATGTTAGTTACTTTCTTCAACCACTTTCCTTATTTTTTATATGTCGCACTGTGGGCGGCATTTGAATACCTAGTGAACGGTCCCATGATACACAGCGAGGTATACATCGAGGTGACGTCAGCGATAGACACGGCCCCGTTGGCCGGCAGATGCCGCTTCAGCCACACCTTGCATCTGGTCTGCTGGATGGTCGGCGCGATCATCATGTAACTGTGACAAGACAGAGTCGGGTTTTAGTCGTTACGTACCTACAAATCTTCGAAGGGACCCAGCGGTTCCAGCCAAGAGTCTATTCATTTATTTTTATGCTACTCAAAGACAAACGAGCAGACAGCCCACCTGATGGTAAGTGGTAACTGTCGCCTAAGTGAGTGAGGACTAAGATGAAATGCCTCGTGCCAGTAATTTCGGATGCATTCTATTACCGCGATAGGCAATAGAATAGAAAATAAACTTAAATTTGACATAAGCAATAGAAAAGTGACATAAATGGTCGCTAAATGACATTTAAAATCACCAGAGATAAAGTTACATCGGGATAAAGTTACATCTTTGAAACAGGGAGTATGGTGGGGGAAAAGGGACATTTTTATTTTTTCTATTGCCTTGGGAGGCACACGGACGGACGTAATTTACATATTTGAAGAATAGGATGAGGAAGATCGAGAATTGAGGAGGGGATCAATTGATAGGTGCGATTGATACACAAGTCCCACAGTGCACCGGCTGTCGTCTACGATGACACTCAAAGGTGGACCGTCTACTCACTGGTTCTCCGAGATCCGGGCGAGGCTGCAGTCGTTCTCATAGCCGCCGCGGTCGTTCTGCATGCCCGTGTGGATGATGCTCCCGAGTGGGACGTCCACGTTGTTCGAGCAGATGTACTGCAGCATGTCCACCACTTCGCGGCCGGGGGACTGGGATGAAAGGGAAAATGTCTTTATTAGGTCCAATAACACATTAAAAAAAACTAAAAAATTTTGGCCTTTTGGCTCACAAAAGTCAGAGGCGGGGGGGGAATTGCACCCATTGCAGCGGAATGGCAGCTCCTTGTAGACCGCGTTGTCGGTCTACTGTGGCGTCGTTTGTCCGTACAACCGTATTGAAGCCTTAGCGATCTATCATACAGACAGCGGTCAGGCGTTCGAGCATTTCGCGTTCTCGTTCTGCATTCGAGCGTTTAGTTATTCGTTCTGGTTGACCGACGCGGTCAGAACACCTGCCGTGTGGGTATGTCTATGTAACGTAATATAAGACAACGAACGCAAAACGCGTACGTGAAACGCGTGACCGCATTTTGTCTGTTGCATTGTCTCGTACGTCTCCGCTTAAGGATGCAAATAGCGTTACCGTTCGTGTCACCAGTTCAAGGCATTCCGAGTCACCACGTAATATTCGACAAACCTTGACCAAAATATAGTAATCATAGCACAACGTCCAGAGAGTGAAGCCAAGCACCACTGTAGAAATTTGGTAGGTTTAAGAAAGGGTAAACACCCCATCCATGGAGAGGTTTTCCCTGTAGAGCATAACGTGGAGTTCTTCAAGAAAGGGGTGAAAAGGATTTTACGGGTTCGGCAGCGCGTGTGTGATGCCCCTGGTATTGCAAACGTCCATAGACTGCGGTGACCGCTTATCTTTAGGCAGGCCGTAAGCTTGTTTTCCACCTAAGTGTAATAGAAAAAAAAAATGCAGAGAAAACGAAGTATTTTGGTTTTTCTCAAATTCTCCGGCAGCTCTGTGAACATCATCGGTCTGCTATGCCGTCGGTACCTGGTTAGGATCGTGTATCAGAGCCGTGCTCACCTGTAGGTCGATCTTGGCGAACGACGAGTAGTCGGAGATCCCGACCGCCTCGCGGCACGCCCAGTACTCTCGCTGCACTGTCTCGAACCATGGCGGCTTGCCGAAGGTCTTGGTGTGCGCTATGCGGAACGGCAGCTCTTTTGGCGAGCCCTCGGTTTTGTCTAGTGGAAAAAGGGATGCCATTAGAACGAGTATAGTTTAATAGGCTCCCTTTTACACACTTCGGTTTGACCCTTTGCCATGTACAAACATGTACGTCATCATCATCATCTGAAAGGTCAAACCTCTCCACTTTCTCCTCCATGCGGACCCCGGCAGCAGCCGGGCTTGACCGCTCAAATGATGATGACCATAAGGTGACTCACCAACGGGTTCGAACCACGTGGGCCGCTCGTATCCCATCACTTGGCCGAACACGGCGCCGTTGTCACGCAGAGTGGGGTAGATCGGCGATGTGCGCAGCTTGCGACCAGTCTCGAACTCGTGCAGGGGATACGGCAAGCCGTAGTGGACGCCTGCGCAGAATGGACCTTGTTACTTACCTGATTCTGTACTGTTAGTATTAGGTAACTCCTGAGAATGAAAGCCTTGAATGATACTCAGCGAAAATGACGTTTTGAAAAAATGGCGTTGAGCGAAAGTAGCGGTTTGGGAAAATGGCGTTGTGCAAAGTGACGGTTTGGGAAAATGGCGTTGTGCGAAAATGACGTTTTGAGAAAGTGACAAAATTTTTCATTGAAGACATTTTGCGTAAGTGACGTTCTGCGTCATGACCGTCATGATATTACGAGGGAAGGTTTCCTGAATAGGATAATGTTGCCGCCGATGTTGCCAAACGAACTAGAAGTTAGGCGGACAAATTTTATTGTGGGTCTCCTAAATCCCTTATATCGCTACAAAGTGACTTATTTCTTGTACTCGATAACCTACGGTGCCCGCAATGTCTAAGTTGTAGGTAATGGGTAATTACCCACCTGGCCGGGTATAGGGTCCGACAGATGATCGTCGGAAGTAGGTTGTATTTATATAGCGGAAGTTGGAACACTTCTCTAGCGCGATGTAGGATGGTCAACGCCATCTATGTGCGATGCTTGCCAACTTGTGTGTACGTGTACTCGTAATGTAAGTATTGTTGAGTTTCGATTGATGTCGCTACAAAGGCACCACACGCGAACACATGAGTTGGCAAGCGTCGCACATGGATGGCGCTGATCATCCTACATCGCGCTATCGACCGAGGTCGATAGACAATCTGAATTCGCAGAACACGGTACAGAGCCCACAACTAATCTGCTCAGTGGACCAAATCTGAACCAGAACCTTTGGTATTCACCGCTAGCTTTTTTGCCCGCGGCTTCGCCCGTGTAAATTTCGATTACTAAGTTCGGGACCCGTTCCTGCAGGAACTATAATAATATTTAATCTATGGGAACAACAGAGAGCCGGTGGTCTAATGGCTAGCGGATGGGGCTCGTAAGCGAGACGTACCAGGTTCGAACCACAGTGCCGCCATGTACCAATGACCATTTTGCTGAACATGTAACCATGAAGCAATCTTGTCGGGTACTTCGTAAATAGGGTAACGGAGGGAAACAGGGAAACGGTAGTCACCCCACTGATCTACCAAATCCTAGATCATGGTCAAGGTGATAACCGGAATATTGACGAAATGAATCGTGATCATAGAATAAATGAGCGAGCGGAACGAGTTTCCAAATTTTAGACATTTTGGGTCTTGGGTCTTAACAGCAAAGGGATCTTTAGAAAAGTAAATGAATGAGCGATCGCAACGAGCTTGGTGAAAGGTAAGAAAAGTAACTGAAACCTATGAATGATCGCATGAAGCGAGCTCGAAGTCTTTGATATTTTGGGTCTTAAAAGCTGGGCTAACTTATGAACGGATGAGCGAGCGGAGCGAGCTCGAAATATTTGACATTTCTGTTCTGGAGCTGATTGACAAAATTTAAAAAATAATTTAGCGAGCGCAGCGAGCTCGGCATTTTTGGTCTTCTGGCGTATAAAATCGTGGCCGTAGAGTATTATCCTGTCAACGCACCGGGCACCTCCTTGACACGGTCTTTGAGGAAGAATTTGTTGTTGTGCAGCCCCTGGAACCGGTTGATGTGCATGTCGTAGACATCGTGCTTCGTGTACCCTTGCACTATCTCGTCTGCCGTGGCCTCCGCGACGCCGCCCGCAGCTGATATGCCGACGGTCTTCATGCCGGCTGCCACGTAGTAGTTGAACATCTGAGTCGAAGAAGTGGGTCAGTGAGGAAATAGAGGGGATGCCGGCGTGGTGTAAAAGGTCGGTGGCGAGTACAAGTTCAAAGTTCATATAAATTATCTCAGAATACACATATTGAAAGTCACAGATATATACAATAGCATTAATTACCAATAATACAAGTTCAAGTCATTTTGATTCAATATAAAATATCTCAGAATACACATATTGCAAATCACAGATATACACAATAGCATAAATTATGAAAAATTACAAATTTCATGGAAAGTAAATAGATTTAAAAATAGCATTATAGCAAAGACACATGTTTCATAAACGTACAGTGAAAGAAGGGTTAAAAGACAAAGCTTGATAAAATATGGTTTACAAGATACATCAGGTGCAATTCCGTATAATACACAAAGCCTATTGATAATAAAAAAAAACATTTTTCTGTGCCACCACACAACCCTGTTTATTTCACAACTATTTCAAATTTATTTATTGTATTATGAAATTGCATATAGCATGTTTTGTTTAAATTTATATTTAGTATTTTACTATGCAGCCAATTAATTTGTATTCGTAACTAACATTGTATTTTTATCACGTAGAGATTGTCGTTTTTGATTATCACGTTGAAGGCAGTCTTTATGACCGTTGTCGCGAAGTGGCCGAGATTCTGGTCGTGAGGGAGTTGATGGTTCGAACCAGTAGAGGCTGCGGTGAGTAACGCTTCGCGACTATCACCGGAGCTTCTGATGCTCAGAGCCGTCAACTCTACGAGAAGGGTACAAGGGTATTCGCGATTTCGTCCGTATTCCGTTACAAACTGCAGTAAAACGACAGGGCTTTATTTTGATGTCAGACCTCATTTCTCAGAGACGCCATCTGGCACCGCCAATACTCTCTTTAGAAAAACTTTAGAGTAAATAATGCCCATTAGCCACATGTGCGTGCCAAATAGATTGGCAATAGCAGTCTCTGTCGCACGCGTTAGAGTACACTAAAATTGTTAATATAAAGCCGAAACTAGCCAATGTACGTACGTTGTATACTGCACCACAACATTATATACTGAAACTCAAAAGTAACTTCCAATTTGTTTTAAGCACTTAGAAGTACATAAGTGCTTTTAAACTTATTCTACTTAAGACAAGTAATAAACGTTGAATCGGTGAAAATCAGCTGATTCCAAATCAGCCGCTACAGAAACATGCTACAAAACAGGTATATTACGTTAAAAACAAACCGAATTTCCAGATGGATAGATAGGTGATGTAAATTATCAAATTGTACGGTTCAATACTACGAATTTAGCTAACGTGAACAGCTAAATATCCGCAATATTGAACCGCGCGACTTGACAACGGTGCGTCTTCTTTCTTCTGTTCCCCCTAGAATTGTTGAGAATAAATCCTAAAGCACGTAAGAATAGAGTTCAAACGAATAAACGTTACAAGCTGAAACGATAATAGGTTGGGTTAGAGGAGAAATCTGAAACTAGAGAGAGATAAGCAATTTATATGAGATAGCAAATTTACAAAGTTACAAATAGTTTTATTACAGTGTTATCATTGTGCTAAGATATCGTTAATGTAAATCACACTTGCATATGACATGCATATTTGATATTTTAACTACGATGCAGTTTTACTACAGTGCAGCACACAAAATAAACATATTTTAATATAAAGTCAAAACAGGTGAATAATAATATATAATATTAAAAACGTACAAACTGAACAACACGAATTTAAGAATATTGCAAACAATTTCATATTTCCACAGGTAAATAGGACACCGTTTTTTTTCATGTTTAATTTCGACGGTGACATTTTTGTGGCTGTGACAATTCTGCGTAACATCATTCAACTTCGTGCGATGATCGATATTCGGTAGGTTCCAGGTCACTTTTCGTTTCGAGAACGGAATTTTTTAATATAGGATAAGCATAGCAATCGAAACGAAATTGACCGGAAAGCTCTCGAATTCACATATAATTACATATAATTGCCGTATGTGCGTGCTTCGAGGAGTGACTTGCGGTGATGAATCGTTGCTCGCTATACGCTTAGTTTCAGAGCTCAAACGCCAATGCATGTAGGTAGAAACATCCATGATACGTTCGAGCTTAGAGCTAAGCTATAGTTTGTTTCAATCGTTTCGTTCGCCTCGCCGAGGATTCACTTGCAGACAGTAGAGAGACGTTCCCAGGCTATTCGCTAGCTCGCGGAGTCCACTGGTGCATTCGACTTCGACAAGTTTGGATCGGAACTTGTCGGCCTCGTTCGATCAGCGCTCGTAGATCGCAGCTACACTACGAGCTTGACGGAACAAAATCAACAAATTCCGACCGTCAATGGCGATCGGAGATTTTCCAAAAGAAAAAACAGTTAAAATAATTGTAATAGACGACGTTGATTACAAAATAAACCAAAACGAGAGCGTTCGATTTATAATAATGTACACATTTTGCGCTTTCTTCACAAAAAAAGTACTAAAACTAAGTATATTTTCACGAAACACTATCCGGGTAAATTCGCTTACCAAAATTCTATACTTGAGAATCCTGTTTAGGCAACACTTTCTAGTGCGGCACACCGAGCTACACTAAACGGAAGATTGACAGACAGGTACTTTGCAAAAACGAAGTAGCTGTCTTAAAACCCCCGATAGTGTCGCTTCTGATGCTCAGAGCCGTCAACTCAACGTAAAGGGTACAAGGGTATTCGCGATTTCGTCCGTAGTCCGTTACAAACTGCAGTAAAACGACGGATCGATTCTAACTAATGACAGGGCTTTATTTTGATGTCAGACCACATTTCTCAGAGACGCCATCTGGAACCGCCAATACTCTCTTTAGAAAAATTAGCCACATGTGCGTGCCAAATAGATTGGCAATAGCAGTCTCTGTCGCACGCATTAGAGTACACTAAAATTGTTAATATGAAGCCGAAACTAGCCAATGTACGTACGTTATATACTGCACACCACAACATTATATACTGAAAAACAAAAGAAACTTCCACTTTTACGAACGTTTTAATATAGGATAAGCATAGCAATCGAAACGAAATTGACCGGAAAGTTCTCGAATTCACATATAATTACATATAATTGCCGTATGTGCGTGCTTCGAGGAGTGACTTGCGGTGATGAATCGTTGCTCGCTATACGCTTAGTTTCAGAGCTCAAACGCCAATGCATGTAGGTAGAAACATCCATGATACGTTCGAGCTTAGAGCTAAGCTATAGTTTTTTTCAATCGTGTCGTTCGCCTCGCCGAGGATTCACTTGCAGACAGTAGAGAGACGTTCCCAGGCTATTCGCTAGCTCGCGGAGTCCACTGGTGCATTCGACTTCGACAAGTTTGGATCGGAACTTGTCGGCAATGTTCGATCAGCGCTCGTAGATCGGGTTTACACTACGAAGTTGAAAGAACAAAATCAACAAATTCCGACCGTCAATGGCAATTGGAGATTTTCCAAAAGAAAAAACAGTTCAAATAATTGTAATAGACGACGTTGATTGCAAAATAAACCAAAACGAGAGCGTAAGATTTATAAAAATGTAATGTGTAAAACTAAGTACATTTTCACGAAACAACTTTTCGAGTAAATTCTCTTACCAAAATTCAATACTTGAGAAATTCTGTTTAAGCAACACTTTCTAGTGAGGTACACCGACCTACACTAAACGGGAGATTTTGAGACAGGTACTTTGCAAAAATAAGAAGCTGTCTTAACCCCCGATAGTATGGCTACGGAGCCATTGGCATCTTGGCCAGACTCGCAGGGCAGAATCATGTCGAACTTTCTCCGAACGTCGTGCTCTATTGGCTCCACCTAGTTCGAAAAAGGTGTAAAGTGCTCACCTCGGGGGCTTCGCCGACGATCCACTTGCAGTCCGAAGAGAAGGCCTCTAGCCCGTTGGCCTGCTTGTGGAGCCCTGCGGAAGCCAGCGATGGCGCCCGATGCAGCAACTGCTGCAGTAGCACGTGGAAATGGTCCCAGTCCTCGGGCACGCAGCGCTGCGACGAGCTCAGGACTGGGCGGCGGGGGTTTCAAATGAATAATACTCGATGACCAGAGTGGTTCAGTTGGTTAAGATGCCAAGTTGATTAGTCTGCCACGGAGAGGTCGCTTCGATTCCCGACCGAGCAGAAATTGAAATGATGAGTTACGGGTCTGGGTGTAGTATGTTTAATAAGTATAAAATGTGTTTAATAATGTACAAAAGTAGTTTATCTGTTATCTAATACCCATAACACAAGCTTTGCTTACTTTGGGGCTAGATGGCGCAATGTGAATTTGTCCAAGCATATTAATATTATACTTATTTGCAGTGACCGGAATCAGGGGTCTAACGTTATTAAAACTATGGATATGCCCTTGAATTTCCGGTACCGGTACCGGTTCCGGATCCTATAATTTTTTTTTGTGTTTGCATAACTCATTATTTTAGAAAAAAGAAACATTAAAGAAAATTCAAAGTGTTATTAATCGGTACCGTCAGCAAAAGCGTTCATATCGTGCTGGAGACGTAAAAGTTAATATATGACAGAAGACATTATTAAAACTGAATACCAATAAGTTTTTAAGTAAGCCACATTAATCTTTACTAGTATATTTATGTCGCGTTTAAGGCAAAGGTCGGCAATAGTAAACTTTATTTTTTTTCCACTAATGACGTTGTCTTTCTGTTTGAACTGTTAAAATTGTTGGACCTATCAGTCTGATCCAAAAGCTTATATAAACTTTCAGTCTAAATTTTACTTTTAACAAGTTTTCAATATCCCGGCATTGACAATTCACATCGACAAAAGCTCTGCCGCTGCTTCGGTATTATCATCAAAGCAAATACAAAGCATAGATGTTGATATATAACTTAATCACTCGACGTATTCAGTGCGCGAATTCAACGCAGCTACCTGCCAAGTTGAATAGTGTCCAGACGTCACCCCACGCACTAATTTCGATGCCTAAAGGATGGCCCCCTTTATGCAGCACCCCGGACACGTAGGGTAATACAAAGACCACCCTCCCCATCAGTCTAGACAGAACGACTGATCTTACTACCGCATGTATATACTACTGCTTCAG
This sequence comes from Blastobasis adustella, assembly GCA_907269095.1. Classification (NCBI taxonomy): domain Eukaryota; kingdom Metazoa; phylum Arthropoda; class Insecta; order Lepidoptera; family Blastobasidae; genus Blastobasis; species Blastobasis adustella. The sequence goes on along the minus strand of OU026114.1, from coordinate 31,554,773 downwards.
TATCATCATCAAAGCAAATACAAAGCATTTATGTTGATTAATCACTCAATCACTCGACGTATTCAGTGCGCGAATTCAACGCAGCTACCTGCCAAATTGAATAGTGTCCAGACGTCACCCCACGCACTAATTTCGAAAGGGTGGTTATAGTCACAAGCAGGGGGAGGTCCCATTATGCTGCACCCCGGTCACGTAGGGTAACACAAAAGCCACCCTTCCCACCAGTCTAGACAGAACGACTGATCTATCTACCGCATGTACATACATTGGGCGACCAACGTGCGCGGTTGCCAACAACTGAGAGTTTTTGTAGTGACAGATGCAAACTATAAACTGACACGCATTACTGATGAGATCAGATAGTGAAATCGCTGAGACCAAAAATCGATGGCTTGACGTCGGTAAAGAAGACGTGCCAATAAGGTTGCCAAAGATAAATTAAATAAATAAATAATCGTGGACAAATTAACACAGCGCCATCTAGTCCCAAACTAAAGCAAAACTTGTCCTAAGGGTGCTAAGTAACTGATACACTACTCAAATACTTTATACTTTATACTCATATAACACGCAGACACATAACAGATAAAAAAAATATTTTCAATTTGTGCCAGGCCGGGAATCAAACCCGGAACCTCTTGCGTGGCAGACTACTGTACTATTCAGGTCGTCAAGACGCAAATAAGGAAAACTGGGAAGGCGGACATTGCGCGTCAGAGCATAGCCGGGATATTAACGCTAAGTTGATTTCAAGTAACATCACTGAATTGCGTTGACGGATTGCTCCCGTACTCCCTCCGTAGTGTAGGCGTAGTTGGGTTGTACTCCCACAACTAAATGTTGTACGCAATTAACAGAACTACTGTATTGTTATTTTCTGCCATTTCTGCAAGAGGAAAACACTTAACAGAACGCAAAGGAGAACGCCACGCGAACGAAGTCGCGCCGGATTTACTAGTAATGAATAAATAGGTACTCACTATCCTCGTCGTACACGGGTTTGGCCTCAGGCTCGAACCCTCCAGCGAGTATGCAGCCATCTCTCTCCCGCATATATATAAATCCGTCAGGATCCCGCAACACTGCACAGAAACATATCGATGATATGCACATGCATTAGCGATGATTGGACGTACGCGAGCGAGTACTGACTACTATTGGAGGACATTGTATAGCGCAACAGACTTATCTGACCCAGTGGCATAAAAGCAACATCTAACTACGGAGTTTTGATCCGATCTCTGACTGGTCAAAAAGCTCTGTAGTAATAATTATAATAATCTAACTACATAATTTTAAAATTTAATTTTAGGTATTTTTATTTTTCGTGGTTTATATAGGCCTCTAAAGAGCTTCTGCTAATTTAGATATTTGGTGACAATGTCTTAAAAGAAGGTCGGCAACGCGTGGGTGATGCCTCTGGTATTGCAAACGTCCATAGGCTGCGGTAACTGATTACCATCAGGCAGGCCCTAAGCTTGTCTGCCACCTTAGTGGTATAAAAAAAAAAGGGGGTACTACACCCAATCCTTTCGCGTCTGTCTGGGAGAGGCTTAACAAAACCATAGAAATACGAGTACCGCAATAATTTCATTATCTCTCGCCTTCTTCTAACCCAAACCGTGTTCAACGATAATCACGGAGGTGTAAAATAATTTCTCAATGCTACGCAATTACAAACGACCAGACAGCCCGCATGGTAAGCGGCAACTGTCGCCCATAACATCTACGATTCACGCATTTAGGTTGCAGGCAACATAAATGCAGAACCGCATCGGCCTTCTCGCTGTGAGGACCTCTGTAATTGCGCTGCCTCGTTACATTGGCACGGAAAAGGAACGAATACGAATAATCAAATACAAGTCCAACAAATAAAAACAAAAGAAAAACCTCTCTACAACAAATCAAATGGATACAAATATCGAGTTCGCAAGCAATAAGTGCATCGCAGTCGCAATAATAACTGCGGGGTTGCTGGTAACAAACACAATAAGGACGCCACGGATCGCGGCTTCTGGTCCCGACAATTTTGTAATTGGATTCCATGAGCTAGTTCGTTTTTAAGCCGCGACGCAAAAAGAGGGCTCTTGTAAGTTTGACGTGAGTATCTGTGTCTGTGGCGACGTAGTTACGGACCAATCTCTAAGCGGTTTTCTTCAACTTGAAAGCCAGTGTAATTGCAATCGTTCTTAGCTTGTTTCGTTAAAATCGGATCTGTGGTTTAGGGTATGTATGGGTATAACTTGGTCGGGTGACTTCTGACCCTTTATCTCGGTTACTCTAGTCAAGAGCCATTCAGCGCCACCGCAGCGGCAGTTTAGTTTCTCTTTGTAAGTTTCTGTTAGCCTTTCGTCTTACACCCGGCACGGCACGGCACCACACGGCATGGCATGGCACGGCACGGTAAGGGATTTTTTGTTGACGGAACAGAATGTTTGTTTCCATATTAAATATTTCAGTGACGTTTATTACTGCCGCTATTCTAGAAAACGTGTCTTTACACGTAGGGAGCCGAAGGATCCGTTGTCGTGCCGCCAAATAGTTAAAGTCTTCGATTCGGGGGTCTTATTTTCTTATTTCGTTTTCCGAATGGATCCCGAGCGCTCGTTTCCTCAAGGCGAGTCAATCGTATCACCGCAAAGTTTAGATACCAAGTTTGCCATGTCAATGCCATGTATGTATAAAGGATTTGGTTCACTCATTTGTGTGTGTGTGAGTCATAAAGGTACTAGTGTGAGTACGTCACTCCCGATCGGGCTCCGAGGGTCAAAATTGTCTATACATTATACGAAAAATGCTGTACGCGATCTATTCGGGAAAACGATCGCGAACTATTCGGCGAAAGAAGACCCCTGGTTCCAATAAAACCATATCCGGTACATCACTAAAACCGAGGTAGCTGGTATCGAGGTTTGCGGCATCGGAATGCAATAACGAGCTGTCACCAATTTCGAAATAAGTTTCCAATCATCCAGGAATAGTTGCAGATTGGAAAGGGGTCGGAATAACAACCCCTCGTCGGTTGGAAGCCGCCACCCCGCCACCCCCGCCGCTCTAGCCACCCCGGCCGTCGGAAGCCTGAAATACCGCGGACCGCAAGCCCGGGTATAATTTCGGTCTAGTGAACTAACTTCATTATCTTTTATCAACAGACTGCAGTGCAGATGCAAACTATCTGAGTAATTAAATACGAATACAGCTCCTTTAATAACACTTATAGTCAGATATTTTGTTAAAGAAGGACACTAAGATAGGGATTTAAAACCACAGTAAAATATAAAGTATTTAATAATTAGAAATCTTAATTTCTGTATTGAAAAAATATCATGCAGCCTCTTGTCATGTCAATCATTAGAAGGAAATAAAGACAGACAAACATACACACAATTATAATAACGTATTGGCCATATCTGGTAATCTTTTAAATAAATAAAATAAAATAAATAAATAAATATCAAATTTTTTTATACGACTGACGTGGCAAAGAAGCTTTCTGTCTATTGAGCTAATTTAACAAACACCACAATCGCAGTAAAAAAGTCGTATACAAGTAAGTATACGAGAATATAAGGAGCAATAATGCTTAGCCCGGCGTCTGTCAGGTTGGGTCATAACGACTCTGCCGGTTCCAATAAAAAAAAAACAGCTACCCTATCAAGGGCTCGTTAACCAGTAGCGGTAAATGAAGTCGGAGAACTACTACTTCAAATAAATAGAAAAGGTGGCGGAGTGGAGTGCTCAATTTCCGTTTTCCGCCGATGTTACAAAGCCGCAAAGGTAAAAACTTGCAACTCTGGCGCATCTCCTGATTACAGTCGCGCCTCACAGAGAAACTCTGCGCATTAGTTACGTCCAACGTCCTTTGAGCACTAACGAGGCGCGTATGTACCGTCGAAAAATATAGAGCTACATACGGGCTGACTGGAAAATAAAGAGCTTGTTTGAACCTATGTACAGCCTTGTGACTGCAGATATTAAAGAGCACCATGGGTAGCTAGAGGGAGCAACTGAGATGCGACATATTATTTCTTTGAGTCTAAAGTGTATTAAGAATTTAAGCTAGACATGTAACAAGTGAGTTTATAATCTAAAACTTAGATTGGAGCGTCTAAAACATTCATCTTTTTTGTTTCTAGAGTTTGAAGTATAACAACCTTGTTAACTAAGTAAAAAGTAAAAATGTCTACAACCGGCCAGAAATGTGTAAAATAAATTTTATTCAAAGAATTTCATACATTTCCTAAACAGGAATTTATTTAAAACTTGTCAAGAACGGAATGTATCAAAAACGTCGTTTTGTTGCAGTGTTAGGTTGCGAGGAGCGAGGCAACGAGCATGTTAGTTATAATGATCCACCGCGCATGAGTCGAGCCAGCGATGCGAGCGCGCCGCCGGCGGCAGCGGCTGGCGGGTGCCAGAACCAAAACGACAACTATTTGGAAGCATTTTAAAAACCTAGCACGCTTTCGTAAATTGACTCTTGTAGCCCCAACTAGAGTGCTTTTTGAGCGCCGAAGCAGCGAAGTTTTCACGTTTTTCCAGTTTTTAAAATGATCTGCTACTATTCAGGAATTGCGTAGTATGTCACCAAATGGCGGACCGTGGTACGGATCCGGACCGCCGACCTATTTTGTGCGGACCTCAAGTACACATTTGCATTACTTTGAGTACAGGCGCGTTTATATTATTTAATAAAGCCTTTACTGTTAAAAACCAAGAGGTAAATTTAAGATTCTTTCATTACATTTTTCACCCATTCATTGATCACCCCGACTTTAAAGACCACTAATATCAATTTCTCCTAATCCCGAAAATACCGGAATCCCGGTATTGACCCCATGTTAATCCCGAAAATCCCGGTTTTGATAATGTATACCGGTATTGTGAACCTTATTAATCATCCTAGCTTTTACGACGTGTCAACAATTTAAAGCCTGTTAATTTGTTGATTTTTGATCCTTTTATTACAAATGGCCCAACTTAAAGGCCACAAAATTTATATTCGTACGTAATATTTTTATTCCAACGTAAAAATCCGCTACGGTTATATTATATACAAAAAAAAAGAATGAAAAAGACCCAAATGAAACTAATTGGTAGACCTTTGACAAATCATTTTACACATTTCCTAAATTGGCCCGACATTTCATACATTTCCTAGGAAAGCGGAAATTTTGTATGCTTATCTATACTAATATTATAAAGAGGAAAGGTTTGATTTTTTGTTTGTTTGTTTGTTTGTTTGTATTGAATAGGCTTCGAAACTACTGGACCGATTTCAAAAATTCTTTCACCGTTGGGAAGCTACACTATCCCCGGGTGACATAGGCTATATTATATTTTCTAAAAAATTACGGATCATTAATAAAACTCCAATAATGTAACCCAAGGTGTAAAAAAATACCCAAAAAATTCCTTACATCGCGTGTGCTGCGAAAACTATTGATGATAGAACAAAATAATGTACTACAACTTTGCAGAACACATCATTAACTACAAAAAGTGTCGCGACAGTATGTGTCTAACTATTATAGTTATGTCACAATAAGTGTTCTTTTATTTTCAAAATTTAATTGAAATGCCGCCGCTAAGAAACGCTCTTTATTTTTACCTTGGTATTAATCCTTATCAAAATCATATTCACGACTGCTTCAATACCTCTATATAACTTTTTGAATTATTCAATTCAGGCATTCCATTCGAAAGATATCACGAGTTTAAAAATGTGAATATTAGAAAAAAGTCGCGTGTTCGCCGCTCAGTCCGCTCGGCTATTTAGGCAGCACGGGGTGCGGGAGGGGAGTCAATACATTATAATCACGCCACGAACTGGTGATATAAAATCAATCCACAAGTAAATTGGGGGTGAAAACTTTTTATCGTTAATTAAATTGTGTTAACAAAATTTTCCTTTAGAAATACGTGGCACGTGGCAGGAAAATATGGAAACCAACATTGCACGTGGCTCGACAAGTCTTGGCATGGTTTTCGTTACGATTAGGTCCACTTGTGAGAGTAGCGGATCGATGGAAATATCGAGCGAGGCCTTTTCAGTACGGACGCCAAAAAATTTCAAGAAAAATATACGCGATTTTAGCTTATGGTGACAAAAAAATTGTATCCATATAAAAAATACAGTAGGATCCTTCATCTGTCTTTTAGACTAGATGACCCGGCGCGTCTACCTAACCTACCCTCTTTTCTTGCTTTTCACATTTGAATCACTCTATCTATTGTTGAAAACTGCATTAAAATCCGTTGCGTAGTTTAAAAGATCTAAGCGTACATAGATCTTTTAATCTAAACAACCGACGGCGGGAAGCGACTTTTTATTATACATACTATGTAAAGATTCGGCAACTCTACTTTTCAGTTCATGCCTCTTTAAGCGCAGCGAAGGTGTTCCACTTACATTTTAGCCTTCAGCTTCCGTTCTAGTTTCACTATGTTCCCTACCTAAGGGTGCCAACAAGACTGCCGGTTCTCTCTATGAGTATTCCGCCTGTCTGTCTGTTCTGTTAAAGCGCTGTACTCATACGTACGTCATGGTAGCAGCGGTGCTACGAATTTAATAGAAATCGTGCCGATATAAGTTTATAAAGTTATAGTTGATTAGTGTAGTGATGAAGAAAGTAGCTTACGCTTTGTTCAGTCCCAGGGGTCAATATTGTAAACACTTTTATTCACACAGCGTTTATTTAGTTTATTTATCGTTCCAAACACAAAGTCCACACTCAATGCACTCAACCGTATACTATGCAGAAGGCAAACCGCAACATGAGCGACAATCACGATGGGAACAATTAATTGCATCAACAGAGCGACTAACGTTACGTATCAACTCCATAGAATGAATTTTATCATCTACTAAAAACGGGTATGCTTTTTTACTAATACCGTCCGATACGGCACAATTCCGCGGACGGCGAACAATGGGCCGGCGCTCGACGGTGCGTTTCCACTGCACCCGCCCGTCACGGAATTGTATAAGTTTTGATGAATTATTTATGATTAATTTATGTATATCGTGTATAATAAGTATTGTGTATATGTGTGTGTTTGGTTTTATAGAATATGTTAAATAGTATATACTTTATGTGGTTACACATATTACATATAAATAGTAATTATTACTGTACGTGTGTAGGCCACAAAGTTATTAATATTAAATATATAGTGATAATATTAGTATTGTGTTATGCAGCACGCGCGGCCTCCGTCGGAACTAAGTGTGGATGGCAGTCCCGCGGTGCGGGCGGTTGCCTCGCAAAAATGGTGGACGCAGTTTTTTGTTTTTGAAAACGTCGGGTGTAAATAAGGAGCCGACGGAAGTGCAAGCGAGCTTGTTAGTTAACCTCATTGGAGCGGAGGGTTATGAGATATTTTCAACGTTTAGCTACGAAAAGGGCGAGAATGCCGAAGATTTGTCATGTTTGGAAAAAAAGTTTAATGCGCATTTCGGCACTAAGGTTAATGTTACGATGTTATTACGATTTAAACTTTTTTGCCCGCAACCAGAACGACGGTGAGACAATAAATCAATATGTAACAGCGTTAAAGTTGCTAAGCCAAGGATATCAATTCGAAACATTGACAGATAGTCTCATGCGTGATCGGGTAGTTTGCGGATTATCGAACAACATCGTCAGGGATCGCTGATTACGAACTGATGATTTGACGTTAACAAAAGCCATACAAATATGTGAAGCGGATGAGTTGTCAAAAGAGGAGAATAAGCAAATTGAACAACTACAAAGATCGAGTTCAAGTGTGGTTCAAGTAGATGCAGTCCACAATCGGGATGATGGTGTCGAGGATCGCGGGCCCGGCGCCGCGGCGGCCGCCGTGCGTGCGCTGTGGCGGCGCCAACTGCGACGGCGGAGACCGATGTCCGGCGGTGAGGGCGACGTGTTTTGTGTGCGATGTTCGTGGTCATTTCGCCAAGGTGTGCTCTAAAAGATATGCCAATCGTGTGCATAATGTAAGTGGCGAAGAGTATTCGGAGGACTCGGAGTCGGATGTTTTGTACGTAAGTGTCATTAATGAGCCTCAAGGTTCAGCCAAACGTGACCGGGAATGGTATGAATATCTACTAGTTAATGGTAAGCGTATTAAATTTAAATTAGATACAGGATCTATGCTAAATATCTTGTCTGAATCGCATTATAAGTCACTGAACGGTAAATTGTGCGATTTAACACTAAAAAACAGTGACGGACAACGGTCCGGCATGCTCTTTACGTGAGTTTAAAAAATTCATTAAGGATTGGGATATTAAGCACATAACCTCTTCACCTATGTACCCTCAGTCTAATGGCAAGGCTGAACGTACAGTTCGTACTGTAAACACCATTTTAAAGAAATGTATACTGTAGGTGGAGATGATTACATAGGTCTATTGAACTATAGAAGTACGCCTAGGGATAACATAGACTCGCCGGCTGAAATAATAATGGGTCGAAAATTAAGTACCCGGCCACCGATGCATAAAACGTTATTGGAGCAAAAATCAAACAACAAAATAAATCACCAATCAAATCTGAATAAGCAAAACAAAAAACATTTACGACAAATCAACGCGGAGCCTCCCTACACTACATAATAACGACAAGGTAGTCGTAGCGGACGGTGGACGACGAGAGTTCAAGGAAGTCGTCGGGAAAAGTCTGGAGCCGAGGTCTTACCTACTGCAAGATGCAGCAGGCCGTAAGTACCGGCGCAATAAGCGCCACCTAATAAAAAGGGAATCATAAAGCAGAGTTGAAGTCGGGCGATGCGCCGGCGCCGACGGCGGTGACGTCACCCAACAGCTGCCGCCGAGCCGCCGCCGCCGTTCGGGAGGAGCATGCCCGCCGCCGCGCGCCCCACGCCGACCGCGCCGTACAGTGCGGTACCTGTGCTAGAAATGCCTAAACATAGCGAATTAAAGTCAGAAGCAGTCGGTCCGATGACAAGAAGTAAAGCAAAATATAAAATACCAGAAGTTCTTGATAGGGTGTTTATTTTATTCTCTGGCTAAGTATTTGTTACGTTAGGATGCCTACCTTGATTTAAGTTGTTTATTTTAGTTTATATATATTTGGTATGTGTACGGTCAGTTACCTAAATGCTAAATGCTAAAGTCTAGTTATACCAAACCAGGTACTTATAGAGAACCGCCGCGCCTCAGGTATTAATTAGTAGACAGTACCTACTTAACCATTATGTACTTTCCATTAGTATTAAGTGAACTAGTTCTTAATAGAAAATATGCTTATTATTGTATGCTTAATCAGTTTTTTACTTATTATTTTCCTACCATTGAAGGTAGAAACATATGTAAAAATTAACTCACGAACCTATTTGTAGGTACGTTTAGTAGTGGTAAAATGACTTATGTAACTAACCTATTCGGTACGGTAGTAGTAGTAATTTTGTAAGTAGGTATACCTCTATACATTGTTAAAATAACGTACCTACAAAATCTTGGAATCGATTTATATACCTACCTACCGTAGTTAAGTTAGCTTTAGTTTATTTGTAATAGTGTTATACTGTTGCATGTTTTACTGTTTATTATTTTTATCAGTTGGCATTGAGGAGTAGTTTATTATTTTTATCAGAGGAGAAGATGTTGTATACATTATAAGTTTAAACTACCGCCATGTATTTATATTGATGTACCAATGCGGGTAAGCCTAAATAAATTCAGTGTTTAACTAGCAGCTCGTGTTTTACTAAAATACCTACATTTTACTGTTTAGAAAATTATAAGTTACCCTACATTAAATTGGCGTTAATGTCCCGGTTGTGTTCTCACGCACGAGGGCCTGGGGTCCGCCTTGACCATCATCCAGGATTTGGCAGATCAGGTAATTACAGTGGAGCGACTGCCATCTGACCTCCATGACCCTGCTACCAAGGGAACCTGACACGATATTTTCCCTCATCGTAAGAGCATCGGTTAGTATTCAACTAATGTACATAACTCAGAAAAGAGTCATTGGTACATGGCCGGAGCGGGATTCGAACCCGGTACATCTCGCTTACGAGTCGGATACCGTAACCGTCTTTTACCGACGATTAAGAAAAATCTATACGTAGTATAAATCCAAAGGCGCTTCCCGCCGTCTGTCCCTATGTATCTATGTACGCTTAAGACTTTTTAAACTACGCAACGGTATTTGATGTAGTTCTCAACAATACATACTGATTCATGAGGAAGGTTCATGAGCAAGAAAAGGCGTAGGCAGGAGTAAAGTATATGTAAGCGATCGAAGTTGCGCCCGGTCCACTAGTACTTATTAGAAAGTATATATAGCTGATAGAAAAAAATGTGCTAAAAAACATATTCACGCCAACAAAGAAATATCACAATTTATCCACAAAGACACGACAGCGGTAAGTATTGTCCACCGAAATCGAGACAACAAAGAAATTGGCTTATTTTAAATAACAAGAAAGACCTCACGCACCCCCACGAACTAAGGTCAAGTTCTAAGGCTGAATCAGTAGTAAAACAACATTTGGGAAGGCTAAACGACCGAACAGCTATCACTATCTAGTTTCCGTCGGTCAACGTATTTCCTAAAATATATAGTCTATCGTTTGTTCCCTAGATTCTTGTATCGACCGTAATGGACGTAATTCGTATATAATTTAGACAATAAATACTGTAATGGCTAAATCTACAGTGGTGGGCTAAAAAATCAAATCGACTATTAGGTTTGTCACCTACCTTTTGAATAAAAAATAACTCTATTTGGCTTGTATAGCATTTTTTTAAACAAAACCTCATTTTGTAAAAGTCCTCCTTTCACTATATGACATGGGCCTATCAAATAAAAGCCAAATTTCATATAATTTTTGCTACCTAGATCCGAGGCATTTTTCCAAAAGTCACGCAGCAATAGTGTAGATTTTTTAGTCGACTAGTATAGATATTAGAGTCTGAATCATCAAATTTGGTCAGGTTACCCTATTAACAGGGCCGCGGAAGTCCTTGATCTTAGTTTATTTAGTATTTACTTGATCTGCCAAATCCTGGATAGTGGTCAAGGCGGACCGACGTCAGTTATATACTTTATTACCATCAATCTTTCAGATTTGACGATAGAATAGAGCGCGTTCACATCGTCGTGATGTGACTTCTTTAGCGGGTGTAATAAATAAACTAATCGCCTTGGCGTCAATATTCCGATTGTACTATCACGCGCGAGGGCCCGGGGTCCGCCTTGACCATACTGCAGGTTTTCGCAAGTGTGAAGATCCAAAATTACATAGAACGCGGAACGGTGCGCCGATCGCTGCGGTCCTGGCGCTAAATGATTTTTACCGACGGCACGACACAAAGGACAGTAATGCGTTAATTTCACAAGTAATCGCGGGGCCTAAACAAATACGATCGCGTTGCCAAATCCAAGAATCATCGTAATACGAAAAGTTAATCTCAAAAATCACACAAAACAGATCACAGACAAAAGAAATTCTTAGAAAAACTTAGAAAGACACGCCAACTTAATAAACTCGATAAAATGCTGCAAAGGGACATTTATGATAATTCACAATTCATCTCCATCATTGAATCGCCAGACCGCTCTCCAAACAGCACGTTGTCAAAAGAAAATTTAGGACAGTTCACACAAAGAAACACCTAAAAATTCACAAAAAAAAGTACAAGGCAATAAATTCACAATAAAATTGTTCACAATCGCAAGTAGCCACTCACCTGGTGTCATGGAGCTGAGGTTCTCGATCGGCTTCGTGTGCAGGTAGTAGTGCTCGCACGGCAGCAACGGCACTTTCACTTGAGGCTTCGCGAGCTGGCCAACCTGCCCGGGCAGAGAAACCCTGATTTAACACCATCATATTTTCCATGAGAGGGCTCGATCGTCCAACGCCAGCATAAATTTCGAGCAAAGCTGAGTAGTACATTGCCACTTTAAGTCTCGACTGGGAGCTACATGAACTGGTGCTCACAGCTCGAGGTTGCAGGCCAGACTGAGCTCCGTCGTTATCGCAATTACTAAGGTGCATTCAAATTGTATTGATCTGTAGAGGGCGCAATTTCGGCATGGCCGCGGCGCATGGGGGCCGGGCTGCACACTACTTGCATCGGCCGTGCTGTGTGCGTCGCGGCTTATGCAGCCGGTGTTGCTAGCAGCGATTTACGAATAATTACACGATACGATTTTAGTTCATGATTTTCTATGCAATACAAAAAAATATTTTAGAAATGTGCGGCGATACTTTTAGTTTAGTTCCTTAGCTTTTCTCTGTATTTTTTTAGATTGGAGTTATGGCCTGCCACGCCGATCTGAAGTGTGATTCAAGAGGATGGTTTATAAATGGGATAGGACTACACGCGAACAAAGTCGCGGCGGGCCAGCTAGTAATTTTTAAAATCATTTTTGAGCATTCTATACTACCACATCCAACCCGTCCTAAATTAAACCCGGCAGAGAAACGGGCGCATCTCGCCAAATTCGCAAAGCCGGCAACACTCAATGTAACTATGTGCATGGGGAAGCGGACCGAATGGCCGAACGGCCAGACGATTGATTTAGCGCACACACTGACGCGATTGCAATAGACACAAATGTGAATACAGGAAGGGTATTTCAAGTTATCGCCGCCCTCATACACCGACACCCCTGATTTTCGCACTTATAACTACGGCAGTAAGGGTTGCAATTGAACTGCGTGGGCGTTAGCACTCGACTTTGTGCTTATGTCTACCGGCGTAAGAGTTACTATCCCGCGGCGTAATGGGATTGATGCGCTGCCGTTGCACACAGGCTGTTATCGCGTTTGGAATTTCATTCGTGCAACTATCGCTTTAAGGGTTATATTAAAACAGCCGAGGAATTCGATATGGCGGCGGCAATGGCCGCTCGATTTGAACTGATTACTCGCGCGAACTTATATTGTGACGGCAATATTTTCCGCTAGCATTTAGGCGACAGTTTAAATCGAGAGGTAGGAGTAAGGCCGGGTTTGTTTCTTTGTTTGCACGTAATTAGTGGATAGCGTTCCGAATTTCTCTTCCACTACTTTTAAATAGGGAGCTAAATAAAATGTATCTTGTTAACAAGAAGACATGCCACAACAAGTGGCATCTGTCTCCATTTAATTAGGTCCCGTAGTCAAACAAGGAACCCTTACACTGTGGGTTTTTAGCTGAGAGACTATAAATAATAATAATCTTGCGAGGGGCCGTGATTGGCATTGGGGATGATCCAGATCTGATGGCAGATCAGCTAATTACAATGGAGCGACAGCCGAAATGGTACAAAGGGTTGCCGACTGACCACCGAGACCCAGTTAACAGGGGAGCCTGCCCAGATTGTATCCCTTCCCCCTTGGACTCTGACCGGGTCAGGCGTGTATTACTAAATATCTCCATATTATTTTACATAAAATAATTTATTAAATTCCTAAGTTTTTGATAACAATTTTTTCATTTTATTATGTACAAAATAGTACAAAGGTGGACTAAAAGCTTTGAAGCTTTATCTACCAGTCTACCCCGAAAACTGGTAATAAAAATTGCAGGCGGTGCACAAAAATTTACAACATTACACTTACATACCAACTTAATTAAAAATACAATTCTACCCACCAGTATTCACATACCGAAACTCTAAAATTTCTATGAAATACTAAAAACCAACAACAACAAGATAGCAGAAGATCACTCGCAAAAGTAACAGGCGAAAAAGAAATAAGTTAAAGTCGGGTATTACAAAGAATTTAGAAAATGCTCTCGAACAGCTTTTTTGAAGGTAGGTTTGTTGGAACTTCGTCTGATATGAACCGTAAGATCATTCTACAGCCTTGCTGCAATTAAAAAAAAAAGTTGGCGAGAAAATCAGTGCGGTGAAGATTAAAATGAAAAATTTGTTATAAAAAAATTAGGAGTGCATGAAACGCAAAAGATTTACCACCGCCACTTACACGCCATAATGTACATAACTCAGAAAAGAGCCATTGCTATGGCGGCACTGGGATTTGAAACCGGGACCTCTCGCTTACGAGAGATCCGGTCCCGTACTTTTTTACTAATTTCAATGAATTTTGACTTATTGTTTTGACATTTCTGAAATATTTGACTTAATTTAATTTATTCTATAAGTTTGACATGGGTATTCAATTTGATTGATTTTCTTTGACATATAATTGTATTTGAATAATTTATTTTTGATATTGTTTGTGACGTTCTCTTTTCATTTTGCATGCCAATTGATTTGGCTTTATGTGTGATACTAATTACTCTGTAATATCATGTCGTACGTACATATTTACCACATTTACTGCAATAAAAAATTATTTGAAATTTGAAATTTGAAATTTGAGATGGACCCCGACCACTAGGCCACCGACACTCCAAAGTCTTAACTGACACTCTATTTATACTAAACGCTATCGATTCTACTCCATTGCGACGAGCTATTTATTGGTCCGCGTCTGGAGGCTGCCGCCGATTTTTAAAAATTTTAGCACTCCCTCGCCGTGTAAAATGTTTATTGCTACAAAAAGACCTCTTTTGAGTACGCACATTATGAGAGGTAACTACAGGGGCCTACACTGCATTTAGCCCAAAAGGTCTATGTGTATGAAAGGTAGAAAAGAAAGTGTCTCTGGCCGCAGTTCTTGAATAGAGCAACAGACAGCTAGAACAGTGTTCCTTTCAATCTGTTATCTATTCAAACGTTTTGTTTTGCATTCAATGCCTTGATTCATCTCTCTCTGTCACAGGCATTTTTTAGTATCTTTGGAACCGTGACAGCCAGGTTCTTGAAGTTTTAACAGAATACGTGTTTTCTATTAGTTATCTAGCACCCATAGTACAAGCTTAGTATTAGTAGTATAGGCTTTGTTTGGGGCTAGATGGCAGTGTGTGAATTTGTCCACGATTATTTATTTATGGCCACCGCCCTATTTATTTCTGCCGCCAAGCAGCAATGCTTGCATTGTTGTGTTCCGGTTTGAAGGATAAGGTAGCCAGCGAAATTCCAGAAACGAATGACATTACGTGTCTGTCAATATCACAGTGACAAGTGGCCGGCGAGCGGCGCTTGCGTCTGTCGCGGACATAGAACAAAATCTTTGGCCGTGGAGCCTATTTTCTTATTTTTAAATGACCCTACAGACTGGCCAAGAAACCGTTGTCTGCTCGATGATGCCGTGGTGCCTAGCATTCATTCTTATTACGTGTATATTGTATGACTTTCATTAGTGTTTGTGAAAATCTAAACTGAATAAACGTATTTGATTTAATGGGAAGTGGCCACCGCTCCTTATGGACATTAGCAACACCAGAGGTATCTTCAAAGCCTTAGCGAAATTACAGGCATAAGGCATTTCATCTGCGTTTTTGTTACCTGCGACCTAAATATATGAATTGTAGATGTTATGGGAAACAGCTACCGCTTACCATCAGGTGGTCTATCTGCTCGTTTATCACTGAATAGCATAAAAAATGCTTTTTTCGGCGTTTTCCAAAGTGGTTTTGTTATTTCATCGTTATCGTAACAAGCACAAAACTTTGTATGATTATAGTGCTAATGATAAAGTATGACAATAAATACGAAAAACCTGTCAAGCGAGAGTCGGACTCTCGCTTCGAATTCAATAACATTTCACGTATGACATGTTGCTTTGGCATCAAAATCTTCTTGTTAGTATCGATACGGATTTTTTTATGCGAGCTCGTCTCACTTGGAAAGTTATTTTTGTTCATTCTTGAAATCAATTGTCAGCTACACTCCACGCCCGTCTACGCCGTAGCTCTGCTCTACGAATATTCTATTAACACGAGTTGCATTGTTACAACTGCGCATAGAACATTTTGCTTTTGTAAAATATACAATGCAATGCATTGGTGAATGTGAAACAAAACAGCTGGAACAGATAAAATTGAAAAGAAAACTGTTCTAGCTCGTCTGTTGTTCTATTCAAGATGTGCGGCGACGTGGAATTCAATTGTAGCGGTTCTGAAGTCGGGTTCGAGTGGGTACTGCGGCGGAGTCACCAAGTTGGTTACATTTGTTTGAGGATGCATTGTGGAAAGTTTAGTGTCCGACCCGAGCTTCGGCTTCGGCTGCGGCCACCGTCGGCCAAGAAAAACACGTTCGGCTTCGGCCGAAGGTCATCATTTAAATAAATAATGTTACATTCACATTATTTCGAAATGTTATTTGTGACAAATAATCTTGGGAGAGGCCCTAAATCCTGCAGTGGACTGTAGCCAATCCTGAACATAGTTTCTTAGGGCTCGGCTTCGGCTTCTGCCAGAAATTGGCTTTCGGTCGGGCACTAAGCAAGTTTGTATGTTGGAACCAATTACTGAGCGTTGCATAATTTAATTTAATTAATAATCTAACCGGCTCCATATTACATTTTTATTTATGTCATACGGTCCAGGACATCTTCAACCTAAGGAATGCGGATGCGATGCCAGACTTCGAGGTACATGTAGACATGCTTTTTGAAGAACCTCACGTTGTAGTGCAGAGGAACGACATCGGGAGGGAGCTCAGTCCACATTCTGCCTGTGCCTGGTAAAAAGGCTCGTGATTCCCGTTACGTTAGTTGGATGCCTGGTATCTAGATGGTGTGGACGAAATCTGTCCAATCGTCGAAGGGTGCGGTGGCGGAAATGTGACGGTGGCACCAAGTTAAACAGTTCTTCGGAACGTTCCCCGTTGTACAGGCGGTAGAGAACACACAGAGAGCCAATGTCTCTTTGGAGGCTTAAGAGGTCTAGACCATCCGTGAGAAGGGGATCATCGACAATACGAATAGCCGGGCTCTTAATCGAGAGACAAATACTTTCTAAATTACTGAACCAATCAGTCACAAAAACTTCCAGAGACGTCGGGAGAAGTAGGAATGGCAGGGTCAGTGGTGTATCTAGGAGTATACTAGGCTGGTCCAAAAGTTTTTAGCCAACGTCTTGTCATACACCTGGAGTCACTGACTTTGACGGTTGACCTGGTCTAGGTTGATGTTTGAGTTCGCCGGGAACCCGTTTAAAATAATCAAATTAACAAATGACGATAGCATAGCATGGGGACAATTCACTAAATGGGCTGAAAAAATGTTCATGTAATTCTAAAAACGTTAACCCATGTTTATAATCAAAACATATCTTTCGACGAAATGTTACTCATGTTACCACCGTCGTAGAGGTTGATACGTGGCAGTCATTTTATTCTTAACAACTAATAATAAAAACTAAAGGTTGCCGGATAGTGATTTTTGGCCAAGGAGTTTGTAATAAAATTGGCCTTTAAACGATACAAAAATTAAAACAATAGGGTGTATAACAAAGAAAATTAAAAATAACAAGCCGTTGGCTAAAAACTTTTGGACCAGCCAACGTACATATCACATGGGGGTGGGTCCACGCAAAACAGGCGCAAGATCGTCGAACTGCAGAAAACCCTATAACCTACATGCACCTAACCGTCAGTTGCCTTTACTTCTGCATAGATATCCTGCTGGCGGTGTATTCGTTTTCTTTTTAAGTCACGTTCAGAGCTATCGTTGTCGTCGTTTTATATTGAACACCGATTGAAAAGTACTTTAGATCGGAGGCTGTTCGTCGGAAATGAAAGACTGTCTCCTTTAAGGGAAGTGATTCAGTTCCACTATAACCCCAGAGGGTTGTATGCAAGAGTTGGTCCGCGGGAAGTTATTTAAAAAAACTGAAACTAGTTAAGTTATTATTTTTAGATTTCAGGTTGGACCTCAAACTACAAAACTGTGAAAGCCCTATAAAAATCCATTCCATGGAGCCATTTCCATATTTCTTATAGTTAACTGGTCTATTATGGTTCTACATCGGGTGCTCCTGTTCAGTGGCGTAGCATGGGGAGGGCGGAGGGTGCGGTCCGCACCGGGCGGCACTTTGCCGGGGGCGGCGCTGCGGAGGTGGCAGTTAGAGAAAAAAAAATTCAAATATAAAAAAAAGTTAATTTCTTTTGATAAATTAGGCAAAGCTAATGTAGGTCCACTTGAATTATTGAAGTTCATTGTCGAATCTAAGCTCGAAATCTCCGTGCCTAACATTTTCATAATGCTCAGAATATTTTTGACAACTGCTATAAGTAATGCTAGTTGTGAAAGGAGCTTTTCGAAACTGAAATTGATAAAGAATTACTTGCGATCTAAAAATAAAAATGATAATTTCACTTTTCAGGTTAGTGTTATTCAATAAAAGTACTCTTTTTACCATGCCCCAAATTTTTTATAATGGATTGCAAAAATATGAGGGCGGCAAATTTGGAATCCGCACCGGGTGCTAGTGACCTATGCTACGCCACTGCTCCTGTTTCCAAAATCAATTGTACCCTATTTGTTGCCCAGGCTTAATCGCTACACAACAAACAAGTTTTATTCAAATCCGTCCAGTATTTCCGGAGATTAGCGTGTACAAACCGACAGACAAGTAGATTAACACTGTAATTACCTGATCTTCCAAATCCTGGATCTTGGTCAAGGCGGACCCCGGGCCCTCGTGTGCGAGAACTCAACCGGCACATTAACGCTACGATGATTATTTTATTTATTTGTCTACTATATGAACCATGGTTGCAGTTAAAAATCACTACAATTATTTAGACACAAGCTGTGTTATTGCCTAGGGAGGCACACGATCAGACATTCCATCATGTAGAGCAGCTACCGTCGTCCAAAAAGGCCAAATCCGCAACCTAAGGCACAGACAGCCTAAGGAGAGTGGATGCGATGCCGACCTTGAAGGTACCTGTAGACATAGCTCTTGGAGAACCCCTTTTAATAAAAACCCTTGCCATACTTTTCAGAAAAAAAACAATTATCTCCGAAAAATATTAATGCGAGAAAAGTTGCAAGCGGCGATGAATTTGACATCACACAGCTGTGTTATTTTCTACTAAAGGACGCGGCGCTTCCTACCTTTTTTTCTTACTCATAAACCTTCCTCAAGAATAACTCAATCTACTGTTGAAAGCCGCATTAAAATCCGTTGCGTAGTTTAAGAGATCTAAGCGTACGTATATACATACATATATACGTAGGAACAGACGGCGAGGGAAAACATCGTGATGAAACCTGCACATTCAGGCGACTGGATGTGTAACCGTGGTCCAATCTGGTCAGGTTCCCCTGGTAGCAGGGTCATGGAAGTCAGATGGCAGTCGCTCCACTGTAATTACCTGCCCTGCCAAATCCTGGATCATGGTCAAGGCGGACCCCGGGCCCTCGTTCTCGAGAGCACAACCGGGACATTAACGCCAAGATGATTATTATTATTTTTTATACGTAGGAACAGACGGCGGGTAGCGACTTTGTTTTTTACTATGCATAGATTGCCATCAAAGTTAAGTAGATATAGCAAATTTCAGCTCAATTGTACGCCGGGAAGTGAGTCAAATTAGGCTAGTAATAAAATTGTTTATAAACCCGCAAAGATCAGGTAACCAGGTGTTTAGCGGGAAAATAATTCCATACAGCGCAGTCCAGTGACCCTCCATCCACTCAGACTCTCATGTTTTAATACCCCTTTTTATATGCGAGTTGCATAAACTACTATTTTGAATATCTTAAAAATGCCTAATTAGACGGAGAGTGCAATTTAAAACCGTGACATCATTCATGGTTGTGTATTGCCATTTAAAATACACGTACGCTTCGTTTTGCGAGGAGGAGACAGACAATCTTCTTGAAGATCTTATAAGTTTTAAGTTTTTGAGCTATTTTGTTAATTAATATGTAATTTCAGCACAGACATAACAGACTAAACACAAATCACAAATATTCCCTGTTCGCTCGCTCTACAATGATTATGAATCTTGCTATCCCGTTTTTTCATCCATAGGAATAAGTTCACGGAAAATGACGTGCGCAATGTTTTGAACGTTCGACATATTGCTCGAGGGCCTATCGACCTGACGTTTTTTTTGAAACATCGGTGTAAATTTTATAATTTCCTAATAAAATTTAAATTAAACCATTTAAAAGATTGTAATTTTGTGTGTAATTTAGTGCACAATCCTTTCACCGGTAAGTAAACATTCGTGGTCGCGGCGATCCGAAATACATTTTAGAAATTGTGACAAAAATATGCATCGAAATAGTGTTTATTTGCATTAATTGAAATGCTTTACCTTAAAACAACATACCATTAGAGATAGATTTAAAATTATTGGCAAATTGAGCAATATTTCGGTGTCTAAATAGGTACGAAAATATTTTGATGCTAACAGGGTCGGACTTAGTATTTATTGTATAGTATTTTATTACTCAAATCTTGTGAATAGCGGTCCACAATTTTATATGTATCAGGGTTCCATACCAAAAATGTACCTACCTAGATGACATTTTAAATGTTCAGACATTATATGAAACAACGGATTAATCGCGTATTTACGTTTATTTACATAAATATTTGTTTTTCTAGGTTTCCTAAAGACCAGACATGGTTATGCCTGGGTTGCAAATTGGAAGTGCTGCGTTGTAAACATTTTGAAGAACAAGATAATAATTAGATGCAAGTCCCTTCTATCCTGCTGCACCAGCATTATATGAATTTTTACTGAAAATAAAGAATATGCTGCTTGTTTAATATATTTATGTATCTATCCTTTTCATATTTTTTTTCATGACTATGTCCTCTAGAGGGCATCATATTGTGAAGTCACATAGGCCAACCTGTGAACAATGAAGACGCTTCTAACTATAAGTAAGTAGGTAGATACCTACTTAGTATAGAAGTTATGAGGCAACAAATAAACATTAATACCGGTCAAAATCATAACCCTCCTTTTTGAAAAAGCAAGCACTGCCGATTCACGGTATGAAGGATCGAGAGATCGAAAAGACGGTGGTAGGTATCAGGGCATGGCTTTGATTCACTAGACACCTTACCTTTTATTATAATGTCAATATTAAAATATATAAGGACAAGCTTAAAAAAATTGCGAACGAACAACAACAACAACATCTGGAGCGAACAACAAGTCAGATTTGTTTGTGTTCGTTACGAATAGAAAGTCGTAGCAAAATATAACTCATGATGAGTTATATTTTGCTGCAGATGGGCTGCCTTGTTCCGTCCCTGCATTTGCATTAGTGTGTGTGTTATAGAGATGTGTGACATTTGGTCTCGTATTTAAACTCTAAATGTACTCTCTGCTTCTGTATATAAAATTTTTTCTCTATGAATTTCAGTGTATTTGCAGAAAGAAAAATTTGTAGATCAGTTTTTCAATTTCAATGATGGTTTAAAAGATTATCGTTTTACTTATAATGTTCTTTTTGTGCTTATAGTAAGGGATTATTTTAGTTGTTGTTTACTAATAATAATATTATCGCTACCAATAATCTGTGTAAGAAGATACAGATAAAAATTGGATGTGCAAACATCCTTTAAACCGCAGCTCTTGAGTAAGTTTCTTGTACATTCGCCCTATATTAGGTATCTTTTAGTATTGTTTTACATAACAAAACTTCAAATAGTATACCAAAAAATGTTTTTTATGATAATATTATTACCCATGTCAGTTAAATACAAGTTTATTATAAACTAGCAGACCCCCTCGGTTTTCACCCGCGCGTAGTTCGGGTCTCTGTCAACATTAGACTATCCCGCAGGACACTATTATATTTCCGGGATAAAAAGAAGCCAATGACAATCAGGAATAATGCTTCATAGTATAAAAAAATTTCAAAATAGGCTCAGCACATAGTTTTTTTTTTTTTAAATAGACAGGTATGTGATTGCCATCTCACCTGATGTTGAGTGCAGATCAGTCTACGATGGCGCATACCTGTCTATTAGGTCACAATCCCCAACAATTGGGTTAGTTGATTACAACCAACTAACCAATTGTTTTATATATTTGTTTTTGAACCAACCCTATAAAATACACCCAACCCTGTACATTATCTTTATAATATTAGTTTAGATAAACGGATCAGATCACTTATATTATTAGTTTAAACAAGCACAAGAGTTATTACTAGGTATCTTTTTAGTGTTGGATAGTAGGTCATGGCAAAAGGTAAATGTAGGATGTTCATTTCGTTTATTGTTATGCATAGAAGGCGAACATACGTTATTCGTCAATTCACTTTGACATAGAGCTTGGCCTATGTGGTTTGTCCTGTCAAGAGGGTCAAGAGGAAGCTACTGTTGCTTGCTGTTTTCAGCAATCAGTTTCAATATTCTGCAATCTGGTGGCACCTCATTTATATTCCTTGTCAGGCTCAAATTTTGTATGATGAAATGATGTAAGGGCAAATGTGTTTTAATAGCCCTTTTTTATTAACAAATAGTGGATATTCGCCGTTACACCTATCGAATATTCCGCTGTTCCTGTGGTCTTCCAGGTTCGTCGTTCATACAGATCTAGAGACAAAATGGATCGCAGTTCTAGCTAAACATAAAAACGTTTTTGCGAAAAATTGTATATTCGCCCTTTCTTCAAACCACCGACGGTATCATCATCCCTATTTCCAATCCAATTTACGTATTTCCGTACTGTACATTTTGCGTATTCAGCGAACTATGATGCAATCTGGTCAGGTTATTCAGCGAGCAATATGGACACGGAGGTAAGATGGCAGTCGCTCCACTGTAACTACCTGATCTGCCAAATCCCGGACCATGATCAAGGCGGACCCGGTCCCCCCCCCCGGAGTACAACTGGGACATTAACGCCAAGATGGTTTCTTTTTCAGCTTACTCACCTGTCTCGCCCAGAAGCCGGCGCAGTTGACGAAGTACTCGCAGTCAAGGCGGCCGCGCGTCGTGTCCACGCCGGAGACGCGATCGTTCGTCGACCGCACCCCGGTCACCGAGCAGTCCTCCATCACGCCAACGCCTGCGTATCACAACGCGTTTCAGATACGGATACTCTCGAAAAAAAAGAGATCGAGGAGGCTCGTCTGCGCTGGTTTGGTCAGGTGTTGCGTAAGCCTCAGGGATACGTGGGAAATAGGTGCCTGAATCTGCCGGTATCAGGAAAGAGACCCCGTGGGCGACCCAAGAAGCGATGGGTTGACATCGCCGAGTCGAATGCGAGAGCCAACGGCTTACGACGAGAGGATGCCGAAGACCGGGCGAAGTGGAGAAGAATGAGTAAGAAAGCGGACGATGGCAGAGGCCGGGATAAGCTTTAGGACGATGATGATGACTCTCGAAAAAAAAAACGGACTATTGTCAACTCGCCACAAAGTAGATTCGTCATACTTTTGTACAATCCATCATCATCATCATATCAGAAGGACGGCCACTGCTGGGCATAGGCCACTTTAGCCTGGTAATCCTTTGGGCTATGTCGGTGACCTTGGTTCGCTTGCGGATCTCCGCATTTCTGATTCTATCGCGCAACAAGACTCCGAGCATAGTATTTCCAATGCCCTTTGTGTGACAGTGAGCTTTCTTATAAGGCCCATACATTGAAAGTAAACTCGCCACAAGTCTCCATTCTATACCACTATGACATAAAATAGTGTCAGCAAGTAAAGTTCCAATAGGCTGTAAGAGGACCCTAGGTTATCCTACGTCACCGAGTAAGAAAACATCTACTTTGTAGCGATAATATAAGTTTATTTATTTATTAAAACTTTATGCACAAAAAGTACAGTGGCGAACTTAAAGCTAAAATAGCCTTATCTACCAGTCAACCGGGATAATCTAAGCCTGAGAAAGGTGGCCGGTGCAGGACAAGAAAGAAAAAAAAATACATGACTAAAAGGAGGAGGGATATAGCCTGATGGCTTTAAGTCCGCCAATTGTAATAATTTTAGTGCAATAAAGTTTTTTAAATAAATAAATAAATAAATATACATTTATAGTCCGAAAATACATACTAAATACATATAAAGAAACCATAAAAACTAAAAACTAAGTAGGAAATAATGGATACAATATACGGCAGATGTGATAATCACAGATAATAAATAAAACCTCAGGGCATTAAAATTGAACAAAGTGAAGAGACAAGAGTAAAGTGAAGTAGGTCGAACAGGGAGGGAGAACGGGTATTATGGAGCATTCAAGTAATGACCTTGCACCGCTTTCGCAAAAGAATATTTGTTAAGTTTAGGAGACCCACAAAACGTTAATCTGCCAGTGCAATCTGCCATTGAGGTGCGATTGCGATTCAAATACAATTTAATCGAACCATTAGAAAATTTGCGGATTTGATGCCCTGGTCGGGTTCCCCTGTTAACAGTCAGATGGCAGTCGCTCCAAAGTAATCAATTACCTGATCTGCTTAGTCCTGGATCACGTACAAGGCGGACCGCGGACCCTAACACGCGAGCGCACAACCGGGATATTGGCGCCAAGGTGATTAATAAGAACCTTATATCACTTAGATTGATTTTTCAGCTTACTATATGGAAAAAACTAATGTGACGAGTTTACAATAACCCAAAGAGCCTCTACCAAACAGGTGCGATGATGCGTTCAGTTTTTGCGATTTCTATTCAGAGTACATTTTCTACTATGGCGCACGCGATCTTACACACCGCTGATACGCTGTATGGAAAGGATTGTCGCCAGAACGCATGCGATAAAATCGCGCGTTATATAGCACCTGTTTGGGAGCGACTTAACTCCTCCCTGATGAGGTTTTCCAAACCGAGAGATACATGGAGTTCTTCTATAAAGGTGTACGTACCTAGAATTTATTGTACTATGAACATTGTTTTATGCTACTCAGTGACAAACGAGCAGACAGCCCATCCGATCAGTTATGTGTTAACTGTTGCCCGTACATCTACAATTCATACATTTAGGTTGCAAGTAGAGGTCCGTGCCACGCCGGCGTGCCGCCGCCGAGTTACCTCAGCGCGCCGCCGCCGCTGCCCGGTCATTGACAAATTCATTGGCGCGAGAATTTCGTCCTTTTTGTAGGTATTCGTCACAATACCTAGCAACTATCCACACATTGTTGCTTAGCAACCCACCAAGTCCAGCAAGTCCCAAGCAAGCGAGTCAGCAAGCCCCAAGTATAAAGACGGCGTCACCGACTTGCTGACACAGCGTGCTTATAATGCTCCAAAACTTGTTACACTGCTGTAACCATGCACCTATAAACGAGATGCGCACCAAGATTGGTCAGAGTGAATTAAAATTTATGCCGAATAGTGGAACATTATTTAGAAGACTTAGTAAAATTTCTTAAACCTGTCTAGAAGCCGTGGGAATGTTGTCGTCGCAAAAGCAGTCGTCTCTAAATTTGGGGCTCATTTTTGCCAAATACGCCTAGTGAAAGAGTTTTTTTCTGTTGCTAGTTAGTCTTGACTGCGAAGAGATCGCGTTTAAATCCCGGAAAACCGAATAAAATCATTTTCATTCACGATAATTATAAACATTGTTCATAGCTAGTTTGATTTAATTACTAATTTGGTTGCAAAAGTTTTTTTCCTAACTACATGATCACAAGTAAAAAAACGGTCCCACGCCGGCAAATCCGCGCCGGGCACGTTTACCAGCGCGCCGCCGCGCGCCGCCGACCATCTTGACCGCGGCGCGGATCTCTAGTTGCAGGTAACAAAAATACAGGATCGCAGGTGCGCTGTCACTGTAAGGACTAAGATGAAAAGCCTCATGCATGTAATTTCACTAGCTACCTTATCCTTCAAACCGTAACACAACAATGCAAGTATTGTTAACGGCAGGAATAGATAAGGCGGTGGTACTCACCCAGGCGGACTACTCAGGCTTGACAGAGTCCTACCACCTGATAAACTAAAAGCTAATACTACATAGTAATCTAATGTTTAAAACTAACGCGGTTATTATCACACATTTTAAAGGTATGTCTTGGCGCCACCTATACGACATATGCGGAACTACAATCTGTCGCTACCACACGCATCACGCAAGATTAAATAAATACAACATTTAAGCACCGCGGGGGCGAAGGAGGGTGGCGCTGCCAAAGCCTTTAAATACCGATGCACAGCAGAAGACGCTCTCTTTTCTTGTATTTCCAACTATCTATCTTCATTCTATCTGTTTCTTCCTTACACTTGTTTTACCAATTTATTAAGTAGTACAAATAAAAGTTGTGAACTTCAATTCAGTTTATTTAGGCCAACCCTATTCTTAATATAGAATCACAGTAACCACCATTTTGATCACTTCGAGCCAAATTTGAACCAGCGAAAACGAATACCTATCAAGATTGCATATAGGGTGCCTGGCAGTCCATCTCTGACTTCCTATTCATTTTCCTTTCTATTTGTGCCAAAACTCGTGCTTTTCTAGGAGCTGAACACCCGTAGCGGCGGCGGCGGTGCGCATTATTTACCACCACGCGACACGTGTCTCTCTTCTTTTCATAGAACGCTAAAATGAGTACAACGAGTAGTGTTCAGACCCCTTCTAGACCCGATGTAAAGCTTGCAGGTTTAAAGAAGAGACGTGAAACGATTAGAGCTATGCTTACTAATTTCGAAAAGTATATGAATTTGTTTACCGGTCCAGAATTTACAAATTTACTAATATCCGAATTGCAATTACGTCTACAAAGTATTCCTAATTTGCATGGCGAATTTCATGCGATACAGACTTCAGTTGAGGAGCTAGTCCTAGAGTCTGATATTGCCGAACGAGTGTTGGCTAGGGAGTTGTTTGATAACTCATATTATAGAATTGTAGCTGGGGTTCAGTGTCTTATTAGTCAAACTAGTGGTACCGACTCGAATGACGTAGGTAGATCCAAATGCAATTGTCACAATATAAAATTGCCGACTATTTATCTTCCTACCTTCGACAGTTCGTATGATAGCTGGTTAGTTTCAAGATAGTTATGTATCAATGATTCACAAGTCGAACGACTTAGATAACATCCAGAAATACCATTATTTGCTGTCGTCTCTTACCGGAAATGCTCTCCAGGTGATTAAATCTGTAGAATTCTCATCGAATAATTACTCAGTCGCTTGGGAACTTGTAAAAATTAGGAACAATAATGTTAAATTGCTGATAAATAACCACATCAAGGCATTATTTTCACTCCCTTCGGTAAATAAGGAAACTCCAGGCCAAATTAGGAAGTTAATTGACAGTGTACTTAAAAATACGCTTGGTGAACCTACGGAATCGTGGGATTTATTATTAAATTATATGCTAATAAGGCTCACGCCTGTGTCCCACAGGTGGGGTAGGCAGAGACTATGGACAAAATTATATCATTGTTTCCAAATTAGATGCATCTATTGAAAAAGATTGGGAGCAGTAAAATGCGCGTGGGTACACTCCAAACTCAATAAAACATTTAATTTAAAGTCACTGTTAGACTTCTTAAAGGAAAAAGCAGATGCTTTGGAAATAATTAATGCGAATCGTGCGACACCTAGCGGCAATAATTCTCAACAGTCTAACATAAGATCAACCGGTAGCAATAAGATGCAACAGTCAAGTAGTTTCGTATCAAGCAATTAAATGGCAGACTTCGCTTGATCTAAATTTGTAGTTGAATGTGTTTCTCGTATATTGTATTTTTGCCATACGAATAAATCAATAAACACAAAACAATAAAACGAAAAATCAATACCTCATCCTTACTGGTCTTAACTGCAACGACAATCATTATCTTTACTCGTGTAGCAAGTTTTTAAACCTGCCGTCGGGTGTCACATTAAAGTTAGTTAAAAGGTTAAACTTGTGTACGAATTGTCTGCGAGTCGGCCATTCCTTCGATAACTGTACGTTTGGTCCGTGTAGACAGTGCGGCGGTAAGCACAAATGTTTATTACATCATGAGTTTAGTTCGGACCATTCCGTGCTCCCTGCAGTGCAAGCGCATGATTCTTCACTCTGTAAACAGCAGGTAGATTCGAAACCCACTCATACTGGTACATCTACAACTTTACATACTGTCGCCCAGTCTAGTACCTATTCACAAGACAATAGTACTAGCTGCATAAATACAAATGCGTTAAATACAGTTGTACTGTCCACCGCGCTGGTTGAAGTCACATATGATGGCATAAACTAAGATAGCGGCAGCCAACACTGTTTTGTTACCGAATCACTATGCACCCGTCTTGTGAACCCTAAAATCTTACAGTACATTTATCATATCACGGGAGTAAGGCATATGGCCTCAAAGACATCCCGCTCTTGTGAAGAGTTATGATGCGTATACAAAAAGTTTAATTTTATCAAACATAACCGCCACCTTGCCCGCCGTCGGTACAGATTATAAATTTATCGTCGTGCCGGAAAATATAAAAATGGCAGACCATACTTTCTGTACCCCTTAACAAGTAGACTTGCTGATAGGAGCGGATTGTTTCTGGGACCTGTTACTCGATGGTAAAATACGGTTACTCTTAGGACCCTACTTGTAAAATACACGATTGGGGTGGGTAGTTTCGGGACCGGTATAATTCAATTAAAAAGGATTTGCGCATAAATCAAGTTCAATGTAACTTCATTCAGAACGAACAGAGATTCCTACGATAAGCGATAGACGGTTCTCTAAAGAGGAAGGTAGTTGCGAACAACTTTCTTTAGAAACCTCAAAGCGGGTAGATGACGGTCGTTTCTCCGTCCGCATTTCATTAAATGCACCTCCAGAAGTGCTAGGCAATAGCTATGATATAGCTGTGAATCGATTTTTGTCACTTGAACGTAGACTCGAGCGACAACCTCAATATAAACGAATGTGTAGCGAATTTATGCAGCAGTAACGATTTATTTTCTATTCTTCTACGATTTCGTCAGCATAAGTACGTCGCTTGTGCCGATATAGAAAAAATGTTTAGGCAAATAGAAATTCAAGCTGATCAACGTAACCTACAATTAATTTTGTGGCGTGATAATCCTAACGAACCTATCGGTGTGTACCGCCTTAATACCGTCACTTACGGAACTGCGTCCGCGCCATACTTAAGTATGCGTTGTGTTCGACACTTAGGGTTGGAATGCGATGATAAAATAATATCACGTATTATTTTAGAAGACATGTATGTCGACGATCGTATCACAGGCAGCGATAATAAGCAGGAATTGTTGGATGTATGTAGAAAGGTGTCCCGAGTTTGCTCATCTGGGTGCTTTCCATTACGCAAATGGATTTTTAATTCGCCAGAACTAGGTTCACACCTGATGCAGGGGTCCACGGATTCCAAGATTTAGCGTTAGACGAAAACTACTCCAGTAAGACACTAGGGCTTGGGCTTGACTAGTTTAGGGATGGTGATCAGTTCTATTTTACGACAAAAGTAAATGGTGACAACCCTACAATCTTATCTGTTGTTTCTCAGATATACGACCCACTAGGATTGTTGGGTCCGATCAAATCCCGGATTTCCTACCGCGTATTCTTGTTGACGAGTAGGCCGATATTTCGACGCAGTTGCATGCATCATGGTGCGGGTCGACACGGAACGCGGAACCGATTTTAATGAAATAAAGCTATAACTAGCCTGACTAGACTGGCTAGGTTTTATTGACGGCCGGCCATCGACGCGAAATCAAAGTGAGGGGTGTTCCTAGTCTGGCGTGTGTTATGTACTCGTGTGTTTGTGTGCCCCTGTGTACACTCATCCCAATAAAGGTATGCCTCCAGGGAGGGATCAGACTCCACTAGACATAGACTTTTACCTATACAGAGGGGGAAGGCTAATTGATAAGAGGGAGAGCAAAGGGGTACAGAATGCATGGGTTAGCCGTCTGGCGTCCGGTAGAGCAGAATAGCATGGGGTATCACTCACGCGTTGCCGGCCATGATACCGGATATTACTTGTGTTATAATGTAATATTACAGAGATTCAGGGGGGCGATTCTCGCGCTTGCGACATTAGAATTCGACATTTTCTCTAGCCACAAATATCTATTAAAAAGTCACTGAATCTCTATTGCAAGCAAAAACTTGTCCTCAACGATTTCCTCTAATCCTTTATTGTTGAAGATCGTTTTAAATTACATTTTTAATAGAGATATTTTGCTAGGAAAAATGTCGAATTCGAGATGTCACAGTGCGGGAATTAGGCCCCAGGCCTACATCTCTGTAGGCGTGTGATTATATTACAAGACAATTACCACCGTCTGCGGGCATGACGTACTAGCGTAGACGGAGATCTATTCACGTGACGTGAGGCGTGAGAGTCTCGTCTAGACGGGATGTTTACAATGTATTGCGTCGAGATAAGGTTCGTAACCGACATCTTTGATGGATTTACCAGGTAATGCGTACCTGGTTAATACCGGTAGGCTAATTTTAATGTATATAAGAACAGGCATAATGTCAATTTGCAAATTATTGTGGCAGACACAGTGTGGAACCACTGATTCTCATAACACAAGTTTCGCTTAGCTTGAGAATCAGGGGACATAAATAATTTGTAAGTATTTAAAATACAGGCCTTAATGTGCTTAGTCATAAGTTGTATAAATAAGATTTAATTGTACTGGCTTATCAAAGTAAAGTTATTATTATTATTATTAAAAAATTACATAGCCCTGTTGGCAACAACTCTCTGATTTCAATGATTGAAATTGTTACTCTTGCGATCGATTTAATAGTTTCATTTTATTGCAATAGAACTTTGTTAGTTACTAACAAAGTTATGACCCCATGAAATCGATGATACGGAATCGCAAAAGTAACAATTTCGATCGTTGAAATCAGATAATTTTTAGCAACAGCGTTACGTAATTAGCCTAATTAGTAAAAAATTAACACGCAGGAAATCGCACTCGTACCTATAGCTTCGTTCAATCAATTCACTAGCTAGGCCTAAGATAATGTCTATTTAACATTTCGTGAATTACCAAAATTTCAACTTTAAACAGTTACCTTACTTATGTTATTGTAAATTGTATTGATAGTGGTCAACATAGCCCGCCGGCCACATCGCAAAAATATCGGAAAGGTTTTAGAAGGTTGTCAAACTAAAATATCGTAGCGTCTTATCTTGAATGTGCGTGAAATTTAAAAGCGTCTTCAAATATTTCCATACGTTGGCTGGTCCAAAAGTTTTTAGATAACGGCTTGTTGTACACCCTATTATTTTAATTTTTGTATCGTTTAAATGCAAATTTTATTACAAACTCCTTGGCCAAAAATCACTAACCGGAGACATTTAGTAATATTTTTATCGATCGTTAATTATAACATGTCTGTCCCATACGAATCCTTACTATTTTGGTAACGCGGGTAGCATTTCGTGGCTAGATGTTTTATGTTTACAAATGTGGGTTAACCATAAAGGATCCCTTGAAAATTTAATCAGCGCGTTTAGAGAATTGTCCCCATCACGTGTTATTGTTGGTTATTAATTTTGTAAGTTTAAATGTGGTTAGGGCGACCTCAAACATAAACCGGAAATAGAAAACGTCATCGCGGTATAGTCGCTGATAAAAGAATTTCACAATATTACTAACTGTGAGATTCAGTATGAAAAGGTCTAAAATCGACAAAAGCATAGGCAAGGGTTAATTCACCAAATAGGCTGATAACATTTTCGTATGATTCTATAAACGTTAACCCATATTTATAATCATAATACATCTTACCACGAAATGCTTCCCGCGTTACCTCCATCGTAGGGGTCGAAAAGTAGCAGACATGTTATTTTTAATAATCGATAAAAAAATTACTAAATGTCTCCGGCTAGTGATTTTTGGTCAAAGAGTTTGTAATAAAATTTGTATTTAAACCATAGCCTCCTTTATCTGACAAGCCATGTGCAGAAGTTTGACAACGTGGCATTTTTTAATTTTAGTGAATCTGAAAATTACTGTAAAACTATCATCGCGGTCGTCGTCGTTTAATGTTATTAGTCATTTATGTGATAAATTATATTAATAAGTATATATATTAGTTAGATAATATGAAATTGGATAGCTTCCTGTACTATTTACCTATCTACCTACTTGCAATTGTATTATCCTAATATTATAAATGCGAAATATAATAAATATGTTTGGTTTAGTACGCAATGGATGTTTGTTACTTCTTCACGCAAAAACTACTGAACGGATTTTAATGAAATTTGGTAGTTATATAGCATATAGCCTCGAATAACACATACGTTATAATTTATCCCGATATTTAGTGTGATTCCCGCGGATAGTTCCCGCGGATAGCGGGTCCGGAACGTTATGGCCGAATTTTATGCGGACGCAGCTTTCACAATGCGAAAATGTTTGCTGCATACTAATGATCCTTTGGTGGGACTCCAACATGCTCGGAGAATAGCAGAAGTCTATTTGTTTAAAAGAATCACATCTTTTGGAAAGCAAAACATCGGCACAGCTTCTTTCCCATTTTTAAGTTTTTCATCATAATTTTACTTGCATTTTTCAAATGCAACAACGCCTTTGCATCTGTTAGAGAAAGATTACGATAAAATAGTATTTGATTGATGACATAAGCAAAAACCTAATAACAAAAATCGTATTAATCCAATTTTAGCACAATTATAAATATTTTTATCTTATTCACCTTCGTAGATGTTCCATACAAACGCGTTAATTTAGTTTTATTAATACATTTTTAATTTATCATCATAAAATTCATAGTTTTCCCGCACATTGCCATGTAAACAATGAGTAAATCGATTCACAGCGACGTTGCCGTCCCGTGCTACAGCATAGCTTGTAAGATGAAGGAGGCTATGATTTAAACAAAACAAAAATTAAAATAATAGGGTGCATAACAAGCCGTTGACTAAAAACTTTCGGACCAACGTAGTACAATTTCCTTCCCTGTGATTTCGTCGTACCGTGGACGTTCACGATAATATTGTTACGTTTCACATTATAAAGGCACCCGAAGGCGCAGTGGTGTATGAGCGATACGTAAAAAAATCTCAAAAAACTCAGCCCAGAATAGTCCACTGCCGGCTGGACTTATGGCCTCTCCCGTGACTCAAAAAAGTATGACAATATAATTTTTCTTCTAGTCAATTTCAAAAACAAGTTTTAATTTAGATCTGGCTTGCTCAGTACTCGGCCACGGCAACTGCATTATCAGTCGCCAGGGGCAGTTCCACGCTAGTGCAAATAAAAGGGCAAGGAATACAAGACAGCAGATGCGCCATGGGAGCTCCACTGATCGATGAAGCCCCATTTAGCAAGGGTTTCTTTGCAGCGGCCAACCTGCGTCCGTAACTGGTTAAGCGACTTTCATGTTGACCACTGCAGCTTGTGTGGTGTTGCCACCACACACGGATGGATTCGGTGGGTGTGGTGGAACAAGGAGGCGTCGGATGCGTCGCAGCTGCTCCCTTGCCTCTTTAGGAAATTTGTTGATAGAGACGGAAGACCTCAAGAGACTGTTCTCAAGGCGTTCATTTAAAAAATTTCGATACATTTTATGAATTCATAAAACCATGTTTTGGATTAAACGTTTACTAAATACGAGTACAAAGTGTTCAGAATATGTGCGAAAACTAAGCCTCTTTGACGCCTACCGCCCACGCCGTATCGCTATTGTAAGGTTAATTGTTGCATACCGCGCATCTATAGTGCCCCCAGCTGCGTATAGGTACTTATTAGAATAAGGCGACCATTCATGGCGTCTATTGTTTCTCCGTACTCATCGAATTCGGCTATGTTTATATAATAGCAATAAGACCGTACTAATGTAAGACTCATTGTTGCATACCGGGCCTGTGTAGTGGTCCAGCTACGTAAAGGTACTTATTAGACTAAGGCGACCATTCATGGAGTCTATCGTTCCTCCGAATTCATCGAATTCGGCTAAGTTTATATTAAAGCAATAACACCATCATGTGTTAGAGACCGCAGTGCTTTGTTCTGTAGTCAGTATAAGAATATTTGAACCCCGGAACTTAATCAGTTGATTTTAACTAGTGGACCAAAACGCAAGTGTTTTCACAAGTGATTGTATAGAGATTTTTAATGCTAATAAACAGTTTGTGAACGATCAGTTGAGTTTAATTGGTGTTTGGACCCAGTTTGATTACTAAAATCTACTTTTACTGAGATAAAGATTCAGATCCCTTTACTATGTATGTAAACTTACTGACGAGCAAAAATAACGACGTCACCTACATAAACGAAGATATTTCATAAACTCGCAAAGGTGAAGCTATAATTGGACAAGAAGTATAATGAAACGAGTTTTATTCTAAACATTACTTCCTAATTACTTTGACGAAGTACACTTCAATGTTCGTTTTACTTTATAGAGCTATCGTGGATTGTTAAGGAAATATCATCGTTCATGTAAGTGACATAGTTATTTTTGTTCGTCAGTGTACTAGGCTGGTCCAAAAGTTTTTAGCCAGCGGTTTGTTATACATCCTATATAATACATTTTACAACAAAATACTTCCCACGTCACCTCCGTCGTAGGGGTTGATATATAGCAGACATGTTATTTTTAATAATCGATAAACAAATAACTAAAAGTTGCCGGATAGTGATTTTTGATCATGGAGTTTGTAATTAAATTTGCCTTTAAACGATACAAATGTATCGTATTTATAGGATGTATAACAAGCCATTGGCTAAAAACGTTTGGACCACCCAACGTATTATAAAAAGTACTAAACCAGAGGGCGAAGTGCGAGTTTACATAACGAGTCTACTCGATAGTCGAAAACGAGAAAATAAAATCAATGTCGGGGTGTGCCTTCGCGCGACAGGGCCCGGGGTCCGCCTTAACCATTATCCAATCAGGTAATTACAGTGGAGACAGAGATTACAGTACAGATCAAGTAATTACAGAGGAGCGACTGCTATCGGACCTCCATAACACCCGTTAGCCATTAGTGGAGTGAAGGTCTAGCTAGACCACGGTTTCTGGTGACTTCAATTATCTACTTCTCTTAGTAATACTGTTAAAGTAAAGTAAAAGTATAACACATTTCTTACACTCAAGACACGCGGCACAAAATTCTTCAATTTTCGTAAGGTAACAAAAATAATTTATAAAACAGACAAACGAAAAAAGAAAAGAACAGATATTCTAATCTCGTTACCTGTGCCATGTGGAGAGTGCAATGGGGCCACACTAAGCATATGCCACGACAAGCGCCGTGACGCTGGTTTTCAGTGGGCCCCCTAGTGATGCACGGACAAAATTGCCTTATACTTAAAGTGTATTTTATTTTTTTTGTATATGTATGTATGTATATATAAACTTAACGTTGTTCATTTTTTGTCTTAAGTCTGGCCATGACAGAATAACAGCGGGTGTGGGTTCTACCTTCACCCATACGCTGAGTCATGAACCATTTTGTCTATTAGTAGCTTTTATTTAAAAAAATACATACATTCTGTAAATTTATAGACAAATATAAGCAAAAAATAGTTAATATAAGCGCTAAGAAGATGTGCGATGAACTACAGTTAAATATACAAAGTTTAATGCTCTCGCTAAGACGCGTCTAGACGGTGTAAGCTCTCCTTTGCGCTGGTCTGGCCTGCGTCGCCCCCTACCTGGATAAGATTGCTTTTCCTTTGCTTTTGAAGTTTTATTTTTTCCATTTTTATGCACAGACGGCTATAACGAGAAATATCGATTATTGTGGCAGTTGAAGGGATTTTTGTTGCCTGCAACCTAAACGCATGAATCATAAATGTTGTGAGCGACAGGATAGTTACCACTTACCATCAGATGGGCTGTCTGCTCTTTTGACACTGCGTAGCATAAAAAAATACTCTTTGATACGCCATTAGTTTCCGTTTTCTTGAAAAATTAAGTGTATTATTAAGTTAACTGTATGTAAGAAGTGAAAAACAACCATTTTCTATTCTATTCGTCTCTGCAAGCTGTATGATCACTAATCGCTCACCATTCTTGATGGCTTCCCTCATCAGCGCCATGCACAGCAGGTGGGGGTCAGCCACGCCGTCGCCTGGTATCCAGAGGCCGCCGAGTACGTCCTCCACGTTCAGCATCGGCCAGATCTCAGCGCAGCGCTTTGCGGTCACCAGTTCGCAGTCGATGCCCCACGAACTGTCTGGGAGCAAGCGGCTTGGTCAATGCCCGGCTACAATATTCAATTAACAGTAGGCTAATTACGTTACTCTGTTGCCAACTCAAACTCAACATTTCTTAATTAATTAGGGCATTAAATGACTCTTTCAACAGTCAAAAAGGAGGGCTAGACAGGAAACACACATACGTCATACTCCGCCCCACGGCCGGAGCACGCCCACCCACCCCACGCCGACCACCCCCGACCGTGCCCGACACCACCACCACGACCAGACAGAGCAACAACATATATCTATTTGTAATTATTAAAATTGTTATTTTTGCTATTACGTATGATCTTTTTAACAGTTTCGGTTAATTGTTAGCAACTGACCCCATGAAATCGATGTCGATACGGAGTCGCAAAAGTAACAATTTCAATCGTTGAAATAAGATAATTGTTGGCAACAGAGTTACGTAAGTAGCCTACTGTTGTCGATGAAAATACTAAGAGCTTCGGTGAATTCGGTGGGACTCATAAGTGACAGGGTTTTTTTATACCACTAAGGTGGCAAACAAGCTTGCGGCCTGCCTGATGGTAAGCAGTCACCGCGGAATTAACGAGTTTAGCCAACTGATCCAGCTTCTCCGCCATGTACCAATGCCTCTTTTCTGAGTTATGTACTTAGTTGAACACTAACCGTTGTTTTACAATGAGGGAACACATACAGGCGACTGAATGTGTAACCATTATCCAACCTGGTCAGGTTCCCTGTTAACAGCGTTGCTGAGGTCAGATGGCTGTAATTACCTGATCTGCCAATTCCTGGATCATGGTCGAGGCAGACCCTAGGCTCTCGCACGCGAAAGAACGACCGCGATATTAACGGCAAGATGATTACTTATTTTTGTTTAATGATCAGTCGTCGGTGAAAATACTGAGCTAATTCGTTTACTGATATCTAAGCAACAGAATTACAGAATTTCGGGTCACAGATTAATAGATTTAGATATTTCTATAATTAAATAATAATAAATATTAAAAAAAAAAAATATAAAGCGGAAGAGCTTTTGTTTTGTTTGGACGCTGTTATCTCCGAAATGACTAAACAGATTAGAAAGGATATCATCATTTTAGTTGCTTTGTCTAGCGTTGTTTAATTTTTAGTTTATACTAAATTCCTTTTCATTTCTGTTTTATTTTGTTTTAAATGACACTGAGAATGTTGTGTCACCAATATGGAACTCATATTAGAATAACTTTTATGTAAACTGTTTATGATGTAACAATAAGTGTTTTGCAGGTGTACCTTACCTAAATAAATAAATAAAAGATGCGAAGTATGTCGAACTTTGTCGCGCGACTTGGAGTTTTTATTTCTTTTGCTTCAATGCAAATCGTAAGAGATAGCGATAGTAGGTGCCAAATGTATTTGAAATAGCGGACGGTGACTTCTCGATTGCAACTGTAAATGGTCATAGCAACTCCTAATCTAAATAGTCGTATTCGTTTTTGATGAAGTAGAACAGTTTATAATATTTTTATACAACTCTCAATGGCACTACACCAGCAGTGAAATTTCCATTAAAAGCGCATTGATCCCCATCTGCCATTACCTACTAGTCATTAGAGATTAAGTTAGGCAGTAATTGGCTATGACGGTTCTTTTACAAATAATTCGACATAAAATTTTGACAAAACTGACCCTTTGAAGTTTTACAACAATCGCTCTGACCACATACGAATTAGCCCCGACCGCGAGGTCAACGACCGCTATTGCCAATCGATTTGGCACCTGTTATAGAGTTATCTATTTTAGCTCGGCCTTGCTCGCGTCAAAGCCCTTGATGCTACTTGTGCAGATACGAGTTAAACAGCAGCGCTAGACCTATACAAACGAAAGTGCTACATACACAGACTGGCTCTTCATCCGCCGGTAGACCGTGAGCCGGTCTCTGAAGCGGGCCACCAGCAGCGAGCCGCACTGCCGCCAGCCGGTGTTGTGGCCTTTCCCTTCCAACTCCTGCAGCAGCCGTATCGAGGACTGAGCCAGCCGCACGCCAGCCAGGGAAGGCTTGAACGCGCCCACCAGGCCGGAGGCGTGCCAACGGCTGCCGGCGCCTATCCTGTTGGGAAACAGTCAAGTTTAAAATGGGTCAGCTGTGCCTTCCAGGCAACAGTTCGGAAGAGAAGTACCAAAAAGTATGTATGTATGTAAACTCTTTATTGCAACAACATAGTACATTTCAATAGGAAACACTTACAAAGCAAAGGCGAACTTATCCCACAACGGGATCTCTTCCAGCTAACCTTAGACAAGTCGAAAGGAGCTTTAGCAAGCGGCAGAGGCAAAAATAGAGTACCTTATCTACTAAAAGTGATTTCTTAACCTCTTCAGAACGTGGGTACACAATGCGCAAAGCAATTTTTTTTAATGATTTTAAAAGGTTCACACAGAAAGCTTGTGTTATTTGCTACAAGGTTATTGATGTTCAAACAAAAAATATTATAAATTTAATAGTATGGAGGTATTTAATTTACATTAAAGGTAAAGAAATATCAATCAATTCATGGAAGGCTTGAACGGCCGGCGCTTATCCCGGTGCGACACCGTTCATTTTTGGATGGTTTGGCTATGTCTTCCAGGCAATCGTAAAGGGATCTGAATCTTTATCTCAGTAAAAGTAGATTTTAGTAATCAAACTGGGTCCAAACACCAATTAAACTCAACTGATCGTTCACAAACTGTTTATTAGCATTAAAAATCTCTATACAATCACTTGTGAAAACACTTGCGTTCTGGTCCACTAGTTAAAATCAACTGACTAAGTTCCGGGGTTCAAATATTGTTATACTGACTACAGAACAAAGCACTGCGGTCTCTAACACAGGATGGTGTTATTGCTTTAATATAAACTTAGCCGAATTCGATGAATTATATTATTGATGCAGACTCTGGTTTTGCCTATTTTAGATTACGCTGACGTATGTTATATTGATGTGAACGAAGTCTACCTCAGTAAGCTGGAACGTTTATTGAATAATTGTATTCGTTTTATTTTCGGGCTACGGAAATATGATCACATCTCCGAGTACAGAGAGAGGTTGTCTTGGTTGACTGTGACGGGAGAGAAGGAGATTACGTGTTCTTTCTACACTTTTCTCAATTCTGGATAATCCTTTCTCGCCGGGTTAAGTTAAGTAG
This sequence comes from Blastobasis adustella, assembly GCA_907269095.1. Classification (NCBI taxonomy): domain Eukaryota; kingdom Metazoa; phylum Arthropoda; class Insecta; order Lepidoptera; family Blastobasidae; genus Blastobasis; species Blastobasis adustella. Next base: position 31,515,676 of record OU026114.1, on the reverse strand, counting down.
CACCTACTTAATCACTCTCTGCATGGTCTGCTGGTTGACTGTTAGACAAAGCCTCAATGGCTTTAGGTCCGCCAATTGCTGTAATTTGTGCAATAAAGTTTTTAAATAAAAATAAATAAATAGATTAGCCAGTAAAAAAAAAAAAAAAAAAAAAAAAATATTTAGAGGAACGATAGACGCCATGAATGGTCGCCTTAGTCTAATAAGTATCTTTACGTAGCTGGGCCACTACAAAGGCCCGGTAAGCAACAATGAGTCATACATTAGTACGGTCTTATTGCTTTTATATAAACATAGCCGAATTCGATGAGTACGGAGAAACGAAAGACGTCATGAATGGTCGCCTCAGTCTAATAAGTACCTATACGCAGCGTTGCCGGTGCGAAAGTACGAAAAACACACTAGTTCTTTGTCCCGGTGCTAGATAAACCGTTGACAAACAGGAGAAAACCGGTTATTGCTCTAAAGTACCGGAAACTACACAATACAGCTCAACTCAACATTCAGAAACGCGCGGAATAACCAATCGCGTTCACAGATTTGAAACAAACATTTTCCTTTGATCAAGTCCAGTTTTGATTAAGTCGGGAATGAAAGCAATCACAGGCAGGCTAGGCAGGCTATTGCCTATCTAACCAATCGGGAATCGGAACTAGAAGCGAAATTATATTGACACAGTCCATTCTCAGTATTGTACATTTCCCGGACTCGTGTTTTTGATTGTACAAATGTCGGAACTAATCAGAATCGACGTTATTTTATATTTTTATTTTCTATACCACTAAGGTGGCCAACAAGCTTACGGCCCGTTCGTAAGGGCCCCACCCACGCGTTGACGACCACGTAAAAACCTTTTCACCCCGTCCTGAAGAACTCCATGTTGTACTCTCCAGGGAAATCCTGTCCAGGTAGTTCATTCCACAACCTTAGTGTGCATCGGAGACACAAGTACTTCGCGACTTTCCTCTACTATGAGACACGGGATATTGGCAGAACTCGTATAAATATTAAATAATTGATATGAAGGAGGAACAGAGTTGGAGACAGCACCGAGCCATGCGGGACACCATCGTTAATGTCCAAGCTATCGGAGCAACAGCCGTCAACTACGGCTTTGAGGCATCTGCTAGACAAAAAGCTAGTTACCCATTTGCACAATCCCTCGAGAAGAACTTCCCTTTAAGCTATAAGGCCGCCTATTGCTTCTCCCGCTGTTAATTTTTAAATACCCATTGTATTTTTTTAAATGTGTAATAAAGCGTTATTCATTCATTCTATAGAAGATCCCTGTGCCAGACCCGATCGAACGCCATCGCCGTATCTAGGCAGACAGTCAGTGCCTCACCTTGACTCTCAACAGCTAAAGCCTAACGGTGTGTTATACTTTGTCAAATATAGGATGATAATTTTGACAGTTCACAGCAGGGGTGGGGTAGTGAATCTATTCGATTATCGATTATAATTTTCATAGAATGCCCATTGAAATCGATAGTTATGCTGTATGTATTAAAAAAAAAAAATTTAGTACAACAAACAATTTTTTCTTTTGAATTAATAATTTATTAATATGACATTAAAAAGGTTCTACAACGACGATTTGGACACGTGCGTATTTTTATTCGCTCAGCTAGCCTATTTCGCAGAATACGCGCGAGTAGAAATCGTTGTTGTAAGGTCTTTTAAGGTGAAATCGAAACAAGGAATAAGAATTTAGTTACAAAAAATAATATAATTACCTAAATGTTAATTTTAAATATTAGATTATTTTATTTGAAAACCGATTTTAGATAGTCTGATAGATAGGGCGGTACCTGTCTATGAAGTACGACATTACCCGTAGTACATTCTACAGAAAAAAAAGAAACTTCATAGGCGTGCGCCAAGGACCAAGAATTAGTAAGTTGTCAAAATTAACATCCTATATTAGCTAGGATCAAGTATCAAATGGATATGACAAGCGCATATACCCGAAAGGGACATACTCAAAGTACCAGTGTTGCAACCTTTACTAAAATTTAGCCCCAAAATGTTTGAGAAATCCCCTATCATGTAATAGACTAGACATGAGACAGTACGTATCAGACGTACATCATGCGAATAAATTTTCTAGAGTGTGCGTCATAACGAATAAATCAATGATAAAATAAACTCTTTACTGCGTAAGGTCTTTGCAATTTTGATAGACTATCAAATTTAGTTCCAGTTCATTATATACTTCGGTTTTTATTTAAAACAAAGACATGAGTACAAAGCGTTAAGTCACGTACGATGAGTGTTTAACACAGAGAGCAAAAGATATAATTCATTTTGGACAAAAAATTCGAAAGTGCCAGCCAGAAAGAACTATTGTAGGTAATTTTCAGATAGAGTATACAATTCCTAACAATTTATACTATGGCGTCAAATCTGTAGGTATGTAAACCAATACCTTTATGTATCACTGATCGTACAGCACTAGATGAATTTAGGGTCCATATGAAAAATTAATACCCCACTACTAAGATAATTTATCAGTACCACAGCTGGAATCCCTAAAACGCTTGTAACCCGGACAAATAAAAAGTATCATAAAATGCCGGACTGAAGCTTGACTTAACCTATTCCCAATTTGGTCAAATAGCGATTGTTTGTCGCAATTGCAATTGCGACCAACAAAAAATCTTATATTCCGACAAGGACCACAAATAATGTCTTCGTCCTTTTCATTCTTAGCAGTTTTTGTATGTTGTGATCCAGTTCATGCATGGTATTATTACTTTGTCATCTGTATGTATTCTCCCTCTACGCTATATTAGACAAAGCATGGATATACTAGAAGATCACCCGTAGAGCGACAATGTCGGAAACCATATTGACGGTCGCTCAAGAGATCGTGTTCTTTTAGGGAACTAAGGAACTGTGTGTTTATAACTCGCTCCATTACCTTAGAGATAAGGGAGGTAATAGCGAGAAGCCTGTAGTTCTATGGGTCTGATCATAGCCTCCTTCATCTGACAAGCCATGCTGTAGCACGGAACGGCAACATCGCTATGAACCGATTTACTCATTGTTTACATTGCGGGAAAATTTAATGAATTTTATGATGATAAATAAAAATATATTGATATAACTGTAAATTAACGTGTTTGTATGGACCACCTAAGAAGGTAAATAAAAGTAAATCTATTTATAATTGAGCTAAAATTTGCTAAATACGATTTTTATTGTTAGTTTTTTTGTTGTTCGTTGTTTACTTATTTCATCAATCAAATTCTATTTTATAATCGTAATTTTTTACTAACAGATGTGTGTGTTACATTTGAAAAATACAAGTAAAATTATGATTTAACCTTAAAAATGGGGAAGAATGTGCCGACGTTTTTCTTTCCAAAAGATGTAACTCTATTAAACAAATGGACTTCTGTTATTCCCCAAGAATGCTGGAGTCCCACCGTAGAATCTTTTGTGTGCAGCAAACATTTCGCAAAGTGAAAGTTATCACAACTACTTTAAACCATGATCTTTGATTATCCACGATGATGGCAGCGTTAAAAAAGTAGATAGGTACAATAAGTCAGTAAGTAAGTAGTTCGTTTTTACATACTTAGGTACTTAAATAAGAATGTATAAAATGTATTATACTTAATAATGAGTAAATTGGGCAATCTTTTGGCTGACATAGACTATTTTATTTCATAATAGCTTTAATACGCGTCTGCGTCCGCGTAAAATTCGGTTATAACGTTGCATAGCCGTTCCGGCGGGAACCACATTGAAATTTGGGATAAATTATAACCTATATGATGTTCGGGACTATATGCTATATTACTTCCAAATTTCATTAAAATCCGTTCAGTAATTATTGTGTGAAGGAGTAACAAACATCCGTTACGTACAAAACCAAACATCCATTATATTTCGCATTTATAATACTAGAATAATATAATTGCAAGTTTGTTGATAGGTAAAAATTACAGGCATCTATCCAATTTCATATTATGGAAGTAATGCATATACTTAATCACTTAAATAAGTAATAACATTAAACGGTGACGATCGCGACGATAGTTTTGAAGTCATTTTCAGGTTCACTAAAAAAAAAAAATATGGCTTGTAAGATGAAGGAGGCTATGGTCTGATCTGTCGCCTTTTTAAGGCACCCTGTGGTGCACGTGGGTAGTGCAGTGGAGTATGAGAGCACAAATAGGCGCATTAGAATAGGACACAATTCGGGAGCACACATTTTAAGCACTACCGCCGGAATACCATCAGGCCCACTCAACTTCCGGTAGCGCCCGCGGTACCTTCCACTGGGAAATGGATATTTCCGGCATTGATTTGTCGCACCATGGAATGGTAGACGGGTCGGCGCCTCTGTATTTAGGGTCGAGTTTAAGAGTGCACCCAATAATTTGGCTTCTCTATTGCACTATGGACCAGGGTACTGTAACGATCACTATTTACCATGAGCTCGTCACCGTACAATTTATTTATATATCGTATATTTATAGTTGATATACTTCGAACTGAATATGCATGTCATACACAGTGCAGTGTATGGTTAAAATAAAGTTTGCTTATCATGATTTCTTTTAACAAATGCTCTAAAATACTTAACCTAATCTTTGTTTTGTAATAAACTTCAACAATTTATTTGACGTTAAGCATAATATTTTTACTTCAAAAACACAATAAATTTACGCTATTGGTTAGTTGAACGACAGGCAAAATATCGTGAATATCTTAAATGTTCGGCGTCAAGTTATGGGACCCATAAAAAGAACCACAAGTGATAGTGATGTGAATATACAAATACGTTTCAACGAAATATCGAAATAAATAGTTGAATTAAAGTATACCTAAATATTAAACGAGTCTAGAACTTAATTTTAATCTACTTGTTTGACGACTGAAATCGATTTGCTTTATAGAAATTAAATCTCTCTATATTCGGTCTGCTGTAACATTACGTCGGGTTTATAGTACTTAAAATGTCATTTTATTTTTTACTTTTAGTTCCCTTCACCATTACTTTTAGTTTAAAGAAATTCCAATCCGAATCCATTTGCTTGTGTATTTTTTTACGTTGTTTAAATTTAATCGACTCGTTGAATTAATAAAACGTCGTATGTAATACATCCTTAGCTGTTGTAACATTTATCTATTCTCGGTTTATCAGGAACAGTTTGTAAAATTTATAGATGTGCGAACGTTATAAGAGCAGTCGCTTAGACCTCATAAAATATGAAATATAAATATTTTTGTTTGTTTGAAATATTGAACTGTGGGAATTTTGAAGATAAGGAACCCAAGCAAGGTGGCCAGGGTAGTGGAAACGAGACAGTCAACCCCTGGGGCGCGTCGCGTGAACATCATTGTATCCACTTCCGTAACTAAGAAACCCCAGGTTTTGCAAATTTCCACGGGAAAGTTCATTACAACTCGCGTGTGATTTGTTAAATTAATTTGTGCTTTATTACTTTGTGTTATTTTCAGCTTGTGACGTTTATTTCGTTCTCTATAGATGTCTTTATCTCCGTAGTGTCAGTGATTTGGTTTGTTTTGTTTTGATCTTTGTTTCTAAGTTTTGTTGATTGTTGAAAGGGCATTAAAACACAACTTTAAAAGAAAAAGATTACCAAATTACAGATCATCAGTATTCACCCTCACTGAATAAAAAACTATAGAAACTAACCTAGGACACAGGTTCGGATGTGACATCGAATACACTAAGAGAATGAGTTGCCGCAGGAACCCGACTTTGTCTTCGATGGCCTAGGCACTCTAAGTCTACGTCTAGGTTTGCTGCCGAATTCTGGTACGATTTAGACCCATGCTTCGTTTAAGAACCTTTGTGCTTTTAAAGCTTCAATTACATTTTTCTACCTGGTCTGAGTCGTTAGCGTCCCTTACACTAGGCACACAACTTACACGCGCGATTTATATAATTTATTAATAGTCTCTCCATGACTTGTGAGTCGATAAGTAGGAGCAATATAGGCTTGACGAGACCGGAATATGTGTGATTGTTTAAAAGGATTAAAATTAGTTATTGGGCCGATTGATGTCAATGGTTTCGCTGGAACGGCACGTAGGCTGGAAATGTACTCCAGCCACGATGCTGTTGGCCTGAGATGTTAGGTTGAATACGAGTCTCAGTTTAATACGATCGTTTAGGTAGGTTTCCGAGACCTAAAGGGCATAATTCCATATTATTTAAGTAACTTTAGGGTTTCGCAAAAATAGGGTTAGGGTGACCACAGAAGAAAGAAGAATCCGTTTGCCGTTTCGAGAGCTGTCAAAGCTAAGTTGCATGTTTACTTTATAGCTTGTTTGATTTCTTGTGCGGATTTTATAAATTGTTTGACTATTTCGATTTGCGTGGATTACATTTTAATGATATTACTTACGCGGGTTTATGTTTCATTTGTGCATATTTTGATATTTGATTTTACTTTTATTTATGTGAACTGAATCTTATTAATTTGTGAATATTTTCCGAATATTCATGCGGTTGATTTACAGAGTATTGCTATAAACTTACATATTCCTTGTGACGTTTTTCAAAATTTGTACACAACGTAATGGGTCTGAAAATTTAAATCGATAACTAGACGATCACTCACTTACGGCTAAATCACAATATGTAAAATTATGCTTATTATGTCTACTCTTTATAGGTAGATACTCGTATGTGTGTATTTATACAGATAAATACGTATTAGGGTGATTGAAAAGTAAAAGTACCGTCAGGTTTACTCAGTAGTGGTGGACGACCGACTAAAGCTTCCCTAATTTTTTTGCATTGAACTTCCGCTTTATCAACAATATTCGGGTTCCGATTGAGACGAGCAGTGGTCCAAGTTTACGCAGATTGCTTCGCTCGTCGAGCCTCTCTGCATGGCCGATTAAACCACGATCGTCTCCGTGTCCCAGTAGCCACTAGCAAGTTAGGAATGAAGCAGTCTCGGAAGTGGTTTCTGCGACTGCGGTGGCTCAAGCATCAGGATCATCCGATGCAGAGCAGAGCTGCCTCCACGGGTACGATGCGTAAAATTCACGCAATCCATCCCACTCTGCAGACTTATAGTGCCATTCAGTGGGCCGGGAGATATATATCCGAGGATATCACAATGGGTCCACATTAGGTTAGCCAAAGTAACTTTGAAAGATATTTTGTGAACACATACATAAGCTTTAGTGACAATACTTACAAAAGAAAAACAAGAATCTCCTTTGTAATTAATTTAATCTTCTTTTAGAGAATCGTGTTGTATCAACGCAGACTATTTGAATTTTTTGTACTATTTTTACTTTTTTCACCTAGAATCACCGGTTTGATCCGGGAACCGGCGAAAAAAACACTGGAGCTCAAAATCGTCGCGACAAAGTTTTCGCGACGGGACTTTAAATCAGATGTATGTAAAATAAAATTTTATGACACTGGCCAGTTCCTTCACGGAGCGTCGGCCCAATGGTTCCGTTCACACGTAAGTGAGAGGTACCGGATTCGAACCCCAGTGCAGCCATGTACCAATGTCTCTTTTGTACCAATGTACCAAATTCTTATTATTATAGTACGACATTATGTATTTTCGTTGTCTTTATTTGATTTACTTGTTTTAAATTTTTCATTTTACTTACCTACACAAATGGACGTGACTGAAAAACAGCGCCGCACGGAAGGGTAGCGTCCCGTGGAGTCCATTTGCCTTGTTGTAACCTTTTTTTATTGTTTAGTTTCTAATCCATAACTTAGCATTACTATAAGTCGCCACATGTAATAATTAAGGCAATAAACGATGTTTATTCTATTATTTTCCGAGTGTAGGTACAGTCGCGGAAACTCCATGTTTAGCAGTTTAATCATCTTCTTAACTTCTTCGAAATATTACGAGAGATATCGCACAATGATAAACTACACGTCGGAAAATAGTAACATGCCCAATATAAGACGTTTTTCATCTTGCAAAACATGCAATGTATCTTGCAATGCATGCGTCTCTTCGACTGTACATTAGTTGAACACTAACCGACTCTTACGGTGAGGGAAAACATCGTGATAAAACCTACATAACCTGGTCAGGTTTCCCTGGTAACAGGGTCAGACGGGAAACAGAAGGACAGGTCGTTGGTCAGGTCACTCCACTGTACCAACCGAACCTAACCTGATCTGCCGAAACCCGGATTATGGTCTAGGCGGACCCCGGGCCCTCATGCGCGAGAACATAACCGGAACATTAAGGATAAGATGATTATGACAGTGATCGGTCGCTTTCCCTCTTTGACTTTTGGATTTTGACTCGTCCAGGCACACTTAAACACGGATACACACGCACATTACGTGTGCCTTGTTATATTAACGCATGAAAGCTTAATTCACTATGTGTAGGTATGACAATAATGATGCAATAAAGAGATTATATACATACAATAATTTCAATTTGTTCAGAGTTAGGATCGAACAGCGGCACGAGAACAGGAACAGGCAAGTCTGCTAAGCATAATTGAATCTCAATTGGATCGCAATTAGTGCAGGAAAATTAGACATTGACCCGGACATTTGATATAACAAGCTGAAAATTTGTGGAAATGTAGAGAATTGTGTCCTGATTGACATCCTAAAAGCCCCAAAAAAATTATCCTAGCCGCCGCCATATTGGATTTTTTAACTTAATAAACATAGCGACTGAATCAAGTGTCTGATTAAATTCGGTTTTGTTTTAAATGCATAAAAATGCTGAAATCAATGATTTTACGTCAAAATGTATCTAGAATTGCAACCTTTGAATAATATAATAGGTTTAGAACAAAATTCATTTGTTGGATTTTAAAAATAGGTTTTGTCTTTTCACAAGGAGACTCGGTGGCCGAGCGGTTAGGGTATCCGACTCGTAAGCGAGAGGCCATGTACCAATGACTCTCTGAGTTATGTACATTAGTAGAACACTAACCGATGCTCTTACGGTGAGGGAAATATCGTGATGAAACCTACATATTCAGACGACTGAATGTGTATCCATGATCCAGTCTGGTCAGGCTCCCCTGGTAGCAGGGTTACGGAGGTCAGATGGCAGTCGCTCCATTGTAATTACCTGATCTGCCAAATACTGGATCATGGTCAAGGCGAACCCCGGGCCCTCGTGCGCGAGAGCACAACCGGGACATTAACGCCAAGATCCACAGTAATATTTATTTTATTCGGGTGGTTTACAGCAGTAAACTGTAATATGTAGGGGAACGTATATAATGATTGGCACTCTTAGCGAATTTTTTACTTCATTTGTTAATTATAATTTTAGTAACATATTTAGAAGTAATTTATAAGTTTAAATGTATTCTTTTATATGTTTTTATTTATGTAGAAACACATTTATAATGAAAAAGAAACGTTTTTATTAAAATAAAATAGAAAACTTCTAAAAACATCCAAAAGTACAGTCATTGGCACTCATAGTACAATCATTGGCACTCTAATTACTAGTGATTGGCACTTCTACTTTCTATTTAATTATGACACATTTTTTAATGGTAGGTGAAAGGTAGGGGGCCTATTAGCGTAGGGTAAAGTAGGTAGGGTAGGATAGTGATAAGACAGGGGTAGAGTAAAATAGGAAAGAAGTAGTGTAGGGTAGGAGTAGGACACCACGCCACCGCACCAACAGTTACATGTAAAAATCGATTTGCCGAATGTATGTTCGCGCATATACACCTATTTGACTAATTCTTATTTGTTGGGTTTGCACTGTGTCCTTTTCAAAACTAGTTTCCTAAAATATCCCTTAAACGACTGAAACATTACTAAAATCTTTTGGCATGGATATAATAAATATTCATCTTGGCGTTAATGTCTCGGATGTGCTCGCGTGTCCGAGGGCCCAGAGTCCGCCTTGTCCATGATCCAGGTTTTGGCTGATTAGGTAATTATAATTACAAGTGGTGCGACTGCCATATATATCTGACCTCCATGACCCTGCTACCAGGGGAAGCTGACTAGATTGGATCATGATTACAGATTCAGTCGACCAGAATGTGCAGGTTTCGTCACGATATTTTCCCTCACCGTAAGAGCATAGGTTAGTATCCAACTAATGTAGGTAGATAACTCAGAAAAGAATCATTGGTACATGACGGCAGGGGGATTCGAACCAGGTACCAGGCAACTGAATTTGTAACCATGATCCAATCTGGTCAGGCTCCCCTGATAGCAGGGTCTCGGAGGTCAGATGGTATTCACTCCAGTGTAATTACCTGATTGCCAAGTCCTGGATCATGGTCAAGGCGGACCCCCTGCCGTCGTGCTCGACAGCACAACCGGGATATTATAGCCAAAAATATGATTATTATTTATATGTTTAGTGGTAGGGTAAGAGTAAGGTAGAGTAAGATAGGGGTAAAGTAGGGGTAGGGTAGAGTAGCGTAGGATAGGGGTACAGAAGGGCAGAGTAGGGTAGGGTAGTGGTAGGGTAGGATACCACGCGAACGAAGTCGTGCCGGGCCCTCCAGTATTCAATTAAATGAAACGACTTTTTAACAATGTCTATTTATTCACGACCATTTCTAGACGTGAAATCTAAAGATATTTCAATCAGAGAGAAAGAGGTTCGGGGTAAAGTACTCCAAACGATTTTACAATTGGAGTAAAGATTTTGTTTAGGTATAACGCATTCGTATAAAGAAATTCTGCTCGAATGCGTAAACAAAAACGCACTCGTATGTAAACCAAAAATCGGTTATATTATAATGGCCACTTTACGAACAAGTGTGTCGTGTGCTCGTCCATTGTATTTCATTCGCCATCTCCACCACCTAACAGTTATAGGTATAGGTGTAGCATATTTGGCTAGATTATTGTTGTACAAAAAATACATACGGTACCTACTGTAGCATGTGTGCTCGGGCAGGCCCTATGTTAGGACGGATCCCAAGACAGGAAGGCGTTTGGAGGCCTCATGTCTGGAGGGGCTTTAGGTTAAGTAGGCTTCCAGGTGCGGTTGCTGCTCCCATAGAAAGGCGTTCGGAGGGTTTATGCCTGGAGAGGCTTTAGGTTAAGTAGGCTTCCGGGTAAGGTTGCTGCTCCCATAGGGCAGCCGGGGCTTTAATTGGTTAAGCAGGTTAGGTTAGGTTAGAACATGTAGGAAGGAGGTCGGTTAGCTTGGATGGTTCGGAGCAAGCAGAACTTGGGTCTTTGGCCTGTCTCTATGAGCACACATCGCACTGGCTAGGCAGGAATTCAAATGGGTTCCATTTGAATTAGACGTAAGATGTCTTATGTATTTTATATGATTTCTTGAGTTGACTTTCACAAATATAACTTTAATAACTTCTATCTCGATTTACTAGTGTTTATCTTAAAAGCCCCCACGATCCCGAGTGTTACAGTACACTATTGGATTCCTTGAAAATAATTGTAATCATTACAGTGGTACAACATCAGTATATAGTGATTGGCACCCCTTTTAATATGTTTGGCAGTGCCAAGAATTCGTTGCTAGGTGATTATATGTATTTCAAAACTATAATTGAATTAGATTGTACTTTTATTTCTGAAATTGTTAAAACATAAAGCAACAATCAAAAATCAATTTTTAGTCATTGGCATATATGCCAATGAATTAGTCTTAAGTACAAGAAAACTAAAGTTTATTTATAAATCTAAACGTAGAGAGTAATTATTTACATGACATTTAACCCAAAACTTAAATAAGATATTTTTTAACATACCTGGTCGTTGATGAATCCGTAAGAAACTCTATAAAACGCGCGCAATCTCCGGACGCACCAAGTTTTTTTTTATTTGTTGTATCATTAGTTACGTATGTTGCCAGCAAAGATTTGAAAACATATATCAGTTTGTTTTAGTTGGTACACCAATTCTTAATATTTGTATTATAAGTTGCAAGTGCCAATCACTAGTGTGGTGCCAATAATTGTATACGTTACCCTAGTTATTTTATGTGAAAATGTGAAATTAACGCCCGGCTCAGTTACTATGCTTAAGTCGAAAAATCGAATATGGCGGGATTTTCCCCTGGATAGATGTTTTGGGGCTTTTGGGATATGAAACAGGACATTATTCTTAACATTTCCACAAATTTTTAGCTTGTTACTTCAAATGTCCGGGTTTGGACAATTTTTTGACAAATTTTCCTGTATTAAATAGGAAGTTCGACATGTTTTTGGTATTCTGCTATTAATTTAAGACCAATGGTTTCATAGTGCTCTGTATTATAGTAACTGCCGGACACCACACGGCCATTGATAGAATTTATGTTGACATACAAATAACTGGTACACTTTGACAATGTTTTTTCAATGGTTTGACATTTTTTATGTATGTTTGTGCATGTGTATGTGTCCAATGAAGTGCGAAATGGATTTGGATTTGAATGGTGGAAACTGAAAACATTGTTAATATTGGAAAAGGCAGACAACATAAGTCTAAGCAAAGCTTAAAATACATTCGCATAATTTCTAGAATCCAATTGAATGAGCAGAGTAAGAAACATTTGCCAAAAAAAAAACATTCGCAAAGAAAATTAGTCAATAAAAGCCTTCAATAAAACCTTTGCCAATAAAAGCTACTGTCCATAGCAGAATACAAGCTCTAAGCACTAAGTAGTGTGCACTTAAAATTGCTAATACTATAATATTGAAGGACTGTTTTTCCTCGATACTTATCCACAAAAATCTGTCACTGTAGATACGTATATATCTACAAAAACAGATGAAAATGAAATATAAATAACCATCCAATATAACTAATGAGTAGACTTCTGATAGTGTCCTGATAGTTCAGTGTTCCAGTTTGCTGGTAGTGTCTAATCAGCAAGCTTGAACTGTTACGCTGAAGAGATAGGCATTTATTTGCATTAAATGTGGTAGACAGTTATTGGGTACATGTTAAAATCGCTTTGTAACACACATTTAACCAATTACTCTTCTTTAAATAATGTTTAGGCATTTATTTCTTATTGTACATTCCTTATAATTTATCCCACTGGCTATTAACCTCGTCATAGGTACCATCCAATTAGAACATTGTTGAAATTATTAATTTGTAAATATGTCTATAGTACTGGGAAACAAGACAACTGTAGAAGAGAGACTGAAAATTTGCGAAAACTGCAGTTTTACAATTTTATATTCATAATGAGACCTGCAAGAGACAAAGGAAGAGGTGCAAGACAAAATAAGTACAATTCACTTTTGTTATGCATTAGAAACTAAGGTTATGAGAACAGACAAGCCATCTATAATTTGCACTACGCTAGGCAGCCTTGCACTGGTGTTATCTAATATTTACAAACTTACATTTCTTTTTCGATGAGGATGGTTTGGTCGCCCCACCCGCGCTTGGCTAGATGGTTGGCCACCGCTGCGCCCATCACGCCGCCACCACATATTACGACCTTTGCCTTCGGGGGCAGCTCCGACAGGCACCCGTCCAGAGTTTCCAGGTGGTCCAGAGCGTCCACCCGGCTGGACAGCATCCGACCCGCGACCCCGGCCGCCGGCCATTTTACCGCACTATACCTATGCACCCGGACACCAATATGTCTGACCAGCATTGCACTTTATTGCGCATGTACACGCAGTAAACAGTATCATCCACACAAGACCATCAGCTAAAAATATCAACCGCAACGGGCTGACATATTTGTTTTTGTTCGTTTTTTTTTTTGCTTTTTTTTCGTAAGTGACAAGTCGCAGACGCAGCCACAGATTACATTATTGCCGGAGTTAATAGGTAGGTGTACATATGATCTGACCCAGTGATAGCGTCGCTGTTGCTGAAAGTGACATGACATTTCACAATGGCGACAGGTTAGTTTTAGCTTTCGCCACCTGGTCAGATAAGTTTGTGGCTTTATACCTGTTAATTCAACTATACCCCCATGAAGGTTTCAATTCAACCCTCCAAAACCCTCGACTTCAAAAGAGGATGCGGGTTTTCTGTATTTAAAACGGTTATTAACGGAACGGTTCTTTAGATTCATTACATTCGGTTAAGTAGTTAAGTAAGTATTTGATTACGCATAATTATGAGGTCTTTGTCGGCGGAACTTATTTATCCTAGAGTGTTTTCCATGTTATTCTCAGTCCACAGTATAATCACATTAGTGGGTTACGCAGGAGGTACGCTTTAGCACCGGATACTGTCCGTGTTGCACTAGACCGGGGATATCAGTCCCGATGTCAAGCCTCATTACACCGCAGCATGGGTCAGATGGCGAGAGTTCACGGCAGTTACCTGTGACCCTACAATGCCTATCAAACCCAGGAGGTTTATAATAATATAGAAGAGCATAACTATTATTTCGATCTGGTGCCCACAGCACAATTCCGCCATCGCACCACCCGCCGTGGGCTGGGTACTCATCCCCACTACGTAGACCCTCTGTTGATCACCACGCGAAGGTTCGAAAGAACGATTCTCGCTCGTACGATTCGGATGTGGAAAGACCTCCCAGCCACAGTGTTTCCTTTGGACTATGACATGGGATCGTTCAAGAGGTATATTAGAGGTCTCTTCAGAGGCGGGCAACGCATCGGTGACTCCCCTGGTGTTGCTGATGTCCATAGGCGACGGTGACCACTTTCCATCAGGTGGCCCGCTTGCCTGTTTGTCTGCCGTATAACATAAATAACAAATACCTGTATTGCTTTTATGGCTGCGAGACCTGGCCAGTGCTAACGAAGCACGTCCGCGAATTTCATGCCAACGCAATGAAAATGCTGCGGTGGATGTGTGGCGTAGCATGACTGGACCGAGTATGTAATGAGTACATCCGTGGTAGTCTTGGTGTGAGAGACATCGCCGAGTAGGATGCGAGAGTCAATGACTTACGACGGGACGATGCTAAAGACCGAGCGAAGTGGAAGAACAAGAGTCGGAAAGTGGACACTGGCATACGCCGGGATAAACGTTAGGATGATGATGATTAAAGACAACAGCGCCTCTCTTCATAGGTACCTACTAATTGTTAAAACAGAGTAGGTATAGGTACGTAGAACTTCGTTTCTATCGATCAAACGGGCACGTTCGTATATTATTTCTAGGCTCCTGTTTATACATTGGACCTTTGTGTTCCTAGGATAGGTAGGTACGTAGGTCGTACCTACTCACAAAGGATCTCCGAAAGACTTCCGACATTTCCGATTCAAATAGATTGAATAAAAAGTATTTCTATGTTTTTTTGCCGGAAGCCGGAAGTGTGTAAACTATTTTAGGTCGCCATAGCAACAAAGGACGGCCTGACGACGGCTTTTGTTGATGGCGTTTTGAAAAGGTGGTGTTATTTTGTCATAATATTTATTTGTTAATTTGAACTTTATTGAAATAAATCATGTCATTAGTGGAAATTACACAGCATGATGAAGTAATTTATACGATCCTTGATAAGCCGCCTCCAGAACCTCCGAAGTCTCCAAGGTAAGCATTTCGTCAGGACTTTAGTTAGCACTACCACAACAAGAACACGTAGATGAGGCTAGTCTCACTTTGGGTGCGTTTTCTTATGAATCTTTTTACTGATTCCCAGCCGAAACTGTATAAGACTGTTTGTTTCTAATGAATAAAAAAAGAAAAAAAAACTTTATGGGACTTCGCACCGTAAATAGTCGCATTTCAATCCATAGCATACATATCTACAAATTGCATCGAAAATGCGAACATACGACTATAATAAACATACGATTTATAATATTAAAGTAGGTAAACAAATGTCCAAAATAAATCTAAATATCTGTACCTACAACAGTTTTTTTTACTCTTTGTCATTCCCGGCGCAAAAAGTACCCATACAGCGTTGCCACGCTGTATGGCCATTGACAGCCTCTGCAACTGCAACAGGAACGATACAGAGCGATAATCCGCCCCTCCCCCTCATTCAACGGCCCACATCTTTAATGAAACATTTTCGCTTCCTCACACCAACAACCCATCGTTTCTGCTGTACTCGTAAGTGGGATAAACAAGTACTGGCCTTGCAGCGCGGAGTACTTGTCCCTCTTTCTAAGGGCCGCAGACTCCGCCGCTGCCTCAGCCGCCCTAACTACGCGAGCGAGATGTGAAGCTGCGAACATGCTGAGGCTGACACCATGTAGTGTCCCACAACAGATATTTGCGCCTCTGCCACGGCAGCAAAGTAAAGTAAAGTAAAGTAAAGTAAAGCACAGTTTTTACAGTATATTTATATTTTGCCAGATATCAATCTCAGCTTGAGAAGGACTTGAAATCGACCAAAGCCCTTCAACTCCGGCGTACGTTCGGTTGGGCTGACATACCGCTCAAGGGGCCGGGGCACTACCTGAAGAAGGGCGAGGGCATTGGTCCCCCGATGAAGAAGTCGGACCACAAATGCTACGTGTCAGGCAAGCTGCCACCGGTGCCGAGGAGACCACCGCCGGAGAAGGCTTCGGAGAAACCGAAAGTTAACTTCAGGGTAGTCAACATAAAGAAGGTGGTGAAGGCCAGACCGAAGACGCCGGAACGTAGGTTCGTATCGATTCAGTCGATAACAAATATTATTATTTTATTTGGATTTGTGGAGTTACAGGAAAAAACACAAACGAGGGTACCTAAGCTAGCTCGGTGTCGTGGAGCTCTTTGTCGCTCTAGTTTGAGTGGATTTTCCAGCTTTCCACACGAGCGCGGTATGGTTCTATTATTGAGTTATATGCGTCCACCCGCAGACAGATGAATATCGTTTGTCTATAACTACCTAGCTTATGCCCGTAACTCAGTTATTATCTACGTTACCGACACCTAGTACTTACCAGCGATAACCACATAGGAGTTTGGAACAAATTATATGTAGCAACACTGCCAAATATTATCAAAATCCGTCGAATAGATTTGCGAGAGAGTATCAAACGGGATATCCATCCTAAAAATCCATCCTTTCAAAAGTTTTGCATTTATAATGTGTATGAGCTACGGGACCGGCCTTTGTGAAGATCTGAGGGTGGCTTACGACCAGCAGTGGACGTCTTTCAGCTGACATGATGATGATGAATATTAATAGGATTTGGCTCTCCCTAGGCTGGTCGATACTCGCGACGGACACATCAAGCGGATCAAAGGTTCCGGCGAGGAGCCAGAGTTCTGTCTGCGGCCAGACTTTGGCCAGATGCCCGCTTATCTGGTGCGCCGCAATCTACGCATCCAATCCGAGTTGGCCCGCATCAAGTATGAGGAAGACAACAGGAAGAGCCTGTGCCAGCTGGTCTCGGCAGAGGAGAGGGAGAAGCTCCTCCGAGTAAGTATCGATCCAACACCAAGAGTACTCTGTGCAACGATTTTTTCAAGACTCTTTAGCAATGTTCTCCACGCTTCGCAGGCGACTTGGAGCTTGCAGTTTCACATTCATAATAGAAAACTATTCCGCCTGTCTTCTGGAAGGTGTCATGTTGTATGCAAGTGCTTGGCTAAAATGCCTAACGAGCTCTCCAATCTCCTTCTAATGCACGCGGTGTGCCTGCTAATGCACGATTTGCATTGGAACGTCAGTGGCCGGGCGGTTGAGTATCCGACTCGTATGCGAGAGGTACCGGGTTCGAATCCCGCTGCGGCCATGTACTAATGAGTCTTTTCTAAGTTATGTACATTAGTTGAATTCTAACTGATGCTCTTACGGCGAGGGAAAACAACGTGATGAAACCTGCAAATTCAGGCAACTTAATTTGTACCCATGATCCAATCTGGTCAGGTTCCCCTGGGTAGCAGGGTCATGGAGGTTAGATGGTCGCTCCACTGTAATTACCTGATCTGCCAAATTCTGGATCATGGCCAAGGCGGACCCCGGACCCTCGTTCTCGAGAGCACAACCGGGACATTAACGCCAAGATGATTATTATTTTAATATATATGTATAATGTTACTCTAATCTAGCTAGATAGCAAGAAACTTACATTGTTACCACATTGATTATTTAATTTTTCTCATGTTTTACAATATTGTTTTGAGTGCTTTACTATATTTATATTCTGTGATTATCAGCGAGTACCTGTAATTGGCTTGACTGTGTTTACTTAATTTATTTAATTTGTTTTATAAGCTGTTGGTTCTCCAAGAAATAAATAAATAAATAGAAAGAACCGGCAGTCTTGTTGGCACCCTTAGGTAGGGAACAAAATGAAACTAGAACGTAAGCTGTAAGCTTAAATGGAAATGGAACACCTTCGCTGCGCTAAAAGATGCATAGACTGAAAAGTAGGGTTGCCGAATCTTTACATAGTAGATATAAAACAAAGTCGCTTCCCGCCGTCTGTATCTATGTACGCTTAGATCTTTCAAACTATGCAACGGATTTTAATGCGGTTTTTAACGATACATAGAGTGATTCAAAGGTTATAAGCAAGAAAAAAAAAAGAGTAGGTTAGGTAGTCGCGCCGGGTCCCCTAGTCTAAAAGACAGATGAAGGATACTTACTGTATTTTTTATATGAATACAATTTTTTTGACACCATAAGCGAAAATTTCCTATGTTTCTCTTGAATTCTTTGGCGTCCCTACTGTAAAGGCCTCGCTCGACATTTCCATCGGTCCGGTAGTCTCACAAATGGACTTACAAGTAACGAAAACATGCCAAGACTTGTCGAGCCACGTGCAATGTTGAGTTGCACCTTTCTCTCGTGTCACGTGTTTCTAAAGGAAAATATTATTCACGCAACCGCAACGGTTTCAGAAAGTCTTATTCAACAACACTGCACACAATTTCATAAACGAGAAAGAAGTTTTCGCCTCCGATTTACTTGTGGATACCTTACAGTTAAGAGAATGTGTTTCTGATTTCATTTTACCATTTCGGCGTGATTATAATGCATATTTCCAAGCGTATTTATTTTTGTTTACACTACAGCGAGTCCCAGTATCATTTATCTGTCGATATGGACGAGCAACGTCAATAAATACATGCAATTCTGGGCAACATTTTAATACTGCCGGCCTTACGGGTCGCCACTACTTATGCACTATACCAGTAAACGAGGTTGACCACAAGGGCTTCCACTGGGCACCCTGATATTAAACTGTAAACGTTCTCGGGAGCCGGCCGATTAGCACCCCGTGATTATACGTATATTATTTTGATAAAAAATACTCAGTCCTTTCTACCTACTTCATAGGATGAAGATAACAGAACAGAACTAAGATCGTCGACATATATTTTTAAAACACAAAACTGAAGTAGTTCGCTGAACCGATGGACGGTAAAATGGAAAAGCTCTCAAGAGGCCTCCACGACTCTGTTGACAGGGACACCTGACGAGATTGGATCACGGTTACGCATTCAGTGACCTGAATGTGCAGGTTTCATCACGATGTTTTCCCTCATCCCTGGAGCTTCGAATAGTGTAGATATAACTAACACACACTCATATCATATCTGCTTCACTCAGTATCGAATCTAGATAGATGTGAATTAGTTTCGTTATCGCATAGCTCGCATTAATTAATATCGCTCCCCTATGTGTCTGGGGGTGTATGAGAGGGTGGAATACATATTGATTGAAACCTAGGTTACCTAGGGTGTCTGCGGTTATCGAACTCAAAGTGCACACATCAGCATTCAGCATATAAACTTCCCAAATGGTATTCGATTTTAATCTTTGGAATGATGCTCGTAAGGTCTAAAGAGGGTGGCTCGTCGCGTTGCGTTGTGTCCAAATCAATACGCGGGGAGTCTGCGTAGTGCGTTCGTCTGGCGAAATTTTACGCACACACGAATTGCTTAATTGGAAGTCGGATAGGGATATCTCATAGCAGACAAGCAACATAATATATTCGCCGTTGTTCAGAGGTTTACATACAAGCACCAAACTTAGTATTAAGGGCTAAATTACTAAAATATAGTAACGAATACTGAAAACCGCCTAAGTGTAACTCGGCTTTAATGAAGGTTTTGAAATTAAAAAAAAAAATACAAATTACCTACATGTATAGTGTATCAAAATCAAAATCTGTGGCATCAAAATCTTGTTGCTGAACTAAGAATGATTTGTGTTAAAGGCACGGAACCCTGTGTATGCGTTTTCGCGCACTTGGCCTTTTTTTCAGTAGACCGTTGTTCCATTGAATAGTTACATTTACTTTGGTAGACGAGTTTAGTCAGTCTCACTAGTTCAATTACTTAATATGACTCGTAATGGTGAACTTCCGGGACATGGTAACCTAGACAGAATTAGTTTCGTGATAATACAACACAATACTATTTTAAATAGTAATAACGGGTTCTCAAAAAGACAGATTCTCGTCAGGGTAAAGTACAGTTAAGGTAAAAAGTAATTTATTTAATTGCTTTCTTACTTTAGAAGCTAATTAACACAAAATCAACTTAAATTTACCCATTAAGCCCCACCAAACTCTTAACCACTTTTAAGGATGACGTTTAACGGTTTTTGTATGAAGTGTTTTGTTTAAGTATCCGCTTAAATGCGTTTAAGAATTTGGTGCAAACTGCCTTACCTAGATTTAAACAAATAAAAGTTATAACCGACTTAAAAAAAACATGAGAGAAGAAGACTTT
The DNA here is from genome assembly GCA_907269095.1 of Blastobasis adustella. Lineage (NCBI taxonomy): Eukaryota > Metazoa > Arthropoda > Insecta > Lepidoptera > Blastobasidae > Blastobasis > Blastobasis adustella. The sequence goes on along the minus strand of OU026114.1, from coordinate 31,495,167 downwards.
TTTATCACTGTTAGTTTCACGTTCCAGTAGGTACTGTTGTAAGTACTCTATGGCCGATATTTTGTTACCAGAAATAATGATTTCAACTTCATGACTTTGTTGACGTAGGCGTGTATACACTATAGTCACATATTAGTCATCATCATCTTGGCTATATCCCGGCCCAGGGTCCGCGTTCCTACTCTTTCTGGCCTAGTTCACTCGGTATTCGGCATCCATGGAGGTGAGCTTGTTGGCACGAATATCTTTCTTGACGACGTCAAGTCATCGCTTCTTGGGCCGGGCTCTCCTTCCCGTGCTTGGCGGGGGTGGCATAGCCAGGCATTTGTTGCCTACGTAATTTGCCGGTCTGCGCAAGACGTGGCCATACCATAGAAGCTTAGAGCTTATCTGCGATGTCACGAACGAAAAGGCTACCTCGAATGTGAGCGTTGCGAATGCGATCCTTGTATGAAACTGCACACATCCACAGCAGCTTCTTCATTTCGGTGACGCGTTATAGTTACATTTCAGTATTCTGTTTATATGCTGTTTATAAAACTGAAACACAGCTTGCTGCCGAGACCGATAATCAAACTATAACGCCCGCTTAATCCGGGAGCCAGGACCTTCACCTACTCTACCCCTAGCTACCCTTTTTTACGCGTACAAAAGACAAACTATACCTCTGTATTATACGAACAAAACAACAAAAGAACTATTCAAATTGGTCAGCTGTTACTGAGTTTGAACGAGACTAATGCACAGCAATTGATTTTTATATTTGTAGATAAAGCTTCCCATAACAAAATAATGTTAGGTTGAAACCTATGAAATTAATGTTGTGTAAGGAGAAAATTATGAAAACTGAATTTTTATAAGTAAATGATTAAATTTCTTGGAAATGGCCAATCCGATTACGATGAAACTTTATAAACTTATATAAAAAACTTCAGAAAAATATTTTCATTCAATTTTAGGAACTTACTAGCATCTAAACATAGGTAGGTATTGTATTTTCGAAATCAAGTATTAATTTTCAAGTATTAAGTACCCACAAGAGTTGTGGATATATGCGAGGCCAGGGAGGTGTGTCAGGACAGAGCAAAGTGGCAGTCCATAGTCTCTGCCTACCCCACCTGTGGGACACAGGCGTGAGCTTTATGTATATATGTATGTAAGCACCCACAGCGAAAAAAAAGGAACGGCAATTTCAAAGGTACTCGAATATATTTACCCAATAAATGAAATCGGTTCGGTTTCGGAGCACGTACCTATTCTAAATTAGAATTTGCTAAACCCGCGCCACTGTCACGTCGCTCGCCGCTGTCAAAATGGCTTTGTGGTTGGCTTATAAATGTGCCTCTTAACAAGATTATACCTATAGAACATTATAAGTTACCTTACATTAAATTGACGTTAATGTCCCAGTTGCAGGCAACTAAAATGCAGAACCTCAGGTGCGTTGTCACTGTGAGGACTTAGATGAAATGCCGCATGCCCGTAATTGCGCTGGCTAACTTATCCTCCTTAATTCGTCGCTCGCACCTACACCTGTATGCTGCTGTCCCCAGGACCTGAAGCAGAACTGGCACCTGCTGCAGACCGCGTTCCTGCAGCTGCCGATGCTGACGGACACGGGCCCCAAGATCATGAAGAAACAGAAGATGGAGGCGCAGCTCAAGCAACTGGAAGCCGACATAGCTATTATTGAGAGGAACCCTTACATCTACGTCTATGATCAGGAGTCCAAAGATAGTTAATCAGACGCAAAGGCCAGTTATGAGTAGTTTTATAGTTGTATGACTTGTATGTATGTATGTATGTATGTGAGTGAGCTGTGTGAGCTGTGTGGTGGCCCTAGCAGAACGCAGCTGTCGAAATTATTGTTTGGGATTCTGTGGCTTAGTGCTACGGAGGTTGCCAATGATCATAATAGGAATATACTTACATATTGTAGGTATCAACTTACCCGAATCAGTATAAGATGACCTATCATCTCTATGGACGCACATAGCAATGTATGCTCGTTTTAAACTGGATTTTAAATATTAGTAACGAAATCAATGTAAAAACATTTTTAACAACGATTATAATGTTAGTAACGTTGATCACAATACTGATGTACATCATTATTTCAATAATTCGTCGTAACAATGCCAAAACAACCTAGCAATAACTAAGAATGAGATCGACAGCTGTGGCCGAAACACGGCTAGAGGTAGTGGTGATATTCACGTTTTTAATTTAAATCATGGATAATAATTTACTAGCGATACGTACGGTGTTTAGTTGCCATATTTTTACTACAAATATTGTGTATGATAGTGCCTAAGTTAGTGTGATGAGTTTGCGTGACGTGTATGAGTGCTAAAACCATGCAAGGTCGCCAGAAGGCGCTGGGGAGGGCAAGCGAAAACAACGTGCGGGAGACAAATAATTATTTGTAATATGTTTTTAAAAATAGTTTTACGCGACCGTACCGTATGCATGCGTTCACTGGAGTTTTCTGCGATATTTGTACACATTTCTTTTCGAATTTGTACACGATCAAGTGCTCATATTGTTAATACTCATTAACGTTGTTTTTAAATAATCATTTATTTTGAATAAATCTTGATAATTTTATTTGGAATATCAGTCTAGTCATTCTGGTCTTTTCACCTTAACTAGCTGTCATTTATACAGGTGTTACTATACCTAGTTGTGTTATCGCGCACGAGGACCCGGGACTTGGCAGATCAGATAATGACAGTGGAGCGACTGCCATCTACAAGGGGAACCTGATCAGTTTGGTTACGCATTAAGTCGCCTGGATGTGCAGGTAACATCACGATGTTTTCCCTCACCGTAAGAGCATCGGTTAGCATTCGTCTAATGCGCATAACTTAGAAAAGTGTCATTGGTACATGGCAGTGGGATTCGAACCCGAAGTCGCATACCTTAACCACTCGGCCACCGACGTTTATATAAGTTAAGAAACCATAATAACATTAGATAATTTGTAACGAACTTCCGAAAAACACTATTAAAATAAACAGCAAAATATCACATTCGGATCCGCTAGCCGAGTGCTATATTTACGATCCCAAAATAAAATCGCTAGTTATTTTCAATCGGTACAAAGTTTATTTGCGTCGCCTCAGTACACAATCCCAACAGGAAGACAGAAATTCGGCGGCGGCGACTATATTACAAAATTTTTTTTCTTATAAGAATCAAGATGGCATTCTAGCTAAATTAGTTCTCGATCCGCGAATGACGTACTTCCAGACAGATAGCTGCGTTACAAGGATGTATGTACCTTCGAGACGCTACCACATTCTTTATCACTAGATATCCGCGTCAGCTATATCACGTCGGTCTACAGACGTCTGAAAATACGTAAATAGTTTTACGTGAAAAATTGTTTAGCGTCTCTTAGATACTGCCGGAGTCGACTGGCGAGGCCGGCCCGCGATCTCGCGTGACCGCGCTCCTTACTCGCTTTGTGATGATATTACTGCTCTCAGGAACTATCAAACAAGTTATTCTCCTCACTACTTTTTAGATAGAACGTGTATTTGATCGAACACACATAAAATTATAACGTGCTTTAGCTTTACAAAGTTTAGGCGACAAAATGACAGTTTCGTAATAAAGTTGTTTAGCGCGCGGACCAGTTTTTAGTACTTCCGGTGTGTTTTTCAAGTTTTGAAGTGTGAGGATTACATAAAAGCTACCACAATGAATGACGAAAGGTATGTTACCGCTTATGTTTAAATAATAAAAATAATAATCATCTTGGCGTTAATGTCCCGGTTATGCTCTCGCGCACGAGGCCCCGGGGTCCGCCTTGACCATGATCCAGGATTTGGCAGGTCAGGCAATTACAGTGGAGCGACTGCCATCTGACCTCCGTGACCCTGCTACCAGGGGAACCTGACCAGATTGGATCATGGTTACACATCCAGTCGCCTGAATGTGCAGGTTTCATCACGATGTTTTCCCTCACCGTAAGAGCATCGGTTAGTATTCAACTAATGTACATAACTCAGAAAACAGTCATTGGTACATGGCTGGAGCGGGATTCGAACCCGGGACCTCTGGCTTACGAGTCGATACTGTAACCGCTCGGCCACCGACGCTTTACTATATATTAAAAAATAAATTGGAAAAGTTCGGTAAATATCGCGGTTGAAGAAAGTTTAACCACATGTAGTACCCAACACTCACGTTCACGTTTTCTCTCACCTGCCAGGGCTGAGTCCATTCCTATGGTGGATGGGCGGAAGGACTCGAAGGCGATAACCATAGCCAGGTTCCGTCAGAAGCAGTCCCATGTCGCTCGCGGGAAGGCCCTGCGTCAGATCATTGCTGCGGTGGTGGCGAACCTTGGCAACATCAACACGGGAATGGCTTTTGGCTTCACGGCCACGGCGCTCCCGCAGCTCAAGGAGGCCAGCTCCAGTATACACATCACCGCCGATGAAGCTAGCTGGATCGGTAAGGTGTTGTGTTGGCCTTTTCAGCGTCTCTGGGTGGGTTGAATAAGTGTTTACCTAAGTCTGTTTAGCACTAGGGACTGAAACATGATGAAAATTGCATGTAAATAATGCACACCGACCGAAGCAGTGCAGAAGGCACGAGACCGGCCTTTTTAGAGGTCTCTAGAGGAGGCCTATGCCAAGCAGTGGGCGTCTTTTAGCTGATATGATGTTTATGACGATGATGAATTCTCATCGGCTACTTCGGCTACGTAGGGCGTCGTATATTATTTCTTTGTGCTTTTCTAAATTGTTATTTAAAGTTAGATACCTATATTTTGAAACTATCGAAATTGACATAATGTTTTAAACTATCGCGGTTATTATCACTTCCGCGTATCTTTGTTGACGAGTAGCCCGATATTTCGACACCGTTGTATGCATCGTAGTCACGGGACGACCCGGAATATACAACTTAAAATGTAATAAAATTAATAATATCAACTAAAATATCATATAATATAAAAATAGTAGATAGGCCCTACTTAATCTGATCAAAGAGCAACAATCGTTCAGAAATATCCATTACTCGTTCTGTAATTTGGCAAAATGTTTATGAAACTATTTACTATATTAATTAGGGATAGTTTCAAAATACATTTAATTTAAATGACAGTTAAAAAATATTTTATAGTTAAAAATAAATAACAAACATTATTATGTTTGTTTGAGATGTTTCTCACAAGCCTTTTCACCTTCCCCAGCGGCGCTAAGCGCGGCGGGCACCCCCCTCGGCTGCATCCTGAGCGGCTACCTGATGGACATCATCGGACGCCGGATGACGCTCATCATCACCGAGGTGCCGCTGCTGCTGGGCTGGACCCTCATCGCGGCGGCGCAGAACGTCCCCATGATCTACGTGGGTGGGTACCCCTTCGGCCTTCTGATCTATTGGCGAAACAGATAATAAATATGCTTGGACGTCACACAGCGCCATCTAGCGTCGAAGTAAGCAAATCTTGTGTTATGGGCGCTAGATTTGTTTTATATCACGGAGGTGGCAAACAAACTTACTGCCTGCCTGATGGTAAGCAGTCACCGCAGCCGATGGACGTTAGCAACACCCGGCGCGACTACGTACTTTACCCTTACCTACGTTTTTTTCTTGCTTATCAAATTTCCTCTTGAATTACTCTATCTATTGTTGAAAACCTCATTAAAATCCGTTGTGTAGTTTAAAAGATCTAAGCGTACATAAATACAGATGGCGAGAAGCGAATTGTTTTATACTATGTAATAAAGAAGTACTTATGTATTTACAATACAATACAATAAAAAAACATTTATTTCTCTCATTAAGGCATCAGGTTACATTGTTATAAAGGTACTTTGTACATTGTACATAGCATTCGAATCCTTATTGAGAGCTGGAGTCATACATACATACATGGGGAAAGACGGCGGGAAGCGACTTTTTTTAGGTATTCTGTGTGAATTGTGTAATGAATTTCTCCGATGCCGTCTGTACTCACACTTCCATACATAGTTTAAATAAAAGTCGCTCTCCGCGTTAGTGTCTGTCTTTATTTCCGTTCCTGCTAAACCACTCAAAGGATTTTAATGCGGTTTTCACTCTCAGTTAGAGAATTTCTTCCTGAAGTTTTATATGTATAATTCATGCATATTACAGTAAATTGAAGCCGATAAACCCCGTGCGAAGCCGGGGCGGGTCGCTTATTTGTCACTAACTCTTACGCAAAACAAACAGCTCCATTGTCGCTCTAGCTTCTGTTACCAAGAGGCCCAAGAGCCGCTGTTATGTTAATCTGTCATGGCCGTTGACATCATAATCTTCCTAATCATATTCAGAGACTAAACACAACTCCAGCATTGATAAGATCTAGCCAGACATAGGTACAGTATAAGGCAAACTGTCCGGGCTGAACGGTAGTTAGGCATTTATGATAGAGAAATGATACAAGTATGATGGTTTAACATATATATTGCTCAAAACACTTAGATTTAAATGAAATATACTGATAACCGGCCGCTGGCCGTGTGACATCATTCGTGGTGTTCGATGACATGCAATACATAAAATAAATTAGACATCTAAAGTTAGGTGGAGTTCGAGGAGTGATAGATAGATAGATAGATGTATCCGGGACGTTTTCGCAGTCTGTCAGTTTTCTAGCACTACAACGAAATTCACGGAATCATTTACAATTAGGCGCTGTCCTAATTGGCAACGGTCATGCGACATCCGTCGTACGAACATTATCGCACGACCGTTGACAATTAGGACAGCGCCTTCGAAAATTAGATATAAATTGGGTTAGGTTAGATTTGAGTTGTGACAACTCGATGAGGAGCCCCCCTGGAGGCGTGGCTCCGTCAACTCGTGGAATTGCCTTGAAATGTAACAGTTCACAGTAGTCGTCTAGTTCGCAGTAGTAGGTAGTCGATACATATACCTACATTGTATAAAACAAAGTCGGTTCCCGCCGTCTAGCCCTATATCTATGTACGCTTAGATCTTTTAAACTACGCAACAGATTTAATGCGTAATGCGTGTTTAAATAATTGATAGAGTGATTCAAGAGGAAGGTTTACAAGCAAAAAAGGGTAGGTGGGAGTAACGTAGGTGTACGCGAACGAAGTCGCGCCGTATCCACTAGGTTATAATAAAGGAAGGGAGATGTTATCTAACGTAGGTACTCTGAATTCGTTAGATATAAACCGATGACGGTTGTATTAATCTTACGGTAATCAACTACCTTATTAGCCGTGTGGTGTCCGGCAGAGTAGAATAGCACCAACCCCTTACACTCATGGGTGTCGTACAAGGCGACTAATATTTTCGAGGCAAAAGATCAAGAGTCTCCGTAGTCTGGAAATTGGGCAGCAGCATTTTCCATTGTTATATTTAAACACTGCGATCTCCAACCCGCCTGCCAAGCGTGGAGATTATGGCAATAACCTCCCCTTTGGTGGGAGAGGCCCAAAGTGCTGCAGTGGACTGTTACGGGCTGTGATGATGTGATGATGAATCAACTACCTGGAGAGGTTATACAACAGGGAGTTCTTCAAAAAAGGGATGAAAAGGTTTTTACGGGGGCGGCGGTGCGTGGGTGCGGTGACTCCTTACCATCAGGCGGGCCGTAAGCTTGTTTGCCACCCCGGGGCCGATTTTTCGATGTAGTTTAAATGTATCTGCCCGATAAAGTAATATACTGCCAAATTAAAAGAATCGGTAATTCGTCACTTTTATTTGAAGTATTTTATTCTTATTTTATTTTATTTATTTATTACATAAATTACATAAACAAAAGATGTCAACAGACTCACAGTTCCATAATTCTGATACAATATTTTACTAATGATACAATTTTATTTTAGTCGCTTAATAACTTATCACTGATACTGTTATGACTGATGTGTTTTATCTGAGGATTGTGAAATTGGCGCTTAGTGGAAAAAAAAAAAAAAAATCTATAATGCTGATGTCTCTCCGTGCTGCAGGCCGGCTGCTGGCAGGGCTGGGCTCAGGCATGGTGAGCGCGCCGTCGGGTGTGTATACGTGTGAGGTGGCCCAGCCCCACCTGCGCGGCATGCTCGGCGCTCTCACCTCCTTCGCGGTGTCCTTCGGAGTGCTGTTGCAGGTACCTCATCTTGGCATTGATGTCCCGGTTGTGCTCTCGCGTACGAGGGGTGCGCTTTGACCAGTGGAGCGACTGCCATCTGACCTGCGACCCTGCTGGGGAACCTGACCAGATTGAATTATGGTTACACATTCAGTTGCCTGAGTGTGCAGGTTTCATCAAGTTTTCCCTCACCGTAAGGGCGTCGGTTAGTGTTCAACTAATGTATATAACTCAGAGAAGAGTCATTGGTACTTGTACCCAGTGGGATTCGAACCCGGTACCTTTCGCTTACGAATCGGATACGTTAATCATTCGGTCACCAACGCTGCACTCGGCAACCGCTGTTGCAGGAACCTACCTTGGCCTTAAAGCCTTCCATATACAGGTAGAGAATACAGTAGAGTGAGAATGGTAAGGTACTAACTATACTAATGTAGACAGCATTGGTAGAGTAAGTATCTACTATAATTTTGTATAGTAGCAAGCAACGTGTACTCTCTGCTCTACCGTACGCATTACACTAAAATTACAATATTACTTTACAACATTTAAAATTACTTGCAGTTACTCTACCAAAAACGGTAGAGTACTTGGAACTGATATAATAGTATGCTAGTTAACTCTACTATTTTCTCTACCCGTTTACGACTTTAGTTAAGAACATTCATCTAAGAGCTTCAATTCTGCTAGTTTGTTGTTGGGCCCCCTGTCAACAGTGTCACATAGGTCAGATGGCAGTCGCTCCACTGTAATTACCTGATCTGCCAAATCTTGGATCATGGTCCTGGCGGATCCTGGGCTCTCTCGCGCGTCAGCACAGCCGCGACTTAACGTTAAGACGACGAATAATATGGTCGTTTCCTATTGATTAAACCTAACCTTAATTTTTGAAGTCCATTTGAAATGCTTGTAATATGCGCAATGAAATATGTGCTTTATTTCGTCTTCCTTAAGGTTTACCCGGGTGTCAAGAGACGTCATCAGACATGCCAAAACACAGTGTTCTCTGGTTTAAGAGATCGTGAATATTTTATCACAGTAGTTTATGTGGTATAAGAAGCTTATAGAAAAGTCCCTACACAAAAATAGTGACTGATCCTCATTGTGGTCAATTGAAACTGGCCCTTACTTGTTAGTTTATAAGATATAATTTAGCTTGTTAGGTAATCCCTTGCTGCCGGGTCTCGTGGCCACTTGAATCAAAACACTCTTCATAAATGCAGACTAACTAAAGTATGTATTTTTATCAACATATGATAAATGGCCGGAATTTGATTTAAACACAAATAATTTACGTTTATTTACTTATTACACCTATCTCACACATGTTACTTATGTACTTATGTTGCTATACTAATTACGTTTTAAATTAGTAAATTAGTTGGCGAGGTAGCAGCATGGCGAAATGTTTTTTTCATGTTTTATTATTAGGCTTCGGCGTATTTGATTTTTCGGTTGTGTCTATTAGTGTACTTTCAATGTCATCATCATCGTCATTATCCTGTCTGGCTTCGGCCTGGGTCCGCCCCTCTCTCCTTCTCCCCCGTCCCCCGGTATTCAGCAACAACACACGGTTCCACCCATTCCTGAATGGACCGGATTTTAGATATAGACATATAGACATAGGACACATCATTATTAGGATCCCCATTACATCCTTAACCTAAGGTGAGTAGGTATATTAAATTATAATGATTGAAAATAAAGTAAAACCTCCCGTTTATATAACGCATTTACCTCATTTCCTTAAGAACCAGTTCGTAAAATTCCTAGATATTTTAACTCGCGACCCAAAAAGGAAAAGAAGTTTGAACTGGGTACCTATCTGTGTGTCGGCTTGTGTATGTGTGTCTAACTGTGTATCTGTATGTCTGTGGCATCGTAGCTCCCGTGTAATGGGCCGAATACGAAGCCGTTTTTGTTTTTTGAATGATTCTTAGATCTGCTTCAATAAAATTATTTCAGCAAAAAAGGAAATATTTAAGATAGGTATGAACCGAATATTTATTATATACTGCGGGACAACTACAACTGAAATGTAACAACCAGCAGTTAAAAATACAAAACAGCATAATTAGGTACTTAACTTTACTGTCTTTCAGTAGAAAATTATGTTAATTTTCAAAAATATATAAAGAAACTAGCTTTACAAGTAGTTATAAAAAATATCACCTTGGCGTTATAATCCCGGTTGTACTCTCGTACTCGGCCCGGGGTTCACCTTGACCTTGATCCAGGATTTGGCAGATCAAGTAATTACTATGGACCGACTGCCGTCTGACCTCCGTGACACTGTTAACAGGGGAATCTGACCAGAGTGGATTATGGATACACATTCAGCCGCCTGAATAAGAGCATCGGTTAGTGTACATATCTCAGAAAAGAGTCATTGATACATGGCGGCACTGGGATTCGAACCTGAGACACCTAATTTACGAGACGGACTCATTAACCACTAGGCCACCGACGCTCCTAGCGCTAGCTATAATAGTTATTCAATGCTTATTCCCTATCTCTACAGACTTCCTTGTGTACCTACCTAAGTAGCAAGCGATTACTTCATTTTCTCTGTGATACCTAATGTCTAGACACATAAGTAAAGTCTTCTTGTAATCATGATAGATGCGCAGCGTAATATACATAGTGGCCTTCGGTCACGTAAGTACCAATTCACATGTGAACATTGCTCTGAGCGATCACGTTTTTCTCAGCGTCATGCTAAATGTTCTACTATACTTTTGGCAAACGAATTCCTAAGCATAAGTCCCGAGACGCCCGTTAGCGAGACGGCGTGGTGAACTATTTTTGTTATCTGTAGTTAAGCGAAAATAAAAAATTTACATCTTGGCGGTATTGTCTCGGGTGTGCTCTCGTGTGCGAGGGCCTGGTGTCCTTTGACTATTATAAAGGATTTGGCAGATCAGGTAGGTAATTACAATGGAGCGACTGTACTCTGACCCCTTTGACATATTAACAGGGGACCCTGACCCGTTTGGGTCAAGGTTAAGGTTACACATTCAGTCGCCTCAATAAGCAGGTTTCGTCATAATGTCATTTCTCACTATAAAAGATGGGTTAGTGTTCGAATAATGTAGGTTCACAACTCAGAAAAGACTCATTGATACATGTCGGCACTGGGGTTCGAACCCTTTATATCGGGGTCGGACCCCTTAATCATTACGTTCCACCGACGCTCAGTAAAATATAGTACCTAGTACTAAACTATTATTATTAATTAGGCACTCGGACGGACGGTCCACGTGATGGAAAGTGGCCACTGCCGTCCAGGACGATTCTCGCGCTTTCGACATTAGAATTCGACATTTTCTCTAGCCACAAATATCTCTTAAAAGTCAATGAATATCTATTAAATAGTCTACTGAATATCTAGCAAAAAACTTATTTTCAGAAGTTTTCGCTAATCCTACATTGTCGAAAATCGTTGCATATATTTGGCGACCTGAGTGGTTCAATGGTCAATATGCCGGTGTGCCACGCAAGAGGTCCCGGGTTCGATTCCCGGTCGGGCAGAAATTGAAATGATGAATTTTAATTTCTGTTACGGGTCTGGGTGTTCTATGTATAGTAAGTATGTATTTAAAAGTATTTAAGTAGTATATCAGTTATCTAGCACCCATAGTACAAGCTTTGCTTAGTTTGGGGCTAGATGGCGCTGTGTGAATTTGTCCATGAATATTTATTTATTATTTATTTATTTATATTTTTTTTTTAATTAAGATATTTAGCTAGAAAAAATGTCGAATTCGAGATGTCACAGCGCGAGAAGTAGGCCCCAGGGCATCTGCAAGGGTAGGGTAGCGGATGGGGTGCCGGCCTTTGAGTATCTGTAGGCATGATAGTTTTTGAAGAACCCCATATTGAATATTGTTTCTCACATTTCACTTTTATCTTAAGTGTAAGCGGTAAATAGTGTATATCTTCTAGTTCGTCATTGTAGAGCGTCGTCTCAGTCGCACGTGTTAGGAAAGGTGAATAGAATGTACAGATCTAATGTGTGAATTTAAGTATTTAGAAGACATTGATTAGGGTGGCCTAGTATTTGATCGAAAACTAAGGGTGGAAAGATGAACGAAATAAAAATAGGGGGAATTAGTTAAATATAAATTTGCTGTTTATTAAGGACAGGAGAAGCATATTTTATATGGAGAAGTATCTATACTTCTTCTTCTAAGAAGAAGATTTTATTGATTACCACGTCTTGTGTTATTAGAATTTTCTATTTAGTTAATTCACTATACTTACTTAGGTACTTGCATATCTGTCCGATTTGGGCACCTACTCACTCACTTTGCTTTGTATTCATTTAAGTGCAAAAAATTTATGAAATAAATAAAATATTTAAACAGTACTGAAGATCAATTATATGAATTATTTACAACCATCATATTATCAAACAAAGTTACATATTATTTGTCGTAAATAACTGTGTGATTATACACAAGAGGATTAATGAACTTATCTAAAATATATAATAGAACAACAAAAAGGCTTTTTTTTTATATATATATATATTTTTATTTTCTTATGGAAAACCAATAGCAATGATTACAATATGAAATAACACTAGCAGCACAGAGCTAATTAATTACAGGTTTCCACCGATAGAAATTGGATGAACTAATACATACTTAACTAAAAGTCAAGCATGTCGAACAGTCTATAAGACTACAATTTCAAACTTAAACTAAAATACGAGGGTGGGTACGTCCTGAGCGAGGCTCGTCTGAGGTGCTCACACGACCCATTTGAATTCTAAAACCCACTGCTTAATGGTTGAATATAAGGGGAGGAGTCTCCTAGTGTTGAATCGATCTCTTCTTTTATTTGTTTCGGTGTAAAAACTTTTAAATAAAAGTATTTGATGACAGCACGTTTTTCCAATTTTTCCATTTTCACGAAAACAACGAAAGCGTCTTGCGCAATGTGCTCTCAAACGCAAACTAACTTAGCGATTGAGCTGAAACTGCACATACATGCTCGGTAGGAATGGTACTGTAGAACGCCGCTCCAAAAGTAGACCTAGTGGCGCCATTTCTTGGTCAGGCCGGAAACTTTTCACCCCACCCTCGTATACCTATAAGTAATACAACAATATTTACTTAATATGGTTTGAAAATATGCTACAACGTATCCAAGTAATACTTGAGTATGCCGTTTTTCGCTGACTCACAACTTGCGTTAAATAAATCAAGTTCAATTCTGCTAGATAAAACATTAAAATTATTAGTTGCTCGCAATAGAAAGGTGTTCTTTCTATAATTGGTAGAAGCTTCTGGAACATGCAACGGATCATTGCGTCTGAAGCATCTCACAGGTGTCTTAATATATAGACAAGAAAGAAGTTCAGGGCAGTCGACAACACCAGATGCAATTTTGAGAAGCATTGTCAGATCGGCTATTTCCCTACGCATGAAGAGAGGAAGGTGGTGTTTCTTGCACAGAGAAAGGTAACGCTCCGAACTATAGCGTTGGCCCACCCGGTAACACACGTAACGCAGAAACTTTTTCTGAATAGCCTCAATTCGTGAAATGTAGACAGCGTAACACCGACTCCAAACCTGAAAAGTATATTCTAAGATACTCCTGACAAAGGTACAATAAAGAATTTTGATAGTCTCCGACGGAGGTCGGAACTCTGGCAATGTAGTTGATCTGTTGCTTCGGAAGGGTAAAGTTAACAAAATCGGCTACAGAATACATTACTGTAAAGAGATTTTCGTCACTTTTTATAGGAACGCCTTTTATCTCAATATTTGCCAAGCGAGACCGCTGCTCCTTCAACGCAAGTTCCCTTTTTAGATTGAAAATTTCTTCTTGGTTGGATTTCGCAGAAGTCTGTAGGAGGCTAACTTCGGATAATTTATTAATAAATATCAAACGAGCCAAAGGTTGGTAAATTTACGAGTTAAAGTAAGTGTCTGTCTCTTTTGACCGCTCGGCGAGTACTGTTATCAATAAAATTGTAAAAAACATTGCTGGAGGACATACTATCAACAATTTCTACGTAACCGGGGCTTTTGTTACTATTAAATCTGACATATTACATAACACACGTGTGTGAGTACCTAAAGTAAAACTAGCCGACGTGCATTCATTATGTATTATGGGTAACTGATGGCATTTCGTGCTTACTTGGAATATCGGGGAAACTGATGCCTTTGACCGCTTATGAAATACATTTGCACGAATGGCCATTTGCGCGAATGGATATATAATTAAACCGTAACAGCCTGTCTGTAACGGTTCTAATGATACTTTAAATTTTCATTGAATAATTTTATATGTTTTCTTGAATAATCTGTGAATATGTGTTTCCTATATGAGTTCATGTTTCATAGAATATGTATTTCTAGGAATTAAATTTCACATACATATTATTATTTGATATTGTCGAATCCAACTGCAGCCATGTACTGTAATGACTCTTTCCTGAGCTATGTACATTAGTTGAACACTAACCGATGCTCTTACGGTGAGGGAAAACATCGTGATAAAACCTGCAAATTCAGGCAACTGAATATGTAACCATAATCCTAAATGGTCAGGTTCCCCTGGTAGCAGGGTCACGGAGGTCAGATGGTAGTCACTCTACTGTAATTACCTGATCGTCAAATCCTGGATCATGGTCAAGGCGGAGCCCGGGCCCTCGCCCTCGAGAGCACAACCATTTAACCATCAGGGACATTAACGCTAAAATGATTAATTTTTAGTGTTTCAATTAATATGTGTTTCCAATGTAAGTGCATGTTTCAAAGAATATGTATTTCTAGGTATTGAATTTCACACTTGACATATTATTATTATCTGATATTGTTTGATATTATAATTATCTAATAATTTAACAGTTGTCATCGCCATGATGACCCAGTTACTAAGCTCAACTTGTATTATTCCTTTGTTCTGTTACCTACATAGCTAATCGAAAATGCAGTTTGTAAAATTGAGACATTTCGATTCGAGGATGGCAGGAAGTCAATAACCGCAATGCCACATCGTTACTGAATACGACATGGAAATAGTAGACTACCGTGTAAATACAGTTAACGTACAATTTATTTTGTACGTTAACAAACGGCATGGTTAAGGTTTAATGTACGACATTTTCTTTTGCCTTCGATCTTGCCTACGTGCACGGCTTGCATTGTTTCCCAAGCATAATAGCAGATTACATATATTATAGCACCCATCCCGCCTTACCCGACCCGGCACGTAGGAAAAGTTGCTCTTGAGGCATTAGTGTTCACCCCCTGCTACTTTGATCAACGTTACCTAGTCTACATAATTACTAGTCTTGAATCTTACTAACACGAATACTTTGTACAGCATGTCTCCAAGGGACTTTTTGTGCCGTCACCATTTTAGGAATAAGTGCAGTAATAAAGTGACAATGCCGAGAGATCTGAAACTATTAATATTACCAGCTATCTACCTCAAAAAAAGAGGGCGCGGTGTCCGCCCTGACCATGATCCAGGATTTGGTAGATAATTACAGTTAACGACTGCCATCTGACCTCCATGACTGCTACCAGGAGAACCTGACCGGGTTATCTCATGGTTACACATCAGTAGCCTGAATGCAGTTTTCATCACGATGTTTTCTCTCACCGTAAGAGCATCAGTTAGCATTCTACCAATGAACATAACTCAGAGACGAGTCTTTGGTACTTGGCCGCAGTGGGATTCGAACCCTGTACCTCTCGCCTTGTTGCTTACGAATCGGATATGTTAACCACTCGGAAACCGACACTCCACTCGGCAACCGCTGTTGCAGGTACCTACTTTGGTCTTAATGCCTCCCGTACACGGATAGAGTATACGGTAGAGTAGCATGGTAATGTACCAACTATAGGTACTAATGTAGACAGATGTGTTTTTGATAGAGTAGAGTAACCAGCAACGCGGGCAAGCTACTCTATCGAATTATTTATATTGGATAGACCATACAACATGGAGTTCTTCAAGAAAGGGGTTAAAAGGTTTTTACGGGGATGGCAACGCGTGGGTGATGCCCCTGGTATTGCAAACTTCCATAGGCTTACCATCAGGCAGGCCGTAAGCTTGTTTGCCACCTAGGTGGTATAAAAAAACAACATATTTTCGAAAAAGTTGCATCTTTTTTGTCATAAACAAGTGTATGGTTATACAAGAGGATTAATGAACTTATCTTAAATATATAATAGAACAACAAAAAGCTTTTATTTATCAATGAACTTATAAAAAATATTGCTGGAGACGTACTACCTACAATTTCCCCGTAACCGGGGCTTTTGTTACTATTAAATCTGACATATTACATAAAACACGTGTGTGAATACCTAAATGCTAAGGTGAAACAAGCCGACGTGCATTAAATATGTACAGCTGAACTGAGTTACCTAACAGGTAGTCAGGAATGGAGTGACTGCCGCATGATATTTCGTGCGTACTCGGTTTATCGATATAACTGATGCCTTTCTTCCCCCGAAAAATTTTATATAATCTGACCTACTACCTACTGAAATATTTTCTTAACTACTTACGCGATTTTAAGGAAACATAGCTATAGCTAAGAACCATCTCGAGTGCACTGGCTTTCAAATACAGAAAACCGCATCCAAATCGGACGATGTAGAAAACACACATTTCGATGACTTGAAATTGAAATGTTATGTAGAGGAATTTGTTTAATGTGCTCCAAATTTGATGCTAAGGCATATGCCTTAACAACAGATGGGCTTCATTATATGCCTTTGATTACCCGAATTCGATCATCGAACGATTTCTCGTACTGCACTTAAAGCTAAATAACAAGCTCACATTCCCCTTGTCCAGTACGTCATAGGCAGCATGGTGTCGTGGAACATCCTCGCTGCAGTCAACAGTTTGGTGCCGGTGGTGTCTCTGCTGAGCATGCTGCTGATGCCGGAGTCTCCCAACTACCTGCTGAACAAGGGGTATCGGGATCGCGCCACTAGAGCTCTGGCCAGGCTGAGGGGAGACACCTGCGATGTGGATGAGGAGATCAGGATCATGGTTGCCTTCAAGGAGAAGAATCATGTGGAGCCGTAAGTTTCATTTTGTTACTTTAGGTATAGGGGGCGAAAATGGGCAAGTCAACAACTCGTAAAGGTCCTGTGTAGGGACCATACTTTATGTACCTATTTTGCGTTATTGACGTTATTATATTCCAATTCGGTTTTAAGGACAAGCAACAAGCTTTGCAGCCAACATTGCAGGCTTAAGATACTTCAGCTTAGTCCTTTCAGATGCCATGCACCTAAGTATACACAATGTGGAATCCGTAAATGGTATGGGGAGCTACTTTCGCAGCGCAGGCAGCGGTTTTGTCCATTCCATTGATCTTCCAGCTTTGCGCGTAAACCGCTTTGGTTTAATCTTTAAGGACTGACCAAACCGCCGCTTAAAGGAATGTGCATACACGTGCGTGCTCACGCGTCACGTTTTTGACGCGTGCTGTACACCCGAACTCATAAAATCCAAAATTGTAATTGGGTACATGACTACACCAGTCGACGTAAAAGACGCAACTGTCTCGGACGTACCACGGAGAAATAAAGTACTGTGTGTCAGTCAAAAAAGGCGCATGAACGTCAACGTATTTTGATCTCCGGTATGGACAGCACGCGTCGAAAACGCGACGCTTGAGCCGCGTCACAGCGCCTCATCGTATTTTGAGCTGCGGCGTGGTAAGTCAGTTAATCGGCCCTCCTACTCCGTTAGAAAAGCATGTTCTATCATTGTTACTACCATCAGGTAATTTGTCGGTCAATGCCATGACTATTTCTTTATTTTCTTTAAAAAAAATTAAAAAAATAAAAATGCTATGACTATTATTCTATAAGCCTGCAACACCCCACTGCTGGGCAAAGGCCTCACCCCGATTCTTCCATTCTTCGCCACTAAACTCACCAGTATCTATCTGTATTATTGCTATAGGCTAGTATAGTATTAAATTACCTTTGTTATAGGACTTCAGTTCTCTTATTAGCGATGACTCACCCCTGTCTTCCGTTCCAGTCTGAAGACATGGGGCGAGGTGTTCCGCGCGCTGCTTGCGCCCTCCACGCTGAAGCCCTTCGGTATCCTCTCCGTGTACTTCTTCCTCTACATGAACAGCGGCATCTGCGTCACCACCTTCCACGCCGTGGAAGTTTTCGAGGTGTGTAGAAGACATGACAAAAGCGACTACGATAATACATTAATGTGGCGTAAATAGGGTAGGTACTGGATTGGCCGTGTGGTTTTCGGCAGAGTAGAATAACACCAACCCCTTACGTAGCGGGTGTCGTACAAGGCAACTAATATTATCGACGTAAAAGATCTAGAGTCTCCGAACATTGGATAATACATATGACAGCAACGTTATCCATTGTTATATTTATAACACTGCGATCTCCAACCCGCCAAGCATGGAGATTATGGCAATGATCTTTACGCTCTAGGGGACCTCCCCTTTCCCCTCCTCTCCCTTTCGTGGGAGCGGCCCTAAATCCTTCAGTGAACTGTTATGGACTGTGATGATGAGGAACTAAAGAAGAGTCTGGTTATAGTTTTAATTTATTACACTTTAGACCTCAGGAGCGAAGATGGACGAGTACTGGACTACTTTTTCGACAATCACGATGGGTGTTGCGCGACTCATCTTCACGGCGATTGGCTGCGCGCTGTGCCGCCGCTGCGGGCGGCGACCGCTCACCTTCATCTCTGGTAAGGATCAATGCGTGGAGAATAAGGACCAGCGGGTCTAGCCAAGACGCCAATCGCCCGGCGACTCCAGTTTGACTAACGATCGAGACTTTTCAGCTGCGTTCGGCCTGCGTTCGTAGATCTGCGGCGTACTGCGAACGCTGATAAACCGCGTTCTGCGAAATCGAAGGACCCGCTGGGGTCCTGTTTTTAAACCGCTCGAGTCGAACGGCTTTCAATTATTCTGCTTAACATGAAAAGTTCAATACTTTGAGTGGTCTAACTCTTATGACACCACGCGTCCACATTTTCAGTCTAGAGCTCCGAATCCACTCGGATACACTAATTAGACTGACTAACATGACTTACTCTTATTACACTAATCTTAGACTAACTAAGGCAGACTGAATATCGCGTTGTTTAAAAGGCCCTCGTGCGCTCATATATCTAGAGTCCATGATTAAGCTCTACCTTGTTGTAATGAATTAATACACCCAAAATTGTATTTTATAATATCAAGTGTTGATATTATAAAATACATGGCCAGAATCATCATCATCATCATCATCACAGCCCGTAACAGTCCACTGCAGGACTTAGGGCCTCTCCCACGAAAGGGGAGGTTATTGCCATAATCTCTACGCTTGGCAGGCGGGTTGGAGATCGCAGTGTTTAAATATAATAATGGAAAATGCTGCTGCCCATTTTCTAGACTACGGAGACTCTTGATCTTTTGCCTCGGAAACATTAATCGCCTTGTACGACACCCATGAATGTAAAGGGTTGGTGCTATTCTAGCCAGAATGCTTTCCCTAAATACCATTATATTTTTACTATAATACGTTATTATTTTACATTGTTTCTATTATATAGATTAATAGTAGCTTATGCACTCCCCTCACCCCTCATTAGTATATATTAAGTTCGCGCCATACAGTACGATGAGCTATTACACAACTGAACGTAAGAATATTTTATGTAAGTTGTGCTATTTAACAGGATGCAATAAAGAGAGCTTATTCAGCCGGCGCATATTGCACGGCGGCACTGCCAGTGCTGTCTCGCGGCAGCGCTGTGTAGCGGATACAAAGGAATTTCAATAAATAAAATGAAGTAAAAGCAATTTTGTGGTGAGAAACGGACTAAGTAAATACAATAGAGAATATCAATACATAGTATATGTATAAAACAAAGTCGCTTCCCACCGTCTGTCCCTATGTATCTATGTGTACGCTTAGATCTTTTAATTTTAATTAGTGTTTAATGCGGTTGTCAATAATAGATACAGCGATTCCAGAGGAAGGTTTATAAGCAAGCAAAAAAGGGTAGGTAGGGGTAAAGTAGGTGTACGCGAATGAAGTCGCGCCGAGTCCACTCGTAATACATATAAACTTTGGTGCCTATTAGAAAAAATAACAAATCATCATCATCATCACGGACCGTAGCAGTTCACTACAAGACTAGGGAATCTTCTATAAAAAAAGGAGGTTATTGCTATAATCTCCACGCTTGGCAGGCGGGTTGAAGATTATAAATATAACAATGGAAAACGCTGCTGCCCATTTTCCAGCCTACGGGGTCTCTAGATCTTTTGCCTCGAAAACATTAGACGACACCCACGAGTGTAAGGGGTTGGTGCCATTCTACTCTGCCGGACACCACACGGCCACAATAACAAATAATTGCCTTCTAATAATGTAGAGGTGCCGGGGGACGATCGAGTCACGGGGAAGTCCCCCGTTGCCAGGGAGTACGCACGATGCAGCGCGAAATGTAGAGGGTGCACTTCCCTCACCCCTCATTAGTATACCTATATTTAGGGTCCTTACCTGTGAAATTGACGTATTTTTCGCAATCACACATATCAAAATTGATACTTGATTTCAAAACTAGAATATGTTTAGGTGGCAGTTAGTTCCTAAAAATGGAAAATAAAATTATAAAGTTTATAAAAGGGTTTGACAATACCCCTTTTCATATGTCCCTTCAATCAGATGTAATTTTATGAAAAGGGTAGTTATCAGTAACAAAAGGTATGCACCAATTAGATTAATGTTGTCTGATTATAAGTACAAAGTTTTATCGTAGTCGAAATGACCATTTCCAAGAAATTAAAAAATATGCTTGTATGAAAATTCAAGTTTTTATCCGTCATTTTCGCCGCTAAAAACAAAACAAAACGCTAATTATCCAATATTGTACGACGAAATCCTTTTCCTCATATTCCGTTCCATTATTAAAAACTTCTGTTCACAAACGAATTCATCGCAAAGGTCTTAGCGTTCAAAGTTCGCGAATTTACAGAAATATTCTTGGAAGTTGTTTAATCAAAGCCGTGCATGCTCCTGATGCACGTATTGTGGTTTGCTCTTCCCCTGTTTTGTAAAATGTGCTGTAAATGCAGGTAGACAAAGTTGAATTTCGATGAATGTAGGCATGTAGTGTAAGTAGGGATTTAGGGATGACAACAGCTGAGCTACGAGTACGGCGGAGTCTTTTGTTCTTTATTAAATAATAATCCGGACTAGAAGCGTCTTGTTAAAAAACTTTTTGCCAGGTTTCGAGTTTCAAGCCACCGCACCGTGCAGTTCTCAACTCCTCACTAAATAAAGTCTTCATTTCTGTCGTTGAGTATTTCTACGCGGGGACTGGGAATATTAAATTTATTGTTTGTTTGCAGTTCTAATATGAATGGATAGGTACTGAGAAGGAGATCTTCAAGATATTATTAAAACAAGTTTGTAAGTTTGTGAGTTTGTAGGTGTATTGGGAATCAACACCGAAAATACTGGATCGATTTTCTAAATTCTTCCATTAATCGAAAGCTACATTATTCATGAGTGCCATAGGGTGCTTTTGATCCCGGAAAATAAATGGATACTTATTCGCGGCACAACTTCACGGCTGCACTTGTTTGACTATTCTTTTGTTTTGTTGTTAGTTAGTAATTGTCAGAACGAGGTTTGTATAAAAAAAGAGTACGCAAGGTAGGGTAGGTGTAGGGTACTGTAGGGTAGAGTAGGGTAGGCCTACGACACCACGAACGAAGTCGCGTCGGGCCAGCTAGAAAAATAACGTAATTAGATATGTTAGGAGTCTTATGAACTGTCTCCAAAGTTTGCCTTAGCAATCAAATCAACCCGTAAAAGCGCCCAACTGCATTGCATTGAAGAAAATATCTACAAAATGAAACTTACAGCGGGACGGGAACGTCTGAGTAATTTACTTAATTAAAGAGTATTAGTTAATTAGAAGTCCGAACAGGGTGTCGTACGGGCAGTACATCAACCATATAAAAGGAGCTAGCATTGCTATATGCGGCCATGGACACGTGAGCTCTTCTTGTACTGGTCTTGGAAAGTAATGCCAGTTTGTATCATGTATTTTATGGTCGTGTGGTGTCTGGCAGAGGAGAATAGCACCAACCCCTTACACTCGTGGGTGTCGTATAAGGCGACTAATATTTTCGAGGCAAAGGTTCTGGAGTCTCCGTATTCTGGAAAATGGGCAACAGAACCCGCCTGCCAACCGTGGAGATTATGGCAACAACCTCCCCTCTCAGGGGAGAGGCCCTAAGTCTTGCAGTGGACTGTTATGGGCTGTGATGATGATATTATTTGCTTTATATTTGACCCGACGAGACTTCGTTCACGTACACCCTTTACCCCTACCTATTATTTCTTTATTACTTATAAACCTTCCTCTTGAATCACTCAATCTATTGTTGAAAACCGCATGCAATGCAAAAATCCAATGCGTAGTTTTTTTATTTTTTTTTATTTTTTTATATTATACAAGGCAAGCATTTGACCGCCATCTCACCTGTTGGTAAGTGACGATGCGGTCAAAGATGGAGCATGCTCGTCTTGGAACAGCCTATTCACTCCAGCCTTGAAGGCATCCAGATTATATTGATCAGGAAACACACTCGCAGGCAACGCGTTCCACTCCTTAGCCGTACGCATTATAAAGGTTGAGCCAAAGCGGCTCGTGCGGATAGCTGGAATATCCACGACATAAGGATGAAGCGCTCGCCCGAATCGCGTCTCCCGATGGCGGAAAGGGGCCGGCGGAATGAGGTCGTGCAGCTGCTTCGCACACTCTCCGAAATGTAACCTGTAGAAGACCGACAGACGCGCAACCCTACGCCGATGTTCGAGGCTCTGCAGCCTAGCCTCAACCAACTGCGGGTCACAAATTATCTTCTTTGCACGTTTTTCAACCGAATCCAAAGCCGCTAGTTGATATTTGGCTGATCCATCCCAGAGGTGGCAGCAGTACTCCATGCAGGATCGGACTTGTGCTTGATATAACTGAAGCAACTGCTTTGATGTAAAGTACCGCCTAACCTTCGAGAGGACACCAAGCTTTTTTGCTGCAGTCTTAGCCTTGGATTCGATGTACGGACCGAAGTTGAGATTAGTAGTTTAAAAGATCTATGCTTACCTAGATACGTACATAGATAGAGAAGGACAGACGGCGGGAACCGGCTTTATACTACCTAGGTATAGAAATGGTTTGATTGTGTATTCATCGAATATGATTGGTGGTCGGCTGTAGTCGCTGTTTGGATGTTGTTAGTAGGTTTGCCTAGGTTTTCTGGTTTTTTGAAGTTCGATACCCCCTTTATAATTCTTTGGGTCAGTCGACTGAACCCATGATCCAATTTGGCCAGGTTCCACTGCTAACAGGATCACGGAGGTCGGAACGTAGTAGCTCTACAGTAATTACCTAGGGCCTTATTTTTGAATCGCTAGCATCCACGCGATCGCAGGCCTTGTAATGCCTGTCTTTTCTAAAGGGACAGGTAGCGCATGCCAGCGATCACGTGCATTCGAGCGGTTTCAAAAATAGGGCATACTATCAGGTGGGTTGTCTGGTCGTTTGTCACTTAATACCATCGGAAGGAAGGAGAGGTCCGCCCAAGAAACGATGGCTTGACGCCGTCAAGAATGACATGCGTGCCAACAAGCTCATCACCAAGGATGCCGAAGACTGAGCGAAGTGGGCCAGGAAGAGTAGGGAGGTGGAGCCCGGGCCCTCACTAACGGCCCTCACGCCAAGATGATGATGATGACCATAAAAAAATGTATATGTACCTACTATTTTATTAATTTCGCATAGCGCAAAGTAACACGCATAGTTCCAGTAAAGAGTAATAATTAAATTTAAATTTTCCCCTTTCATTTCCGGAACGTTCCATTACATCCCATATTGCTTTTATTATATTCGCGCTCACTGCATCAGCTTTGGGCTATGCTTCAAAGCTTCGCAAAAGAGAAATTCATTTCATTAATGAACTGATAATTAAACTGTCTACGTGGCGGACACGTTTGATTCATGTGAAAATTGATTTTGAACGTGTATTCATTTACGCGGAATTTATGAAAGAGTTTAATTATTTCGAGCTGAAAATATTAATTTTGTCAGTAACTAGTGAACCCGGCGCGTAGGTAGTTTAGCTCTAGGTACCTACCGTTTTTATTTTGCTCTTAAACCTTCCTCTTGCATCACTCTACCTATTGTTGAAAAGAGCATTAAAATCCGTTGCGTAGTTTAAAAGGTCTAAGCTTACTTATAGATACATAGGGAGAGACGGCGGGAAGCGACTTTGTTATATAGTTTACCTACGGCTATTAGTTTGGTTTGACCAAACCGTGTACCAATGACTGTTTTCTGAGTTATGTACATTAGATGAATACTAACCGATGCTCTTACGGTGAGGGAAAACATCGTGATGAAACCTGCACATTTAGGCGACTGGATGTGTAACCATGATCCAATCTGGTCAGGTTCCCCTGGTAGCAGGGTCATGGAGGTCAGATGGCAGTCGCTCCACTGTAATTACCTGACCTGCCAAATCCTGGAGCATGGTCAAGGCGGACCCGGGCTCTTGTTTTCGAGAGCACAACCAGGACATTAACGCCAAGATGATTATTTATTTATTATATTAGTTTGGTTTGACGTATGACGCGGATTTTCCCAATGTTTTAACTGTTTTGTTTTGCCAATATAGGTAAAATAATTGAACTTTTCACGCTCCGCAGAAAGATAAAAATCCGTTCGACTCCACGCGATCGTTTCAAAATTAGGTCCCTAGCACAGAGCATGGAAAAGTAGAACGCCTTCAGAGAAATAAGGCATAGCCTCCTGCATCTGTCATTTTCATAATCACCCCGGCGCACAGTGGTCCGTATTTGGAAAAAAGTGGACATAGCAAATTATAGATTTAAAAGAAATGCTATTGGATGGTACTAGCAAAACGGAACAATAGTTGTTACGTACAATGTTTCATTAAAATGTATCCTTAATATTTGAAAAAAAGTAGGAAGGTTTATTTCTTTTCTCAAAACTGTTAAGAGATGTCAAGGTTTAAACTAAATAGTCATTTAAAACTAAAATTTATTATCGTATCGTTTAGCGTTTACTTGCGTCTTTGCCTTTGGGACAGGTTCGGAATTAAAATATTTTAATAATTTTTTCCTGAGTTTTTGTTTAATTACAGGTTAAATTTATTGCATAACAGTTATTTTGAAAGCAAATATAAAAAAATAAAAAATAAATAAAAAGGTATCTGAAATTTAAACATTTTAATTTTGTTTTTCGAGTTCTCGCCTATAATTAAACGACACTATTGTTCCATTTTGGTAAAAACTTTATTGCACTAAAAATAATACAATTGGCGGACTTAAAGCTATCAAGGCTTTATCTACCAGTCAACCAGTAGGTCATGCGTAAAGTGAGTGAGTAGGTGCGAAAAGCGGAACAGAGAGAAAATATACTTAATTAACTAAATAGCAAATACTAATAACATAATAAATACAATACGATACAAATAATATATTAACCTATCATAAATACTACAGATGCATGTACTATATCAACACATATACTATTTATTGTTAGGCCTTTTATCTATAAAGAATTTATTTACTAGCTTTTTAAAGGTAAAGCGATTTTGTGATCTTTTGATCTAAAAGTATTTTTTTAAATCGAAAATTTACTATGTCCACTTTTTCCCAAACCCGGACCACCGTGCGGCGTCAATTTCGGTTGTGATTCGAACGGGGCGTAAAGGCTCGCAGAGTTCGTCTTGACTAGAATAAGGCAGATTGTATGACCTCTGTGACCCTGTCTGTTAACGGGGAACCTGACCTGATTGGATCATGCATGTGACTTTCATGTGACTGGATGTGTAGGTACACATCCAGTCAAATGATAGTCACACTTTGGCATATGTAGGTATTGTAGTAACTAATCTCTTGGCGTCTGTATTTGAAGTATGTGACGTATCTACCTAATCGTAGTCTCATAAGAATATAGCCAAGTGGTCTCTATAGCAAATTTAATTTGGTCAAAGACAGTTTATGCCAGTAGCTGGTAAGCTGCCGTGTATTCAACAAGTCATTATAACAGTGCGGATGTCCTCAGCCGTGGGCTGCGGCGCTAGCATGCTGGCGCTGGCCGTGTACATGTATTTCGCCGAGTCATGGCGCGACGCCGGCCTGCCGCCTGCGCACACCTGGGTGCCCATCACCTGCATCTTCGGGTACACGGTGGCCTGCACCATTGGGTTCCTGATAATCCCATGGCTGATGATCGGCGAGGTGTACCCTACTCAGGTAGGTAGACAGAATTAATGTTAGGTTCGATACGCTGACAGTATCAGCTATGCTTGTAGACTTGTAGTTTGTCAGATTTTTGTTTAAATATGTCGTTTGAAAGTTTTACGGGATTTAAGATTTCCATACTCCCGTGCAACTTTGAATCGACAATTCAGATTCTAATGAAAATCTGACAAACCACAAGCATAGATATTGGTTTCTGGACCACGTCTACAAAATTTCAATGGCTTTGATAGCGTAATATTGAAAACATTATGAAACTACGTGTGTATGGGGGACACAAGCGTTAACATGTAGGGGTTTAACTGCCTTTCAAATAAATAACACCACATCGAAATCGATCCATCCTTTCGGGATAAACTGACTACGACACCACAGACAGACACAAATAGTCAGAGCCCCAGATACACACGTCAATCTTATAACACCCTGTTTTCAGGGTTAAAAAGACCTAACTAAATTCCCCTATACGCAGGTCCGCGGCATAGTCGGCGGGCTGACAGCCTGCGTGGCCCATCTGTCAGTTTTCTTCGCAGTGAAGGCCTACGACACGCAGCGGCGACTGCTGCGAGACTATGGTGCCTTCGCCCTCTTCGGGGCACTGTCTTATATCGGTAAGATCGGATTCTTTTCTTTTTTAAAACACAAGCGGGTCGTTTCACCGCTTGTGAACACCAGCAACACCACGCCATGCTCTGGCTAAAGCCAGTAACGATTTTGGGTAAATAGTACTTCTGTAGCTTGAGAGCACTGAAAGTTATGAAATTGGATTGCTGCGGACCATGCTCTCCAGCGGACTGCGAATCCATTAAGGGCCATGTAAATACTAAAGGGTCCATGTTGTATCGCAAATAAATTATAAAATTCTATAAAATAGTCCTATATCTCAAGTTTGATTTAAGCGTATTCGGCCTCTACCTACTAAAAAAATTGTCCAGGTTGTGCTCTCGCGCACGAGGGCGCGTTGACCGTGATCCAGGATTTGGCAGATCAGTTAATTACAGTGGAGCGACTGCCATCTGACCTGCGACCCTGCTACCAGGGGAACCTGACCAGATTTGATTATGGTCATCATCATTCAGTCGCCTGAATGTTTCATCACGATATTTTCCCTCCACCCACTTAAGCTGGTCAAATATAAAATGAGGATAACTTGGGCACGGTATGAAAAGGTTCCCTAGTTATATCCTGTAGATTGTTGTTGTTACATACAATGCTCACACTAAACACTATTTTCTCAGGGCTAATATTCTTCTACTTCTTCCTCCCGGAGACCAAGGGCCGCACCTTGCAGGAGATAGAGGACTACTTCTGCGGAAGAACAAAGACTTTGAAGAAGAACAGCACAGCGTCTCAAACACCTTAACGAGACTGGGATCCTATTGGCAGTTGTTTTCAAAAGCTGTATGGAAACTTGTGCAAGTTCCACAGCATAGCTCAAGACTAGATACTTACTTTGAGTGATATACCTACTTAGGAAGTTGTAAATATTGTATATTATGAATTCTATATTATATAGCAAGCTCAATGCTGTCATGTCATGGCCGAAATTCTGGAAACCTATAGTAGTATTTAGAAAAAATGTAAGTAATAAATAGAATTAGACTGTTGACATAATAGACTGTTGATAAACTTAAAGATGTAGATGACAGTTTCCAGCTTTTCGGTCAAAACGGGACACTAATTACATTGTAAATAGTTGTAAGGTACAAAATAAAAATACGTTTTGGACAAATCAACAACTTTATTTCGACGAGGAAACAAAATGCTCTCAAAAATATTCAATGTTAGGGTTAATTGACTAGGGTGGACTGCGCCTGCGCCTACCATTACAAATTTAGTTACTAAATGCTATTACACCTTCCTAAATGCGTTTCTAATTAGGCTTCTAAATTCAGAAACCATACGTTCTTCTAAATTTAGCATCCTAACTTGCTAAATGCGATCACATTTGGCTGAATTCTGTAACTGAATAATTTAGTCTACTGAATTTAGCCATGTGTAATAAGTGCATAACCCTACGAGACGGCTGATCTCTTTATCTATTTTATCCCTCAACGCGAATGCAATGGGTCGCATTATCTTTAAGCCTTAACTTTACTTTGTACCTATTGAATGCACCGAGTTTATCGGAAAATAAGCCTTGGTAACGTGATTGGCCGTGTGGTGTCCGGCAGAGTAGAATAGCACCAACCCCTTATACTGGTGGGTCGTACAAGGCGACTAATGTATTTGAGGCAGAAAATCTAGAGTCTCCGTAGGCTGGAAAATGGGCAGCAGCGTTTTCCATTGTTACAAATATAACACTGCGGTCTCCAACCCGCCTGCCAAGCGTGGAGATTATGGAAATAACCTCCCCTTTCGTGGGAGAGGCCCTAAGTCCTGCAGTAGACTGCTACGGGCTGTGATGATGAACGTGATTGCAACTATTAACGGTGGTAGATTCGGTAGATATAGCTTTGATAGGTGGTATTTCGAGTTGGAATAATGATATAAAATCCCTACCAAGGAGTAGTGGACCGTGTCCATTCTCAACATAGACTTGCAGCAAGTATTTGTGGCCGCCTAAGCACTTTATACAGTCACCTGAATAAGAAATTAATTGTTTCTTTGTCTGCAATACATTTAATCCTATAAATTGGTTTTTATAGATGTGTTGTGGTAAAATGGTCACGGCCGATCTGCTATAACGATACGCCCTGCATAACTACAGTTTCCACCATAGGTCTCCCAGCAACTGAACGAATATGGAAACACTCACCATAGTCGGAGTCTTCACTCACGCTACCCTCAACTTTCACGTTTTTTACGAATCGTTACGGACACATCCTACTTAAGTGCCCCTTCACTTTGCACTTATTGCAATTGTAATCCGCGAACCGACAATGCGATGTGTGGTGATTCTTGCGACCGCATACTTTGCAGTTCGCCTTAACAGACGGCATCGTCAAAGTGATCTTCGACTAAGTCTGTCGATCCTTCGTTATCGTTACGCTCCTTTCTCCCCCCGAGTATTGAGGTGTGTCCATAGGGTATGTCCCATCCTCGTCGCCACTATTACGCACATCGCATAACATTTTACTCACAGCGATTCGAGAGTTGTTGCCACAGTAAAAGTTGTATAAAATTAAAAATCCTTTCCAACGACATATCGCTCAACGTTATTGGTCAAATAAACTGGGGTCCATACATTTCTGCCGGTCCTCCTTTTGTGGGTTTTCGCCACTCGGAGACGAGCATTTATTTTTAATATTCATAAATTCCAAATTCTACTGAAATTTCCATTGCTGGAATTATCGAAATAAACCATATCTTTTATTAGGTTTCGTCTACACGCAGAACCTCAGAGCTACGTTGTTTAAATTTTGGACGGTCACCGGTTTGTATGCGCGCCCATACAAATTCTAGGTTATTTTATACTGGGGGTGGACAGGTTGATGCAATTTTGCTGGAGCCGATAAACCGCCAGTTGCAGTCGATACTAACCCTTAAGATGCACAAAATAAAGTCGCTTTTGGATGCGCGGGCGAGCCGACCTTGGTCCGACGTCCGACTACTTCCCTCGCATCCAAAAGCAACTTTATTTTATACAGTGTAAGCATTAGTATCTAATTTCCTATTATTATTGTAATGAATTTTGACTATTTTATTATGATTAATTTTCGAGACATGTTAAAATTAAATACTTCCTATTATGAATTGACATGTATTGTATTGTATCAACTGCAACTGACGGTCGGTCGGATTCAGCCGAAACGGAACGTCTGTTACTAGTCTTCCTCCCAGCTCGGCGATGCCGCCAGTGCCGAAAGTTGATCTCCCAGCGCATCCACCAATTTCATCAATCGATCAAATTGGTGGAGGTTTCGGGTTGTCGGGACATAATGCATTAATTATATTTATTTATTTATTTGCTTTCACAAAGTTATTACAATAATAATGTAAATACAATATGGACCCAGTAGGGCGCAGCAATTTGGGAGGGAGGAGGCTTATGTCAAATATAGCACAATAATGTAGGTAAACTGTACCTACTATTTACTATGCGATCCAGAGGTTCGGTACAGACCAATTTGGACTGGCCCACGCGTGTAGGTAGCGGTGGCACACCTGCATGAGCCGGCTCAAGGGTCCACGTGTAACTTATTAAAGTAATAACCGCCTATTTCCTTTATAACAGTAACGGTACCCCATTATGTAAAAGTTATTTACAGAATTTTCTCGCTACCAGATAGTACCTAAATTAAATACCCAGAGATTTCAAGATGTCGACGAGGTTTAATAAAAATACTGATCTTCGCGTTAATGTCCTGCTTGTGGTCTCGCGCACGAGGGCTCGGGGTCCACCTTGACCATGATCCAGGAATTGGCAATTTACATATTAGTATAACAAACTTTAACCAAAGACGACAGGTAGATGGGAATCACGCTTGCACACGAGTCGCGTCTTTGAATTGCGCGAGCGTGATGCAAATATATTTACCCCGCATAACACAGACAAGTAGTAATGAGTCAGTGTACGAATTCCCATTGAGACGCGGATTCCCAACGCGGGAGCAACAGAGCCAGGTAGTACAGGTCAATGTAACAATTTCCATCTACTGGACGTCGTTGGTTTAGATATTAGAATCCGGAATCGCCAACACTAACATTTTGCTCTACGGCTGGCGCTACGCCTGCACCTGCTACCCTGTCCAGTAGCCGTATTCACAATGGTTCGATTCGGATTCGGATTCGAAAAAAATTTCGAATGACCTTGAAATTTGACAGTTCAATTCGAAAGTTGTCTATTATTCGGAAATTTACACGAATGCTATTTAGCTCGCGGGAAGTTTTTGTGAATTGTGGATTAGAACGCTTTTCTTGGAAAATGCAGTTTGTACTGGCGCTATAACACCGTAATAGGATAAAGGCGAAGCAGAGAGCCGATACAATGCACCTAAATCGGCAAATAAGGGATTTGTCGAACCCATTTAACATGCACAACTTTAGTAGGGTTTATCGCTTCTCTGCGGAGACTGCGATCCGCATTATAGAAGATATAAAGCCCAATTATCCTAGGACCTCATATGCTTGTGCGAATTGATAGTAAGTATGACAAAAATTGTGCTAAACGCTGAAAAATAACCTAAATTTTTTTACAATAACAACAATACAAAACCATTGAAAATATCTGTATTAATTTCAGTGTCTATGTGCGCATAAACCCACTAGACGAAATGGAAACTGAGGGTAGTGATTCATTTGCATCTGCCACTAAATTTCAAGAGAGGGATATATATATGTAGGCAGAGGCACTGAGGGTGAGAAGGCAGTTAGTACAGAGGCTCTGCCATTGATTATGGTTAAGTGACTCTCTATAATATCTTGGTTGCAAAAGCACCAGCATATCACCTTGGCCGTTGGGACTATATTAAAAAACACGCTGTGAAAATTGTAGTGTTTGTTCTGAAGAAATATTTGTCTTGATGCCTACAGCTACTTTCTATCAACGCACCGCTCGCCTTCGGCATAGTTAATCCTCACATCATGGTCCCAAAGACACATGCGAGTTCTTCAAGAAAGTGGGTAAAAGGTTTTTACAGGGTCGGCAACGTGGAAATTTTACCACTGGAATTGCAAACGTCCATAGATTGCGGTAACTGTTTACCATTGGGCAAACCACAAGTCTTCTTTGTTTTCTGAACATTGAAATGTTTTTTTATTTGTCCTATATGCACTATATGTAAATTTTTTATATCTTTCCTTTTATTTCTGTTAAGTTTAAATTAGGTAACTAATTAAATTATTATTTTTAAAAACTTTTATTCTCTTTTTCTAATTATAATAACCCTTAGAAACCCTCTAAGAAATTAAAACTGTTAGTTTTTACTTACAACAGTACCGATCAGCTGATCACATTTTTATAGAGAGTTTAGTTCAATGAGTAGGACATTCCTTTTGCGGACTTCTTACACCCTTCCTGATATAGGTATATTAATATAAAATATATACAGTTGTAAAAAATACAATTCAGTTACTAATTTAAATCAGACTCAGTAAAATCACAGCAAAAATTAAATGATCACTACTACTAATAACCTAATTATAGGTAAATTTAAAATCACAATACAGTTGCTAATTTAAATCACAGAAAAAATGCTGTCTTAGTGATTTTTGTATTTTCAAAGTGTAATTTGGTAAGTGCATATCTCAATTATGAAATTTCTTTAAAAATCAACCTACATTGCTAATTATAACTTTAATTAACAGTACAGTTACTAATTTAAATCAGACTCAGTAAAAATTAAATGATCACATAAAACTAATAAAATAAAAAAGTTGAAATTTAGTGAGTGGTGGGTAATCAAATTTAGGTAATCACTTAGTTAGATTTTCTATGGCAGTTGCGATTCGTGTGAAAACCTCTACAAGATTTTCTATCGCAACGGCCTGTCTAATTATGCCCTCTGACACTTTATTCACCGCTGCAGCTTGCACTTCGGCTGCTTCAGCTTGGCGTTGAAGGGCATTAAGCATTGGGTCACCCCCACCCGAGAAGGTCCACCACCAGTGCCAGATTTAAATTCCAGTCCTGCCAAGTCTGAAAATAAATATCAATTTAATTAATATATTATATTCAACCTACAACAACTTATGTTATATTCAAAATTAATCAATACTTACTTTTTCTTCGACCTTCATCCATTTGTCTGCAGTTTTAGTTGCACCATCACCGATAGCATTCAATTTTACGGCGAGGTCCGCTAAAATTTTTTTCTTTTCTCTTGCTGCGTCTGGGCAATTCAGTCAACCCGTTGCGAGTGCGGGATGGGCCCGCATGTATTTTAACATCGCCACTCGTTGGTCGTATGATGTACGTGATGGCTGGAATCGCAAGAAAACAGGCAGTTTAAATAGCTATTTATCCAAAATTCAAACACCGAGTTTGTACTTGATTCAAGTGAATAGGTACTATAAATATTTAGTGAGGTACTTACTGTTAACATGGTTTCTTCGATTAGATTAGATACGAAAGGGTAAAAATTAATTTAATCACTAAACTTAATCGCTCAAAGAAAAACGGGGAAACTTTTTTGAAAACTTTAGTTTGACAATATTTATGTGTTCATAACGACAGAAAGAATTTAACTTTCAAATAATTACTTTATATTTTTGCAAATTAACTTCAAAGAAAAAAAAAATTCTACTTATAAACAATCAAATATTATATAAAAATTAATATATAGAGCGAAATATAACTTATTAATAGCATTTTTTACAAATTTATGTTATTAATTGTTAATAATCCATTTATCAATCAACAAAAGTGTCTTCGTAAACGCTCTTCTTATCCGAGGGAGAACCATAGACATTTCCCAAACGGTAGAGTTTCCATGGCCGAATCTTCGAAAAAATGTTCGAATCATTGTGAATACGGCTACAGTTCGGGTTAGCGAGAGCGCGATTTAGAAAAAAAAGTCTAATTTTATATTTTTACACTTTTATATTTTTACAACACAGTTTGTAATATTTTTACACTTTGTATTGTTTGTAATGCTATGTTCCAAATTCCAATCAACCGAAGCCGACACCGTCACTGTTCTCATTATTGTCCGTGAAAAATTCGCACCGCACCGAGCAATTCGCTCGGATCCATCACGCCTCCCGCCTCCCGCCTCGCGCATCGGCTGCCGGCGACACATCAGCGCTCGCGCTAATAAATCCCCTCAAAAATTAGTCTGGGGAGCGCTTCAGTTTCATTTCATTAGTGTCGATACCGATGCCCTGCGGCCATTGGGTGTTGCTTGGCAACGGTGGACACGAAATAGGTTCCGGCTTGAT
The DNA here is from genome assembly GCA_907269095.1 of Blastobasis adustella. Lineage (NCBI taxonomy): Eukaryota > Metazoa > Arthropoda > Insecta > Lepidoptera > Blastobasidae > Blastobasis > Blastobasis adustella. The sequence continues at coordinate 31,460,922 of OU026114.1, read as the reverse complement.
TTCATTATCGGAGGCCGTCGGCGCGCTCTGGGCCCGAAACAAATGCAGGGCGACGTGCCTCTCCTGCACTCAACATTGCACAGAGCACTCCACTTTTATTTGATATTCAAAATTCCCATCGGCAATATAATCTGGGCCACGCAGAGATTCTGATTTCGGGTTCAGTGCCGATGGATGTCGGCTTTGCGTGCCTAGTCTCGCCTGCTAAAAGCCTGTTAAAAGGATAGGTTTTTCACATGAAAAGTCTGTCACGTTGTGTTTCGTATTGTTCTGGCGCGTTTTTGTCTTGTCATCACTAAACTCACACCTAGGACATCGATTATGACCGAAGTCACGAACGATGCAGTAACCCACGAAAATTATCTGACAAATATATTATTATATTATCTGAATAATAATAAGGTGATGATTATGAACGGATATTTTAGTAGATGATGACCTAAGAAATGATAGCTGTAATGATAGGTGTAAATAGAGTGATCAGATGACGAGTGATAGGATTATGGCAGTGGTCCTGGTGTTGCTGATGTCCATAGGTGGCGGTGACCACTTTCCATCAGGTGGCCCGCATGCCTGTTTCTCTGCCGTTTTACATAAAAAAATTTAAAACTAACACACCGACCCCACCTAATAGGATAAGGGCAGGTGGATGATGACGATGATTTACGTAAGTGGCTTACATCGTCGAATGAAGTGCGCTCTGAGGGTGCTACAGTACTATGACAGCACGAGACATCCGAGTTTTGTCCGGTTTCCATAATCATAAACATAATTTTAAGGACTAGCGTTGGTGATGAATTGAATTGAATTGAATTGAATTGGCCGAGTGGCTAAGGTATCCGACTCATAAGCGAGAGGTACCGGGTTCGAATCCCACTGCGGCTATGTAAAAATGACTATTTTCTGGGTATGTACATTGCGTCGGTGGCCGAGTGGTTATGGTATCGGACTCGTAAGCGAGAGGTACTGGGTTCGAATCCCAGAGCAGCCATGTCCCTCGACCGATTTGACCAATGACTCTTTTCTGAGTTATGTACATTAGTTAAATGAAAACTGCACATTCAGGCGATTGAATGTGTAACCATGATCCATGGTGATCTTGTCAGATTCCCCTGTTAACAGGGTCACTGGGTCACGGGGGTAAGATTGCAGTCGCTGCATTGTAATTAGGTACCTGATCTGCCAAATCGCGCATCATGGTCAAAGTGAGTGAGAGTGAGACGAGTAAATAGGTAATTAATGGTAAGCTTAATGTTTTATTTTTCAGCTAACTTACCGCTTTTTCTCTAGGTACAGCTTATATCGAGTCGTCGTTCCTCATTTGCCTTGGCGACTGCGGTTTTACAATCATTCCGATTTTTTTTCATTAATGTTCAGGTTTTTATTGATGCTGTTATACAGATCGCCGACCGTGTCTTATATTGTCTTGTAGCAAAGGTGATGTTTGCTCTGTAAGTTTGCATTACTATGTCTTTTCGTCTCTCCGTTTTGATAGTTGGATCATACTGCAACGATTTGTGTGTAATAATAGATGTGTGATGTATATTTCCTAAAAGAATGAAGTTTGCAGATCTGGTAAAGGGAGGTGCTGGAGAAACACATCTTTTTAAAATGCATAACTTTCAAGATATTACGTTGAGCACACTCTACAGTCAAGAATTTAGAATTCGCAGCTCCGCCCCATATTGGTATTCAGTACACTATGACAGACTGTACCAAGGGTAGATAGATCTCTTTAAGTATGCTCCTCTCAGTACTTTGATAGATAGATAGATAGACAGATAAACACTTTATTGCTCATAAAACATAACAGGGAACTTTGATGGTTTCTTCGTACAATGTGTCTAAGAGACTTAAATATCCAGGTCAAGTTGCGAACTCTATTTCCGACGTGCTCGAGATGCGGGTACAAAGAGAGTCAACGCCACATACTAATATACCCAGGTATTTGGTCTGCGTTACCTTTTGGATAATAGTGCAGGAACAGTTTTTCCCGGGCTGCAGCTATGCAGGCGAATCGCAAAATCAATACTCGGTTGCATGTCATTGTTGATACTAAAACAAATGGAGTTTGTTTTAGTCGTATTCAACGTGAGGTAGTTATTACGTAGCCATTTATCTATCTGCCTTAATCCAGCCTCAGCACTCTCCTGCACCGCATCCCACGAGTCACCAGTAAGCACCACAGCGGTATCATCGGCGTACGCAAAAGCGTTTGCGTGTTCAATAGGACGCGAGCGCGTGGATTGGCTATTGAGTGGACATACAGAGGTCCCTTGATCGTGTAGTATGATCCTGGTATTGTGTTGTTGGGTGTGGCGTTCAACTTCAGTTTAGTGTATATTAGTGTATATGTATAAATAGATAGGTACTTGTAATATGGTTATTGAACCATAATACAATAATTACTGATGTATTGACATCAGTAATTAAATTACATTTTTGTACCCACATTTGTACTATTTTTGTACTCACATTTGTAGATAAAGTTATTTTATGTTACAGCTATAATGTTTAAAACGACAGCCACAAGTTAAGCCATTAAATTAAATAAACCTTTGGATTTTTGTCTCGCTTTACCGTTACCGGCCGAGACCCAGCCGGCCACAGCAATGCGAGCCCTACAAAAATTTCCTTTGGGACGACACAGTTGATCTTCAGTTATTCAAACTTTTGTATTTTTGAAACGAAAGTTTGAACAACTGGAAATCGACTGTTTCGTTCCAAAGTTTTTATGAAAAATATGTATAAAAAATTCATACATCAGAGCTATCGTTTCGGGCTTGGATTGCGGGTTCTACCCCAATCTTGCAGTGCGCCGCACAGCGCACCTCTTCAATGTGTATCAACACTTATTAGGACTTAGATATATTAGGACTAAAGAACATTAAGACAATTAATGCATTAGGATAATCAATATTTTAGTCAACGAATTTAGGAAAATCATGTTAGGACAATAAGCATTGGGACAAACAAAAGGCTACCAGTAGGCTAATCCTAATAAATGATAAATGTATTCCAATGATAATACAGTATAGTTGTTTTGTTTAGGTAAATATCCCATATTAATTCAATAAATGTAACGTTAATAAGTAAGTACTCATACTGCAATTAAAATAAGCTACAAAGTAAAACACACTGTGTAATAAACGGAAATTACAACTTACGTCGTACATTGAATCAAAGGCGGACTTTTGCGGCAGGGGAGGGCCGCCCTCGCCCGGACCCCCTCTTTCTAGGACCTAGGGGGACCTGGTTTAGATTGCATTGACAGAAAAATTGTTCTTGCGAGAGGATTAAATCGAGCATGTGGACCCCGCTCCCTTTATTAACAGATTCATAATAATAAATACATAAGTTGCACATGTTGTGTTGATTCTAATTTTGTACATTTTTTTTAGTTTATGTTTACAATAAACCATTTAATGAATACAACAGTTTCTCGTCGTCCGCAGCAGCCTCCAATGTCACATTACTATTAGACAACCTGAGTGGTTCACTTGGTTAACACGCCGGTCTGCCGCGCAGAGGTCCCGGGTTCGATTCCCGGACGAGCGAAATTGAAATGGTGAAATTTAATTTCTGTTACGGGTCTGGGTGTTATATGTATGTTGAGTGTGTATTTAAAAGTATATAAGTAGTTTACAAGTAATCAGACACCCATAACACAAGCTTTGCTTACTTTGGGTCTAGATGGCGCTGTGTGTATTTATTTATTCAATCAATCAAATAGTTTATTTGCAAGAATACAGTTGTTAATAATACAGTCCTTAACATTAATACAGTGGTAGGTATTCAACTTGCATGCAAGTGTGCAAACATTGTAAATCTAAATTCGTCCAAACTTTAAAACCCAGGTATTACAACTAGACTAGAATACGCGTCGCGTAGTCGTATTGCACCACCTCGCCCGCACCCGTCGCAGCCCTCTTCGATCGGCCTCCAGATCGATGGAGGTCAGCTGATCGCACACTAGTCATAAATAACAAATGTACCGCCTATACGGGGTAAAGTAAAGCGAACGAACAAATAGAAGTATTAAATAAATGTATATGTTTTGTCCACAAACATCAAACAAAATAAAAAAGACTTAATTGCTAGAAACTTGGTTAGGTTAGGACTGGAGCAGCCTAAACTAGGCAAGTCTAGCAAGTGTGTATAAACTACAGGTTTCGTTTTTATAATTTATAGGATTGAATTAAATGTGAATTTAAAATAGATTAGATTAGATTAGATTAGATTCATTTATTAATCAATGAAAATTACATTATACTACACAATTCATATAAGCAATTCACAGAGATCTCGTCAAAATATAAACAATAATTATAAAAATGAAATTAAATAAGTAATTACATTAATAATAAGAAATTGTCAAAAGTTTAATGTAAATAAAAATGTATTGAATAAATGTCAATTGCATATTTAAGTATAAGTACCTATTCGTAATAGCATTCCTATTAATTAAATATGAAATGTCTAACAGAATAAATTACAAAAAAATTGAAAATAAACATGTCAATAGATAGCCTAAGTAGGTATACATAATAGTATACCTGAGAATTAAATATGGTACGTCAATTAAAACATAATAAATTAAAATAAACAAAAAATAAAAAATATACCTACGACAATATACAAAAAATATTTGAAATGTCCAATATAAATAAAAAAATAACATAAACGTTTCAATGGTAGGAACCCGGCTCGGGTACTTTAATTAATTAATTGTCATGTCAAATTTAATTCAACAAACTCTTTTTTTGAATATATTGGATTTTCCAATAAGAGGTTCTTTAGCCGGCGACCAAATGTTTCGTCACAATATTCAGTTTTTATACTTGCGGGTAGTCGCTCGTAGAATGTTGGTCCGACAACGCGCGGGTTTTTATCGAGCAATGCTAACCGCCGCGGCACAGACTTTAGCTGCCCCGTTTGCCGCGTCGCTCGACCCGGAATGTACATGCGCTCGAAGTCGCATATGTTACGTCGCGTGAACATAATTACATCAAAAATATACTGCGAGTAATGGGACAGTATTCCGTATATTTTAAACAGTTCCCTACATGAGTGCCTCGGCCGCACGCCTGCTATCGTTCGTATAGCGCGCTTTTGTATCGTGAATATACGATCGGAGTCAGTTGAGTTGCCCCATAGGATAATGCCGTATGATAATAATGAGTGAAAGTACGCATGGTATGTCTGTAATAATGCTTCATTGGACATTATAGGCTTTAGTTTCCTTAAGGCAAAAACGGCACTACTAAGCCTATCACAGAGCACCTCTACGTGTCGTTTCCACGTAAGATTGGAATCCACGCAGAAACCGAGGAATTTGCAATTTAAACTTAGGGGTATTGGGCTGCGCAAGGATAGTGCCGTTGGAGAGTTTCTGCATGAGAATATAATAACATTTGATTTAGCTACATTAAGTATAAGACCATTTGTAGCAAACCATTGCTGCAGCTGACTACATACAGTGCTTATCTTGCACTCCAGTTGCTAATTCGTGCGTGCGCTTACTACAACAGTTGTGTCATCAGCAAACAGAACCATCAGACCTTCGGTGATGTATGATGGCAGATCATTTATAAACAATAAAAATAATGTATTTCCGAGGGCCGATCCCTGCGGTATACCAATCTTAACCTCGCCTACTCCTGACTTTACTTTCTTCCCATCAAGACTAACTTCAACCGTCTGATGCCGATTTTTTAAGAAAGAAGTTAAAATCTTGTGGGTATTACCTTTTATACCATAGTAATTTAATTTTTTCAGTAGCAGCTCATTATTGATAACGTCGAACGCTTTAGATAAGTCACAAAATATTCCTGCAACTTTGTATTTATCATCTAAAGCGGTAGCAACACAATTATATATTTTATAGGCAGCTGTTGTGGTGGACATGTTTTTTCTATAAGCAAATTGATGGTCAGTGAGTAAATGATTGCTTTCTAAGTGCCGCATAAGGTGTTGTGACAAAATCGATTCGAATATTTTTGATATAGTGGGCACTATTGTGATCGGTCTGTAGTTGTCTACTGAGCACCTTTCGCCTTTACCTTTATATACCGGACAAACCCTTGTACTCTTTAGTACGTCTCTTTAATACGTTTGTGATGTTGATATTTCTAATTATTATCTAACTATCAACAATAATTAGTGTATCAGTGGCGTCATGCGAACGATGTTTTTCAAAACTAAAACACTAATAAAACTTTATCTTAGATCGACCATGACTGAAGAACGACTTGTCGTTCGAAATAGTCGTTAATACATCGATAGGAAAACGGCGGTTTTGGATTTTGATGACGTACTGATACTTAAACAAAAAACTTCATACAATAAAATGTTAAACGTCCTTCTTAAACGTGTTTATGAATTAGATACAAGGGGCTTAATGTAATACCTAAAAGCCAGAAAACATAATTTGAAATTAGTATAACTTTAAATACTTGTCTAGTGTCATTGTTTCTTTTTCTTTTTCTGTTCTGGAGGGCATCAGGGGGCCCAAAATTAAAGATCGCCCCGGGCCTCAAAAAGTCTGGATTTCGCTGGAGCCGACCAACCGTCAGTTGCAGTCTTTATTTTATACTGCGTAAGGATTGGTATCAACTGAAACAACGGTTAATCGGCCCAAAATGGAACGTCTGTTACTAGTTTTAATCCGCCATTGCATTAAAACACAAACACGAGCTTTTGAATTTCCCAGAACACCCACCTAACTTGAGGTCTTCGTGTTTCTCTCCATGCCGTACAAAAGAATTTACTAGGAACAAAATAATACGAAAATACTAAATTGCAAAATGTAACAACAGGCTACCGGACAGCGTAGCCTTTAATGAAAAGGGAATTTTAATCCTCGTCCAAATTATCGTGCGGGACCTAATTGGATCGGCTAGTCGGCTTGAAAGCGCGTCGGGTTCCTATTAAAAAGCTAGCTCTTATTTAGTGATCCATCGTCATTTTCGTGGGGGATGTAGGTTCCGTGTTAGTACATACAGGAGCTCCACTGCGACTTTTCGCAGCGGTGCAGTCGCGATAAAGTCGTGCGTTCTTACGATTACGGTTTTGGTGTATATTTTGTTAAAGTTACTACCCGTGCGTAGCCGGTGCGGGACGCTCGTAGAGAATATTAATATTTATTTACTTTCCTACGTTGGTTACTTTCCTACGCGCTAGTCTGCGTACGCAAAAAACACCGAAAAAGTCGCAGTGGCCGCGCCCCTTATTTTGTTACTATGTTAGTATTTCCAACGGACTGCGTTTCAATTTTGATACCTTTCACAAACACTAATGATGGAGCTCGCCCGAAGCGACAGCCCCCTGCCCGGCATCGGATTTCTGTCCAGCACACTACATTCAAAATGCGTCAAAAGCGTCTGTGTAGTAATTATAGCGATTCGGTAACGAGTTCGGACCCCAGTGCCGCCATATTGCAATGACTTTTTTTGAGTTACCGCTGAACTAAACTAACCGATATACTTACTGTGAGGGTTACATTTTTGATGAACTTCTTTCATTTTACGCGATTTAATATGTGACCGCGATCCAATCTGGTCACGGAGTTGGAGGTCAGATGGCATTACACCTATCTATCCGGTCCCGTGAATGTCAAACCTCTCATAAAATCTTTGATTTTTGTCACAATAATGAAATCACATGGTGCCAGGTCTGGACTATGTGCGGGATGGGTCACTAGCACTATTTTTTCAGAAACCAAAAATATCTGTCTTTTTCCCGGTGTGTGCCGAAATGACAATTAATTGCGCAAGGATGCATTAGGATGAGGCATCTTGGTCGTCGTCCCCTAACTTTTCAAAGACACTGAGCAAACAAATGGTGGTACCATTCAGCATTAACTGTTTCTCTTGTTCTCAAGGGGGCTCGTGCAGACAGGACCCGTCCGATAGAAAAAAACGTAATAATTTTTATGTTTACGCTTCTCGCCTGCCTCAAATTTGTTGGTTTGCTGTCGCCTCCGAATACCCATACAAAAGACTGTAACAATATATACATGTTTCATCTCCTATCACAATGTAATACACAGCATTTGAACGTCAAGTCAAGTCAAATAATTTTATTCAAATATACAAAACGCTTTTAAACGTCCGTGATCCTACTTTAACAAAACAAAACACCAATCAACTCGAGTCTGTTTTTGTTCTGAGGTGAGTTTATTCTATTCACATGACATTATTATTTAAAGCTATTATTTTCTATTTATAATGTATAATACAAATTTTCGACGATTTCTTTTCCTCATACGTTCTCGAATCTCCTCATACATATGATACGCTGATTTTATTTGTTGCCTGACAATAGACGCATTTTCCTTAGTGATCGCGTGTAAGGGCCGACCTTCACAAATTTCATCATTAAGAAAGAATTTAGAAAAACAAGGTCACGATCAAATTCTGCGTAGCATCGCGCTACGGTGCTCAAACGGGGTGCTTTATAGAAAATAATCCCTATAGAATTTTGAAGACGAGCAGTACAGTCTTGTGGAGACAGGGAGATTTAAAATAATAAAAATCTTTACGAATTCATTCTATTTTTGCCATGGATGAACTTCATCTCGAAAAAAGTTTCATCAATGATTGAGTTTTTTATGTGTTAAAAATATAAGATTCGGAATAGCGAATACCAAATTAGAGTAGAGTAGGCAAAGATATTGGATCTATCTATTGACTATGTCCAATATCAAATTGATGGCAAATTCAATTGTCAACTCAGAAAGCCAATAGAGCCGCAGGAGCCCAGAGCTTTCAGTGTACTCTATCTATAATTATATTTATTTGTGAGGGAGATGACTTTAGAGGGATCTCTACGGAATTAAGTAAAATAGCATTTACCTGTGACGAATAGCAAAGATAGGTCAGGATAGTTTTTTTTTTTTTTTGTCATAGAATAGCTAATACTTCTGTGTTGAGTACGAAAGTTAAGGGCCCTGAAAAATTTTTTTTGAATCCGCTCAATATCTTGAATGTAGGTAACATAGCTGGGGTTCCCAATGTTACTACAATATTCCAATACACTATGGACGTAAGAAAAGTACAAAACCTTAATGCAGTAAATATCAGAGAAAGGGCAACTCACCTCAGAACAAAACCGAGATTTTTGTAGGCTTTAGTAACTGCTGCGGATATGTGTTCTGTCATAAGCATTTTTTAATCAAAAACCACGCCAAGATCCCTAACGCTAGTAACTGGTTTAATGGGCTTGCCTTCCAAGAAATATTGATGTGTCTCAGCGTTTGTTTTGCGTGTGAAAGTTATTTGAAAACATTTTGAGACATTACCCGGGCATTTACCGTAACTTGACGACCCTGCGCCTTATAGTTTGGGTAACACTAATGTTCGTGCCAACACAATTCCTCAAGGAAATTCAAGAGACCCTTCGGTTTCCGGAAAATCTCCGAGAGGGTGGTTGGTTGTCCTAAATACTTAGACCGCCATATAAGAAGCCACGCCACTGCATTTTAGAAGGACATTAACAAAGTTATTACATTTAGGAGGACTCTCACATGATGTACCTTTGCGGTTTCTTTGTCTTGACGCTTTCGCAGAGTTACATCCAGCGTGGCCACGAGAAGACTGTAGTAGCGAGGTGACAGCTGCGGTGATTTGCGAGTACATTTACTTCCCCTAATATTACCCAAAAATTCAATTACTTTGGCCAAATTAAACGTTAATCGCCGAAAGGGTCAAGAAGCATAATATAGCAGCAATAAAAAAGTAACAGACTTATAATTCTGACATAGCAGACCATCTGCTTAACTCTGGACCAAACATAATTTATTGTTTACTTGTGGCCTAGTGCCAGAGCGAATGGTCAAACTATATGAAGGGGCCATCTGAAAATCAGTGGTGAGTAGTCCTTAGAGTCTGCTCAGCTCATACTGAGATTGGTACCCTCCACACACCAATTATTTTATAGTTTTCTTAATGTTGAATGTATTTAGAGTTAAAGTAATTTATAAGGAACCCTTTTTTCTTTTATTAATTTGTGTTAGGAAAATAAATAATTTGAATTTAATTTGATTTTATTGAACAAACCCCTTAATAGAACTAGGGTCTACGTTTTACTCGTCGACCATGTTCCAGCGGCTGACCAAAAGGAAAAAAAACGGCCAAATTAAATAATCCTGGCAACTGAGTACCAGCTTTTGTGTTAGTTCATGTATAAACACTTTATACATGACCAGATCTACACGGCGGCATCCTATTATCATATTAATAGTGGACTCGGCGCGACTTAATTCGCGGACACCTACTTTACCCCTTTACTATTGTTAAAAAACCGCATTAAAATCCGTTGCTTAATTTAAAGAGTCTAAGCGTTCAGAGATACAGACGGCGGGAAGCGACCGCTTTGTTTTATACTATGTATACATATATGTATGTAGATATAGATTTGACGTTTTCTTTACATAAAGATCTGGACCCCTGTAAGAGCTTGCCAGTTTTACGAAGATTTGTTTTTTGTATTGTATGTATTTATCTACGAAGTTTTATAAATATTTGCTAGTTTAACATCGCAACGGTATTAAGAATTCATTAATTAACTAACTAAAAGCAACAGCGTGTAATTCCCGTCTAATATAATAATATATCACAGCATAATGGACTCTTTAAGTTAACGAGTAATAGTCGACCAAGTTATGAAATGTAGGTAAATTGGCAAGCATTCCTTACAAATTATATGGCAAGTAGTTTGAGGTAGCTAACTTGTAACTCTGTAAGCCTCTTTCAAGCGATGTTTCTCGAAGACGCAACCGCCTAGAGCAACATAAATCAGATCAGCGGACCATCACATCACTGCCCATAACAGTCCACTGTAAGACTTAGAGCCTCTCCCACAAAAGGGGGGGTTCCATAATCTCCACGCTTGGCAGGCGAATTGGAGATCGCAGTAATATAAATACGAGTATAACACTGGAAAATGCTGCTAAGAATTTTCCAGGCCACGGAGACTAGATATTTTGTCTCGAAAACATTAATCGCCTTATACGACACCCATGAGTATAAAGGGTTGGTGCTATTCTACTCTGCCCGGACACCACACGGCTACACGGACAACTTTACAACCCTTGAAAATAAACATACCCGTTTCCATAATCGTTTTCAATTTGCCTGTCACCTCTTAGTCTTGATATTATACTTATAGTTATATACTGTTTTCCAAACAGTAACCGCGTATGATTGACCGGGCTCGATTTCCAGCAAAACATTTCAGAGAAGGATCGAAATACCTTCTCAGAGTTTAATGTAAAAAGTAATGAAAACTTGTAAACAACTCCTAAGAGGATTAGCGTCGTTATTTTGTTAGGGTTCCGCAGTATAAGGGCGAAGAGAACCCTATTACTCATCCGAAGTAGGTACCTACTTAAATATGTCCTCATCCGATCTACCTACCTATGTCTGTCACAGACGTGTAGGTACGGTTCCTATGTAATAGCAAACATTTGAATTTTTCACGGAAAATAACAACAATTAACAAACTTTTTGTGTAGTTAAGAATCATATTCCTTTGCACTACCGTGCCGTTATTAAACGGTTTTTATAGCATTCATTTTTATTTATTATATAAAAAGTACCCTGGGGGTAAAGAGCGAGTCCTTTGGGCGTAAGGGACAGCTAATGCTCAATTCTTTTAGCAAACTGATTTGGCTAAAGAAACACCAAATACCGTGAATGCTGCTGAAGCGGCAAAGGAAAAATTTCCTGAAGTGGTAATATACTTATGCCCTTTCACTGTACATAGTACAGGTAAGTAGTACCTATCTAAAAAGTCAACAAACTTTATAACGATCCGACAGAAAAAGTCGGATAACTTCCGACCAATTTTAATTGGATTCAAATGTTTTCTAAACTTCAGAACCGATTTTCATGAAACAAGCCTACGAACCAACTCGTTCAAACTGGCCTCGTTTAAAACACCTCTTTTTTCATTTTTTCGTCGGGAGTTAAAAACTGGTCCGGTTCGAACCAATTAGTTTGTTGACAAGTTTACGAGGCTCCGGCATCGGTTAATACCTATGTCGTTTACCTGAGAATTACTTATAGATAAGTATCTAAGTACCTATCGCACAGCGTTACGAAGAAATGTTTCCATACTTCAAGAACTCTTTCAAACTGCGACTTTCCACGTTAATAAATACAAGGTCGCATCCTCAAAAATAAGTATATTTTTGTTGGCACCTAAACTTCTACTTTTCGTAGCGATTATACTTACATATCCTCTTGTGTGGATTCATTAATTTAAAAAAACCTCACATCATCTTAACAGTATCACTTTTCAGCCACATTATAGTCACAAAAGAGAAAAGTAACATTTTACTACTTGGAGTTTTTCTTGTACTCAACGACGTAGCATACTGTACGGCGCCCCGACATTCTATAATATTTCTCAGGCTCACATCGCTTCAGTGAGCTTCTGAGGGCATTATCCACCTTCCCGGTTCACTATTGCATTGTTGGAATCAGTTGCATGGCAGAAATCCTGTTGCTAGTTCTCCATACCTAGCTGGGCTTACCTGGCTCTGCATTGTGTGTTCACAATAGTGCAGTGCGAGTAGGATTTACATGTGCGGCGCCTCTGGGCGTTTTACTTTCCGTGGCATGCTCTAAACTGGTAGATACATGCTTTTTGATACCGGACCCACATCGCCCGGACCCACTCTTTCGGAATTCAAGAAATAATTACTGTGACAGCCAAAACGATTAGAAATTTCGATACCTAGGTAGTCTCAGGCGCTGGGCGGTTTTGAGGTTTTGAGGTCGCGCGAGGTTCGCACGACCGTTGCCAATTAGGACAGCGCCTGAGAATACCTAGACAGGCAAATATTTTTTTCTGCTCTGTGGTGAAAACACTGCCAATCACAGTAGTCAATGTTTTAACCAAAGAGTTTGGTATACCAGGTTTTAACACAATCAGCGATATCAAGGATATAACACTACAACTGTTTAGACAGCCAGTTGACTCCGCTACGGTTATTTAATCAGTCCGTAGTATCCATTCCCCTAGGTATCCAATATCCATACCACCCCCGGTATAGATAGACACAGCGTGTGCAGTACGTCGGTTGCGACGTGGTGGTGCAGATAACGTCCAGCAAATTCTGTTATCGCCGCCGGAAGTTAGGGTCGTTGAAGCGATCAAATGTGCCTTTTTCGCTGAAAACAGGGCTTCAGGCGAACCGATAACTATATTATGAACGTTGAGAGCATTACAGGCAACTTTAATAACGTAGCCTGTAAAATACGCAGCATGAAAAGCCCGCTATATTCTGGTCTAGGTACGGCAAGATACTTAATCAACGCAGGCATTACGAAAACTGTAAAAGATTTCAATTACGCAAATCAAATCGGTGATTGAGCAAAGTTAGGTTTCTTTAATTTAGGTATACTAGCTATTGCGACGCGACTTCGTTCGCATGGTGTTCTACCATTACCCTACCCCAACTCCTACCCTACACGTACTTAACCCTACCTACCTACCTTTCTTTCTTGCCTTTAAACCTTTCTTTTGAATCACTCTATCGATTGATGAAAATCGCATTAAAATCAGTTGCGCAGTTTAAAAGATTTAAGCTTACATAAATACGCAGGGACAGACGGCGGGAAGCGACTTCATTTATGTTTAGATACTTATACATACACAAACTATTCAAATTATCAACCCACAGAGCTTGGCACTAATTTAGATCTCAATTCTTTTGTCGAAGTCGACAACCACGCTCGTTATTGAACCAGGGGCTGCAGTCGCAACATACACAGCGCTCGCAAACTTATCGATTTCGGTCGTTATGCTATGTCAGGGGCTGTTTTTAGCTGGCTGAATAACTCCCAGTTAAAATTTGTATTTGTAGTTGTGTTGTAACATTGCCCATTGTATTTTTTTAAGCGTTTGAAGATGAAAATTCCTATAATGTTACTAATCTAAGGCTTAAAGTGTACAGTCTCCGGTGTATCCCAGGGCACTCCTGCATCGCCTGAAAAGTGTAATGGGAGCAGCCGAAGCCTTGTCATCCACGCACCTCAGGCGACCGCCCTACTTACACGGGGGGCCCATAATGCCCCCCTTGCGAGGGGCGAGGGACGAGCGTCGGTGGCCTGAGTTAACTTAGTTAAGTGGTAAACACGCTCGACTCGCAAGCGAGAGGAACCTGGATGGAACCCAAGTCCCGCCATGTACCAGTTACGCTTTTCGGATTTGGAACACTAACCGATTCTCCTACGGTAAGGGTAAACCTGCACATTCACGCGACTGAATGTGCAACCATGTTCCAGTTCCTTATTTCAATAGGGTCACGGAACTCAAATAGCAATCGCTCCACTGTAATTACCTGATCTCCCAAATCCTGGATCATGATCAAGGGGGCCCCCGTGCCCTCGCGGGTGAGAATACAACCGGAACGTTAACGCCAAGACGGTAATTTTTTTTTACAACCTGGTTGTAAAATTGGTAGAATACGGGTAACAAAGGAACTATAGACAAAGCTTACTTGCAACTTCTAAGGCGTAGAAGTGTATGCTATCTTCTAACCGCAATTCTATCGAATCTGCGAGGCCTCATACACCTAAGTAGCAACGGCAACGTACCTATAGCTACGCATTGAACTGAGCTCGTATCCACCATGGCACCGGACTTACACAAGAAAATGTCCTCTAATTGGCTTTGCTTTATCCTTTATGTAGCTATAAACGTTAACAAATAACAAAATGAAAAATAAATAAAAGTAGCGAACCATCCTTTCTTATATCATTAGCTGAAATAAACAATCCCTGTTTATGAGAAACAGCCGGTGTTTTAAAACCCGTTAACGACTTGATGAGGACAAGATACTTCGATACCTTTGTCTTGAGCCGTTGTTAGGCACCTACCGACCTTCTTCCTACATGTTTCAACCTACTTAACTGACTAAAGCCCCGGCTGTCCTATGGGAGCAGCAACCTCACCCGGAAGCCCACTTAACCTAAAGCCCATCCAGACATGAGGCCTCCGAATGCCTACCTGTCTTGGGATCCGTCCTAACCTAGGGCCTGCCCGAGCACACATGGTACAGTACACAGCTATTTGGGGACGCGTTTTGCTAAATTAGAACTGTTATTGTTTTCGGTACAGCAAGGGAATGTTATAAATGATAATAATAACGTTTGTAATAACAAATAAAACAGTAAATAAGATGTCGTCATGGCTTGTCCCACGCCGGGTCTGTCTATCTGACTCTCTGTTCGCAAACTCAAAAAGAAGTGAACGGATTTTCATGCGATTTTCATCAATAGACAGAGTGATTTTGAATTGTATTACTCGTGCGAAGCCGGCGCGAGTCTCTTTACAGCCTTGTTATGATGTTTATCATAGATATTATGTTATCTAGGAAATATAGGTCTTTCAGTAGCTATCTTATTCTGTAGTAAAATGAAGCACTTATTTCAAAAATTTAAATCCAATTTATGTGCAAGTACGGGACTCAAGCAAGTCCTATCTATGGGCTGAGAGTAGGTTGCATAAGGCGTGGTTTATACAAAAGGGACGCAGCAGAGGTGGATAATCAAAGAAACCTTATAGTTTTACCGCATAACGTCGCTTTTGTTAGGAGAATTTCGTCCCCCGCTTCCAGGCGAAGGTTTATTTTAGTTTTCTTCGATTATGAGCTGCGTCTCACGTCGCCACGTCCACGCCTCTTCTGTGTACTTAATTTAATATCGCGAGGCGACAAATGTCCGGGCCACGCCGCCGCCGCGTCTCTTCTGTATAAACCGTGGCTAAAGGCGGCGGCATTTAGGGAACGTCGGTGGCGGAGTGGTTACGGTATCCGACTCGTAAGCCAGAGGTCCCGGGTTCGAATCCCGCTCCGGCCATGTACCAATGACTGTTTTCTGAGTTATGTACATTAGTTGAATACTAACCGATGCTCTTACGGTGAGGGAAAAACATCATAATCATAATCATAATCATAATCATATTAATCATAATCATTATGATTATGATTATGGAAAAACATCGTGATGAAACCTGCACATTCAGGCGACTGAATGTGTAACCATGATCCAATCTGGTCATGTTCCAATGGTAACAGAACATGCATGTCGGACGGCAGCCGCTCCACTGTAATTACCTGATCTGCCAAATCCTGGATCATGGTCAAGGCAGGCCCCGGGTCCTCATGCGCTAGAGCATAACCGGTACATTAACACCAAGATGTTGTTTTAAAAGGCGTATTTTAACCAAATATCAATTACCTATGTCGTTGTCGTATGCAACAGAAACTGAGAATGTATTTTATTTTTTCAAAGTACTATTATTCTTCTACACTGCTAAGCCACAAACCATAATTAAAACTACCGTGTCCTATCACAAAAGTAATATTCGACATCCATATGAACTGTTACGGATGACGGTGACTGCGAATACCCCTGATTTAACACAAATAGATCGGAGCGCTTTTGACTGAGCCCGTCAGCCGCCAGCCCGTTGCAGCCGTCAAAGGCAATGTATTAACATGCCAGGATAATTAGGTATTAAACAAAAGGCCGCTCTGTTCATCACTAATTACAGCGACCACCGGACTGCAATGCGAGCGCAGGATCTGTCTATTCGGCTTCTGTTTGTTGGAGCATGAGGAGATTGGAAGTACCTATAGCGATACAAATAGACATCTATGCCGCGTCTCTATTGTGAGCAATTCGACGATATATGATAATAACCGCGATAGTAAGTATGAAACAGTTACGCAGTTTCTATGTAACACAGCAGATCACTTTTCTTTTATTTCGGACTCATAGAGAAAAAATTGTATATACAGAAGCAGAGAGTACAATCCAAGTTGAAATACGAGACAAAATGTCACACATCTCTATAACACGCACACTAGTGCAAATGCAGGGACGGAACAAGGCAGCCCATCTGCAGATGTTATATTTTGCTACGACTTTCTACTAGTAACGTACACACAAAATCTGACTTGTTGGCGTATTTCGCTCCTGACGACTTCGTAATTTTTTTAAACTTTTACTTATAATTTAATTTTGTCATTATAATAAAAGGTAAGGTGTCTAGTGAATCAAACCCACGCCCTGATACCTACCACCGTCTTTTTGATCTCTCGATTCTACATACCGTGAATCGGCATGTAGTGCTTGCTTTTGCATAAAAGAGGGTTATGATTTTGACCAGTATGTTTATTTGTTTGTACCTACTGACTTATCGTTAGAAGCGTCTTCATTGTCCACAGGTAGGCCTATGTGACTTCAGAATAAATTGCATATGATGTCCTCTAGAGGACATAGTCAGAATAATAATGATAAGGATTGGTACATTAATATATTAAACAGGCAGCATATTCTTTATTTTCAGTAAAAATTCATACAATGATGGTGCACCAGGACAGAAGGGACTTGCATTTAATTATTATCTTGTTCTTCAAAATGTTTACAATGCGGCACTTCCAATTTGCAACCCAGACATCACAATGTCTGGTTTTTAGGAAACCTACAAAAACAAATAAATGTAAATAAACGTAAATACGCGATTTGTCCGTTGTTTCATAAATGTCTGAACATTTAAAACGTCATTTAGGTATATTTTGTGTATGAAACCCTAATACATATAAAATTGTGGACCGCTATTTTCAAGATTTGAGTATTAAAATTCTATACAATAAATACTAAGTCCGACCCTGTTAGCATCAAAATATTTTCATACCTATTTAGTCACCGAAATATTGCTTAATTTGGCAAAATTTTTAAATCTATCCTTAATGGCATATTGTTTTAAGGTAAAGCATTTCAATTATTGCAAATTTACACTTTTACGATGCTTATTTTTATCACAATTTCTAAAATTGATTCCCGATCGCCGCGACCACGAATAAAATTATTTACCGATGAAAAGATAATCCATTTGTATTTCCATACTTTGCGCTTTCTCATAAATGTGCACTAAATTACACCGTCTTTTAATTGGTTTAAATTATAAAATTATAAAATTTACACCGATGTTTCAAAAGAAACGTCAGGTCGTTAGGCCCTCGAGCAATATGTCGAACGTTCAAAACATTGCGCGCGACATTTTCCGTAAACTTATTCCAATGGATGAAAAAACGGGATATCAAGATTCATAATCATTGTAGAGCGAGCGAACAGGGAATATTTGTGATTTGTGTTTAGTCTGTTATGTCTGTGTTCGGACTGCATACGTCGCCCCCTCAGCTCGCTTAACTTTCCCTTTGCTTTTCATTAGATTTTTGACGTTAGAAAAGAGATTTATTAACGTAATCTTGATTCTATAAATACTTTTTTCATTTTCATGAAAAGAGATTATTCAAAAGAGTATTTTTTGTGTGGCTTTATATATATGTCTGTGGTATCGTAGCTCCCGTTTTCTTTGTTTGAATGCCAATTTAATTGAAATGGTTGAAATCGGTTCAGTAGTTTAGAAAATATTCGAGTTTTAGACAACTTTGTCGGGGTTTATCCGACAATTGGGGTTTTTTTTTTTTTTTATGTTATCCGGCAGACAAACGGGCATGCGGGCCACCTGATGGCAAGTGGTCACCGCCGCCTATGGATATCAGCATCACCAGGGGTGCTACCAATGCGTTGCCCGCCTCTAAGGAGACCTCTAATATACCTCTTGAACGATCCCATGTCATAGACCAAAGGAAACACCGTGGCTGGGGCTGGTTAACACAGAGATACTCACAAACATTATAATATCTTGATGAATCTGTATGCCTACCTGTGACACAAATAAATGCCTTTGACTTTGACATTTTCTCGGTTAGGTTATTTATATCAGAGGGAGATCAACGAGCACGCGAGTCAGTGGTCACCCATTGGAAAGTGCAACACCCGGGGAGGCGCGAATGCGTTGCCGACCTTTGAGATAGGTAGATAGGAGCTCGTTTCTTGAAGGTTTCAATGTCGTAATGGTCTGAAACCACCAACAGGAACCACTTTTCCTTTCGTAGTTATTCACTGCACATACATCGACACGACTCTACCATTTTTAATTATTTTATTGTAAATCTTCGATTTGGTCCTATTGTTTGTCAATCGATAAATATAGTCTTTATTTCAGTAACAATAATACAATACGACAATATACCTTAAAACTACGTTATTAAAAACGAACCTAATTACCTAATGAAAAACATACAACGGATTAAAATAAAAACAGTATCACAAAGAGAAAACCGAAACCAAATCGCTACGTTCCGGGAGTGTGCCCAGGGCGCCGGCGGCGTTGGCTCTTTGAATGGCTAGACTTAATCTTTGCCCGGGGTACCCGCCGGCCCGCATCAATCTAATTGAAAATTTATGTTTATATTTCTGTTCAAATATTCGCCAGTTGCCAGTGTTGCTTTAAAAATGCGCGAAAATAACAAAGTTTTTTAATAATATTTATTTAGTAAGGTTGATCACATTAAAGCGACAATGCCGCTCCATATTTTTACACTTTTATAAAAATGGGGTTGAACAAAGCTTCAAACCCACCCTAACCAATTCATTTAGGTCTCGGGCCTCCCTCTACAAAGGAAACGCCTGAACGTGATTGTGTACATTTGGAATTATTTTCCCGCTAATCAGAATATTTTTTCTAATAGTTGTAATTTGTGTGTTGTGAATGTTTTTTCTTGTTTGAAGCAAATAAATAGATAAATGTGAATGAAGTGAATTTCCCGACGCTTGATATCCTCGACGCGTATATATAACAGAACTGACTCGCAGTTACTTCCAGCAAAATTGAAAAAATTATAGGTACGAAATTTTAACATGAAAATATGAGTGTAGATAAAGTAGTGTATGCAACTGCATATAATTAGGTATTATATGACAGTTGCATAAACTACTATTACGATAAAGCTATAATGAAAATAGTATGGGAAATGCTGTATCGAAAAGTAATTTTTTAAAATTTTATGGACTGGCGTGAATAAAGTGTATACTTAAACAACTGTTTTCGAATATGCAATTGGAACATTACGCTATGAGTGTAGATAAACTACTATTTCGGTATAGCATTTGCCATACTATCCCGTCTTTACAGCTGTATCGAAAAATAACTTTTTAATAATGATGCAACACTTTTCTTTTTTAAATTTTGGTCGGGCGGCGAGACACGGCGAAATGTAGGCTGAATACCTAAATGTCGTTAACCAATTCAAAATTCAAATTCAAAATTATAACTGTTTATATTTGTGTGTAATTATTTTCCCGCTAAACGTTATATTTTTTGTAATTGTTGTAATTTGTGTATGTGAATGTTTTTACTTGTTTGAAGCAAATAAATAGATAAATGTGAAAGTAGTGAAGTGAATTTCCCGCCGCTTGATATCCTCGACGCGTTGATACAACAGAACTGACTTGCAGCTTACTTCCAGCAAAGTTGAGAAAACAGTGGGTACGAAATTTAAACATGAAAATATGAGTGTAGATAAAGTAGTGTATGCAACTGCATATAATTAGGTATTAAAACATGAGTGTCTGTTATGCCTCAGTATAACACCAGGGTTGTCCAGCCAAATACGCAATACGCAGACGGGCAATTCTTTAATTTTAGTAATAAACCGCCAGCCCGCACAACCACATATTAATATTTCAACACTAACATTACTATTTTCGGATTTAATTAGAATCAACGAAATTAGAATAAGACAAATACAGTCAATGGACAGCGAGTCCAAAAGAAGTTTATAGTAAACTTACCTCTTAAAAGCTTACGCGAATAAATCTAATTACCTACTTGAGCACTGAAAACGGCCAGAGGGTGAGTCAGGTCCGCCCTCCGCTAACCCTACGAGTATATACTTCACGTCACGAATGCGCTTAATCAGATAAATGAGCAATCAATACCATTAAGTATTTAGTTATTTGTTGTAAGTAAGACCTACTCATTTAAGCTTATTATTAAGTTCTTGGTAATATTCGTATAAGTACACAATTGGCTAATTAAGTACATTTTATATTTTAGCCCTGCTTTAAGCGCAGCAAATGTTGGCCATACGCGCTATGACTTTATTGCAGCTTCGTGTATTTTTTAGACCTTTCACAGCGACGTAACAAATCACGTCAAATAAAGAAAGAAGTTCCCCGTTGGTTTTTAGTTAATTGCCGCCCCAATACAGTGGCTCTCAACCATCATTCAAAGGGAAGTCTAGGATGACCACCACATCACATTATGTGATTTTGACATATCACCGGCTTCGAATAAGGTTAACTTCCGTATCCGCCAGCCTTATTTCCTTGGCGGGCCTAAAATTGATGTCAAGCTCGGTCCCGCTAAACTCTTTTGAAAGGATGAGCTTGTTAGTAGATATATAAAAAATCTAATAACGTGGTTCATGATTGAGGTTGAGGACTCTTTTCCAGACAATAGCCCCCATGTGCGCGGGCGGTGTCGGGTAAATAATCCCGACCAAGGAAATTTCTTTCAAACGAACTTTGTTTCATTGCCTCAGTATTTCCGAACTGCTAATGTGAACACAATGTACCTACCCCAATACCGTTGCCGTCAAAGTTGCGTACCAATATTTTGTCACACGGACATGTGCACTGACGTACAATATGCTACCTTTATATGTATACATTGGTAGAGATGAGGTTCATCCAAACCACTGGAACGCACTTATGGTGCATAAGAGCAAAAACGAATGGGAGTTGGTTTGTCGGCATTGGTTCCGTTCGGTCCGACGTGTTCGTGGAATAGGTTTTTTAACACGTAATAATAAACCAATATTTTACGTCTTAACCAAAATTCGTCAAAGCAGAAATTTATTGTTTTGCAATGCGATTTAAATGAAACGCAACGGATGAGTTATACTCGTATATTGGCTAATATTACAATAAGGTTGCACCTTATATATACTAAAAAGGGGGTGGGGGGAGTGCACACACTACACTTCCCCCGTAATTGAAAAAAAATCGATTACTTACATATTAAAAATGGGTAGGTAATTTAAAGTAGGAGGGTAGGTGTGAGGTAGGCGTAGGGGTGCGGCGCCACGCGAACGAAGTCGCAGCCTAAAGTTTAAGCGGTCCAACTCGTAAGCGAGAGGTCCCGGGTTAGAATTCCAGTGCGGCCATGACTGAATGACTCTTTCCTAAGTTATGTAGACCTTAGGTTAGGACGGGCTCTAAGATAAGTAGGCTTTCAGGATGGGTTGGCGTTCCAATATTGTGGCCTAGGCTTTAGTAGGTTAAGCAGGTTGTAGTAAGTAGTGTTTAGGTCTGTAGGCTGCCTCTTGAGCACACATAACCTTGGCTAGGTAGGAATTCAAATGTGTTCCATTTGATTTAGAAGTAATATATATTTAAGATGTTAAGGCATTCAATATATTTCTTCCAACCAAGTAACTTATTCAATAAATATTGTTTAAAAGATCCCCCCCGGTGTTATAGTACCCTACTTGAACACTAACCGATGCTTTTACGTTGAGGGAAAACATCATAATGAAACCTGCACATTCATACAACTGAATGTGTAACCGTGATCCTATTTAGTTAGTTTCCCCTGTAATAATAATTCGCATTGACCCAAAAATTGACACTGTTCGTGTAACGTCCGTCGAGCTTTCGGTGTGAATCCTGAGAAACCTCCTGGAGGAGCCCACCTGATGGGTGAGTACCACCGCATTATCTATTTCTGCCGCCAAGCAACAATGCTTGCATTGCTGTTTTCCGTTTCAAACGACAATAGAAAACGTTGCTCCCCATTTTCCGGCCTATGGAGACTCTTGATCTTTCGCCTCTAAAACATTACTTACACATTCAGTCACCTGAAAGTCACAATTTGGCATATGTAGGTATTGTAGTAACTAATCTCTTGGTGTCTGTATCTCGTAGTCTCATAAGAATATAGCCAAGTGGTCTCTATAGTAAACTTAATATAGAGCCCGAACGGGCTCGCCCCAGTGGGTCACGCAAGGTATGGCATTATGGTTCAGCAGATTGGGATGGATTGCGAGAATTCTTTGCGTCGTACCCGTGGATACGGCTTTGCTTTTCCTCAAATGACACCAACATCTGTGCTGCCGCTGTAGCTGATGTCATACTGCAGGGAATGGAGTGTTTTATCCCGTCCTCTGTAGTCCGTCTCGGCGGCAAGAGTCAGCCCTGGTACGACAGGCCTAGTGCTGAGGCAACTCGCCTCAAGCATGATGCTTTTCGTGCCTGGACAGTGGCTCGGGCCCAAAAGGACCCTAATACCCACATTTTGAGGAAAAAGTACAATGCTGTATCGAGGTCTACAAAAAGGGCATTGGCCGGAGCAAAATACAAATTCATCGGTGGAATTGGAGAGAAACTAATCAGCTACCCCTCTGGGAGCCGTGCTTTTTGGTCTCTCTCCAAAGCTGTCGAGGGGAACTTTTGTCGGACCACCTTTCCACCTTTGCGCAAGCCGGATGACTAATTGGCCCACACAGCAAAGGAGAAAGCCGATCTCTTGGGTAATCTCTTTGCTCATAACTCAACTCTGGATGATGGGGGAGCTGCACCGCCTACCATCTCTCGGTGTGAGGGCATCATGCCCGAGGTTCGTTTCACCCAAAAAATCATAAGACGTGTGCTTCTCTCCCTAGACATCCGGAAGTCCAGTGGACCTGATGGCATTCCGGCTATCGTTCTTAAAAAGTGTGCTCCCGAGTTGTCTCCCGTGTTAATGCGCCTATTTAAGCTTTCCTACACCTCAGGAACGGTGCCGTCTTCGTGGAAGTTAGCCCATGTGCACCCGATACCCAAGAAGGGTGACAATTCAGACCCATCAAATTACAGGCCTATAGCGGTAACCTCCTTGCTTTCTAAGGTGATGGAGCGGGTCATAAATATCCAGCTCCTTGGATACCTCGAGGATCACCAGCTGATCAGTGACCGTCAATATGGCTTCCGTCATGGACGCTCAGCTGGTGACCTTCTTGTGTACCTAACACACCGGTGGGCTGAGGCTGTTGAGAGCAAGGGGGAGGCTCTGGCTGTCAGTCTTGATATAGCCAAGGCATTTGATCGGGTCTGGCACAGGGCACTGCTAATAAAACTCCCGAAGTACGGTATCCCCGAGGGACTCTGCAATTGGGTATCCAGCTTTCTGTCTGGGCGGAGTATCCAAGTCGTTGTCGACGGATGCTGCTCCGATACCAAGAGTATTAATGCTGGAGTACCCCAAGGTTCAGTGCTGTCTCCCACGCTGTTTCTTCTGCATATCAATGATATGCTGAATACTCCCAGTATTCATTGCTATGCAGATGACAGTACTGCAGACGCTCGTTATACTGGCCGTGCGAATATCCCTCGTTCCGTGGTGTCGGAAAGCCGAATAAGACTTGTGTCAGAGATTGAACACTCCTTGGAGCAAGTTGCTCACTGGGGCAGATTGAACCTGGTGGAATTCAACCCCTCTAAGACGCAGGTCTGCGCATTTTCCGCCAAAAAGGATCCTTTTGTCATGGTGCCGCAGTTCCAAGGAACATCCCTCTCCATCTCAAAAAGTATCGGGATCCTTGGTGTCGACATATCAGACGACGTACGGTTCCGAAGTCACCTGGAGTGTAAGGCTAAACTAGCCTCGAAAAAACTTGGTGTGCTTAACCGGTCTAAGCGATACTTCACCCCAGAACAGCGTCTGTTGCTGTATAAGGCACAGGTGCGGCCACATATGGAGTATTGTTCCCATCTTTGGGCCGGGGAAACCGCCGACCTGCTTAATCACTTGGATTCTATACAGAGGCGCGCCGTACGAATTGTCGACGATACCGTACTGACAGGCAAGTTGGAACCACTGGCTGATCGAAGGGACTTTGGCTCCCTGTGTGTGTTCTACCGGCTGTACAATGGGGAGTGTTCTGAGGAATTATTTGATCTGGTGCCCACAGCACAATTCCGCAATCGCACCACCCGCCGTGGGCTGGGTACTCATCCCCATTACGTGGACCCTCTAGTGGTGTCCACGCGAAGATTCGAAAGAACGTTTCTCGCTCGTACGATTCGGATGTGGAATGAGCTCCCAGCAACGGTGTTTCCTTTGGCCTATGACATGGGATCGTTCAAGAGGTATATTAGAGGTCTCCTTAGAGGCGGGCAACGCATTGGTAGCACCCCTGGTGATGCTGATGTCCATAGGCGGCGGTGACTACTTTCCATCAGGTGGCCCGCATGCCTGTTTGTCTGCCGGATAACATAAAAAAAAAAAAAAAAAATAATTTAGTCAAAGACAGCTTACACCAGTAGTTGGTAAGCTACCGTGTATTCAACAAGTCACTATAACAGTGCGAATGTCTCCAGCGGACCGCGAATCCGTTTCGGCCGCATAAAAAGCTAAAATCATAAAATCCTATGAATGTATAAAATCCTATATCTCAAGTTTTATTTAAGGGTATTCGGCCTCCACCTACTAAAAAAAATATTATCTTGGCGTTATGTCCAGGTTATGCTCTCGCGCACGAGGGCTCGAGGTCCGCGTCGACCATTGATCCAGGATTTTTCAGGTCAGTTAATTACAGTGGAGCGACTGCCATCTGACCTCCGTGACCCTGCTACCAGGGGAACCTGGCCAGATTGGATCATGGTCATCATTATTTAATCGCCAGAATGTGTAGGTTTTCTCTCCACCCACTACGCTGGTCAAATATAGATTGAGGATGGACTGGGCACAGTATGAAAACGTTCTCTAGTTATATCCTGTAGATTATTGTTGTTACATGTAATTCTCACGCTACACACTATTTCCTCAGGGCTAATATTCTTCTACTTTTTCCTCCCGGACACTAAGGGTCGCACCTTGTAGGAGATAGAGGACTACTTCTGCGGAAGAACCAAGACTTGAAGAAGAGAAGAGAAGAATAACAGCACAGCGTCTCAAACACTTTAATGAGACTGGGATCTTATTGGCGATATTTTTCAAAAGCTGTATGGGAACTTGTACAAGTTCCACAGACTAGATACTTACTTTGGGTGATATACCTAGTTAGAAAGTTGTAAATATTGTATATTGTTAATTCTTTATTATATAGCAAGCTCAATGCTGTCATGTCATGGCCGAAATTCTGGAAACCTATAGTAGTACATAGAAAAAATTTAAGTAAAAAATAGAATTAGACTGTTGACATCATAGACTGTTGATAAACTTGATAAACTGTTGATAAAAGATGTAGATGACAGTTTCCAGCTTTTCGGTCAAAGCAGGACACTAACTACATTGTAAATAGTTGTAAGGTATAAAATAAAAATACGTTTTGGACAAACCAACAACTTTATTTCGACGAGGAAACAAAATGCTCACAAAAATATTCAATGTTGAGATCTATACGTCTATATTAAACCTAATTGACTAGGGTGGACTACTCGCTACCGATACAGCGGACCGCCTGCGCCTGCAACTGCCATTGAACAGCCAAAATGAATGGAAATTCTAATTAAAAAGTTTTCGGGATTCCAAAATCCACGAGATGGCGTTACTGTGACGTAAGGTCTGCTGTCAAAATAAAGCCCTGTCATTGGCTGAAATAGATTCGACATTTTACAACGGTTGTTTCTGTCCAATTACACAACCTTTTGACAACAGACCTAACGTCTCACAGCCCTAATGTGCTTATTACATTTGGCTAAATTCAGAAGCAAGAAACGTCAGAGCAAATAAAAGTGGAACGTGCTCATAAGTTAAAACCCATTTTTGTATCACGCCTTCTGAAACTAATAAATAAGTGCTACAAAAATGGACCTTATTGTATGAGCAATATATTCCACAGCAGTTTTATTTGCTTCACGCTTTTGTCACAGCCGAAAAAAAACCCTCCAGGTTGGCGCCAACGGATTAGTTAGTGGTGAAGCGACCTGTTTACTAACAAATAAAATGCAAGATAATTTGCTCTGCGTAATTACAGCGGCGTCAACAAATAATAGCGGCGTCGACTATTTATTAAATAAATTGAATTAGTCTAAATACGTCAATGGGAAGTTTAATTCTTAACTAGCGACCCGCCCCGGGTACGCGCGGTTTTTCTCGAGGTTACTCTTCTATTATAATATGCATGTATTATACGAAACCTGCCGGAAGAAATTATCTTAAACTAAATGATAGTGTAAACCGCATTAAAATCCGTTGCTTGGTTTAAAAGATCTAAGCGTACCTACCTTCATACATTCAGAGGGACAGACGGCGGGAAGCCACTTTGTTTTATACTAGGTATGTCTGAAGTCTGACGAAATGAAGTTGCATTTCATTTGTGATTAAAAGGGTCGGTTCGCCACTACTCTGCCAGTCGGCGCTAACCTTATTAACCTTGTATAGTTATTGAGATAACACACTGAATTGTATGATGCATAAAAATTGTTATTCTTTTAATAAAAAACCTTTACTTTCTTTCTTGACAGTAGTACAATTATGCGCTAATTATAATTAAATATATATACAATTGATTTTGATGTTTCCAGAATGATGGCAGTACCTATAGCTCTGTAGACACAGAATATTAGTACTAGCAGTAAGTCAAAATAAGCAATGAACATAGCATGGCAAGGCAGGCGGTCCAAAATTGGGCAATGGAATCTAAAGATATGTCGCCCAATCTATATAAACTAAAATTGTAATAGCGATTTGGTATTTGACAAGTCTCCTTTTGGCATCGCGTCAAAATATGACTACATATAAAAAATAACACAGAACATGGAATGTTTAGACGAAACTGTTTCAAACTTAACTTATTTTAATATTGCACAAGGGCGTCGTACAAAAGAAAGACGTTTTTTCTCTATTTAACTCGATTCAGGAAAATTACAAAGCGTAGCGGGCGCCAACTTACGATTAACGCGTGACAAGAAACCGAACTAATTTTTGCCACTGGATATGCCAACATGTGCGAGAAGAGGCGCCGCTATTGCACACTTTGCGCCAATCTCAGTTTACTGAATCGAATCAAGGCGAACCTTATTCTAAAATCATAGCCTCTTAAAACAAATTATGGGGTAAAATGAAACTACGAAAAACTTAATGAAATATTTAAACAATTTGTGATGACATCTAGTCCATTGCTGGCATATGGCGTAGTGCCTGATTTCACCAACGCCGAGGAGTCTTAAGGAGCTCTTAATAAGTGTCCACTTAGTAGGAGTCCACTAAAACTTAGTTGGTGTTGGTGAAATCGGGCATTAGAACCCTGTTAGCAGAGCGGTTAAGAAGTTGAGTGAGGGATAAGTTAATCGTGTAGGCAGCATCAAAAGTAGCTAACAATAACTGATATAAAATTATTTATTTATTTAAAAACTTTATTGCACAAATTACAGCAATTGGCGGACTTCGTATGGCATATTAATTATCAAGTTATACAATAAGTTTTCGCTGTTTATTCAGATCATAACAGTCTAGCTAGTTGCTTAGCTTCTTCTGATGCTAACTTTAAACGATAAAGAAAATGTTGGAGATTTCGTGAACGGGAGGAATGTCAAAAAGGTCTCTGCTATCAGGGAAGATAAAACAAAATATTACCAACATTAAGCGACGTTACTCGGAGACCTTATGCATCTATTAATTCATACAAAATATCCGAATTACTTTCAAGTCACAGCTGCGTATGTTGTAAATATTTTCACTAATGTGTGAGTATAGAGGAAACTTTAGAGAGGGTGGGTATTTCTAGACGCTGTGAAACACAAACGCGTTCACTGCAGGCTTCTCAATCGAGAACAACAATACATAGATTACATTTTTCCTATTATCACATTGACTGAATAAGCATAATAGGTCTGGGACAACTTAACTAGTTCTATTATATACAACAGGTACCTGGTACAACAACGACGTGGTCAAGATAAAAGTGTACAAATGAACATCACCGAACCTTGCACATTCTTGGCCACGTTCCAAATGTTTGCACCAAAATGGTCTCCTCAAGAACTTCTGTTCGTAGAAGAAGATAATGTATAACGTGATCCAGAAACACCCACCCTGAAGGTTATTAACATTAGTTTAGAAAATGCGACAACAGCGCAAAGTGGGTCCACGTACAAAAATAATTGCTACTGCAGATATTTTCTTCTAAAATTCGATGAGGTTAGTATGGAGGGCATTCTCAGTACAGGCGTAGCGCTACTCAGTAAGTCGTGACAGCAGAACGGCGAGGGTGAAGCCAACCGTCAAGGTATCGGATATCCGGAATAATTTCAAATCCGGATCCGACTCCGAAATTAGTTTTGAATTTATGCTAGTGATTACAGTGCCAATAGATACGTCTGTGTATCTTGTATACACAGATGGATAAAATAAATTCAAATTAATTTGAATTTAAGATATTTTTTTATTCTACGCAGTGACAAACGAGCAGACAGCCTAACTGGTAAGCTGTAACTGTCGCCCATAACATCTACGATTCTAAAATTCTATTGTTACTAAACTATCGCGTAGTCCGAAGTTTATATCATCATCATCATCCCACGCCACACCTAGGTAGAGTAGGCACCGATAAAATATTATCACAGGGCGAAGTCACTACCTCCCCGCACCCCTCGCACACCGCACGAAATCACTGAGACAAGCAGTACACCGGTTAATCTTGCTATACAGCGAGAGTCGGCCATTAACCTAATTTCATAACAGTGCATTTGCCGAGTGCGAATTTATTATTTAACAATTCCTCTAAAGGCCGACATCTCACATTCAATGTCCAGCCTGGGTAGCATGACGGGATTTGTCGCGAGAGATAAGTACAATACATATAATTTATTTTACATACTTATACTAGGTGCCAAATAGAATGGCGATATCGGTCGTTGAACTCTTACAACGAGCGAACGAGCGAGCCCCACAGATGAACATTAGTAACTGTCGCTCTCATCAGTTAAGATTCATTCAAAAATGTTGAACCGCAAGGTCACTGACACAATTATTGTGTGATTGCCTGTCATGCCTGTGATTGCGCTGGCTGCCACACTTGTCTCGCTTACTTAAACGCAAATCGGAAGAGGTAGCTAGTCATCTCGCTCTCTCAAAGCCCGTAATGGCACGCAGGCTGTCTCCCTTTGGCTAACACGAGTACACGATACACATAGTTAGAAATACGAACACAAGATATTGCTAACTATAAGGTAGGGTCGGAAGAGCTGAGCACAACACAGGGTTGAGGCGGCGTTGATCTGGCAATCATTTCTTACAAAAGGACCGACGACCCATACAAAATGTAACAACATTTGAAAGTGTCGGCAAACAAATTTATGGTAGCAATTTCTACTAATTTTTCTAATTTTTATTGGGATCGTTATACTATACGACAACCACTAGAGTTTTACTTGAAACCTGAATATTTAGCTGAAATAGTATAAACCTAAAGATTTTCTATCAATGCAATCTTCATTGATAGAAATTCCTGAATACCTTAATTTTTTGGTGCTTTTTGGATGATGGTCTATCTATATGCCATTATCAATCGTAGTTGAAACATTAATGTGGATGCCTATTAAAAAGCAAAAGGGTGATAGCCGATTTACAGTAGCGAAAGGTATAGTTTTAAAAACAGTTGATTCTGTTTCCTATTGTCGCTTGTTGAAAATGATTGGCACAACAACGCCTCGAACTGATGCATCTAAATAGGTGGTAATTCCAGAAAGAGTCGAGGAGAATCCTTTACATCGTATAATTTCTAGCAAACATTTGGTAAATAAACTTCAACATTTATAAGAAAAGACAAAATGGGTAACACAGGGGTGGGAAGGGACTATACTGTAACTTAAAAAATATATAAAATAGATTAGTTTTAATACGAAAATGTTACCATAATAAAACATCTCTCTCAAATCACCACTATTTACACGCACCGAGTGTAATTATTATTGCAAACATTCACTAGAAAATGGGCAGCATTTTGAAGGACAGATCGTACTGAGTCATTAGCATTGCCATCGAAAACTTTGTTAAGTTTTAGGTTATTTAAGAATATTCCTAATGTCATATAGATAAGATAAACAATCGCCAAGCAAGGCATCGACGACATGCCGATTATCAAATTTATCAATATGACTACACAACTGGAGTTTGTCCTCAAAACAGGTGCCCATTATCATTTGACACCTGCATCATTTGGCATTTAACGATTAACTACTCGAAAATATAAACTTCGTGTAGACGGAACAAGATACTAGCTTGATAACGCCTGGGGCCTAAAGGACCCAAACCTGACTAGAAGGACAGAAGGATTTTCACTTACTAGGTATTAAATGTTATTTCATCAATGTATATAAAGTCCCCCATCGTGTTGACCTATTATTAGTGATAAGTAGGTGCCAATAAACGCGGTCTAGGTCATACTCAGACTTATTTAAGTACAAATTATTTAAGTCAGCTTTTTGGTAAGATATCTTTGGCGAACCATTTATAAAACATTATAAACACTGGGTATGACATAGCCCGCAGTTTATTGGGACAGTAATTTCATTAGAAATATTTACAAAAAATTGATAAAACTTTCTTATTTCTGATATTCCTTCCATCGTCGGCTGCATATCGTTCGCCGTGCGATCTCTTCGTGGCCTCTCCGCTTAGACGACACTGGAATAAGAAGCGGATTTTCATATTTCCATGAGTTAGATTCGAAGAAAAGCGTCAGTGGCCTAATGGTTAAGGAGTCAACTCGTACTCCGAAGTACCGGGTTCGCACCCCAGTGCTACCATGTAACTATCTATGAATATTTTATGAGTTATCTACCTACATTAGTTGAATACTAACCTATGCTCTTACGGTGAGGGAAAACATCGTGATGAAACTTGCACATTTAGGCGACTGAATGTGTAACCATGATCTAGGGCAGATTCCCCTGTTAATATGGTCACGGAGGTCAGATGGCAGTCCCTCCACTGCAATTACCTGATCTGCTAAATCACGGTCAAGGCGGAGCACAACCAGGACATTAAATATTTTGTTTAAATATTTTTGATGGGTTAACGTTATCTATTCGAAAAGCATTCACAATTGTGTACTACAGCAATGACTACAAACTGGCCTAGAGCAGCTGTAAGTAGGGTTGTCAATAATAATATTATTTAAGTATTGAAGCTAGCTGCTTTATCCAAAAGAATGGATCAAGGGACCAACTGTGGGACAAAGAACTGGCAACAGACCTATGCAGATACAGATACGTACATTTTAGCGGACTTCTTGGCGAGTTTCTGGTAGATGGACCCGCGCGCGATCCCGGCGGGTCCCTTCGCGACGGCGGCGGGGCCTCGCGCCAGCGCGCAGCCGCGGCTGCCGGGGCCCTCGGTCCTCGCTGCTTGCCCCGCCCGCATGTCTGGGTTGGGACCGGTCCACGCCATGTAGTCCTCCCTGGGGATTGCCAGCGATATATTTTTTTAATGTATGCTGGAACGAGCAGCAGCCCGCCGAGAGCGGTAACATCGTACATAACATCTACGGTTTATGTAGTCAGTTTTATGTGACGAAAATGCAGTAGGTACCGCAGCGTAATCACTGTGGGGGTTGAGATGTAATGATGAATTGCGACTAGTTGCATTTAGTCGGTAAGGCGACTCACTGTTTAGTGCATCCAGGTGAGCTCGCCTGAAGTGAGCTAACCCTATTGACTCAATACTGAAATGTTTATTGCTTCATGTTTATTGCTTGCTCTTCATATAATTATACCCCTGTATCTTTCGTTCCTTTCGTTATTTTCTAACGTCGGACTTTCTATATGGGAGGTATATAAAGCAATTTCGGGCTGCTAATAAAATATTTCGTCTTCAGTAGAACTCCAACAAAAATTGCTATAAATAACATAAAAACATAAAGCAACATAAAAACATAAATCAACATAAAAACGCCTATTATTAAAATTAAATTAATTAATTAATTAATCTGTGACCATCGCCGACAACTCGGTAAAGTACCGACTGCCTCACCAATCAATTAGGTTAAAATTCGGTTAGGTAAATAGGTGAAATTGTATTATAGAGTGAAGAAATAAATATCTAATATTGATAGATAGATACCGTGGCATGTTATTCTGGGAATCAACGTCTTTCTTTACCTGGGTTTGTTTCAATTTAATGTGATTATATGAGTAATATTAGTCTAATTAAAATATCTTACTCTAGGTTTTACTAGCTAGGTAGTTTGCATTTCGTCTCGTAGTTAAACATATCAACATTATGGAAATGAAATCGAATGCTCTGTTGATAAAATACCTACCTAAGATCGCTTTCAGAGGTGTCTATAAAGTCGTGTTTATCGCAATAATAGACTCAAAAGATATTCCCTAAAGAAATGCCTAAAGATGTGCCTAAGCTGATGTGCCACTCTATTAGACTATCAAACAAATCGTTCAAGCTAGTGCTTTCTTCGATACTAAACAATACGTAAATTACTTTCGCTGATTTTAAACTTAAAGCACAAAACCGCTGTGTCTAAAAGCATGATATTTTGCGTAAAGCTTACTTAAATTACATTTTACGGTAAAACGGGAAGTGGGAAGGTCGTTAACACAAAAGGGAGAACATAAATTGCGCACAAACCAACCTCTCCTGCTCGTGATCCCTCTCCTGACAGACGGACGAGGCCCGGCATTTCCCTAAAGGGTTGTGCGGGTCGGATGTATAAGTCATAACAAAGAATGTAGAGGGTCAGGTGGGAATACGTCGACGTATAATGCCGAAGATCGGACGAGATGAAGAACGAAAGTCGGAACGCCGGTCCTGGCGGCAGCTGGCATGATGATGTTGACAATGTTGACAGTTACTTATATCCTTGGACCCGTTGTGTCATACGTACAGGAGCAGGCTATCTTTGGGCCCCTTCCGATGGACCGGATTGGGGCCGGCGGCGGCCGAGCAGAACGGGCTCTTGTACTTGCTGTCAGAGCCCCCGCCCGCCTTCAGTATGGGCCTGCAATGTCGCCGCACTGAGTCCCACCCTGTACTTCACCGTGGCCATAATACCAAGCATTTATCGGAAAGGATGCTGTTTGAACCATCCGGTATGATTCCGCAGACACAGTGACATTTCTGATCTCTAGGTAGGTATATCTATATGAAATAACTTCCATAGGTAAATTATTATTTTATCTAATAGTGCCGCCGATTGGAACTCAAGAATAAGTGTTGCGGTCATCATCTAATTAGACAGGTAATTTCTTTATTTACTTTAGTAATGTGCTCTGTCGTCATCTGCGAAATCACACCCGTCTGCTCCGTGGCAGGTTTTGTCGATATATGCTCGTTTTGACGGCATAATATATCGTTGCAAAGCGACAATGCGTCTCTTTAGTAAGCCATATGGAAGAGTATCGATTTTATTTCAAGGGCGAAATCAAGGCCAAGTTATACGAGGGGAATATATAAGAGGGGAATAGGTACACTGTCGCTCTGCTCCCGATTTCATATTTACATTGACACGCTCCAATAGACAATTTTTATCTCGATGTTAGTTAGGTAAAAAGCTAAACTCTATTGATCTACCATGCAATTTTGTGTGCCTAATACCTAATAAAAAAAAGTTATTTTTATAATCCAAAAACATTATTTTTTGGAAGAAATTTTCAATTTTGTTAGTGCTTGAAAACTAAATGGAGAACGAAACTAAGTTGATTGAGAAAGCTAAATCAATGATAAAATGATCATGAGTATGATAATAACTAGAGTCTAGGTAGTAACCAAATACAGTCATTTTACCTTTCTCTATTGATATAGCATACCGACAACTGTAATTCAAAATTAAAATAAAATTCTATATACACTAACTTATGTATGTAATCCAATTTATAATGCGAATGAATTTCTTGATACACTAGCCTGATAAGCTATGGTATTCGGTGACAATCGCAGTATTTCAAAGTAATGTACCTCTGTACTTACTTTAATTGTTTACAATTACAAAGTAGTATTAAGTATAATACTTATGTCCAATAACCTAATTATAAACTTCAAAAATCATCACGCAACATATTATGCCATTGAAGTTTGCGTTTACACTTTCGTGAGACAACTGTAGAATTCATTCACATCTTTAATAAATAAAAAATACAAATACCTACAATACAATAGGTACGATTCACAAAAATTACTTGTATTGGTATTTCTACGCTATTAATTGACATATGTGTCTTTTATTTTCATTGGCAAATAAGTATAGGCGGTTCATTTAAACGAACCCGCACATTTTCTCCATGTGTACCAATACAAATAGAATATCTAATATTGTAAAATCGAAACTGATTAAAAGTGAACTAAACCGTTCAGATTTTATACTAGACTATTTATACATCTCAGCAAACAATGCTTCTACGAAATAGCTAAACTAACTATGAACATACATTACACAAACTCCAAAACGAACATTCGATTTTTTACTTAAAATAACATACATGCTCTATATAGAACCACCATACAAGCTACGAAAAAGAAATTACAAACTACGTAAAACGAAATTATACAAACTATGTAACATAGTTAACAACATCTGCAGTTTTACTTATAATTTAAATTGACAATATTGAAATAGGTGTGGATGAATGATTGAATCGTAATCCACAAAAAATGATTTTATAGTAGCAGAAAAGTCCTTGGTGCTATTAATTAATTTAACACACATACTTTAAATAATTTATCTTGAAATATGTGCTGCAAAAACAATTTCATTTAGTTCGGCTACTACATTTTATTACTAGTTATTGGTGGCTACAACATTAATTATGCTAGATATATGGAAGGTGAATCTAATATGTAGTGTCGAATGGTTTTATGAATAACATCGAATGTGCAGTGTTTGTTTACTTAATGTAACTGTGCTCTCGAGAGCCCGGGGTTCGCGTTGACCTTGATCCAGGATTTGGCAGATCAGAACCTTTGACGGATCTCTATGAACCTGTTGACAGGGGACCTGACCAGATTGGATCAGAGTTACACATTCAGACTGAATGTGTAGGTTTCATCACGATGTTTTCCCTCATCTCATGACAAACATAATGTTAAGATGATGTACTAAATATTCACAATGTCACATAACATTTCTATGGAACCGCTGGGACAAAAAAGTCCCAGTAGTACCCAAATATAACTTAGAAATAGTAGATTTTCTTAGTATTTGATACTTTTGAAGATTATGGCACATACCTACGACGCAATGGTGGATCCATCACCTGGAAGTAGCAGGTGGTGCTTGCAGGAGCAGTTTTAAGATACACAATATCGCAGTCGCAAGCTACCTTTACGTTTCACACGTACGAATGCGTATTTCATATGGAATGGACAATTTTAACTAACCTTTGATGAACTAAACGCTCCTAGTTGATTAATGCTAGCGGTAATCGAGATTCCTAACCTACTAAATCAATTGACTGCCTCTGAAATAATAAATATCTTACAATATTTTACTTTTTATATTTTAAACATCTTTGATACGAATCGTTGATTTCTGAATTTCTAGAAATCCTTATCACGATCCGTGGATACTACACGTTCAGTAAACATCGTGATCCAGGATCGCCACCTATGTATCAGGAAACTATCGAGCGTGTAACATCCGCATAACTTTTAAACTGAACTTTTACTAATCACATCACTTATCCTACAACGAAAAATTCCCGAACGTCACAGTACCAAAGTTGAGTGGACGCTGAGACGCATTATGTCAAACTGGCGGTAACAATTACATTCCCACAATCGAATAATGTCATATATTATGCATGAGCCCACGACGAAAAATGGTTTGCTTCTATTACGCACAAGGGCGTCTAAATGGTGTAGTTTTAATTAGAGAGGTAAGTGGGACAGCATTCTAGTATGCCTAGATAGAAATTTCATTTGCATTTTTTATATTATTATCAGTACAAATTAGGTAATGTGCTTTGTACATTATTATATTCATACACAGTATGCACAGTTTGTTGTTCACAAGTTGTAGTTATTATTTTTATTGACATTTAATTTAATTATTGACATTTGATTGTAAATAATGTTATTTACCAATATTGACATACATTTTATTTATTATTTTATTGAATATTTTACCTCCTGGGTAACTTATTAATGTGACATTAAAGGAAATTCTTTATCTATTTTTGTATTTCAAACTTCGATTTAGTAATTCATATTGAGATTTGTGGATCACTTTTAAAATTGTGTAAATTTGTATTAAAATTTTATATTTCTTTTACTATCACTGTTATAGATATATGAAGATCAATGTAATATTAGATATTATGTAAACGAAAAAGTGTAACAAATTAATCTAAATCCTAAAAACTCAGTGTATCTATGAAATTATGAGTTACGGAATTAAATTCAACAGTACAACACCATGTTCCGAAATAGTAATAAAGTTATGAATATCAAAGGAACACTCTGTATCGGGCTTTGCTTGTATGTAATATAATACTGTAGTAATGGGGCTGATATAAACGCTGTAACAGCTACATAGTAAACTATTAGGAATCAATAACTGATGTCACGTGACCTACATACAAATGACGAGTGTTCGAACAAATTATTGATCCTCAGTTTTCGATGTTTTATGAAGAAATATCCCACTCTTGCGTAGCTTCTAGAATTGCTTCTATAATCTTGAAATCCTTGACAAATTATATACCTAAACCTTCCTCATAAATCTCTTTGTCTAGTGGTGAAAACCGCATGAAAATCCGTTCAGTACTATTTGAGTTTCTCGCGAACAGACAGACAGACGCAGTGTGGAACTTTGTTTTAGAATATTTAGTCACTACAGATAAATGCAGTCTAAGAATCGATATAAAGTATCGATCTCCGTAAGCAAAGTTGGGCACTGAAAACATAGCACACAGATGGGCACAGTCTCAGTTCTATGTCATGAATATAACATTAATTAGCTACATAAATAGTTACCTACCTACAAACTTTTAAAACCTCAAGTTCACAAGACAAGTGTTTTTAAACCGCAACGAAGCACCTAAGTTTTGCAGTATTTGGAATTTTAATCTATACTCTAGGTAAATTTAAAACTTTAAATCTATATCCTTACAATGTACTTACTTGCCTAAATCACCTAATACTAACCGCTAAAATCATTTTCAAACCTTCTAACGGACATCACAAAAAACAGAAACCACATGCTTAACATCACACTTTAGACAAATTCAACTACAACATATTAAAGAGGTACAGGATGTATTGAGACACAGATTATAGTGTTCTAGTCTAGAAAAAAGTTTGAACAGTTGAATAAAAAAAAAAAAAATTACATAGATTTACGTATCTCTGTGCACCCTGTATACACATACACATTCCTCTTAACAATTATCAAGTACAGTGTACAACAAATACAAACGCACACAAGTAAAATTTGCCGACATTCGGGTTTCCAGGAGTCATTTTATAAAAGAGTTTATAAATTCTCTCTACGTCAAGGATTTAATGTATTTCTATTTAGTTTAACTTACAAAATCATTTAAAATATTCAAAGTATTATATTCACGCTGAGCGAACCTTTCATAAATTGACTCCCTGAAGGCCTAGTTCTAGGTCACTATTTCCATTACACAAACTAAATACACATAACAATTCACCCACTTTTCCATTCCGAGGAACTCCTTAATATGATATAAGGACCGCATTTCGTATTATAAAATATGTGCAACACTATTGTCCAGCTCTGGGTCCTCGTCCTCGACTATAGATTTGGTCGATTTATTTAAAAAAAAATAGTGAATCATACTCCGCCAATCAAAGCAGGAACCAGTGATATGATTAACTTATGATAAGTCTTATCACTAGTTTGGAAAGATACGATAATTTCATGATTTATTTTTTGTAGATTCGTTGGCTGGGTTACAGATAAAGAATGAAAGGTTCAAAGAATAAAGTAAATTATAATATAATTCTTTAGAGTCAAAAAAATAATTTGTAGGGGATATTAAGTAGCAACAACAGTTCATTTTATTCTTATTACGATGATTACAAGTGAGGGAACATTTAACAGCTTAATGACTCTTATAAATAAGAGAAGTAAAAGTATCACAGTTGTTGACGGTTATATTAAAACACAAAATAGAGTTACGTTACAATAATTCTTCACTAATTACGAAACAATGTCGTATTGTATATTGGCGAAAATTTTAGGACTACAATTAAATGAAGAATAGTATTTTTTATGACCCAGAGCTGGTGCACAATTGCACATGCTTATATGTCGAAGTATGACTAAGATTTTGAGTTCTGTTTACAACAGACCATTTTCCTTGCACCATGTCACTAGTAATTATTTAGCCCGCAGCTCGGCAAGTAAAGAAGCAAGTTAACTAAACGGAAAAGTAGTTTGATATTTGTTATTCTTTACATTTACACAATCAGAGATCGTTGGCCGGTGTGAACAGAACCCAAGGGTCTCGCCTCGCCTCGTCAGACGTGCCTCTGCCACCCTTCGGCGTTGAGAGAGACGGGGCGACACGAATTGGCAGCGTGACAATTCGAGCTGCGTCAAGAGCCGGTGACATAAGTGGGCCACAGACAAATCGGAAATAGAGCTTGCGAAAATTATCTGTATGGAACACAATTTTTCATAAACTCTACTTCTATGGGGTGGTAACATTAGGATGGGGTTAACGGACATAGACATGTACAATTTCTTTTTCTAAAAAGGTCCCAGACTGCTTTTAGTGTCTAATGCTAGATTACGTGTGTCAAATCGAACAGCTTTTGCACTAAATGTGTACTACCACCGCTAACGTTACTACCCCAACCAGTGGTCCGCAGGCCAACCACGAGTTTACACTGTCCGTTGTTTTGCTACAGTCGCTACTACGCTAGACATGGACGCGGATCCGAACTAGTTTTGATACTCGGACGACGTCGCGACCTACTCCGCCGTAGCAGCGAGTGCAGAAACCCAAAGAACATGTAAACCAAAGGTGCAGCGTTTAACTCAGTAGGTTAGCGGGGAGGTGCGGGGTGCGGCGTCTTATTTAGTATGGCATGGAGGCCCGATTAAAGACCCGTACCCCTCCCGCGTCTCCCCCCTACCGGGGGAACCTACCGAGCCAAAGGCTACACCTATAGTTTGTAAAGTACAGCTTGATACTTGTGACCGATGTCGACGAGAGAACGTGCTAGCTATGGCATCACCGATAAAGTATGACGTGGTCACGTCATTACCTTTAACGACCCATAACAGTTATTGGTTGGAAGTGAGCCTCCTCAGCTCAGATTCCGTCGGAGCCTACTTTAGCACTAAGCCCTCCCATCGTCATACAAGACGAATAAAGGCTTAGAGCTTAGAGATCTCTATGACCCAGAAAATGGGAATCAACGTTATGTTAACACGTATTTCCCGTTGTAATCTCCAATCATCACCGCTCTCGGAATCTCGGTGGTCTCGTGGTGAACGGACCGAGTTAGGAGGGCTTTAGATGGCCCCTTCTAGAGTGCACACTGAGAGCAGCCATCATTAAATTAGTAACTACCACGACCACTCTGCCAAGAGCGATGCGACTAAGCAGATGTGGAGAGCGTTTGTACGCGATTGGTCCAATTCGCGATTCGTCAAACATTTGTAGTCATACAGCATGGCATAAGCCATGTTTCCGCGAGCTTGAATTTTGGGATAGATTATAGCGTATAGGTTAATCTGGGATATGAACTACTGCTGTAGCAGTGCTAAATTTCATTAATCTGAATAGTAATTTTGCATGAAGTCCCAAACACTCACATATCCATCCTCCATGCCAACTTTAGGTAAGACAACGAATATTCGGATGTTTGTTACTCCTTCACACAAAAGTTAATGATCGAATTTTCACGAAAATTGGCCGCGTTGTAGCTCACATTACAGAATAACACATTTACAATAATTCACCCCATACTTCAAGCCCGCGGAAACATGGCATATGGCTACAAATTTTGGACGACACGCGAATTGGTCCAACCGCGAAAAGCATTGATCCAATCGCGCCCAAACGAGGAGGAGGCTCACCTCCAACCTACCACCAGTGCGTAAACCACACACCAAATACCCAATCCCTCCCCGACAGTCACAACCACCACCCCGTACCGTACCAACTCTTATGGCTGGCACCTGTGGTCGGCTCTTACTTGAGGCGCTCCGCCCATGTCTTGAGGCGGCGGCAGGCTGTGGGCGGCGGGGGGGCCGCGGGCGCGCTGGCCGCCGCGCCGGCCGCGACGCTGCACCGACTACTTGGTGATGCGGGGGGCATGAAGCGATTTAAACCAGTGGAGAGAGCTGGCGGGGGGTATGCTAACCAACTTTAACGCCAATCCAAGCCATCCACCAGCCACAGCCACCACCAGGTGGGATGGCAGACAAATGGCAGGATAGTCCAAAAAAAAAATCGCTTTCGGCGACATCACGCGTCGGCCAATTACGTTCGACCCGTACGAGTATGCTACCCAACTTTCCCGCCAATCGGAGCCTTACTTACCACCAGGTGGGATGGCGGCCAAATGGTACAAAATGAAAAAATATCGCATTCGGCGACGTTACGCGTCTCTCTCCCCCCGCCGGGAAACGGTGAGTCGTGTAAAGAAAAACTCCACTAAATTGCTCCATGCGGGGGCGTGTAAGGGAGGGGCGCGGGCTCGGTGGGCAGGGCCGAGGAATAAGCGCGGTACGTATGTGAGTGGACTGACACACGGTCGCGTTCGATATGATGTGAGAGCGTGTATCGGGTTTTCGCGACCGGACTATTGCGACAGATGGCGCTATTGGCACGGGAGGACTGCTGTGTCATTGGCCAGAATGGACTGTCAATTTACAGCAATTGTTTCTTTTATTGCCCACGTGTTAGTTGCTGTCGAAGATTTTCTCTCTGTTCTGATGTAATTAACCGTGTCATCTGAAGCGCAACGCGAATGAAACTAAAGTTAAAACAAAGTAAAGTGGGTGCGTCATATCAACATCGGCCCCGCCCACCTCGCCCGACCATGGTTTATGTTATGCGGGAGTTCGGCGTAAATATCGATTCAACAAGAAACCTTTAACAGACTGTATTTAATATCGATATTTCCGCAACATAAAATCTCGTGAGAAGCTAAGAAGCATTTGGATCGAAAGGTATTCGTGAAACAAAACTGTCATGTCTGAAACTGTGTAATTCATGTGTAATATGGGTTTACATAATGTCGGTTGAGACATGACTACTCGGTGCGTTTACAGTTGTAAGTTCAGGGTAACTTTTTCACAGTGTGAACAAAGTCTTGTCGCATTGTACATTACAAACAGATTTGTCAGTTTGAGTGAATTGTCGTCAATATTTTAAAATTCAAATGTTGTGTCCCAAAAAAGTATTTCCATACACCTGTGCGTATTTACATCTCATGAATGGGCGACCTCATGAATGGATGGGATCGTGAGAATAACGTATTCGTTAGCATATACAATTCGCTCAGACCTTGACCAGTGGTAACTTTGCGCAGAGTGAGCCTTGACCAGGTTGTAACTTTAGGTTAGTGTGAAGTCCAGCTTCAAATTTATACCTAACCATAAATCCAATTGTGAAATTGCGGTCTGCTCAGTTCAGAGGATCTGAACGCCTTCTCTGTCCGTATTCCGGTACTACAAAGCATGCTACGCTCTTCACTGATGCGGAATTCAAGATTGGAATAAACAGGTATCTGTATTATGATTCGGAGGAACAGGGCACTCTTGTTTTGTAGTTGTGAGTATGAGCAATAGCATGATTTGAAGTTTCATGGGGTACAGAGTCGGCCCTCAGGGTCCGCGCGAAAGGAACCCAGGCAAGATGGTTTCCAATACAAACACAAACGGCGCGCTTTTATTAATTCCTTTTTGCTGGAGAGGCTTTTGACAGATCTTGTCTCTGACATGATTGGTGTATTATTAGTCTGTGTTTGGCTCCTGGGAGCAAGTTTCTTTGGCAAATAAATTGTATTTTCAAGACCTATTTCGTAGGTCCAGGAATACCAGCGTTATTTTTGGAGGGTAATATATTAAGGTTATCATTAGACCTGTAGATTTATCATCCACTATTTTTTAAGTACCCACAGAAGTGTAGTTAAACCAATTGTAGCCAAACAGTAAAATACGAATAAATAAAGGCGCACCGTCTCAACATCGAGCGAGTATCTATCTCCATGACATTCAGAAGCTTCACTCTTTACCATCAGACAATTTGAATTTCAACCTTATGCACAATTTTACAGACGATACCTTCCCATGCCGCTTCAAATGTCACAGAAACAGATAGTCACTGTTACACACCACCAGACAGACACATAGACGAGTAATGAGGGTAGTCGCACTCACCCCTTGATGATCTCTGTTTGCGGGGGTCGCCGGGGGGCCGGCGCGGCGCGGGGGGTCCTCGCTGGCTCTTCGCGAGCACTCGATAGTATCTGTAAGTACGTTCTTTTAATTTTATTTTTATTTTTAGGAGACCAGCAGCGCTTGAGTGAGACATGTGGTAACTAAGCATTGCCCATAACAGGTTTCATTGAACTATCTTAGATATATTGTGTGTTTGAGATCTAAGCATATACATATACATATATATCTGTTACTGTACTGTATAATTATGTCATGTTTGTGTACAATAAAGAATAAAGAATATACACAG
Source organism: Blastobasis adustella (assembly GCA_907269095.1). Taxonomy (NCBI): domain Eukaryota; kingdom Metazoa; phylum Arthropoda; class Insecta; order Lepidoptera; family Blastobasidae; genus Blastobasis; species Blastobasis adustella. The sequence goes on along the minus strand of OU026114.1, from coordinate 31,417,384 downwards.
AGAAACAACGTATTCGAAACAAAATCAAATACTTGAGTATATAACATGCATCACTACATATAAGATCATGGCCGATTTATTTCTGTGGTAATAAATCTGCCATGATCTTATTCTTTTCAGAAATCGCACACAGTTCTTATATTAAAATACTTGGCTTCTTGATTGAGAGCTACCCTTGGCAGTTTTCTACCATTAATCTCCTATCTGTTATACATCATATATCTCATCCAAGCTAGGTCTCAACCCACTACTACACCCACAAACTTTTAGCTAACTCAGCCATTTCAACTCCTATCTCTTATGCTCAACTTCACGAACACCTCCCAGATTCATAAGTCCCAGATTTCACAATTAAGTGACAGCTGTCACTTAAACGTGTAACAAGTAGATTCGATACCGACTCTTTTTTCTAATCCGTGGATTTCGGATTGTCAACAGGTATTTGTGTATAATTAATTAATTGTTTATCCGGGATATCTGTTTATCTATTTCAGATAAAATGCTCGAAATAGATAAACATATAGCTGATGTGATTTAAATAGTCGTATTCGTTACAATTTAATAAAATAGTCAAGAGCTATAGTTTTGTAGCGTATGAATCGTAATGTTACGGTTAGCAGGAGGGCTGGGGCCTAATTCTCGCGCTGTGACATCTCGAATTCGACATTTTTTCTAGCGACATATCTTCATTAATAATGACGTTAAAATGTCTATTGCAGCCCTAAAATATTTTCTCAACTATCTTCGTCAGTCGTATATTGTCAAATCTCAATTGCAGTGATGTTTTAATACAGTATTTTGGCTAGAGAAAATGACGAATTTGAGATGTCACAGCGCGAGAATCGCCCCCCTGTCTGCTCGTATGTATGTATGTATGTATGTATGTAATCTCTTTATTGCATCAATTTATAACATTACAGGAAATAAAAATACAGTTTATAATGCAAAGGCGAGCTTATCCCACAACGGGATTTCTTCCAGCTAACCTTTGATAAGCCGAGAAGACCTTTGATGAGCTCGTTTGTCGTATAAATAAATAAATATTGCTTGGACATTACAACAGCGCCATCTAGTCCTAAACTAGGAAAAGCTTGTGTTATGGATGCCAGAAAACTGATAAACTACTTATATATTTGTTAATTACATACTACAAATGCAACACCCAGACCCGTAACAGAAAGTAAATTCATTATTTCAATTTCTGCCCGGCCGGGTATCGAACCCGGGACCTCTGCGTGGCAGCCCGGATACGTTAACCAACTGAACCACTCAGGTCGGCACAAATATCGCCCAGTGTAGTTAACAGGCGATGTATTTGTGTACGATTAAATAAATAAATAAACAGTGATGCTGATGATGATGATGATGATGATGGTTGTGGCCTCACCTGTTCCGCCCGTTCCTCGTTGTACTCCGCACTCTCCAGGGCGATGGACACGACCCGTTCCGGCATCGAGCTGTACTTTTGTTGCAGCTTCCGCTTCACTGGGGACAGTAATTATGAACGGTTAGGTAGGACTGAAGTGGAAGTGGACAGGGCACATAGCTCGAAGAACAGATGGACGATGGGGCAGTAAAGTTCTCGAGTGGCGACCACGTACCGGAAGACGCAGCGTGGATAGGCCTCCCACAAGGTGGACCGACGACCTGGTAAAGATCGCAGGTACCAGCTGGATGCGGAGGGTACAGGACTGGCCATTGTGGAGATCTCTGGGGGAGGCCTATGTACAGCAGTGGGCGTCTTCTGGCTGATATGATGAGGTGTATCATAGGTGTGGCCGTGTGGTGTCCGGCAGAATTCCTACACTCGTGGGTGTCGTACAAGGCGTCTATTGTCACCGAGGCAAAAGATCTAGTCCCCGTAGGCTGGAAAATGGGCAGCAGCGTTTTCTATTAGTATATACTACACTGCGATCTCCAACCTCCCCTTTCGTCGGAGAGGCCCTAAGTACTGCATGGTTGTGTGTATAGGTGTATCATTAAAACTAGTTATTTATTATAATCAACTAGTGGACCCGGGACGACTTCATTCGCGTGTTTACCTACGTTCTTGAATCACTCCATCTCCATCTATTGTAGAAAACCGCATTAAAATCCGTGGCGTACACTTTCATCGCACATGTTATCATGTTTATTACCACGGTTAGGGTTGTTATTACCTGTATTTTAACATAACATGTGTGATGAACGTGTAATGTATAACTGATCACCCTTAGTGACGATGCAATTAAATGGCTGACTTCGCTTGATTTAAATTTGTAGTTCAATGTGTTTCTCGTATATTGTATTTTTGCCATACGAATAAATAAATAATAACCACGAAAGTCTTAAAAGCTATAACCGTTGCGTAGTTTAAAATATCTACATAGAGCGTACGTACATAGATACATAGGGACAGACGGCGGGAACCGACTTTGTTTTGTACTTTGTATTGATTTATTTTGACAACTATTCCTTCTTCTGACATGACCTTTTACAAACGCTCGCCATTTACGTTTTCTATCTTGCTGAAATTCTAAGTCATCCAAAACGTCACTCACAATCATTCTTCTCCTCCAAAGTCTTCATGATGGTGACCACCTTCTTCGGCGGCTGGGGTGTCTCCTTGTTCTTCCTTGGAGGCGGCGGGGGTGCTGTCGCCTCTTTCTTCGCGAACCCCATACCAAGGAGTTCCTCGCTAGCTTTTTGAACGTTGTTGTCTTTGTTAGCCAGAACATCGAGGATCAACGTCTCCTCGGCCTTGGGGAATATGCTCTTCAGGTACCTGTAGAAGCGTTGCCAAGTTTAGTGTAAGATATGGGATTACGTTCGCAATATAGGTCACACACTAACACTTCAACACAACTTCCGTTTAAGGTTTTGGACGGCTTGTCTACAGTCTGTCGAGCGCCTTCAGTTTTACAAAAACTGCCGACTAACAACTGCTAGTATGTAGTCGCAGACGTCGCAGCAGACCATTGCCGGCAGGCAATAATCGCTTTAGTGTGTAGACGGTATTGGCCTAGGACGGCAGGCCGCCGATACGACCAGAGACTGCAGATGGACTGTTAATGTGTTACGCCCTTAAAAGCTATGACACAAAAAAGATAACCAGAAGGTCATCTTCAAGGAAACAGTGAAATTCGCCGTACATTTTCGCCTTTACTTGTTTGTGTGGATTTCGGTTACATTTGGACAAAAAATTTCGGTTTCACAAAAAAGGAAGAACGTAACCAAAGAAATAAAAGGCACAAAAAGAGCATTCACAGCTAAACTCGCAATCTACATTTTGTTTCCTTTTTTAATGGTGCTTATAACGTGCCCAAAAGGGACTGCTATAAGTTGTCAAATATTCCTCCATAACCATTACTATTGTCAAAGGTGGCCTTGGTTACCTTTATGTTTTAGCTTTTTGTATGACATTAAGCATAGCCTCCTTCATATTACAAGCCATGCGCAGAAGTTTGACAACGTCGCATTTTTTAATTTTAGTGAATATGATAATGACTGTAAAACTATCATCGCGGTCGTCATCGTTTAATGTTATTAGTTATTTAAGTGATAAAGTATATTAATAAGTATAAACATTAGTTAAATAATATGAAATTGGATAGATTCCTGTACTATTTACCTATCTACCTACTTGCAAAATTATTATCCTAATATTATAAATGCGAAATATAAAGTGCGTTTGGTTTTGTACGTAATGGATGTTTGTTACTCTTTCACGCAAAAACTACAGAACGGATTTTAATGAAATTTGGCAGTTATATAGCATATAGCCCCGAATAACACATATGCTATAATTTATTCTGATATTTAATGTGATTCCCGCGGGAACGGGTCCGGAACGTTATGGCCGAATTTTATGCGGACGCAGTCGCGGCTAAAAGCTATTACGAAATAAAATAATCTATGCCAGTCAAAATAGTGCCCAATTTATTAAATATTAGGTATAATACATTTTAAACAGTTTAATTTAAGTTCCTAAGTATATACAACCTAACTACTTACTTACCTATTGTACCTATCTACTTTTTCAAGTTTCCATCATCGTGGATAATCAAAGACCGTGGTTTAAAGTAGTTGTGATAACTTTTACAATGCGAAAATGTTTGCTGCACAGTAAAGATCCTTCGGTAGGACTCAAGCATGCTTGGGGAATAGCAGAAGTCTGTCTGTTTAATAGAATTACATCTTTTGGAAAGCAAAACTTCGGCACAGCTTCTTTCCCATTTTTAAGGTTTAATCATAATTTTACTTGCATTTTTCATATGCAACAACGCCTTGGCATCTGTTAGGGGTAAGATAACGATTATCAAATAGAATTTGATTTATGAAATAAGTAAAAAACAACAACAAAAATGGTCAAGGGTTGTTTTTTAAAAATCGTATTTATCCAATTTTAGCGCAATTATAAATATATTTACTTTTATTTACCTTCGTAGATGGTCCATATGAACGTGTTAATTTACAGTTTTATCAATATATTTTTAATTTATCATCATGAAATTCATAATTTTCCCGCACATTGACATGTAAACATTGAGTAAATCGATTCACAGCGACGTTGCCGTTCCGTGCTACAGCATGGCTTGTAAGATGAAGGAGGCTATGCATTAAGTCATTTGTATGAAGTTGTAACAGAGTGGCAGTGTACATTGTCTATAGGTCGAGGCACCATCTATGCTCTATGTACAAATTCTTTGAACGAAACTGTGAATATGACAAGAACACAAGTGTCAAGAAAATCCGGAAAAGAGATTTAAATCTACGCTGTGCTATGGTGGCAGCAAGAACAATGGCAATTAATAAGTTCCCAGATAGGGGAAGTTACACATATTCTGTACTGTATATAAAAACAAAACAATTCACACAATATTCTACTTTATAGCCCACGTACTTGAGTTTCATTTTCGGTGAGTGGTGCCGGGGCGGCTGGCCGTCGGATTTGTTGGTGCCGTAGTAGCTGGACGCGCCGGACGCGGGTCGCAGGAGCATCGGCGATCCTGCAAGCCAATTTCAGCTTTAAATACATCCTATCACGGAAGTTAACGCCTTGGCGAGCAGAAGTATTGTCTTCTTTGCTATTTAAATGTAGAATTTTATTAGTTCTATTTTCCTTTTACACATAAATAATGCAAGTTTGCGAATTAAGGCGAGTTACGAGCGTGAATCGCCGACGAACTTGTTCTGTAATTATTGTTTGCTTGATACACGGGGAGAGAAAAGGTCGTCGAGCCATAAGTATTCTATTTCTGTCGCGACCTTTTCCCATAATATATTTGGGGTCTATATTGGGGATTTTCTGTGAACCTACTCGTACTTACTTTAGGCACATAAATATCCACATGATTTATTTATCAGGATTTATCTCGGCTTATGCGAGGGTCCGCTTCTAGGTACATAAAGATCACCTCCCAATACGTCCTATTTTCTAAACGGACATTTTGGAAACTGGCATTACATGACATTGGGTCAGCTGCCTTATCTGTGCTAAATCGCCGTGTTCCCGAATCGATCGTGGGTAGACAATTTTGGCCCTCGGAGCCCTATCGCGAGTGACGTACTCACACGTCTACCTTTATGACTCACGCACACAGATGAGTGAACCAAATCCTTTATACATATATGTTTATGACGTGGTAAACCGTGATCGAAACTTTACGGTGATACGAGTGACTCGCCTTTCGAAAACGAGTGCTTGGGATCAATTCTGGAAAACGGCTGAAATAAGAAAATAAGCCGCCCAGGGTGTCTCACCATGCGGGAACGAGTGCTCGGGATCTATTCGGGAAAAGGGCTGAAAATAAGCCACTATAGGGTCTCACCATGCGGCGTGCCACTGAGCGGCGTGAATGCTGAAACGGCTGAAAAAAGAAAATAAGCTTCCAGGGGGTCTCACCATTCGGCGTGCCACTGAGCGGCGTATAATGTCCATCGGCGTGCGCGGCCCTCGCGAAGTGCATCGCGCAGTGCGCCCCGGCCGCGGCGCGCTGCAGCCGCGCGCCCGGCGACGTGTGGAGCGGCCCCGGCGCCGTGATCGGGTGCTTCTCCACTTGGAGCGCACTTATCACCACCGCCTCGCGGTTGTAGTACCTGACGGGTGGATTATAGTTGATTCAATAGGTGCTGTCGTCGCCCGACGAATAGGAGACCTCAAAAACGACCGTCGCACGACCATATTTGCGCAATTAGGACAGCGCCTGAGAACCAGCTCCTTTGCCCGCGACTTATTATCACAGCCTCGCGGTTGTAGTACGTGGTAGGTGGATTACAGCCGATGTGTTAGGCGCTGTCCTAGGCAATGTATTCGTACGACGGACGTCGCCCGACGAATAGGAGACCTCAAAACCGCGCACGACCATGGTCGCGCAATTAGGACAGCGCCTTCTTTGCCCGCGTGATATTCGGTTACCACGTTCCGGACCCGTTCTCGTGGAAACCACATTGGATTTTGGGAAACACTATGGCCTATGTTATCCCCTGATCATTTAGCTTTCTAGAGATGAAATAATTTTTAAAACGGTTAAACAGTTTTTGAGTTTATCCATTACAAAAGTTTTTCTCTTTATAATATTAGCGTAGTTAAATCGTCGCAACTAAGAAGCGCGTCCACAAAATACTGTAGGCAAAGAAAAAACGGCGTCAGATCTATTCCTAAAAAGTAAATGCAGTTCTTTGTAGGGAAACACACAGTCAGACGTAACTTGATGGAAAGCGGTCACCAACCTAAGGGGAGCGGATGTAGTGGTAACTGGTGGCCTTTTTAAGGTACCATGCCTTTTGAAGAACACTGTTGTACGTAGTGCAAAGGAACGACTTCGAGAGCGAAATAATTCCTCATCTACTTTTACAGTAGCAGACCTATAACAACGTAAAATCCTTGCAGACATAGTACTCCTAACAATCTAAATTGTGTTATCTTTTGTCTTATCCACATACACCACTTAACGTTAGCACTCACTTCTTGAGCAGGATCTTGATGTGGGTCTCGGTGACTGTCGGGAACATGGCGCTGATCTTCGTCACCAACGCGTCAGTGTCAGCGGCGAGGGTCAGCGAGTCGTTCAGCCTCTCGCTGAGATGCGAAACGCGGCCGGGCACCGGTGACCCGCGCGGTGTGAGGCACAGAGCCCGACCCAACACCGGGCTATCGTTCGGGGTACCATACGAACGCGCGTCCTGTCGTACATTGCGGTGTCAGTGTATAGCGGTGTAAAGTACACTCAAAATTAGGAGGGTAATGTAAGTTGTGATTGTGATGCAAGTGGACATTTTAAGGCTCAAGATGTACAGGGGAATCCAGAGTCAGAGGTGGGTAATTCTACTAGACATCGCTAAAAATATCGTGAATTCTTAAAACTTGCACAATAACGATCTTTAGATCGCTCATTTTAAGAATAACACTTTCGCCTTGCTCTTTAGAAAATCAACCGAAGGGAGGTCTCTGGCAAATCTCCAGTTCATCAAGCCACAAATCCAATCCAAATAGGAGAAGCGCCAGTGGTACCTAGAGCTATGGTAACTTGAGGAAAAAGCGAATTTGAAACAAACAAAAAGCGAGTTGTTCCAGCCGAATAGCCACTGCTCAAACTGTCTTCAGACTACATTGAAACTTAGTATAGGTACAGCTGTTAGGACTTTATTCGATGTTACTTTCGGTCCGTATGTCTTTGATGTTACACAATCTCGGATAACCTTTCTGTAAGTCTACGGAGTTATTTACTTTATACCTATACTGGTTGCTTACGACGGTGTGTTCGTCGTCTGGATCCACTTTGATGATTTTTTTGTATGTGGTTAAGCTGGTTTGAGTGGAATTGGATTTGGATTGAAATGGATTAGATTAGGATCCCAAATGAACCAGGTAGGTGGAGCTGTAAACGTGTGGAAACGGGCTATCAGATATTTACAATTTACAAGTACAAAAATTACCACAATCATCAATCTAAATTCAACAAGGAACACAAAAGCGTCTAGCAATGTCAGTTACCAACTAACATTTAAACAATTATCAAGCATATGGTGCATGTATCATTATGAGGTGTCATGAAGTATTGTTTTTATGTTATATTGTTGTCTGATCCTTCCACTACCTAAGTTAAGAGTATACAGCAAAGACATTAACATTACAATATTATGGCGAATTATTGGGAGTCTTTTCTAAGATAAAACAAAATGCAGCTTTTAATGACTGTAATGAGGTACTAATTATTTCCTCAAAAACTATACCTAACACTAATATACCCCGTGAACCGCTGGAGCTGCACCCTCCTAAACAAGTTAGCCACCTTAAGCGCGAGTATCCCGTCGCGTCACCAATTAGGTAGGTACATCACGTTTACTGCAATACACTAATTGACAAAGAGCGATTCATTTGAAATGCGAAACCAGGAATTATATATATTATAAATAGAGCTATTTTTAGGTTGTCGCAATGTGAAACATTTTTGTTCTGGTGAAACTTTAAACTGTGACGAAACAGCCCAGGAAGCAGCGCGGCTTCACCCCTCGGGAATCTACTTGGCCTCAATTTATTTACCCCGCGCATCATCCGCTTAACGAAACAATATTGCAAATGGAAGTTAATTGACAGCACTTCTAACGGCGGCTATACATACATGTTGGCACAGATCTGATTTGTATTGCCTCGACATCGCTTCTCGTCTCTTTCAAGCCGATTTGAGGCAATCGCCAACGTGTAAGTATAAGCATGTGCTACAATTCTACACGGTTGTCAACCAGGTTGCAAGTACGGTTATAATATACACCAGGTGACCTTGCTTCAATCGACCAATTCCCGACCAAGGTCAACCAAAATTAATTGCCAACCGCTGCTTAATCTAGCTACCTAAGTCATCAGAGCAGATCAATATGGAATGTATGTTCACACGTCACAGAATAAGGTCTATTTTTGTGTCAATTACATTAATTACGCGCCAGCTCCGCTTTCCAAAAGGCGTGAGACAAAATTGGACCTTATTCTGGGAGCAATACATTCCATTTTGATCTGCTATCTGATGACTTAGGTTGCTGGATTAAGCAAAGGTGTAATCGGCTTAACATGGTTAGAAACAGGGTCACCTCGTTAATAATCGTCTACCCTGGGTTCGATCGTCTAACTCGATTAGAACGTCGCCATCTTTAAGCAATAGGATCGCAATGACGTCATACATTATAATTTACATATGTGACGTACAATACAACATAGTATAATCGCCTTTAGAAGCGGTTTCACTCACACTATCGCGACTCGCTGTGTGTGGTACAGAAGGCAGTACTTCAACCTATCCTGTTTGGACTTTGGACCGTCTCCGATTTGTACGCTCATCCATGGTGATGCGAGCTCGTTGTATACAAGAGATGGGTAGGTTGATACGCTGCCTTCTGTACTGTGGCCATGAAGGCATAACTAGATAAAGGTGGGGGCTCAATTGGAAGGTACACTTGGACCAAAAGCTTGAGTCAAATACCTACCTACAAAATAATAAATGTCTATCTTACTCTCAAGAGCCTGACCTTTCATTAATTATACAGAAAAGCAACCGAGATAAAGATACAAGTGCATTGCTTCAAGTAGGTGTGTTCCCTCCACCTTCAGAGCCTTACAAAGGGGTCTAAAAAGGCTACATTAGTGTTTCATATTCTTGTTAATTTGTCACAAACTTATCTGCAGCTTCACTGTTGTTGTCATTGATATGACAATTCAAAATGGCGTCACTTAGTTCCAGTTATGGCCACCGGATCAGATACGTTTGGGGCACGTAGAATGATTCATATTTGAAACACTCAATGTTGTCTTTTGAGACCCCCAGCCTGCGTAGCATGACGAGCTTTGTCGCGCGACATAGAACTTTTTATCACGCTTGCTTCAACGCAATTCGACAGATATAGATAGAGTTATCTTGCTCTCTCACTTGTGACAAGGCCCTTCATGCTACGGGCGCAGGAATATATGAGGGCTGTCAAGAGGGAGTCACTATTGCTGTAAGCGAGTTCTACAAATCCCACAACATGGAGGACCCTCACACATTCCAGACTATACATACATCATGTGTTTGTGCATGGCAAGAGTACTTACGAGGTGCGCCTTGAGTCCCTTCGGATGGAACATGTTGCCGTGCTGCGGCTGGAAGGCATGCTGCAGCCTGACGGGGGAGGGGTACGGGTGCACGTGGTAGGGGGAGCCGTGCGCCGACTGCTCCGTGGACAGACATGCGGCACAACGGACTCGTATGGAGAGGCGCGACACTGTGGTGCTGTCGTGTCGTGTGGTGCGGCCACGCGTTGTGGGTAGTTAGAGTGACACTACGGCGGTTATCATCATTTTTTTATGTTATACGGCAGACAAATAGACAAGCGGGCCACCTGATGGAAAGTAGTCACCGCCGCCTATGGAGATCAGCAACACCAGGGGAGTCACCAATGCGTTGCCTGCCTCTGAAGAGACCTCTAATATACCTCGTGAACAATCCAAAGGAAACTGTGACTGGGAACTCATTTCTCATCCGAATTGTACGAGCGAGAAACGTTCTTTCGTATCTTCGCGTGGTTGCTTTTTTACATATATTTTAGAAGATTTAAACAGAGTTACTGTTAGGGGTTAGTGTACGACACTTTCTCTGATGACTGTAGAGACCAACACAGGAAAGACAGATTCAGTTAGACAGTGAGCAGACATAAGAATTCGTCCTGGATAGTAAGTTTTAGTAAGCGAGTTTGTTTTATACTACGTAGATTGGTATTAACTAAATAAACGTCTGGAAATAGCCTAACAATTGGCCGAAAATGGACTACGTTTGCTACACATAGTGTTTTTCTTCCCCAATGTATATATCAGAATATTTGGCAAACTTATAAAACGTGGGTCTCGGATGCTTCGGACGTCCGGCGCGTGGACAACAAAGACATCTTTGTGAACTAAAACATAGAGTTCACTTTCGGGCAACCGGGGCTATAACCCCATGTTAGTAGTCAGTCACTGCAATTAATAATTAAATCGCTTTGGTTAATTTATCAAGATCCCAAGCATTATTTGGCGGCCGAAATAACCACAGCCAAAGACGTGCGTCTAACCACATAAACCGTATGAAGCCCACACCACGATAGACCACACCACAGTTGTGCGTTCCAGTCAGCTAGGAGCCGGGAGTCAATGATCCGCGGGACGACGAGTCTTACTTACCTATTTATTTATTTTTAGTGGTCAACTTATCCCGCACATTAAAACCATCATCACGTTTCATACATTTTTGGGGTAAAAACTGAATGTGCCAGCCAGAAAAAAAGATTATAGAGTAGGCTGTCCCCGTAGAAATTCAAACTTCGAACGGTCCGACTTGACTCCAAACTCCTAGCAGATCACCAGTTGGGCGTGAGGGCATGAATCTGTCGCACTCACGCCCTGACTCAACACTTTAACTGTTCACACTGGTGTAATACCATCACTGTGTTAACAAGAACTACACAAGGTGATCAACATCGCTCGAGACATGTGATGTGAGAGTGCTGGTGATCAACTTAGTTATATGTAATACTAATCACATTATTGTTATCCTAATATTAAATGCACATACATAATAGTGTTACTATGCTTTGCACATATTAGTGGGTAAGTATATTTCTACACTTCAATGTACAGAGGTTGTATAACAAGCTTACCCCAAGCAGGTGCAACACATTTGATTTTGTATGAAGCTTTTGAATATTCATGATAACTAGATTGTTTTCTTTTATTACATTAACTCATAGATGATATAGAATTTAGGGAAATGTATTTTTTTGCTAAAACTTCATTCAAAATCTCACTAATTGCACATCACACGGTGTCGAACCATAACCAATATTAAAATAGACAGTATGTACTTTCTCTCCAAGAGATCCGTCAACTTCACAACTCCAATGTAATCTGTTCTTCATTTTGAGTGAACGTTTCAGATATCTGTGCTACATCTGCAATGTTAAATTATATATTGAGGTGCAGAAGCACTAGAGGGTGATGGATGGTTTAATTATTTTTAATTCTTTTTCATTGTATCAGATTTCATAAAATACAGATTCTGATAGTGCATGGTTATTACAGCATTGTATCTATAAGAGAACAAACAAATATCTGGTGATTCCTTGTGCAACTGAGACTAATAATGAGATTAAAAAACAAGATGTTTGCATATTTATTTACTTTACACTTCTTTTTTAAATAATACATTGAATAAATCTAAAGTTGCATTAAAAAATACACAAATATACAACATGGTAGGTGTATACATAATAAATGTATAGTTACAAGTTAATACACTTAATTATTAAATGCATTTTAATGTTTAATGAGAAATTAGGATTTATTTTTAATTTAGGATTTTTTATGTCTAACCCGCTGGCCAATTGTGGAGATTATGGCAATGGCCTCCCCTTACGTGGGAGAGGCCCTAAGTCCTGCAGTGGACTGTTATGGGCTGTGATGGTGATAGATTTTATGGATCTAAGTACTGATCTTTTTTCTGTAAAGATAAGATCTCAATGGAAATATGTAGTTATCTATTATTATGATGATTTATCATTTAGAATGGCAATAACCTCCCCTTTCGTGGGAGAGGCCTAAAGTCCTGCAGTGGACTGTTATGGGGTGTGGTGTGACGAATAATGATGATGTTCATTTACAAATAATTTCTAAGTATAATAAGGTTTCAATAAAATAATAATTGAATATGTATGCGTTGGTATGCGTTGCGTAGGTATCTAGTTCGCAGGACCAACATACAGTCTATGAAATCGTAAGGGTCAGAGATGAATGAAATATACTTAGAAAATTGTCCTAATCTAGAATTACCTGAGGGTTAATACATTCCAGAGCGATGTGATGAGCCGCACTTTGTAGAGACTTATGTTTTGATCGCAATTCTTCCATATTTAGCACGATTTTTGCAACTCAATAAAATTCTAATAAACTACGTTTTGTCACCAGGCTCCGGCAGGTTACGGCTCATAATACCAATTATAACTTCCCATTTTAACTTACACGTGACTTTTATACGAATTTAATTTATTTTAGAATATTCTAGACGAGAAACGTTTTGTATTTATCAAAAATATTTTGATATTTCCCTCCTTTAGTTTGGCAGATTTTTGTACCTACGTACGTAAACTGAAAGGAAGCCCAATATTGAATCCTATTTTATGAAATATTATGTTCCTTGTGCATCAATGCCATGACAAGGAGGCAAAACTTATTTTAGTAGGGTTATACTGCGCAAGAACGACGTTCAAAAATCAATAGTTATTGGATGCGTTCACAACGACAATATTTTTATATTTTATTGTAATCAAAATCACGATATTGTGATCATGCTTAACTTCACGGTCAAATAAAATTATATCTTCTCACCAACAGCAAATAATAACATAATTTCACTCAGAAATGCTTGCGCTTAGAACTACGGCTTAAGAATCCCGTCGTCATGTGAGGAAAGATTCACACTTCATGTTGATCTGTTATATTCTACTTTCTGTTACAAATAGATGAGCATAAAGATATTTTTTAATTTTGATATTCATACAAAACAAATGAGTATGTATCTTAGTATTCTACATTTTTGAACAAATTTTTGAAAATGCCGCCATATCTTGGCGATTGTGTATGTGTGCCGTGTGACTATTGAAGCAAGCAAGGAAAATGTTTTCGTTCGTAGTTTATAATGGCGGACGCAGGTTGAAAGTGAATTATTTGCCATTGTAGGGTAATTTTCAATCGAAGTGTGAACAAGCGCAGGCGACGATTGGTGGCTTTCCAGGCTTTTGGAGTGGATAATGGCCGAAAACAGTGGTTCGGACAACGTCGTAATGCCGGACATTACCGAAGTGTCGGATGCCGATCCCCTGTCGGCCGAGCACGAAAGCGACCGCGATGGCAGTGCAGGGGTCGTGCTGTCCAGCGGCGTCAAGAATGCGCGCTTGTCTTCCAGTGGCGACTCTAATGGCGTGGTGACAGTGCCAGTATCTTTGCCTGTAGGTACTCTCATCACAGGTACTACGTTTAACGTTATCACTTCCGACCAGCTGCCGCATTTCAAGCCTATGCTTTGCGTGGACAACGGTTTTATATCCGGCGGTCCCGTGTCGGAAGATCTGAAAGCCACCCACATAGTCATACAAAACCCAGCCGCCTCACCCCCTCAGACTCCACGCGCACACGAAGAGACTGCGCCGGCTACGGCTACCTCACGCACTAGCAACCGCTCCTGGGCGGAGACTGTTCATATGCCGATACTGCCTGTGAGGTGCAAGAACACCTCAGCAGAACTACACAAACTCAAATTTGGTTCTGGGGGCAGAGGAAGATGCATAAAGTATGGCTTAGAGTGGTACACTCCTAGTGAATTTGAGGCTCTCTGTGGCCGAGCGTCCAGTAAAGACTGGAAAAGATCTATCCGGTTTGGAGGTCGGAGCATACAAGCATTGATCGATGAAGGTGTCCTGACTCCTCATGCTACTAGTTGTACATGTGGAGCTTGTTGTGATGATCAGAATGGTAAGAATTAAACATTATGTTTTAGATGTGGCTGTGTTGGTTGCCTTTTAATATTAATGTTTCAAATCTTTCAGCAATGGGACCTGTCAGATTATTTACCCCATATAAGCGCAGGAGACGACATCTCAGTGGTGATGAGAAGAAACCTAAATTAAAGAGAGAAAATAGTAGCATCGGTGAGAGTGAGGTAGACAACATCCATCAGTCAAGTAGCCACAGCCACTCTAAGGAGGCGTGGCAGACCCTGGCCGAGGGCTTGGACAGCAATTCTGACTACCACTTGCTGGAGACTCCAGAAACGCATACAGACCCAAATGCAGGTGATAACAAAATTTACTTTACTTAATTTTAAAGTGTTAACTGCTGAGCCTAATGTTATGATATGTATAATTTTCCAAGGAAAGAACTTACTTATTACTTATTTGGTAATTATCTAAGTACAAAGTTCATATTTAAAACAAGAATACATACTGATAAGCAGGTATTGCAGTTGGTTGGGGCTATGCTTCCTGTTATGATATGTACAATTTAGCATTATATTCAAATGTAACCCACTGCATTATTTTGAATTGTAAAGTGACACAGTTTGAAATATTTACTCATATTCTACACTTTCTTATTAACTGAGTCATGAATAATTGCTTGAAACATATGGATATGCTTTTTGTATAATTACTTTTTAACACATGCTTTGCGAAAGTGTCTGTTGTCTGATGATGAAAAAACGTTGCAAAATGTTCGAAAAATGAGTAGCCTAACGTGGTTGCCTTCTATGTCCTTGCCAAATTTTATCCAAATCTGTTCTGTGGTTAATGTTTGAAAAAGTAACAAGATATGTCAATAACAAACAAATATTATAAATGCAAGTTACTTTCTCATTTATAATATTAATATAGTTCTTACAAACAACCACACAGCTATACTAAGCACAGGACTAACTTATGCTTCAAACTGGAACCCATTAACATCCACGTAGAATTACTCTATAGCAGCTGATTGTACTCATATCACTAGTAATTTTAGGCGCTTCTAAGCATAATCATTTGAGTTTTTAATATTGGGCGATTGATAGAATTTATGAAATGATTTGGCAAATGCGAATGGCTGATTCTCTAGCCATAACGAAATAAATACTAATTACTTGCATGTGATCTGTAATAAAATTATAGTTTTTACTTGCCAATGACACCATTGTTAACAGTTTGTAAGTCAAGGAGGATTTTTACAGAATGTTTGCTTGTTGTAAAACATGAATAAAATAAAAACTATTCCACTACCGGGCCTTAAAACTGTTCAACCAGTCTCCGAGTCCCTAGCGGACCTTGGTCAACCTCGCTTTGCCAACAGTATTAAGAGATACACCCTAATGAGTTGTAAGCTCTGAAGTTCAGCTATCCTACATTGTGGAAATTACTTCTCGATCACCCAAGCACACTGCCACTAGACAAGTACTGCTTTTCATTGTAACAATAATAAGTACTCACAATAAAGGAAAGCTACCATATTATTTTTATTTAAGTAAATTTGATGCTTATTTTTACCTCGACATTATTAATATAGTCTGCTTTATATTAATTTATTACAATACTTTACTTTATAAAGCGAAGCGATACAAATTTATTTATGTTAGTCACATACAATATTATCGGCTCTGTCGTGTTATTCGTGATGTACAATGTAATACTGCGTTCATGTCTTATTTTGTTGGTTGAAAATGGAATCTTCAAATATTTTGATGCCTGGCGATTTTTATTCTGTTTATGGGAACTATATTCAGCATAATGTGACAGTACAGATGTTTGTGTTTTATAAGTTGTTCACGACTACAAATTTCTACTAGAGACGTGCGAAGACTAAACTCATACACACTTCTAAACAGCATGCACTATAATAAGGTCTTAGGAGTTTAATTTCCTATATTACTTTTAAGTTTGGTGAAAGCATTACTGTAGCGCCGCTCGATGTGTCGCTACTACAGGTATCACCCCGAAACTATTACACACATCTATAAAAACATTATCCCTGTCTTCACCCATTCCCTGTCTTGTCCATGCGGTAGGCATGCTTCTCTTCGGGCGATCCGTCGAGTTGTGCTGAAGCCCTTACCGCGGTTATATGGCAGGGTATGGAATACTATATTCCGTTGTCTGACGTAGCGATGATCGGCAAGTCTCGTCCATGTTTCAGTGCAGTCGCGCATACTCATACTCTGCTTGGGCTCAGGTTCGAGCGCATATGTCTCCGGATACTCTCAAACTGAAGAAAGCCTTTAACCTCGTCGATAAGTCTTGCAAAAGGATGGTACGCAGGGCTCGATTCGATCACATAAGTTGGATTGGCGCCATACTGCCCTTTTACTTTCCTGGGAGTAGGCGTTTTAGTTCTACGATCTAATCCAATTTCAGACAGTCTTCGTTACCACCATTGTGAAGCCAGACGTAACATTGGGCCATACTGCGGAAGAGAAAGCGAATATGCTTGCTTCTCATTTAGAATTCGGGTTTAGATACTGCAGAAAAAACATCTAAACGAGGTTTTAAATATCATGCGTAGTGTGGACCTGAACAAGGCTAGTGGACCTGACGGTTCCTGCGTAGATGTGCCCACGCGCTTGTATCGCCTCTCAATTGAGACTGGTATTGTACCTAAGTCGCTTGCAATGTGCAGCCCGTGCCTTAAAAAAACAGCTGCGCAGACCCTGACCAAGTACCGCCCTATTTCGTTCACTTCCATACTTTGTAATATTTGCCTTTCTGTGCCCCTTGATATCTTCAAGGCCTTTGACAGGGTTTGGCCTGCAGCCCGTCTAAGCAAGCTTACCTCATTTGGTATTCCTGTTGGCTTTTGCACCTGGGTACTGGATTTTCTGAGTGAACGATCAATCCGAGTAGTTCTCAATGGTTACTCGTTTGATCGTTTTACTATCGACGCGGAAGTTCCTCAGGGCTCGGTTCCGTCTTTCCTTCTGCATATAAACGATCTGCTTATACTTTTTTCTCACAACGATTCGGGGATTGTCGCCATAATAAAAGTTGTAGAAAATATAAAATCCTGTCCGATATCTCTCAACGTTATTGATCATATTTCTGGAGGCTGGAGTCCATACATTTCTGCCGGTCCTCCTTTTAGCAGATTCTAGATATTTAGTGATCAGAATTGTAAGTTCTAAAATCTTTTGAGTCTCTTGCAATGGTAATACATTGATAATCAATCGTCAGGCTATATTAATTAGTTCACGTCTTGGGCTTGCCGTATCCGCATACGTTAAGGCTTTAGCAAATCACCGCGTAAATTAAACTATGAAATAAAAATATTAGTAAATTTTATTTCATAAATCAACATTTGTAGTGGGTACAGAGGTTGAATTCTTTCAGTAGAAATAATCAGAATACTTACTAGAATTAGAAATTAAAGTAGAAACTTAGAGTTAGTATGGAACTCTCCGACAACGGCGTAAATTCTAGTTACAAGTCGCCAACGCCAACGCGAGTGAACTGTTTGAAAACTGCTATGGAAATAGGGTCCCGATTCGACCGGATTAACGGCCAAAATTCTTCCTTTGCCAATATAACTATGAGTCTTATTTATCAGGCTTCGCCATGGGCCCAAATGCAGTCCATGGCGGTTAATAGGTTAACAATCAAACCACCAATAAATTCAGGACCAAAGCCTTTATCGTCTGTCGTATTGGCATAGTGGCCAGAACACTTCGCATTTATATTCAGGGTCCAGTGGCCGCTCCAATGACATAGCCACCCGACTCCTGCAGCCGTGTTGAAACGATATCGGATTTATTCTATCAAAAAATTCCGGGGCCATTTTCCGTGCGGTTCATAAATAGTGTATGTAAAGGTATATTCTCGGATATATATAGTAACTAGACGTAATCCCTCTTCCCCAGGCGTGCCGGATATGGGCAACGTGCTGAAGAGACTAGACGACATTGGCTGCACGCTGGCACGGCTTTCGGGCGAGCTGAAGCAGTGCGTCGAAGAGGTAACTATACATGGAATCCTACAAGGTCTTGTTAGAGGCCCCCGTGGTGTTGCTGATGTCTAGAGGCGGCGGTGACCACATTCCATCAGAGGTCTGCTTGGCCGCTTGCCTGTGGCGGATACACGGTATGTATATGTTGTATTTAATTGTGGCTGAACACAATTAGATACATAGACATAGACAGCACTTTATTCGGTTCCACATTACATCCTTAACCTAAGATACGACATATTCATTGTAAATTATACAGGTTAATGACACTGGGCATTTTGTAAATCTGGAATTATATTGTGTCAGGGGTCGTTTATACGGGATCCAATATTGGCATGATATAAATAGAGACAGTTTAAAGCAATGAGTTTTATTTAAAATGTTATTTCGAGTGGATTGCTCCCAGCAATTGCATGGCCCCATGTAAAAGGCCCCTCATTTTATGTTTGTCACTGTGCGTCTCATCCAATTGCACCTTTGCACGTTATCCCCTGAAATGTAAATGTGAAGTTACTGTTTAACCAACATTTATGTGAACAACTTTTCTGTTGACTTTGGTCACCAATGTCGTATTCGAATGTGCGGTCGAACTAATACAAGTTCCGTTTACAATTTAATCGAGCCCTCAATATTTGATTTGATTTGATTAGTAGCATTGGCAGAATACTAAAAACGCTTCAAACTGCGATTGAGCTAACTAAATTCACGGACTTGAGGCCCTGATTGCTGGCACTGTGGGCTGTTGTTATCACTGCGGTTTCTAATTCAGTGGCCTATGCTCCAGGTGCGTGCGGTGAGCGCCCGTCAGCTGGAGCACGAGCGCGCGGCGGCGCTGCTGGCGGCCGGCGTGGGCGCGCACGTGGACGCCACACACGTGGCGCTGCACTCCGTAGACGAGACCGACGCCAAGAAGGTGAGTGACGGAGACGGCGGCCGGCACTTTCAGCGGGACTAGTCAGGCGGGCGACTTGTTGCAACTCGTCGATTTAACACTATAAATAAACATGTTGGCGTTAATGTCTCTGGTGTGCTCTCGCGCATGTGGGCCCGCGGTCCGATTTCGCCATGATCAGATAATCACAGAGCGGACTACCATCTGACCTCAGTGGGAACCTGACCAGATTGGATCATGGTTACACATTCAATCGCCTGAATGTGCAGGTTTCTCCACGATTTATCCCTGACCGTAAGCAACTAATGTACATTACTCAAAAGTTATTGGTACATGTCAGCAGTGGGAATACAGAGTCACACCCGCTAGCCAATGTCCCACCGACGCATCATAAATAATAAAAATAGTACCAGGCAGACTGCTTACCTTGAGACAGGCCGTACGCATATTTGCTACCTTAGTAGAATAAAAAAAAACAATTTAAAACTCGAAATCATTCGCTGCGACCGCCTCATAATGAAGGTTTTCGTGTTTTCAAAATCCACGAAATGGCGTTAGGTTCGCTGCTAAAATAAAGCCCTGACAGGGCTGGAATGGATCCGTCATGTTTTCAGCAGTTTTTTTTTTTTGGCAACGAACCTTACGCTTCACTAGCGCCATTTGAAATCGTGGATGCCCTATTGAGACGTAGTCGGCGTTACGCGAGTGCGCACCAGTCATCTGGCCGGTCCATACAAAATAAAGCAAAAGTAAATGGACCCTATCGACGCCGGCCCGCGTAGTCGCGTAGCGCCAACATGTATTCAGCTGGCCGGGCGTCCGCACCCGGTATGGTATTTTTCGGCGATCATACTGCCGTGCGCACGACACATCTGTTCGCGTTTGTTAGCGCCACACCTGACTCTGATATTTGGACCAGCGCGAAAGTGTTAATTAGTAACAGACGTTCCGTTTTAGTTGGAGCCGTCCAACAGTCAGTTGTTGATACTAACCCTTACGCAGTATAAAATAAAGTCGCTTTAAGGTGCGGGGACATGGTCGGTCGTCTGACCAAGGTCAGCTCGCCCGCGCATCCGAATTAATCCAAAAGCGACTTTATTTTGTACTTAGTAAGGATTAATATCGATTGCAACTGACGGTCGGTCGGGTCCAGCCAAATCGGAGTCTCGTTACTACCTTAAATCTCCCATTGACACCTCCCGACCCCTTACAAGGTTCTCTATACCCCAGTGCGCGAATTGCAACCTCCAGGAGCGCTCTCTAAACACTATGGCTGGGAGCTTATTCCACATTCTTATCGGTAGCGCGAAAGTGTTAAATCTCCCTATCATTATTGGCTCAACATCCCCACCCTTATACAAAATTCTCTATACCTCAGTGCGCGAACTGCAACCGCGAGGCGTCCGCCGAGTGCTCGCTATGCCGCCGCACGCCGTACTGTTCCACGCACTGCCAGAAGAAGGACTGGGCGTCGCACCAGATCGAGTGTCTGCGGTCGGTGCCCGCGATACACGACGCGCCCCAGCACCAGTCCATCATGCTCATCGTGGAGAGTCAGCACCAATAGTCCATGCTGGGTGAGTGGACCGATGGGGGGCTGGCGCTACCTTCAATGGGGTGACAGGATTAGGGGGGGCGGGGGCACAGGAAAATTAGACAAAAAAAATCCAAATCCGGACATTTGATATAACAAGCTAAAAATTGTTTGAAATGCAGAGAATAGTGTCCTGAATAGTTCCGTAAGTCCTAAAAAATCTTAAATGAGAAAAGTTTTATTTAAAAAAAAACTGCTCTTCATTGCATTTAACTGCAACTTGTGCAGTTCAGCGTACTGAACTCTGCCCACGAGGCGTATTGCAAGCGTACGTTTCAATTTGTTGCATTGCAATTTGTGGCATTGGCGAACGATAAAGATTTTATTTTAACTTATTTTTACCAATGAGCAGTTTTCCAAGAAGTATTTATAGCATTACTAAGCACTCACTAGATGGCGCAGTCGTCATCGCGAGGCTGCCGAATCAAACGAGGCAAATCAAAGCTCGCGAGGCAAACGCGTCTCCGTACCGCGAGGCTCGAGGCATCCTTGTGGGGGCAGCCTCGCAATGTCGACCTGACGAATACGACTACATATTTAGGGCGGCTTGCAACAAATTCTTAAACCAATTGAGGTTCAGACTTAAACAAAAATCTTCATAGAAAAAAACGTTAAATGTCATTCTTAACGCGTTTATATATTTGGTGCAAGACGAGCTTAAAGCTCTACATACAGCTATCTCTTTGATAGTTTACAAATTAGTTCTGACGGAGAGATCAATGTCCGCTATTGCCAATCCACTTTGGCACGAACTATAAGTTTCGGCTGCGTATATCACACGCGTCCGACAGAGACGGAACTCTATGAAGCCGAACTAGCCGATGCATTATTCACCACCTGCGTCAGTGAAGGTCTTTTTATTCTTGAAATAGATCACAGTATTCTGTGTTTTCAACGCTGCAATCTCAATACGATGCACGTCCATACGATGTTAGTGAGCTCATAGTTATCATTCCGACTCTTTTTCACCCCAACGAAGAACATTTTTAGGTTTTACAAGTTTGACATGTGTATCTGTCGCGTTGTGTATGTGTGGAGGTGTGTGTCTGCTGTGGCATCATGGTGGCATCTTAGCTCCCGAACGAGTGGCCCGATTTGGATGCTGTTTTATCTGTTTGAAAGACCGTTATTTAATCGAGATGGTTCTTCGCTTTGTTTCATTAAAATCCGTTCAGTAATTTTGTTTGACTTTTTCTGTCAGTTAGGTTATTATTATTAATATTAAAATGCAATTTTTTCTTATTTCAGATCTCAGCGGTATTATGATCGTTGGTGTAACTGGAACAAATAGTGATCAGTGAACTATCAATATTGGTTGTAAAAGACAGTTGTTAATGTGTATTCTAAGAAAGTTAATGTTGTAACATCAGTGCCGATTTTCATACAATGTTGTATTTAAATTATGGTCTGGTACATTTGTAAATAGTACGTTAAGTAATTAATTATTCCGCCCCCTTATTTTTAGACGTTTTCGAAAGCGTCATTGGAGAAAATGGCTATGGCTTTTGCCTCTCCTGCGTCCTGAGGAAACTGGAGGCAAATAAGCACAGATGACAAATTGCCTGTTTTACAATTTATACATAGTATAAAAAAACGTTGCTTTCCGCCTTCTGGCCCTCTATGTACTGCCCAATTTTTTTTGCTAAAAGGACGACTTCTTACGAATAAGTGAACTTATTATATGATATTCTTACGAATACTAGAGATGGGTGATCAATGACGTCACTGGTATCGGCGGCATGTTCGTATCTTTTTACGACACATTCATTATTTAGAAAATGCACTGCCGCCATCTTACTGTCCTTTCGGGTGCCCTTTAATTTATGACGTGCTTTTGTAACACAGTTCCTTCATAAAAGCCACAGTGTCGTATTGACGTTATTTAACGCCCATCTCTGGCACTTATTTGAAGTGAAATTTGTGAGGGGCCATCCTATTGGCAAAAATTAAGTTAGTACGATTCACTGACATTTAGAGAATTTCTTCCAGAAGGTTTATATGTATAAACATGTATATTATAAGGGAGTAACCCCGAGAAAACCCGCGCGAAGCCGGGGCGGGTCGCTAATCTACGAAGTTCCAGTTAGCTTATTTGACAGATATATGTGATGCCGTCTCCCATATTAGTACAAAACGAAAGATGCCTCACATATTGTCTGTCAGCTGGGATATCGGTAACTGTAGGTAGGTAGGTGGAACAGGTACTAAGTATCTCTTATTTATTGGTAATGTCACGCGGATTCGTGGATCCCGTATGTAAATATTTGTGTTGATGTTCGAACCCAATGTTGTCTTCATTCGGTATATATTAATTTATTTCTAAATTTTTACGTACTAGGGCCTGTTTACTTGTTCGTTTGTGTAGTGTAATATTATAGATGTTTACAAATACTGGGTTAATATTGCGACGTATAAGTATGTTGACGCTGCAGTGGATAAGATTGTATTCGTAAATTTAAAAGGAACAGTGCAATATAAGGAACTTTCCCAGAATTGTAGTCTCTGCCACTAGTCAGGCAGAAAATGCAAAGCATGTCCTAGCTACAACATATCATTATCATATCAGCCGAAAGACTCCTACGCTGGACATAGGCCTCCCCCAGACATCTCCACAAAGGCCGGTCCTGTGCCTTCCGCATCCAGCTGGTACTTGCGATCTTTACCAGGTCGTCGGTCCACCTTGTGGGAGGCCTACCCACGCTGCGTCTCCCGGTACGTGGTCGCCACTCGAGAACTTTACTGCCCCATCGGCCATCTGTTCTTCGAGACTTCTATGCAAAGAAACAGTTAGTACTAACTGCACTATTAGGACTACAAGACTAGGAACTGGTTCCATACATGTTTGTCCACTGTTTCCCCGAGCTCCATAAACAGGTCCTATTTTATGCTACATCTGACTAATGTGGTTAATAGATAAGTTAGAGTAAATAATTGATTTAACGTCGGGCCTATTCCCATAATTTTCAAAAGCATTCAATATATGAAGTTAAGTATAAAGGTCTAAAAGCACTCGCGTTTGCGCTTCGCGATAAGAAAATATTCTCCTTCGAAAAGTAAAAAAGCTCATTAAAAATGTACTAAGACAGCCGCCGAACGAATGTGTAACGTATGCATTTTGTTGTATGACTTGTATGACTTGCCCCGTTAATGGGAAAAACTGTTTTATCGACCCCGACGTTTGACCGGGAGGATGGCACAGACCAAGATCAGTTTACCCCGTTATTTCGTTCTTGTGACAGTACCGGGTTGTCCTGTGTCATTCACCGTCCGGGGCTGCAGCTAAGGAAGCAGATAAAACAATTTTACCCATCTGCCCCAATAACGGGCAGTCGTCAGGGCGTCTAGGAGTGACTTTTAATTTTGGATTGAGCTGAACCCGCCAGAATTTCGGCCACATTATGGATCGTTATGACGTAACAATGAGGGCTGACGAAATTCCGCTAGATGGCGCTACTGGCGCCAACTCATGATAATCGTCTTAGCCCTTATCCCGCCCTCTGCCAGGGTCCGCTTTCCTACTTATTCTTCTCTACTTTGCCCGGTCTTCGGCATCCTCGCGTCGTAAGCCGTTGGTTCTTGCATCCGACTCAGCGATGTCAATCCATCGCTTCGCCCACGGGGCCTCTTTCCTGATACCGGCAGATTCAGGCACCTATAATAGGACCACGATAAGTCCGTATTGACTGACAGTAACAATGATAAAGTCTGGATATGGCAATAATCTGGGGATAACCTGTCCTTGTCAGTGCTTCTTGTAAACATTCAGTTATTTGTTCACTATTAACTTGAACTTGTACTTTTAGTTTGTCTAAATAATTAATCATGCTGAAAATTATCACCCGCATTTCCTTTTTCATTGTTTTGCCCATTATTTAATAATATTTTTCATAACTCATGAAAATGAACAATCCTACAGAAATCAAATTGTTTGTTATGACTTTTATGAATGATGATCTTTTTTTTGTTAATAAGCGATTCGGACTTAGCGTGGTCTTATATTTCTCACGTATCCCTGAGGCTTACGCAACACGTGACCAAACTAGCGCAGACGAGCCTCCTCGATCTTATCTGCAATATCCCTCACGCCAAGGCTGCCACGGATGTATTCGTTACGTACTCGACCGAGTCGCGTAACTTCGCACATCCACTGCAGCATTTTTATTTCGTTGGCGTGGAGTTCGCGAACATGTTTCGTCAGCGCTGGCCATGTCTCACAGCCAGTGGTGCCAACTAGTAAACACAAAACTGTTTGCCCCCATCGAAACGTGATGAAACTTCTGTCTCAAAGCATGCAAAATTTCGATTACACTGGAAACAGTTCCATTGGCTCCGTACAGATCAAGAAACCACTCCGCATAAGTGCATGACCACCTTAAGAATCGTATTCCTTTGCACTACAGTAAACTCTTGTTAAAAAATTAATAGCATTATTGAATTACATTTGTACTTATTGTATATAAAATACCCTGGGGGTAAAGAACGAGTCCTTTGGGCGTAAGGGACAGCTAATGCTCCCTTCTTTTAGCAACCTTATTTTAGCAAAAGATACACCAAATACCGTGTTAAAATGTTGCTACAGCGGCAATGGAAGATTTTCTTGAAGTGGCTTATGATCTTGCACTGTACGCGTAGCTTTCGTCGCGAAGCCCACTGAAAGTGCTTTTAGCGCCTTTGACATACAAGAATGGCGATCTAAAATCAAATTATGATCTGTGGTTGGAAGATGGCTCGACTCGTGCGCGCGGTATGTGGAGTGAGCTTGTGAATCTACTTTATGTGGCAGCGTCGCGGCATACTCAGAAATGCATACTTGTACAAGCACACATAATTTATGATAATAAAATTTTATAATATCACTCAAAGCGCCGTGCGCAGACGAGTTCAGCCCTATATTTTTTATGAGTTTCGTTATCGGGAAAACTATGTCGATGTCGGAACAACTGAGTTAGACAAGCCCCAAAGATCACGCGAGTTCAATGGAATTGTAGTACATATATCATAGTTATGGAAATGGCCTAAAATAATTTACTTATTCGCAGTTACCATGGCTCTGACTAGTTGTCTTGTTACCAAATATTATTGTAATGTAAGTAATTTCGAATTAGTGTTGTTGTAGGGACCGCCCGCCACTCGCTCCGCCCTTATACGCTGATGCTTCCCCACACAGTTGTGATGTTATCGAATCTCTCTTAAAGGCATAACGATTCTATATGTTTTATTGGGCGGCAGAACATGAAATTCGGATCCATTACCCCAAAAACATAGGCGTTTTTATACCATGAGGCCTGCCTGGTGGTAAGAAATTACCGCTGCCTGTGGACGTTTGCAATGCCAGGGGTATCTATCACTCCCTAAACACCGTATATCATGTTTCCTGCATTATATCTGCCAATGATGTTTAGGAAGTTATCTATGGATAACTGAGCTATGTGGGGGAGCCTTAGTTGTTAACCATATAAGTGTTGTATTACCTGGTCTTACGTAGTATGAGACTATTTTGTACTTTGTGTATATAATGAAAATGTGTCTTCTTTGTCGTGTCGTCGTGGTAGTTGGTACAGACTGTCGGTACTGTAGTATGTGTTTTGACTGACTTTCAGTATGGGCTTTAGAATAGGTAGTCTGAGTAGGCCTTTAGGGTTGGGCTCTGTTCTGATAATGTATCCGGGGCTTGGTCCCACTGTCGGGTATATGTATTGGCTCCTGGGTCCGCTTGCTGGGGTACTCGCTCTACTTTGCCTAGGTAGGATTTGGTCATATGGGATGTCGGATCTTGTAGGGTCTGCCTTTTGAACACAGCTCTGGCTTGATTTAAGAAAACGTTGTTTTGAATTTTAAATGTGTTCGTTTTGCTTCTATTTTTTGTTTTGTCTAGATTCTTCTATTCGTAATTCAACGATCCAATCATCAACCGATATTCCATATGACAAAATCCTACCTAACCGAAGTATAATCGCACCAATCGAGCGCTAGCACCCCCGCAAGCGGACCCTAACCTAATCATATCAAAGCGCTAGCTTCCTAGTCCAAATAAAATAAAAGGTTTACCCAAAAACCCAATCTACCTTACCATATACCGAACCCATCCGGCCACACTGTCGGAACAAGAGCCCTTCCTAAAAGCCCACCTAGACTAAGCTATTCTAAAGCCCGGCGTAGACTAAAAGTCTTCCAGAACGCACTACAGTACCGAGTCTCTAATTCTCTATACATCTGCGGGCCGAACCAAGGATTAAAATAATCGATAGAATTATTACTAGTGGTAAGAAATTACTGCTAGATCTGCCTGGGTATGTCCGGTGTAGGTGGTAATATTGAATGCCTATCCTCATTGCTGTGGTGAAACCTTTATGAAAAATATTTTCAAGTGTGTCAAAAATGTGTCATGAACTCATGATACAGACACAATAGTAATAAAAGTCTTATCAAGTTCTGCAAAATGAACCAGATATGAGACTACTGTAAATTGTCGTTTGTCTATTTTTTTATACCAATTTCAATAAACGTTTTGTTCAGTAGTTCAGAATTACGATAAAAGAAGATACGCAAGCAGAACCCTCGAACCATTGAAGCAGTATTTTCGAGATTTTGAATGTTGTTACTACTACTTCGTGATTGTTTTTCAAAAATAAAACCACTAGATATCCCATCGTTTGTTCTCTGTGTCTTCGGAATTATACTGCGTCTATTTTTTTCATGAGTTCCTATGATACTTATTTTTATTTATTTACTTTAGCCACTTCTGTCCCACTTCAGGGGAAAGGCCTCCCTATCCACGATCCTATCCAATGATACTATATATATATATTTATTTTTTTAATTTATGACCAATTTTGGCGTACATACTCAAAAATATTTTACGTAATCGTTTCAAAAGTGAGGGTTCTGGGTTGGACACTTTAGAATAGGGTGCATGTAGCGAGCGGCGCTCACTGGGCGAAGGAGGGCTGGTGTTCATTGTAAATATTACGAGTCGCAAAGGGCGAATTTTTAGATTTTTTAATTCATAATAAATTGGATGTATTGATGTAATGTTTTGTATCTTATTTGTTATATTTCCCTGTTTTACAGAAGAGAACACAGTTTTTTCGTGAAAAAAATAAAACTTGGCGTTGATGTCGCATTTGTGCTCTCGCACACGAGGGCCCGCGGTCCGCCTTGACCTTGATCCAGGATTTGGCAGATCATGTCATTACAGTGGAGCGACTGCCGTCTGACCTCCTTGACCCTGATACCAGGGGAACCTGACTAGATTGGATCATGGTTACACATTCAGTCGCCTGAATGTGCAGGTTACATCACGATGTTTTCCCTCACCGTAAGAGTATCGGTTAGTATTGAACTAATGTACATAACTGAGAAAAGAGTCATTGGCATATGGCCGCAGTGGGATTCGAACCCGGTACCTCTCACTTGCGAGTCGGATACCGTTGCCACTAGCCACCGACGCTCCTAACAATGTTTTTCATGTATTGTATCGTAAATTCTTAATTATAGTAAAAGAAAAAGACGCATTGGCCAACCAAATAGTCACCATGCTCTGCTAAGCAGAGATTTTCAGACACAGATTTCATACACCGAGATATTTTATAGTAGTGACCGAGCGAAGATCGGTGTCCGTTTTCTGCCATTTTCCGCAAAAATATCATTATTCGGCCATAGTTTTGTTTTCGACCATAATCCAGATGAAGCTTCGACCAAGCCGTGAATTATGTTATCTCACGTCATTCGGCCTACTTCGTATAGGTACATATATATTCGGTTACATGGAATTACCGTGTTTTATACAAGAGGAGGCGTGTTATACAAACATACAAGATGATATTTGCTTTTTCTCTCCCTAGGTGTAAATAAAAATAAACAAGCTTTCAGATTAAAATTTATTAATTTTATTAATTTTCTTTTTCAGCTGTAACGTATCCGCCTTTTTCGGGTGGACATTGTAGGGACAACACCAAGCGCCCAAGGCGCGCGCACAGTACGTTGCGTATCGGGCACTCTTTCTTTATGAATTTCTCAAAGCAATTAGAAATATCTGTCTGGCCCGAAAAGCGGATTTCTATGCAACGATTTACAAATGACAAAATAGAATTTCTGTGTGATTATAGAGTTTACTGTGCGCGCACCACGGGCGTCCTTTATGTATACACAAATCTACATGAATAAATAAATTGAAAATGAACATTACATTTTTGTTGCCTGCACGTATTTGTTTTGTGTCTCCTCCTTTTGAGATGGGAATTTTGCTTCATTGTAGGGACCACTAGACATTAGTGGGGTACCCTGTTCGATATATTTGTTATGTGCAATATATCGAACAGGGTACCCCGCTAAGCCCGAGTCGTCTATTCCGGATACATTACCGAGGATTTCAGCACAACTGTCACTTCTTTAACTTCTGACTTCAATCGCAGCGATGAACGTAGCGAAGCGAATTGTATATGTACAGGTAACACGCTGGCATTTACAGTAATATTTTTTCGGCCCGTAGCGAATTATGGCCCGCAAAGCCCCGAGGGCGACCTGAGGGTAATTTTTTCATATGGCAGTCGCCCGCGGCGCATTACGGGACTAAACTCCGGTATTTGCTTCTTGCATGTAGGTACTCTGGTGCACTTTTTTGGCCTGCCTACCTATCCCTATGTCGTGGCACGTTAAATCCTATTCACAAAGTGCTACGACATAGGGATGGTCGAAAGTCCAAACGACACCCAGCTGCACACAAATGTTGAACATTGCGTAGCAAGATTTAACACTCACTGAATGCATTGCGAACTTTTTGATTGCCTATTCTATTGTACTTGGATCATAAAATATTGCACTCCAATTTCCTATTGCAACACGTAATCGGCTGTTACAAAATAAATCATAAAAGGTAAATCGTTTGTAACGGATGATAAAGAAAGTTATTATTGCAAAGAAATTATTGCTGGCTGTACCTATTGATATATTTTTTGTACCACTAAGGAAAACAAGCGTACGACTCTGATGGTAAGCGGTTACCGTGGCTAGCCTGTGGACGTTTGCAATGCGTTGGGCACAGGGCATTCGTCACAGCAGCATGTCGTGTTAATGACTCGCCTGGTACTCTCCTGGGGTAGTGGGCCAGTCAGTAGAATAATTCTATGCTGCAAATGGGGGTGCAGTATTATTTTTTATTTGATGAAACCATCGAAATGAGTATTGAATAATTGGCCAAGACTTGTCTGGCCACGTGTACCTACCTAGTTGCCTGTCATAATCATCATCTTGGCAACATCAGCAACCATTCAACCAACCATGGACTCATTATTTGCCTCCAACTAAAATTAAAGAATAAAAATATGACAAAGTTTTTAAAGACTGGCTCGTAAATGGCACAATCTGGATATCATATTTTCATACACTTGTCGCAACAATTGCGACCGTATTTCGCTTACCGTTGCTTGTCGCTGTTATGTTTGATCGGCTCTAGTTTATCGGTGTAGAAAGGTGACATATTATCTCCAAAGAAAATTATGTAATGGAGTTATATAACACAATTTCGGTAGCCAACGTGAAATTATTCGTTGATGTTCATTTCTTTGCCCATAGAAAATTTCGTTCGGCGATCAAGTTCACTTTTGAACGGACACATGACCGAAATCATATTCAAACCACTATACATTTTTTTTCTCCATGATTTTAACATAAATGCCATAAAATAACTTTGTCAACAAAGCTAGTTTCACTAATACCAAACACTCTTTCTTTGATTTATTTAAATTTAAAGTTTCCGCCTCTAAAAACACCCAATTTTATCCACACCGAATCTTGATCCACAAATATAATTATATTTGTGGATCAAGATTCGTAAATTAATCTTAATCTTGGTTTTGCTTTTCGCAGCAATGATTCGCTAAAGTATTGCTTAACAGCTTTCTGTAACATTTTATCCAGCTCATTATCGTTGGCGCTCAGTCTATTTATTGGTCCACGAAAGGCTCGGGGAGGCTCCCCGAGCGGCATGGTTGAATCGTTTTCTGTGATTCTGACACCCGGGACATCCTGGTAACAGCTAGATCCGGTAACGCGGGGTCTAGCTGGCTATTCCTTTCACCACGATGGACCTATTTAAAAACACAAATATCTTTCAGAAGTAGGCATCTCGGCGTTTAAAATAATGCTACAGTCAAGGCATCCGAAGGTGCTAAGCGTAGTCTGTAGTCTAATTCTGTACATTGAAGATATACTGTCATTCTTTATTGGAGGGCACTCAATAAAAGATACTGAACGATCTTTGCATATTCAACGCATTAAATTTATTTAAAAACTACAATTCGCTATTCATAATTTTCAATCTGCTTCACTCAAAAGTTTACAACTGACGAAGTAGGCCTTAACATTGGTCTTTCGAGTATCTCACCGAGAGATATAGCATTGAAGAATAAGTAAGAATGACGGTTTGAATCAAAGTTGTCCATTATCCTCACCAAGAGCCCAAGATCGACGCGATGCGGCTCACGTTGTTGAACATCGCAGACGTCGATGCGTTTGAATTCCCGCGTTTTTTCATCGCGCCGACAACTTGGCGGTATTGTGAGCTGGTCGCTCAAAGGGTCTTAGTGGCTTCGCATCTCGTTGTAGCGCGAAGCATAGCAATAGTCTCACCAGGGATAAGGCCGTGCGATCGTTCCGATTATTTTCCTTTCTCCATCGTCTATCACTTCACCCACTCCTTTTCACTATCAACTCTTGCATTCAATTTGAACTTATTTTATTTTAAAATCTAACGACGAATATCCAACGACACCCAATGGACCATACGCGAAAAAAAATGTTATACCCCGCTTTACGTGTAGGGGACGTACCCAAATAAGGGTACTTACATGCCGAAGATGCTCGCGGTTGCACCTCGATGTCGATACTCGCTGTTTCACATGGATGTCGGTGCGAAGACGTCGATTCAGTCGCACTTGGCTAAGCTCAGTTGGCAAGTCGTGTCTTTAGCTGCACTGTACCTACTACAGAAGAAAATGTTGGTTGGAAAATGATGGCTAATTGCTTACTTTCTACAATATATCTCTTGTGATGACTTTTCACATAACCGAAATATTAAAATTCAAATCAATTGGCGTCTCCTTATCCATACTTAATTAAATTCAAACAAATAAAAAACCGGACGAAAATGGCGCGAAAATGAAGCAGGGATGAAGCGAATCAATTTGACCAATCACGAGCTAGTTCACATCGCTGATTGCGGTCAACCGCGATTTATAAACAAAAGATTTTGTTTTCACGTAGGCATCGAGTTGGCCGTGTGGTGTTCGGCAAAGTAGAATAGCACCAACCCCTTTCACTGGTGCGTGTTATATAAGGCGACTAATGTTTTCGAGGCAAAAGGTATGAGTCTCCGTAGGCTGGAAAATGGGCAGCAGCGTTTTCTATTGTTATATTTACAACATCGCGATCTCGAACCCGTCTGCCAAACGTGGAAATTATGGCAATAACCTCCCCCCTTATGGGAGAGGCCCCAAGTACTGCAGTAGTCTGTTATGATAATCGAGGTAAGCATCTATGCAGACCGCGATGTATCGCTGTGAGGTATCGGCATGTGCGTGCATAGAAGTAACATCGAGAGAGCGACCGAAACCGCGACCGCAAGCTATCGCAGATAGGCATCTTTGGCATGCAATTACCCCCATGATTACCCCTCAATTATTCATCGGATACTTTTAAAAGATTTTATTTTACAACTGTCGGCTTTACAATGGCAATCTTTTTCCTGCTCTGTGGATGCTCCTACAAAAAAGATGTAAATATGTCATTTCTATGACATCTATATCGTCCATGGTGCATCTTCTGTGTTTATCTTTCGCGGTCTTCTACATTACAAGATAAGAATTTCTGTCGATTGCGTGGTCGTCCTCTCTCAATTTATGCTCGCCATGGCAAGGCTTGACTTGCCTGGCCTACAATGAAGTAACTATTTAGCTTTAGACATGCCTTGTCACTGTTTAGGCCTCCGCTTGTGTCTTTGTAAACGATGCGTCTCCACCATAGAAAAAAAGCCGCCCGTCCCCAACGTCAACCGATCAATCCTGACCACTTACCACAGTGGTGTGGTGACGGCGCCGGCGCCACGAAAAGATTGTCGGAGACTTATCGTCGTGGAGGCGAAAAAAGCTGACTTAGGCGGCAAGCAAGCGCCTCTGGAACACAAAAACCGTGTCCTGAGGCTCGTTGAAAGAGCATACACTGTTTGTACGGAATTCAATCTGAGGTAAACTGATTCCAATGTACCTAGCTCCTCTCCTAAAAGTTCCTTACTGATGCCATTCTCTTTTTTGCTATTTTACAAGTGAGGCATCACAGTTAGTAGTTAGTAGAGCCATAATCCACGTGGGTTGGAGATCGCAGTGTTGGAAGTACCCTTCTGGACTCCTAGTCCAGAGTCCATATGTGATCACTGACTCTGAATAATAATATACGTTATTGGACCGCTTTCATGGAGTAGAATAAATAAACAGTGCTATTTCCTCGCCCCCCTCGTTTTATACCCCTCCTCTAGGCGGAGTGCCGATATGCGTAAGGATGCAGATGCTTGCTGCGGCAAGCCATGCTGATTTTATGATTTGATGATGATATGATCTGATTATAAGAGTGTCGGTGGCTTAGTGGTCAAGGGCTCCGCCTCGTAAGCGAGAGGGTTCTGGATTCGAACCCAGGTGTCGCAGTGTACCAATAAGTATTTTGTCTTGTCTAAGTATAAGTGTTGTATCTTGAGTGATTATTTTTATATTGATGATGATAATGATGCTGTTGCATTCCTCGCCAGGCATTGTCACTACTGTCGTCCCAGGGGCCCCAGTCCCTCACACAACTTTCTGAAGGAGCTGGTGGTCCTCGTGTGCTTCATGGTCGCGAACCTGGTGGTCCTGGCGACGATCCTGTCGCGGCTGACAATGCACGTGGGCGCGACCGCCGCTACTGGCATCGTTTGGCTGGAGCAGCGATCGCACGGGTTACGCGTCGACAACACACAGTTGGTTACTCGAGATTGAATAAATAAATAAATAAATTTTGATATACGATTAGTTCCGTCACATCATAGAGGACGGAGAACAAGGGGAAAGATAAGTGACGAAGAATGTGCATTATTTACAGCCGACACTTGTAAGGCTTCGGTGGCACCGACAGATGTCTTGCTGAGCACCTATAAATAATAATCATCTTGACGTTAATGTCGTGGTCGAGGGTCCGAGGTCCGGCTTGACCATGGTCAGACAACAGGACCGGGACATTAACGCCAAGACTTTTGAGCGATGCGGCTTTTTTCTTCTGAACGCCTAGATAACCACTAGAGATCACCCGCCGCACCAGCGAATAAGTAGGTACTAACCATAATGGGTTTCTTAAAGCATAGTATTTTGTGGTACATTTGTGTCTAGGCAATAGTTATACCTTGGTATTCGACGTTTCTTTTTCCAGGAATCCGAGCCTGAGTCAGAGCGAAGTCGAAAGCAAGCCAATTAGTTCGGTTCAAAGCTGATCAAGAATCTTAATAGGTTTCAAAATGCATAAATGTTTCGATATGTATTATACCGATTTCCTGCCACTTTGTCTTTACTACTATAAAATAGACGCCCTTCATGAACTGCTTTTCCACCGACGACGGCAGGACGAGCAAGCGCGAGGCGGGGCGATCATAATAATTGTTTGCACTTACTGCAAATTACAGTTTGCGCAAAATTCTCTTCATACTTAAGTCAATGTTCCACAGCACAATTTTGCCATTACACCACCCGCCATGTGGTGTCCGGCAGAGTAGAATAGCATTAACCCCTTACACTCGTGGGTGTCGTACAAGGCGACTAATGCTATCGACACATAAAATCTGGAGTCTCCGTAGGCTAAAAAATGGGCAGCAGCGTTTTTATTGTTATACTTATAAAACTGCGGTCTCCAACCTGCCTGCCAACCGTGAAGATTATGGTAATAACCTCCTCCTAATAACCTTTCGTGGGAGAGGCCCTAAGTCCTGCAGTAGACCGTTGATGGCCTGTGATGACTATCCGCCGTGAGTTGAGTACTCATCTCCACTATGTAGACCGTCTATCTGTTGGTCACCACGTCTAGGTTTGAAAGAACGTTTCTTGCTCATACGATTCCGATGTGGAATGAGCTCCCAGACACAGTGTTTCCTTTGGAAACATGGGATCGTTCCAGAGGTATTACAGGTTTTTTCAGAGACGGGCAACGCATTGGCAACTCTCCTGGGCTATGTCCATAGGCGGCGGTGACCACTTTCCATTAGGTAGCCCGCTTGCCTGTTTGTCTGCCATATACCATAAGAAATATGCATGTCTTTTAACATTTGTGTCCGTGATGTCGTGCAGTATAAGAATATAGTTGAAGATGATGAACCTCTACTCCGTAACCATGTTTCTGCTGGTTTAAAGAATACGGCACTTGCCATACAAATGGCAAAAAATATGCATTTTTTCTTGAAACTGCCGGGACCGATTTTTATGTCATGCTGCATAAGAACAGTTAAAAGGTGCTCAACCCATACTCCGTAACCATATCACTGTTGGTTCAAGGATTCGGTTTACTACGGAACCCTAAAAATGTATGGGAAAAGTTTATTACGTAGGACCACGAGTAGGTACACGGAGACGCAAAGATGACCAAAAAATCGCATTAGCATATCCCCGGTGTTGCTAATGTAAATAGGCAGCATTGACCACTTTCCATCCCTGTTTACCTACACCGTACCATGACAAGAACAAAATTTATTAGCTCCCATCAGAAGCAGAATAAAAACTAAAATATCGAGGAAAACACTTGTATATTTTGTCTCCCACAAGCCAAGAATATTTTAGAAATGATTTCATAATGTTAATAATACATTTCTGACCTAACAAAATGGAATATAGTCCTAAAAATTAAAACGATAAGTATAAAAAGTACATATTAATACTCCTCGCCGCCCTCGCCCTCTCCTTCGCCGGAGTCCATGCCAACCTCCTCGTAGTCCTTCTCCAGCGCCGCCAGGTCCTCGCGGGCCTCCGAGAACTCTCCCTCCTCCATGCCCTCGCCCACGTACCAGTGCACGAAGGCGCGCTTCGCGTACATCAGGTCGAACTTGTGGTTGAGGCGCGACCACGCCTCCGCGATGGCTGTCGTGTTGGACAGCATGCAGACGGCGCGCTGCACCTTCGCCAGGTCCCCGCCCGGCACCACCGTCGGCGGCTGGTAGTTGATCCCCACCTTGAACCCGGTCGGGCACCAGTCCACGAACTGGATCGTGCGCTTCGTCTTAATCGTGCCGATCGCCGCGTTCACGTCCTTCGGCACCACGTCCCCGCGGTACAGCATGCAGCACGCCATGTACTTCCCGTGGCGCGGGTCACACTTCACCATCTGGTTGGCGGGCTCGAAGCATGCATTCGTGATCTCTGCCACTGATAGCTGCTCGTGGTACGCCTTCTCCGCGGAAATCACGGGTGCGTACGTCACCAGCGGAAAGTGGATGCGCGGATACGGCACCAGGTTGGTCTGGAACTCTGTCAGGTCCACGTTCAGCGCGCCGTCAAATCGCAGCGATGCCGTGATCGACGACACGATCTGCCCGATCAGCCGATTCAGGTTGGTGTACGTAGGCCGCTCGATGTCCAAGTTTCGTCTGCAGATGTCGTAGATCGCTTCGTTATCGACCATGAAAGCCGCGTCGGAGTGTTCGAGAGTGGTGTGCGTAGTAAGAATTGAATTGTATGGTTCCACGACGGCTGTGGAGATCTGCGGCGCCGGGTAGATGGCGAACTCTAGCTTAGACTTTTTGCCGTAGTCGACGGACAAGCGCTCCATAAGTAGAGATGCAAACCCGGAGCCGGTGCCGCCGCCGAACGAGTGGAAGATGAGGAAGCCCTGCAGCCCCGTGCACTGGTCTGCCAGCTTGCGCACCCTGTCCAGCACCAGGTCTACGATCTCCTTACCGATGGTGTAGTGTCCTCGAGCATAGTTGTTCGCCGCGTCCTCCTTGCCAGTAATCAGCTGTTCGGGGTGGAACAGCTGGCGGTAAGTGCCGGTGCGCACCTCGTCCACCACCGTGGGCTCCAGGTCGATGAACACGGCACGCGGTACGTGCTTGCCCGCGCCGGTCTCGCTGAAGAACGTGTTGAACGAGTCGTCGCCGCCGCCCACGGTCTTGTCCGACGGCATCTGCCCATCCGGCTGGATGCCGTGCTCTAGGCAGTACAGTTCCCAGCACGCGTTGCCGATCTGCACTCCGGCCTGTCCGCCATGTATGGATATGCATTCACGCATTTTTGATTACTTTTACTTTAGTTATATACTTACAAAATAAAACTTATAACAATTTCTAAGAAATCTTTCGGTTTTATGCAAGCCTCACGGCGTGATCTTTCTGGATCAATTGCAAATTTCTGACTGATATAAGAGAATGTCAAAAACAAAACAATTATAATTTGAATTCGTAAATAAAATTTTATTTTACATCACCCGTTTCGCTAAGGAGATAACTTTTTGACATAGCGTCCTTTTTGTATTCGAATGAGTTTATATTATAAAAATCGCTCCAAAAACACTTGCGTAAAATAAGGACAAGGTTAATGTCCAAAAATCACGGCCTCTTAAAGTACTATTTTATTATTTGGGTGTGTAATTTGTTTAAATTAAAAGTGTGGCCAAAACTTGGTCTAATTTTAGATCTATGTACTATAAAAAGCCGAGATTTTTGGATACGAACCTTTGCCTTATTTTACTCAAGTGTTTTTGGTAGGATCTAATATATTTTTTCTGAGTTCATCTTCATCATCATCCGAGAGGTCAATCTTGGCTTCTGCCAGGATCTGCTTTCCTGCTCTTTCTTTTCCACTTTGGCCGGTTTTTGTCATCCTCGCGTCATAAACCATTGTCTCTCTCATCTGACTTCTCGATGTCAATCTTCTTGGGCTCCCACGAGATCTTTTCAATGATATCGGGAGATGAGGCGCCTGTAGCCCACACGTCACCAAACTGCCGCAGGCGAGCTTCTTAAATCTTATCAGCAATATCCCTTGATGTATTTGTTACATACTCGGTTAAGTCGCATAACTTCGCACATCTAAATCAGCATTTTCATTTCGTTGGCGTGGAGCCTTTATGTTTCAAATTCGTTAGGGCCGTTCAGAGTAAAAATGTGCAGTTCTCAGAATTTTTCCTTTACTTGTAACCCTAAACATGCATACGACATTTCCAGTTAGTACTTTACTTTCTAGAAGTGCCTCTTAATTTTGACGAGTTAATCTGTCAGTAGTAAAATGGGCGATTTTAAACGCGAATATCTCAGAAAAAACTTATGTCAATTTACATATCTTATACTATTATGTGGAATGATAACGGAGTTATGATGGGGGTGGAAACACGCCGAAACGTTTCGTGCGTGCGCATTGCCGGAACTTAGCCTGGCGAACTGCCGTGCGCCGTGCATGAGAAAATTGTAATGTAAGACTTAGTAACACTAAATAATATCAAATTGGTTACGAGATGAGTTCTTAAACTTAACTCAATTCAATCAGTACTAGCCTATTATCTCTAAATAAAGTTGGTGTACGCGAACGAAGTCGCGCCGAGTCCACTACTACATAGTAGAAAACAAACTCGGATCCCGCCGTCTCTATCTATATGTAAACGCTTAAATCTTTTTATACGCAACGGATTTTTAAAGCGGTTTTCAACAATTGATAGAGTGATTCAAGAGGAAGGTTTATAAGCAAGAAAAAAGGGTAGATAGGGATAAAGTACGCGAAATAATTCGCGCCGGGTCCACTCCATGCCCCGGAGTACTGCTTCTTCGTTTTAGGTTGTGGATTTCGGAGTACTGCTAAAGTCATGGAAAGAAAAACCAGGGTAACGAGCAGACCATGCAGACTTATTAAAAAAGACGTGACGTGAAAATATCGTAGAGTACAGAAGATAATCTTTCATTCTGACGCCTTTTTAAGTCAACAGATTGTCAAAAGTGTAAAAATGTATAATTTACCATTTCTAAAATTATAGTGTTTATTTTTCATTAAATTTATTGGGTAAACACGTCTCCATGTAGACCTAATCGACATGTTGACCCAGCAGACCGTGTAATGACATTCGTCGGGCATGGGGTCCAAGAACGTCCTTATAGGTAAACTACTATACTATCAGAAAGTAGTAATGTGGGGTCCATCCAGTAGACGGTAGAGTTCAAATAGAAGAACTACTTACAATAAAACGCTGCAGCCCGTATCTCAACGTCTCAATGCATGATTGGCTTTCTCGCGCGCGAGAGAGCGCGATGAAGTAAGCGAGACACAAAGTTTAATGTCTCGCGACAATTGCGGCAAAACTCGTCGTGCTACGCAGGCTGTAGGTATTACTGTCTTTTAATTGTCGTACTTATACGACATAAATTGCCTTGTACGACATTGCGGTTGAAAGCGGTTTGTGACTCCACACGCTATTGACCTTAATTTCCCTGCTTGTACATATACATAATATCATCATAAGTTATAAACTGATTCGTATGACTATTTACGATTGGCAAATTCTGCGCTGGGAGCTATGGACCGTAACAATAAAAATATAGAATCTGAGTTGTCTAATACTTTTGTAAACAAAGCCGGTGCTTTACATTTGGGACGTGACCCGACGAGTAGATTCATATCACATCAATCATAACCAAGCTGGCCTGGAATCATAGCCCCGCATAATCCGGGGAGGCGCCACCTTTCCTACCACTAACAGTAGAAATTCCTCTTAAGGTGGAGGATCAGGCTTCATCGGGAGACGTCTTGGAGAGTTCCTAAGACTTCATAACTTCAATGTCATCAATGTATCGCGGAGCAAGAAGAGAGGTCAAATCACATGGGGAGACTTGCAAATGAGAGGTCTGCCCAGCAACCTGTGTGCTGTGGTGAATTGCGCTGGAGAGCCTATCATGGATGTCACTAGGACGTGGAAGAAGGAGTGAGTTAATTAGTGGATCTTGTCTCATCTTCTAGAAATAGGATGTGAGTGCGCTCGTGTAGAATTAACAGTACTACCACCATCGACAACATAGTAGGTAGATGTACTGCACCTATTTTTTCCCATCTTAAGTAAGTTCGTCTTGATGATCGTTTGAAATACTTTGTATTGTACACCCTTCTTACGTGTAGGTACCAGCTTGTCGCTTCTTATCAATAGAAAATATTATGCTCTAAACGAATAGATATCTGATCCGAAGTTCTGGTGTCCCAGATGGTCACATCCGTGGTAGCCTTGGCGTTAGGGATATCGCAGATAAGATGAAACAGGCTTGCCTGCACTGGTATGGTCACGTGTTACGTAAGCCTAGTCATGCGAACTAGCCGGTATCAGTATAGAGGCCCCGTGTGCGACCCAAGAAGCGATGGATTGACATCGCGGAGTCGGCTGCGAGAGTCGAGATCCATCGCGGAGGGTTTACCTAACAGCGATAGTTATTTTCTAGCGGTCGGTGAAACGTATTTTCGTCTTAAGCAATTCCTGAGTATTTGGGCATCGGATTGAGGCTATTCCTATATTTAGTGAAAACGGACACTTCTCTTTCAGATATAAGCAGTTAGTAAGGGACTCCCGAGTGGGCACGACGACTATGTTGGCCACATTGATTCGCGAGGCGAAACATAAACCTGAAGTCTTCCTTGTGATGTCGGACACGAGTCGCTACGAGTGTCTGGCGTCCAAAGTGTACGACGAAGAGAATGCTACGAATTCTAAGGGCTTCTGGGCTGAACTGGCAACCAAAGTCGAGAACGCTGCCGTCGTCGACCCAGTGAGACTTGTGAGTGCATCGTTTAGTTATTCCATCCTTCTCACCAGTTGGTACCTTCTTGACGATAAGGATGAAGATATAGCAATCTGCGGAAACAGTTTCTCTCCTGTTGACACTTCACGATACTGATGAAGCTGCAGCATGCCTGCGGAAACAGTCTATATCTTTGATACATTTCGAATCTCACTTTCCTCATAGGTATCTTCGCAGGCTACTTTAGCCTGGTTGTAGGTACGCATTCTGGCCATCAGGTATATCAACTCGGACTTGAACCCTCACCATATCGTCGACAACCAAATGTCAACGAAACTTTCTGATTATGTACTTAATCAGCCGGTTATGTACTCTGGTTAAGAACTGAACCAGCGGGTTGAGTACCTAGCTACTTGTCCGGCAGGACCTTATTAGTTATATACTATATTATACACGAAACAAAATAAAAACAATTATTACAAGAGGTTCTTGGTACGGTAAGTCGACCCAGCTCAGCTTTTATTTCAGTTTGTTTCCGTGTGGTAGAAATAGATGGATATCACCCATCCGCACCTCAGAAAGTTACTAAGTCAAATATTAGAGCTATAGAATCAGCAATCTATGATAGTTTTCACCCTTTCAGGTTATCTTAAGATCAGGTTTCGTATTGGGCCGGACTGGTGGCTTGATAAATAGAATTTTCATGACGTTTTACATTGGACTCGGTGGCGTTATGGGCACAGGCATGCAGTACATGCCCTGGATACACAGAGACGACCTAGTCAGGCTCATATCGCACGCGATAGTGTCTGAAAACTACGACGGACCTGTGAACGCGGTGTCACCTCAGGTTATAACGAACTCAGATTTCACTAAGGTACTTATACCCACATTTCTTTTTCCATTTATACCTACATTTCCTTGGCAAATACCTACCAAAATAATACGTTAAAACATTAATAATAGAAAACAGTGTTGTTAAATTTTCACGTGAAAGCAAGTTATTGGCCGTTTGTCACAGTTTCTCATCTAGTGGGTATAATTTATACCAGGCGGTAAATAGCAGACAACTCAGTGTCTTGTTTTTATTTCTAGGCATTTGCGGCGACCATGAACCGGGAAGCGAATGTCGTAAAGCCATCCTTCATGATGAATCTGGCGTTTGGCAGCGAAAGGGCGGACCTTTTGCTCTCCGGAGCATGTGTAATGCCAAAGAAAGCAATAAAAAGCGGCTTCAACTACATCTACCCAGACATCGGCTCGGCCTGTAAGGAGTTCACGAAAGTCATGTCAGATTACTACCCACCTCGTCTCGAACTGGATACGTTGATAATTCCAACATCTGACACAGAGAAAACGTCAACCCCGTCTTCCGCTGGGGACCCTGAGACTGGTTGAACAGGCTCGGGAGTCGACTGGCACCCCGTGACGTGTAAATGAGTCTCGATTTGGATGTATGGTATCTCAATAAAATGTGAATAGTCCTGTATGACTTGTTTTACTTAGGCGCTTGTTGACGGGAATGGACGTGGTGATAAAACACGAAGACGGCGAGGAAATCGTTGAAT
Source organism: Blastobasis adustella (assembly GCA_907269095.1). Taxonomy (NCBI): domain Eukaryota; kingdom Metazoa; phylum Arthropoda; class Insecta; order Lepidoptera; family Blastobasidae; genus Blastobasis; species Blastobasis adustella. The sequence goes on along the minus strand of OU026114.1, from coordinate 31,375,069 downwards.
AGTAAACAACTGAAAATATGTGTCATATTTCTCTAGCGCGATCACAACCACCCTGGCTGGATACTCATCAGCCCGTGTTTTCGAAGGTACCAGCTATAACTTTGAATGAGCAGGAGGTTGATACTTGTGTGACAGTTCCTTCGATCCTTTGAGATGTAAAAATCGAAAACGTGCAACGCAATGGCACGTATCAAAGTTGACACATACCTAATAAGCCTTTCGGTGTTTACTGTCTTGGTTCTTTTAGGTAGGGAACGGCCATAGGTAACATTTCCCAAAATGTAAACTCCCACAATCACCTTTTCCCCGTGGGGTTGTCAATCCGCTGGTTGGGTAGGCTCAGAAGTCTCGACCCGAAGGCAGCCCGGCCTGTACCCGGCGTCGAAATAGGGTTCTCGCAGAAGGGTAAAATTGGGGCATCTGGATCATGAGTTTCATTTGTTGAATACTCTCGCTCCAAATGACACAGATCAGATCAGATCAGTTTATGACACTCTGGCGTGAATGAATGTGTGTGAATAGTGCAGTCTTTATTCTATGCGTTTCTGAATTGATAAGTTTGTATACATACCAGTTTAGACGACACGAAGTGCATGCAGAATGCAAACAAACCGACTACTCATAAAGACATCAGCGCATCTTATTTATTAGGTACCTTCGCTGTGTGTGTTCGCGCACTCAATGCACTACCTACTTACCTACCAAGAGAAATGGACTTTGAACTTGCTTTGGATTCCTGGAACAACAGCAAGGCCTAGGGCAGGCGCGCGACAAAAAATAAAATATAAAAGTGTTGCATAATCACAGACATAACAGACTAAACACAAATCACAAATATTCCCTGTTCGCTCGCTCTACAATGATTATGACTCTTGCTATCCCGTTTTTTCATCCATTGGAATTAGTTCACGGTAAATGACGCGCGCAATGTTTTGAACGTTCGACATATTGCTCGAGGGCCTAACGACCTGACGTTTCTTTTGAAACATCGGTGTAAATTTTATAATTTCCTAATAAAATTTAAATCAAACCATTTAAAAGACGGTGTAATTTAGTGCACATTTATGAGAAAGCGCAAAGTATGGAAATACAAATGGATTATCTTTTCATCGGTAAGTAATTTCATTCGTGGTGACGGCGATCGGAAATCAATTTTAGAAATTGTGAAAAATATAAGTATCGTAATAGTGTGAATTTGCAATAATTGAAAACAATACCTTAAAACAATTTGCTATTAAAGATAAATTAAAAACTATTGCCAAATTGAGCAATATTTCGGTGTCTAAATAGGTATGAAAATATTTTGATGCTCACAGGTCGGACTTATTATTTATTGTATAGAATTTTAATACTCAAATCTTGTAAATAGCGGTCCACACTTTTATATGTATTAGGGTTTCATACACAAAATATACTTAAATGACATTTTAAATGTTCAGACATTTTATGAAACAACGGATTGATCGCGCATTTACGTTTATTTACATTTATTTGTTTCTCTAGGTTTCCTAAATACCAGACATGGTGATGTCTGGGTTGCAAATTGGAAGTGCTGCGTTGTAAACATTTTAAAGAACAAGATAATAATTAGATGCAAGTCCCTTCTGTACTGGTGCACTATCATTATATGAATTTTTACTGTAAATAAAGAATATGCTGCCTGTTTAATATATTAATGTACCTATCCGTTTCATTATTATTCTTTTTTTCATTACTATGTCCTCTAGAGGACATCATATTCAATTTATTGTGAAGTCACATAGGCCTACCTGTAGACAATGAAGACGCTTCTAACGATGTAAGTAGGTACCTACCTACTTAGTTTAGAAGTTATGAGGCGACAAATAAACATTCATACTGGTCAAAATCATAACCCTCCTTTTTGCAAAAGCAAGCTCTGCCGATTCACTATATGTAGAATTGAGAGATCGAAAAGGCGGTGGTAGGTATCAGGGCGTGGGTTTGATTCACTAGATACCTTACCTTTGTAGGTATGGTAGATGATGTAAATTCCGTACCTGCTGTGTTCTGTGTTGCTCCGTGTTGACGGCTGCGCACGAGTACGTAATTACAAGTAAGCAAGCCAAAAAATGTTCGTACACAATTTATTCCTTACACCAGCACAATTCAAGTAAACAATACACAGAATGGAAGGAAGGTGAAAAAGAATGTCATGTCAATGTCAGGTCGTTATAATAATAATAATAATAATATATCTTTATTAAAGGCAATATAAAACCAAATATAAAATCATTACAATAAAATAAAGAAAAATATAAAAATACAATAATAATAATAATGTAAATTGAGTGTGGTAAAAATACACTGTCGTCTAGTAAGAAGCTACATCATTTCTTGTTCCGGTCTCCATGGACAGATAGCTAATATTTAAAAATAGGACTAGTGAGATCCTCAGAGACGGCCCTGAGTATGCTGTTACCCGAAGTGCGCAGCGCGCTCCAAAAGGAGGTTATGCGAGACCTGACGATGGCAAAATAATCCGGCACGCGGTGTTCGGCGAACATGCCCGACGCGCTGCAGTAGCGCGGCATACCCATAAGAATGCGAAATGAGTCATTATATTGCACTCTCAGGGAGTTACGCGATTTATTAGAGAAGTTTATCCATAGTTGACAAGTGTAGAAACACTGACAAAAGGCTTTAAAAAGTGTTATTTTAACTTCTTTACTACACTTGCCAAACCTGCGCGCGAGCATGTTCGCCCTCACCGACAACGCCCTCCTCTCCCTCTCTATGTCAGCGTCGTCTCTGAGGTCCTCTGTTAAAAAATGTCCCAAGTATTTGAATCGCTTCACAACCTGCACTGCCAAACCGCCCAGATAAACCCCTGGCACCTTGTCCGGACCCCTTCCTGCTCGAAAAACAAGCATTTCGGTTTTCGCCACATTATATTTCAGTCCATGAGCATTGGCATAATGCTCACAGACTGAAAGCAGCTCCCTGAGCCCGCTAATCGAGGGGCTGAGAAGCACTATATCGTCCGCATAGCTTAGGCTGTTCATATTTAAACCACCTAAGTGACAGCCTATTCTAGTACTCCTCAGTTCCTCGATCAAACCATTAATATAAACATTGAAGAGGTCCGGAGAAGTTAGCCCCCCTTGGCGTACACCGCATTCTAATTTGTAAGCATTAGCTGTCGCGTCGCCCCATTTTACGCAATTTGTTTGGTTGCCGTACCAGTACCCCAACAGACTGACAACATCATTGGGAACATTAGAGTCGCGCAGTTTTTCCCAAAGAATTTCATAAATCACCAGGTCAAACGCGCGTTTCAAATCCAAGAAGCATGCATAAACTGACGTTTCCCGATTGGTATAAAACCGTACTGCAATTTTTAATGCTATAATGGCTGAATCTGTTGAGAGACCGGGCCGGAAACCAAACTGCCCGTCGTCTATCCTAATGTTATTGAGCAGTGCAGGCTGCAGCAAGCGCTCAAACACTTTCCCTATCACCGTACACAAGGAAATGGGACGGTAGTTGGACAACGCTCCCAAGTCGCCCGTTCTGTTCTTGACTATCGGAGTTACAACCGTTCGCATGAGTTTGCTAGGCAAATATGTATATTTAATACATAAATTGTATAAGGTACATATTTTACTGTAGAGAGGATTGCCCGCATATAATAGGTGTTCTATGCTTAACTCATCATGGCCAGAGGATTTACCCCTTTTCATCTTTTTAATTGCTTCCTCGACATCGTCTACAATATAATGAGTTCCCCACATCACTACCCCCCAGAGACCGGGTCACGGGCGATAGTGATCTGGGAACCGGACTGTGCGTCCTGATCGAGTTTTCGTTTCTACAGTTTGATCTTGCTTTTGTGCATCAGTTGCCTTCTGTGGGTCGTTTTCGATCAGTGTTTAGGCTGGTTTAAGTGTATCGATGGACACTGTAACGATCTTCCCTTTTTGTTAATTTTGAATTTTTTTTTGCCTCTTTCTGTTACAGGGTGTGGTCCTGTGTAAGCTGGTTGCAGGCTTGCACGTAAAGCGTCTACACGAAGAAAGACATGGCTTGTGGTAAGTAGGTCTTTAAAGATGAAAATGGAGTCCTTCCTATGTCTTGAAACGGATGTCGGTTTCAGGTTCTCGGCGAATTTCCGAAGACGCGTGGTGTATTCCGTTATATCCGAAGAACCAGTGGAAGGTGGAGAGAAGAATTCTCCTGGTAACCTTAGCGTCTCGCCAGTAACGAGTTTAGCCGTGGAAGTTCTCAAATCTTCTTTGTAGGCGCAACGATTGCCCAAGAGTACTAATAGTAAGGACTATGTCCAATTGTCGTGCATGTGGCACATCAAGGCTGCTTTCAATTGTCTGTGGAATCTTTCCACGAGCCGAATTCTTCACACGATGGGTGATAGGCGGTTGTTCTTCTGTGTTGAAAACCTGATATTTTGGCGAGGTGTTGAAACAAGTGTGACTCGAACTGTCTCCCACGGACTATAATTTGAGGGCATCCAAACCGGGAAATCCATCCATTAAGCAGTGACGTTGCCACGGTTTCGGCGGTAGCATCCATTATTGGTATCGCTTCTGGCCAGCGGGTAAATCTGTCCACTATGGTGAGGCAGTACTTGTAACCTTTGGAGAGTGGTAATGGGCCAATCAGATCTATATGAATATGCGTAAATCTGACTCGTGGTATCTCATAGTTGCCCGTTGGAGAAGTCACGTGTCTTGTAATCTTTGCTCGTTGACATGGTATGCAAGAGCGAGCCCATTCTCGGGTATCTTTACGCATGCCTGGCCATACAAAACGCTCTCCGATTAACCTAGCTGATGCATTGGCGCCGAGATGACTTAGTGAGTGCAGGTTATCAAAAATCTGCTTGTGAAATGTCTTTGGCACATACAGTCTTGGTATTGATGTGCTGGTATCACAGTATAGTTTCGTTGAAGCATCAGGCATTATTATTTTCGACAATGCAAGTTATGATCCTACTCGAAGAAGTTCTTTCAATTCGTCGTCTGCATTCTGTGCTTTAGCGATAGCTATGATATCCACCGGTGAAATATGTATTTCTTCGATTCTTGACAAGGTATCCGCGACGACGTTGTCTCTCCCCGAGATATGTCTAATATCTGTCGAGAACTGTGCTATAAAATCCAGGTGACGGTACTGCCTGGGTGAACATTTATCTTTCCTATTGTGAAAATAAAACGTTAACGGCTTGTGGTCTGTGAAGATGGTGAAGTCATCATGTGACGGAAATACTTGATTGCTTCGTAAATCGCCAATAGCTCCCTGTCGTACGGTGAATACTTTTGCTGAGCGGGACTGAGCTTCTTAGAGAAAAAGGCTAACGGTTGCCAATTACCATTTTGGTATTGCTGTAAAATTGCACCTACGGCCACATCAGAAGCGTCACTCGCAAGGGATAACTTGCAGTCGCAATTAGGGTAACCCAGTAATGTGGCTCGGCATAAGCTATCTTTGCATGCTTGGAATGCGTTTCGCAGAACTCGTAAAGACCAAATGGTGTAGTGATTGCGGTCTTCGGGATATCTGCTGGATTTACAGGGATCTGATTGTAAGCTTTTACTAAGTCAAGCTTCGAAAACACATTGCAGTTGGAAATGGAGTGAGTGAAGTCGTGGATATGTCGTATAGGGTAGCGGTCCGGAAATGTTCGAGCATTGAGCATCCTGTAATCCCCGCAGGGTCTCCACCCATTTTCTTTTTTAGGCGCAAGATGAAGAGGTGAAGACCAGGCGCTCTCCGATGGTCTTGCTGTACCGCTTTTCAGCATGGCTTCAAATTCGACCTTTGCTATCTTGAGTTTATCTGGTGGGAGGCGTCTGGGATTTGGGACGTCGGTTGTGAAACTGTTTTGTCAGATCGTGCATCTGCTTGCGTAGCTCCGCGATTTCTCTTGCTATGGCATCCATTGAAGACCCTGGCGCCGATGTAGACGTTGCTGCGACTTGATGTGATATTGGCACGATGTCCTGCACCCGATCTGCCAAATCCATGAGAACGCTGATGGGGGAGTCGAATTGCGCGGCGATGAAAGATTGGATGTTTCTAGGCAATCTGTTCGACCAAATGGATTTCAAAAATTCGTCCGGGACTTCCACACCTGCCAACCCTTGGAGATGTCTGTAGAACTGGGAAGGCTTCCGGTCACCCAGCTCTTCGTGCATCAACAGTTGTTTAATTTTTTTTTCGTTGGAAGATGAGAGACGTTTTATTAATTCACTCTTCAATTTGAGAAATTTGTTAGTTGGTGGCGGAGAAATAATTATATCTCTTACTTCTTTCGCGTATTGTGGATCCAGTTGTGCCGTGACGTATTAAAACTTTGTGGTGTCGCTGGATATTCCCGATAACACAAACTGGTATTCTATTTGTGCAAACCATTACTCAGGATCGTCCGGTGAGAACGGCGGAATCCGAATGCCGACCTTGTTGACTTCCGCGGAAGGGACAGTGGAACCGCGCACTTCGCTGTCCGTTGCATCGCTGTATAACGCGGTATCCTTTCCTTTGTCCACCGACATTTTTCGGACACGGTACACTCTTGTTATCTTCTTCCAGATGTTCCTACGGGGTCACTAGTGTAGGTATGGTGGATGATGTAAATTCCGTATCTGCTGTGTTCTGTGTCGCTCCGTGTTGACGGCTGCGCACGAGTAGGTAATTACAAGTAAGCAAGCCAATAAATGTTCGTACACAATTTATTCCTTACACCAGCACAATACACAGAATGGAAGGAAGGTGAAGAAGAATGTCATGTCAATGTCAGGTCGTTATAATGCGTTCCCCACACCTTTTATTATAATGACAAAATTAAATTAAAAGTACATGTTTAAAAAAATTACGAAGTCAGGAGCGAAATACGCCAACAATTCAGATTTTGTGTGTACGTTACTAGTAGAAAGTCGTAGCAAAATATAACATCTGCAGATGGGCTGCCTTGTTCTGTCCCTGCATTTGCATTAGTGTGTGTGTTATAGAGATGTGTGACATTTTGTCTCGTATTTCAACGCGAAATATACTCTCTGCTTCTGTATATAATTTTTTTTCTCTATGGTGCGCCGCGACACGGCGAAATGTAGGCTGAATACCTAGATGTCTTTAACAAATTCAAAATTTAAATTTTCCTTTTTATATTTCTGTGTAATTATTTTCCCGCTGAACAGAATATTTTTTCTAATTTTTGTAATTTGTGTTTGTGAATGTTTTTTGTTATTTGAAGCAAATAAATAGATAAATGTATAAGTAATAGTGAATTTCCCGCCGCTTGATATCCTCGACGCGTAGATACAACAGAACTGACTCGCAACTTCCAGCAAAGTTGAGAAAATTATAGGTACGATATTTTACAATAAAAATATGAGTGTAAGTACAGTAGTGTTACATAAAACATACAGACCCGTCTCAGAAATTATAATTCATCATTTCAATTTCTGCTCGTCTGGGAATCGACCCCGGGACCTCTTGCGTGGCATACTAATGCACATGCCGCTTTGACCACTGACCGTGTCTACTCAGGTCGTCAAAATCGGTATCCAAACATGCCCGTTACGCCCTTAGTCCTCCATTTGCTGCATTTTTTTTCGTTTTAGCGAAAACCTTTTCGGATGTGACCCTGTGTACCCCGTAGACAACCAAGTTTCATAAAGTACATTCAGTCCTCGAATTGATCCTTACAGCTTTACCTACCGTCTGTCTGACTAGCGCTCAGGGATTCCTGGAATTCCGTCGTTGGGATTTAAATAATAAATGCAAACAAACATTGCTGAACGAACAAAAAACAATCTTTATTTATGGCAATGGGTCGATCCACAAACAATATTTAACATTTCGTTTGAAGACAGATTAAGTAATCAAATATAAGACAATAAACCAATATTTTTTTCATTCTTTGTTGTTTTTGTTCATGTACCACTTGGTGTGTCTTCAAGTGTCCCGGCGATATGAAGGCTATTTCGCACTGCGCGCAGGGATACGGCCGCGGCTGGCTGTGTTTCTGAGTGAAATGGCTCTGGAGAGCCGCCTCAGTCTTGAACATCTTGTCGCAGATGTCACAACCGAAGGTACGTCCGCGATGCACCAGTTTTATATGCCTCTTTAAGTAGAGCCGCGATCGATAGGTTTTCTCGCATAGTTCGCAGGCAAAAGGTTTCGCATTGCTATAGATAGCGGTAGACCGCCGCATGTCTCCCTTGTTGGTGACATTTTAACTCGCTGTGCACCCTTGCGATATGGACCGTGATATCGGTCTTAGTCTTGAACTTCTTGCCGCAGTCGTCACAACCGAAGGGACGTCCGCCAATATGCACCCGGTTTTGGTGACCCTTTAGGTATTGCAGCGATTTAAAGTCCAAGTCGCACTGCTCGCAGGGATATGGCCGGGCCTCGTTATGTACCCTTGCAATATGGAGCTGGATATAAGACTTGGAAGTGAACGTCTTGCCGCAGATGTCACAACCGAAGCATCGGGAGGACGTCGCGGATGTCCGTTTGACATGCACCCGTCTACGATGATTCAGTAAGTCGTAACGCGTTCTGAAGGTTTTGCCGCATGGTTCGCAAGTTGTTGGTAGGCGGTACTTCTTACATTGTATTTTAGCTATATCACTCTCATTTGAAGTAGCTACCGATTGTTTTCTTTTCATCGTGTTCTCTTTTAAAGTAGGTGATACTTTGCCATTACTGTTACTGGCACTTTCGATATCTTCTTCAACTTTTTTCAAAAGATCTGCTTCTGTATTGAGGATTGTCTCTTCATTAAACAACTCATGTATGTCTTGGATATCTATTGCATTAAAGTCTTCTTCAATTTTAACCGAAACGTGTAGTTCTGTAATATTTTCGTCAAGCTCAACCTTAGGCGAAATTTCGTATATTACATTTTTTATATTACATTCCGTTTTTGTTACCGTTATCGGATACACAGCCCTGGCTTTTTCGTTTGATTTGTCACTGTCGTCTATTATAATAATACCACTCTCTTTCATAGTATCTACAGATTTTAGTGTGTTCTTCATGTTACCTTCTGAAATTGTTGACTTTTTGTTTTCTCTCGCATTACTAATTATATTTCGGACATCATTTGCGTTAATGTCTTCGTCAGTTTCTTCCAAATATTCTACTTCAGTAAATGTCACTTCATTAAACGACTCGTCTATGTCATTGGCCTCTATAAGAGGTTTCTCTAGCTCGTTTTTAGACGAAATTACATATAATTCATCTTTACTATAACATTCTTCTTGCGTTACCGTCGACGGTTCAATAACCATGGCTGATTCGTCTGATTTGTGACTGTCATCTTGTGAAATCACTCTGTTATTGCATTCAACATTTATAGCATTGACAGGTTCATCTACGACATAGCCATCATTTTGCAAATGATCAATCTCAGCCGGCTCTTCTGTACGTGCTACATTATCCTCCACAGCAGTTACGTCATCACAATTTAATGCTAATGCCATTCCATCAATTTCTTTGCTAAAGTCATTTTGTTCAACACATTCTTCTACCAACACTTCTGTCATGCTCAATATTGGCCTTGTACTGGCTTTGCTCACATGGCAAATGTATTTCAGGCCCCGTGCCTACAAAGAATGGGAAACCAATAACATACAATTAGTTATAAAGGATGTATTTCAGAATCAGGTTGGATAGAGCTTGAAAGGGCATACATACAAAACATCACGGCTTTTCGCCGTAGGGGTAGCTTGAAAGGACATTGGACATTCCAGTCAAACCTCTCAACAATTTTAAAACCCAATTCATTCCAAATCATGCACAAACTAGGTGCCTTCGTAGGTGTGTGGAATGAATACCACTGTTTAGCATGTTTGAAAAGATTGATGAATGTGGAAGAAGCGAGAGAGATGTGTCAGGACCGTAGCAAGTGGAACAATGTGGTCTCTACCTGCCACTTCGGGAAAAAGATGTTATATACCTTTGGAGATATATATGCACAAGTTGAACATCGGAGGGAAAACATTGTGAGGAAGCCAGCATCTGGCCACTGAATAAGAATAATTATAACAGAATACATACTATATAAGAATAACTGTTAACAGTGTTATGGAGGTCAGATGGCAGTCGCTCTACTGTAATTACTTACTTGATCTGCGACGTCCTGTATTATAATTATAATAATTTTTTTCTTCTTTAATAGTGTCAACGGTTTCAGTAATAATTTGCACAGTTAAACTAACAACTGACTGAAATTGAATGAATGAATGAATAATACTTTATTGCAAAATCAAAAGAATACAATGGGTCTTTGTATAGGTTTCGGCCGTACCGAAACTAGGTGTTCATGAATTGTCAGAGTTTCATGATTAATGATTACCTACATTGGTCTATGATTATAATTGAAGACTTTATTTACAATTGAAGATTATAATTGAAAAATTTAAGAAAGATTATTGTTGTTATTAATAATCTTAATACATACATTACGTAACATAAGTTGATCTATCTTCAAACACATTCTCCGGAACTGATAGGCTTTTAACAGCAGTGCACGGCAGAAACTGCAAATATGCTTCGGCTTGCCGTCAATTGTCCAAATCTGCAAGAAATTACTAATCACAATAAAACATTTTTCGTTTATCCAAATCTCTGCAAATAATGTGTATATTCACCAAGTGGCATACTGACTCATGTGTGCCGTTGATTAGGTGGTAAACAATTTATGATATATACAGGATGAGCAATCTTAAGGACAAATCTGGAACTAGCAGATCATGTAGATTACAACATTGTACACCAAGTAAGACGTTGAAGGCAATTTGTGAATGTTAGAGATAAAATTATAGGGACTAACTATGTGTGAATATTTATTTAAGCTGAGCAGTACAGAGTTACTCTTCCCACCCAGTAGATATAAACAGAATTTTAATTTGTATCAGGGCAGTCATCATCATCATCCTGCCCTGACAAAGTCATGGATGGTGTCAAGGCAGTGTGGTGGTGATATTCCGCTGCAGGCTTCCTTAACTCACCATGTAGAGACTGGCAAAGAAGAATATACCTAGCATTGATCCCTTATGGCCGGTTTACACAGTTCAAGTTATTAAGTGGTAACTAAAACTAACTACGGACAAAACAAGTATTTCTCTCGTGTTGCTAGACAGCACAACAAAAATTTTGTCAACATCGATATCTTTGCTCTCTCCAAACCAGCCTTTACAGATGCTCTAAATAGGGCACTCAGAACGAGACAAAATGAACAGTGACATTGTGGAAAGTATAATTAAAGATTGTAATGGATACCTTTCATTATTGTAATACAAATATATCTTTTTCTTTAATGAACCTCCCTAATAGTATAACATGTAGCCAGATTCAACTTTGCTGTGTTATTTGATACTTTCCTAGATTCGTTTGTTAACCAAATTACTGTAATTGTGTTATCCTGTTAATGGCTTCTAAATTGTAATGTTTGTAATTAAGGCTTAGAATAAAATTGCTGTTGGATATCCTATAAATAAATAAATAGAGTAACTTAATCTTAAGTTACTCATTTATTTAAAATTGACTAAATCACTTGTCCATTTAATAGGTAACTTATTACTTACCACTTGTTTGGCTGTTTACACGAGGAGTTTAAGTTCACTGACTTATAAATTTTAACTAAATTACTTAGCAACTTGAACCATATAAACAGCTCTTTAAGGCCTATTTATAGGAGGCCAGTGGCCGGGTCAGTCCTGTAAACCTTTCCAATAAGAACAATGAAAATGCTAATGTTAACTTAATAATGTTAATTTTAGTTTTTTAGTTTTAATTTTTTAGTTTTTTAGTCTTAAGTCTGGCCATGACAGAATACCAGCGGGTGTGGGTTCCACCTTCACCCAAACGCTGAGTCATGGACCTTTTTGTCTATTAGAAGCTTTTATTTTAAAAACATTTATACAATTCTGTTAATTTATAGGCAAATCAATATTTCTATTTCTATTCTATCCTATTTCTAATGCGTTGGCAGCTTTTATTTGATAACATTCACATTGTTCTTATTGCATATTAGACTAGCTTACTACATAGTCTCGGCTGTAGGCCTATGTTGATATGGGGGTCAGACTCGGGTCGGAGATTTTAGGGTCAACGTTGCTGGATGGGGGTGCAGCCCTCCACAATAAAAAAAGAAACATTAGTACATGAGGTTGAATTCGGTTTGGTTCTGACCAAGAGGAGAGCATTAGCACAACACAGCCATAGTACGCACAGGTCCCGGCACGCACCAAATACATATTAAAATACGTTGTGATTTTCAAACCTTTACTGACGTAACTTGTGTAAACTTCTCAGAAAGTCCATTATTCATGAGTTCGTGTAACTCGCAGTCCGTAGCCAAACATGCCCGGCACGCGCGCTGTTCCTCATTTTGTTGCATTTTATTTGATGTTGTATTAGGCTTCCACATAGTAAATAAACTGCGTCAAATCCGTGGGTTGTTTAGGTTGTTAGATTCTCTTTAGACAGGCGGGTACTTGTATGGGGTTTGTTCGCACTTTTACAGGCACGGCGACTGTCGTTTACAATCAACACACGCAACACAACAAATAAAAACAATTAAATATAAATAATAACGAACAACAATGTAAAGCGTACTCCACATGTCCGCCGAAACTTTCGGCGAAACTTTTGCCGGGACTGGTCGACCCTCTACATTCTCGCCTATTAGGGATGTGGTCGGTGTCAAAACGCGTTGACATTATATCGATTCATCGGTGTAATATCGCTAATCTGCTGTAAATAGGGTCACAGAGGTGATGGCAGCTGCTCTACTGTTATTACTTGATCTAGTCATATCCTAGATCATAGTCAAGTGTACCCCGAAGGTGTTACGGGAAAAAGGGCTGCGATTATAAATATAAAATCGATCGACTCGAGACGACAACGAACTATCTCTTCTTCATCAACGACTTAGTCTATGAAATAGGCGAGACATTATTTATTTATTTATTTATTTAAAACAACTTTACAGTATTACAGTAATAACCAATGCACTGAAAGCTATAGATTTATCAGTTTCTATTATAAAATATTTTCATTCATTAATCCTCTCACAGTACTTCAGGCATTCCTTGCACATTTCCATCCGTCGCCAAGCAAATATGTCACACTCGGGTGCCGATGCCAGGAGCGCGTTGAGCATACTCAAGGCTCGAATAATAGACATGCCAAACATGCACACGGGACTACACGAATATAGGCGAATACCACAGACTTCTGTCTATAATTTTTTTTCTCTATGGCGAATACTCCCTCTACACTCTCGTGTTTCCGCGGAACTGTCCACATGTGGAGTGCGCTTTAAGCGCCGTGCATGTTTGGCATGTATAGAGAAAGAATTTATATACAGAAGCATAGAGTACAATCCGAGTATTGAGAAATACGAGACAAAATGCACAGACATAACAGACTAAACACAAATCACAAATATTCCCTATTCGCTCGCTCTACAATGATTATAAATCTTGCTATCCCGTTTTTTTAACCATTGGAAAAAGTTCACGGAAAATGACGCGCGCAATGTTTTGAACGTTCGACATATTGCTCGAGGGCTTAACGACCTGACATTTTTTTTAAAACATCGGTGTAAATTTTATAATTTCCTAATAAAATTTAAATCAAACCATTTAAAAGATTGTAATTTTGTGTGTAATTTAGTGCACATTTATGTGAAAGCGCAAAGTATGGAAATACACCTGGATTATCCTTTCACCGGTAAGTAAACATTCGCGGTGGTCGCGGCGATCCGAAATAAATTTTAGTAATTGTGACAACAATATGCATCGAAATAGTGTGAATTTGCAAAAATTGAAATGCTTTACTTTAAAAATACATGCCATTAGAGATAGATTTAAAATGATTGGCAAATTGAGCAATATTTCGGTGTCTAAATAGGTACGAAAATATTTTGATGGTAACAGGGTCGGACTTAGTATTTATTGTATAGTATTTTATTACTCAAATCTTGTGAATAGCGATCCACAATTTTATATGTATCAGGGTTCCATATAAAAAATGTACCTAAATTACATTTTAAATGTTCAGACATATGAAACAACGGATTAATCGCGTATTTACGTTTATTAACATAAATATTTGTTATTCTAGGTTTCCTAAAGACCAGACATGGTTATGTCTGGGTTGCAAATTGGAAGTGCTGCGTTGTAAACATTTTGAAGAACAAGATAATAATTAGATGCAAGTCCCTTCTGTCCTGCTGCACCAGCATTATATGAATTTTTACTGAAAATAAAGAATATGCTGCTTGTTTAATTTATTAATGTATCTATCCTTTTCATTTTTTTTTTCATGACTATGTCCTCTAGAGGGCATCAGATTAAATTTGTGAAGTCACATAGGAAAACCTGTGAACAATGAAGACGCTTCTAACTATAAGTAAGTAGGTAGGTACCTACTTAGTTTAGAAGTTATGAGGCAACAAATAAACATTAATATCGGTCAAAATCATAACCCTCTGTTTTGCAAAAGCAAGCACCGCCGATTCACGGTATGTAGGATCGAGAGATCGAAAAGACGGTGGTAGGTATCAGGGCATGACTTTGATTCACTAGACTTTTATTATAATGTCAATATTAAAATAAAGGACAAGCCTAAAAAAATTGCATAGTCATCTGGAGCGAACAACAAGTCAGATTTGTTTGTGTTTGTTACGAGTAGAAAGTCGTAGCAATATATAACTCATGATGAGTTATATTTTGCTGCAGATGGGCTGCCTTGTTCCGTCCCTGCATTTGCATTAGTGTGTGTGTGTTATAGAGATGTCTGGCATTTTGTCTCGTATTTAAACTCTAAATGTACTCTCTGTTTCTGTATATAAATTTTTTTCTCTATGACAAAATGTCACACATCTCTGTAACACACACACTAATGCAAATGCAGGGACGGAACAAGGCAGCCCATCTGCAGATGTTATATTTTTTACGACTTTCTACTAGTAACGTGCACACAACAACTGACTTGTTGGCGTATTTCGCTAATGACGACTTCATAATTTTTTTAAACTTGTACTTATAATTTAATTTTGTAATTATAATATAAGGTAAGGTGTCTAGTGAATCAAATCCACGCCCTGATACCTACCACCGTATTTTCGATCTCTCGATTCTACATACCGTGAATCCGCAGTGCTTGCTTTTGCAAAAAGGAGGGTTAAGCGCACTCCACATATGGATAGTTCCGCGGGAACACGAGAATGTAGAGGGAGTATTCGCCTATATTCGTGTAGTCCCGTGTATGTTTGGCATGTCTCGCCTATTTCATAGACTAAGTAGAGATAGTTCGTTGTCGTCTCGATTCGATAGATTTTATATTTTTGTTTCTAGCGCTTTCTCCCGTAACAGGTGCGTGGTACACTTGACCATGACACAGAATATTAGTAGATCACGTAATTACAGTAAAACAGCTACCATCACCTCTGTGACCGTTTACAGCAGATTAGCAATATTACAATGATGAATCGATATAATAACGACGCGTTTTGACACCACCACATCCCTAATAGGCGAGAATGTCGAGGGTCGACCGAAGTCCCGGCAAAAGTTTCGCCGAAAGTTTCGGCGGACATGTGGAGTACGCTTTATGATTTTGACCAGTATTAATGTTTATTTGTTGCCTTATAACTTCTAAACTAAGTAGGTACCAACTTACTTATCGTTAGAAGCGTCTTCATTGTCCACAGGTATGTAAGATGATGTCCTCTAGAGGACATACTCGTGAAAAAATGAATAATAATGAAAAGGATAGGTACATTAATGTATTAAACAGGCAGCATATTCTTTATTTTCAGTAACAATTCATATAATAATGGTGCACCAGGACATAAGGGACTTGCATCTAATTATTATTTTGTACTTTAAAATGTTTACAACGCAGCACTTCCAATTTGCAACCCAGACATTACCATGTCTCGTCTTTAGGAAACCTAGAAAAACAAATAAATGTAAATAAACGTAAATGCGCGATCAATCCGTTGTTTCATCAAATGTCTGACCATTTAAAATGTCATTTAGGTATATTTTGTGTATGAAACCCTAATACATATAAAAGTGTGGACCACTATTTACAAGATTTGAGTATTAAAATTCTATACAATAAATACTAAATTCGACCCTGTTAGCATCAAAATATTTTCGTACCTATTTAGACACCGAAATATTGCTCAATTTGGCAATAGTTTTTAATTTATCTTTAATAGCAAATTGTTTTAAGGTAAAGCATTTCAATTATTGCAAATTCACACTATTACGATGCTTATATTTTTCACAATTTCTAAAATTGATTCCCGATCGCCGTCACCACGAATGAAATTACTTACCGATGAAAAGATAATCCATTTGTATTTCCATACTTTGCGCTTTCTCATAAATGTGCACTAAATTACACCGTCTTTTAAATGGTTTGATTTAAATTTTATTAGGAAATTATAAAATTTACACCGCTGTTTCAAAAGAAACGTCAGGCCGTTAGGCCCTCGAGCAATATGTCGAACATTCAAAACATTGCGCGTGATATTTTCCGTGAACTTATTCCAATGGATGAAAAAACGGGATAGCAACATTCATAATCATTGTAGAGCGAGCGAACAGGGAATATTTGTAATTTGTGTTTAGTCTGTTATGTCTGTGGTCCCGGCCAAAGTTTCGCCGAAAGTTTCGGCACACAAATAGATACATTAAAAATTAATTTTCTTATCTAAGGCCAATACTGATACAATGCCGAATCAACTTCATTTCCAGTCGCATCGGCATTCCGATAGTATCTTTAACTTTCATGAGGTGGATGAGGTGTATGTATCAAAAACTATAAAAATCTTAAAGTCAAATGCGATAGGTACTGATGGTATATCTCTCGATATGATACGGCTCACGTTGCCCTACTCCCTTTCGTGAATTCACAGCTATCGTGAATAAATCAATGACATTAGGAGTATATCCCACAGAGTGGCAGCATGCCATTATCAAACCACTACCCAAAAATAATAGACCTGAGTCGGTCAGGGACCTCCGGCCTATTAGTGTGCTGCCATGCATGTCCTAGATATTGGAAAAGGCTGTGGCGGACCAGCTACGAAAATACATGGAATCAAACCACATTTTACCAGAAAACCAATACGGCTTTCGACAAAAGCACAGTACGACAACTGCATTGGCTAATGTCGTTGATGATGTTTTGTCTGCACAGGACGAAGGACGTGCAACACTACTAGCTCTGCTAGATTTTCAAGGGCATTTGATTGCCTTAGCGTGCCTCTACTGATGTCCAAACTGCTGTACTATGGATTTGACACAGATACGGTGAAGTGGTTTGCTAGCTATTTTGAACACCGCAAACAACAAGTGAAATTGTGCAATAGTGACGGTACCACAAATTCGAGCGTACCTGCACCTGTTACTAGGGGCGTGCCTCAGGGATCGGTGTTGGGTCCATTATTGTTTATAATTTATAGCGCAGATGTCACCAAACATATTCATCACTGCCAATATCATATATTTGCTGACGATATTCAAGTATACATATCGTGTAAGCCAGAGGAAACCGATCAAACTGTTGCTGAACTTAATCAAGACCTAGAACGTACAGCCAATTGGGCAAAGTCCAACATGTTGTCACTTAATGGAAAGAAATCTAAATATATGGTATTAGGCTCAAAAAAGCGAGTAGCGCAGGTTTTGGGGCGCGGTGTGAGTGTCATGGTTGAGCATGAAGCCGTGGAGAGGGTCAGTGAGGCACGCAACCTGGGTCTTCTCATTGATGAAGAATTGCGGTTTGAAAGTCATATAGTTCAAACGGTAAAGAACTGTTTCTACAGACTTAAAGTTTTATATAAGATTAGACCTTTTATAAAAACAGACATCCGGGTGAGGCTCTGTGATTCACTGATACTGTCCAAATTTAACTACATGGACGTTGTTTATGGACCACGCCTACTACGCCTAGCTCGCACTCAACAATTAATACAACGAGTTCAAAATGCATGCGCGCGATATTTCTACCCCATACCGCCCCGCACGCATGTCACTCCTTTTATTAACAAAGGCAATATGCTGAAAATGGAATCGCGCAGAAGACTTCACCTGGCTTGTCTGTTGTTTAACGTCGTGCGTACCGATGTACCGATGTATCTTGCCAGAAAGTTGATGTGGAGCAGAGATGTGCACAACCGAACTTGTACATCCAGCTTCAAACTAATACTGTCGCCTCATCGGTCTTCTGCTTTCGGGGGCAGCTTTAAATACGCAGCAACAAAAATATGGAACGACCTGCATCCGCCGATCCACCCGTCTGCAGACAATCCACACATTTAGGAAAACATATAAGTCTCATTTACTGGACGTACAAAAGACGTCAATTGGCTAGGTACACAAATTGTGTCTACTGTGAACATTCTGTTTAAAGGAGGTCCCATAGGAACATAACATTTCCCAAAAAATATTACTCACCCAAAAGGCTGCAGACGGACAATCGTGACGGTGGTAGGTCTTCGCTTCTTACACCATTAAAATTTAACGCACATTTTTTGCTGTGACTTGTAGGTAGGTCAATTGTAATCATCTTGCACGTAAATGGAATCCTGCTATTGAATGTAATGTCGAAAGAATATAATGTTATAATGGAATTTAATTAATGTTGAATCGTACTTTTAAAATTAATACGAATTCGTGACTTTTAAAATTAATCGTAAAATTTTTTACACCGCAATACAATACACAAACTACACTGCACTATACAAACTACAATTTATTTATTTAGAATTCTTTTATTTATATTATATACCTATAGTATTTTGTAGATAAGTTGTTTTGTTTTTAATTTTATTTATTACTGGCATGTGAAATACTAACGTCCGTGCTTCACTGAGGGGCACACTGAAAACCAGCGCCATGGCGTGAGCCGAGGCTTATGCTGAGTGTGGCCCCGTTGCACGTCTCCTTATGGCACAGGTAACGAAGTAACGATAGCATTGTCCTTTTCTCATTGTTTCTTGTATGCTGTTTTATGCCATGTATTGTGACCAAATGTACTGTGTCATGTGTGATATAGATGTAATAAATGATTTTTATTTATTTATTTATAAATAGCTTTTTGTAAATCATGATTGGTTAAGTGTATTTGATAAGTAAGATTTATGAGTAACAAAAGTGTCCTGAGAGGTTGAAGTTAATGTGTTCGATGTAACATAAATGTTGATGAGAAGTGCGACGCAAAAAGATCTGCGATGGCCGGTCCTGTGTCAGCGATTACATTACTTATTTTTATTTATTTAACAGTTTATTGTACACAAGAAATACATAGCAAATAATAGGCAAAGTAATAAATGGCACAACAGGCGCTACTTATTTCTAAAGAAATCTCTTCCAGCAGGCCTTCGAGAGTGTAATGTGATCATGAGACGCCGATAGGACGTGCACAATACTACCTATCTAAATAGGCATATATTTAAGTATATTTATTCTACTTACACACATGAGTATCTATAAATGCATAGATACATACATATCGACTTATAATATAATAATAATAATATACTCGTATACTACATACAGACATTATCTATAACTTAGGAACACTCTGTGATAGATAAAACTCTTTTACACGCTTTTTGTATATGGTTATCTAAGTGCATTTGCGAAGGGATAGAAGACTCACATTTACGTTTGACTTTAATAAAGCGCCAAAACGCTTTAGGGGTATTCGAAATTTATCTGGCTTTGTGTTGCCAAAGGAGGATGTTTGGATTTAGTCCTGTTATGTTCTGGAACGCACTTTTCAATGACTCCTTGTAAAATAAAATAAAATTTGGTTACCATTTCGTCAATATCGTCACAATTCGACATCTCACTCCATTCAGTAGCATTAAGTTATTGTGACATCGCATCATACTCAGCTTTAAAAAAGTTGTAGGTATCTCGTTTTTTAGAGTTTAAACATTCTATTGTTTCAAATGGAATATTGACAACTAAATTAGGATGTTTAGGTGACCCTAGCTTGGTTTACAGGTCTAAGGATAATGTAACATTTACTTTACTTAAACTACTAATAACTAAGTCTAATACTCTCCCATCGGAGTTATTAATATTGTTATATTGATACAAACTATTAAAACTTAAAAAATCTATTAGGGAATAGCCTAGTGAATTACTATAATTAGAAGGAACACAGTGACTAGAGTTGCTAATGCCTTCCCATTTAATGGAACCAAGGTTGAAGTCACTGATTAATATAATGTCATCGATCTCATATGGCGACATCTATCGCACTACCGCTCAAGTAGGGAAGACTTAGCGATACTCGCATTACGAGTGCACGAACACAAGGTTGGCAAGCATACGCACATAGATGGCGCTAACTTTCCTGCATCGCGCTAACGGAATATGCCAACTCCGCGGCATATATACAACTTCCGACGATCCAATGTAGGACACACAACACCCAGCCAGGTGGGTAATTACCCTTTTCCACCTTCTCCCCATCTTCGCTTGCCAACATTGGCGGCAGCCTTATCCCTTCACCCGCCAAAGTGGAGACCCCGACGTGATCCCTACGTCTTCCTACCTGACCCCGCAAGCAGCAATCGCATCTTCTCGACCATAGTCGGCACAACGCGTGCTTCCTGGTCGTTCACCCGCAGCATCTCATTGTCCCTACCCAGTCTCAACTCACCGTAGACTTGGGAGCAGCATCGCACCCGAGCAAAACCGCAGCATCGCACCCCAGCAAAAACCGCAGCATCGCACCCCAGCAAAAACCGCTGCATCGCACCCCAGCAAAAACCGCAGCATCGCACCCCAGCAAAAACCGCAGCATCGCACCCCAGTCTCGACTCACTGCAGACTCAGGAACAGCATCACTTCGGCACAGCTCACGCTAGAGCTTCGCCACTACGCACCGCATCACAC
Organism: Blastobasis adustella; assembly: GCA_907269095.1. Taxonomy (NCBI): domain Eukaryota; kingdom Metazoa; phylum Arthropoda; class Insecta; order Lepidoptera; family Blastobasidae; genus Blastobasis; species Blastobasis adustella. The sequence goes on along the minus strand of OU026114.1, from coordinate 31,354,142 downwards.
TTCTCGCTTCAGTATCGACCTCCAGTCTCCGGGGGGAGTACTGTGGCGACATCTATCGCACTACCGCTCAAGTAGGGAAGACTTAGCGATACTCGCATTACGAGTGCACGAACACAAGGTTGGCAAGCATACGCACATAGATGGCGCTAACTTTCCTGCATCGCGCTAACGGAATATGCCAACTCCGCGGTATATATACAACTTCCGACGATCCTGACAAAAACAACGCAGTTAGTCAGTTAACAATAACTTTATTCACCATGTACACTGTACAGCTTTATTTAATAAAATGGTTTAGCACAATGTAAAAAAGCTCACACACTTGATTGTACATTCGGGCATAGATTTCCCATACTAGTTCCCTCAGTGAAAGCGCACTCAACACTGAGCTCCAAGAGTATTTATGCGTTCCTATCATACCACCCGACCATCAGTACAGTGTCAATGACGCGCAGGAGGGGATATTACCGGAAGACCGTTGAATTTCCGGTTGTTTTTATTTATATTAACTTTATAAAACTATTTATAATATTTGAAATCATAACATTCGGCCATCCGGCAACGTGCAGCCTCCCGGCGCACGTCTCACTCAAACATATAAACTAAGTGACATTGTGTTCACAAGACTTTAATTATAATGAATGTTTACAATACATTAATTACTGCAATCTAAAATCAATTTTAGTAACCGTAATGTAAATAAATATTCCTAATATAGGTACTTAAGTACTTCAATAAAATCATAACATTCGGTTTTTCAACATAAAAAAATATAATCTTTAAACTAAAATAAATCGGTGGGATACTCCAACTTATTTAAGTGAGTAAAATTAATTATTATGAGTTAAATTAAATTAGAGTAAAAGTAAACAATGTTCGCTATTTATTTTGTTATGTAACAATTGATGACAAAAGTCGTTTTAAAATACCTTTAGGTTCTTACATAAATAGGAGTCTTAAATTAATTTAGCATTATGTAAATATGTAAATAGTAAGTTAAATTTATTATACAATTCGTTTTTCTTCTAATTTAAAATAATTTAGTAGATATGCAATTCTATGTATATAAAGTTTATGCCGAAAGGATTGAGCACTACATAACATAAATTATTACATATTTAAGCTTATTATCTACTAATTCAATTATTCAGTGTGGCTTTCGTGATTGCTGGAAGAACTGTTGTCAGTCTCATGTATTTCCAGTGATTTAATATGTATCCAGGGTCTAATACGATCGGCAGATATTAGTGTATTGTAAGGTTTACCCTTTCTTATAAAACCAGGAACTTCTACAATTCTATACCTATCATTTCCTACTACCTCGGATATCTTATACGGGCCTACGAATTTTGACAAAAGCTTTGTACTCCTCTTATCGTTATCAAAATTATTACGGGAAATTTTAACTAAGTCGCCAATTTCGTATTTAGCAGCAGGAGCCCGGTTTGCATCATGTCGTTCCTTTTGCTTAGTTTGTACTTTTGTAATATTTTCGCTAATACTTCCTCTTATATCCTGTAAATCAACTCGCGGAGTGTCGTATCCGATGTCATTGGTAAGTTTATTACTTGGCGTATCCTGCATTTTTACACCAAACAAAGCTTCGGCTGGAGTTTTTTGTGTAGATGAATTTACAGTATTATTAATTCCCCATTGTACTTTAGGTAGACATCTATCCCATTCACGTTCATGGCAGGTAGAGTTCTGGGCAGCTAACGAATTGAGTATTGTTTGGTTATATCGTTCAGCTTGACCGTTAGCTCGTGGACAAGCGACAGCGTTTAGCACGTGTTTAATCCTGAATGTGTCACAAAATGTTTTAAAGGCGACTGAGGTAAAACTAGTACCGCGATCTGAAATTATTCTAGCTGGGATCCCAAAATCGAAAAATATTTTCTCTAAGGCCTTAACAGTAGTCTTTGTTTTAAGGTCCCTGATAGGTTTTGCGAATGTATATTTCGTGAATGCATCCACTACCGTTAGGATGTATATGTTACCATCCTTGCTCTTGACGAATGGTCCAAGATGGTCCATGTGGACCGTGTGGAACGGTACTTCAACCTTTTTGATGGGATACAGAAAGCCTGATTTCTGCTTCGAGGCGCTATCTTTGTTGTATGCACATTCCAAACAAGCAGCAACGTATATTTTAACAAATTTCCTAAGCTTAGGGAACCAGTACTTGTCTTGAATTCTTTCGAGAGTTTTAGTGTAGCCTAAATGACCAATTTCGTCATGGTTTGCTCGACATATTTGCCAACGAGCACTGCGGGGAACAGCCAAACAAAGCTTATTGTCAACTTTCCTATAAACTACATGATTCTTAACTTCATACTGCTTTTTTATTGCTTTACATTCTGGATCATCTGGCGATAGAATTTTATGAATACGAGAAAGTTCGGGATCAGCAAGTTGCAATGAGATGAACCAGTTTTCTTTGTTTATATTGTAAATATTAACAAATAGGTTATCTCCTGACTCCGCAGACAGTCTAGTGTTTCGGCTCAAGGCGTCCACATGAGACATCTGCACTCCAGGCCTATATTCTATGTCAAATTGGTATTCGGTGATTTGCAACCACCACCTGGCGATCCGCGGAACTATGTCCCTCTGTGTTAAAGTTGTTCTTAGTGCTGCGCAATCCGTGTAAATCTTGAAGTGAATGCCTAAAAGATAAACACGGAATTTTTGCAGTGAACATACTACGGCCAGTGTCTCTAGTTCGTAGGAGTGCAGATGTCTTTCTTCTGGAGTGGTTTGCCTGCTGAAGTATGCCACCGGTTTTAAAACTCGTACATCTTTCTGCCACTGCATAAGTATGCCCCCTACGCCCAGCGAACTGGCATCTGTATGCAACTCAGTATCTAAAGTTGGGTCATACAAAGCCAGAACTGGTCGGCTCACTAATCTCTCTTTCAGGAGGGTGAACGCACGTTCCTCTGCATCTGACCACTTCCACATGGTGTCTTTCCTCAACAAGGAAGTCAGAGGTCGTGCTATTTCACCATAATTCATTATGAATTTACGAAAGTAATTGGTTAATCCCAAAAACTGTTGAACCTCGCGTACATTTTGAGGTGTAGGAAATTCTTGGACAGCCAATACTTTAGTCTCGCCTGGCTGGACACCATTGGCGGAGATAGTATAGCCAAGATAATTGACGGTTGTATCAAAGAAACGACATTTTGCCAGTTTCAACGTTAAGCCATTTTCTCTTAAAAGCTTTAATATGGCTTCCAACCTGTCAAACATCTCATCAATGGTTTTTGATGGTATTAACACATCATCTAGATACGCCAACGCGTATTCGAACCGCCTATTACCTAATATCCTATTGATCGTACGTTGAAAGACGGCGGGGGCATTTGCCAACCCGAAAGGCATTCGTTTAAACTCATAATGCCCATCGGGCGTGACAAAACCTATAAGATGTTGACTTTCAGTCGCCATGGGAATTTGATAATAACCGGAGGCAAGGTCGAGTGTTGTGAAGCAAAGACTGCCGTTTAGATTACTTATTTGGTCTTCAATAAGTGGAAGAGGAAATCGGTCCTTAACAGTCTTTTTATTAAGTGCCCTAAAATCGACACACAACCTTTGCTCTCCGTTCTTTTTTTTCACCATCAAGATTGGACTCGCATAATCGGATTTTGACTCTTGTATAATATCATTAATATCGTTTCACGAACTTGCTCTCGTTCGTAATGAGACAAGCGATATGGACGGTATACAATAGGCTTATCATCCGTGAGATTAATCTTCATTTCTGTGTCAAGCGTGCAACCAACTTCCTCCAGGTTAGTGGCAAAGCAATCGCGATAACTTTGAAGTAGAGAATATAGCCTGTCCGACTGCTTTGAGTCCAAACCTGTCCCGGTCTTAATCTCAGACCTCTGGAGTGGCTCCAGAGAGGAAATATTTTTTCTAATTCGATTGATTTGTTGAATCTCTCGTTCTTCAAACGGGATCGACCTAACTATCAACGAATCTTTTTCTAACTTTATAGGGTTCGGTGATAGATTAGACAAAATGATTTCGCCTTTACCGCCTGAGATGTGATATGCACCTTGAAGTAAGCTATATTCTTTGTTTGGTTCGCTAACCTAATATCCTTCAATAAACACATCGCCCGTGTAGTTCGAGTTAGTATGTACGGGTACGGTACATATTTTTGAAATCTTCGCCGACGCCTCAGTATATAGCTTTATGTGTCAATTATTGTCATGGAATATCTTTTGACTAGGGCTCTTGTAAAAAGTTAGGGTTTGATAGTCTTTCAGTACGGTAATACAAGGCTGTTCGGTAAAGTTCTGGCCAATAATGAGGGAATTATCCATAAAACAATCATCTACAACTAATATTTCTACAGTATCGACTTCATCTATTTTCAAATCAGCGCATGACTTATATAAAGGTACTACGGACGATTGGCCAAATCCTCTGACAATAGGTACGTTTTCAAAGTATGGACTCAGCTTCAATAAATCAGCATCTGATTGCCGGATCAGGGAGCATTCGCTACCGAAGTCTATAAACGCTTTGAACATTTTGTCATTAACTAACACAGACTTGAAATACTTGGTATTACAACCTGTGTTTATGTCAATTTTCAATGTTTTTTTGTCCGAACTACCGTCAGTACTATTTCTCGTGTAGGTATTGAAAGAGCGCACGGGATTCAATTTGCAATTGTCGTTATCGTGTCCTATCCTATTGCAACGTTTGCACTTTATAATTGGCTTTGTACATTTGTAAAAAGGGTGACCCTTATACCGACAGTTATAGCATGTAACGTTTGACGCATCATTCGGGTTGGTAGCGTAATTCGAGGGGTTATGTTTTTGAGGCAAACGATCTCGTGACTTAGTATTGATTGGGGGTTGAGGCTTTTGAGAAGAGAGAAAATTTAAGAGATCTTCGGGTTCGTTGTGATTCAAAGCTTGCGCACCGTTTCTAATCGCCCTATCACTAATTCCATATATGAGACAGTCAACAGCCTTTTTGCCGAAGATTTCGCATCTATTTAATAAACCCAACTTATCGTAGAAATATTCACGAAGGCTCTCCTCAGTACGAGAAGTGCGATTAAGCATTTCTTCAAGAAGATGCCCGTAATTCTCTTCAGATGGAAATGCTTTCAATAATTTTGTCTGCCACTCGTCCCACGTAAATACTACAGTCGGCAAGGCTTCAAACCATTTCTTGGCCAATCCAACTAATTTTTGCAAAGAAAAATGAATTGTCTGTTTTTCGTCCCAGCCATAAATAGTGGAACACTCATTAACCTTACGTAGCCAAGATTTTATGGTTTGAGACGTATTTGACGGATTAAATTCCGGTACTACATTATTATTATTATTATTGTTGAATAATGAGCTCTTACTTGTTTCTCCTCTAAAGCTGCCAAGCAGTTTCATAACATCCTTCACAGTAAACTTTTCAGAACTCTTTCGCTTTTTACGTAGCGTGCCGTCGCTGTCAGATGACGACGATGGCGTAGGGCTTCTTCGGCGAAGTCTCTTAGTACGTCGCAGTTTCGCTTGTCTGGGAGGCGTATCAGGAGGCGTACCAGCCTCGTCCTCACCGGACCTCACCATCATGAACTGAAACGTAAATTATCTTCGCGGTATGAACCATTCAAACAAATAATCACTGTAAATAAGTTGGCCAGACTTTAGGAGTAGTTTTCAATATAAGCCAAAACTACCTAATTATCTAGGTCCAGGCAATTTACTATAATACCAGAAAAAATGGAAAATTCGAGATTTAAAAGCGACGGGTATAAGCTTTTAAATCTCGAAATATGTTGTACTTGAACTATAATAATAAAAGCATAACAGTAATGATTCTAGTCGTCATCGCAAACCTCCAGTGGTCATCATAGACCATTCACACCAGTGGTCATCATAGACCATTCACACCAGTGGTCATCATAGACCATTCACACCAGTGATCATCATAGACCACACAATCCAGTGATCATCACAGACCACTCAATCGAGTGATAATTACAGACCACTCAATCCAATGATCATCATAGACCACTCAATCTAGTGATTATCATATACCACTCCATCCAGTGATCAAAATAGATCACTTCATAAACTGTTTTATTTAGGTAAAGACAAAACATTTACTTCATCTTAAATTCAACTTCCTAATTATTTATTTGATATACACTCCTAAGCCGGACAATATTTTTCTATAACGTTTTACTATAACAATCACTGTATCTTTAACAATATGAAAAAGAAAATTCATTAATTGCACAGGTAGATCAGAGTTTTATTCATTACAATATCGGTTGTGTTACTTATTACCTTGTAAAACTATTTTAAAATATGTTACTGGTTTACTTGTAATTAAAAACAGTTGAATGTAATAGATAAGGCAAAAACAATTTATAAACGACGACTAATTTTAAGAATTGACATTTGACAGCAGGGTTAGCTACCGTCACATGGTAAAAATATCTAATGTCACATGTGTTGTCGGAGGGTAGGTCCCGATCATAAACACTTTTATTTGCTTACGTACCTATTTGACAGTGCATTGCTTATATAGAAAAGACTTTACACGATCTAGCAAACCAGTAAAATACACAACAGGTGCAGTTATTTTTCATGAAATTACTCATTAAAAGTAACAAAGTAATTTATAATAAAATGTGTGAAGACTCAAGTCCAGCAGTATACTATTTCGGACTGTTGATGATGATAATGATCAGGTATGTGTCGTAAAATTAAAATTTTTACTTAACTCTTTTTCTGTTTTTAATTAGCATGTGATTTAGCGAGCGCCCATTTGAGCGATAGTATAAATAAATTAACAAGATGTAATTACCTTTTATTTGGTTTATCCCGCTTCTGATATGACAAAAACAACGCAGTTAGTCAGTTAACAATAACTTTATTCACCATGTACACTGTACAGCTTTATTTAATAAAATGGTTTAGCACAATGTAAAATAGCTCACACACTTGATTGTACATTCGGGCATAGATTTCCCATACTAGTTCCCTCAGTGAAAGCGCACTCAACACTGAGCTCCAAGAGTATTTATGCGTTCCTATCATACCACCCCACCATCAGTACAGTGTCAGTGACGCGCAGGAGGGGATATTACCGGAAGACCGTTCTATTTCCGGTTGTTTTTATTTATATTAACTTTATAAAACTATTTATAATATTTGAAATCATAACTATCCAATGTCGGACCCTTGGTCCCCTGGTCACAACACCCGGCCAGGTGGATAATTACCCTTTTCCACCTTCTCCCCATCTTCGCTTGCCAACATTGGCGGCAGCCTTATCCATCCCTTCACCCGCCAAACTCATTCATTCGGTCGTTTACATTGTCAAGGAAATTTACAAGTGTATCAAGTTTGACAGGAGGTGAAAGATAAGTAGCACATAACGCAATCTTTTTAGTTTTATTCTTAAAAGGAACTTTAAACATGATCCACAAATCTTTACAGTTCGTTTCCCAAGATCTCATGCGTACTGCTTCGATTTCTTTGGACACCGCTATTAGAACACCACCACCATCCATTTTTGAGTTGGAAGATGAGTCTCTATCACACCGAAAGACATTATATCGATCATCTATTATTTCATTGCTATAAATGGTTGAATTCAACCAAGTTTCCGTAAATACAATTATTTTGTAAAAGCATAAAAGTATATTGTTATATACTTGAACTGTTTTTGTTCTTATTCCTCTTATATTTTGATAATAAATATACATAAATAAGTTTAGAATATTAATCAACGTTTATAACGATAAAATCTTAAAAAATACATAAAACAAGGACGGTGTAAGAATACTTAAGTAATGCGTTTAAGGCTTTCTGTATTTTTAATTAATATTGCTTGGCTGAATTCGTTTTTACGGACGTAAATACGTCCATTTCTGACCAACACAAATTTGTATGCCATTTCTTTACTTTTAATTCGGGCTCCAGCATGGAGCGATTTATTGGCAGGGGTCAAATGTTCATTTATGAATATGGGCGTATTAGGACCATCAAATCACAAGTGTGAAGTGCTTATTTTGCTTATGGGATTTTTTATATTGTAGTTGGCAGTAGCCGCCAATAATGCGTCGCGGTGACGGGTGCTACGCAGTTTCACAATAACTGTACGAGGGCGGCGACTTTCTTTATCCACTTTAGGCACACGGGTGATACTAATACCCAAGTTTTATTTTATTTAGTAAAGAAAAGGCATAACACGTATATGTTCAAGCTTTTGTATGGTAGTAGAGTTTATCGTTACGAATAATGTCGGCGCAAAATTATAAACTTAAAATTCAATATTATGTATGTCGCAAAGAAAAAATTCAATTACTTTTGCAGCATCTTACTCAGTTGTTAGAACTTTTGTTGTAAGGAATAACTAAGCCCTATAAGCATATTTCATTTTCAGTTTTCAGTTGTGATAAGTTTAAGTGAAAAGTTGGTTATAAAATCCATTCCAATCCGATGCGTGCTTTTTGGTGGAAATGGTACTTTAGTCCTGGGCTGATAAATAAATAAAACAACTTATACATCATCATCATCATCGTCTTGGCGTTAATGTCCCGGTTGTGCTCTCGCGTACGAGGGCCCGGGGGTACGCCTTGATTAAAAGCAATAAAAAGCTTTTGGTAAACATGCATCCTCCATTAAGTGACGGGTCGAAACTCATCAATATTCGGCTACTCTACGCACAAAGGTCAATACAAGTATTTTACAATGCCTATGCCTATGCCAGATGCATGCACGATGATCTCTTTGATAGGCCTGCTGGAAGAGATTTCTTTAAGAAATAAGTAGCGCCTGTTGTGTCATCTATAACTATGTATTTTTCCTCAAACTTTCTTGTGTACAATAAACTGAAAATAAATAAATAAATAAATGATGTTATGCACGCCTCGCCAAATAAAGACCTATGCACATACGTACTGAACACCCCCTGGGAGCACCCGTAACCGGGAAGGCTTTCCAGGTTTTCAGGACACCCCGTAGGGACGGGGTGCGCACAACGTCACTCCATACGGAGCAAACGCTGGAGAAATTATAGCGATCCTTAGCGTGATGTAATACACGCACAGTAATTTTCATTTTTGCCGTGAAAACTACCCCGCCCGCCTCACCGAAACCACTAGAGCCACTATAATGTATCACTGTTACCAGCGAGTGTTTCTCCATTAGTATGGCCGTGTGGTGTCCGGCAGAGTAGAATAGCACCAACCCCTTACATTCATGGGTGTCGTACAAGGCGACTAATGTTTTCGAGGCAAAAGATCAAGAGTCTCCGTAGTCTGGAAAATGGGCAGCAGCATTTTCCATTATTATATTTAAACACTGCGATCTCCAACCCGCCTGCCAAGCGTGGAGATTGTGGCAACAACTTCCCCTTCCGTGGGAGAGGCCCTAAGTCCTGCAGTGGACTGTTACGGGCTGTGATGATGATCTCCATTAGTAGGTAAGTAAGTACTCAATGGAGAAAACCGCTAGACCAAATTAAAACTTCTTCTGTCTTATAAAAACATGAGGTCAACATCGATAGCGCATTCTAAATGGCGTGTAGCGCCAACGTCACCGTTAAGTATCAACGAACACGTTACATTATACCTTTCAGAAACGTCAACAACGCGGCCAAAATGCGGTAAAAAATGTAAAACGGGGTAAACCTCTAAAAAATTCCTCAAAACGAGGTAAAATTTTAATATCTGTAAATACTTCTCGAGTAGCCCAACAATCTCCTCATATATTTCAACATTCAGAAACATCAAAAACACGGCCCAATGCGGTTAAAAATGTAAAACGGGGTTTAACTTTTATCCGTGGTGACACTCCTCCAATACCCCAACAGTACCCTCATACAGTACAACATAACATTTTACCTCTATGATTACAACCTACATAAACATCAAAAACAACAACACGGCGAAATCGTACTTAAAACACAGACATAACAGACTAAACACAAATCACAAATATTCCCTGTTCGCTCGCTCGCAGAGTTGCCAAGTTTAGTGCAATATTGTTTCACTGTGATTTTAAAGATGTTACACGTCAAAAGAAAACAAACGAAACAAATTGCAACAACTATTATTTGTTTTATTTTGCTCCAGTTACTCACGAGGAATGCGTTCCTATATTATCAATATCAAATCTTATTTAAATAGATAGTGTTTCAGTGGAAAATGTAAATGTATATTGTCATGGAAAGCACATACAGAGAATCGTTTCTACGCTTTTTCAATTGTTTTCTAAGCGAACGAATTCTGTAATATGAAATGAAATCTTAGGAAACCAAAGGAGGACCGGCAGAAATGTATGAACCCCAGTCTATATGACAAAAAACAATAAGCGATATGTCATTGGAAAGGAATTTTCATTTCTACAACTTTTACTATGGCGACAACTCTTGAATCACTTACACACACACATACACACACACTGTACTTTGTCACCGGTAAATTTCATCCAGGGTCCTATTACCATTATGTCAAATTGCCGAAGAAATAAAGGCGGCCTAACAGAATTTTACTACCAGTGCACCCGGTACAACACCGTCAACGAATGGGCTACTTCTATTTTGTCCATAAGTAAATAACAAATACCGCCACCCAATGGGAACAAATGGTCCCGAACAGTGGGCATAAGCTCAGTAAATCCCCTTGTATAACATTGACCCATCTATCATGTTTTAAGTGATGGCCGAGTGGTTATGGTATCCGACTCGTAAGCGAGAGGTATCGAGTTCAAATCCCACTGCGGCCACATACCAATGAGTCTTTTCTGAATTATGTATATTAGTTGAATACTAACCGATGCTCTTACGTTGAGGGAAAACATCGTTATGAAACCTGCACATTTAGGCGACTGAATGTGTAACCATGGTCCAATCTGGTCAGGTTCCCCAGGTAGCAGGGTTACGGAGGTCAGATGGCAGTTACTCCACTGTACCTAATTACCTGATCTGCCAAACCCTGGATCATAGCCAAGGCAGACCCTAAGCTCTCAAAAACATAACCGGGACATTAATGTCAAGATTATTTTATTTTTATTGTCTTAAGAATATTGTGAACTTTAATTGAAATTGAAATAAAACAAACTAAAATGTCAGCGCCAGATTGTGACAATTCTGCAAAATAAATCCTCGAATTTGGCACAAAGGCCCACAAATTAGTCCAGTGTTACGCAACCGTGGCACATGTGGGACAACAAATGTTTAATACACTACTGGTGACATTATAATAGCGTTTATGAGCATACAATCGCGTGGTGGCGTTCCGAGCCGTTGGCCTGGCGAGCGCGGCGTAAACGAGCGAAGAAATTATCCATCACACGCTTTGTTCCCACCTCGTAATTGGAGAAATCCAACGCCATTGTCCCCCTTCCCGGTGCCATAAAATATATATTGTATCACATTTTTACAACATATTCCATATCCGTTTGCACGTTCGTCGAACAATGACTCCGCTAACTCGTGTGGCGTGTTTCGTAACACTAGCCGTGTTACCCATAATGTGTTCCGGCAATTACGTGGATGAAGCCAGGAAGAGTTGGGGAGGCGGCTTGGGAAACGGGATTCTCCGGTGGAGCAACGCATTGAAGCCCCAGGAGACGCAACAGGGCAGGTTCTGGCCTGCGTCGAAGGAAAGTCGATGTAAGTTTGAACTTTTAAAGCTGTGACTACTGCGCGCTGATTGGCTTCTAAGCAATAGGTAAATGTAGAATGTGCTATGCCTTGCGTTTTATCATAAACAAGCTGGCCCTACACTATAAACATTCCTGTTGAATCACTCTATCTATTCTTGAAAATCGCATTAAAATGCGTAGTTTTAAAGATCTAAGCATACGTACATACGGAGGAACAGACGGCGAGAAGCGACTTTGTTTTACACTATGTAAAGAAGATGTTTGCTATAATGTGCGACCTAAAAAAAGCTACCATAATATCTAGGCTAGGCTAATTGTTGCTTGCGAAGAAGAACTTGAGCGCGGTTCACGGTCTATGAATGTACTACATTTTATAAGCAGGAACTGTCAGTCATCATTATTTACAGTACTATCTGCTAACGAACTGTAATATCGTCTATCCAACTAGACTGTGGCAGTGTTTACCGAATCAAACCAAAGAACTAGGAAATTTTCGCTTAGGCCCAATGGCTCGGAGCAAGCCAATGACATCGTTTGTGGGAAGGGAAAGGAAAGTTACAGCAGCTTTCTTCAAGGACCTAGGTATCTGTGGGGGAAGGAAACGACAAGAAACCCACAGTATTCTTTAGGCTACGTATTTTTTTTTAAATATGTCTTATGGTTTTAATAATATTATGTTAATGTAATACATTATATTTACCCTAGATACAGACAAAATATTTACAATTAGATAACTGTAACTAAATTAAAATAAAGTAAACACTTTCATTAAGTAAATAATAATTAAATATAAATATCAAGTCGGAGTAAAAATTACATTAAAAATAATTAGTTCCCTACATACTCACTTGAAAATAGGTAAACAACTACTGAATAAAAATAGGTAATACCTACGAAACGGTCACTCATCCAGTTCCCGTACTCTGAGTGCTGTGCTAACATTTAGTTGTCACTCTCGCAAGCATGTTGCCACTAGTCCAGGGCAGGTGCTTGTGTCAATCAATACATTTCAAAATACTAACGGAAAACCTATACTTTTGTGTATGGTCTCCAGCAGAGTAGAATTTGCACCAAGTCCTAAAAGACGAGTGATATCTAATAAACTACCCGATGTTTTCTGTTGTCTATTTTAAACACTGTGATATACAACCCACCTTCCAAGCGTGAAATTTGTGGCAAACCCCTCCACTAAAGTGGAGGAGGCTCAAGTCCAGTAGTAGACGATTATTGGTCGTCATGCCTATTTCCCGTATGACTATTATTCCACTTGCTACGTTTTTCACAGACGTTTCTAATAATTTTGGGTCCTTAACTAATAAATTGGCGTTTTTGTCGCAATTACACTTTTGCTCAAATATTTTTAATTGTAGGTACATAACATATCAAAATTAATACATGATTTCAAAAATATAATAAATTTACTAAATGCCAGTAAGTCCCTCTTCAAGAGTCTCCGTAGTCTGAAAATGGGCAGCAGCATTTTCCATTATTATATTTAAACACTGCGATCTCCAACCCGCCTGCCAAGCGTGGAGATTATGGCAATAACCTCCCCTTTCGTGGGAGAGGCCCTTAGTCCTGCAGTGGACTGTTACGGGCTGTGGTGATGGTGATGAAGTCACTCCTATAAAAAAAAAATTCTAAATTTTTTATGAGGGTTTGAAAATACCCCTTTTCACATGTCGTAACAGGATTGGCCATTTACAAAAAATTTAAAATTTTGCTTGTGATGAAAATTCTAGATTCCGTCATTTTCGCTATTTAATTTTAACCTAATACATGGATTGTACACCTCCCGCTCTAGTCTTGTCCCTGTTCACGGTGGTGACGTTCCCGAACGGCGGCTGCGCGGGCGCATCGGGCGACAACGGCACCTGCATGACCGCGCGCGAATGCTCCGCGCGCGGGGGCTCCGCCAACGGCTACTGCGCCAACGGCTACGGACTGTGCTGCATTTGTGAGACAGATTTCTTTTCAGCATCAGGCGGTCTAAAAAGGCCACATTAGCGTTCATATTATGATTCATATTAGAGAGCCACAAATTTATCTGATCCGGTGGCCAAAACAGGAACTAAGTGACGCCATTTTGAATTTGCTTGTCAAAGCCAACGACAGCGACGCGTTGCAAATTAATTTGTGACAATTTAAACGCTAATGTGGTTTTTATACCTCTTGACCAACGCTTTAGTCTGCATAAGCTCCATATTTATCTGACAGGTCATATAATTATGAGAATTTCCATAATACGCTACTGCCAGGCTGTATAAAACTGTCAGTTATACTTCTTTAGGATTTTGTTTAAACCACCAGTCATGACGTCATGCGGCAGCACTACCTCCGAAAATGGCACGTACTTCGTCAACAACGGGTACCCATCCGCCTACGATGGTTACGGCTCCTGCGAGTTGACGGTGCTGAAGACCCATCCCGATGTCTGCCAGATTCGGTAAGAGAGACAAAGATTATCCACACTCTCATAGTAGAGGCAACCTAACCTGACCTTTCCTTAAAATAGTTGGCTACCATAAGTTTGATCGTGGGACATACTTCTCGATCTTCCCCTTACAATACTTCCATTGACTACTGCTATCTCTTTTCATTCATCCTCTCTAAATGACCAGAACCAACTAAGAATTCCTTTCTCTATCCTCGTCAGTACATCTTTGAGAGAGTTATTGCTTGGAGTTATACTTGTAAAAATTTGATCTACCCCACTGAGGAAGTATGTGTAATCATCTCAGCGTCAATATCCCGGTTGTGTCCGTGGTCTGCCTTGACCATAATCCAGGATTTGGCAGATCAGGTAATAATAGTGTAGCTAGCCATTTGACCTCCGTGACTTCGTTAACAGGAGAGCCTGGCCAGATTGGATCTTGGTTACATATTCAGTCGCCTGAATATGAGGGATATCAGCACAGTTGTATAAAATCATTGTAGCCAGTTTAATAATTAGTTGATAATTTATTGCATGTAGTATTTGACTTTTAAGTACTAATACCGAGACTACATTTGGATGCCGCTAATGGCCAATTTTGGCGAGGACAAAAATTGTGCCTACTTAATAAGCTCTAAAGCATGTAACCCAATTTTTTTTTAGAAATAAACATTTTGTTTATTGATAATATTATCTCTCACCGTAAGAGCTTCGGTTAGTGTTGAACTCCTGGCCGCTCATGACGACCTGTGTGGTTCAGTTGGTTAACACCGGTCTGCCACGCAGAGGTCCTGAGTACGATTCCCGGCCGAGCCGAAACTGAAAAATTAATTTTAATTTCTGTTGCCTGGGTGTAGTATGTATAATAAGTATGTTTCTAAGCTAAGCATAACACACGCTTTGCTTACTTTGGGGCTAGATGGCGCTGTGTGAATTTGTCCAAGCATATTTATTTCTGTAAATGTTATATTGTTTAAAACATAAGAAATCAATCATTGATTTAAAAAAAATGGCGGTACGTCGACGTCAATTGTTATTTTATCGCGAAAAGATTTAAGCGCGATGATTTGTTATGATTGACTCTACTCATCTTCAAAATGCTTTTGAAAGGGAAGCACCTTATTTAAGCACCGTAAAGCGTTGAAATACGCAGAATTTGATCGTGGCCGTGTTTCTCTCCATGATGAAATTCGTGAGTCGGCCTTCAACTGCGATCACATACATGAAAAACATGCTGCTAGACCAACGATCCTCATGTTCTCAAAAATGGTTTGACCGAATAAAAATGTTTTTAAATGTAATGGAGAATACTTCAAAAGCAGTAAATATATTAGTTTAGTTAATTAAAACTTTCAGTGTACCCCACGTAACATAAAACCAATGCATTCGCTCCAGCACGTTATTTTGTAACCAGGTTGGATTTCAACCGGTTCAGCATAGCGGGCCCGGAGCAAATGAACCATGTCTGCAACCAGGATCAGTTCATCGTGTCGGGAGGGAACCCCGTGCCGGCTATATGCGGAGTGAACCAAGGCGGCCACAGTGAGTACTAAATCTTTATGGAACCTAATATTAATGGGTGATCGAGAATTGTCCGACGAAAATAGGTACCTATACTTACTTTACAGATTTAAAAAATTAAAGATTTTTTTTCTGTTTTGTGATAAAATAATTATGAGGAGTTCTTCGACACTAAATGAAAATGAAGTTTAGCGTAAGCGAAATTTTTTTTCTGAGGCTGTCTGTAGATTATGAACTCTTTGGGTCGAAACCTGATTTTGGTTGGTTTCCTTACGAAAAACTGTATCAACGAGATAAAATTATTTCAATTAAATGTATAATGTACTCGATGTAATTGTTTTTCTGGAATGTGTTTTTTTTTGGGTTTGGCCCTTTTGGCTTTCCCAGACGCGGCAAGAAGGAAGCGGCACTCGTAACCTATATAACCAAGGTTAAGCAATGCTAGTAATGTTCGGGAACAGGATGGATGACCATTTCGTACTTTGAGGCTGGACGAACTTTAGCACCGCAACGACTTCGCCCCTCGTAAGGTGTCCCCCCTCTTACCGTTGGCGGAGCGAGGTAGACCGAGGTCTTCTGAGGGGACCCGGAGACAGAATGAACAGTTTGGGCCCGAGAATAAAAATCACTTTAAGTACCAAATGTATGTTCGTACATAACTTCAGAAAAGTAGTCGCCTATTTGGCTATTTCATTTTTGTGGGATTCGTAAATGTCAGGACCAGGTTTGTATGTAAGAAAAAACGTACATAGAGAGTAGGGTACAGGTAGGATAGGTATATGGTAGGTATAGGGCAGGTGTTGGGCAGGTGTAGAGCAGGTGTTGGGCAGGTGTAGAGCAGTTGTAGGGTAGGTGTAGGTTAGTGGTAAAGTATGTATGTATGTATGTAATCTCTTTATTGCATCAATTTATAACATTACAGGAAATAAATATACAGATTATAAAGTATGTTAGGGTTGGGGTATAGTGGTAAAGGGTAAAGGTTAATTGTAGGTTAGGATGCCGAAATTTTGTGTCAAATTTACCTATGTATGAAGAAAAATGTAGGTATACATATAATCCATACAGAAGAGAGAACTTCGGACAACTGCGCTTTTATAAAAATGGGATTTCTAGTTGTAGTCAAATAAAACAATATAAAATAGCTTATTCACCTTCATATTTTACATTCTCTCGCACTAAATGATTGTCATGAAAAGATGTAGGTGAGGTGATGTTCTGCTGCCATCCTAGGTACTAAACAATTGTCGTTACATGGGCTCAAGCTACGATAATAGTTATTTTGCCAATAATACAACTGCAGTCATACTTAGAGATATACCCTTCCAGTTTCCACCCAATGTTCCTGGAACATTGACAGTATCCACGTTAGCAGTAACCTCAACTAAAAATATTGAATTTTCTCTGATAAGATACCCATAAAAGGACCTGCCTGTTTTATCTGATATGTTACCAAGGTGAACATAAATAAATCGGACATTTAAATAATAGGGAACATTATCCATTGACGGTACCTGCCCATTGATTCGGTGCCTATTTAACTAAAGTACAGTAAAGTAAAAACGTTTATTCCACTCCGACATACGGCACAATATCCAACATTTTTCAAAGAAATAAAAGTAAAACAACCGGCTGTGGAATTCTCTCCCGCACGAAGTGCGGGATAGTCAATCAATTCATATTTTTTTAAAACGTGTGAAAGAGTACTATCTTTCCTAGTGTGCCTAGATGTAATTCAGTATTCTCAATGCCTTTATGTTATATTGTATTAGTTATTATGGTATATGTTTATTTTATTTATATAGTATATTAATATAGTAAGTATAGAATTTTGTGTATGTATTTAGTTATAGTATAATTGAAGTCATTGTGCACGTCTTATCTGCGTTTAATTATCACATATCTCTTTTGTAGGCCTACTGGAAGAGATTTCTTTTAGAGATAAGTAGTGCCTGTTGTGTCGTAACTAATCTGTACTTTCTGTATTTGTTATCTTGTGTACAATAAACTGTTAAATAAATAAATAAAACAGAGACATAGCCGGAAAAACATATTCAAATCTCGTTACCAGCATATGCCACGACAGTCGCTGACGTGACGCTGGTTTTCAGTGGGTTAATTGATGCTCAATCGCATATTCCGCCAGACTGGATAAAACTCTGGATAGTAGATGAAAATGTTTCGGAATTGCTCCTATTACTTTAAAATCATTCGTTAGATATCCGGTCAATCTGATAAAATACCTACTCACTTCGAAATATTTTATAATCATTACAGGCTGTTTACCTCTGTGCCAAACAATCCGTAAAGAATCAGAAGATTTCTACTTGAAAGGGTTTCCCTAGTAACATGATGTGAGTGAAGTGAATCCTAAGTGAAGTGGCACATAACATTATTTTAAACTGCTGCGAGCTTTTCGTATATATTTGATCATAATGCTTTTGCAATTATAGTAAGTGGGTCTGATGTCAGCAATTTCATTAAATACATCGTTAAAGTTTCACAGACTTCACAGACGACCGACGGACGGGCACTTGAACGCAATAGGGCTTCAAAAGTTGCAAAAGTTTCGAGTAGATATGACATACCCCCTCATAGTTGGCGATACTTATATCGATACACTAAAAAATGCAATGAAATTAAGTATGGTTAAACCTTTCAATATTACTATCAATTATTCTGTTACGTTACAATTATTTTAAATTTAGAGTTAAACCAGAGCCTTCATTCAGAAGATCGAGCATTTCTCAATATGCCGAGACTCTAATTGAGATATAAACTCGTGAATATTTAAAATATCATCAATATTCAGATAACAGCCTCTCTTTCAAATATGGTGGTACCTGATGCTTCTCCAAATTCAAGCATTCAAGCACAAAACAATGAGTTTAAACTGGCTGTTCTCGAATAGATCGACAGACGTCTTGACTCTAGTTTGTAATTTTCAGCTTCAATAGGTCGTAACGCATTATTGACTCTTAGCCAGCATGCATTGCAAACTCGTGCATCGTTGCCTGGAATCTGAAAATATTAAGACTTTAACTTTTAGACTTGCAACGATTTGCAAGTTACACTTTAAGTATGAGAAGCCTAGGAGATAACAATAGACTTCTATATATTAGCGGAGATAACTGATAATGATTGTAACACTACTAGATAGAGGTTTCTTATAGGTATGTTACAATTAACTAGCGTGGATGACTTATACACGCAATATAATTCCGTTCAACTCGACCTTCTGGTAATGGCCGTGATCGTCTACCCCTTCTTTGCACAGTGAACTACCACACCACATACAAACAGAAAGCTGTCGAAGCTCGCTGTAATTAGCATTGGCAAGTCTGTTTGGCGAGCTCTATTGCAACAAGTTCAAAGCACTCTTGACATTAAGTTTAATCATTGGATACCTGTAACAAATAAAACAATAAAACGTCTTTAATACATCCGTATCATTGAATTAACAAGCAAAAAGAAAAGGTATGATACTAACTTCCCGAGTAATCCATTCATCAGTTTTAGCTAACATTTCAGCGCTTTTATCTTTTGCAATACAATGTTGAAAATCAGAATGAATCGCTACGTTGCAATTAATGCAGCAAGCCCTTATGAATATACCAAGTCAAAGCCAAGCCAAGCCGGAATCTCACTGAGTAATTTGAGAGTCAAAAAAACAAGCCAGGGTCACGCTGAGCAATTCGGGAATCAAGAAAAAGAAGCTGCGTAGTCAAAATAAAGGCATAATGTCAAGGCGGTGTCACGCTGAGCAATTCGGAAAGCATGCTGTGGTCGTTGGAAAAAGGCAAAACACTGTAGAGAACGCTACAACGGCTCAATTCCATCACATCACAACCCAAAGGAAGACGAAAAATGCGAGAAAGTGACCTGGCTGACAGTGACGGCTACATTCAAACTGGTTACTCTGTGTATGAAACTCCTTATTCCGTAAGGAGAATACAACAGTTTTTTCTCTATGGAGAATACAGAACACAGAGCAAAAAAATAAGTTTGCTTTGTCTTAACTATGAAGGTAGCTAACTTTCCAATCTTTTTGATACAGGAGGATACTACAGTCTAAGTAAAATTAGAAATAACGAAAATATACTTAATTTAAAATAAAGAATTGCGTGGCATTGTTCTGCTTTTACATTCTTCCAATTTTCATTCACTTTCTATCTGCTGTATTTTAGTTAAGATCTTCCATGGAAGACCAGATTGTAAACAGGTTTTCTGACATAAGTAAAGGAAAGATTCAGAAAGCTGCACATTTTTACTTAGAACAGCCTGACACAGGAGCACTAATATAGTATTAACTATAAGTAATTATATTCATAAAACTATTTCAAATGACGATGTATGATTATTACTACAAATAAATGAATATGAATATATATTTCTGGGATTAGCGCGAACAAACGCACAGACAAACATACAAAAACAATAGTTCAACATCTAACAATCATTGTTTTGGGTTCTATTGCGTTGATACAGGTCCCCAATAATAGCTTTTCACATTTATCTTCCACTAGCGTGCCCGACGCAACTTCGTTCGCGTGGCGTTCTACCCCTACAACCCTATCTTTAACCTACCCTACCCTTACCACTATCCTACAGCTATACCGACTCTACATCAACCCTATACGTAGGTCCTCACAGAGCACAGACCACTTAACACAAACTAAAAAAAACCCCTAGTTTACCCCTACCAACAATTTTTTAATTACATATACATATAGCTTCCCTTTGAATAACTCTATCTATTGTTAAAAACATTAAATTCCGTTACGTATTTAAAAAATCAAAGCGGACTGTAGATACAGAGGGACAGGCGGCGGTAAGCGGGGTGTTCCAAACCATGCATAGAAGTACAGGCATAAGAAAAATTACAAAGTACAGCCAACGATCAGTGATATCTATGCATAGTATAAGTTAAATATACTAATATCTATACTAACGACGTCCAGTAGATGGAAATTCTTGCATTGACCTGTTACTACCTGTCTCTGTTGCTCCTGCGTAAATATATTTGCATTACAAAGACGCGCAATTCAAAGACGCGACTTGTGTGCAAGCGTGATGCAAATATATTTACCCCGCATAACACAGACAAGTAGTAATAAGTCAGTATACGAATTTCCATCTACCTGCCGTCTTTGGTTGAAGTTTGTTATACTAATATGTAAATTGCCAATTTCTGGTAATAGTAACAGACGTTCCGTTTTGGCTGGATCCGACCGACCGTCAGTTGCAGTTAATACAATACAATACTTTATTGGTAACAGTGTTACATGTCAATTCATAATAGGAAGTATTTGTTATTAATAAATACTTAAATTATTATTTTATCTTACAATAAAACATTAATAAAATTTTAACATGTCTCGAATAATTAGTTAATCACAATAAAATAGTCAAAAGTCATTACAATAATAATAGGAAATTAGATACTAATGCTTACACTGTATAAAATAAAGTTGCTTTTGGGTGCGAGGGAAGTAGTCGGACGTCGGACCAAGGTCGGCTCGCCCGCGCATCCGAATTAATCCAAAAGCGACTTTATTTTGTACTTCTTAAGGATTAGTATCGACTGCAACTGGCGGTTTGTCGGCTCCAGCCAAATTGCATCAACCTGTCCACCCCCAGTATAAAATAATCTAGAATTTGTATGGGTGCGCATACAAACCGGAGACCGTCCAAAATCTAAACAACGTAGCTCTGAGGTTCTGCGTGTAGACGAAACCTATTGAAAGATATGGTTTATTTCGAAAATTCCAGCAATGGAAATTTCGGTGGAATTTGGTATTTATGAATGTTAAAAATAAACGCTCGTCTCCGAGTGGCGAGCGATATGTCATTGGAAAGGATTTTTCATTTTCTACAACTTTTACTATGGCAACAACTCTTGAATCGCTTTGAGTAAAAAGTTATGCGACGTAACAGTGGCGACGAGGATGGGACATACCTCAATACTCGGGGGAGAAGAGGAGCGTAACGATAACGAAGGATTGAAAGATTTATAATTAGACCACACCAAGTCCAAATCACTTATTAAAAAAATTAAATAAAAAACTCGGTATGGCAACATATGACAAGTTTTTAAAAAGTAATAGAGCGTCATTCATAAAAGTCATAACAAACAATTTGATTTCTGTAGGATTGTTTATTTTCGTGAGTTATGAAAAATATTATAAAATAATGGGCAAAACAATTAAAAAGGAAGTGACAGTGACAATTTTCAGCTTTTAATAATTTAGTCAAACTAAAAGTACAAGTTCAAGCCAAATATCTGAATGTTTACAAGAAGGACTGACAAGGACTGACAAGGACAGATTATCTCCAGATTATTGCCATATCCACATTTTATAATTTTTACCACTGTCAGTCGATTCGGACTTAGCGTGGTCCTATTATATCTACGTACGTATCATAGATAATTTAAACCATGCCACGGATTTTAATGCGGTTTTCAACAACTGATATAGCAATTCAAGAGATAGATTTAAAAGCAAGAACAAAAGAGTAGATAGGGTAGTAGGTGTACGCGGAAGTCGCGCCTGGTTCACTAGTACGTAATAGAGATGAGTTGTTTTGGTAGGATTATGTTGTCAGTGTCTTAACAAAGGAGCCTTATATAATATTCTTTTTTTCTGAAACGCATTGAGTTAATTGTGTAATTATTGTTTTAAATTAAGGCAGCCAATTCCACTGTCATCAATATCAACATATCTTGAATAAGAATATCTCTCACCAAGATTTTATTTAGGAAAACCCATCCACATTTGTGTAGAATTGTTGTCTCATTGTTACCAGTGTTAACTTCCATTGTTATTTTGACAGTGTACATCGACGCTGGTATCGGCACCACTAATCCCGTGAAGCTGACCTTCGTGACCAGCGGCAATGCTTTCGAGAGGATGTGGAAGGTCAAGGTGACTCAGATACCTTGCAGTACCATATACAGAGGTAATTCGGAATGTATATATGTATTAAACAGTCGATTAAAAAGTAGGTAAGACTTCTATAGACCAGAAAATTTGGTCGAGACTGCATTGCACAGGCGGAGTTGTACTGACTCGGTATCTTTCACAGCTGACGAAGGTTGTCTGCAATACTACACGGGCGTCTCGGGCCAACTTCGCTCCTTCAACTACGACCCTGCGTCTGGGCTACAGCTGAGCAACCAGGACTACGGTATCTGTATCAGGATGGAGAGGAACTTCTGTGGCATCCAGTACACTGCTTGCACTGACACCGGTGAGAATCTTAGCTCAAGGCCGATTTGCGTCATATTCATCGTGTTAGACTGTAATTAGTTACAATTCAATTGAATTTAAAAAATGGTTCCGCTATAGGTACATGAACGATCACTTCGGAGTGCGTTGTTCAACTCCATAATATTGTCAATTTAATCCCAAAGGTCAGAAGTTAGCCAATAGGCTGTTGTTCCAGCAAATAAACCCTTGCGTTGCTCTCACATTTATTGGAATAACAGCGGCTATATTCATCTTCCAGTCAACAACCGTTCTCGCGCGTTCACCTTGAGCGGCGACAGCAACACGCCGGTCAACTCGATGCTGGGCTCCGGCGCTGGGCCCAACAACTGCGCCAACGACTGGCTGCTGGTGCCGTGCGCGGCCAACGTTGGCAGGCTGCAGCCGTCACAAGCGCTATGCACCGACCGGATATGCGGCGGTACCTTCTCTGCGGACCTCTCCATGCAATCTTCCAGCGTTCTGAGTAAGTGATTCCGACTTCTGCCATATATCGTTTCCTTTTTCTAGTTCCCGATTTTTGCATATTTCTTTGTTTACAGACTTCACTGCTTCAGCTGGTGCAATAACATACCACTTGATTGAAAACATATTTAGGCATTTCCCTATTTTGTCTTTTCTTTCTTTTTTTGGATTTCTTTTGAACTCATCACATTGTTGTCATTTTGTTTTGAGTGGACATTGTTTAACCTTGTCATTATTCATTCGAGATCTCCAAAGTTTCGCGTCGACTAGTCCGCACCGCACGCGCCGCACGCATATTTGTTGTGTAACCTATTAAAAACGCTGTCCGGAGGAAAAAAGTACCCGTAGCATTAAAACGATGACCCAAAATATTATGTTTCTACTTCATATCGTACCCCAGCTGAATCATTTAGCTGGGGTACTATAGTTATTGTGTCTAATTTAGGTATAAAAAGTCGCAAAAGCTTGAAAATGAGCCGTTTCATAATTTCAATCACTATAACAGTCGGTTGCAGACAAGGTACAATACACAATATTTCATATACAGGGGTCTATTTTTGAATCGCCCGCATCTACACTCTCGCCTTCTAATGCCTGTCTTTTCTATCTCTAGCAATGTACCACATGATAAGACAGGTAGGGCCAGTGAAGATTCGCGTGAATGCGAGCGGTTCGAAAATAGGACCCCTGATGTCTTGAACAAGACAGTGGTCAATATGCCAAGAGGTTCCGGGTTCGATTCCCGGCCGGTCAGAAATTGAAATGATGAATTTTTGTTTCGGTTGCGGGTGTGGGTGTTCTATGTATGTATTTAAATAGTATAACAGTTACCTAGAACCCATATTACAAGCTTTGATAGTTAGTACTATAAAAATAAATAAATACTCGTAGACAAAACACAGCGCCATTGAGCCCCAAACTAATCAAAGCTTGTAATATGGGTTCTAGGTAACTGTTTTCGATTATTTTTTCATTTATTCATCAACCTAGGTAACATACAGTTGTTATGTAATAATTATCCAAATTCCTCTATGTTGCGCCGGTTGGCACATGAATGATACCAGTCCGTATATATATACCAATAAAACCAGTCCAAGTATAAAACAATAATAATAAATAGAAAAAAAAAAAAAAAAAATAATGTACACCAGAAATGACAAAATATAAAGAATCAAAATTTCAATAATCTAATTCATAAAAATTATAATAATACAAGTCCAATTTAAAAAATAAACAATAATGTCAAGACTATCAAATTAAATAAAATATTTCAATTATGTTACAAAATACGAGGGCAGCTACCCCTCTGTCCTCATGCATACGAGTTCAAAGTAATTGGCAAATTGGCAATAAAGCTCAGGCCACTAATTCCGGCGAACGGAAATTCGCTTGGTTAAGTGTAAAAAAGTGATGTATCAAGTGAGTTTGAATTAAACAGTAAATTACCCCAACCAGCTAAAGGGCTACAGAACTAAATCCTCACTAGGAAAGGGGTTCCTCCGAAAGTCTCTGAATGACCTAAGACACTAATAGACTTCTAGCCGGTTCTCAATCACGTATAAAGAACCGACTTTGAGTCCAAACACTTAAAATGGGAGCCCGTAATCTAAAAACCTACCTGCTTAAGTGCCCCGATGATGATTCATAGATTAGGAGGAAATTCCGTTAAAAATCAGTTGGCTGCATACGCAGGCATTGATTTGAACGCCCTAGCTGATACATTCAATCATTAAAAGAAAGAGTACCTAGTTTAAAAATTGATAATAAAATAATAAAATATTGTGACCCACGAACTTGGGATAGAAGATTCCACGGTCGAATCTAGCTAGATTCTAGTTAGTGCAGTTTTAAACCAGTTTTCAGAGGAAGCCCTTTGAACTGGTGATATTAGAGGTACACGATTGAGCCGAAACTTGAAACCACTTATCTGTGTAACTGAACTGAGGGTAGTAAGTGCATGCACTAATAATTCGTTTGCTGATTTGACTAAATGGCTTAAATACTGCGAGACACGTAAATTTCAACTGTGTATTTAAGCTTCTATGATAAACGTGGGGTTTAGTAAAAGTTTTACGTAACTCATTAATAAAACTATTAATGAGTTACGCAATTTTTCTTGATAGTTCTTGATTTCTTTTTAATACAAAAACCATATTTCAAAAAGCCTAATCGTAAGTACACGAGGCTTTGGCGAAAGGGGGGCCAGCGAGTCAGATTATTCGTCGCCGACCTTAAAGGCAAAACTGGTGAATGGTGCAGTGCGACAGGGAATTTAAATCTAATACCAGGAGGCACGTCAGAATGGGACACTCCATAGCTTGATGCACTTTGCATTGAATAAGGCACTCTATATATATTTATTTATTATTATTATTATTATTTAACAGTTTATTGCACACAGTAAAATACATAGAGAAACATCATATATATAGACGACACAACAGGCACTACTTATTTCTAAAAGAACGTTCTTCCAGCAGGCCTACAGAAGAGAGATGTGATAAGTAAAGCAGATCGACGTGCGCGATATAGAATACATACTAAAATACTTAAACATAACACCACATAACATATATCTGATAGACACCCTATAATCCTGCCCACTGACTATAAACTGATATCATGTTACAGGTACCGTGAAGCCGTTCAGGCTGTGGTTCCACACGGACAATGTGGAGGCTCCTGTGGACGTCGACAACAGAGGGTTCTGCCTTAACTACATACAGCAGCCGTGCACAAACAGCGTATTGTAACGTTTGAGATGCTATCATTTCTGCTCACCAGAGCCTTGTCACAAAGAGTTTGTGCTGGATGTCTAAAAGCCAGTTAGTCTATATCCGTGTAAATATTAATGCGCTACTAATTGCAAAGTCCAATTTTGTTAAGTCTCGCTATGGGACCATAATGCGACAGGGTTAAAATGCTTTGATTGCAAACTGTATATAAACTGGTTGTTAAATATCCTGCCGTCCCGAAAAAAGGCAAGCTCATACAATTACCCTAATAGGCTTACTATGACAGACTATACCTTTTTATGCCATACGGTAGGCAAAAAAGCCTGATGGGAAGTGGCTGCCCATAGACATTAGCATTACCAGGGGTATCGTCAATGCGATGCCCACCCCTATAACACGTATCTCTGGCAGCAAATGCCCCTCACTGCCAAAGCTACGGTTCCCCAAATCCCCAACCCATGGAACACTGGAAACCTTACTCACCGACAGGAATACAACACTATTTTCAATAGTAGATATTATTTGGCTGCGGTATTCTGTACGGTGGAGGTACTTCCCAAGTAGGGTGACTTCAATTCGAACGGGATACCCCGCTATGCCCAGCTGTTCTAAAACTAAACAAATTATCTATTTTGTATGTAAATTAACGTATTTTTCACTACCAATAGATTTTAATACTACACCATCGATAACATTACTAAAACAGGCCGGCGCTAGGCCGAGCGGTGTTAAAAGTATCCAAAGCCGCCGTGTAACTTTTTCACTATTAGCAGAGTAAAATAAAATTTGATCTTTAACAATACAGTAACTGTACGTCTGTGTCACGGATATGGCACGTTTTTTTTATTCTTTACTGTTACTGTAAAGTGCGTCAATCTTATTTGACCCGATGACAGCGTCACTGTTGTAGGAATTGACAATGACATAAAATTGGCGACATTTAGTTCCAGCTTTGGGCAGCGTGTCAGATAAGTTTGTGGCACTCTATCTGTGTTTCATTGAACAGAGATGACGTGCGTCATCGTTGACGTACACTCGTGAATGTGGTGGACGATGGGTGGATGTGAGTAGTCGTTGTATATATTTTCATATGAGGAGCTGGGAGTACAAACATTCGATCAGACTCGCACTAGCACTTCCTGATTTGATTTCGTGATAAAATGTAGCAGTTACGCAGGATGAGCTTTTAATTGAGAACGAAAGTAATAAGAATATGATTAGTTGACATTAATAAACATAATAGAAATCTAAGGCAGACTAGGAAAATACGTACTGAAAATAGTCGCTTGATCTTCTGGACAATTACACATAGGATAATGTTGAAGGAAGTTACACAAAAATAGATTAATCAGAAAAGATCTCATAACCACTAAAACGTCAATGGCGACAATTGCCGCCAAACGCAAATTCCGGTTGTACGCCAATGGCAGCTTTTGCCGCTGGTTGCGCACTCCGCCGCGGGCGCGAGCATAGAAGGTTAAAGTGTATAAAGAGATAAGTGTGTTTACCATAAATATATTACTTTTATGAAAAGGAATTAAATATATTTTAATTTGAAAATTATATGAAGTGTTTCATTGTATTATCCTTATTATTATAATGTATCTAAGGAGACTATAAAATTTATTTCATTCGTATGCACAGATCAAGGCCGCAGTCTACATATTATACATCTACTCAAATATTTTATCAACAACTTAACCGATTTTACTAAAACAAAGCTATGGACAATCTCGATGAAACTGGCTTTCATATAAAGAAAACCGCATCGAATTCGGTCCACCCATCAAACTTATAACAGCTCTCTTTTAGTGATGAGTGATATGGATATAATATCTAACTGTAGTTTAGTTAACGTAAGCATAAGCGTAAATAGGTAGTTAGTATCAAGTTGGAAAGTATTGCCAAAAGCAGTAACCCAGTTCACACTTTACCAACTTAAAAACCGCCGTGGTGCCATAAATATGCCACTGACGACCCGAGCAGTAATTTTATCAAAAACTGAGGCTCAGGATTATGGTAAGTATCGAAATAGGTTTTTTTATGCTATGCAGTGTTTCGACGACCTTAGTGGCTCAGTGGCCGGTCTGCCAAGCAAGAGGTCCCGGGTTCGATTCCCTGCCGGGCAGAAATTGAAATGATGAATTTTAATTTCTGTAACGGGTCTGGGTCACAGACATAACAGACTAAACACAAATCACAAATATTCCCTGGTCGCTCGCTCTACAATGATTATGAATCTTGCTATCCCGTTTTTTCATCCATTGGAATAAGTTCACGAAAAATGACGAGCGCAATGTTTTGAACGTTCGACATATTGCTCGAGGGCTTAACGACCTGACGTTTCTTTTAAAACATCGGTGTAAATTTTATAATTTTCTAATAAAACTTAAATCTTCCATTTAAAAGATTGTAATTTTGTGTGTAATTTAGTGCACGTTTATGTGGAAGCGCAAAGTATGGAAATACACCTGGATTATCCTTTCACCGATAAGTAAACATTCGTGGTCGCGGCGGATCGAAATAAATTTTAGAAATTGTGACAAAAATATGCATCGAAATAGTGTGAATTTGCAATAATTGAAATGCTTTACAGGTAGCGCAAGCGCTGACTGCGGACGCGTTACTTATAAGCGAGCGAAATGACGTCTGTTTTAAAGTGTAACAGTTGTAATCTAGTTGTGGATGAACTATTATGTTTCGTGCAAAATAAACTTGATGTAATGGACGAGGAAAGTATGTGTCGTATCTGTGTGTCGTCGTTCACGGTGGAGACGATCGCGAAGTCGAAATCGTTACTGTATGAATCCATACCTACGGACAAGCGAAAGGTGATAAGAAAAAAGACGGGCAAGCAGCAGAGAGACGTCGAAGACATTATTTGCCTTTTTAAATCGACAGATCCCGAATTAATACCCGTATTTGTCGCCCGGGACCTACATAGATTGCCGCCAGTAACATTTGACCACGTCGATGTTACCTCACTTCTAAAGGACATTTTGCTGTTAAAGGCGAACATGGAGGACATAAAGTCTCGTTATGCGACTTTAGATCACATCAACGATGTGAAGAAAATGATTAAAAATAATAACGGAACTCAAAATTGTTCATCGGATGGCAGTTATATGACTCATCGTTTCAATAATTTGAATGTTAACACGGTTCGTGGAGTGAGCAATAACAGCGGTCCAATCGGATTGTCTCATATTGAACTAACTAGTGATAGCGAAATAGACGGGCCGGCGGACGTAGGGTTACGTAGGGTTACACTCCAACTTATGCACGGAGAGTGCAGAGTACCTCTCGCTCGCACGTACAGAGGTGCCAACGCAGGCATCGTCGCTGCACTCACAAGTGCATACGACGAAGGTAGAAACAACTAAAAACGACTGTTTGGCGGTGACGACAAATAATAATTCGCCCGCAACCGCCGCCATTGTTCATTCGAAAAAGCGAACAATGGCGGAGGTTGTGCAGGCGGGGGAATGGATTACGGTTGAAAAACGAAATCGTAAGAAGATTAAAAATCATTTTGCTGGAAAACTAGGTTGTGCCAGCCCAGATTCTGACGAAAAATTCAAGGCGGCGGAAACCAAACTACCTATTTTCATCACGAATGTGCATAAGGACGTTTCGGAGATGGATATTATTCAATATATACGCAGGAAGACATCAGAAACTGTGACATTAGAAGAGGTACATATAAAGGACAAAAGAAAGGAGCATAAAGCATATAAGATGTACGTGTACAAACATAAAATATCGATATTTTTGGATGACAAATTATGGCCGAACGGCATAATTTTTCGACGATTTATGCCTTTTAGGCACAAAACTGAGTCTCGTGCTAGTTTCAGAACTGGCGTCAACGGAGATTTGCTCAATCCAGTTTAAATAAAATGTGTACAAATAGCAAGCGTCAAACGTATTCGTTAACAAGTTTCAACTGCAAAAATGTGAAACGGTCAATAGATAACATACGGGATTTAAGTGTAACTTCAGACATTATAGCACTACAAGAGACGTGGTTGATGCCTCACGACCTGGCTTTCCTGAATAGCATCAGCCCTGACTTCGCGAGCACGGGTACGTCGGCGATAAACACCGCAGCTGGCATCATCCGTGGACGGCCACACGGCGGGACGGCCCTGCTGTGGCGAAAGTCTGCATTTCCGTCAGTGTCGGTGATACAGTGCGGAAACCCGCGTATCTGTGGTGTAAAGGTGGTGTCTGGCGATAATAGCATTATAATATTAAATGTGTACATGCCCACAGACTGTGCAGAAAATCTTTCGGACTTTGCGCAATGTGTGAGTACCTTAACCGCTATTATTGAAGAATGTGGCATAGAGACGGTATTTGTTCTTGGAGATTTCAATGCTCACCCTGGTGAGCCTTTCGGTAATGAACTGCTCAGCTTTTGTGCAGAGCTGGAGTGGATGTGTGCCGATCTTCAAATATTAGGGTGTGACTCGGGAACTTTTACCTATGTCAGTGAGTCACATGGGTGTAGACGGTGGCTGGACCATTGTATTGTGACTAAGTCGGCTTGGGAGAGCATAGTTAAAATGTATGTTAATTATGGTGTCTACTGGTCTGATCATTATCCGTTAACTGTTGTGTGTAATTTTGATATATTGAGGCCAAAAACGTTTGGGCAAAATACGAATAAAAATAGAAATAGAATAATATGGGGGGACAGAAACATCTTACAAATAGAAAAATATACAGAGAAATGTAGCGAATTATTACGAGAAATAGATTTTCCGGTCGAATTAACTAGCTGTTATGACAGATGTTGTATAGATGTGAGTCACAGAAAAATAATATATAAAATGTATTGTGATGTTATTAATGGTTTGAGTTTGGCAGCTGAGTACAGTTGTAACATTAAGTTAAAATCTAAAAAGGGGCAAGTGATGGGCTGGAATAGGCACGTTATTGATGCGCACGGGGAGGCCAGGCTCAGGTTCCAGGAATGGGTTTTGCATGGGAAGCCTAACTCTGGTCATATTTACAATGATATGATTTCTTCACGTAAGATTTTCAAGTCGAGGCTAAAGTGGTGCCAACAAAAGGGAACAAATCAAAATGGACTTGATAGCATCACATCACTCAAAAAATGACTTTCGAAATTTCTGGAAATCCACCAAAAAACTGGATAGTGGGGCTGGCCTGTCTGTGAGCGTTGACGGTGTGACTGATGCCACGGCCATAGCCAATACCTTTAGGGAACATTTCTGTGTGAAGTCTCCGCTAGGGTACACTAGGTCGGTGAGCGACGCTGGGGCGGCCGTGGAAGGGGAGTACGAAGTTAAATTTGATGCGAAACAAGTACGTCGCACAATTAAGGGTATGAAGCGTGGAAAATCCCCTGGCCATGACGGTCGAGCATCTGCAACACGCTGGTCCTCATTTGCATAGAGTTCTGGCCATGTTTTTCACACTATGTATTAGTCACTCCTATTTACCATCGGAAATGATTAGAACAGAGGTTATACCTATTGTAAAGAATAAGACTGGAGATATAGCTAGTAAGCATAATTATAGACCTATTTCACTGGCAACAATAGTTGCCAAGATATTCGACAGACTGTTGAGTTCGATTCTGAATAAGTGCATACGTTTGAGGGACGCTCAATTTGGTTTTGTGCCGGGTATGTCCACTGAGAGCGCTATATTAGGCCTAAAGTGCACTGTAGAATATTACACGAACAGAAAAACGCCTGTATATGCGTGTTTTCTAGATTTATCCAAGGCGTTTGATCTGGTCAATTATGAGATCCTATGGAGAAAACTGGATGAAGCCTGTGTACCTAAGGAGATAACGCGCATATTTAGGCGTTGGTATTCGTGCCAGACTAATGCTGTGAGGTGGTCTGACTCGTATACACTGAATTGTGGGGTTAGGCAGGGGGGAGTAACCTCCCCAACTCTCTTTAATCTGTATGTGGATGCGCTGATCGGGGAGCTCAGCAGCATGCGTGTCGGCTGCCGCATTGATGGGGTGTGTGTAAACAATTTTAGTTACGCGGACGACATGGTGCTGCTGAGCCCGTCGATCGGTGGGCTGAGAAAGCTATTAGCCGTGTGTGAACGATATGCTCGGACTCATGGCCTCATCTATAATGCCGAAAAAAGCGAGTTCATGGTGTTCAAGGCTGGTACCAAATGTCCATCTAATGTTCCTCCGGTGCGACTCAATGGGACGCTGCTTAAGAGGGTATCTTCCTTCAAATATCTAGGGCATGTAGTAGATGAGAATTTATGTGATGATTCAGATATGGAACGGGAACGTAGGGCATTGGCGATTAGGGCAAATATGATAGCGAATAGATTTTATCGTTGTACAGCTCAAGTTAAAATTACTCTTTTCCGGGCGCACTGTACATCGCTGTACACCTGCAGTTTATGGACCAAATACACACAAAAATCGTTCAATGCCCTACGGGTCCAATATAATAATGCGTTCAGGGTGATGTTGCGGCTGCCGCGGGCCTGTAGCGCGTCCGGCATGTTCGCGGACGCGCACGTGGACGGCTTCCACGCGATCCTGCGCAAGCGCTGCGCCGCGGCGCGCGGCCGGCTGCGCGGCGCCCGCAATACCATCCTGGCTGTGATAGCGGACCGGTTGGACAGTCGCTTCAATAAGCATTGGACCGGTCTACATCTCAGCATTTGTACGAACGTGGTCATTTAGGTCTTTAAAAACTAAGAGAAAAATGTACATAATGACTTGCCCCGCTAAATGGAATGTATACTATATAAATAACATAATTTAATGATAAAATTTGAATTTGACATATTACCATGTAATGAAAGTTATGGGTCAATCGGCCTGAAATAAATGATTTTTTTTTTTTTTTTTTTTTTTTTTTTACCTTAAAACAACATGCCATTAGAGATGAATTTAAAATTATTGGCAAATTGAGCAATATTTCGGTGTCTAAATAGGTACGAAAATATTTTGATGCTAACAGGGTCGGACTTAGTATTTATTGTATAGTATTTTATTACTCAAACTTGTAAATAGCGGTCCACAATTTTATTTGTATCAGGGTTTCATACCAAAAATGTACCTAGATGACATTTTAAATGTTCAGGCATTATATGAAACAACGGATTAATCGCGTATTTACGTTTATTTACATAAATATTTGTTTTTCTAGGTTTCCTAAAAACCAGACATGGTTATGTCTGGGTTGCAAATTGGAAGTGCTGCGTTGTAAACATTTTGAAGAACAAGATAATAATTAGATGCAAGTCCCTTTTGTCCTGCTGCACCAGCATTATATGAATTTTTACTGAAAATAAAGAATATGCTGCTTGTTTAATATGTTTATTAATTTATCTATCCTTTTCATTTATTTTTTTTCATGACTATGTCCTCTAGAGGGCATCATATTAAATTTGTGAAGTCACATAAGCCAACCCGTGAACAATGAAGACGCTTCTAACTATAAGTAAGTAGGTAGTTACCTACTTAGTTTCGAAGTTATGAGGCAACAAATAAACATTAATACCGGTCAAAATCATAACCCGCCTTTTTGCAAAAGCAAGCACTGCCGATTCACGGCATGTAGGATCGAGA
Source organism: Blastobasis adustella (assembly GCA_907269095.1). Taxonomy (NCBI): domain Eukaryota; kingdom Metazoa; phylum Arthropoda; class Insecta; order Lepidoptera; family Blastobasidae; genus Blastobasis; species Blastobasis adustella. The sequence continues at coordinate 31,320,474 of OU026114.1, read as the reverse complement.
GATCGAAAAGACTGTGGTAGGTTTCAGGGCATGGCTTTGATTCACTAGACACCTTACCTTTTATTATAATGTCAATATTAAAATATAAGGACAAATTTAAAAAAACTGCATAGTCATCTGGAGCGAACAACAAGTCAGATTTGTTGTTGATTGTTTGTGTTCGTTACGAGTAGAAAGTCGTAGCAAAATATAACTCATGATGAGTTATATTTTGCTGCAGATGGGCTGCCTTGTTCCGTCCCTGCGTTTGCATTAGTGTGTGTGTTATAGAGATGTGTGACATTTTGTCTCATATTTAAACTCTAAATGTACTCTCTGCTTCTGTATATAAAATTTTTTCTCTATGGTCTGGGTGTTCTATGTATAATAAGTATGTATTTAAAAAAAAAAAGTCTTTAAGTAATATATCAGTAATCTAGCACCCATAGCACAAGCTTTGCTTAGTTTGGGGCTAGATGGCGCTGTGTGAATTTATCCTTGATTATTTATTTATTTATTTATTTATTTATTTATTTATTTAAAGGAGCACAAAACCCATGTGATGATAAGCGGTATAATAGCGGTCAAATAAATTTGTGGCACTCTACAGTGTGCAACCTGTGGCTCCTTCCGCATTATCTAGGATTCAAATCAAATCAACTTGGCGTTAGTCAACCGGTTATGCCTTGGCCATGGTCCGGAATTTGGCATATCAGGTTTAGTGGAGCAGCAGTCATTTGACATCCGTGACCATGACCAGATTTAATGTCCTAATCAATAAATAAATTTATCTACACTCATAGCGTAATGTTCCAATTACATATTCGAAAACAGTAGTTTAAGGATACACTTTTTTCACGCCAGTCTATAAAAATTTAAAAAATTACTTTTCGATACAGCATTTCCCATACTATTTTCATTACAGCTGTATCGAAAAATAACTTTTTAATCATTATGCAACACTTTTCTTTTTTAAATTTTTGTCGGGCGCCGGGACACGGCGTAAATGTAGGCTGAATACCTAAATGTCTTCAACAAATTCAAAATTCCTGTTTATATTTGTGATCAGTTCATAGTCTGTGGTTGTGATTGTGTACATTTGGAATTATTTTACTACTATAATACTACTTGCAAAATTATTATCCTAATATTATAAATGCGAAATATAAAGTGCGTTTGGTTTTGTACGTAATGGATGTTTGTTACTCTTTCACGCAAAAACTACAGAACGGATTTTAATGAAATTTGGAAGTTATATAGCATATAGCCCCGAATAACACATATGCTATAATATATTCTGATATTTAATGTGATTCCCGCGGGAACGGGTCCGGAACGTTATGGCCGAATTTTATGCGGACGCAGTCGCGGCTAAAAGCTATTATGAAATAAAATAATCTATGCCAGTCAAAATAGTGCCCAATTTATTAAATATTAGGTATAATACATTTTAAACAGTTTTATTTAAGTTCCTAAGTATATACAAACTAACTACTTACTTACCTATTGTACCTATCTACTTTTTCAACGTTTCCATCATCGTGGATAATCAAAGACCGTGGTTTAAAGTAGTTGTGATAACTTTTACAATGCGAAAATGTTTGCTGCACAGTAAAGATCCTTCGGTGGGACTCCAGCATGCTTGGGGAATAGCAGAAGTCTATCTGTTTAATAGAATTACATTTTTTGGAAAGCAAAACTTCGGCTCAGCTTGTTTCCCATTTTTAAGGTTTAATCATAATTTTACTTGCATTTTTCATATGCAACAACGCCTTGGCATCTGTTAGGGGTAAGATAACGATTATCAAATAGAATTTGATTTATGAAATAAGTAAAAAACAACAACAAAAATGGTCAAGGGTTGTTTTTTAAAAATCGTATTTATCCAATTTTAGCGCAATTATAAATATATTTACTTTTATTTACCTTCGTAGATGGTCCATATAAACGTGTTAATTTACAGTTTTATCAATATATTTTTAATTTATCAGCATAAAATTCATAATTTTCCCGCACATTGACATGTAAACATTGAGTAAATCGATTCACAGCGACGTTGCCGTTCCGTGTTACAGCATGGCTTGTAAGATGAAGGAGGCTATGCAAAAACATATTATGCTGTCAAAATGACTTTTTAGCTGTTTTTTCTTGCTGGCCGGTTATTTAAAAAAACACTTAAAAATTTGTCATAAATAAACACACACATACACACTCACGCTTGGGTAGGGAGGGAAAGACTATACAGTGTCAAAGGTACTAATTAATAAAGGAAAGATATTAAAAGACATACAAACTTCCAATTCGACTGAAAAAATTTATTGACTTCGATTGGTAACAATATTAACAACATACGACATCTGAAAGATTTACATTAAACTAAATTGACAAAGAAAAACTTAGCATTAATTTGAGAAACTGCTTCAAGTTTTCAAGACTCAGTAATGATCTAGATTACTAATAAGAGTTAGAGGAAGTAGGAATTAAGGAAATCGGATACGGGAAGGCGACCCTTTGCTCCACCACAGAGAAGCAAAAAAACCGTTTAAGGCGCCATGCGAACTCATCTGTTGGTTTGATATTTATACTAATTCCGTGCTGGTTCTTGCGCTTTTTCTTCTTTTTCTTAATATCTTCCGGTTTTTGTACTGGGTGCGGCTTATTGTGGCGCCTCATTCTGTAGCAGGCCGGCCCTGTCCTCCCACAACCATATCGCCTTATCCGTGGCTTGTTCTCTTCGTCTTCGTCCTCTGACTCTTCCTCCTCTACGTCTCCAGGATGAGTTTGAGTTGGCCTTGTTACGCGTTTACCCTTCGGCTTGCGACGTTTCGGCCTTGGCCTTGGACCCCATGGCGGCCCATCTCCTATTGGTGGTAGTGGATATCTACCTGGAGGCGGTCGTAGTCGTGGTGGAGCATGTGGATCCCATGGCGGTGGTGGTCGTCGTGGTCGTGGTGGTTTGTCTGAGACCGGGTGTAGTAATGGTGGAGGTTCATCGCCTACCGTTGGTGCCACTTGTGAAGGACTTTGGACTGTTCCCTCTTCTGGTGGAGGATTTTCGCCTGTTTCCTCTTCTGGCGGAGGTGGTTCAGGTTTAGGACTACTACACCCACAACCATCCGCTTTGCAGGGGTGACTACTGGTGTCGTCATCCGTTTGACAGCCGTAAAGCTTGCAGCAATCATCATGACAGCCGACTACATCGCATGAACAATCTTCAGCTGGGCACTCACCACTTGATGTACGTTCGAGTACGGTCGGGTCGCAGCCTAGGATGGTGCAGCAATCAGAGCATTCTCCTGTTTGCACCGTCATATGCTTCCTCAGTATTTCTTCTTCTGTAAGCTCGTCCGGATCATTCTCTAATTCCTGCTCGTGCTCTGGTTTCAGTTTCGGTTCCGGTTCCGGTTCTGGCACATTCTTGGCTTGGTAGACCTGGATGTTTCTTACTTTATGGCGGTCGCAGTGCTTGATATTGCTTTTCCGGCACTGGCAGCTCGCGTCCACCAGGCGTGCACGTCGGCCGCGCCCGAAAATCGGTGGCCAGCCCGTTTGCCTTTGATACTTGACATGACCGCTGCATGCTGAAACGAAATTAATTTAAGGTGGTCACCCATGGTCGCACGAACGGTATCAGTTAGGACAGCGCCCAATATAAGACAAGTTTAACTCTAATCATCACCCATCCTAGCCTAACTCCGATTACCTCACCTCAACGAAACGGCAGGTGTGGAGCCGTTTCCTAGAGCCTAATAGCACGGAACGGTCACCCATCATTGCTTAACTTAGGTTATCGGCCTCATCCCGCCGACGCGGCAGGTATGGAGTCGCTTTCTAAAGCCTCAAAGCACGGAACAGCCATACGTAACGAGTGGCGAGCTCGTTGCGGTGCTGAAATTCCACTAAACTTAATTATAATTAAAAAATTAAATTAAAATATATTTATTTCAGACCATAGATCCATAACTTGTAAGTATTATTTTATTTTATTTTCAGTTTATTGTACACATGAAAGTTTGAGGAAAAATACATAGTTATAGATGACACAACAGGCGCTACTTATTTCTTAAAGAAATCTCTTCCAGCAGGCCTATCAAAGAGATATGTGATAAGTAGTCGCAGATCAGACATGCACAATATCTAACTAAATATACATACACACATAATAAACTAAAATAATAAACTACATATATCTACATCTTATACTAATACATAAAATACATAAATACCTACAAATTATCTATAGGCATTGTACCCTTCATTTTCAGGAACCAAGAGAGAGATAGTGCTCTTTTACACGTTTCTTAAAAATACCGACAGATTTACTATCACGTATTTCATACGGCAGAAAGTTCCACAACCTTGCAGCATGAACAGTGAAGGAGTAGGAATAGAAATCGGAATGGTGAGGAGCTATTGCTAACGAGGTTCGTACACTGGGACGACAAGGTTTGTCTAGTGGACTATTATATTAGTAACAATTGTACTTATACGTTACGTTAGTAACATTAATAAGATTACTTTGTAGGTAACACTATTCGAGGCCTATATCTAACTCTATCCAATGCCTTTGGATAGGGCAGTCGAGCCTATTGGCTATCATCTTTAGGATGGTGTTCCGACTGCCACGCAGGCGCTGCAGTAGAGAGGCTGCTTTCTTGCGCATGAGGGCGTGAAAGCCATCCGTGCGCGCCTCCGCGAACATGCCCGACGCACTGCAGCGCGGCGGCAGTCGCAACAGCATCCTAAATACATTATTGTATTGAACACGCAGGACGTTATAGGCTCGGCGCGTGTATGACACCCACAGGCCGCTCGAGTAAAATGACTGACAAAACGCCTTGAACAAAGTCACTTTGACGTCTGTCGTGCAGCGAGCGAACCTGCGGGTGAGCATATTGCTCCTCACCGCCAACGCCCTGCGCTCGCGCTCGATGTCGCTATCGTCCCGTAGGTCGCCTAGGTACAATGTGCCCTAGGTACTTAAATTTATTTACTATAGAAAATACAGCGCCGTTAAGACATACCGGCGGTACACAGCGTGACTCCTGTCTAGGTACTTTAAACACTAGAATTTCACTCTTTTTCGAGTTGTATTTTAAACCGTGTACCTCCGCATATGTCTCGCAGGTTGCCAGTAATTCTTTCAAATCTCTTATCGACGGACTGAGCAGCACCATGTCGTCTGCATAACTTATGTTGTTGACACAGGTACCGTCAATATGACAGCTCACATGAGTGCTGCTCAGTCGTTCGATAAGTTCGTTGATGTATAGGTTGAATAACAGAGGCGAGCTTAACCCCCCCTGCCGCACACCGCATTTTAGCCTGTACTCATCCGACAGAGTACCGGCCCACCTCACCCGATTTGTCTGGTTAGCATACCAATATTTGAGGAGGGACGTATATTCCGCCGGCACACCCGCGTTCCTTAACTTGTCCCACAGCAGCTCATAGGCAACGAGATCGAACGCTTTGGACAAGTCGAGAAAACACGCGTACACCGGCGTCCTCCTCTTGGTATATTACTTGTCAGTGTGTTTTAGGGTAAGAATGGCACTCTCCGTGGACACGCCCTGTTTAAGCCCGAACTGCGCGTCATGCACGGTAACGTGTTCCGAGAGCCACCCATTCAACAGACCGTCAAGCACCTTGGCCGCGGTGGTAGCGAGCGAGATGGGCCGGTAGTTGTTCATGTCGGATGTGTCACCCGTTTTGTTTTTCACAATAGGAACTAGTGTAGTCCGCATTAGCGGCTCCGGTAAGTAAGAGGGTCTATACACAGGGCAAAAAACAGCGACAACACTCGCGAAAGATGGGCCCCCGCATGCTTAAAATGTTCAATGCTGAGACCATAATGTCCCGAAGATCTTCCACGTTGCATCTTCGAATTAATTCTAGCAATATGCTTAGCTTGTATTTTTACGTTCCGCTGAGACAAAATGGTCTCAGCACCGCTCTCCCTACCCATTGAACTTAACGGCGACTGCACAGAGAAATGGTCACTGAAACCGTTGGCAATATCTTTGTGGTCGGCCTCAAATTCATTTTATTTGTGTTTTTCCAAAAGCTTTTGAAGTTTTTGGCAGTGTGGCTGGAAGCGAGGAGGTCCATTCTAAGTTGCTCCTGCTCATCTTGACAATATTTTAATTTAGATTAAAAATGTCTCCTCGCTTCCGCCCTTTCCACAAATATACGGCCATAGGCCGGGCGACTAGCCAGCGTCCACAGTTGGAATGTAACACAAAAGTTAATCATTTCGAAATAATACAACTCATTCGGATGCGCATTAAAGTCTTCTATGATGTAAAAGGCCTCAACTCCTTTGTTCTCCTCTATATCTATTACGAACGAATCGTGCTAAGGCAGGCTGTGAACTCGGGTAGATTTTCATTTGAGTTCGTAGGCATATAAACGCTAAATATCACTACGCGTCCATTACTTACGGTCACCTTGATCGCACAGACCCGCACGTGATCACACTCGATAACCGATACTGAGTCAAACGCACTTTTCCGCCACAATAACGCGACGCCACCGTGCGGCCTGCCGCTGAGCAGGCCGGCCGCGGCGTCCACCGCCGACGTGCCCGTGCTCCCGAAGGCGGCGTCTACCGCGCCGAGCAGTGGCAGGTCGTGCGGCAGCAGCCACGCCTCCTGTAGGGCCACCACGTCCGCTGACCGGCACAACGACCTCACCCCATTCATTGACCTTTTCAGGGACTTGTGGTTAAAACTTACAATTTTACTGTGACTATCCATTATTTTTGTCCGTAATTTCAGCGATTCGGATAAAACGCCTGAACGATACGCCGGAAGGCCATAGTTCGTCATCCAGAAAGATATTGATTTTGTGCTTCGTTACAAACAGCTTGTAGGAATTGTAGTCTTTTTGTTGCTTCATTTTAATTTTCACCAGTGTAATATGCTCTTGAGTTTTGTTAAACACGTAGTCAATAATATCCTGTTCAGACACCGCCTTATGCACATTCGATATAAACAGTGGGACTTTGGTGTCCGCCGCTTTGAACAATTGAGTAGTAGTAGATACTCGTAAACTGTAGGTAGGTAGGTACAGTTATTATTGTTATTCCTTTTTATTTTTTATTTTTATTTTCAAATATCATTATTTGTATTTTATGTTGGTATGCTTAGTTCGTTGTTTTTATGTTGTTGTACCTAATTATCGTGTCGTGGTGTCAACTGCAATAAATGTTTTCTTTCTTTCTTTCAACCGCGCTACCCCTCTGACTGATGAACCGATTTCTGTACCTGCGTTTCTGAACTAGGGTCTATTCTTTGTTCGTATTTGAGATACGGTTTTAATATACGGCCAGTGACCGTAAAGTAAAGCGCACTCCACATGTGGACAGTTCCGCGGGAACACGAGAGTGTAGAGGGAGTATTCGCCTATATTCGTGTAGTCCCGTGCATGTTTGGCATGTCTCGCCTATTTCATAGACTAAGTAGAAATAGTTTTTTGTCGTCTCGATTCGATCGATTTTATATTTATATTCCTACCGTTTTTTCCCGTAACAGGTTCGGGGTACACTTGACAATGATCCAGGATATTAGTAGATCAAGTAATTACAGTAGAGCAGGTGCCATCACCCCTGTGACCCTGTTTACAGCATATTAGCAATATTACACCAATGAATCGATAAAATGTCAACGCGTTTCGACACCCACCACATCCCTAATAGGCGAGAATGTAGAGGGTCGACCAAAGTCCCGGCCAAAGTTTCGGCGGACATGTGGAGTACGCTTTATGCAAAGATGGATGACCCTAGCTGAAACCTTGGTGAAACTCGCTTATCTCACCCGCGGAGGCGCGGTCGTCGCGCGCCGGCCGCCGCCGCTTTCGCTCCCGCCCCCAAAGTAAGAAACGGTCACCGGGTGGGTGACCTCCACTCTCACCTCGGCGACGTGGCTCAAACTACGAAATGGTCACACTATCTACCGGTAGATACCGCTATTTATGTTATGAATTACAGATCCCGCTTTTTTACTTGTTTTATGGTAGCAAACTGATGCATACCTATGCTGCAATTTGATTTAGAAGTTCTTATGATAAAGCACAGAGTATATTTTGTTTTTCTGAAAGGTAAAACGGTACTTATTCAAATTACACTTTAAACACAAAATGTTACAGTATAAAATTGAGTGCCGTGTGGTGTCCGGCAGAGTAGAATAGCACCAACCCTTTACACTCATGGGTGTCGTACAAGGCGACTAATGTTTTCGAGGCCAAAAATCAAGAGTCTCCGTAGTCTGGAAATTGGGCAGCAGCATTTTCCATTGTTATAGATGCGATCTCCAATCCGCCTGCCAAGCGTGGATATTATGGCAATAACCTCCCCTTTCGTGGAAGAGGCCCAAAGTCCTGCAGTGGACTATTACGGGCTGTGATGATGAAAGTGATGATAAAATTGAGAAAATGGAAGGGGACAGATACCACCCTGCGGTACACCTGCATTAATATCATACCAATACGTGTACACCTCGACAGAGTGGAGCCGCTGCAATCGACCGCGAAAGAAGGTGTCAAATCGCGATATCACAGGAGAAGATTATTTGCAAAGAGCGAAGAATAGCTAGAGGAATGTCTAAGTCGACAGAATTAAAAGAACTGCTAAAGTCAAGCTAACGCAGAATCGTTACACACTTATCTTCCATCACAAGATGGATGTCATCAGTAACTTTTAGCAGTTCTGTGACGGTAGTGACCTGGCCAAAAACTAGATTGGACAACAGACAGTTCCAAGAGAGGACAGGGGATAAAGTTGGCAAGTATTTATTTATGTTAGACTTCATTGTTTATTGTTCATTTATTGCATAAATTAAAAATTTACATGTCCGCTTTGACTGAAAGCTTTATATGGCGATGGAGAACAAATATAACGCCTGCGTAGAAAGTGTAGACAGCAAACTACTATACCAGTTCACTGCGTGAAGGAGTTTTTGAAAATGTCCAAAATCGAGTACCGAAGGGTGATTAAATTCCCTTTTAAGGAAAGGCATTCCCCTGCTGTAATCAAACATACCATCTATCTACCACTATCATCTGCATCCAAGCCAACCTCACCTGCACATGATCCCCCTACTAACAGTCGACCGAGGCTCTAGCAAACCGGCTTCTGCCGTACCTACGGGTTGAGCGGGTCAGATGGCAGTCGCGGAACGCAAAAAGCCAAAGCACCATTAATTAAGGATTCTGGTCCGAAACCGCTTTCAGTTAATCTAGGAGCGGATCCTGGCTGTCAGATCTATTTCTAGTCCGCCGCTGAGAGTTCAAGCGGTCTCCCAACAAGCGCGCTTCCCTTACCGATATGATGAGGAGGTATCAAATAGCGTTTGAATGGCGTGTATGGTAAGTCTTTCCCTTGCTATGCCCATTCGCTTGGAAAAACTGTTTTCTTTGACCATGTTACTTTCATCCGTAAGCGCAGCAAATTAAGTCGCTCTTACCGTCAGTGGGGGTACGAATCGTAGGGATAACAGGAATACAGGGGGAAACGTGTGAAGCCTGTAAGAGGGGCTTTAAATTGCAACTTACTTGTTGTCTTCGAAGACATGACTACTTTCAGAAGTGTCCGTAAGGTATTAAAAACTCTGGTATTTGGAAAGAACTTGTGTATCGCCTCTTTGCACTGCTCTTCAGTGGGCTCGTAGAGACTGTACGGAATATCTGCGAAGGATACTGACGTGTCGTGATTTGCACCTGACGGAAGAATAATTATTGTGAAAAATATCTAATTAAAATAGTTAAAAATCTAGTAAGTAGGTAAGTTTACTTAATGAAACAGATGCTTCTAAAAGAATAATATTAATGACTTAACGCAGTCCCAGCGCAGTGTAAGTAGTTTGAGGCTGGACTACAAGACTGATATATTTACTTTTTTAAATTGTATTCTTACTCATAAGTAGCTGGCTGCTTATAAGTATACAAATACATAGTGTTCCCATAGATAGTATATTCACCAATATTGAAAGAAACTCCGTTAAGGAGGACAGAGGCCTTACCTAAATGTAATTTATTCCAAAAATCCCCACCAACATATCCCCGCCAGTTAGTATTTTTTCCAAATATCCCCAAATATCCACTGGACAAATAAATACATACGATTGGGAATTTTCGGAAAAAAGTTTATTTATCCCGACCAAATGTTCACGCATACTGTTACGCCCTTGAACCTACCCCTCACTCCTCGGTGCTAAAACTGCAGCCCGGGACAGCTGAGAGTAACGGGAGTAACCTTTGCTACGAAAATTGCCGAGGCCAAATCTAAGATATTGGCAGAAATAGGCAGCGTGCCGGGCATAAGCACGCTGCTTCCTCTCGGGCCTCTCTTTTATATACGAACGGGCCCGCGCCCATCCGCCGTCAGAGGCACCAAGGCGGGATGCAGGAATTACTCGACTTCTAGGCCAGCCTCCTCGTCTTCTGGGTTACCGGGCTTTTTACGACCCGGCCTTGGCTTGGGCTTGCCTTGTGAATGTTGAAACACACGCTGCGCCATGGACTTTCAGAATTGATCCCCCAATTCAGCACCCTTCTGGAATGCCGATCTCAGCCAGGTCAATATCTTAGACTAATTTTCGTAGCAACGGTTACGTCTCTCTCAGCCGCCCCGGGCTGCAGTTTTAACATCACAGCCGAGGAGTGAGGGGTATGCTGACGAGGCTTCTTTGTTCTATTTCTCTTCATCAAAGGCTTACCTAAAAATACAATACTTATTGACGATATATTGTATCATATAATTGTAAGTAGTTCATTATTTTAAACTTCAATATGTTCTAACATTGCTGAAAAAGTGTTATTCTCCGATAATTTTGTATCCGTGTTACATGCTATGAATAAATGATTTATTAATATTATTATTAAAGGCGGGACACTAGGCGTGAACATCTGTTGGGGACATACAAACTTAAAAAAAAACACTTCGAAATCGCGAAAGAAAATTCATTTTCATATATCGAATTCTGTCAACAAAGCAACTGTTTTTTGCAATTTAAATGCCATAGTAAAAGTTGTCCGTTATCACGAGTACATGCATACGGTATCCCTTTGTAATGAATTTAAAGTCAGCCTGTTTACATTTAACAAATGTTTTAAAGTATAGATATGCCACGCTTTCCGTCATCAAGTGGCCGGCCAATCTCTGCTGATCGTATCTTCCCATCATAATATCTACCTACATAAGGATCTACGTAAGAACAAAGACACCAAACGACTCAAGTCGGCTCTGGAGTCGAGCCACTGACCACAAAAAATGTGATTCAACCCTTTTGAGCCATTATGTTATGTGTTTGTGGTGTTATTGTGTGGGAATAAATGTTTCTATTTCTAAACCAAGTCCTTTACCGGTCCTATGTAACTCTATGAAATTCGACGACGGTGCGTGTGGTGCGGAGTCTTTGCGCCGTCCTCTGGTGCTGTAGGATTGGCGGTTGTGTGCAATAGTCTGCTCAGGGGTCCCTGTTAACATTCGGTAATTAATAAACAAGTTAATTAAGTTTCCAAAAGGGGTTGTAAATTAGTGGCCCATGAGCGGAACGACATTTAAAAAAAATATATTTGTCGGTCACATAATACATTACGGGATTTAATTTGTTATATAACCTATAACATAGGCACAAAATAGATACCTACCACTACCAGGTGGGTAGGTGCAGGGTAGGTGTAGGACACCAGGCGAACGAAGTTGCGCCATGTGAGCGATAGGTATAAATATGCCATTGACCCTATAGTAATATAGATCAGTGGTATAAGCTCATGTACGTACCCCATTGGGCGACTTGTTTCTGCTGGGCTTCCAATTTTAGGACAGAGTCATCAGCTTCCTTAACATCCGCGGGCGCGCAATAACCGGACACGGTTGTGTCCATTTGAAATGATTTTCCTTCAACCGCTTCTGCAAATAATATTTTTTGGCCTGCATACGTCACCCCGACTCATTCTTTCTGGATTATCAGCAATGTATAGACACGGCTATTTTTAACCCCAGACGAAAAAAGAGGCGGGTTAGTGTCGCTAAAAATAGGCGTGTTTTACGATAAACACACTAGAATATTTAATAAAAAATCACTAATCTGCAATAATGACTACTTTACAAGAAAGTGGTTGAAAAATAAGTTTTACCTTTGCATGGATGAATTGTCTCAACAGAATTTACTTCTGGTCCATCCGACCTTTTGCAGCAACGCGGGCTATGAACCATGATATTCGCTTTGCTACAAATTTCTGTGGCTTTACTACATTGTGTATTTTGTATTGTAGTAGTGCTGGTATACTTATTATTAAAACATGTACGATCATATGGATACGTGTTTTCTTTAGGTGTATTCTCATATAAATACGAATGACCGTGAGCTTCCTCAGCAACGCGTGGACTCGTATGACCCTGAGTTGTACTCGCGTCGTTATATGTATTGTCTTTCAGAATTTTCTCAGTCTGCACATATGAATTTTTCTGATTTGCAATCTTATTATAATAAGGGTAACCTTGACTTTCCTCAGTCTGCGGACACGTGCTTATATAAGTTTTATTAGCGCAAGGCGTCATATGATCCTGAGTTTGCGTGTACTCTTGAGTTGTATCACCACGAGAATACAAGTTCAATTGTGTTTCATTGGCACAGTACAATTTATAAGTTTGAGTGTTTTCATCATGTAAATACTTATTATTCCGAATTGATGGTTTCCTTACGAAACACTGTTTCCTACTAGCTAAATGGAGTTTCTCCTTTTTGATGTTGAGCACTGGGATTCGAAATGCATTCTTTTTTATATTCACTCCCCTTGCGGAAAGGAAGTGGTTTCTTGGAATATCTGTAAACAATTTTTGTGTTCTATAGGTACTTAATTGTAAGCTACAGGTTACTTGCGCTGAATTAAGTCAGCGATTTAATTTGCGTGGTTTGAGAACTTAGACATTACTATAATTCGTGAAGATATCATTAGTCTTCAGCACATTGAGAAACCAGCAATTACTATTAACATTTTAATGAGAATTAAAATAATCTATTTTTTAATTCCGGAATTCGGACTACTCAGTTCCATTATTCGATGATTTCGAAAGGTAGAGCTATTTATAAGTAGAAAATATTAATCATAATATTAGAAACTAAAGTGGAACTGAGCATGTCTTAGGGGCGAAAACGCTACAGATCGGAACATAATTCGCGACAGACCCAAAAAAAATGGAGAGATAAATTGTGGGCCTTCGAAAGTAACTGGCAGGCCATAGCACTGTATTGTGAAATGTGGTAGAATCGGGGGGGAGGTTTTGTATACAGGCTTATATAATAATTTGAAAGCTATTCTGAACCTGAGTGCGGCGTGTCGCATTTCTAGGGAGCAAATGAGCGAAAGTTTAATGCGCCGCAGGTTTGGTGGGGTGGAAAATGCATTTTTTTATTTTTCTATGGTATATCGAAATTTCGGTTTTAATCATACAGATTACGAAATTAAAAGTGTGGCGACATCTATCGCTCCAATAGGAAAAATCAACAATACTCATATTACGAGTATAATGAACACAAGGTTGGCAAGGATCCGCACATAGATGGTGCTGACCGTCCTACCTCGCGCTAGAGCTGTATGCCAACTTCCGCGGCATATGTACTACTTCCGACGTTCAACTGTCGGACCCTTGGTCCCTTGGTTCCTTGGTCATAACACCCGCCCAAGCGGGTAATAACCTTTTTCAACCTTCTCCATCTTCGCTTGCCAACATGGGCGGCCACCCTGTTCCCTTCACCGCCAAACAAGCGACAATAAAATAATCGGAATTCTAGAGCTCAAGCCCTTATATCTACGTAGCTCACCTTTCCGTTGACCGACGATTTCTGGAATAGGTTTTGCCGAGTGATGGGTCTCATGAGACAATTGCAATGCCATCAAAGAGCCGTGCCCGCTTAATGTGCTATTGCCATCTTCGTCGTCCGAAGAGACCAGAAGAAATAACGATGACGTCTGTCGCGCGAACGGCTTTTGCGCCGAAAACTCCCTTATCAACTTCATTTGTTCAGGGGTCGCAGCACATTTCCAGTGATCCATAGTCATCATCGACCCGTCGTTACCACCTTCCCTCAAAGAGTCATCTCTATAAAATTTACTCGCATGATGAGGTTAACGCATTAATAATAGTTAGATTTATATGTCTTTTGTATTTCTTATAATTAGGTACAACCTTCTTGCACAGAGTCTCTGGTACTGAAATTATTGCTGTTGAAACAGAAATGTTGAATAATGTAAACTTTCTTTGGTTATCTTTGTTACACATAGGAAATACTTTTGAAGATTTTACTGCGCCTGTGGTTCTGTAATGGAATTTTACTCAAAAAATATGAATAGCTAGCCACCCGCCCGCTTTTGCATGGGTGAAATCTACAATTGTTAAGTCAAACTTTTGAAACATTGGGTTAGATTGTGTAACGATTTCAATTTCAATTTCATTTATTTGCCTTAAATATATTACAGGTCATAAAGTACAACATTGATCCACATATTTAGTCAGAGGAAGTGACATGCAAACATTTTATATTTATAATTAACTTATAAAATAGATACTAACTGGGCCTCTTAAATTCAAAAAAATGCTTTAACAGTATAAAAGACGTGCTGCATCAACCACTTGTACAGAGCTCGTTTGAATTGATGTACCGGTAATTCTCTTATGTCTATTGGTATTTTATTATACATTTGTACACACATGTAATAACAATTTTTTAAGAATAACGTTGAGTGTGGTAACGTATGAACTACTAACATTTGCGCATGCCTGGTACTTCTGGGATACATTTCCTTTGAGGTTTTAAATAGCTCCTTGTTACATTTTTCAAAATAGCATGTTTCTAATATATATAAACATGCCAGAGGTAGGATATTAGATTTTATAAATAAAGGTTTACAGGACTCATACGGTGCTATATTATAAATAGCTCTCACACATTTTTTTTGGGCTAAGAAAACCTTGTCTACATCCGTACTATTGCCCCAGATAATAATCCCGTATCGCAATATTGAGTGGACATACCCATAATATGCTGATTTGCAAGTTGCTATACTTGATATGCGTCTTAACTTGTATATGGGATAAGCAAATCTATTAATTTTTGTACAACTATTCTCTACATGTTGTTTCCAATTCAGATTTTTGTAAATAATCACACCTAAAAATTTTATATATTCAGCTTCCCTAAGGATTTGTCCGTTATAATTAATATTCCAATTAGTGATGTAATTTTTTAAATTATTAAAATTCATATAATATGTCTTTGTTAGGTTTACTTGCAATTTATTTTGATTTATCCAATTTACTATTAAGTTCAAAGTATTATTTATATCATTCTTATGTGCTTCTAAATTGTTATTTTTACTTGTAGTTACTGTCAATGCAATATCATCAGCATACAAAATACATTTATGATGTGTCACTTTAGGAAGGTCATTAATATAAACTAAGAATAGTAAAGGACCTAGTACACTTTCCTGTGGAACCCCTGCTATAGTATTTTTAAAACAGGACCTCGTTGTTGTGACAGTTTTGTTACAATCAAGTCTGTTAATTTCAACACATTGTTGTCTGTTGGATAAATAAGATTCAACCCATTTTAGAGCTGGACCCCTAATTCCATTCATTTCTAATTTATCTATTAAAATATCATGTCTAACTATATCAAAGGCTTTTGATAAGTCGAAAAAAATCGTGGTTGTGTATTTATTATCATTTTTGTTTTGCAGAATTGTGTTTATTAGTTTAAATATAGCCTGTTCCGTGGATTTGTTTTTTCTAAATCCAAATTGTTCTTGGCTGAGAACATTGTTTTTTTCAAAAAATTCCATTATCCTTGCATGCATCGCTTTTTCAAAAATTTTAGAGAATATTGGAATTAGTGTAACAGGTCTGTAATTACTTATTTCCGTTCGTTCTTTTCTTTTGTACAGTGGTCTCACAACCGACGTCTTAAGTTTGTCTGGAAACGCACCAGAGCTTAGGGAAAGATTAATGAGATACAATAACATCTCACTTATTTCGTCTATGCAAGACTTAACCAGCTTAGTGCAGACGTTATCGTATCCCTCCGAATTTGTATTCTTTAATGTTAATACAATTTTGCGTAGTTCTGTTTTGTCAATGGGTTTAATAAATATTGTATTTGAAATGCGATTTTGCGTTTTTAATTTAGTTTGGCAACCACTATCTACATGGGATGGGACATCAACAAAATAGTTATTAAATATATCTGCAATGCTAGACGGGTCCGACACAATTTCAGATTTATGGTCAATTTTATCTATGTAGTTTATCGCCTTTATATCTTTTGTTTCCTGCTTTATTATTTTCCAAGTGGCTTTACCAATATTTTTAGTACTGTTAATTATTTTATTATTGTTGTTTCTCTGTGCCCATGTTATGCACCTTTTTAGTAATGCAGAATATTTTGTATAAAGTTTTCTGTTATGATTTGATCTACATTTGTAATATTTAAATCTTAATAATCTTTTCGTTTTACAACTAACTCGTAATCCCCTTGATATCCAACTTTGAGATTTGCTATTATTTATTTTAATTCTAATTGTAGGAAAATGAAGATTGTATAGCAAACAAAATTCTTTATAGAAATCTTCAAAAGCCTTGTCCAATTGTATTTCACTAAGGACCTCTGTAAAAGTTAGAGACGCCAGTGACTCCTTAAACCTCTCAATATTTTCCTGAGAGTAGCAGCGCCTGTAAATATAATGTTCTTTACTTATTACTTTACTTTTTGATTGAAATTTTAAAAACTGTGCCATATTATGATCAGACAGTCCCAATGGTACAGTTGTCCCTTGTGCATCATCGATGTTACTAACTATATGGTCAATACACGATTCACCTCTAGTGGGCGTTGTAATGTTCATAGTAAGGTTGTAATTATGTAAAATGCTTTTAAATTTCTTTGTTGTATTGTTATTAACCATAGTATTAATATTCAGATCTCCTGATAATATAACTTTGTGATTTGGAAATTTAACTAGTAATCTATGCAAAATTATCTCCAACTTATTGAAAAAGCGTACCAAATTATTTTTTCGATTATATGGTGTTCTATAAATACATAATAGTAAGGCATTTTGTTCAGGAAGCTCTATTGCGCAGCACTCAAAAATATTATTTTCTCGAATATCCTTGTGAATTTGCAATTCTTTAAAAGGGAGCCCTGTTCTTAATAAGATACATGATCCACCACTTCGTTTATTCCGGGAATAAAAGCTAGCTACCTGATACCCTTTAATTCTAATATTTTCCTCATCACCCAACTTTACCTTAGTCTCTGTGACACATATGGCATCGGGCAATTCCTGTTTTAGATCTAAAAGTGTTAATTCCAATATTTCTTTCTTGCACAATAACCCATTCATATTTTGATGCATTATACAAAATGAACTTTTGTTAACGAAAAAGCAGATTATTTCTATCGGTGGTTTGTTTTGGGTTCTTTGCGTGTAAAACTCTTGGAAAATACTTTAAAATATTTGTTTGGTTATTTCGATTAATATGACACTTTGTGTGTGTGTCCTTTGATTTTATAGAAAAATAGTCTAAAATTGTTCTTTGTGTTTTAGATCTCGATGCCTTAATCACTTTTACGTTATTAGTTGTATGTTTGCGTCGATTAAATCCTAAGTATTTTATGTCATAATCAATGTAGTCAATGGTTTTATTAATTTCATTTGTCCATTTGATTAAATTGTCATAGTAATTAAAATTATTAGAAATGTCAATAAAATAAGAATTAGAATAATTGTTACAAATTAAATTAAGCATGTCATTAATCTTGTATTCATTGAGATATTTGTTATTAATTACATTTAAAACTAATACTGGGCAGTGGGATAACTTTTTTAATATCGCAGAGATTTCGGTCATAATTTTTATAGGGTTGTCATCGTGTTCTCCGACTGACAATATTATACGATCTTGTAAGGAGATGTCGAACAATTCACAACTACGCAGGATCTCCTCTGTTGACGCACCCGGTTTCAGTATTGCAGTTATGTTGTACTCTTCATGACAACTATCTACTCTAGATTTTGATAAGCTTATAGAAAGGTTTCGACATTGCTGTCCTCCAAGTATATATATGTTTTTCTTCTTTTCCTTAATATCTTCTGTTGTAGCTTGTATACTTTTACTAGGTTTAGAATTGATATCTACTGGAGAAGAGTTACTCAAAAGTACCAACAAATTACATCTCGTGTGGTCGACTTTTTTCTTTTTCTTAATAGACGCCATGTGCTTATTATTTCTAATATTATAAGGACTAACACATAACTCTTTAAGAGCATCTATTTCTAGTTTTAGTTTAGCAATCTCTCTGATCAATGCATTGTTCTGCAAAATTGAATTTTCTAATTCATTTTGCGTGCTTTCTAATTGGGATTTTAGCTCTTCTATTTCATTTTTCAAGTCCCGGATCTGATAGGATTTTATATTGGTCGATAGATCAAGACTTTTAATTGATAGAAATGAAGCTTCATGTGATGACGAGTTATTGGCTGATACTACTTCTGGTAAACTTCTGTTTAATGACGGAGTATAACAATTTTCATTTGGTATCACTGTTTCTTTTTTACGGTGAATTTTTCTTCTTTTAGTGACAAATTTGGTTTCACTACTTTGGAGTAATTTGTTGTTTGCATTATCGCCGACATTATCATTCATTGATGAACCCGTTGAAGAAGTATTGGCTCCTTCATTTACGGTATCTATTATAATTTTCTGATTATTCCTCCTAGATTCTACGCATGATCTACATTTCCAATTTATCTTATTCTCTTTGGTCATTAGATTAAATATTTTGAAGCTCACAATCGCACAATCCAAATCATAATCATTATTACATATATTACATGTCATAAAATATCTATTTGTGTTTATCTTTTTGTTGCATTTGACACAAAGCTTTGCCTTTGTGCTTGACATAGCTCCCCCTTTGTCCAAATCGGTATATTGGTATTTCAACCTTGTGTATCGAAAAAATGATGGCACTATGTCAAATTGAGAACAACAATATGTCAAATAGTAAAAATTATATAAGTCAAGAAAAAACATTATGCTGAAAATATAACTTTCTATAGATTAAAGAATAAAAAACGGATAAGTATTCTTTAAATTTATATATTACATACAAACATACAAATAATCGAGTATTTTCTCTTTATTTTATTTAGATACAATAACATGCTTGTATTTAATTTAGGTACAGTATGTACCTACATGCTACCTACTGTAAAGGCCGATTTACATGACTGTATAGATTACTTAGCCATTATTATTTTTCCCCAATAGTTCTGTTCCTATTTCCGTTTTTGCCCACTCGCGTTTATTTTCGTTCTTGTATTTCACCATTCCCATGTGTTCCCAATACTTTATTTACCCGTAACGTAATTTCGCTGAATTTCGCCAGTAGCGTAATTTCTATTCGCGCTTTTCCCCATTCATACTTTTGCTACACGGGTATTTTTTCAATTTATTTATTTAATCGTCAACATGGGTTTCAAAGTTGGTTACATATATTTTATAGATCTCCATGTTCCACCTTACGGTATACGATACAATCCACATAGGTTACTACTACTTTATACAAAACTAGAATAAAATGTAATTCCTTCAAAAGATCAAATATTCATTCACTAAATTACCAAAAAGATGTCGAGATAAATCAATTTTAAATCGTCAATAACTATAATTAATTGAATACTACTACCAAATAATTGTATATCAATTTTTTATGAATTGTTTAAATAATAATGTCATTAACACTGCACATACTGGATTACGTTGTTCTACATCGTTTGTGACTATATTTAGAAAGTCTAAAATTGCCATGTTTATATTTTTGCTTCTGCGGAAACCCTTTTGCTCTGGCGCTATTATGTTTTGTTTGTTTAAATAAACCAAAAGTGCTTTATACATATATTTCTCTACTACTTTTGGCATGACCGATATTAATGCTACGGGCCTATAATTATTCATGTCACTTTTATCTCCTTTTTTATATAGAGGCTTTACTATTGTTACTTTCAGCGCTTCCGGGAAAGCCTCTAATATGTGTGAGGTGTGGAGCTATCTCAATCGCCACGTGCTTGAGAACAGGAGTTGAAATTTCATCATGGTTAACACTTCGCCTATTTTTCAACGTTTTTATTATTTTATATACATCATGCAAATGTAAACATGACACAAAAGGCACTACTTATTTCTATGAAGAAATTTCTTCCAGCAGGCCTACAGCAAAGAAAACGTGATGATTAGAAGCAGCTAGGACGTGCACAATAAGAAAATAAGATACAGATAATTACGTAAATATGACTAACTAATATAAAAAAAAGACTCAATAAATATAATATAAATATATACATATATAATACAATATTAGACAGATAGAGAAAGAAAATGCTCTTTAACTCGCTCGCTCTTGAATACGGTGACAGAGGAGCTATCACGTACTTCATGTGGCAGAGAATTCCACAGTCTCGCAGCATGAACAGTGAAAGAGTAAGAGAAAAAGTCAGATTGGTGAGGAGGAATAGCCAGCAGCGACTTGACGCTAGGACGGCAAGGCTTGTCTTGCGACCGGGAAAAGAAGAATCGTTCACGGAGGTAGGAGGGAGCGAAGGGGTTGTGTAGGACATTGTAAAAAGTAGAGACAATATGGAGGTTTCTGCGCGTGCGTATTGGGAGCCATTTTAATTGTGACCGAAAACTGGAAACATGATCGTACTTGCGCAACCCAAAGATGAAGCGTATGCACAGGTTTTGCAGACGTTCGAGCTTATTTAAAAGCTCTTCGGTTGCATCTAAGAAACAAGAGTCAGCGTAGTCGAGGATAGGGAGAAAGAGGGTTTGGGCTAGAGAAATTTTGGTCTTCACGGGTAGGAAACGTTGGAGACATTTAAGCGAGTGAAATGAAAAGTGCATTTTCTTACTAATTTCATTCGCATGAGGCGTCCAGGATAAGTTGGAGTCAAATATTACCCCCAGGTTTTTAGCGGACTTACTAAGCGGAATAGGAATACCGTCATAGACAATGTCAGGGACAAAAGTAAGGGCGCAAAACTTTCTATACATATACGGGCTGCCGATAATCAAAGCTTGAGTCTTCTTTGGGTTCACAAGTAACCCGAAAGATTTAGCCCAGGCGGAGATACGCTCCAAGTCAGCATTAATGTGTGTAAACGCATCCTCAATGTCCGCAACCATGAAGTGTCGATATATTTGCAAGTCGTCTGCGTAGAGGTGGAAGTGAGAAGAAATGAAAGTAGTGACAGTGTTAATGAAGATAGAAAAGAGAAGAGGGGATAGAACACCACCCTGCGGTACGCCCGCAGCAAGATCGCACCAATCAGAGGAGGCCTCATCATAGCGGATCCGCTGCGCACGACCACGAAGGTAAGAGTCAAACCACGCTATCGCTGAAGAAGAAACATGAAGCTGGCGTAGAGTAGCAAGGAGAATGTCGAAGTCAACAGAATTGAAAGCGCTGCTGAAGTCAAGCAATGTCAGTATTGTCAGAGATTTATCTTCCATTGCTGAGCGGATATCATCTGTGACCTTCAACAATGCTGTAACTGTGCTATGTCCTGATCGAAAACCGGACTGAAAGGAGGAAAGAAGAGAATTTGAAATTAAATGCTCAGTGAGCTGCTTGTGGGCAATGTGTTCTAGGACTTTGGAAAGAAAGGGTAACAGGGATATAGGACGGAAATTGGAAAAGGAAGAGGGGTTGGAAGTTTTGGGAAGGGGGATAACATTGGCAAGTTTCCAAGACGATGGAAATAAACTTGAAGCCAGGGAGTAGTGAAAAATGTGGGTGAGAATAGGAAGGAGTTGTGGAAGTATGAGGGAGATCATTCGGGAGCATAGGTTATCATTGCCCACAGCAGTGGATGTGATGGCAAGGACATGCCTCCTAACTTCCTCCTCAGCGACAGGTGTAAAATTGAAGGAAGAGCAGAGAGGTAGTGGATGACTGCTTAGCTCTGCCAGAGTGCGAGCCTTGACGCTTTGCTCCAGGGTCACCGGCGAAGTGGAAAAGTGGGTGTTTAGTACGTTTAGATCTAAGGAGCTATCAAAGGAGGTTGAGGATTTGCCAATACCCAGTGACCTCAGAAACGTCCAGACTTTCGCGGTAGCAGAACCAGCGATAGAGTTATGGATATAGCGCCTCCTAGCACCTCTACACAGACGACTGCAATCGTTCCTGTAATATTTATAACGTTGAAAATTTTGAATAGCAGGAAATTTGTTGTAACGCCGTCTAGCACTGTCCCGCTTAATCATGGCATCCTTGATTTCTTGCGTTATCCAAGGAGCCGGAGTTTGTCTAACTTTGACTCTTTTAATAGGTGCGTGAGTGTCGTAAACGCTGACAAGACGAGTGAGAAACTCGTTGACCTTTACGTCAATGTGGTCAGCCTCCACTACAGGGTTCCAATCAATGTTGGCCGCGTCTTGTCTGAGTGCCTCCAAGTCAATACCCCCGTAGTTACGCAAAAGCAGAAATTTGGACCTGGATTTAGGAGTGTTAATTTTAAAAGAAAGATAAATTAGGTCATGATATGAAAAGGAAGAAGGAGACACTTTTTCAATGGATGACGTAATCATGAGATCCAGGAGAGAAGGAGTACAATTGGGAGAGTGATGGGTAGCGGAAAGTGGGAGAATGTGCAAGTTGACCGAGGACAAAAGAGACTGAAGTTTATTGGTCCTCACATCGTTTTTGACCTGACACGTGTTAAAATCTCCTAACAGGAGAACATTGTCGTATTCAGGACGTAGATTGAAAAGCAGTTGTTCCAGAGAACTGAAATAAAGAATATGTAGCGATGGACTGTAGAACACCGCAAGCAGTATCTTTTTGTGATGAAGTGTCAGCTCAATAAAAAGGTGTTCAGCAGAGCTTGAGTACAAGTTAGGCGATGCATTGACGACAGTATAGACAATGTCCTCACGGAGGTAGATGGCAACACCACCGCCTCCCTTGCCCGTTCGGTCATTGCGGATGAGTTTATATCCAGGAATTGGGTATTGAGAAGAATGAAGTGAAGGTTTTAAAAACGTTTCGGAAATGAGAATTGCATCAACCAGGCTACCGCTGAAGGAAGCCAGAAAGTCGGAATAGTGGCTAGGTACGCTCTGTGCATTGATGTGGACAACGTTTAAGTTGTTAGGGAAAGGGAAGAAACAGTCACTCAGCTGGTCATGCGTGGAAAGATGTGTGGAATTATAGCTGTCACTGTCAGAATCAGCAGTAAGAAAATTTTCAGAAGAAGAAGAGCCAGAAAAAATGTTAACATCGTCTAAACTGTCCGTATATAATAAAATAAATAATACTTATAAAAAAAAAATATATAAAAAAAAATGCTTATCTAAGCTAATTAATTCACGCGCAATCACTATCGCTTACCGCGGCGTGTTGGAAGAAGAAATTCTTTCGGATCATTAACAATTTTATTATTTACTCTAATATGTAAGAGTGCACTTTTAGGTATAATTGTTTTTGATTTATTAATAATATCCCAGGTGACCTTACTTTTATTTGTTGCCGTTTTATTTTATAATTATTTTGTGCACGTTGTGTTAATTTAATTACATGTTTTAATTTTTTTGAATATATTTTAAAATTTGTTCTATTAATATCGTTAGGATTGTGCCTATACTTCCATAGCATTTCTCTTTTTTTTTACACCATCACGTAATGCCTCGTAAAAGCCATTTTGGCTTCTTTCTTTTGTTTGTTTTATTCTGATTACAGGGAAGCAAAGATCATAGAATAATTTAAAGTTTTCTAAAAAACTATCATAGGCGGTATTAACGCAGTCAGTTTCGTATATGTCAGAGAAAGAGAGGCTTTGCATACAATTTTTAATCTTGTTAATATTGTCAATATTATAATCCCTCACGTACCTAAACCAAAATTTTATTTTATAGATTTTTTTTTGTAGGATATTTTACAGTACCTTACTGTGCTGTGTGGTCCGATAGTCTAAAATCCAAAACCTCACTCTTGCATTTTTTGGAATTCTTACTATGTGCAAAATTGTCAATACAAGTCTGGCTTACTGGCCTTGTTGGCTCTCTAATTTCTAATTTAAGATTGTAGTTTGAGAGAAGATATTCAAATGATTGGCTCTTTTTAGATTTCACAAGAGTATTTATATTAAAGTCCCCACACAGTATTACTTTTTTATTGCAATTTCTTGTCAAATTACTCAAAATTAAGTCAAGTTTCTCAAAAAATAATTTATTTAAATTTGATTTGTTAGTAGGAATTCTATATACACATAAAATAATGATCTGGTGGACAACTAATTCCACTCCACAGCATTCAATAACTCCCTTGATAGATTGCTTACATGTATCTGTTAATTCTCTATTTTCAAGTTCATTTTTGACGAGAATGGCGGTACCCCCCCCCTTCTTTTGTCGCGTGAATAACAAGCTGCTAGATGATAGCCGGGTATGGAAATTAAATCTTGCTGTCCGGACTTGATTTTGTATTCTGTTATACATAAAACATCTAATTCTTTGTTTTTAGCTTGTAGTTCATTAAGGAGCATGACTAACAGGTCAGATTTTGTTATAAGTCCCGATATATTCTGATGTAGTATTTGTATGTGTTCAGACACGAAAAAGCACATCCGATCGCTCTGCGTCCGTATCTATGAAAGGAGTTTTTTACATTTATATGTTCTATCAGGTTTTTCAGGTCGTTCAAAATAATTTTCATTCCTATGTTACTTATATGTCCGTTGTATTTGTTGAATGAGACAGTTCAGATTAGAGTCAAGTAGATATGCGCGTTCATTGATATCTATGTCATTGTAGAGTATATGGTTCAATATTCCAATTCTGCTGTTATACATATTATACTCATGTATTGCACATTTATTAAATTGGTATGCTTGCAGTCGCTTATAGTTTTTTTAATTGACTCAACAATCGTTTTGTAATTTTGAGATTCCTGGAAATCATATTCGCTCATGAAGATGGCACAATAGTCGTTACTGGTAAAATTTTTGACTATATATGTGATATATAGTCAAAAATTTTAAATGATATCCTTCAATAGGTCATCTGTGTTGGCTTTTAGTTTCAGAAAATGACAGATCTCATAACTTTCATGGAATACATTCTCTGCGTGCCAAAGGATTTTATTTCTTTTATTGCTGCTAATAATGTGGAGTTTGTTTTTATCAGTCTTACTATGCTTACATACATTCTGGTCGTGGTGGACATTATACGGCGGGTTTTGGTACTCCAAATCTGTTTGTGTAGATTTATCAAATCTTTGTATTATGTCACTTGTCAGATTGAAAGACGATGATTGGTCCGATATCGTTTGCTCGTGTTCGTCTACCGAGAAATTTAACCTATTCCTCTTCATTTTTTTTCCGATACTTTTATTTATTTGCTAGCTGGACATATAAGAAGCAATTGCTGTATTTTACGTTGTTATTTAATAGATGTATTTTTAAGGAGGCATTCTCGGACAATAACTTAAGAATCTCATTATCAGCGCTTTGCTGTTTTTTATGCAGTTCTTCTATTTCTTTCTTTAATTCAGCTATCTCAGAATATTCTTCGTGGTGCAAATTTAGAAGGCTTTCATAAGTACTGCTAGCCGTCGAGGAAAAAGAACCCCCGCTTGATTTATCCACGTCTGGCAAAGACTCATTTGTCAATTCCAGTTGCGGCTGTCTTGCTATGTGTCGTCTTCTAGTCACATTAGAGCTCCTCAGAGTTGAGTCACTTAAGTTCTCCATAGTTTTAGTTTCTTCTTGTGACATCTTGTATATGTATGATCAAATTTAGTGAGGAAAAAAAGCAAATAAAAAGAGAGTTGGTACGAGGCTCGAACCCGAGACGCAGAATTCAAAGTGGAGCTTGGAACCAGCACGCTGACAAAGAAAAAACAAAAAGATCATAGAAGGCTCAAACCGAAGACGCCCGATTCAAAGTCGAAGTTAACACCACCACGCTGTCGACTCTCGTGTAGGATATGTTGAATTGGGGCTAGTAATGGCTAAGTGCGGCTTTCGCGGAGTAGAGTAGGTACTGGTGACAGGAAGGTTGGCAATGTTTTGTTGTAATCTCCGGGTAGGATATTCTTATAGCAATATCACTAATCTTGAGGTTCTACAAACACAATTTTTTTCGTTTTACTGTGTAAAACTTGGTATTTTAATTGTAATATATTATGTATTTATTAAAGTTCACTTTTATTGTAAACGTTTTGACACATTTTTTATATAGTTCACTCGTTCGTGCAGTTCGATTTGGTACACTTTTTGGTGATTTTATAGGTCACCATACTAATTGCATAAATTGTAGTTAACAGCTTGCTTTGTGCGCGGATAACACTGTCACTGGTTTAGACCACTATTATAAAGAAAATACTGGCACTATTTTGTCAATTAGATAGTTTTAAGTATTTTAATTTAAATATTTACACGGAGCCAATGTTTAGGTGAGGGTGGCGCCCTCTATTCATTTTTTTATTTTTATTTCGCATATTTCCCCAATCGAAATTATCAATTTTATTAAAATACAAGCAAGATAGGTTTTGCGAGGGATATGCAAATGATGGAATACCTATAGCAGTCCTAACAGTAATTTTGATGTCCTCGTTGTCCTTAAAAATACCGCTCTTTACGTCTGTCATGCATTCCTTTGAACGAGAACAAAGGGTCGAAATATCAGGGGTAGTAACTCTAATTTTGATGTATTTATTCTTGAACTTAATCCTTTTTTTATCACAGCTACATACACGCTCACAAAATTTAGTATTAGCAGAATTTTTCATTTTCTCAATTGTATAGATTTGTTCGCCGTAAGCTCAAATGACCAAGTCAACAGAGCTTATTCCTTTATCTTTTGTTTTTGGGGCCGTAACACTAGTTCCTTTTGTTTTACATTTTTAATTATTATAATTTATCTCGGGTTTTAATATCCGTGAAACCTTTTCTGCTTTTACTATCTTAATTAACTTCTTCTCTAAATTAGTTTTACCTTTTGAAAGCGGCAATCCAGCTATTAATATACGTTTGAGTATTTCTTCTTTCTCAGGTGGAGATTTTCCTTCCAGTGAAGTAAATAAACTTAGAAATTTATTTTGTGAATTATTTTCACAATGCAGGGTGGGAACCCCACCCTGCATTTGAGTTTACTTTTTGTAGATAGTATACTTCTTGGATCCCCCTGAATATATTTTATTACAGTGACATGGATCCTCAGACATTACGTTTTTGCCTTTATTTTTTATGGATAGAATACTTCATATGTCTTTTGAACTTCCTTTATCACAATTACATGGACCGAATATTTTTGCGTTAGCGTTTTACCTTTTGGTAGCTGAAAGCCAGCCTTAGAGACATTTCAGTATTTCTTCTTTCTGAGTTACTGATTTACCTGCAAGCGCAGCAAATATTCTGGCGTCTATGGTAGAGGTTATTCGTCCAGGAAGTAGAAGCATATTATTTGGGACCATGTTGTTTATTTACTTTTCACTAGTGTTTTCCACAAGGGTTTTCCACCTTAGACTTTACCTATTGTAGATAGAATACCTTGTGCATATTCTTGTGTATTGCGTTTCGTCGTTCCTTCTAATTATTTTTCAACCTTTTCTATTGCATTTTTTCTGAAGCCGTTTTAGGTTGGGAAAATGCTATGCCACACTTATGTAATCCCTTGAGAATATTTTCTATTTGTTCGGGAGTCTTTCCCTGTAATGGCGTAATTCAACCAGCGGCTTTAGCAATTCTAACTTTTTCTGAAGGTATAAATGTTGAAGTTGGTTTTTTTCCACTGAAACAGTAATTACCAGCTGATCCCATCGCTCACACAGCATTGGGCACATAGCTCGTAGAACAGATGGCCGATGGGGCAGTAAAGTTCTCGAGTGGCGACCACGTGCCGGAAGACGCAGCGTGGGTAGGCCTTCCACAAGGTGGACTGACGACCTGGTAAGTATCGCAGGTACCAGCTGGATGCGAAAAGCACAGGACCGGCCTTTGTGGAGATCTCTGGGGGAGGCCTATGCCCAGCAGTGGGCGTCTTCTGGCTGATATGATGATCCCATCGCTGCCTTTGGAGTCGTTCTTTCGATTTTATCTTTAATTTTCACGGACAGTGTTTTTGGTGCGCCTTTTGGAGTTATTTGGAAATAAGAACTGTCATAAGGGGTTTCCTGACGCTTGTTCTGCAAGTTGACCAAACTCTTTTTTCACCTTGTATAAAAGTCGCCTTTCTGAAGAAGTAAATGGTTTGGGTATTGGTAAACCACTCAGATATAACTTTCGGATAATGTTTTCTTTTTGTATTGAAGTCTTACCTTCAAATTGAGGAATAAAGGCAGTAAAAGCGATGGATGCCATTTTTGCATGCAACTTTTGTTTAATCGGTGGATTCTGTAGCCCAGCGGGAGAGCGCGAGACACACAAATTACCAAATCAAATAAATTTATACAGTTCGGGTTTTACAGCACTATACCCTTGCAGCTACGCACTACATCGCAACAATATCGAGCCGATTTTAGAGGGTAGCTGTCAAACAAAAATATCGTAGCGTTATATCGTAGACGTGCACGTTATGAAGTCGTCGTGAAAGAATCTTCATTTATTTCCATATAATTGATTTCCCTTTGTTATCGTCGTACCGTGGATGTCTACAATAATATCGTCACGTCAAATTATGAAAGCGCCCAAAACTTGAAAGCAGGCGGAGACCCATCCTATAGAATAGAATAGAATAGAATAGAATAACTTTATTGTTGAACTGTGTAGGTACAATCAGGTATTACAAATTATATTTGTGAGTTTCAACAGTTTGCCCATTTCGGACATACAATATTTAAAGCAGCAATAATTAAATAATAAAATTCACATCCATTTAAAACAATAAAAAAGAACTTGGAAATAAATCAAAATATGCAATGTCAATAATAGCTAGATACGTAATAAATGAAAAATGTCAAATTCAAATTAAATTGTCAATTAAATAATAATATGAATGTCAGCTTATAATTTACAATATCAAACTCTTATTTCGTCCAAAATTCCCCCAAATTATAAAAAGCCCTATCCAATAGCCATTCTTTTAATTTAGTTTTAAATTTATATCCACTTAACATTTTTAAATGTTCTGGTAAATTATTGAACATTTTAATTCCATTGACATAGGAGCTTTTTGTTAGAATTGCACTGGAAGATTTCACAGTACATATATCGTGTTTATTTTGGGAGCGGACGTTACTTTTTATGTCAGACATATTACTAAAATATTCACTATTGTTCTTAACAAATACACAAACTTCTAGTATATAAATACACGTCAAAGTCAAGAACTTCCTTTCTTTAAAAAGGGTTCGCAACGTTTCATTTTTAAACATGTTGTAAATCGATCTTATACATTTATTTTGCAGTATAAATGTGGATTCCACATTCACGGAATTTCTCCAAAATACTATGCCATACTTCAATAAAGGATTTACATATCCATAATATGCATTTTTAGCAACACCTTCCGATGACACGTTTGTGAGGACAGAAAGAGCAAAACAATAACAAGAGATCTTTTTATTAATTTTTTCAATTTGTGATTTCCAATTTAGGTGGGCGTCAATGGAAAGACCTAAGAAATTTGTTTCTGCAACTTCTTCGATTAATCGACCATTATGTACTATGTTCAACGGGATATGAGCCATTTTGTAGTTTCTAAATTGAATATATTTATTAATATTTAAGTTGATAGAAGAAAGCCAATTTACTACTTTTTCTAGTATATCTGTTACATTATTTTGTAGGTCACTATCAAAATCCGTAACAAAAATTGATGCGTCAGCAGCAAACATTATGCATATATGGTCTATAGTTAATGGCAGTTCGTTTATATAAATAAGAAACAACAGGGGACCAAGTATACTTCCCTGTGGGACGCCTACTGATACCTTTTTAAACTCAGATTGACTTTTTTCTACCACCTTGGTTTGTTTATTAAATTTATCTAAAACTGTAGCTTGGACTCTGTTAGAGAGGTATGATTTAATCAAACTCAAGGCAATTCCACGAATTCCTATGTGATGAAGCTGTTTCAGAAGTATATTATGAGATACACTGTCAAAAGCCTTACTCAGATCCAAAAAAAGTCCAATACACGGACGTCTACGATCTACTGCTTCCCAAACTTCCTTTAAAAATCTGAAGGTTGCTGACGTAGTATTTTTACCCTTTTGAAAACCAAATTGGTTTATATTTATTATGTTGTGCTTATTTGTAAAAGATATTAACCTATTAAAAATGATTTTTTCAAATATTTTTGAGAAGTTTGTTAAAAGAGCAATCGGCCTAAAATTATTAATTTCGGATCGACTTCCTTTTTTGTATAAGGGTTTAATATGAGACTTCTTCAGCATGTCTGGGAAGATACCTGTCTCAAGGATAAGATTTGCGATATATGTTAATGGCTCCGCTATATAATCAATTGCCGACTTAATTGCCTTCATGGGTATATTATCGTATCCCACGCTATTTTTGTTCTTTAACCCTTTGACAACTTTCTTTAATTCTTCAGTAGTAACCGGAGACAAGAATATAGAATGACAATTTGATTGGCTTATATGTTTATAAGATGTACCAGTCCCGTCTGGCTTACAAATATTTATAAAATGGTTATTGAAAGCACTTGACATTTCAATGGGATCCGTAATAATTTTATTGTTAACCTTAATGGAATCTACGGTTTCTAATAAGTTATTTGTTTGTGTTGTGCTTTGTTTTATAATATTCCAGGTGGCTTTTGTTTTATTTGAGCTTTCATTTATGTATTTCATATTCGACATTCTTTTAGATACTCGCTACCGCTATCATAATTTTACAGTATTTTTTATATTTATTTGCAGTAATTGTGTTTATACTGCTTATTGTTTTTAAATACAGTTTTCTTTTATTTTTACTTGCCACTATTAAGCCTTTTGTTAGCCAGTTTTTGTGTTTATTATATGTGAGTTTAATTCTTTTAAACTCACATATAATAAACACAAAATTTAATTTTGTGTTTAATTCTTTTAGTCCTAAATTTCTATAATAGTCCACCTATATGAAAATGGGGCCCCGACTGCTTTTAAATTTAAATTAAATTAACATTTGCACTAGGTAGGTACATACACCAATTTACTTTCAATATTCGAATTGTTTTTAACTTTTCAGTTTTTTAATAGCAGTCAGGATTTTTAGTTTTGGAACTACTTTTTTTGAAATCGTATTTTTTGACGTTGCTCGTCCATTTTAACAGAGAAATGCCACTGGACTCGTTGTAGTGTAAACAGTCACTGTCTGAACGCTCGTCACTCGCTCTGTCCTTCGCCAATTTGCGCCCACATAGCCCGATTAATATCAGTCTAGCGTGGAGTAGCGAATAAAAGTAACTTAAAATATGTTTTGTGCACTTACTGCCAAGCCACAAAAAGTACAAAACATACACACTACTATATAAAAAGAGTAAAAAAAAATACGTGTGGCACTCGGGGACTGCCGCGGTAAAGCTATTTTATCAACATAGCAAGCATAGCATTTTATATCAACTTATGCAATATAATTATTTATTTATTTTATTTATGCAGTTTTTTTTCTTTGATATTAACCATATACATACACGTTAAGGTTCAACTAGTCGCGGGCTCGAACTCACTCGTGGACGCGGCCAAAAAGCACGCTGTCTCACCTAGCATTGTGTCTAAAAGAGATAGAATCAGTTATGAGCAGTTAGCAGCTAGTCTACACGCATACGTCTAGTCGCACGCACAGAAACACAGTGCCGAAGTCTGCCGAACTGAAACGACGTTAGACGATGCACGGCTTTCAACGCCGCACCGCTGTGCCGGTCGGAGTGGGGGGTGTTAGGTTTTTTTCGTTACGGAATTTCTTGATTCGGTCGCCGCGCTTAAAGCCCGCGATAAAAGCTATGCAATAGCTTAAAAATATATTAGCAAAAAATGACTTTAGCCGTGCCATGGAGAAGTGAAATGGGCCCCACTTAGCATAATGTCACGGCGGACACAGTGGCGCTGGTTTTTAAGTGCGCCATACAATAAAATACAAGTACCAACAGCAGCGAGTGTCGAGTGACTGTTCACATTACATTTCTTTGTGGATATGGACGAGCAACAACATTAACAAATACAAATGCAATGCAACAAGCACAATTTTTTTGAAATTTCACAAACAAATGTTGCTGAAAATTCATTTCATGCTCAAGTTAAGCGTCAAGTGCTGCGCAGGGGGTTGAGAGGGCGCGCGAGTTGCACTTGCCACAAAAAAGAAGAAAGCTATTTAATTTGGATCTACTTTATTAGATCAGTTTACGCCGCTGGACTTACCTACTTTGCTTAAGATTTGACCAATGTAAATCGGGCATTAAGGACAAGTAAGCGGACCGTCGGTGAGAGAGCGTCTGAGAGCGTCGGTGGCCGGGCGGTTGAGTATCCGACTCGTAAGCGAGGGGTACCGGGCTCGAATCCCGCTGCGGCCATGTACCAATGACTCTCTTCTGAGTTATGGACATTAGTTGTACTCTAACCGATGCTCTTACGGCGAGGGAAAAACATCGTGATGAAACCTGCGAATTCAGGCAACTGAATTTGTAATCCAATCAAATTTGTAAACCATGATCCAATCTGGTCAGGTTCCCCTGGTAGCAGGGTCATGGAGGTCAGATGGTAGTCGCTCCACTGTAATTACCTGATCGCCAAATCCTGGATCATGGTCAAAGTGGACCCCGGGCCCTCGACTTCGAGAGCACAACCGGGACATCAACGCTAAGATGATTATTATTTTTTATAAGCGGCCCGTCGGTGGCCGAGTTATTAAGGTGCCCTACTCGTAAGCGAGAGGTACCGGGTTCGAATCTCACTCCGGTCATGTACCAATGATTTATTTCTGAGTGATGTTCATTAATTGATGCTCTTACGGTAAGGGAATACATCGTAATGAAACCTTCACATTTAGACGACTGAATGTGTAACCATTATCCAATCTGATCAGATTCCCTTGATCACGGAGGTCAGACAGCTGTCGCTCCACTGTAATTATCTGATCTGCTAAATCCTGGATCAAGGCGTACCCTGAAGCTTCGTGCGCGAAAGCTCAACCGGAACATTAGCGCCAAGATTATTATTTTTATATTTTTAGTCGGATCCTGTGGCATGGCGGGCAGTACAGGATGCAGTGATATCAACTTATTGCTTCAACGCTAAAGTCGAGGCTCCAGAGAGTAGGTACATACGTGGGCCCACACCGCACGAACGTTACACTTTAAATGTGGAGTAGTGTAGGTATGAAATGAACTCATGTGAAAACTACCGAGCATAGATGAAAATATTGCTTGTTGACAAATGAAATAAAAATTTAGTACTATGCACGAAATTAAGTCAGAGCACTTTCGGGATGCATAATGAACGTGTTAAATTTTACGACGACAAAATAAGTTATCTATAGGTACCTAGCTATGATAAGAATAGCGTATTTTACCTTCAGAAATCCAAAAAGTACCATGAATCAAACTTCCATTCTATGTAGGTACAGTGAACTTTATTTGGCATGCAGGCTTTAAGTTTAAAAATTCGTATTTACCTCATTTTCAGATAATTTATTTCATAATCTTCAGGTACAGTTTCTTGTATGTTTCTCGCAATTTATTAATTGCTTAAATGTATTTTTTGTAAAGGATATTCTTATTATATCATGACGATTCTATATCGGTGTTCAATGGTAATATATTTAAAAAGTAAAATCCAAATTTTGATATTGTGTGATCCTGTGATTTGTTTGCCTATTTTCTCATTGCCAGCCTATATGTCAAATTCAGGCAAAGCAAAGGCATAGTGGCAGACCCATGGACTTAGGACCCAAAAAGGACTGCCGGAAAAACGTGTCGAGCGAGAGTCACCATCGATAGTCCTGTGTCCCTTTCTAGTGTTGCCATAATTGTTAATGCAAATTCTGAATTACTCTTGTTACTTAGCGCGGACACCAACCTACCGATCAGGGTCATGCAGAGCCGGACTGGGTGCAACCTGAAGGTCATTTTTTCGCCAGGGTCCAGCACAAGGTGACTGTCGTGCTACTCGGAAACTAGTGGTTCTAGAACACTAGTTCCTAGAGTGAAATGATAGCACTCCTCGAGATCTACATTTTGGATGACAGCTGTCAACCTTAAAACGGTAAGAACTCTGAAGCTTTTGGTCCTACAACATTAGTTCCTAAAGAGAAATGGTAGTGACCGAAGAGATATACATTTCGGATGACAGCTGTCCTCCGTAATGTATGTCACCCGAAATGTAAATATTGATGAGAACTATAATATTTCTTTAGGAGCAAGTGTTGTAGGACCAATCGTTTCCGAACTGTTTTGTCTGTTTTGTTGAACAAAAAGTCGTAGGTTAATAATTATGTTTGCCGGACAAACGTTCAGTAGATGAAAAGGTATTTTGACAACTACTTTCGGATAATACCAAATTGACGGTAGAGATATATCTCCAATAATGGGAACACCAAATATGATACTTGTTAATTTAGAATGACGGTTATAACGCCAATAAAATTGTGTTTACAGTGTTAGAAAGGGACAAAGGACTACGGATGGTGACTCTCGCTCGGCTTGGTTTTTGTCTTAGAGCCGCAAATTTTTTTTTCTATGCTTAGAGCGAGCAATCCCTTTTGGGTAGTAAGTCCATGGCAGACCACTGACCTGTAATAATACAAGTTTGAGGTCAGTAGGGTAGACCATAAATACAAATATCGAATAGAGAAGGGCAGAGCGAGCATTCGACAGTTTAAACATATCGCTTTTACTATCTAAATTATCGTACTACGGGCTTGATGGTAACGCTTTGGCTTGGTTTGATAGTTATCTGAGTAGTCGATACCAATCAGTCAAATTACTACGGCGGGATGGTAATATCAGGCTGTCAAATATGCAGAGTGTGCAACGTGGGGTATCTCAAGGTTCTATCTTAGGATCACTACTTTTTGTTCTATATAGCGCAGGCCTCACCGCTGTTATTCGACACTGTTTGTATCACTGCTACGCAGATGACGTTCAGTTGTACATCTCTGAGTCACCATCAAATATGAAATCGGCCATAGAAAAAATGAACGAGGTGCTGCAAAGTATTGCAGCATGGTCAGATAGGAATGCTCTGTTGTTGAATCCTGCAGTCAAAACTTATGATTTTAGGTACCACCAAGCAATATAATAAAATAGTAGCAAAAAATCCTATTTTAAGTGTCGACGGTGCCAGTATAGAATTAGTGGAATGCGTCAGGAACCTGGGTGTCAACATGGACAATCTCCTTCGGTTTGACAGTCATGTTCTTAACTTAGTGAGAAATTGTTTCTTTCGTTTGAAAGTACTGTATAGGGTCCGTGGCTTGCTGTGTGAGGAAGTACGTATCAAGCTTTGTGAGTCTTTAATATTATCTTGCTTGAATTATGGAGACATTGTCTATGGCCCGAGGTTACTGCCCAAAACGCAAAGATTATTGCAGCGTGTTCAAAACGCTTGCTGCCGTTTCCGTTTCGACATACCACCTCTTAGTCATATTACTTCTTATCTAAATAGCAAATCTATTCTCAATATGGTATCTAGACAGAAGCTCCATCTTGCTAGTGCTTTATTTGATGTGGTGAAGTTTCGGTAGCCTCAATACCTATTTGACAA
Organism: Blastobasis adustella; assembly: GCA_907269095.1. Taxonomy (NCBI): domain Eukaryota; kingdom Metazoa; phylum Arthropoda; class Insecta; order Lepidoptera; family Blastobasidae; genus Blastobasis; species Blastobasis adustella. Next base: position 31,284,730 of record OU026114.1, on the reverse strand, counting down.
GCTTAATTTTTCAGCTTTCCAGGATAGGTACGGTACTAGATCGACTCGGATTCCTCTGGTGGTTCACAGACATGGATCTGCAGCTTTTAGGGGCAGTTTCCGGTACCAAGCAACGAAGTGTTGGAACAATATACCAGCTCCTATAAGAATGTTAGGCACAAGGTATACTTTTCAAAAACATTATAAACATCATCTTTTAAGAATACAGAAGGAGGGTATCCCTGAACACTTCTTGCGGTAGCGGAACATGCGGTTTCCTTTTATTTTAATTTGTTCATCTCTGTTGGAAATGTCCATGCATGGTACATAATATATATTACCTACATACATAAGCTCACACTTTTTCCCGTGAAGAAAATGATGTGCTTTAAGTATTATTTTGTTATTTGGCTTATTGACATTTGACAACTCTTTATCTATTTTATTTAATACAATAATTAATATTTTCTTACATACTTATTTTTGTGTTTTGCAGTTACACTCGCTTTTTGCAGGAACAGGTCATCAATGCAAAATCTACAATAAATACCTATCAAATCATATCCAATCTCTATTTTTTATTTTTAGTTTATCGTGTACCTCTCGGGTTATGGCAGAATACCAGTGTGTTGCTACCCCAGGCAACACTGTGCTGAGCTATAACCCTTTTGTGCTGCAGCTTACACATGTGGCTTCATTACGCCTACATAGTTAATCAATAACTAAGTCTACCTCTATACAATGCTTGTACTTATATAGCTTCTAAGTTTAAGTTGTCTGTGTGTGCATGAAGTATGAAATAAACGATATTCTATTCTATTCTTATTATTACTCAGATAATATTATAATGTATTTGCCAGATAATTTTCGTAGTTTACTGCATCATTCATGACTTCGGTCATAGTCGATGTCCTAGGTGTAACTTTAGTGATGACAAGACAAAATCGCGCCCCGCGAATTTGTTTCGGTCTCCGAGAGCGCCGACGGCCTCCGATAATGATATCAAAGCCGCAACCTATTTCGTGTCCACCGTTGCCAAGCAACCCAATGGCCGCTGGGCATCGGTATCGACACTAATGAAATGAAACGGAAGCGCTCTCCAGACTAAATTTTAAAGGGGATTTATTAGCGCGAGCGCTGATGTGTCGCCGGCAGCCGATGCGCGAGGCGGGAGGCGCACAATGGATCCGAGCGAATTGCTCGCTTGCTGACCCGAACTGGACAGGGTAGCAGGTGCAGACGTAGCGCCAGCCGTAGAGCAAAATGTTAGTTTAGGCAATTCCGGATACTAATATCTAAACCAACGACGTCCAGTAGATGGAAATTCTTACATTGACCTGTACTCCTGTCTCTGTTGCTCCCGCGTAAATATATTTGCATTACAAAGACGCGCAATTCAAAGACGCGACTCGTGTGCAAGCGTGATGCAAATATATTTGCCCGGCACAACACAGAGAAGTAGTAATAAGTCAGCGTACGAATTCCCATCTACCTGACGTCTATGGTTAAGTTTGTTATACTAATATGTAAATTGCCAATTCCTGGATCATGGTCAAGGTGGACCCAAACCCTCGTGCGCGAGACCACAAGCAGGACATTAACGTGAAGATTAGTATTTTTATTAAACCTCTTCGACATCTCGAAATCTCTATGTATTTAATTTAGGTACTATCTGGTAGCGAGAAAATTCGATAAATAACTTTTATCTACACTCATAGAGTAATGTTCCAATTACATATTCGAAAACAGTTGTTTAAGGATACACTTTTTTCACGCCAGTCTATGAAATTTTAAAAAATTACTTTAGCTGCACTCATAGCGTAATGTTCCAATACTTATTCTAAAGCAGTTGTTTAAGGATACACTTTTTTCACGCCAATCTATAAAAATTTTAAAAATTACTTTTCGATACAGCATTTCCCATACTATTTTCATTACAGCTGTATCGAAAAATAACTTTTAATCATTATGCAACACTTTTCTTTTTTAAATTTTTGTCGGGCGCCGGGACATGGCTAAATGTAGGCTGAATACCTAAATGTCTTCAACAAATTCAAAATTTCTATTTATATTTGTGATCAGTTCATAGTCTGTGGTTGTGATTGTGTACATTTGGAATTATTTTCCCGCTAAACAGAATATTTTTTCTAATTGTTGTAATTTGTGTTTGTAAATGTTTTTTCTTGTTTGAAGCAAATAAATAAATAAATGTGAAAGCAGTGAAGTGAATTTTCCGCCGCTTGATATCCTCGACGCGTAGATACAACAGAACTGACTCCCAGTTACTTCTAGCAGTTGAAAAAATTATATGTACTTACGAAATTTTGACATGAAAATATGAGTGTAGATAAAGTAGTGTATGCAACTGCATATAATTAGGTATTAAAACACTCGTGTCAAACTATTATCATACTCGGCTATGCCTCGTATGATAAACAGACACCCGTGTTTTAATACTCCCTTTTATATGACAGTTGCATAAACTACTATTACATAACGGGGTACCGTTACCGTTATAAAGGAAATAGGCGGTTATTACTTTAATAAGTTACACGTGGAGCCTTGAGCCGGCTCATGCAGGTGTGCCACCGCTACCTACACGCGTGGGCCAGTCCAAATTGGTCTGTACCGAACCTCTGGATCGCATAATTGATGCATTATTATGTCCCGACCACCCGAAACCTCCACCAATTTGATCGATTGATGAAATTAGTGGATGCGCTGGGAGATCAACTTTCGGCACTGGCGGCATCGCCGAGCTGGGAGGAAGACTAGTAACAGACGTTCCGTTTTGGCTGGATCCGACCGACCATCAGTTGCAGTTAATACAATACATAGAGAAAAAATTTTCTATACAGAAGATTTCTGTGATACAATACAATACTTTATTGGTAACACCTTCTGTATATAAAATTTCTTCTCTATGATTGGTAACAGTGTTAGATGTCAATTCATACTAGGAAGTATTTGTTATTAATAAATACTTAAATTATGAATTTATCTTACAATAAAACATTCATAAAATGTTAACGTCTCGAAAATTCATCATAATAAAATAGTCAAAATTCATTACAATAATAATAGGAAATTAGATATTAATGATTACACTGTATGTATTAGCCGTGTGGTGTCCGGCAGAGTAAAATAGCACCAACCCCTTACAGTCATGGGTGTCGTACAAGGCGACTAATGTTTTCGAGGCAAAATTCTCCGTAGTCTGGAAAATGGGCAGCAGCATGTTCCATTGTTATATTTAAATACTGCGATCTCCATCCCGCCTGCCAAGCGTGAAGATTACGGCAATAACCTCCCCTTTCGTGGGAGAGGCCCTAAGTCTTGCAGTGGACTGTTACGGGCCGTGATGATGATGATGATTACACTGTATAAAATAAAGTTGCTTTTGGGTGCGAGGGAAGTAGTCGGACGTCGGACCAAGGTCGGCTCGCCCGCGCATCCGAATTAATCCAAAAGCGACTTTATTTTGTACTTCTTAAGGATTAGTATCGACTGCAACTGGCGGTTTGTCGGCTCCAGCCAAATTGCATCAACCTGTCCACCCCCAGTATAAAATGACCTAGAATTTGTATGGGCGCGCATACAAACCGGAGACCGTCCAAAATCTAAACAACGTAGCTCTGAGGTTCTGCGTGTAGACGAAACCTATTGAAAGATATGGTTTATTTCGACCATCAGATGCAAGTAAGATTATGAATAAACCTTACAAATGGGAAAGAAGCTGTGCCGAAGTTATGCTTTACAAAAGATGTAATTCTATTAAACAAATAGACTTCTGATATTCCCCAAGCATACTGGAGTCCCACCGAGGGATCTTTAATAAATAATAATCATCTTGGCGTTAATGTCCCGGTTGTGCTCTCGAAAACGAGAGCCCGGGGTTCGCCTTGACCATGATCCAGGATTTGGCAGGTCAGGTAATTACAGTGGAGCGACTGCCATCTGACCTCCATGACCCTGCTACCAGGGTAACCTGACCAGATTGGAACATGGTTACACATCCAGTCGCCTGAATGTGCAAGTTTCATAACGATGTTTTCCATCACCGTAAGAGCATCGGTTAGTATTCAATTAATGTACATAACTCAGAAAACAGTCATTGGTACATGGCCGGAGCGGGATTCGAACCTGGGACCTCTGGCTTACGAGTCGGATACTGTAAATGCTCGGCCACCGACGCTCTATCACCGAAGGATCTTTACTGTGCAGTAAACATTTTCGCATTGTAACAGTCATCAAAACTACTTTAAACCACGATCTTTAATTATCAACGATGATGGAAGCGTTAAAAAAGTAGATAGGTACAATAGGTAAGTAAGTAGTTCGTTTGTATATACTTAGGTACTTATAAGACTTTAAAATGTATTATACCTAATATTGAATAAATTGGGCAATATTTTGACTGGCATAGACTATTTTATTTCATAATAGCTTTTGGCCGCGACTGCGTCCGCATAAAATTCGGTTATAACGTTCCGGACCCGTTCCCGCGGGAATCACATTAAATTTCGGGATAAATTATAGCATAGGTGCTATTCGGGACTATATGCTATATAACTGCCAAATTTCATTAAAATCCGTTCTGCAATTTTATCGTGAAAGAGTAACAAACATCCATTACGTACAAAACCAAGCACACATTATATTTCGCATTTATAATATTAGGATAATACAATTGCAAGTAGGTAGTTAGGTAAATAGTACAAAAATCTATCCAATTTCATATTATCTAACTAATGCATATAATTATTTATATACTTAACCACTTAAATATCTAATAACATTATACGACGACGACCGCGACGAAAGTTTTACAGTCATTTTCAGGTTCACTAAAATTAAAAAATGCGACGTTGGAAACTTCTACGCATGGCTTGTAAGATGAAAGGGGCTATGACCGGGCGCAAAGTCTCGTGGCCCTCACTCTAGTGATTTCATTTTACTGCTGACAAAAACATATTATGCTGTCAAAATGACTTTTTAGCTGTATTTTCTTGCTGGCCGGTTATTTGAAAAAACACTTAAATATTTGTCATAAATAAACACACACATACACACTCACGCTTGGGTAGGGAGGGAAAGACATTACAGTGTCATAAGTACTAATTAATAAAGGAAATATATTCAACAATTTTATATTACTAAAAAGATATACAACTTCCATTTCGACTGAAAAAATTTACAGACTTCGATTGGTAACAATATTAACAATATACGACATCTGAAAGATTTACATTAAACTAATTTACAAAGAAAATCTTAGCATTAATTTGAGAAAGTGCTTCAAGGTTTCAAGACTGAGTAATGATCTAGATTACTAATAAGAGTTAGAGGAAGTAGGAACAAAGGTATTCGGATACGGGAAGGCGACCCTTTGCTCCACCACAGCGAAGCAAAAAAACCGTTTAAGGCGCAATGCGAACTCATCTGTCGGTTCGATATTTATCCTAATTCCGTGCTGGTTCTTGCGCTTTTTCTTGTTTTTCGTAATAACTTCCGGTTTTGGTGCTGGGGACTTCTCCATCGGCTTCTTGTCGCGCCGCATTCTGTAGCAGGCCGGCCCTGTCTTCCCACAACCATATAGCCTTATCTGTGACTTGTTCTCTTCTTCTTCGTCCTCTGACTCTGGTGGAGGACTTTGTACTGTTCCTTCTTCTGGTGGAGGATTTTCGCCTGTTTCTACTTCTGGTGAAGGATTCTCGCCTGTTTCCTCTTCTGGTGGAGGACTTTCGCCTGTTTCCTCTTCTGGTGGAGGATTTTCGCCTGTTTCCTCTTCTGGTGAAGGATTTTCGCCTGTTTCCTCTTCTGGTGGAGGATTTTCGCCTGTTTCCTCTTCTGGCGATGGTGGTTTAGGTTTAGGACGACTAGACCCACTACCATCCGCTTTGCAGGGGTGTCTATCGGTATCGTCCTTCGTTTGGCAGCCGTTAAGCTTGCAGCAATCATCATGACAGCCGTCTTCATCGCATTCGAGAACGGTCGGATCGCAGCCTAGGATGGTGCAGCAATCGGAGCATTCTCTTGTTTGCACCGTCATGTGCTTCCTCAGTGTCCCTTCTTCTGTAACCTCGTCCGGGTAATGCTCTAAATCCTGCTCGTGCTCTGGTTCCAGTTTCGGTTCCGATTCCGGTTCCGGTTCCGGCACATTCTTGGCTTGGTAGACCTGGATGTTTCTTACTTTATGGCGGTCGCAGTGCTTGGTATTGCTTTTCCGGCACTGGTAGCTCGCGTGCACCAGGCGCGCACGTCGGCCACGCCCAAAAATCTGTGCGCCCAGCGCGCGCCCCTTGCTGCTGAATAGTTCGAGCGTCGGTGGCCAGCCCGTTTGCCTTTGATACTTGACATGACAGTTGCATGCTGAAACGAAATTAATTTAAGGTGGTCACCCATGGTCGCACGAACGGAACCAGTTAGAACACCCAATATAAGAGAAGTTTGAACTCTAATCATCACCCATCCCAGCCTAACTCAGATTATTTCACCTCAGCGAAACGGCAGGTGTCAAGCCGCTTCCTAGAGCCTCATATCACAGAACGGTCACGCATCATTGCTTAACTTAGGTTATCGGCCTCTCATCCCGCCGACGCAGATGTGGAGCCGCTTCCTAAAGCCTCAAAGCACGGAACGGCCATACGTAACGAGTGGCGAGCTCGTTGCGGTGCTGAAATTCCACTAACCTTAATATACGGTCAGTGAGCTTCACCAAACCTTGGTGAAACTCGCTTATCTCACCCGCGGAGGCGCGGTCGTCGCGCGTCGGCCGCCGCCGCTTGCGCTCCCGACCCCAAAAGTAAGAAACTGTCACCCATCCACCCATCAGTTGCTTAACTGAGATTATAGATCTCTCACCTCGGCGACGTGGCTCAAAGTACAAAATGGTCACTCTATCTACCGGTAGATACCGCTTTTTATGTTATGATTTACAGATCCCGCTTTTTTTACTTGTTGACTCGCTGCAATCGACCGCGAAAGAAGGTGTCGCGATATCAGAGGAGGAGATTGTTTAAAAAGAGCGAAGAATAGCTGGAGGAATATCTAAGTAGACAAAATTAAAAGCACTGCTAAAGTCAAGCTGAAGCAGAATCGTTACACACTTATCTTCCATCACAAGATGGATGTCATCAGTGACTTTTAGCAGTGCTGTGACGGTAGTGACATTGCCAAAAACCAAATTGGACAACAGACAGTTCCAAGAGAGGAAAGGGGATAAAGTTGGCAAGTATTTATTTATGTTAGACTGAAAGCTTTATATTTTATTTTATTTAGTTTTATTTTATTTATTTGGAAGATTAACAGCTTACAATTTACGATGAATGGCGATGGGTAACAAATTTAACGCCTGCGTAGAAAGTGTAGACAGCGAACTACTATACCAGTTCACTGCGTGTAGGAAGTTTTTAAAAAAATGTCCAAAATCGAGTACCGAAGGGTGATTAAATTATCTTTTAAGGAAAGGCATTCCCCTGCTGTAACCAAACATACCATCTATCTACCACTATCATCTGCATCCAAGCAGGTAGGGTGTGCAGACCTTTATTCCATGCAAATCCTGTGTTCGACGCTTTTTCGGCCACGGTACACACGACGCATTGCGTCTTCGTCGCATAGTTCGCGACCATATAGTCGGCTTAACCGCAGCGCAAACACAAATCCCTGCGATCAACCACCGAATTGAAATCGGTCAAAACAGCCACAGCATGGGGTAACGGCCGTGACTCAAGCAGTTTTTCCTTTTCTTTTGCTCTTTGAGATCCAGCAGACGGTGAGCGTACCGCCGCCAATCACTTTCGCCGTAGCCGCGATCGACAGCGCACAAACACTACGCTGACGCCCGAGGGACCGCGGCGGATATCGCCGATTTTGACAAGGTACACCTCGTACTCGCCAGCCTATGCGATCTCAGCTACAATATCGCTGAAGTGACCGAGTGATCGCGCAGCCCCTAAGGCGCAAGTCTGCGCATTTGGTAAGTCGCGTGACACGCATGTCCACTTCGCCAAGGGCTTAAATCACGTCCGCTCTGCTAGCACACGCTGCGCCATGGACTTCCAGAATTGATCCCCCAGTCCAACACCGTTCTGGAATGCCGATCTCAGCCAGGTCAATATCTTAGAATAATTTTCGTAGCAACGGTTACGTCTCTCTCAGCCGCCCCGGGCTGCAGTTTTAACATCACAGCCGAGGAGTGAGGGGTATGCAGACGAGGCTTCTTGGTTGGAATAAATACAATACCTACTGACGATATATTGTATCATATAATTGTACGTAGTTCATTATTTTAAACTTCAATATGTTCTAACATGGCTGAAAAAGTGTTATTCTCCGATAATATTGTATCCGTGTTACATGCTATGAATAAATGATTTATTTTTATTATTAAAGGCGGGACAGTAGGCGTGAACATCTGTTGGGGACATACAAACTTAAAAAAAAAACACTTTGAAATCGCAAAAAAAAATTCATTTCTTTCAAATAACTAATTCTGTCAACAAAGCAACTGTTTTTTGCGATTTCAAATGCCATAGTAAAAGTTGTCCGTTATCACGAGTACATGCATACGGTATCCCTTTGTAATGAATTTAAAGTCAGCCTGTTTACATTTAACAAATGTTTCAAGGTAAAGATATGCCACCTGCGATTCAGCTCTTTTTGAATCGTACATTACCGCTTTCCATCATCAAGTGGCCGGCCAATTTCCGCTGATCTATCTTCCCATCATAATATCTACCTACTTACATAAGGATCTACGTAAGAACAAAGACACCAAACGACTCAAGTCGGCTCTGGAGTCGAGCCACTGACCTCAAAAAATGTGATTCAACCCTTTTGAGCCATTATGTTATGTGTTTGTGGTGTTATTGTGTGGGAATAAATGTTTCTATTTCTAAACCAAGTCCTTTACCGGTCCTATGTAACTCTATGAAATTCGACGACGGTGCGTGTGGTGCGGAGTCTTTGCGCCGTCCTCTGGTGCTGTAGGATTGGCGGTTGTGTGCAATAGTCTGCTCAGGGGTCCCTGTTAACATTCGGTAATTAATAAACAAGTTAATTAAGTTTCCAAAAGGGGTTGTAAATTAGTGGCCCATGAGCGGAACGACATTTAAAAAAAATATATTTGTCGGTCACATAATACATTACGGGATTTAATTTGTTATATAACCTATAACATAGGCACAAAATAGATACCTACCACTACCAGGTGGGTAGGTGCAGGGTAGGTGTAGGACACCAGGCGAACGAAGTTGCGCCATGTCAGCGATAGGTATAAATATGCCATTGACCCTATAGTAATATAGATCAGTGGTATAAGCTCATGTACGTACCCCATTGGGCGACTTGTTTCTGCTGGGCTTCCAATTTTAGGACAGAGTCATCAGCTTCCTTAACATCCGCGGGCGCGCAATAACCGGACACGGTTGTGTCCATTTGAAAGGATTTTCCTTCACCCGCTTCTGCAAATAATATTTTTTGGCCTGCATACGTCACCCCGACTCATTCTTTCTGGATTATCAGCAATGTATAGTCACGGCTATTTATAAAAATAAAAATAGGCGTGTTTTACAGTAAAAACACACTAGAATATTTAATAAAAAATCTCTAATATCTCTACTAATCTGCAATAATGACTACTTTACAAAAAAGTGGTTGAAAAATAAGTTTTACCTTTGCATGGATGAATTGTCTCAACAGAGTTTACTTCTGGTTCATCCGACCTTTAGCAGCAACGCGGGCTATGAACCATGATATTCACTTCGCTACAAATTTCTGTGGCTTTACTACATTGTGTATTTTGTATTGTAGTAGTGCTGGTATACTTATTATTAAAACATGTACGATCATATGGATACGTGTTTTCTTCAGGTGTATTCTCATATGAATACGAATGACCGCGAGCTTCCTCAACAACGCGTGGACTCGCCGGACCCTGAGTTGTACTCGCGTCGTTATATGTATTGTCTTTCAGAATTTTCTCAGTCTGCACATATGAATTTTTCTGATTTGTAATCTTATAATAAGGGTAACCTTGACTTTCCTTAGTCTGCGGACACGTGCTTATATGAGTTTTATTAGCGCAAGGCGTCATATGATCCTGAGTTTGCGTGTACTCTTGAGTTGTATCACCACGAGAATACAAGTTCAATTGTGTTTCATTGGCACAGTAGAATTTATAAGTTTGAGTGTTTTCATCATGTAAATACGTATTATTCCGAATTGATGGTTTCCTTACGAAACACTGTTTCCTACTAGCTAAGTGGAGTTTCTCCTTTTTGATGTTGAACACTGGGATTCGAAATGCATTCTTTTTAATATTCACTCCTCTTGCGGAAAGGAAGTGGTTTCTTGGAAAATCTGGAAACAATTTTTGTATTCTATAGGTACTTAATTGTAAGCTACAGGTTACTTGTGCTGAATTAAGTCAGCGATTTAATTTGCTTGGGTTTTAGAACTTAGACATTACCATAATTCGTGTAGATATCATTAGACATTAGACTTCAGCAGATTGAGAACCCAGCAATTACGATTAACATTTTAATGATAATTATAATAATATATTTTTCAATTCCGGAATTCGGACTACTCAGATCCATTATTCAATGATATCGAAAGGTAGAGCTATTTATAAGTAGAAAATATTAATCATAATATTAGAAACTAAAGTGGAACTGGGCATGTCTTAGGGGCGAAAACGCTACAGATCGGAACATAATTCGCGACAGACCCAAACAAAATGGAGAGATAAATTGTGGGCCTTTGAAAGTAACTGGCAGGCCATAGCACTGTATTGTGAAATGTGGTAGAATCGGGGGGAGGTCTTTATATGTATACAGGCTAATATAATAATTTGAAAGCTATTCTGAACCTGAGTGCGGCGTGTCGCATTTCTAGGGAGCAAATGAGCGATAGTTTAATGCGCCGCAGGTTTGGTGGGATGGGAAATGCATTGATTTTTTTTCGATAGTATATCGAAATTTCTGTTTTAATCATACAGATTACGGAATTATAACGTGGGGAAGGCGACTGTCATCTGCACCGGAGCCCAACGAAAACTGCCGCCACCACTCAAACACAAACAAAGCAGGAAAAGGAAAAGGAAAGGAAGCAAACGGTTCGATACCTGGGAGCCCACATAGACCGGTTGCTACGTATGGTGCCGCAGGTCGACTACGCAATTCATCAAGCGAAAGCTGCGCGCGCCTTGCTGCAACCGGTACTGACATCTTAACTCCCGCTCCGAGCCAAGACCCGTATCTACAAAAGCTACATCCGAACTCGGCTCCTTTATGCCGCCCCAGCCTGGTACAGTCTGTGCTCCACCAGACAACGGCGGAGACTACAGACTGTACAAAACACCACTCTGCGCACAATAGTCGGCGTTGGCCGCTACGTGCGCAACGACGTCATCGCCCAAGATCTGAAGATGACGTCAATCGACGAGACAGTCCGGGTAATGGCACGTCGAATGTTCGACAGTGCCGACCACAGACGTCACCAGCACCTGCGCCAGATGGCCCCCCATCAAGCCCGCTCTCCAGAAGACCGCTGCCGCGAGAGGTGCTGCGCTCCCCGTCCCTGTAGACGGGTCGAGCGCGCACCAAAACGCGAAGGCCACAAGCAGACAACGTCCCATTTCACCCCCCCCTGCACTTAACTCATTAATTGCAGCCACCTAACTCACCGACGACGCTTGTCTATCCACCGCTCCCTCGCCGCAGGATGCCGCGCCCGCTCGCTGGTCGCTTGTCGGGCCTCCCCGAACGGGGTCCCACTCGGCGGGCTAGTACCGCGCCGAAGGCGGCAAAGAAGCGCTGGCGAGGGCGCAGACACAGACCGGCAGTCGCGACAGACTGATGATAGGGGCTGGGTAGTCGCCCAGCTGAGAAGCAGCCCGGGCACGAGGCCCTGCCTTATAAGCCCGCACACGTCTCCCACACAAGGAGATCAAGATCCGAGGAGAAGTGTAGCGACATCTATTGCTACAATAGGGAAAATCAACAATACTCATATTACGAGTACAACGAACACAAGGTTGGCAAGGATCCGCACATAGATGGTGCTGACCGTCTTACATCGCGCTAGAGCTATATGCCAACTTCCGCGGCATATGTACTACTTCCGACGTTCATCTGTCGGACCTTTGGTCCTTTGGTCATAACACCCGCCCAAGCGGGTAATAACCTTTTTCCACCCTTTACATCTTCGCTTGCCAACATTGGCGGCTACCCTATTCCCTTCACCGCCAAACAAGCGACAATAAAATAATCGGAATTCTAGAGCTCAAGCCCTTATATCTACGTAGCTCACCTTTCCGTTGACTGACGATTTCTGGAATAGGTTCTGCCGAGTGACGGGTTTCATGAGATAATTGCATTGCCATTAAAGAGCCGTGGCCGCGTAATGTGCTATTGTCATCTTCATCGTCCGAAGAGACCAGGAGAAACAACGATGACGTCCGTCGCGCGATCGGCTTTTGCGCGGAAAACTCCCTTATCATCTTCAGTAGTTCAGGGGTCGCGGCACATTTCCAGTGATCCATAGTCATCATCGACCCGTCGTTACCACCTTCCCTCAAAGAGTCGTCTCTATAAAATTTACTCGCATGATGTGGTTTACGCATTAATAATAGTTAGATTTATATGTCTTTTGTATTTATTATAATTACAACCTTCTTGCACAGAGTCTCTGGTGCTGAAATTATTGCTGTTGAAACAGAAATGTTGAATAATGTAAACTTTCTTTGGTTATCTTTGTTACACATAGGAAATACTTTTGAAGATTTTACCGCGCCTGTGGTTCGGTCATGGGATTTTACTCAAAACATTAGAAATATTTGATTTTTTGTTTGTTTGAAATATTGAACTTTGGGAATTTTAAAGATAAGGATTCGAAGCAAGGTGGCCAGGGTAGTGGAAACAGACAGTCAGTTTCGGGGCGCGTCGTGTTTTGTAAATTTTCACGGGAAAATTCATTACAACTCGCGTGTGATTTGTTAAATTAATTTGTGCTTTATTATTTTGTGTTATTTTCAGCTTGTGACGTTTCTTTCGTTCCCTATCCATTTTTTTATTTCCGTAGTGTCCGTGATTTGGTTTGTTTTGGATTTATCTTTGTTTCTAAGTTTCGAAAGTAAGTTACATTCTCATGACTCTTGTAGTAGTTAGAGTATTAGAGGCTCTTAGAGATTTCAATGTAAGTGTGAAAGGAGATTAATAAAGTAATATTACTAAATTACATATCATCAGTATTCACTCTCACTGAATAAAAAACTATAGAAACTAACCTGGGACCCAGGTTCGAATGTGACATCGAATACACTCTAAGAGAATGAGTTGGCGCACGAACCTGACTTTGTTTTCGATGGCCTAGGCGCTCTAACTAAGTCTACGTCTAAGTTTGCCGCCGAATTCTGGTACGATTTAGACCCATGTTCCGTTTAAGAACCTTTGTGCTTTTAAAGCTTTAATGACATTTTCCTACGGACATTAATCTCGAGTTTGGATCGAAACCTGGTCTAAGTCGTTAGCGTCGCGCACACTAGATACACAAATTACACGCGCGAATTACAATTAGGGTTTCGCAATCATAGGGTTAGGGTGGCCACAGAAGAAAGAAGAATCCATTGCCGTTTCGAGTGCTGTCAAAGCTAAGTTGCACGTTTACTTTTACCTTGTTTGATTTCTTGTGCGGTTTTTATTAATTGGTAGACTATTTCGATTTGCGTGGATTACATTTTAATGATCTTACTTACGAGGATTTTATGTTTCATCCGTTTCATTTGTGCGGATTTTAATATTTGATTTTGCTCTTATTTACGTGAACTAAATTTTGTTCTTTAACGAATATTATCCGAACATTCGTGCGGTTGATATCCAGAGTATTATTATAAACTTAAATATTCCTTGTGACGGTTTTCAAAATTTATACACAACGTAATGGGTCTGAAAATTTCAGTCGATAACTAGACGATCACTCGCTTACGGCCAAATCATAATATTTGAAATGATGTTTATTATGTTATGTCTACCTTTTATAGGAAGATACTCGCATGTATGTGTATTTATACAGATAAATAGATATTAGGGTGACTGAAAAGTTACAATTGCAAACGTAGGGATAACTGAACTTTAAAAACATTAGGCTAAAAATATAGCTTTCTATAGATTAAAGAATAAAAAACGGATAAGTAGTCTTTAAATTTATATATTACATACAAACATACGAAAAATCAAGTATTTTCTCTTTATTTTATTTAGATACAATAACATGCTTGTATTTAATTTAGGTACAGTATGTACCTACATGCTACCTACTGTAAAGGCCGATTTACATGACTGTCTAGATTACTTAGCCAATATTATTTTTCCCCAATAGTTCTGTTCCCATTTTCGTTTTTGCCCACTCGCGTTTATTTTCGTTCTAGTATTTCACCATTCGCATGTGTTCCCAATACTTTATTTACTCGTAGCGTAATTTCGCTGAATTTCGCCAGTAGCGTGCGTAATTTCTATTCGCGCTTTTCCCCATTCATAACTTTTGCTACACGGGTATTTTTTTAATTTTTCTTTCGCATATTTTCCCAATCGAAATTATCAGGACAAGGACTTGGACCTGAACCTGGACTTCTTACCTGGGCCGTCCAAACGCAAGTAAGAAATCCGTCTACTAAGAATGATTAATACTCACAGAGTTTTCTCGAGTCAAAACGTGTAGGGACTTTACAGGAGTTTGAATGAACATTCATGAATAACGTACAACGGGGTTCCTATTTGTTTGGTGAATACGTGCAAAATGTTTTGCGGCCAAAAATGCGTCAATTTTATCGAATTTTTACCACAGTGGCAGAAAGTCCACACAGAATAGTATTGTGATACTCTAGAAACTAAAAATGTGCCAAAAGCAAACGAAAACAGATGCTGATGAAAGGAGTGACTTTTTGCACGACAACGCCAATCCTTGGTGTTATTATGGCAGTGCTATCCTGTTATGTATCTATGTACTTCCACCCGAACGCAACGCCAAGTGCCCGAAATCAGGACACAGCACAAATTGCTAAGATTTGCTAAGCGTTTCTAGACAGAACTCAACAAGCATTTGGCAGAGTCTCGCACGAAAAATAAAAGTACATTTTATACCTAAATGTTTTCACGTGATGCACGTACCTAGCGTACAGTAAATAAATGAAAACAGTAATGTTGGTTTATATACTGTTGTTTTCGATAGGTAATGGATGAGAAAGTTTTTTATTGAATGTTTTAATTCTAAGATTTAAAAAAAACATTTCTTGCTGAAGAACAGATATCAAAAGTTTGCTCAATTAAATATATAAAAATAGTTTTATCAGAAATGGTAGGGTTAAATGTATTGCCTAAGGTTGTGATATTGAATGTTTTTTTCAACATTACCTATGTTCTTATTCAACATAGGTATGTATAGTGTAAATCATTTTCGTAAATCGGAATAACCTCTAGCAATTCATAACTAACATTAATATCTGGAGCAAACCCTAAAATAGTGACCGCTCCATAAGCACATAATTAATAGGCAAAATCTTTATATAAAATAACCACAGACATAAGAAAAGCATAATTTCAAATTACCTCAATATTTTGTTTATTGTATTTCGGCGGCCTTAATTTAGTATTGCTTTTAAGAAAATACATAACGCTGACATTATATAACGCATGATTAATAGAATCCTTAAATAAAGCTAGAGCGGATTCTGAATTAACAATAACCAAAGATTCGTAACTGTTTTCTGTGGAAATGGGCGTTGAAGCAGTCCTTGATAAAATTGATACTGATATTTCCGTTGGTAACGTTTCCTTTGAGTTATTTGTCGAAATGTAGTCAATGTGTATTTTACTGAATTCACTCACAATATTGATATTTTTCTGGTCAACTTTTATGTAAGAATGGAATAAGTTTTCAAGTTCTGATAATGAACTACAGCTCTTATCAGTTACATTTGCTTTTGAGGTACTGGTCTTGTATATGGTACTTTTAATTACATTAGTTTCTCCACAGTTATTTCTGTTAGGTTTTACGATCATGTCCACTGAACATTTACTGTATGTTGAATTTGAAACAAAACTTTTATTAAAATACAAGCAAGATAGGTTTTGCGAGGGATATGTAAATGATGGAGTACCAATAGCAGTCCCAACAGTAATTTTGATGTCCTCATTGTCCTTAAAATTACCGCTCTTTACGTCTGTCATGCATTCCTTTGAACGAGAACAAAGGGTTGAAATATCAGGGGTAGTAACTTTAATTTTGATGTATTTATTCTTGAACTTAATCCTTTTTTTATCACAGCCACATACACGCTCACAAAATTGAGTATTAGCAGAATTTTTCATTTTCTCAATTGTATAGATTTGTTCGCCGTAAGCTCGAATGACCAAGTCAACAGAGCTTGTTCCTTTATCTTTTGTTTTTGGGGCCGTGACACTAGTTCCTCTTGTCTTACATTTTTTATTATTATAATTGTTCTCGGGTTTTAATATCCGTGAAACCTTTTCTGCTTTTACTTTCTCAATTAACTTCTTCTCTAAATGAGTTTTACCTTTTGGAAGTGGCAATCCAGCTATTGATATACGTTTGAGTATTTCTTCTTTCTCAGGTGGAGATTTTCCTTCCAGTGAAGTAAATAAACTTAGAAATTTATTTTGTGAATTATTTTCACAAGTGGTTCCCACCCTGCATTTGAGTTTACTTTTTGTAGATAGTATACTTCTTGTATCCCCTGAATATATTTTATTACAGTGACATGGATCCTCAGACATTACGTATTTACCTTTATTTTTTATAGATAGATTTTTATATATAGATTTTATAGATAGTATACTTCGTATGTCGTTTGAACTTTCTTTATCACAATTACATGGACCGAATATTTTTGACTGTAAATTACCTAATTCTCTTTTTACTTTGGCAATTAACTTCATATCAGAAGGCGTTTTACCTTTCGGTAGCTGAAAGCCAGCCTTAGACAGACATTTCAGTATTTCTTCTTTCAGAGTCACTGATTTATCTGCAAGCGCAGCATATATTCTGGTGTCTATGGTAGAGGTTATTCGTCCAGGAAGTACAAGCATATCATTTGGGACCATGTTGTTTATTTCCTTTTCACTAGTGTTTTCCACAAGGGTTACACTTTTGACTTTACCTATTGGAGATAGAATACCCCGTGCATATTGTTGTGTATTGCGTTTCGTCGTTCCTTCTAATTCTTTTTCAACCTTTTCTATTGCAATTTTTTCTAAAGCCGTTTTAGGTTGGGGAAATGCTATGCCACACTTATGTAATCCCTTGAGAATATTTTCTATTTGATCGGGAGTCTTTCCCTGTAATGGCGTAATTAAACCAGCGGCTTTAGCAATTCTAACTTTTTCTGAAGGTATAAATGTTGAAGTTGGTTTTTTTCCACTGAAACAGTAATTACCAGCTGATCCTGTCGCTGACTTTGGACTCGTTCTTTCGATTTTATCTTTAATTTTCACGGACAGTGTTTTCGGTGCGCCTTTTGGAGTTATTTGGAAATAAGAACTGTCATAAGGGTATCCTGACGCTTGTTCTGCAAGTTGACCAAACTCTTTTTTCACCTTGTATAAAAGTCGCGTTTCTAAAGAAGTATTTGGTTTGGGTATTGGTAAGCCACTCAGATATACCTTTCGGATAATGTTTTCTTTTTGTAGTGAAGTCTTACTTTCAAATTGAGGAATAAAGGCAGTTATTTTGTCCCTTTGATTAATTGTAAATTGTACTGACGATATTTTTGGTTGTTTTGGTATTCCTACTCCAAGATCATATACTTCAATATGTTTCTCCATAGTTTTGTATGACTTTTTCAGTCTTGTATCACGTGGTGCTGGGCCACATAACATACAAGTGCTGTTCTTATAATTCTTGTACTTGTAACAGTCGTACATATCTTCCATTACTTTCAACATGGCGTCGGAATTACGGACACAACAAGGAATTTCTTTTACATTTTTCTTAACACGACATTCATTTGCTTGATTGAAATAAGATTTACGGCTTATTGGGTTTAGCCTAGTCATGCAAACATTATTTACTGATAATGTGGTTTCAAAACCAATATTTCTGCTTAATTTTTGAGAGCTAAACATTTGAGAACCACGCATTGTTGCATTGGTTTTTTCTTGATTATAGGAAGAATCTATGCCTGGCCCACTTCCACAACATGAACTACAAGATAAAACGTTTACAGAATAACCTTTTCCCGGTTTATGGAAAAAATTATATTTCAAGCGTTTCCTATCCTTATTCTCCGGTTTTCTTAACACCACTACCACGTTCTTATGACCCTTAGTGTTACTCAATTGCTTTCTTGGTTTCATCAATTCTTTGGGAGTCTTTGTCTCACATCTATGCCCTTTTCTTTTATAAAAACATTGTATTTCATTATCGTCCAGCATCGCGATTCTTTTCAATTGCAAGGTTAAATTCACATCTTTGAAGCTACGTTAGCTTTTATTTCTTACCAAGCTTTACCTACTAATCTGAAACCGATAAATATAGTTTTGCATAATTAGCTATATTACACCATACCTATAGAGCGAATGCGTGAAATTAAACATTTTCAGGGCGGTAGAATTAAATATTATTACTTTAACCCACGGCACGACGAGAGGATAATTAATATCAGCGCCAGATGTCGCTAAGACACATTATAAACCACCGGAATAGTGGACCCACTACTCTGGCCCACTCATACAAAGTCGAGGTCATATGCGGGTTTCAATTTTATCGAAATTATGGTTTTAAAATATCCTGATTGGCGTTGCAGATCACTTAATCTAAGCCTTTACATAAGAAATTACATAGGGAAGCTAAAGAAATAAGCTACATTGCATCGCCGAATACATTATTTTTATAATTGTCACGAACTACTTTGTAATCAATTAGGTTAACCACAGTAGGTACTTGTTAGTTGTGAATGTAGGAGGACTTAAAAAAAGGTGGAGGTTCTCAATATATCGAAATCTTCAGTTCTTTTTATATCACGTCTTTTTTAGTAGTTTACAATACTCAACAACGGCTTTACCTGAATCGCTACGATTTCGAAGATTTAGTTGGATTAGTTTTTTTTGTCAGATGCAGCAATATCCGCGAAAAGATTCTGGTTAGCAAGAAATATATTTTTTCTGTTAGTGGCAGAACATTCGCACCTTTTTTTCCGACTTCAAAAATAAGACGTTACATTAGTATGGTTAAGGTTCTCAATTCGTCGAAGTCTTTTATTTTTATTTTTTATATGTTTTCTCCGAATACTTGAAGACGCCTGAACTGATCTAGAAAGTTTATTTATTGCTTGAAAGGGAATAAGTATACCTGGAACGTTTCAGCACGACGTGGACTTCCACGATATATCATGAACTTCCACGTCTACGTTAAATGCATTTTTATAATTCTCAGCCGTAGAAGCGATAGATGCCATTTTTTTCATGCAACTTTTGTTTAATCTGTGGATTCTGTAGCCCAGCGGGAGAGCGCGAGACACACAAATTACCAAATCAAATAAATTTGTACAGTTCGGGTTTTACAGCACTATACCCTTATAGCTACGCACTACATCGCAACAACATCGGGCTAATTTAAGAGGGAAGCTGCCAAACCAAAATATCGTAGCGTTATATCGTAGACGTGCACGTTATGAAGTCGTCGTGAACGGTAATTTGAAAGAATCTCCATTTATTTCCATACAATTTATTTCCCTGTGTTATCGTCGTACCGTGGACGTCCACGATAATATCGTCACGTCCAATTATGAAAGCGCCCAAACCTTGAAAGCAGGCGGAGACCCATTCTAAATTTCTATAATATAATATAGGTGGACTATATGAAAATAGGGCCCCGAGTGCTTTTAAATTTAAATTAAACTAACATTTGCTTAAAATATGTTTTTTGCACTTACTGCCAAGGCACAAAAAGTACAAAACATACAAGACTATAACAATAAGAGTAAAAAAATAGAGTAGCAAAAAAAGACTTTAGCCGTGCCATGGAGAAGTGAAATGGGCCGCACTTAGCATAATGTCACGGCGGACACAGTCGCGCAGGTTTTAAGTGCGCCATACAATAAAATACGGGTACCAACAGCAGCAAGTGTGGATTGAATGTTAACACTACAGTAAATCCAGTACCAATTCTCTGTGGATATGGACGAGCAACGTTAACAAATACAAATGCAATGCAACAAGCACAATTTTACGCAAAATTCATTTAATGCTCAAGTCAAGCGTCAAGTGTTGCGCAGGGGGTTGAGAGGGCGCGCGAGTTGCACTTGCCACAAAAAAGAAGAAAGCTATTTAATTTGGATCTACTTTATTAGATCAGTTTACGCCGCTGTACTTACCTACTTTGCTAAAGATTTGACCAATATAAATCTGGCATTAAGGACAAGTAAACGGACCGTCGGTGAGAGAGCGTCTGAGAGCGTCGGTGGCCGGGCGGTTGAGTATCTGACTCGTAAGCGAGAGGTACCGGGTTTGAATCCCGCTCCGGCCATGTACCAATGACTCTCTTCTGAGTTATGGACATTAGTTGAACTCTAACCGATGCTCTTACGGTGAGGGAAAAACATCGTGATGAAACTTGCGAATTCAGGCAACTGAATTTGTAACCATGATCCAATCTGGTCAGGTTCCCCTGGTAGCAGGGTCACGGAGGTCAGATGGTAGTCGCTCCACTGTAATAACCTGATCGTCAAATCCTGGATCATTGTCAAAGTGGACCCCGGGCCCTCGTCATCGAGAGCACAACCGGGACATCAACGCTAAGATTATTATTATTTTTTATAAACGGCCCGTCGGTGGCCGAATTATTAAGGTGCCCTACTCGTAAGCGAGAGGTACCAGGTTCGAATCTCACTCCGTTCTTGTACCAATGACTCTTTTCTGAGTGATGTTAATTAATTGATGCTCTTACGGTGGGGGAATATATCGTAATGACACCATTATTAAATCTGGTCAGATTCCCTTGGTAGCAGGGTCACGGAGGTCAGACGGCTGTCGCTCCACTGCAATTATCTGATCTGGAAAGTCTTGGATCATAGTCAAGGCGTACCCCGGACCTTCGTGCGCGATAGCTCAACCGGAACATTAGCGCCAAGATGATTATTTTTATATTTTTATTTGGATCCTGTGGCATGGCGGGCAGTACAGGATGCAGTGATATCAGCTTATTGCTTCAACGCTACACTCGAGGCTCCAGAGAGTAGGTACTTACGTGGGCCCACACCGCACGAACGTTACACTTTAAATGTGGAGTAGTGTAGGTATGAAATGAACTCATGTGAAAACTACCAAGCATAGATGAAAATATTGCTTGGTGACAAATGAAATAAAAATTGTGTACTACGCACCAAATTAAGTCTAAGTTACAGTAAGTAAGTGGCTCATGATTTCTTGCAAATTAGTGTAAAAAGAAATTTTGTCTAAGGTACGATTTACAGAGCACTTTCGGGATGCAAATGAACGTGTTACATTTTGATAAGAATAGCTATTTTTACCTTCAGAAATCCATAAAGTACCATGAATCAAACTTCCATTCTATGTAGGTACAGTGATCTTTATTTGGCATGCAGGCTTTAAGTTTAAAAATTCGTATTTACCTCATTTTCAGATAATTTATTTCATAATCTTCAGGTACAGTTTCTTGTATGTTTCTCGCAATTTATTCATTGCTTAAATGTATTTTATTGTAAAGGATATTCTTATTATATCATGACGATTCTATATCGGTGTTCAATGGTAATATATTTAAAAAGTAAAATCAAAATTTTGATATTGTGTGATCCTGTGATTTGTTTGCCTATTTTCTCATTGCCAGTCTATATGTCAAATTCAGGCAAAGCAAAGGCATAGTGGCAGACCCATGGACTTACTACCCAAAAAGGACTGCCGGAAAAACGTGTCGAGCGAGAGTCACCATCGATAGTCCTGTGTCCCTTTCTAGTGTTGCCATAATTGTTAATGCAAATTCTGAATTACTCTTATTACTTAGCGCGGACACCGACCTACCGATCAGGGTCATGCAGAGCCGGACTGGGTGCAACCTGAAGGTCATTTTTTCGCCAGGGTCCAGCACAAGGTGACTGTCGTGCTACTCGGAAACTAGTGGTTCTAGAACACTAGTTCCTAGAGTGAAATGATAGCACTCCTCGAGATCTACATTTTGGATGACAGCTGTCAACCTTAAAACGGTAAGAACTCTGAAGCTTTTGGTCCTACAACATTAGTTCCTAAAGAGAAATGGTAGTGACCGAAGAGATATACATTTCGGATGACAGCTGTCCTCCGTAATGTATATCTCGACGAGTACTACCACCATGTCACCCGAAATGTAAATATTGACGAGAACTATAATATTTCTTTAGGAGCAAGTGTTGTAGGACCAATCGTTTCCGAACTGTTTTGTCTGTTTTGTTGAACAAAAAGTCGTAGGTTAATAATTATGTTTGCTGGACAAACGTTCAGTAGATGAAAAGGTATTTTGACAACTACTTTCGGATAATACCAAATTCACGGTAGAGATATATCTCCCATAATGGCAACACCAAATATGATACTTGTTAATTTAGAATGACGGTTATAACGCCAATAAAATTGTGTTTACAGTGTTAGAAAGGGACAAAGGACTACGGATGGTGACTCTCGCTCGGCTTGGTTTTTGTCTTAGAGCCGCAAATTTTTTTCTCTATGCTTAGAGCGAGCAGTCCCTTTTGGGTAGTAAGTCCATGGCAGACCACTGACCTGTAATAATACAAGTTTGAGGTCAGTAGGGTAGACCATAAATACAAATATCGAATAGAGAAGGGCAGAGCGAGCATTCGACAGTTTAAACATATCGCTTTTACTATCTAAATTATCGTACTACAGGCTTGACGGTAACGCTTTGGCTTGGTTTGATAGTTATCTGAGTAGTCGATACCAATCAGTCAAATTACTACGGCGGGATGGTAATAGCAGGCTGTCAAATATGCAGAGTGTGCAACGTGGGGTATCTCAAGGTTCTATCTTAGGACCACTACTTTTTGTTCTATATAGCGCAGGCCTCACCGCTGTTATTCGACACTGTTTGTATCACTGCTACGCAGATGACGTTCAGTTGTACATCTCTGAGTCACCATCAAATATGAAATCGGCCATAGAAAAAATGAACGAGGATCTGCCTTTGCAGATCCTCGTTCGTATTGCAGCGTGTTCAAAACGCTTGCTGCCGTTTCCGTTTCGACATACCACCTCTTAGTCATATTACTTCTTATCTTAATAGCAAATCTATTCTCAATATGGTATCTAGACAGAAGCTCCATCTTGCTAGTGCTTTATTTGATGTGGTGAAGTTTCGGCAGCCTCAATACCTATTTGACAAGCTTAATTTTTCAGCTTTCCAGGATAGGTACGGTACTAGATCGACTCGGATTCCTCTGGTGGTTCACAGACATGGATCTGCAGCTTTTAGGGGCAGTTTCCGGTACCAAGCAACGAAGTGTTGGAACAATATACCAGCTCCTATAAGAATGTTAGGCACAAGGTATACTTTTCAAAAACATTATAAACATCATCTTTTAAGAATACAGAAGGAGGGTATCCCTGAACACTTCTTGCGGAACATGCGGTTTCCTTTTATTTTAATTTGTTCATCTCTGTTGGAAATGTCCATGCATGGTACATAATATATATTACCTACATACATAAGCTCACACTTTTTCCCGTAAAGAAAATGATGTGCTTTAAGTATTATTTTGTTATTTGGCTTATTGACATTTGACAACTCTTTATCTATTTTATTTAATACAATATATAATATTTTCTTACATACTTATTTTTGTGTTTTGCAGTTACACTCGCTTTTTGCAGGAACAGGTCATCAATGCAAAATCTACAATAAATACCTATCAAATCATATCCAATCTCTATTTTTTATTTTTAGATTATCGTGTACCTCTCGGGTTATGGCAGAATACCAGTGTGTTGCTACCCCAGGCAACACTGTGCTGAGCTATAACCCTTTTGTGCTGCAGCTTACACATGTGGCTTCATTACGCCTACATAGTTAATTAATAACTAAGTCTACCTCTATACAATGCTTGTACTTATATAGCTTCTATGTTTAAGTTGTCTGTGTGTGCATGAAGTATGAAATAAACGATATTCTATTCTATTCTTATTATTACTCAGATAATATTATAATGTATTTGCCAGATAATTTTCGTAGTTTACTGCATCATTCATGACTTCGGTCATAGTCGATGTCCTAGGTGTAACTTTAGTGATGACAATACAAATTCGCGCCCCGCGAATTTGTTCGGTCTCCGAGAGCGCCGACGGCCTCCGATAATGATATCAAAGCCGGAACCTATTTCGTGTCCACCGTTTCCAAGCAACACCCAATGGCCGCTGGGCATCGGTATCGACACTAATGAAATGAAACGGAAGCGCTCTCCAGACTAATTTTTGAGGGGATTTATTAGCGCAAGCGCTGATGTGTCGCCGGCAGCCGATGCGTGAGGCGGGAGGCGCACAATGGATCCGAGCGAATTGCTCGCTTGCTGACCCGAACTGGACAGGGTAGCAGGTGCAGACGTAGCGCCAGCCGTAGAGCAAAATGTTAGTTTTGGCAATTCCGGATACTAATATCTAAACCAACGACGTCCAGTAGACGGAAATTCTTACATTGACCTGTTACTACCTGTCTCTGTTGCTCCCGCGTAAATATATTTGCATTACAAAGACGCGCAATTCAAGGACGCGACACGTGTGCAAGCGTGATGCAAATATATTTGCCCGGCATAACACAGAGAAGTAGTAATAAGTCAGTGTACGAATTCCCATCTACCTGACGTCTTTGGTTAAGTTTGTTATACTAATATGTAAATTGCCAATTCCTGGATCATGGTCAAGGTGAACCCCAAACCCTCGTGCGCGAGACCACAAGCAGGACATTAACGTGAAGATTAGTATTTTGATTAAACCTCGTCGACATCTCGAAATCTCTAGGTATTTAATTTAGGAGAGGAAAGTTACCAAATATGGAATACCATTTTGTTTTTTTAATATAAAAAATAAACTATTCATAGTGCGAAGTCAATTTCTTTATTCGATAAGAAGTCATAATGTTTTGCAACACTTAGTGATAGTCTTATGATTACAGTATCAAAAATCTAGTTTAATCAAAAAATGAAAAAGGTAGTCAAATATGAAATAGGTACCCCAAATATGGACCATGAGAAAAGGGCACAACAAATTCTTAATAATATGGTTTGATATAGTTTTGTAATAATTAATAACAGTCTCATTATTTACTAAATTGGTAATTAGTTGTAAAAATCATTACACTGTAGTAATATTCCAAAAAAAACGAAAATAAAAAAAATATATATATAATAATGAGGATCGCCATAGTGCGAGTGGTACCCGTATCTTGAGTGTCCCGTCCGGCCTAACAAATAGATAACATTTGATGGAAATCGGTTAAGCTGTTTAAATCTTTAAAAAAGAAGTA
The DNA here is from genome assembly GCA_907269095.1 of Blastobasis adustella. Classification (NCBI taxonomy): domain Eukaryota; kingdom Metazoa; phylum Arthropoda; class Insecta; order Lepidoptera; family Blastobasidae; genus Blastobasis; species Blastobasis adustella. The sequence goes on along the minus strand of OU026114.1, from coordinate 31,259,206 downwards.
TTTGCAATTCGTAAAACAGCTTTTCTTAAGGCTTTGTAAAATTAGTTTTTTTGTGATAAATCGATAAATTCTTGGTTTTCGAATATTTTTCTTTACTTTATGAGTTACAAAGCATTCTGAAAGATAAGTATAAATAAATTAAAAGTAAAAATTTAACCATCAATTGCGATTTTGACCCAAATATGGAATATTCCATAAGTGGACCCCAGTGCCTGCCCATATTTGGCATTTAATGACCTCAGATATTATTGTCAATATTTAAATAATTACAAAACTGAAACAAATAAATGGCCTGGAAATGGAAGAACTACCATGTATGCAACCACATAAATATATGAGGAAAATGTTATAACTCTCTAAATAATAAGAAATACATAGATTTTACGTGCCTAAAAATGTTCTGAACAGCGACCAAACAAAACACACATGCCATGTCACCGGCCTTCGCCCTACTGACAATATTAAACGTATACACGTCTAATCTGAGTATATGAAACAGAATATGGCTTTGTATTGCGATTTCAAATATTATTTCTGAAGAAATCCAGCAATTCCATATTTGGACCCTATTCCATATATGGTTACTTTCCTCTACTATCTGGTAGCGAGAAAATTCGATAAATAACTTTTATCTACACTCATAGAGTAATGTTCCAATTACATTTTCGAAAACAGTTGTTTAAGGATACACTTTTTTCACGCCAGTCTATAAAATTTTAAAAAAATTACTTTATCTACACTCATAGCGTAATGTTCCAATACATATTCTAAAACAGTTGTTTAAGGATACACTTTTTTCACGCCAGTCTATAAAAATTTAAAAAATAACTTTTCGATACAGCATTTCCCATACTATTTTCATTACAGCTGTATCGAAAAATAACTTTTTAATCATTATGCAACACTTTTCTTTTTTAAATTTTTGTCGGGCGAACAAGAAAAAACATTCACAAACACAAATTACAACAATTAGAAAAAATATTCTGTTTAGCGGGAAAATAATTCCAAATGTACACAATCACAACCACAGACTATGAACTGATCACAAATATAAACAGGAATTTTGAATTTGTTGAAGACATTTAGGTATTCAGCCTACATTTAGCCGTATCCCGGCGCCCGACAAAAATTTAAAAAAGATAAGTGTTGCATAATGATTAAAAAGTTATTTTTCGATACAGCTGTAATGAAAATAGTATGGGAATTGCTGTATCGAAAAGTAATTTTTTAAATTTTTATAGAGTGGCGTGAAAAAAGTGTATCCTTAAACAACTGTTTTCGAATATGTAATTGGAACATTACGCTATGAGTGTAGATAAACTACTATTACATAACGGGGTACCGTTACCGTTATAAAGGAAATAGGCGGTTATTACTTTAATAAGTTACACGTGGAGCCTTGAGCCGGCTCATGCAGGTGTGCCACCGCTACCTACACGCGTGGGCCAGTCCAAATTGGTCTGTACCGAACCTCTGGATCGCATAATTGATGCATTATTATGTCCCGACCACCCGAAACCTCCACCAATTTGATCGATTGATGAAATTGGTAGATGCGCTGGGAGATCAACTTTCGGCACTGGCGGCATCGCCGAGATGGAAGGAAGACTAGTAACAGACGTTCAGTTTTGGCTGGATCCGACCGACAGTTGCAGTTAATACAATACAATACTTTATTGGTAACACCTTCTGTATATAAAATTTCTTCTCTATGATTGGTAATAGTGTTACATGTCAATTCATACTAGGAAGTATTTGTTATTAATAAATACTTAAATTATGAATTTATCTTACAATAAAACATTCATAAAATGTTAACATGTCTCGAAAATTCATCATAATAAAATAGTCAAAATTCATTACAATAATAATAGGAAATTAGATATTAATGATTACACTGTATGTATTAGCCGTGTGGTGTCCGGCAGAGTAGAATAGCACCAACCCCTTACAGTCATGGGTGTCGTACAAGGCGACTAATGTTTTCGAGGCAAAATTCTCCGTAGTCTGGAAAATGGGCAGCAGCATGTTCCATTGTTATATTTAAATACTGCGATCTCCATCCCGCCTGCCAAGCGTGAAGATTACGGCAATAACCTCCCCTTTCGTGGGAGAGGCCCTAAGTCCTGCAGTGGACTGTTACGGGCCGTGATGATGATGATGATTACACTGTATAAAATAAAGTAGCTTTTGGGTGCGAGGGAAGTAGTCGGACGTCGGACCAAGGTCGGCTCGCCCGCGCATCCGAATTAATCCAAAAGCGACTTTATTTTGTACTTTTTAAGGATTAGTATCGACTGCAACTGGCGGTTTGTCGGCTCCAGCCAAATTGCATCAACCTGTCCACCTCCAGTATAAAATAATCTAGAATTTGTATGGGAGCGCATACAAACCGGAGACCGTCCAAAATCTAAACAACGTAGCTCTGAGGTTCTGCGTGTAGACGAAACCTATTGAAAGATATGGTTTATTTCGACCATCAGATGCAAGTAAGATTATGAATAAACCTTAGAAATGGGAAAGAAGCTGTGCCGAAGTTATGCTTTACAAAAGATGTAATTCTATTAAACAAATAGACTTCTGATATTCCCCAAGCATACTGGAGTCCCACCGAGGGATCTTTAATAAATAATAATCATCTTGGCGTTAATGTCCCGGTTGTGCTCTTGAGAACGAGAGCCCGGGGTTCGCCTTGACCATGATCCAGGATTTGGCAGGTCAGGTAATTACAGTGGAGCGACTGCCATCTGACCTCCATGACCCTGCTACCAGGGGAACCTGACCAGATTGGAACATGGTTACACATCCAGTCGCCTGAATGTGCAAGTTTCATAACGATGTTTTCCATCACCGTAAGAGCATCGGTTAGTATTCAACTAATGTACGTAACTCAGAAAACAGTCATTGGTACATGGCCGGAGCGGGATTCGAACCTGGGACCTCTGGCTTACGAGTCGGATACTGTAACCACTCGGCCACCGACGCTCTATCACTGAAGGATCTTTACTGTGCAGTAAACATTTTCGCATTGTAACAGTCATCACAACTACTTTAAACCACGATCTTTAATTATCAACGATGATGGAAGCGTTGAAAAAGTAGATAGGTACAATAGGTAAGTAAGTAGTTCGTTTGTATATACTTAGGTACTTATAAGACTTTAAAATGTATTATACCTAATATTGAATAAATTGGGCAATATTTTGACTGGCATAGACTATTTTATTTCATAATAGCTTTTGGCCGCGACTGCGTCCGCATAAAATTCGGTTATAACGTTCCGGACCCGTTCCCGCGGGAATCACATTAAATTTCGGGATAAATTATAGCATAGGTGCTATTCGGGACTATATGCTATATAACTGCCAAATTTGATTAAAATCCGTTCTGTAATTTTAGCGTGAACAAACATCCATTACGTACAAAGTCAAGCACACATTATATTTCGCATTTATAATATTAGGATAATACAATTGCAAGTAGGTAGTTAGGTAAATAGTACAAGAATCTATCCAATTTCATATTATCTAACTAATGCATATAATTATTTATATACTTAACCACTTAAATATCTAATAACATTATACGACGACGACCGCGACGAAAGTTTTACAGTCATTTTCAGGTTCACTAAAATTAAAAAATGCGACGTTGGAAACTTCTACGCATGGCTTGTAAGATGAAAGGGGCTATGACCGGGCGCAAAGTCTCGTGGCCCCACAGACATAACAGACTAAACACAAATCACAAATATTCCCTGTTCGCTTGCTCTACAATGATTATGAATCTTGCTATCCCGTTTTTTGATCCATTGGAATAAGTTCACGGAAAATGACGCACGCAATGTTTTGAACGTTCGACATATTGCTCGAGGGCCTAACGACCTGACGTTTTTTTGAAACATCGGTGTAAATTTTATAATTTCCTAAAAAAAATTAAATTAAACCATTTAAAAGATTGTAAATTTGTGTGTAATTTAGTGTACATTTATGTGAAAGCGCATAGTATGGAAAAACACCTGGATTATCCTTTCATCGGTAAGTAAACATTCGTGATCGCGGCGATCCGAAATAAATTTTAGAAATTGTGACAAAAATATGCATCGAAATAGTGTGAATTTGCAATAATTGAAATGCTTTACCTTAAAACAACATGCCATTAGAGATAGATTTAAAATTATTGGCAAATTGAGCAATATTTCGGTGTCTAAATAGGTACGAAAATATTTTGATGCTAACAGGGTGGGACTTAGTATTTATTGTATAGTATTTTATTACTCAAATCTTGTGAATAGCGGTCCACAATATTATATGTATCAGGGTTCCATACCAAAAATGTACCTAAATGACATTTTAAATGTTCAGACATTATATGAAACAACGGATTAATCGCGTATTTACGTTTATTTACATAAATATTTGATTTTCTAGGTTTCCTAAAGACCAGACATGGTTATGTCTGGGTTGCAAATTGGAAGTGCTGCGTTGTAAACATTTTGAAGAACAAGATAATAATTAGATGCAAGTCCCTTCTGTCCTGCTGCACCAGCATTATATGAATTTTTACTGAAAATAAAGAATATGCTGCTTGTTTAATATATTAATGTATCTATACTTTTGCATTTTTTTTTATGACTTTGTCCTCTAGAGGGTATCATATTAAATTTGTGAAGTCAAATAGGCCAACGTGTGAACAATGAGGACGCTACTAACTATAAGTAAGTAGGTAGGTACCTACTTAGTTTAGAATTATGAGGCAACAAATAAACATTAATACCGGTCAAAATCATAACCCTCCTTTTTGCATAAGCAGGCACTGCCGATTCTCGGTATGTAGGATCGAGAGATCGAAAAGACGGTGGTAGGTATCAGGGCATGGATTTGATTCACTAGACACCTTACCTTTTATTATAATGTCAATATTAAAATATATAAGGACAAGCTTAAAAAAATTGCATAGTCATCTGGAGCGAACAACAAGTCAAATTTGTTTGTGTTCGTTACGAGTAGAAAGTCGTAGCAAAATATAACTCATGATGAGTTATATTTTGCTGTAGATGGGCTGCCTTGTTCCGTCCCTGCATTTGCATTAGTGTGTGTTATAGAGATGTGTGACATTTTGTCTCGTATTTTAAATCTAAATGTACTCTCTGCTTCTGTATATAATTTTTTTTCTCTATGCGTGGCCCTCACTCTAGTGATTTCATTTTACTGCTGACAAAAACATATTATGCTGTCAAAATGACTTTTTAGCTGTATTTTGGCCGGTTATTTGAAAAAACACTTATATATTTGTCATAAATAAACACACACATACACACTCACGCTTGGGTAGGGAGGGAAAGACATTACAGTGTCGTAAGTACTAATTAATAAAGGAAATATATCAAACAATTTTATATTACTAAAAATATATACAACTTCCATTTCGACTGAAAAAATGTACAGACTTCGATTGGTAACAATATTAACAACATACGACATCTGAAAGATTTACATTAAACTAATTTGACAAAGAAAATCTTAGCATTAATTTGAGAAAGTGCTTCAAGGTTTCAAGACTGAGTAATGATCTAGATTACTAACAAGAGTTGGAGGAAGTAGGAACAAAGGTATTCGGATACGGGAAGGCGACCCTTTGCTCCACCACAGCGAAGCAAAAAAACCGTTTAAGGCGCAATGCGAACTCATCTGTCGGTTCGATATTTATCCTAATTCCGTGCTGGTTCTTGCGCTTTTTCTTGTTTTTCGTAATAACTTCCGGTTTTGGTGCTGGGGACTTCTCCATCGGCTTCTTGTCGCGCCGCATTCTGTAGCAGGCCGGCCCTGTCTTCCCACAACCATATAGCCTTATCTGTGACTTGTTCTCTTCTTCTTCGTCCTCTGATTCTGGTGGAGGACTTTGTACTGTTCCTTCTTCTGGTGGAGGATTTTCGCCTGTTTCCTCTTCTGGTGAAGGATTTTCGCCTGTTTCCTCTTCTGGTGGAGGACTTTCGCCTGTTTCCTCTTCTGGTGAAGGATTTTCGCCTGTTTCCTCTTCTGGTGGAGGATTTTCGCCTGTTTCCTCTTCTGGCGATGGTGGTTTAGGTTTAGGACGACTAGACCCACTACCATCCGCTTTGCAGGGGTGTCTATCGGTATCGTCCTCCGTTTGGCAGCCGTAAAGCTTGCAGCAATCATCATGATAGCCGTCTTCATCGCATTCGAGTACGGTCGGGTCGCAGCCTAGGATGGTGCAGCAATCGGAGCATTTTCTTATTTGCACCGTCATGTGCTTCCTCAGTGTCCCTTCTTCTGTAACCTCGTCCGGGTCATGCTCTAATTCCTGCTCGTGCTCTGGTTCCAGTTTCGGTTCCGATTCCGGTTCTGGTTCCGGCACATTCTTGGCTTGGTAGACCTGGATGTTTCTTACTTTATGGCGGTTGCAGTGCTTGGTATTGCTTTTCCGGCACTGGTAGCTCGCGTCCATCAGGCGCGCACGTCGGCCGCGCCCAAAAATCTGTGCGCCCAGCGAGCGCCCCTTGCTGCTGAATAGTTCGAGCGTCGGTGACCAGCCCGTTTGCCTTTGATACTTGACATGACAGCTGCATGCTGAAACGAAATTAATTTAAGGTGGTCACCCATGGTCGCACGAACGGTACCAGTTAGAACACCCAATATAAGAGAAGTTTGAACTCTAATCATCACCCATCCCAGCCTAACTCAGATTATTTCACCTCAGCGAAACGTCAGGTGTCGAGCCGCTTCCTAGAGCCTCATATCACAGAACGGTCACCCATCATTGCTTAACTTAGGTTATCGGCCTCTCATCCCGCCGACGCAGATGTGGAGCCGCTTCCTAAAGCCTCAAAGCACGGAACGGCCATACGTAACGAGTGGCGAGCTCGTTGCGGTGCTGAAATTCCACTAACCTTAATATACGGTCAGTGAGCTTCACCAAACCTTGGTGAAACTCGCTTATCTCACCCGCGGAGGCGCGGTCGTCGCGCGTCGGCCGCCGCCGCTTGCGCTCCCGACCCCAAAAGTAAGAAACTGTCACCCATCCACCCATCAGTTGCTTAACTGAGATTATAGATCTCTCACCTCGGCGACGTGGCTCAAAGTACAAAATGGTCACTCTATCTACCGGTAGATACCGCTTTTTATGTTATGAATTACAGATCCCGCTTTTTTTACTTGTTGACTCGCTGCAATCGACCGCGAAAGAAGGTGTCGCGATATCAGAGGAGGAGATTGTTTACAAAGAGCGAAGAATAGCTGGAGGAATATCTAAGTAGACAAAATTAAAAGCACTGCTAAAGTCAAGCTGAAGCAGAATTGTTACACACTTACCTTCCATCACAAGATGGATGTCATCAGTGACTTTTAGCAGTGCTGTGACGGTAGTGACATTGCCAAAAACCAAATTGGACAACAGACAGTTCCAAGAGAGGAAAGGGGATAAAGTTGACAAGTATTTATTTATGTTAGACTGAAAGCTTTATATTTTATTTTATTTATTTTTATTTTATTTATTTGGAAGATTAACAGCTTACAATTTACGATGAATGGCGATGGGTAACAAATATAACGCCTGCGTAGAAAGTGTAGACAGCGAACTACTATACCAGTTCACTGCGTGTAGAAAGTTTTTGAAAATGTCCAAAATCGAGTACCGAAGGGTGATTAAATTATCTTTTAAGGAAAGGCATTCCCCTGCTGTAACCAAACATACCATCTATCTACCACTATCATCTGCATCCAAGCCAACCTCACCTGCACATGATCCCCCTACTAACAGTCGACCGAGGCTCTAGCAAACCGGCTTCTGCCGTACCTACGGGTTGAGTGGGTCAGATGGCAGTCGCGGCAGGCAAAAAGCCAAAGCACCAATAATTAAGGATTCTGGTCCCAAACCGCTTTCAGTGTTTCTAGTTACTTCTAGTCCGCCGCTGAGAGATCAAGCGGTCTCCCAACAAGCGCGATTCCCTTACCGATATGATGAGGAGGTATGAAATAGCGTTTGAATGGCGTGTATGGTAAGTCTTTCCCTTGCTATGCCAATTCGCTTGGAAATACTGTTTTCTTTGACCATGTTAATTTCATCCGTAAGCGCAGCAAATTAAGTCGCTCTTACCGTCAGTGGGGGTACGAATCGTAGGGATAACGGGAATACAGGGGGAAACGTGTGAAACGTGTGTCCGTAAGGTATTAAAAACTCTGGTATTTGTAAAGAACTTGTGTATCGCCTCTTTGCACTGCTCTTCAGTGGGCTCGTAGAGACTGTAAGGAGTGTCTGCGAAGGATACTGACGTGTCTTGATTTGCACCTGACGGAAGAATAATTATTATGTAAAATATCTAATTAAAATAGTTAAAAATCTAGTAAGTAGGTAAGGTTACTTAATGAAACAGATGCTTCTGAAAGAATAATATTAATCACTTAACGCAGGCCCAGCGCAGTGTAAGTAGTTTGAGGCTGGACTACAAGACTGATATATTTACTTTTTTAAATTGTATTCTTACTCATAAGTAGCTGGCTGCTTATAAGTATACAAATATATAGTGTTCCCATAGATAGTATATTCACCAATATTGAAAGAAACTCTTTTAAGAGGACAGAGGCTGTCAAATAGTGCCTTACCTAAATGTTATTTATTCCAAAAAACCGCACCGACATATCCCCGCCAGTTAGTATTATTTCCAAATATCCCCAAATATCCACTGGACAAATAAATACATACGATCGGGAATTTTCGGAAAAAAGTTTATTTATCCCGACCAAATGTTCACGCATACTGTTCCGCCCTTAAACCTACCCCTCACTCCTCGGTTTTAAAACTGCAGCCCGGGACAGCTGAGAGGAACGGACGTAAAAATTGCCGAGGCCAAATCTAAGATATTGGCAAAAATAGGCAGCGTGCCGGGCATAAGCACGCTGCTTCCTCTTGGGTCTCTCTTTTATAGACGAACGGGCCAGCGCCCATCCGCCGTCAGACGCACCAAGGCGGGATGCAGGAATTACTCGATTTCTAGGCCAGCCTCCGCGTCTCCTGGGTGACCGGGCTTTTTACGACCCGGCATTGGCTTGGGCTTGCCTTGTGGCCTGCCGCCACATTTTGATGAGAGAGCTAGGGTGTGCAGACCTTTATCCCGTGCAAATCCTGTGTTCGACGCTTTTTCGGCCACGGTACACACGACGCATTGCGTCTTCGTCGCATAGTTCGCGACCATATAGTCGGCTTAACCGCAGCGCAAACACAAATCCCTGCGATCAACCACCGAATTGAAATTAGTCAAAACAGCCACAGCATGGGGTAACGGCCGTGACTCAAGCAGTTTTTCCTTTTCTTTTGCTCTTTGAGATCCAGCAGACGGTGAGCGTACCGCCGCCAATCACTTTCGCCGTAGCCGCGATCGACAGCGCACAAACACTACGCTGACGCCCGAGGGACCGCGGCGGATATCGCCGATTTTGACAAGGTACACCTCGCACTCGCCAGCCCATGTGATCTCAGCTACAATATCGCTGAAGTGACCGAGTCATCGCGCAGCCCCCAAGGCGCAAGTCTGCGCATTTGGTAAGTCGCGTGACACGCATGTCCACTTCGCCAAGCACGTCCGCTCTGCTAGCACACGCTGCGCCATGGACTTCCAGAATTGATCCCCCAGTCCAGACCGTTCTGGAATGCCGATCTCAGCCAGGTCAATATCTTAGAATAATTTTCGTAGCAACGGTTACGTCTCTCTCAGCCGCCCCGGGCTGCAGTTTTAACATCACAGCCGAGGAGTGAGGGGTATGCAGACGAGGCTTCTTGGTTGGAATAAATACAATACCTACTGACGATATATTGTATCATATAATTGTAAGTAGTTCATTATTTTAAACTTCAATATGTTCTAACATGGCTGAAAAAGTGTTATTCTCCGATAATATTGTATCCGTGTTACATGCTATGAATAAATGATTTATTTTTATTATTAAAGGCGGGACAGTAGGCGTGAACATCTGTTGGGGACATACAAACTTAATAAAAAAACCCTTTGAAATCGCAAAAAAAAAATCATTTCTTTCAAATAACTAATTCTGTCAACAAAGCAACTGTTTTTTGCGATTTGAAATGCCATTCCGTCATCAAGTGGCCGGCCAATCTCCGCTGATCGTATCTTCCCATCATAATATCTACCTACATAAGGATCTACGTAAGAACAAAGACACCAAACGACTCTGGAGTCGAGCCACTGACCTCAAAAAATACCTTATTGGAGGTCAGTGATTCAACTCTTTTGAGCTGCTTAGTTATGTGTTTGTGGTGTTATTGTGTGGGAATAAATGTTTCTATTTCTAAACCAAGTCCTTTACCGGTCCTATGTAACTCTATGAAATTCGACGACGGTGCGTGTGGTGCGGAGTCTTTGCGCCGTCCTCTGGTGCTGTAGGATTGGCGGTTGTGTGCAATAGTCTGCTCAGGGGTCCCTGTTAACATTCGGTAATTAATAAACAAGTTAATTAAGTTTCCAAAAGGGGTTGTAAATTAGTGGCCCATGAGCGGAACGACATTTAAAAAAAATATATTTGTCGGTCACATAATACATTACGGGATTTAATTTGTTATATAACCTATAACATAGGCACAAAATAGATACCTACCACTACCAGGTGGGTAGGTGCAGGGTAGGTGTAGGACACCAGGCGAACGAAGTTGCGCCATGTCAGCGATAGGTATAAATATGCCATTGACCCTATAGTAATATAGATCAGTGGTATAAGCTCATGTACGTACCCCATTGGGCGACTTGTTTCTGCTGGGCTTCCAATTTTAGGACAGAGTCATCAGCTTCCTTAACATCCGCGGGCGCGCAATAACCGGACACGGTTGTGTCCATTTGAAAGGATTTTCCTTCACCCGCTTCTGCAAATAATATTTTTTGGCCTGCATACGTCACCCCGACTCATCCTTTCTGGATTATCAGCAATGTATAGACACGGCTATTTATAAAAATAAAAATAGGCGTGTTTTACAGTAAAAACACACTAGAATATTTAATAAAAAATCTCTAATATCTCTACTAATCTGCAATAATGACTACTTTACAAGAAAGTGGTTGAAAAATAAGTTTTACCTTTGCATGGATGAATTGTCTCAACAGAATTTACTTCTGGTTCATCCGACCTTTTGCAGCAACGCGGGCTATGAACCATGATATTTACTTCGCTACAAATTTCTGTGGCTTTACTACATTGTGTATTTTGTATTGTAGTAGTGCTGGTATACTTATTATTAAAACATGTACGATCATATGGATACGTGTTTTCTTCAGGTGTATTCTCATATGAATACGAATGACCGCGAGCTTCCTCAACAACGCGTGGACTCGCCTGACCCTGAGTTGTACTCGCGTCGTTATATGTATTGTCTTTCAGAATTTTCTCAGTCTGCACATATGCATTTTTCTGATTTGCAATCTTATAATAAGGGTAACCTTGACTTTCCTCAGTCTGCGGACACGTGCTTATATGAGTTTTATTAGCGCAAGGCGTCATATGATCCTGAGTTTGCGTGTACTCTTGAGTTGTATCACCACGAGAATACAAGTTCAATTGTGTTTCATTGGCACAGTAGAATTTATAAGTTTGAGTGTTTTCATCATGTAAATACGTATTATTCCGAATTGATGGTTTCCTTACGAAACACTGTTTCCTACTAGCTAAGTGGAGTTTCTCCTTTTTGATGTTGAACACTGGGATTCGAAATGCATTCTTTTTTATATTCACTCCCCTTGCGGAAAGGAAGTGGTTTCTTGGAAAATCTGAAAACAATTTTTGTATTCTTTAGGTACTTAATTGTAAGCTACAGGTTACTTGTGCTGAATTAAGTCAGCGATTTAATTTGCTTGGGTTTTAGAACTTAGACATTACCATAATTCGTGTAGATATCATTAGACATTAGACTTCAGCAGATTGAGAACCCAGCAATTACTATTAACATTTTAATGATAATTATAATAATATATTTTTCAATTCCGGAATTCGGACTACTCAGTTCGATTATTCAATGATATCGAAAGGTAGAGCTATTTATAAGTAGAAAATATTAATCATAATATTAGAAACTAAAGTGGAACTGGGCATGTCTTAGGGGCGAAAACGCTACAGATCGGAACATAATTCGCGACAGACCCAAACAAAATGGAGAGATAAATTGTGGGCCTTTGAAAGTAACTGGCAGGCCATAGCACTGTATTGTGAAATGTGGTAGAATCGGGGGGAGGTCTTTATATGTATACAGGCTAATATAATAATTTGAAAGCTATTCTGAACCTGAGTGCGGCGTGTCGCATTTCTAGGGAGCAAATGAGCGATAGTTTAATGCGCCGCAGGTTTGGTGGGGTGGGAAATGCATTGATTTTTTTTCGATAGTATATCGAAATTTCTGTTTTAATCATACAGATTACGGAATTATAACGTGGGGAAGGCGACTGCCATCTGCACCGGAGCCCAACGAAAACTGCCGCCACCACTCAAACACAAACAAAGCAGGAAAAGGAAAGGAAGCAAACGGTTCGATACCTGGGAGCCCACATAGACCGGTTGCTACGTATGGTGCCGCAGGTCGACTACGCAATTCATCAAGCGAAAGCTGCGCGCGCCTTGCTGCGACCGGTACTGACATCTTAACTCCCGCTCCGAGCCAAGACCCGTATCTACAAAAGCTACATCCGGACTCGGCTCCTTTATGCCGCCCCAGCCTGGTACAGTCTGTGCTCCACCAGACAACGGCGGAGACTACAGACTGTACAAAACACCACTCTGCGCACAATAGTCGGCGTTGGCCGCTACGTGCGCAACGACGTCATCGCCCAAGATCTGAAGATGACGTCAATCGACGAGACAGTCCGGATAATGGCACGTCGAATGTTCGACAGTGCCGACCACAGACGTCACCAGCACCTGCGCCAGATGGCCCCCCATCAAGCCCGCTCTCCAGAAGGAAGACCGCTGCCGCGAGAGGTGCTGCGCTCCCCGTCCCTATAGACGGGTCGAGCGCGCACCAAACCGCCGCTGCAGCCTACCCCTAACCTAACCTGCTTAAAAACCCCCTTTTACAAAAAATTGCTGAAACCAAATTGCTTGCTTGGGGCCATCGCGCCTTAACAGATTTATACAACCTGTTGGGGCGCGATGGCCTCAAGCAGACAACGTCCCATTGCTTACGAGTACAACGAACACAAGGTTGGCAAGGATCCGCACATAGATGGTGCTGACCGTCTTACATCGCGCTAGAGCTATATGCCAACTTCCGCGGCATAAGTACTACTTCCGACGTTCAACTGTCGGACCCTTGGTCCTTTGGTCATAACACCCGCCCAAGCGGGTAATAACCTTTTTCCACCCTTTACATCTTCGCTTGCCAACATTGGCGGCTACCCTATCCCTTCACCGCCAAACAAGCGACAATAAAATAATCGGAATTCTAGAGCTCAAGCCCTTATATCTAGGTAGCTCACCTTTCCGTTGACTGACGATTTCTGGAATAGGTTCTGCCGAGTGACGGGTTTCATGAGATAATTGCATTGCCATTAAAGAGCCGTGGCCGCGTAATGTGCTATTGCCATCTTCATCGTCCGAAGAGACCAGGAGAAACAACGATGACGTCCGTCGCGCGATCGGCTTTTGCGCGGAAAACTCCCTTATCATCTTCATTAGTTCAGGGGTCGCGGCACATTTCCAGTGATCCATAGTCATCATCGACCCGTCGTTACCACCTTCCCTCAAAGAGTCGTCTCTATAAAATTTACTCGCATGATGTGGTTTACGCATTAATAATAGTTAGATTTATATGTCTTTTGTATTTATTATAATTACAACCTTCTTGCACAGAGTCTCTGGTGCTGAAATTATTGCTGTTGAAACAGAAATGTTGAATAATGTAAAATTTCTTTGGTTATCTTTGTTACACATAGGAAATACTTTTGAAGATTTTACCGCGCCTGTGGTTCGGTCATGGGATTTTACTCAAAAATATGAATAGCTAACCACCCGCCCGCTTTTGCACGGGTGAAATCTACAATTGTTAAGTCAAACTTTTGAAACATTGGGTTAGATTGTGTAACGATCACTATGTACCATGAGCTCGTCAACGTACTATTTATTTGTATATCGTATGTTTATAGTTGATAGATTTAGAAATTAATACGTATATCATACACAGTATGTGGTTGCAGAATGTGGTTAAAATATGGTTTGGTTATCATGATTTCTTTCAACAAATGTCTCTAAAATACTTAACCAAAACTTGGTTTCGTAATAAACTTAAACAATTTCTTTGACGTTAAGAGAAATATTTTACTTCAAAAGCGCGTAATAAATTTACGCTAGTGATTAGCTGAACGACAGGCAGAATGTCGGGAATATTTTAAATGTTGGGCGACAAGTTATGGGACCCATAAAAAAAATACCCACAAATGATAGTGATGTGAATATATAAATACGTTTCAACGAAATATCGAAATTAATAATTGAATTAAACTACAACCAAATATTAAACGAGTCAAGATCTTAATTTTAACCTACTTGTTTGATGACTCAAATTTAATTGCTTCATGGAAATTAAACCTCGGTATTAATCTATACTCGGTCTAATTTAACATTACGTCGAGTTTATAGTACCTACCTAAAATGTCATTATATTGGTTACTCATACTTCCCTACACTATAACTTTTGGTCTAAAGGAATTCCACATCGAATTATTTGCTTGCGTATTTTTCTTTGCGTTGTTTAAATTTAATCGACTCGTTGAATAAATAAAACGTCGTATGTTGTCCCTAGCTGTTGTAACATTTAACTATTTTCGGTTTATCAGGAACAGTTTGTAAAATTTATGGATGTGCAAACGTTATAAGAGCAGTCGCTTAGACCTCATAAAATTAGAAATATTTGATTTTTTGTTTGTTTGAAATATTGAACTGTGGGAATTTTAAAGATAAGGATTCGAAGCAAGGTGGCCAGGGTAGTGGAAACAGACAGTCAGTTTCGGGGCGCGTCGTGTTTTGTAAATTTTCACGGGAAAATTCATTACAACTCGCGTGTGATTTGTTAAATTAATTTGTGCTTTATTATTTTGTGTTATTTTCAGCTTGTGACGTTTCTTTCGTTCTCTATCCATTTTTTTATTTCCGTAGTGTCCGTGATTTGGTTTGTTTTGGATTTGTCCTTGTTTGTAAGTTTCGAAAGTAAGTTACATTCTCATGACTCTTGTAGTAGTTAGAGTATTAGAGGCTCTTAGAAATTTCAATGTAAGTGTGAAAGGAGATTAAAAAAGTAATATTACTAAATTACATATCATCAGTATTCACTCTCACTGAATAAAAAACTTTAGAAACTAACCTGGGACACAGGTTCGAATGTGACATCGAATACACTCTAAGAGAATGAGTTGGCGCACGAACCTGACTTTGTTTTCGATGGCCTTGGCGCTCCAACTAAGTCTACGTCTAAGTTTGCCGCCGAATTCTGGTACGATTTAGACCCATGTTCCGTTTAAGAACCTTTGTGCTTTTAAAGCTTTAATGACATTTTCCTACGGACATTAATCTCGAGTTTGGATCGAAACCTGGTCTAAGTCGTTAGCGTCGCGCACACTAGATACACAAATTATACGCGCGAATTACAATTAGGGTTTCGCAATCATAGGGTTAGGGTGGCCACAGAAGAAAGAATAATCCGTTGCCGTTTCGAGTGCTGTCAAAGCTAAGTTGCACGTTTACTTTTACCTTGTTTGATTTCTTGTGCGGTTTTTATTAATTGTTAGACTATTTCGATTTGCGTGAATTACATTTTAATGATCTTACTTACGAGGATTTTATGTTTCATCCGTTTCATTTGTGCGGATTTTAATATTTGATTTTGCTCTTATTTACGTGAACTAAATTTTGTTCTTTAACGAATATTATCCGAACATTCGTGCGGTTGATATCCAGAGTATTATTATAAACTTAAATATTCCTAGTGACGGTTTTCAAAGTTTATACACAACGTAATGGGTCTGAAAATTTCAGTCGATAACTAGACGATCACTCGCTTACGGCCAAATCATAATATTTGAAATGATGTTTATTATGTT
This sequence comes from Blastobasis adustella, assembly GCA_907269095.1. Lineage (NCBI taxonomy): Eukaryota > Metazoa > Arthropoda > Insecta > Lepidoptera > Blastobasidae > Blastobasis > Blastobasis adustella. The sequence continues at coordinate 31,243,104 of OU026114.1, read as the reverse complement.
ATGTCTTCCTTTTATAAGAAGATACTCGCATGTGTGTATTTATACAGATAAATGGATATTAGGGTGACTGAAAAGTTACAATTGCAAACGTAGGGATAACTGAACTTTAAAAACATTAGGCTAAAAATATAGCTTTCTATAGATTAAAGAATAAAAAACGGATAAGTAGTCTTTAAATTTATATATTACATACAAACATACGAAAAATCAAGTATTTTCTCTTTATTTTATTTAGATACAATAACATGCTTGTATTTAATTTAGGTACAGTATGTACCTACATGCTACCTACTGTAAAGGTCGATTTACATGACTGTCTAGATTACTTAGCCAATATCATTTTTCCCCAATAGTTCTGTTCCCATTTCCGTTTTTGCCCACTCGCGTTTATTTTCGTTCTAGTATTTCACCATTCGCATGTGTTCCCAATACTTTATTTACTCGTAGCGTAATTTCGCTGAATTTCGCCAGTAGCGTGCGTAATTTCTATTCGCGCTTTTCCCCATTCATAACTTTTGCTACACGGGTATTTTTTTAATTTTTCTTTCGCATATTTCCCCAATCGAAATTATCAGGACAAGGACTTGGACCTGAACCTGGACTTCTTACCTGGGCCGTCCAAACGCAAGTAAGAAATCCGTCTACGAAGAATTATTAATACTCACAGAGTTTTCTCGAGTCAAAACGTGTAGGGACTTTACAGGAGTTTGAATGAACGTTCATGAATAACGTACAACGGGGTTCCATTTTGTTTGGTGAATAGGTGCAAAATGTTTTGCGGCCAAAAATGCGTCAATTTTATCGAATTTTTACCACAGTGGCAGAAAGTCCACACAAAATAGTATTGTGATACTCTAAAAACTAAAAATGTGCCAAAAGCAAACGAAAACAGATGCTGATGAAAGGAGTGACTTTTTGCACGACAACGCCAATCCTTGGTGTTATTATGGCAGTGCTATCCTGCTATGTATCTATGTACTTCCAGCCGAACGCAACGCCAAGTGCCCGAAATCAGGACACAGCACAAATTGCTAAGATTTGCTAAGCGTTTCTAGACAGAACTCAACAAGCATTTGGCAGAGTCTCGCACGAAAAATAAAAGTACATTTTATACCTAAATGTTTTCACGTGATGCACGTACCTAGCGTAAATAGCGTACAGTAAATAAGTGAAAACAGTAATGTTGGTTTATATACTGTTGTTTTCGATAGGTAATGGATGAGAAAGTTTTTTATTGAATGTTTTAATTCTAAGATTAAAAAAAAACATTTCTTGCTGAGGAACAGATATCAAAAGTTTGCTCAATTAAATATATAAAAATAGTTTTATCAGAAATGGTAGGGTTAAATGTATTGCCTAAGGTTGTGATATTGAATGTTTTTTTCAACATAGGTATGTATAGTGTAAATCATTTTCGTAAATCGGAATAACCTCTAGCAATTCATAACTAACATTAATATCTGGAGCAAAGCCTAAAATAGTGAACGCTCCATAAGCACATAATTAATAGGCAAAATCTTTATATAAAATAACCACAGAAATAAGAAAAGCATAATTTCAAATTACCTCAATATTTTGTTTATTGTATTTCGGCGGCCTTAATTTAGTATTGCTTTTAAGAAAATACATAACGCTGACATTATATAACGCATGATTAATAGAATCCTTAAATAAAGCTAGAGCGGATTCTGAATTAACAATAACCAAAGATTCGTAACTGTTTTCTGTGGAAATGGGCGTTGAAGCAGTCCTTGATAAAATTGATACTGATATTTCCGTTGGTAACGTTTCCTTTGAGTTATTTGTCGAAATGTAGTCAATGTGTATTTTACTGAATTCACTTACAATATTGATATTTTTCTGGTCAACTTTTATGTAAGAATGGAATAAGTTTTCAAGTTCTGATAATGAACTACAGCTCTTATCAGTTACATTTGCTTTTGAGGTACTGGTCTTGTATATGGTACTTTTAATTACATTAGTTTCTCCACAGTTATTTCTGTTAGGTTTTACGATCATGTCCACTGAACATTTACTGTATGTTGAATTTGAAACAAAACTTTTATTAAAATACAAGCAATATAGGTTTTGCGAGGGATATGTAAATGATGGAGTACCAATAGCAGTCCCAACAGTAATTTTGATGTCCTCATTGTCCTTAAAATTACCGCTCTTTACGTCTGTCATGCATTCCTTTGAACGAGAACAAAGGGTCGAAATATCAGGGGTAGTAACTCTAATTTTGATGTATTTATTCTTGAACTTAATCCTTTTTTTATCACAGCCACATACACGCTCACAAAATTGAGTATTAGCAGAATTTTTCATTTTCTCAATTGTATAGATTTGTTCGCCGTAAGCTCGAATGACCAAGTCAACAGAGCTTGTTCCTTTATCTTTTGTTTTTGGGGCCGTAACACTAGTTCCTCTTGTTTTACATTTTTTATTATTATAATTGTTCTCGGGTTTTAGTATCCGTGAAACCTTTTCTGCTTTTACTTTCTCAATTAACTTCTTCTCTAAATGAGTTTTACCTTTTGGAAGTGGCAATCCAGCTATTGATATACGTTTGAGTATTTCTTCTTTCTCAGGTGGAGATTTTCCTTCCAGTGAAGTAAATAAACTTAGAAATTTATTTTGTGAATTATTTTCACAAGTGGTTCCCACCCTGCATTTGAGTTTACTTTTTGTAGATAGTATACTTCTTGTATCCCCTGAATATATTTTATTACAGTGACATGGATCCTCAGACATTACGTATTTACCTTTATTTTTTATAGATAGATTTTTATATATAGATTTTATAGATAGTATACTTCGTATGTCGTTTGAACTTTCTTTATCACAATTACATGGACCGAATATTTTTGACTGTGAATTACCTAATTCTCTTTTTACTTTGGCAATTAACTTCATATCAGAAGGCGTTTTACCTTTCTGTAGCTGAAAGCCAGCCTTAGACAGACATTTCAGTATTTCTTCTTTCAGAGTCACTGATTTATCTGCAAGCGCAGCATATATTCTGGTGTCTATGGTAGAGGTTATTCGTCCAGGAAGTACAAGCATATCATTTGGGACCATGTTGTTTATTTCCTTTTCACTAGTGTTTTCCACAAGGGTTACACTTTTGACTTTACCTATTGGAGATAGAATACCCCGTGCATATTGTTGTGTATTGCGTTTCGTCGTTCCTTCTAATTCTTTTTCAACCTTTTCTATTGCAATTTTTTCTAAAGCCGTTTTAGGTTGGGGAAATGCTATGCCACACTTATGTAATCCCTTGAGAATATTTTCTATTTGATCGGGAGTCTTTCCCTGTAATGGCGTAATTAAACCAGCGGCTTTAGCAATTCTAACTTTTTCTGAAGGTATAAATGTTGAAGTTGGTTTTTTTCCACTGAAACAGTAATTACCAGCTGATCCTGTCGCTGCCTTTGGACTCGTTCTTTCGATTTTATCTTTAATTTTCACGGACAGTGTTTTCGGTGCGCCTTTTGGAGTTATTTGGAAATAAGAACTGTCATGAGGGTATCCTGACGCTTGTTCTGCAAGTTGACCAAACTCTTTTTTCACCTTGTATAAAAGTCGCGTTTCTGAAGAAGTATTTGGTTTGGGTATTGGTAAGCCACTCAGATATACCTTTCGGATAATGTTTTCTTTTTGTAGTGAAGTCTTACTTTCAAATTGAGGAATAAAGGCAGTTATTTTGTCCCTTTGATTAATTGTAAATTGTACTGACGATATTTTTAGTTGTTTTGGTATTCCTACTCCAAGATCATATACTTCAATATGTTTCTCCATAGTTTTGTATGACTTTTTCAGTCTTGTATCACGTGGTGCTGGGCCACATAACATACAAGTGCTTTTCTTATAATTCTTGTACTTGTAACAGTCGTACATATCTTCCATTACTTTCAACATGGCGTCGGAATTACGGACACAACAAGGAATTTCTTTTACATTTTTCTTAACACGACATTCATTTGCTTGATTGAAATAAGATTTACGGCTTATTGGGTTTCGCCTAGTCATGCAAACATTATTTACTGATAATGTGGTTTCAAAACCAATATTTCTGCTTAATTTTTGAGAGCTAAACATTTGAGAACCACGCATTGTTGCATTGGTTTTTTCTTGATTATAGGAAGAATCTATGCCTGGCCCACTTCCACAACATGAACTACAAGATAAAACGTTTACAGAAGAACCTTTTCCCGGTTTATGGAAAAAATTATATTTCAAGCGTTTCCTATCCTTATTCTCCGGTTTTCTTAACACCACTACCACGTTCTTATGACCCTTAGTGTTACTCAATTGCTTTCTTGGTTTCATCAATTCTTTGGGAGTCTTTGTCTCACATCTATGCCCTTTTCTTTTATAAAGGCATTGTATTTCATTATCGTCCAGCATCGCGATTCTTTTCAATTGCAAGGTTAAATTCACATCTTTGAAGCTACGTTAGCTTTTATTTCTTACCAAGCTTTACCTACTAATCTGAAACCGATAAATATAGTTTTGCATAATTAGCTATATTACACCATACCTATAGAGCGAATGCGTGAAATTAAACATTTTCAGGGCGGTACAATTAAATATTATTACTTTAACCCACGGCACGACGAGAGGATAATTAATATCAGCGCCAGCGGTCGCTAAGACACATTAAAAACCACCGGAATAGTGGACCCACTACTCTGGCTCACTCATACAAAGTCGTGGTCCCATGCGGGTTTCGATTTTATCGAAATTATGGTTTTAAAATATCCTGATTGGTGTTGCAGATCACTTAATCTAAGCCTTTACATAAGAAATTACATAGGGAAGCTAAAGAAATAAGTTACATTGCATCGCCGAATACATTATTTTTATAATTGTCACGAACTACTTTGAAATCAATTAGGTTAACCACAGTAGGTACTTGTTAGTTGTGAATGTAGGACTTCAAAACAGGTGGCGATTCTCAATTTATCGGAATCTTCAGTTCTTTTTATATCACGTCTTTATAGTAGTCTACAATACTCAACAACGGCTTTACCTGAATCGCTACGATTTCGAAGATTTAGTTGGATTAGTTTTTTTTGTCAGATGCAGCAATATCCGCGAAAAGATTCTTGTTAGCAAGAAATATATTTTTTATGTAAGTGGCAGAACTTTCGCACCTTTTTTTCCGACTTCAAAAATAAGACGTTACATTAGTATGGTTAAGGTTCTCAATTCGTCGAAGTCTTTTATTTTTATTTTTTATATGTTTTCTCCGAATACTTGAAGACGCCTGAACTGATCTAGAAAGTTTATTTATTGCTTGAAAGGGTATAAGTATACCTGGAACGTTTCAGCACGACGTGGACTTCCACGATATATCATGAATGTCCACGTCTACGTTAAATGCGTTTTTAAAATTCTCAGCCGTAGAAGCGATAGATGCAATTTTTTTCATGCAACTTTTGTTTAATCTGTGGATTCTGTAGCCCAGCGGGAGAGCGCGAGACACACAAATTACCAAATCAAATAATTTTATACAGTTCGGGTTTTACAGCACTATACCCTTATAGCTACGCACTACATCGCAACAACATCGGGCTGATTTAAGAGGGAAGCTGCCAAACCAAAATATTGTAGCGTTATATCGTAGACGTGCACGTTTTGAAGTCGTCGTGAACGGTAATTTGAAAAAATCTTCATTTATTTCCATACAATTTATTTCCCTGTGTTATCGTCGTACCGTGGACGTCCACGATCATATCGTCACGTCAAATTATGAAAGCGCCCAAACCTTGAAAGCAGGCGGAGACACATTCTAAATTTCTATAATAGTCCACCTATATGAAAATGGGGCCCCGACTGCTTTTAAATTTAAATTAAACTAACATTTGCACTAGGTAGGTACATACACCAATTTACTTTTAATATTCGAATTATTTTTAACTTTTTTAATAGCAGTCAAGGTTTTTAGTTTTGGAACTACGTTATTAAAATCGTATTTTTTGACGTTGGTCGTCCATTTCAACAGAGAAATGCCACTGGACTCGTTGTAGTGTAAACAGTCACTGACTGAACGCTCGTCACTCGCTCTGTCCTTCGCCAATTTGCGCCCACATAGCCCGATTAATATCAGTCTAGCGTGGAGTGGCGAATAAAAGTAACTTAAAGTATGTTTTTTGCACTTACTGCCAAGGCACAAAAAGTACAAAACATACACACTACTATATAAAAAGAGTAAAAAAAAATACGTGTGGCACTCGGGGACTGTCGTGGTAAAGCTATTTTATCAACATAGTAAGCATAGCATTTTATATCAACTTATGCAATTATAATTATTTTATATTTTATTTATGCAGTTTTTTTTCTTTGATATTAACCATATACATACACGTTAAGGTTCAACTAGTCGCGGGCTCGAACTCACTCGTGGACGCGGCCAAAAAGCACGCTGTCTCACCTAGCATTGTGTCTAAAAGAGATAAGCGCGCTCCACATGTGGACAGTTCCGCGGGAACACGAGAATGTGGAGGCAGTATTCGCCTACATTCGTGTAGTCCCGTGCATGTTTGGCATGTCTCGCCTATTTCATAGACTAAATAGGGATAGTTCGTTGGCGTCTCGATTCGATCGATTTTATATTTTTTATTCCCAGCGCTTTTTCGAGTAACAGGTTCGGGGTACCCTTGACCATGATCCAGGATATTAGTAGATCAAGTAATTACAGTATAGCAGCTGCCATCACCTCTGTGACCCTGCTTAAAGCGGATTAGCGATATTACACCAATGAATCGATATAATGTCGACGCGTTTTGACACCCACCACATCCCTAAAAGGCGGGAATGTAGAGGGTTGACCAAAGTCCCGGCCAAAGTTTCCCCGAAAGTTTCGGCGGACATGTGGAGTACGCTATAGAATCAGTTATGAGCAGTTAGCAGCTAGTCTACACGCATACGTCTAGTCGCACGCACAAAAACACAGTGCCGAAGTCTGCCGAACTGAAACGACGTTAGACGATGCACGGCTTTCAACGCCGCACCGCTGTGCCGGTCGGAGTAGGAGGTGTTAGGTTTTTTTCGTTACGGAATTTCTTGATTCGGTCGCCGCGCTTAAAGCCCGCGATAAAAGCTATGCAATAGCTTAAAAATATATTAGCAAAAAATGACTTTAGCCGTGCCATGGAGAAGTGAAATGGGCCGCACTTAGCATAATGTCACGGCGGACACAGTGGCGCTGGTTTTAAGTGCGCCATACAATAAAATACAAGTACCAACAGCAGCAAGTGTCGAGTGACTGTTCACATTACATTTCTTTGTGGATATGGACGAGCAACAACGTTAACTACAAATGAAATGCAAAAAGCACAATTTTTTTGAAATTTTACAAACAAATTTTGCTGAAAATTCATTTTATGCTCAAGTTAAGCGTCAAGTGCTGCGCAGGGGGTTGAGAGGGCGCGCGAGTTGCACTTGCCACAAAAAAGAAGAAAGCTATTTAATTAAACTTACCTACTTTGCTAAAGATTTGACCAAAATAAATCGGGCATTAAGGACAAGTAAGCGGACCGTCGGTGAGAGAGCGTCTGAGAGCGTCGGTGGCCGGGCGGTTGAGTATCCGACTCGTAAGCGAGAGGTACCGGGTTCAAATCCCGCTGCGGCCATGTACCAATGACTCTCTTCTGAGTTATGGACATTAGTTGAACTCTAACCGATGCTCTTACGGTGAGGGAAAAACATCGTGATGAAACCTGCGAATTCAGGCAACTGAATTTGTAACCATGATCCAATCTGGTCAGGTTCCCCTGGTAGCAGGGTCATGGAGGTCAGATGGTAGTCGCTCCACTGTAATTACCTGATCGCCAAATCCTGGATCATGGTCAAAGTGGACCCCGGGCCCTCGTCTTCGAGAGCACAACCGGGACATCAACGCTAAGATGATTATTATTTTTTATAAACGGCCCGTCGGTGGCCGAATTATTAAGGTGCCCTACTCGTAAGCGAGAAGTACCAGGTTCGAATCTCACTCCGGTCTTGTACCAATGACTCTTTTCTGACTGATGTTCATTAATTGATGCTCTTACGGTGGGGGAATATATCGTAATGACACCATTATTTAATCTGGTCAGATTCCCTTGGTCGCAGGGTCACGGAGGTCAGACGGCTGTCGCTCCACTGCAATTATCTGATCTGCAATGTCTTGGATGATAGTCAAGGCGTACCCCGGACCTTCGTGCGCGATAACTCAACCGGAACATTAGCGCCAAGATGATTATTTTTATATTTTTAGTCGGATCCTGTGGCATGGCGGGCAGTACAGGATGCAGTGATATCAGCTTATCGCTTCAACGCTACAGTCGAGGCTCCAGAGAGTAGGTACATACGTGGGCCCACACCGCACGAACGTTACACTTTAAATGTGGAGTAGTGTAGGTATGAAATGAACTCATGTGAAAACTACCGAGCATAGATGAAAATATTGCTTGGTGACAAATGAAATAAAAATTTTGTACTACGCACCAAATTAAGTCTAAGTTACAGTAAGTAAGTGGCTCATGATTTCTTGCAAATTAGTGTAAAAATAAATTTTGTCTAAGGTACGATTTACAGAGCACTTTCGGGATGCAAATGAACGTGTTAAATTTTGATAAGAATAGCTATTTTTACCTTCAGAAATCCAAAAAGTACCATGAATCAAACTTCCATTCTATGTAGGTACAGTGATCTTTATTTGGCATGCAGGCTTTAAGTTTAAAAATTCGTATTTACCTCATTTTCAGATAATTTATTTCACAATCTTCAGGTACAGTTTCTTGTATGTTTCTCGCAATTTATTCATTGCTTAAATGTATTTTTTTGTAAAGGATATTCTTATTATATCATGACGATTCTATATCGGTGTTCAATGGTAATATATTTAAAAAGCAAAATCAAAATTTTGATATTGTGTGATCCTGTGATTTGTTTGCCTATTTTCTCATTGCCAGCCTATATGTCAAATTCAGGCAAAGCAAAGGCATAGTGGCAGACCCATGGACTTACTACCCAAAAAGGACTGCCGGAAAAACGTGTCGAGCGAGAGTCACCATCGATAGTCCGGTGTCCCTTTCTAGTGTTGCCATAATTGTTAATGCAAATTCTGAATTACTCTTATTACTTAGCGCGGACACCGACCTACCGATCAGGGTCATGCAGAGCCGGACTGGGTGCAACCTAAGGGTCATTTTTTCGCCAGGGTCCAGCCCAAGGTGACTGTCGTGCTACTCGGAAACTAGTGGTTCTAGAACACTAGTTCCTAGAGTGAAATGATAGCACTCCTCGAGATCTACATTTTGGATGACAGCTGTCAACCTTAAAACGGTAAGAACTCTGAAGCTTATGGTCCTACAACATTAGTTCCTAAAGAGAAAGGGTAGTGCCCGAAGAGACATACATTTCGGATGACAGCTGTCCTCCGTAATGTATATCTCGACGAGCACTACCACCATGTCACCCGAAATGTAAATATTGACGAGAACTATAATATTTCTTTAGGAGCAAGTGTTGTAGGACCAATCGTTTCCGAACTGTTTTGTTGAACATAAGTCGTAGGTTAATAATTATGTTTGCCGGACAAACGTTCAGTAGATGAAAAGGTATTTTGACAACTACTTTCGGATAATACCAAATTCACGGTAGAGATATATCTCCAATAATGGCAACACCAAACATGACACTTGTTAATTTAGAATGACGGTTATAACGCCAATAAAATTGTGTTTACAGTGTTAGAAAGGGACAAAGGACTACGGATGGTAACTCTCGCTCGGCTGGGTTTTTGTCTTAGAGCCGCAATTTTTTTTCTCTATGCTTAGAGCGCGCAGTCCCTTTTGCGTAGTAAGTCCATGGCAGACCACTGACCTGTAATAATACAAGTTTGAGGTCAGTAGGGTAGACCATAAATACAAATATCGAATAGAGAAGGGCAGGTTCTGTCTACACTTTGGAATAAAATCCGCCCAATATCCAATTTCTTTGAGTCCACTCTTAGCGCGCTGAAACGACACGTAGTATTTGTCTCTTCTCTGTAGCGACATTGCGTATCAGTTGTCTCGCTCAATATAGCGACATTTGTACTTCAATCCATGAAAAAAAAACCAGCTTGCATCCATAACATAAGTTACACTTTCGCGGGCGATCGCTCGAAATAGCATGATGCTTGTATCTGTATGTATCATTCAGCAGTTACACTTTACAAATAGCCTGCCGGTTCCCAGTAGTCTTACTAAATAGTCTTATCTGTTGTTGTTGTTGTACGTATGTACCACAGGGAGTTATCTTCCGAATAGACCCACTAGGTATAAAGGCTATTGGGAGTTTTGTTCCCAGTTTACTTACCAGTAAAATTCAACAAAAAGAAACGTCAAGACTTAGGTCTAGAACACTACCTGCTCAGTAGAAGGTAGAGAAATCTTTAATAATTTGCCAGTGCAAATTATTAAATATCTGTTTCAGGCTGTTTTTATAAATTTAAATAATCTTTTTCACCTTACCAGCTCGGAAAGCCTACGGTTTCTTTAAGTTTCTCTATTGCTCCAAATCAGCACGCAAAAAGTTTTCATCTCCACGTCTGTGGCAATATAGCTCGAAGATGGCTTGCCTGTGGGGGCTATCCTCAGACAATGCTACATCTACTTGGTTTTCAGTAGCTGTGGCATTGTTGTGCCCTACGCAGAACAACAATGCCACATGTACGTCTATTAGGAAATAAATTCTCGGTAGCACAACTAGTAAGATTACTTAGTAAGACTATTGGCAGCTTACTGACACTTGCATCCTTAACAGCTATTTTTAAAATGAAAGAATGGAAAAAAAAAATTAGAAATCGAGCCCCTTTATTACAAGCAAGTGAAAGAGTTCTTCTGATGACCAAGTGTAGACGACTATACTGGCTACTAAATGTGAATCACTGAAGCCATTCATTGACGTGGATAATTTAGAACTGTAGCTGTTGCACCCGTTTCTCAATCAAATTAATTCAAATTATTTATCCAAACATGATCTCGTCAGTTCCAGGATATATCGCTTACCATCTCAAGACCATACATACCTATCCTAGGTGGCGGATCATATAGATCCAGTGACGTCCAGTTTCGCAGTCATTTGGAAGAAAAGGTCGCATCTAAAAAACTGGGTGTGCTTAACTGATCGAAGCCATTCTTCACGTTGGGGCAACGACTTCTCCTATATAAAGCTCAAGTCAGACCCTATTTGGAGTATTGCTCTCATCTATGGGCGGGAGCACAAGCATATCAGCTTGGTCCTAGTGACTTGATCCAAAAGCGCGCTTTAAGAATTGTCGATGATACGATGCTCACAAGTGGTATTAACCCGTTGAGTCAGCGGACGGATTTCGCCTCCCCTTGTGTGTTCTACCGCTTGTACAACGGTGTATGTTTTGAAGAACTGTTGCTTGTGTCATGATGCCTACAGCTACATTCTGTCATCGCACCGTTTGCCATTGACAGGGAGTTCATTCTCACACCTTGGAGCCACTGTGAGCCACTGCTGCGGTGACCATCCAGCAGGCCGTAAACTTGTTTTCCACCTTAGTGGTATAAAAAAAGTTATAAACACAGGTACAATGGGCAACATGGGAGTGATAGTAGTACCTATTGTAAACATCCCTTTCATAAGGCAGGCCTTAAGGTTACGGTTGGCCGCTATTTTGGTATAAATTAAGATAGAGACCGCTCGATCAGTAGCAGCAGCTGTGATATCCCATTATAGGCAATTCCATAAGTATATAGAGGTATATTAGAGGTCTCTTCAGAGGTGGGCAACGCATTGGTAGAAAACTCCCCTAGTGTTGCTGATGTCCTGTGGCGGAAAAAAGGTAGTTATAATTCTGGATGACAAAATATTTGACCTATTCGTTCAAAGGGGCCGTGTGGTGTTCGGCAGAGTAGAATAGCACCAACCCCTTACACTCGTGGGTGTCGTACAAGGCGACTAATGTTTTCGAGACAAAAGATCTAAGCGCCTCCGTAGACTGGAAAATGGGCAGCAGCATTTTCCATTGTTATAACACTGCGAACTCCAACCCGCCTGCCGAGAATGGAGATTATGGCAATAACATCCCTTTTCGTGGGAGTGCAGTGGACTGTTATGGGCTGTGATGTTCAAAGGGGTATGCCAAGGTGCCTTTGTATTTGTGGCCGAGTAGTCTTGTCACTCATGTTTTGCACATTCGTTGATCTCGGTGTTGACGGTAAACGAACTGACGACCAGACGAATTCAGATTCAAAGGATATTTATTTGTGATTTGAACGTCTGTGAAGGGACGTTTATCCATAGGTGATCTTTAGGTGATATTTAGCTGATTAAAAAAACAATATTACATATAAATTAATTGTTATTACAAAAAACATACATGATGTAGACTATTGTATTAGGAACAAAATTAACGCTAAAGACAGACGACAGCCGAAGTATTGTAATTTTAATAACATTTTATTTGAGTAACTGCTGCTTCTAAGACGTTTCGTAGCTTAAAAGTACTTCCAGCCCTATTATAGCTTAAGGGCGTAAGAGTACTCAGCAGTTCCGAAGCATTTGTTTTAGCTCATCGATGCATAACAACGTCTTCAGGCTCTTCGGGATCTCACTGCCACCGGTAGCGTCGATATGGAAATTAAGCTCGCTCTGCTTGCCGATGCCTGACGTCTTGGTTCCAGCGATACTTATACCTCCACCGGTACTGGTACCTCTATCGGTACCGGCAGGTCTCAATGACAATGTTAGCTTTTGAAATGGAGGAGCCGATTTAGCTTGTTTAGTTGGAGTTGCCGGTTTATCTCCAACTACACCGACGGCACGTCTATCTCGAGGAGCCGGTGGAGTTGAGAATGCCGGTTTCGTTCGAGGTACCACTTTAGTAGGAGCTTCCGGTTTAGTTGGAGATGCCGGTACCAGTTCACGAATAACCTCCACCGGGATCGCGTCTATCAGCAGTTCCACCGCCACCCCTACCGGGTCTTTCTGCACCAGCAGCTCCACTAGCACCACCGCCGGGACGTCTTCCACTAGAAGTTCCACCGGCACCACCGGCACCACCGTCGAGACCACTTCCACCACCAGCTCCACCGGCACCACCGCCGGGACCTCTTGCACCACCAGCTCCAACGGCACCACCGCCGAGACCTCTTCCACCAGAAGTTCCATCGGCACCACCGTGGGGACCTCTTCCACCACCAGCTCCACCGGCACCACTGTGGGGACCTCTTCCACCACCAACTCCACCGGCACCACCATGGGGACCTCTTCCACGACCAGCTCCACCGGCACCATCGTCGGGACCTCTTCCACCACCAGCTCCACCAGCACCACCGCCGGGACCTCTTCCACCACCAGCTCCACCGGCACCACCGTGGGGACCTCTTCCACCACCAGCTCCACCGGCACCACCGTGGGGACCTCTTCCACCACCAGCTCCACCGGCACCACCGCCGGGATCTCTTCCACCACCAGCTCTACCGGCACCACCGTGGGAACCTCTTCCACCACCAGCTCCACCGGCACCACTGTGGGGACATCTTCCACCACCAACTCCACCGGCACCAGCGTGGGGACCTCTTCCACGACCAGCTCCACCGGCACCATCGCCGGGACCTCTTCCACCACCAGCTCCATCGGCACCACCGGCACGATCGGCACTACCGCCGGGACCTCTTTCACCACCAGCTCCACCGGCACCACCGTGGGGACTTCTTCCACCACCAGCTCCACCGGCACCACCGCCGGGATCTCTTTCACCAGAAGCTACACCGGTACCATCACCGGGACCTCTTCCACCACCAGCTCCACCGGCACCACCGCCGGGACCTCTTCCACCACCAGCTCTACCGGCACCACCGCCGAGACCTCTTTCACCAGCAGCTCCACCGGCACCACCGGCACCACCTTCGAGACCTCTTCCACCACCAGCTCCACCACCGGGATCTCTTCCACCACCAGCTCTACCGGCACCACCGCCGGGAACTCTTCCACCACCAGCTCCACTGGCACCACTACCGGGAACTCTTCCACCAGCAGCTCCATCAGCACCACCGGCACCATCGTTGGGACCTCTTCCACCACCAGCTCCACCGGCACCACCGCCGGGACCTCTTCCACCAGCAGCTCCATCAGCACCACCGGCACCATCGCCGGGACCTCTTCCACCAGCAACTCCACCTGCACCACCGCCGGTACCTCCTCCACCAGGAGGTTTACCGGCACCACCGCCAGGACCACTTCCACCAACAACTCCATTGGCTCCACCGGCACCACCGCCAGAACCTCTTCCACCAGTAGTTGTGCCGGCACTAGCATCGAGACCGTCTGCACCAGCAGTTCCACTGGCATCAGCACCAGGATCCTCTACACCAGAAACACCACCGGCATCCGGTCCTTTTCCACTAGCTACTCCACCCACACCTCCACCAGGACCGCTTCCACCAGCAGATACACCGACTCCCCCACAGAGACATTCTGCACCAGAAGCTCCACCGGCATCCTCATCGGGACCGCTCCTATCAGCAGCTCCAGCTTCACCTGCCGCTGTAGGTTTGCCGTTAGGTGTCGGCGGATCCTTGTTGCAATAATTGCACCGACACTCGACCTTTTTGGCAGAATTTTCGTACCTGCAGCAATCACGGCCACAATTTACTTCCTGATAATGCCTCTTCGAAAGTCATATCTATATCTAAGAAATTAGGACATCCACTTGAAGAGCAGACATCTTTGTTGCAACGATTGTGGGGACACTTTCCATTTTCTAATCCGTCATAATATTCAAGAGTCTCCTCGAAAGTCATATCTCTTTCTACATAACCACAACAATTCCTGACTTCCTTTTCTTGATAATACTCAATTGCCTCTTCGAAGGTCATATCTTTCTCTACGCACTTGTTCGAGTAGGACGTTGTCATAAGTCTTTCTTTCGGTTCCTCATATTCGTAAATTTGGCATTTACTTTGCTTGCCCCTGAGGCATTCAGTCGCTACATAGCGGTTTCGGTACTTGGAGTTTTTCGAGTTCTGTGAGTATTGAGAGTCTTTCCGGCAGTAATACGTTGCGTCCACCACACGCGGTGGCGCCATGACCAGAGAGCGCTCAAAGCGGTCGCACGGGGGCTCGAGCGATGGTCGCCGGCTTGATTGCTCCTGCAGACGACGGGTGTCTGAAACGTCAATTTTATAGTCAACAACAATTTACACGATCTTTTTCATATTATAAAAGACCAAAGATGAAATAAAGTGAAAACCTTTTAGGCGCAAACTACAAACAAACTAATATCGAATCAAAAGACAACAAACAAAAAGTAAATAACCTAGTTTTTTTAACATGCTGTGCCAAAGTATCGGTACTAGTCTAGTATACCTACAGAGAGCCTCGCAAAAAATGTGCAGCTGCCGATTGATAGTTTCAAAATCGAATAAAAAACCGAGTGGACCTACATGGTCACATGATCGCGTTCTAGCGGGCAGTTTTCAAATTATTGCAAAAATCACACCTTTTAATCACAACTTTGAGTTGTGAATATGATTCCTACAATAGCATCGTCAGTTAAACCCTGTTAAACGCGACCATTCCCCTTCGACCAAAGCAGGTACTGCTGAGTAATCACTAAATAAACGAAGCGCGCGATGATAAATTTAGAATAATATAATATCTTACTATTCAAAGGCACGTCTTTTAGTATAAGTTCCCGTAAGTAGGACATATTTTTGATCTTCTCTTTTATGTCTTCCTCCTCATGGGAAGTTTCTGTGAAGGACATTGAACGAAGACTGATAAAATTAATTAAATATTAAAATGAATTCATTATCGTTTCAACGGACATCTTTAAGGCTTCGAATACCAATCCTCAAATAACCGCTCTACAGTAAATATCGTATGTCAATGTGGGTCTATGGTTCAAAAACGTATAGGACTATGGGCGAACATGTGGATGAGACTTTCACAAGCCGTTGATAGATATACATGGGGCTTCGAACACCAACGCACAAAAATCAGCCAAACTTTTTAAGATATTCAATGTTGAAGTATCGGAAGTTCATAACTGTTAACAAACTTATGTCTTACCCCTTGACATCACCTCTTTTAGTGGATCCCGTAAGTAAATCAATAATGTAGTCTTTGAATATGAAGACGCCTTTTTGTTCTCCCCTTTAGTGTGCTCACAGTGAGTACAAGCAGTTTCTGCGAATGACACTTTAAAGGTCCTATGCTTTTTACCTACCGAAGAATGACAAAATTATTAAAATAATCATATGTATGTTGATTCAAAAGAATGTTTGACGACGAGATACAAAAACATAGAAATATAATTATCAAAGAAACTGGTTAAGTTAAATGTAAATGTATGTATTAGTTTATCTAATTTCTATCGGTGGAAACCTGTAATTGTCTCTGTGCTGCCAGTGTTATTTTATATTGTAAACATTGCTGTTGTACCTTAAGTAAATAAAATAAAATATGTAAAGAAGAAAATTATTCGGTCACGTATTGCGTAAGCACCGAGGACACGTAGGAAATAGATGCCTAAACCTGCCCGTATCAGGAAAAAGATCCCGCGGGTGATCCAAAGTGATAGATTGACATCACTGAGTCGGGCTCTGGAGAGCCAATGGCTTACGATGGTTCGATCCCAAAGAAAGTATAAAAAGCCGACCCGATTGACCCCGCACGGATGATGATGATCATTTTAAAGAAATAATTGAAAGTTTGTTAATAAAAGTGTGTGGGGTACCTTCATCTCTCGGCGGGACAGTGATGATGGTTGAGTATCTTTACCACCGTGGTGGTGGAGGATGTTTATTAATATTATTGGGACCTTACATGAGCGCTCTCACTCGACAATAATTAAATGGGCACCTACCACCATGTTGACGTTCAGTCGAAGACGCATCAGCATGGATGCTGTAATCATCTTTGAAGCAACTCCGGTGAGTTCTTTCCTTCATTTTTTCCGTCGTTACCTGATCGTTTAATTTCTCATTCTGCTTTACGTTCTTTTTAGGCTCTGGTTCCAATACTTTGCCCTGGTACATTTGGCTTTTACTTTTGTTGCTGTGGTTGCGGTGTTTAGTATTTTGAACTTCTTCCTGATACTGGGAGTTCACGTCCACCAGCTGCAGATATCGGTCGCTCAATTGCTCGAGCGTCGGTGGCATGTCCGTTTGCCTCTTATCCGTAATGTGGCAACTGCGTGCTGAATGACATTTCGAAACAACTTTAGGACCAACTACATACAATACAGACATTGATTTTAGATCAAATGGAGAGGCGTAGATATGATATTAAAATATTATGACACCGTTTGTAGTATAATGAAATTATCGCGTTATTAGTAAAACGCAAACTTTGGAAAGATAGATGAATGAAAAATAAATTTTTCACGCAAAAATGAATCCCATAAAACTTCAATGTTGTAGCTGATAAACCGAAATAAATAATAGGCTGTTTCTGCTGATAAATAATCCGTTTAACACGTGGTAATAACTTAAAAATGACAGTTTATACACTCGAAGTATAAGTATCAGAGTATTAATTCTGGTTCGATATGTTCTATCGTGCGCATGTGACGCAATATCTAAATGAAAAATTATAAATGTATTGTTCACTTTGCGATAGTGTTTTTGCTATCACTTATCACTATACCTGGCTTCCAAAATGTTGATCGTAAGGCAATCAATACTGGACTCGGCAATGAAGCAGTTACGGCACCGCAACTTATAATCAAAGCATTTCGAGGCAGCTCCAATTACGCCGCAACCAAGTATTGGAACTTCCTTCCACTTCTTAATCAATGCCTAAAAAGTTTAAAACTATTTATACGCTTTTATAATATGCTTTTGTAATTTGTGTAAATACATTTTTATTAAATATTGAATATTTTATTTGACTTACCTTCGATAATTAGAGTCAAGTAGAGATGAAACGGATATCCCGGTACCCGGTATACCGGATAGCAAAAAACTTTATGAAAAGTACCTAAATAAAAAGATTTTATTCATAGGAAAAAAGTAATCACAAACATTATAAATATTCCTTTATCTGTTGTTTAGGTTGTTCATTTAGTAGGAAGGTTAGTAAAAAAGAATTTTCACAAGGTTAATCTAAGGAAAATAAACATAAATTATTATAAATTGGGATAAATACGAATTGCTGTAGGAGCAATTCGTATTGGTGGAGGATGTTTATTAATATTATTGGGACCTTACATGAGCGCTCTCACTCGACAATAATTAAATGGGCACCTACCACCATGTTGACGTTCAGTCGAAGACGCATCAGCATGGATGCTGTAATCATCTTTGAAGCAACTCCGGTGAGTTCTTTCCTTCATTTTTTCCGTCGTTACCTGATCGTTTAATTTCTCATTCTGCTTTACGTTCTTTTTAGGCTCTGGTTCCAATACTTTGCCCTGGTACATTTGGCTTTTACTTTTGTTGCTGTGGTTGCGGTGTTTAGTATTTTGAACTTCTTCCTGATACTGGGAGTTCACGTCCACCAGCTGCAGATATCGGTCGCTCAATTGCTCGAGCGTCGGTGGCATGTCCGTTTGCCTCTTATCCGTAATGTGGCAACTGCGTGCTGAATGACATTTCGAAACAACTTTAGGACCAACTACATACAATACAGACATTGATTTTAGATCAAATGGAGAGGCGTAGATATGATATTAAAATATTATGACACCGTTTGTAGTATAATGAAATTATCGCGTTATTAGTAAAACGCAAACTTTGGAAAGATAGATGAATGAAAAATAAATTTTTCACGCAAAAATGAATCCCATAAAACTTCAATGTTGTAGCTGATAAACCGAAATAAATAATAGGCTGTTTCTGCTGATAAATAATCCGTTTAACACGTGGTAATAACTTAAAAATGACAGTTTATACACTCGAAGTATAAGTATCAGAGTATTAATTCTGGTTCGATATGTTCTATCGTGCGCATGTGACGCAATATCTAAATGAAAAATTATAAATGTATTGTTCACTTTGCGATAGTGTTTTTGCTATCACTTATCACTATACCTGGCTTCCAAAATGTTGATCGTAAGGCAATCAATACTGGACTCGGCAATGAAGCAGTTACGGCACCGCAACTTATAATCAAAGCATTTCGAGGCAGCTCCAATTACGCCGCAACCAAGTATTGGAACTTCCTTCCACTTCTTAATCAATGCCTAAAAAGTTTAAAACTATTTATACGCTTTTATAATATGCTTTTGTAATTTGTGTAAATACATTTTTATTAAATATTGAATATTTTATTTGACTTACCTTCGATAATTAGAGTCAAGTAGAGATGAAACGGATATCCCGGTACCCGGTATACCGGATAGCAAAAAACTTTATGAAAAGTACCTAAATAAAAAGATTTTATTCATAGGAAAAAAGTAATCACAAACATTATAAATATTCCTTTATCTGTTGTTTAGGTTGTTCATTTAGTAGGAAGGTTAGTAAAAAAGAATTTTCACAAGGTTAATCTAAGGAAAATAAACATAAATTATTATAAATTGGGATAAATACGAATTGCTCCTACATTGAGAGGTAGTATGCGGTTTCGTTTGTCTTCTTATGCGACCTTTAGAGAATCTCTCACTACTGATCCACGATGCTGTGGCTAATTACCCGTATTTCGAATCGAGGGCGGTACCCTCCCTGGTTGGAAGAATTGTTCAGAATAAAGTCCAAATTATTTGTGTTAAACGAAGACTTGAAATCATGTAAACACATGCAGTTGTAAAATTTCCCACCCATGGTCATATCTTGCACAGGCTTGTTCAGAGATGTCCTGCGAAATATCCGGCCGCCGGATATACGGCTATCCGGCTTATGGGATGGTCGGATATCCTGTATCCGGTATCCGGCCAAACAACCATTCGTTTCATCTCTAGTGTCAAGTATAAAAATCAATTTTGTGTCAAATAAATATTGAAAAAAGTTTTACTCAGTCCAAAAATACACTCCACGATGTCAGGTGATTACCACTTTGTCTGGGGTCTTTGCTCTCATTCCTTCACATAAAGCAATCCCTACTTAATGTATTGTTTTTAAATAAATAAATATGCTGGGACCAATTCACACAGCGCCATCTATCCAAGGTGGTAGATAACTGATAAATTACTTACATACTTGTTTAAAATATTTACTTATTATACATACTACACTCAGACCCGTAATTAAAATTCAACATTTCCATTTCTGCTCGACCGGGAATCGAACCCGGGACCTCTCCATGGCGACCGGCATGGTAACCAACTGAACCACTCAAGTCGTCATATAAGCACAACAAGTACGTTTATTCATAGCATAATGTTCTAATTACGTATTCGAAAACAGGATACAGTTTTTTCAAGCCAGTCTATAAAATTTAAAAAACTTAATTAACGATACACGAGCATTTCGCATAATATCTTCATTACAGCTGTAACATAACTTAACTTTTTAATCATTATGCAACACATTTATTTTTGAATTTTTTGTCGGTCGTCTGGACTCGGCGAAATGTAGGCTGAATACCTAAACGTCTTTAACAAATTCAAAATTCAAACTTTCATGTTTATATGTATTTCCGATTGTGTATGATCGGAATTATTTTCCCGCTAAACAGAATATTTGTTTTAATTGTTGTAATTTGTGTTTATGTTTTTATCCTTGTATGAAGCAAATAAATAAATAAATGTGAAAGTAGTGAAGTGAATTTCCCGCCGCTTGATATTCTCGACGCGTAAATGCAACAGAAATTACTCGCAGCAAAGTTGTGAAAATTATAGGTACGAAATTTTAACATGAAAATATTAGTGTAGATAAAGTAGTGTATGCAACTGCATATAATTAGGTATTAAAACACTCGTGTCAAACTATTATCATACTCGGCTACGCCTCGAATAATAAAAAAATATTCAAAATGTTTTATTCAAGAAAGTCACAAAAGAAATACCTAATGAACAATGAATACTTATGTAATAAGCGCCGCGCGCGGCACCATCGAGCCGACAACGGCTTAGTTTTCCCCAACGAAGACCACCACGCAAAGACTATCAGTCATGGTCCATATGCACTTATCATATCATATCATATTATCATTTATTTATAACATTCGGTACCAATAAAAAAAAAAAAATACCGAATAAATAACTATTGTAAACTTAATAGTATTTTTACATCACAATATCAATGTCAATCCTGTATTATAAATTATTATACGTAATAATAAATTTACTGTCAAAAATTAATAATAAATTTCAATTTAATATTCAATCCAATTGTAATAATAAATTATATTATTTATATAATAAATGATTTAATATTAATGTCAATAAATTTGTAATAAATGTCAAAGAAAAAAAGTTACTTAATACTTTCATTAAACAATTCATTACAATTATAATAAGCTTTTTGTGAATGAGCCATCGACGTAGTCTCTGTTTGAATGTGGAAAAGCTCGGAGCGTCCGGAGTAGATCCGGAGCCGTAAAATATTAATAAGAATAAAACTATACCCAACAAGTCACCGACCACCACGTATTACTAGAGGTCAGTGGATCAATCCGATAAATAAGGTCAGGCCATTATTTTGGGTAGCTCGCGTATTTTAGCGAAAGTGGATATGGGTACCATGAATCCCATTATCTATAATGGTATTACCATTCCTTACGCTTCTGACGTCAAGAACTTAGGTCTCCATATGGACCAATCGTTTACCTGGAACGTTCAGGTGGCTGAGGTGGGCAGGAAGGTCACGGGCACACTGCGCACCCTGCATCGTTTTAAATTTTTCCTACCAATGAACTAACTACACAATCAACTACTAACTAAAATTCTCCTAATGCAGACTTTAGCTTTACCTATTTTAGGCTACGCAGACGTGTGCTACCTTGACCTGAATGAAGCCTACCTCAATAAGCTTGAGCGCCTGCTGAATAACTGCATTCGATTCATATTCGGCCTGAGGAAGTATGACCACATCTCTGAATACAGAGAACGGCTGGGCTGGTTAACCATCCGCGAGAGAAGGAAGTCACGTATTCTCTCTACACTTTTTTCCATTTTTGATAATCCTTCCTCGCCTGGTTATCTTAGAGACAATGTAGTCTTTTTGCATTCAACACATGAGCGTGAACTCCGATCTACAAATTATTTGCGACTAGATATTCCCTCCTATCATACGAACTTCTACAGCCATTCTTTCACAGTTCAGGCAGCACGTCTTTGGAATGAGATTCCTGAAGATGTGCGTAAAACACCGAATCGCTTTATTTTTTTAAAACAAATTATGAACATTTTTATAGATAAAAGGCCAAAAAGTTAATAGAAATAGTATAAAGTATCTTTATCTACACTCATAGCGTAACGTTCCAATTACATATTCGAAAACAGTTGTTTAAGGATACACTTTTTTCACGCCAGTCTGTAAAAATTTAAAAAATTACTTTTCGATACAGCATTTCCCATACTATTTTCATTACAGCTGTATCGAAAAATAACTTTTTAATCATTATGCAACACTTTTCTTTTTTAAATTTTTGTCGGGCGCCGGGACACGGCTAAATGTAGGCTGAATACCTAAATGTCTTCAACAAATTCAAAATTCCTGTTTATATTTGTGATCAGTTCATAGTCTGTGGTTGTGATTGTGTACATTTGGAATTATTTTCCCGCTAAACAGAATATTTTTTCTAATTGTTGTAATTTGTGTTTGTGAATGTTTTTTCTTGCTTGAAGCAAATAAATAGATAAATGTGAAAGTAGGGAAGTGAAATTCGCTTGATATCCTCGACGCGTAGATACAAGAGAACTGACTCGCAGTTACTTCCAGCAAAGTTGAAAAAATTATAGTTACGAAATTTTAACATGAAAATATGAGTGTACATAAAGTAGTGTATGCAACTGCATATAATTAGGTATTAAAACACTCGTGTCAAACTATTATCATACTCGGCTACGCCTCGTATGATACATGTTTTAATACCCCCTTTTATATGACAGTTGCATAAACTACTATTATTTATAGATCATGTATGTATGTATAGTATTTATTATATAATATATGTTTATCTACACTCATAGCGTAATGTTCCAATTACATATTCGAAAACAGTTGTTTAAGGATACACTTTTTTCACGGCAGTCTGTAAAAATTTAAAAAATTACTTTTCGATACAGCATTTCCCATACTACTCGTATTTTCATTACAGCTGTATCGAAAAATAACTTTTTAATCATTATGCAACACTTTTCTTTTTTAAATTTTTGGCTGGCGCCGAGACACGGCTAAATGTAGGCTGAATACCTAAAAGTCTTCAACAAATTCAAAATTCCTGTTTATATTTGTGATCAGTTCAGAGTCTGTGGTTGCGATTGTGTACATTTGGAATTATTTTCCCGCTAAACAGAATATTTTTTCTAATTGTTGTAATTTGTGTTTGTGAATGTTATTTCTTGTTTGAAGCAAATAAATAGATAAATGTGAAATAAGTGAAGTGAATTTCGCTTGATATCCTCGACGCGTAGATACAACAGAAGTGACTCGCAGTTACTTCCAGCAAAGTTGAAAAAATTATAGGTACGAAATTTTAACATGAAAATATGAGTGTAGATAAAGTGCATATAATTAGGTATTAAAACACTCGTGTCAAACTATTATCATACTCGGCTACGCCTCGAATGATAAACAGACACTTATGTTTTAATACCCCCTTTTATATGACAGTTGCATAAACTACTATTATTCTATCTTGATGTAGTTAGTATTGTATTTAGGTTAATTACAATCTATCTTCACGCTTTATGAAGCACCTACTACTCACTTTCTGCATGGTCTACTGGTTGACTGGAAGATAAAGCTTTAATGGCTTTAAGTCCGCCAATTGTGTTATTGTGCAATAAAGTTTTAAATAATAATAATATTAATATAATAAAAATAAAATAAATAATAAACAGAGACTCATGTTTTAATACCCTCTTTTATATGCCAGTTGCATAAACTACAATTTTAAAAAGATGACATTTGCCTGACCATTTTTAGACTAAACACAGCAGTTGGGATGGCACAGATTATGCGTCTTGCATGTTTAAAATTTTAACTTACGTTTAAAGTAAGCTTACAAGAGCATGATCATTGTCGTTTAATCACATATGTTTATTTTATCTTGAAGATCATGGCTGCAACGTCCATTAATTTTTTCAGAGTTAGTTTTCAACTTGACATTGCCGTAATAATATACGACTTGAAAATGTTATGTTGTCTTCATATTCATATCATATTTAAAATTTAAAATATCTGCGTTACCGTATTATTAAAATAAAAAATATCCATGGAAACCTACATAAATAAAAGAATACTTAACAAGCAGAAGGCATATGTTCAAGTGGACCACTTAATTCCACGATTATTTGTTCATGATA
Organism: Blastobasis adustella; assembly: GCA_907269095.1. Taxonomy (NCBI): domain Eukaryota; kingdom Metazoa; phylum Arthropoda; class Insecta; order Lepidoptera; family Blastobasidae; genus Blastobasis; species Blastobasis adustella. The sequence goes on along the minus strand of OU026114.1, from coordinate 31,218,677 downwards.
AAATTTGTTTCGAAGTGTCATTCTTACTTTTTACACATTATTGGTCGGTTATTGACATTTTCATAAAATTAAGAACGTGTATTAAACATTTTGGAATAGCCTAGCCATAAATCCTCAAAATATTGATAAATCCTTTTAGCTCACGTGTTTATATCTACAATACCTATTATCTACATTATTTTACCTGAATCCCTACGGTTTCGAAGATTTTATTGAACTTGTAAAAATTTTACGAGAACAAGATGGCCCGCAATGGATCCTAAGATACCTATCATAAATTTGAATTTGAATTTTTAAAAAGGAGATACACTAAAATAAAGACGCTTAGGGATAGTGCAAACAAATGCAGTAAGTAAAGAAACCTTACATCTGATAAGGTAAAATCCTCGGCCGATAATAAAAAAAATTAAATGTTAATTAATACTGATATTATCTTATTGAGCGTCGGTGGCCGAGCGGTTACAGTATCCGACTCGTAAGCCAGAGGTCCCGGGTTCGAATACCGCTCCGGCCATGTAGCAATGACTGTTTTCTGAGTTATGTACATTAGTTGAATACTAACCGATGCTCTTACGGTGAGGGAAAACATCGTGATGAAACCTGCACATTCAGGCGACTGGATGTGTAACCATAATCCAATCTGGTCAGGTTCCCCGGGTAGCAGGGTCTTGGAGGTCAGATGGCAGTTGCTCCACTGTAATTACCTGACCTGCCAAATCCTGGATCATGGTCAAGGCGGACCCCGGGCCCTTGTTCTCAAGAGCACAACCGGGACATTAACGCTAAGATGATGAATTTTTTTTATTTTATCTTATGATAATATCAGTTATTACTAAAAAACGTTACAGTTATACATACGCTTTTAATTATAAAAAAAATTAACGCTAATGACAGACGACAGCAGAAATACCCTTATTAAAAACACAATTTTCTTTAATGAAATATATTTGACTTTGTAGAATTCACACTGTTCCTGGGCGTATTAAGGCTAAGAAGGGCCTCCAGCCCAATTAGAGCTGGAGGGCGTGGAGTATGAGAAACCAACTAATTGCTTCAGCACGTCGAAGCAGCACAGCGCTTTGAGACCCTTCGGGATATTACAATTCGGATAGATGGAAAGGGTAATCCCACCCTGCTTATTGCCACTAACAAACTTATTAATTCTGTTGGCATCTTCTGGCTTGCCGTAATCGTCGTCCACCTGCGCTTCGGCCAGCTGTTGCGCTACGGCGAGTTGGCGTGCTTCGAGCTGCTGCTTGCGGGATAAGACCGCCTGTTTATTGTAACAGAGTTCTCCTTTCCTCCCTCCACAACCGATCATGCTAGCCTCTGCCATGGCTTTTATTTCCGCCTGTCTAATTTGCTCCGGTTCTTGTTCCCTTGTTTTTCTTTCCATTTTCGTTTCTTTTTTAACATCTCCATCGACACTACAGCCCGGTCCTCCATTTCCATGGACGCCTCTACCGGGACCTTTACTGCCAACTCCTTTAAGAATTCCACTTACACGGGAGCCTCCACCGGCGCCTCCAACGGCACCTCCACTTTCATCAGTACTTCCACCGGGACCTCCACTTCCTCCGGCACCTCCACTGATACCACCAATGCCTCCACCTCCACCGGCATCTTCGCCTTCACTTACATCTTTGCTTCCATAATCACCGGCACCACCGGGACCTGCACAAGCACTACTGGGACCTCCATCGGCGCCAGAACCATTACCATCGGTACGTCCACCCAAACCTACATCAATACCTTCACCGTAATAACCACCTCCTTCATTCATCATCATCTTCATTTCATTTTCCTTTTTGTCATAATAGTCAAGAGCCTCCTCGAAGGTCATGTCTTTTACTTGTACATTTTCCTGATAATAGGTAAGAGCTTCTTCGAAGGTCATATTTTCATTTTCTATTGGCTGGTACTTCTTCGTTTGCGTCACGCACGACTTTGTCAGTTCTTCGTACGTCTGACCTTTAATTTCTTTGCTCCTGGAACAGTCGGTCGTCACGATGCTGCTCCGGTACTTAGAGTTCTTTAAGCTTTTCAGATACTGGCAGCTCGTATCCACAACATGTGGTGGCTCAGCGACCATCGAATGCACGAAGCGACCGCTTGGTTGCTCGAGGGATGACATCGGATCCAGTCGCTTCCCCCGATGACTCGAACAATAGTTGTCTGAAATATCAATTTTAGAGTCACACTCCACACGATCTATTACTTTACGGCTGCAAAATCTGGCTGGCGTTGACAAAGCACATCCGCGAACTCCACGCTAACAAAATTATAATGTTTCAGTGGATGTGAGGCGTTACGCGACTTGATCGAGTACGTAAGGAGTACATCCGTGATAGCTATGGCGTGAGAGATATCGCGAAAAAAATCGAAGAAGCATGGCTGCACTGGTTTGGTAACATATTGCGTAAGCCCCAGGGATACGTGGCTAACCAACAGCTTACGACGTGAGGATACCGAAAATCGGGAAAATTGGAGAAAAAAAGTAATAAAAACGGACCCTGGCTGTAGTCGGGATTGACCGCTCGGATGATGATGATGACTTCACTCCTTGTCTTTTGGTCCAATCAGGTGTATCCACATGCATATCTTCAAGCACGCATTTAGCAAACGATCATGGTCTAATAATATTACACTAGATACATCTGTACTAACAATAATAATGACGTACTTTGAGTGTTAAAGTTTAAAATGTGTAAACTCATTTGGATGTCGATTATGAATCGATTAAGTGTCATATTGGGCCACATTTGTCGAAATGCATACGTACATGCACTAACAAGTTCATAAATTTTCAACAATTTAAGTTTTTAGATCTAAATACATCAACGGTTGTCCATTTGGGTCTGGCAGAAGCACCGCTCTTAGGCACTTAATAAAAGTAATTTGCCTTAAAAATCATACTACCTATATCATCATATCTCCGTCCTCCATGAACTATTAGTACAATGACTGTAAATCGTTTAACCAAAATAATTGCGTCAGGAAGGAGGCAACATCAAGATAAAAACAACAAAGGACCTAAAAAACAAATATCTTACTGTCTAAAGGCACATCTTTCAGTAGTTCCTGTAACTTGTTAAATAACTTGGTCTTTGTATACAAAGACATATTTTGCTCATCTTTATTGCGTCCACAGCGAGCGCAAACACATTCTCCGAAGGACACTGAAGTGGTATGCTTTGTACCTGCCGAACAACGATAAGTTAAGTAGATACTTATAGAGATAATAGACGGATTATAATTTAATACATATTTTCTACCTGTAGGTATGCCAATTGAATAGCTCTACAAATGTTACGAGTTCCACATAGAACTTGGCAATGCAAAGACATATTTGTAAAGCCATGTAAAAAAGGATAGAGAGCGTCATTATCAATAATACTTAGTCGCCGGTATATGGCCGGTAAATACACTCTGTATTTGGCAGAATATGGCTTTATTAATATAATTTCCGTAAATCCATATTCTTAGACCACACCCGCCTTTCTTTCAACAGTCTGTAAGTATACTCAGTTTAGTGTAGAGGGTAGGGGTTAGAACATCGCGCCAGTAAAGTTGTACCGAGCAAGCTAGTTTATAATAAAAACAAGTTAAATTGAAATGAAATTTCTTATTTCTGAAATAAGAAAGTGAAAGTGAAAATGTCCAGTTTGAAAAGCGACCAACTAGGAAAAAGCCAATGTACGAAATTTACGATTTAATATAAGAACAGTTAAAAATGAGACGGTAAGAAAAGTGTCAAGTTTGAAAAAGGACATATTTAAGAAAATTACGATGTTGTCCGGAGCCAGACAGGGCCTTTCTTTCGGTGGTGAAGTTGCTGGAGGACCTTTATCTTTAGGTATTGGACGTGGTTGAGGAACACCTTTATCTTTCGAAGTTGGTGATCACCTTTATCTTTTGGTGGAGGCTGCGTTTGAGGTGGTGAAACACCCATATCTTTCGGGGGGTGGTAGTGAAAGAGCACCTATATCTTTCTGTGGGCGCGGTAGTGGAGGAGCACCTCTTTCTCTCGGTGGAGGCAGCGTTGGAAGTGGTGAGCACCCTTATTTTTCGGTGGGGGCGGTGGTGGAGAACTTGTATCTTTCGGTAGTGGTAGTGGTGGTGGTGGTGGTGGTGGTGGTGATGGTAGAGAACCTGTATCATCCGGTGGTGGTAGTGGTGATAGTGGATAACCTGTATATTTTGGTGGTGGTAGAGATCCTGTATCTTCCTGTATCTTCTGGTAGTGGTGGTGGTAGAAAATGCCGTATACCGGTATCTACTTCTTTACTATCATCACATGAACAATCATCAGCTAGACGCTCACCACCAAGTTGATGTGAGGCGGTGCAGGCGTCGACGCAGCACTTGCGGCAACTTTTTCCCGTTTGCGTCGAGTGTGATTTTTCCATTATTACATCTTTCTTCACTTTCTGGTTGTCTATATTCTGGTTCTGGTCTGCGTCCTTTTCAGGCTCTGGTACCTCCACCTGGAAGACCTGGCATTTGTTTTTTTTGCGACGGTTGCGCTGTTTCTTATTCTGTTTTCGGGACTGGCTGCTCGCGTCCACCAGGTGCGGCAGTCGACCTCGCCCGGGCATCTGCGGAACCAGCGATCTCCCGAAGCTGTCGCACGATTTCTCGAGCGTCGGCGGCAAGCCCGTTCGCCTCTGACTCTTGAATGCTGAAATTAAACGAAACCAGTGAACTATCACGGATATGCGTCTATGTCCAACACATAAACTCAGATATTATTAAGATCTGTTGGAACGGCACAGCTCGCAACTCGAAGGTGTGGTCAAACACTAAAGCTGACATGACATTAGACAATATGCACTGCCACGATACTAGTTGACACTGGAGATAACTGTTATGGCGCATTTTTTGTGAGGACGCGACGTAATAAGGTACATAGGCACTTTTTTTAAAAATTTAATTACCTACTAATCGATAATGCACATATGTAGCCAAGGGTGGAAGTTAGTAGATACCTATCACCATTTCCATTATTCCTGTAGATAGCCAGGGGGCCTATGACGTATTCATTAATTGTGCAGCGCTTAAAGTAATGCAAGCATGTATTGTTAAATCTATCATAAACCAACCTTCAACCAAAGTTGCAAAAAAAGATTAACCGGACAAATGCATATGCCTGAGTATTTCCTAGACAGTTTAGTTCATCAATAGTGTTGGCCCGCAAACCAAACCTAGGCTGGGATGAAACGCCTAAAGTCTCTGGTTGGCGTGCCGTATGTATAGTGAAGTTAAATCAATTAAAAAGGACAGTAATTGTTACCATTAAATACAAAAAGAGAGTCCATGTACGAAGTGTGATTGCATTGCGAATTTGACAAATTCGATGCGTAGTTTGATAACCTTTTTTGTAACTTGGCTTGAAAGACAGTTTACTAAATTGCAACCTACTTGATTTCGAAGGCTTGTCTTTCAGTACTTCCAGTAAGTTATTAGAAACTGTAGTCTTTTTATGGAACTTGTTCGTTGTCTTTTGGTACTTTGTATTTGGTACTTTTGTGTGTTCGCAGCGAATATACGGAGTTTCTTCGAACGACACTGACATGTTTTGCTTTGCACCTGCCAAAGAATATAATTTACCTATGAAAAATCTCTCGTAATTTGTATATAGTTCATATATTATTGTGTACAAAAAGTAAGTAAATATATCAGCTGTTAGCCTTTCAGTAAAATAATGCTCTACCCTTTGGTTCTACCAGAACAAAGCCACCAAGATAAGAATATTACCGGTTCTACGTAACTCTGTGTAATACGACGACGGTGCTACAAGACGTCCTCCGCATTGTTCTCTGGTGCTCAAGGATTCTTGGTTTCGTTTACGTTTATCAAAAAGCCAATCCACAGTCTGTTCAGGGGTCCCTGTTGACAAAAAAAGAACATATTTCAGTAGAAAATGTCATAACTATAGAGTGCGATAAGGATAATTGAACGTGAGGCAGGCGTGGTATCACCTCCGCGAGCGAGGAAACTGCAACGAGTCCACTCTCCTGTTGTCCGGTAATCTCTCAGCGCAATTACTCTCATTGAGAGCGTCAGATCGAGAAATCGCTTTATCGTACGTTGCTTATCGCGACGGACGACCCGCAAGGGGCGCAAGGTGAGTACCTTTTTCACGCAATGAAGTCGTCTCCTGTAGTACAAAAGTATATGCATTTTCATAGCATTGAAACCTAGTGAACTTTATTGTCATCCATTTGGAAACGCTAAAGTTCTAAAGGTTTGAAGAAAATGACAAGCGCAATGAAATATGTGCCTTATTTGTATTACGATAAGACGTATCAGAAGCTACTGAAAAAGTTACTTAGCAAAAATTTGTAGACGTCCTCATTACCACACTACGAAAGCATTGCAGTAGTTAATACATCAAACGTATAGCTCCTCCACGACAATGCACATGTGGGCGCAAACACAGGCTGCAATTCGAGACTGCGTTCCAACAGCGCAACCATCCACCCTACAAACCCGACCTGGTCCCGTCCGATTATTTTTTATTTAGAAACTTGAAAAATATCCTTAGAGGGCAGCCGTTTTCCAGTGACGAAGAAGTCGAGGCAGATGTGGCCACTTGGTTTGAAGTCAATAGAGAATAAGTGGACCAAGTGTATTGAATGTGTGTGAGAAATTCCGATTTGTAAATTAGTTTACCTCTAACGCTGCTCGTTTTAATGCATTTATATGTTATTGAATTAAAAATAACTTTACATAATGGGTAATAAAAGATACCTATATTTATATAAATCTCAGTCAGCGAAATATCAGTTAGTATTTAAAATAGTAAAATGGTTAGGTTTTCCTAAGCAAAAGGCGTAAAGTAAAACTGACCCAATCGGACCACATGTTTCTGCTGTAGTTCTGGTACCAAATTTGGAATAGAGTGAACGGATTCAACTTCTTCCACAGTCTCCGCAGGCGCGCAACAACACGGCCGGTCTGTACTTGTGTCCATTTGAAAGGATCTCTGTATAATTGTTCCTGAAAAAAAAGCAATGTAAATGAAATATATAGGGAGTAAAGCCACCAGTTTAAAAAAACAGGTGTTAGGACTCTATCAAGCCTGAGGCGTCCGCTTGGGACAGTACCAACCGCCTTATCTATTTCTGCCGCCAAGCAACATTGCTGGCATTGTTGCGTTCCAGTTTGAAGACATGAGGCATTTCATCTTCGTCCTTGCAGTGACAATGCGCCTGCAGTTCTGCATTTTTGTTGCCTGTATCCTAAATGCGTGCGATGTTATGGCCGATAGTTACCGTTTATCATCAGTTGAGCCGTGAGCCGGTTTGTCACTGCATAGCATAAAAAAATCGGACAAGTGCGTGTCGAACTCGCATACGAAGGTATCCGTACATAGTAATGATTTACAGATGAAATGTTATTTAAAGATGAACTTCTCATATGGTTTTCCCTTAATCCTTAAGTAAATAACCAATTTGTTAGTAGCCTTTTCAAAATTTTAATTCATGATGCAGTAGTTTCGGTGATCAATTTTCGTCTATTTACATTTTGTTTGTCACACAATGCAAGCATTTTTTTCTCCTTACACCCCTTACCATGATCATGGATGTATTATAGGACTAAAATATATAGGTATTTGAGATCCTCACAAGAGCGCCATTCATCTCATTTTATATTTGTTTGTCTATTTACGTTAGACGTCCGCGGAATGGTACCCAATTTCAACTCATTCGATAGTGTAGTTTCGGAGAAAATTTACTGTGACAGATAGACACACGACTGATACTATAAGAGTTCCTTAATAAGTTATAGATATTTTCGAATTTTCAGACGGTCATTTCAAAGACTAAGCGCACTCCACATGTGGACAGTTCCGCGGGAATACGAGAATGTAGAGGGAGTATTCGCCTACATTTGTGTAGTCCCGTGCATGATAGGTTGTTGTCGTCTCGATTCGATCGATGTTATATTTATATTCCTAGCGCTTTTTCCCGTAACAGGTTCGGGGTACACTTGACCATGATCCAGGATATTAGTAGATCAAGTAATAACAGAAGAGCAGCTGCCATAACCTCTGTGACCCTGTTTACAGCAGATTAGCGATATTACACTGATGAATCGATATAATGTTGACGCGTTTTTACACCCACCACATTCCTAATAGGCGAGAATGTAGAGGGTCGACCAAGTCCCGGCAAAAGTTTCGCCGAAACTTTCGGCGGACATGTGGAGTACGCTTCATTCTCTAAAAACGGTTTCTCCGTTATGCCAATGACCAACCACTTGATTAAAAAAATATTACATACATGCATACTTACGTGATGCTCTAATACTTGCTTAATCTCTTGCTTTCTTGACTTTGTCTGGGGCTAGATTTTCTTTAGACTGTGCTATTAATATAGCCTCTTCTATAACTTAAATCAGTAAAACGATTTGTGTAGCAACAAATTTCACTACATTGTCATTTTACTAACTGAAATTACTGAATGAGAGTATAGGTATATTTTGGTATTAGAGTTATTTAAGTAATACCTAAGTTTTACCTTCGCGCCGACGAAATGTCCCATTAGCATCTACTTCTTGTTTGTCCGCCTTTTCGAAGCAACACGGCTTACGTACCGTGTTATTAGCTTCAGTGCAAATTTCTGGGGCTTTACTTGGGGGTTGGCGATGAGACGAATGCTCATTGTGTGTTGTAGGAAAGCGTGAATAATCATTGTCAAAGCATGTACGACCATATGGATACAAGCCATCCTGTGTGTTCTCGCATGAATACGTTTTGTCTTGAATTGCCTCACCAAATGGATAAGTGTTATTCTGAGTTGTAATCGCGTAAGAATACATGTCGTCTTGGCTTTCTTCAGCGTGTATACAATCGTAATCCCGAATTATATTCGCGTAACAATACGGAATATCTTCAGTTGCTTCAGCCTGAACACCAACATCATTATGAGTTATAGTTGTGGTATAATACATGTTTTCTTGAGTTTCTTCAACGTGCGGATACGCGGTACTATGACATGTATTCGCGTAAGCATAAATGTTATCTTGATTTATCTCAGACTGCATACACGCGTCATGAGTTGTGACATAATTAGAATATGTGTCATCTTGCACCTTAACCCGAGTTATAAAATATTTGTTACCTTGATTTTTCCCAGCCTGCAGATACGCGTTATTCTGCATTGTATTGGTGGAAGGACTTGTATTATCCTGAGTTTTCTTATTGCCTTGACTTGTATCACAACTTGGATACAAATTTAGATGTGTTTCATTAGCGCAGGGCAGTGTGTATGTTTGTGATGTATCATCGCGTAAATACGCTTGATTCATAGGTTTTTTTATTATACACAGTTTCCTATTGGCTAAGTGGGTGTTCTCATTGATGGGGTCTTCTTTTGAATCTGCGATTCGAAATATAGAATGTGTCTCTTTCTTTTCTAGCTTCAATCCCCTTGGGTATGGGTATTGCTGTATTGGTATATCTGGAACCAATTTTTGTGTTCTATAAATTTTATTATTGTAAGCTACACGCAAATCTTACTATTTAATTTTCGTGGAACACAGATTCCTCTAGATATGCTGATCATCAGATTGTTGTATTATTGAAAACATCAAAAAATATTTACTAACAAAATCATAATAGGTATAGGTACCTTCACTTGTATGTAGGCACTCTCATGTACAGTCAAATACACAGGTGTATACCCACACAGATATTCAGCTATTAGGTACAATTCAAAGAAAATCCAACAACCGAAATTTACCAAATTTACCATGAAATTGTAAACGATATCGTGTCCTACCTGTTTATCTTAATTAGATCATATTTAAAAGGGGTGATTACCTCACCTTTCCGATGGCTGTCGAATTCATGAATAGCTTCTGCTGAATACAAATCGTGGATGATCTCGTTGGACAATTGTATTGCTATCGTCGACCCGTGGCTGTCCACCGCCGCGTCGGCTTCTTCACCGTCCGAAGTGACCAAGAGAAACAGCGACGATGTCCGTCCCAACGGCTTTTGTGCCAAAATCGCCCTTACCATCTCTACTAGTTCAGGGGTTGCGGCATATTGTAAGTTATCCATAGTTACCATCGACCCGTTATCTTCCCTCAAAGAGTCTCTATCAAATTCGCTCGCATAATGTGCTTTACACTCTTTATTGCACTTAGCTTCTAAGCGATATACATTGAAATTAGTTAGTTTTGTAAGTTTTTCGTATTTCTTAAAAATATTCTTTTCTTGCGCTGTTTCTTTGGTGCTGAAACATTAAAGAATGGTTAAATTCATTTCGGTCGCAATATTAGTAAAGGTCACATAAGTAATCTCAGCGTGACTCCAGTATTACTTTATCCCTATTTAATTCCCTTATGGCATAAATATATGTATGTATGTATGTAATCTCTTTATTGCATCAAATGTTTTGAAAGTAAAATAAAATTGATTTATCTGCCGTCATTATTTCTCAGAATTCATTTTCAAACATTTTGAATCATGTTATTACTTTATTTGTATTGTACAGTATATTATATTTCAAGTAAATTATTTTCATCCACTGCCTTTGTCACGTTTATTCACGTCTAAAACTGTCTGTTCCTTTTCAAATTGAGAGTGGATATTAAATAACAGTGGACGAAGTGGGATAGTAGATGACATGGGATAGTGGATAACATGGGGGGTGGATATGGGGGGTGGATATGGACAATGCGGGTAGTTGAAGTGAGAAAGATGATGGAAAAGGAAAGTGGCCTAAAAGGAACTAACACGCCGCCAACAGGTAAACTACACACGGTCATTATTATCGCTGTCCCGATAAATCTCTTTTGCATTTGTTAATCAAAAGCCAATTTGGTTACGACATGAATTTATAAACTATTGTACATTTGAACCAAATACCAGTTTAGATTATTTATCATTAGAAATTAGATTTACATTACCTATGATATCGTCAACATACAAAATATAAAAAATGTCATCAGCATTTAATTAAACAATTCAAATTAAATAAAAATAAATCTTACAAAAATTTAATATTTTAATAATTTTATAATATATAATAAAATAGATACGAAATCACTTCAAATAGATAGGTAAGAATAATAACGATATCAAATTTTACAGAGTTGGATTTATCCAACAAAAGGTCTTTAATGATTCGTCAGCGGCAGTATATTTCATTTCGATTAGTAATTGATCATAAAAAATATAAAATACTATACCTAAGCATCTAGATTTTATTTTACTTATATTTTCTAAGTATATAGTGTTATTTTTAGGTAATAGGTAACCATAAAACTAAGAAAAAAAGCTCCATTTACCTTAATATTTTGTTTATGACATTACGGCGTACATTATTCTGTGTATATTCCTTACACATGGCCGAATTACTACAACCCTTTGATAAAGCAAGAGAAGCTTCTGAGTTTACAACTACCAAAGATTCGTAACTGTTTTCCATTGAAACGCGCGTTGAAGCAGTTCTTGATATGATTGATACTGATACTTCCGTTGGCAGCGTTTCGATCGAGTTATTTGTGGCAATATAATCATTTTGTGTACCATCACCGAATTCACCTATTTTATCAGTTTCTTTGCTGTCAATTTTTACGTGTGAATAATGATGTGTTCGCAAACTACTGCTCTTCTCCGTTATGTATACTTCTGAGTCACTGGTGTTGTGAGCGGTACTTTGAACTATATATTCTAATTTATCTTCATCTGTACTTTTTCCACACTTATAAATACCATATATGTTTTTGTCAATTTTTGTAAACGTATCGACTGAACATTTACTATTTAAAGAGTGTAATGAAATGTAACTTTTATTAAGATATAAGCAAGATAGGTTTTGGCGGGGGTATGTGTATAAAGGAGTACCAATGGCAATCCCAACAGTAACATCGTTCTCTTTTAAAACACCACTGTTTAGGTCTGGCATACATTCTCTTGAACAAGAGCAGTGGGGTTCAATATCAGGGGTAGTATGTCTAAATTTTATGAAATGTTTTAATTTATTCTTTTTGATATCACAGCCACAGCCACGGTCGTATTTGACATCAGGGTTCTTGTTCACAACTTGTTCGCCCCCAGCATTATTCATCACGTTAGTAGCGCTTGTTCCTTTAGCTTTTTTTTTCGGGGCAACCATACTAGTGCCTTTGGTTTTATATTCCCTTTTTTCAGGTTTCGGCACCAACAAAACCGATTCTGTTTTTATTTTCTCAATTAACTTCTTCTCAGAAGGTGTTTTTCCTTGTGGTAGCGGCAGTCCAGCTTTTGTGAGACGCCTGATTATGTAATTTTTCTGAGAGGGAGATTTTCCTTTAAGTGGAGTAAATAAACTAATTTGAACCATATCGTTTTGAAATTTACCTTTTAAATTATTTACGTTTTCTTTTGAATTATTTGCGTTGTTTTTCAAATTAATTACTATATTTTTGTTGGATAATGGACTAAGTGTGTCTTCTGAATATATTATGTCACAATGACATTGATCGTCAGACATCACGGATTTACGTTTTCTTTTTGTAGATAGTACACTTTGTATGTCTTTTAAACTTCCTTTCTCACAATGACATGGTCCGATTGGTTTTATATCTGACTGTGGTATAACGAATTCTCTTCTCACTTTCGCAATTAATTTAATATCGGAAGGCGTTTTGCCTTTCGGTAGCGCCAGACCAGCCTTAGAGATACACTTGAGTATTACTTCTTTCTGAGTTGTTGATTTACCTTTAAGCGCAGAATATATTCTTGTCTCTATCGCAGAAGGTCTTTGTTCAGGTGGCACAACTATATCAGGTTTGATAATAGGTTCTTTTTCACTAGTGTCGCTCTGAGGTGTTTCTGGTCTACTCTCATGTTTACTTTCTTGTTCATGACAAATATTTTCATCAGCTGCACTTTTCGTCATACCTAATCCATCTAATTCGTTATGAAGCTTGTCCATCAGACTTTTTTCTGAAGCCGTTTTAGGCAGAGGAAACGGTATGCCACACACATATAATCCTTTAAGAATCTTTATTTTTTGTTCTGTAGATTTTCCTTGCAGTGGTGTAATCAAACCAGCGGCTCTAGCTAATCTAATTTTTTCTGGAGGCGTAAATGGTGAAAACAGTCTTGCATCACAAATACAGCTCGAATCGGCAGTTCCTGTTGACACAGGCGTGGCGATTGCAGAAAGTGCACTGCGTGTATCTTTATGCCTATGTTCATTTTGCACCTTGAAAATAAGTGCTCTTTCTGTGGATGTTTTTGGTTCTGGCAATGGTAAGCCACTCATATATAACTTTCTAATGAGGGTTTCTTTTTCTTCTAGAGTTTTGCCATCCAATAGAGTAATAAACACAGCTGCTTTGTCTTTCTGAAAAGTTTTATGTTTTCGGGGCGACGTTTTCCATTCTTTACTTATCTCCACTCCAGCATCTGCTGTTTCAACATATTTCTTCATCGTGTGGCATGGATTCTCAAGTCTTTTTTCACGTGGCAAATGGCCACATAGCATACAATTACACTTTTTACAATTCTTTTTCTTGTAACAATCATACAGATCTTTCATTACTTTCAACATATTATCTTCCGAATTACGTGCACTACCAGTATTTTCTGATACATTTTGCTGGGCACGAGATAGCGTTGCTTGAATGTTAAGATGGAAATAAGATTTTCGGCGTATTGGGTTTGGCTTATTTGAGCAAACATTATTATTTACAACTAATGCACTTTTTAAATCACAATTTTTACTTAATAACTGATAACTGCACGCTCTTTCATTTGTTTTTGCTATTAGTTTGCTGACAGAATATACGGTAGCTGAACTTCCACAATATGAGTTACAAGATACAGCGTTTACAGGAGAAAATTCACCAGTTTCGTGTTCAAATAAAGGTACTTTTTTTATTGCTGTTTCGTTCTCATGAGTCTTCCTGCCACTAATTTCCGTTTCAGGTTGGCAACATGCTATGGGAGGACTGGTGGCGCATCGCTGCAATTCCCTCTTGAATAAACATTGGATTTTGCTGTCGTCCGACATCGCGTCTTCTTCCAATAAATTGCCGATGATTTCGAGCATCCGACGGCTAGTTCACATATTTACAGTTACTTTAGCTTATACTTCTTACCAAGATTTAACTACTAATCTGAAACTGATAAATAATTTGTAACTTAATATATAGTAAAAATTAACGTAGCTCTCGGCGTCTGTCTGTATGTATGTAATTCGTATACAACGGATTTTGATGCAGTTTTCAACAACAATTAGAGAATTTCTTGCTTACTATAGTATAGAAAAGAAAAACGAGAAAACCCGTGCGAAGCCGGGGCGAATCACTAGTAGGTACTAAATTAACCGACCGCGAACAAAGGATAGGTCGATAGTAAGGATAGGCAGGTAGGATTGTGTGTCTTTGACACGCGCGATTGTGAAATCACACTTAAAAAAGGTAAATTTATTTCACAGTCTAAAATATTTTTATTCTACGCAGTGCATACACGTGCAGAGAGCCTACCTGATGGTAAACGGTACCTAACTGTCGCCCATAACATCTACGATTTATGCGTTTAGTTTGCAGGCAACAAAAATGCACAACCGCAGGTACGTGTCACTATGAGGACTAAGATAAAATGCTTCATGCCTGTAATTATGCTGGTTACCTTATCCTTTAAACCGGAAGCTTGTTGCTTGTGGTTTGGCGGCAGAAATAGATAAGTTACATAAGAAAGTTGTAGTGCCATATATCGGCGACCTAAGTGATTCAGTGTTCAACATGCCAATCTGCCACGCAAGAGGTTCCGGGTTCGATTCCCGGCCGGGCAAAAATTTAAATGATAAATTTTAATTTCTCTCACGGGTCTGGGTAATGTATATAAAAGTATATAGGTAAGTAATATATCGTTAGCCAGCACCCATAGTACAAGCTTTTCTTGTTTGGGCTAAAATGGGGCTGTGTGAATTAGTTCACGATTATTATTTATTATGATTATTTATTTATCTAAACTGCAATTTATAATTTAGAACTGACATAGTTACATTTACATTAGGTACCGTCACGCCTTTTTCCAGTAGGGAAAAATAATTTAGAACACATACATAGATGCAATAAGTACTTTTATCTCTTTAAAATAAAATATTAAAAAGGAATTAATAAATGATTCAAAACAAATTAACATGACCATATCAATATGGTTCAACTGCAACCGAGATAGAGCGTCGGTAGCCGGGTCGAGTATCCAACTCGTAAGCGAGAAGTATCGGGTTAGAATCCCGTTGCGGCCATGTACCAATGACTCATTTCTGAGTTATGTACATTAGTGGAATACTAACCGATGTTCTTACGGTGAGGGAAAACATCGTGATGAAACCTGCAAATTTAGGAAACCGAATTTGTAACCATGATCCAATCTGGTCAGGTTCCCCTGGTAGCAGGGTTACGGAGGTCAGATGGTACGCTGCACTGTAATTACTTGATCGCCAAATCCTGGATCATGGTCAAGGCGGACCCCGGGCCCTCGTTCTCGAGAGCACAACCGGGATATTAACACCAAGATGATTACCATATTAATAAGGTCCAAGGGCAATTTTTTGTATTTGTTTCTACCAGTAGTTCAACTGGTCATGGCTCTGTCACAAACTTGACTTTTGGTCACAGCCCTAGCATAATATAAATTTGATGTCTGCACTCGGCTTCGCACTCGTAATACCCCTACGGGATAGTCGCTGGAGACGCGGCGTGATGGTCGTCAGAGTCAAGTCACTATCGCTTACATTAGAATTAGTACCTACTCGTGCTATGGTGGTTCGGAATTAATTAACCGTCAGGAGTCTTTGACGTCTTATAGCTGCAAGTTTTAAGTGAGACGCGTTTAAAATTACTGTTGCATATTATCGCAGGAAACTACTAAGTCAAGCTTTCCACCTAATAACTCCACAAGTTGGCCCTAAAGCCGGTGCTCCCAAGCAGCCTACGTGTGGGCGAATCATGACCGTCAGCTTTTGATAAAACCGACAACTACCAACACTCGCACCAAGGTTCGAGACAACGCAATTTTCTAGAACCACACGCTGATACAGCCAACATTAGTGAGGCTAACAGTTGGTACGGCTGCATGAATATCGATCTCTACATACCTCTATGTATCTCCAGAAATTCAGAAATACTAAGGATCAAACTCCCATTCCTCGCATTCAGTAAACATGTTCAAGTCGCTGTTACGTTTTAAAATTCGTATTTTCAGTATTTTTGTCATAATCTATAACTTCTTACAATACATAATTTCTTAAAATTTTTTTCACTATAGGGATCTACTTAATTTAGCTACCTGTATCTTTTTTGAAATGATATTTTTGTTATTTTATGGCGATTCCATATTACAAACTATTTAACGGTAATATATTTGTAAAATTACGCAAAAAGTTATATATTTTTTTAATTTACAAAAACGGACAATGAACTATGTAGTTTGTCATTGTCATGTTTGCAGATGGTCCACAGACAAAGAACTTGAAATAGAGCACACCAAAGAGTTTGGTATACCACTCTGCCACATATCCCACTGCTGCCACGTACCAATGCCTCTTTTCTGAGTTATATACATTAATTGTGAGGGAAACCTGCACATTCAAGCATTTGAATATGTAACCAAGATCCAATCTGGTCAGGTTCCCTTGGTAGCAGGGTCACGAAGGTCGGATGGCCGTGCCTCCACTTTAATTACTCCACATCGTGATGAAACCTGCACATTCAGGCATTTGAATATGTACCATGATCCAATCTGGTCAAGTACCCACTGTAACTATCTGACCGGTTAAGGTGGACCCCGGACCCTAGTGCGCGAGTGCGCACAACCGGGACATTAACACCAAGAAGATTACCTTTTTACACACACTGACTCCCAACCACAGACGTAATAGTGACAATTTGCAATAATTGAAATGCTTTACCTTAAAACAATATGCCATTAAAGATAGATTTAAAATTATTGCCAAATTGAGCAATATTTCTGTGTCTAAATAGGTACGAAAATATTTTGATGCTAACAGGGTCGGACTTAGTATGTATTGTATAGAATTTTAATACTCAAATCTTGTAAATAGCGGTCCACAATTTTATATGTATTAGGGTTTCAATATACAAAATATACCTAAAGAAGTGCTGCCTTGTAAACAATTTGAAAAACAAGATAATAATTAGACGCAAGTCCCTTTTGTCCTGGTGCACCATCATTATATGAATTTTAACTGAAAATAAAGAATATGCTGCCTGTTTAATTTATTAATGTACCTATCCTTTTCATTATTATTCTTTTTTTCATGACTATGTCCTCTAGAGGACATCATATTCAATTTATTGTGAACTCACATAGGCCTACTTGTGGACAATGAAGACGTTTCTAACGATAAGTAAGTAGGTTCCTACTTAGTTTAGAAGTTATGAGGCAACAAATAAACATTCATACTGGTCAAAATCATAACCCTCCTTTTTGCAAAAGCTAGCACTGCCAATTCACGGTATGTAGAATCGAGAGATCGAAAGGACGGTGGTAGGTATCAGAGCGTGTGGGTTTGATTCACTAGACGCCTTACCTTTTATTATAATGACAAAATTAAATTATAAGTACAAGTTTAAAAAAATGAAGTCGTCAGGAGCGAAATACGCCAACAAGTCAGATTTTGTGTGTACGTTACTAGTAGAAAGTCGTAGCAAAATATAACATCTGCAGATGGGCTGCCTTGTTCCGTCCCTGCATTTGCATTAGTGTGTGTGTTATAGAGATGTGTGACATTTTGTCTCGTATTTCAACTCGGAATGTACTCTCTGCTTCTGTATATAAAATTTTTTCTCTATGCTCCCAACATACTTTACCAGACACGTCCGCCCATCTCGTGGGACGACCTACACTTCAATTTCTAGTAAATCGTCATAGCCCATAACATAATACTGCAGGACTTAGGGCCTCTCCCACGAAAGGGCAGGTTATTACAATTAGTGTGCACATTTGTGTCGTTTTGTGACGCCTTCTGACGATACTTTGACACTGGTCTAGCTTTTGGGGCGATTGATCTACAAAAATGTCATCCGACAGCTAGATTTATTGGCTAATCTAATACAAAAAAAGAATTTGGGCCCCTCCAAAAGATATTGGGTCCATCTCATCGACCAAATTACGGGACTGAGAGGGGAGTTTCACTACGTCGTGCAGGAAATATACTTTGACCATAGAGAAAAAATTTTATATACAGAAGCAGAGAGTACATTTCGAGTTTCAATACGAGACAAAATGTCACACATCTCTATAACACACACTCTAATGCAAATGCCGAGACGGAACAAGGCAGCTTATCTGCAGATAAGTTATATTATGACTTTCTACTCTATTTCTACTAGACTTTCTACTCATAACGAACACAAACAAATCTGACTTGTATTTCGCTCCAGATTTTTTTAAATTTGTCCTTATAATTTAATATTGTCATTATAATAAACACGCCCTGATACCTACCACCGTCTTTTCGACCGTGAATCGGCGGTGCTTGCTTTTGCAAAAAGGAGGGTTATGATTTTGAGCGGTATTAATGTTAATTTGTTGCCTCATAACTTCTAAACTAAGTAGGTACCTGCTTACTTATCGTTAGAGGCATCTTCATTGTCCACAGGTGTGACTACACAATAAATTGAATATGATGTCCTCTAGAGGACATAGTCATGAAAAAAAGAATAATAATGAAAAGGATGGGTACATTAATATATTAAACAGGCGTGCTGCCTGTTTTCAGTAAAAATACATATAATGCTGGTGCACCAGGACAGAAGGGACTTGCATCTAATTATTATCTTGTTCTTCAAAATGTTTACAACGCAGCACTTCCAATTTGCAACCATCACCCAGAAGAGACATCACCATGTATGGTCTATAGTAAACCTAGAAAAACAAATATTTATGTAAATAAACGTTGATACGCGATTAATCCGTTGTTTCATAAAACTGTCTCAAAAAGTCTGAACATTTAAAATGTCATCTAGGTATATTTTTGGTATGAAACCCTAATACATATAAAATTGTGGACCTCTATTTACAAGATTTGAGTATAAAAATTCTATACAATAAATACTAAGTCCGACCCTATTAGCATCAAAATCTTTTCGTACATATTTAGACACCGAAATATTGCTCAATTTGCCAATAATTTTAAATTTATCTCTAAAGGCATGTCGTTTTAAGGTAAAGCATTTCAATTATTGCAAATTCACACTATTACGATGCATATTTTTGTCACAATTTCTAAAATTGATTCCCGATCGCCGCGACCACGAATGTTTACTAACCGGTGCAAGGTTAATCCAGGTGTATTTCCATACTTTGCGCTTTCATATAAATGTGCACTAAATAACACACAAAATTACAATCTTTTAAATGGTTTGATTTAAATTTTATTAGGAAATTATACAATTTACACCGTTGTTTCAAAAGAAACGTCAGGTCGTTAGGCCCTCGAGCAATATGTCGAACGTTCAAAAGATTGCGCACGTCATTTTCCGTGAACTTATTCCAATGGATGAAAAAACGGGATAGCAAGATTTATAATCATTGTAGAGCGAGCGAACAGGGAATATTTGTGATTTGTGTTTAGTCTGTTATGTCTGTGACTTTGACGACGAAAGATTTACTAGATAGTTTCGGTTGAACAAGTCGCATTCAACGAAATTCACGATATTATACAAGGCGACATAAAAAAATACACACTCAACTTCGCCAGCCCATAGGGACGACAGAAATACTTGCAGAGGCTAGTTAATTGACTTTAGGTAATTACTTTAAGTAAGACATAATAATAATCCACTTTAATTTAATTAAAATGGAAATGCTGGTGTCAAGTCAACTTTATTGTTGATTGAATGTGGATCACCACCACTATATCGTTCGTTTGTACTTCGTACTGCTAACGAAATATGGCGGAGAAGCATATTCAAATGGACCGGTCCAATATTTAGGAAATTCAGTCTATGCGTCAGCGGAAACGCACGGTCCATCCGGCTATTCCTCTCAAAAGAGATAGAGTCATAAGGATTCCCTTTCTATTTCCTGGTTCAACTTCTCCCGTAGCGTATGGTAAGACGGACGGTGGGTGTGTACATTGGTGTCATTTGTACCTACTCTACGACGGTAGAGTAGGTACAAATGACACCAATGTACTCATCCGCATAGGAGTACGTTGGTGTTTTAATGTACTCTATCGGCGTAGTCTGTTAGACACCACGCGGGTAGGACATTCGTAGAGTAGAAAATTACCTGACGCGTTTACTTTTGTGTATTTTCAATAATGCATTTCCAACCCATACTAGACATATACAACCTCATGAACAACAGCATACTACAAGAGTAAATATAGGGCAAGATCCTTCAATTATGTGGAGAAGGTTGAAGCCTAGTAGTAGAGTGAGGACCACGAGACCTTGCGCCCTTTGCTTTCATGGAAACGGTCGAAGCTTGTTTTTCGCTTTCGCGCAATTTTTTTATTTGTTTATGTATAAAAAAATTTCTCTATGGCCTAGGGCCGTGTCGGGTTTTGTTTTAGAGCTGGCCTGTCATATTTTGTACGGTGCTTTGGCTTTTGGCGACGACTACCACCGGGCCCGCACAATCCTATAATTTATAATTCATATATTTTGTCGGTCCTCTTTTGAATATTAATATCAAAATTTCAAGTATCATCAACAACCTACGAGCTAAAAAGCTTGACCTGGAAATGGGTATTAGGGTTTTCGGTTGCATATTTTCAACATATTCCTGTCAAGCCACAGGAACATAATGGCCAAACTCTCCGAAGAAGAGACTTGCCTATATTAATACCGGTGAGAATGATGATTAGGTACTTTAAATAAATTAACGTGCAATATATAACCAATGGTTCTATTAAAGAAATGCGTTGACAACTTTCACACAACAGCAAAAACTTAATCGCTAATAATTTAACATTGAGGTATCTACTTAAGAACAATTTAGCAAACCGATGTTTCTCGTGACCCTATCAAGAAAGCACTTTGCTGATCATCTTGAGCGCTGATGAGTGCTGGGGACAGTTGAGTACGAAGAAACGCTCGCCTGCCCCACCACGCTGCGGCAGCCGACCACGGCCAGGCTCTTCGAAACATTGCCATAACTCCGATTAGATCATTTCCGCCACCCTGCTTCGTGGTGGTCAATCCGGGGGTTTTGACAGAAGCATGACGACTGAACGTAGAATGACTAGCTGACACATCCGTTGAAGAATGACTTGTGACCCTAACTGAGTCATCCCTGTTATCATGATCTATGCTCAATAGCGTATCTGACGATATAGTCGATACACTCTGTTGATTCGATTGATCTTCTATGCTGTTGACGTGTTGACATTCCTGGGTGGTCTCTTCAAACAGGTGGAATAAGTTGGGTACGCTGGACTGTTGCGCCATCGGAACACCGTCGTCGGCAAAAGGCTCAGACTTGTTTTGCTTATAACCTGGAATAATATTCAGTTCTAATTATAATACCTACTTAAACATGTAACTGTGAGTCATCAAATCTATACTAAAATCACATCGCTTGACGCAGCATGTCGAGAAATGAACAATGGATATCAGAAAGCAGTTAAGTGAACAGATATTCCCATTAAAAATAAACGGATATTGATACAAAAACATAAAATGTAAATAATTTGAAATGATCTCCTCGCGAAATCTTTCTTTTGCTTGCGGATTTTCAAGAGGCATGTCTACAGGTAGGTACATACATTAAAGGCACTGCATCCGGTCCCATTAGGTTGGTGACCGGTCCGACAGTTGCCGCTTTCCTTGAAGTAGACGGTCTAACCGTGTGCCTCCGTTTGCCCTTAACCTAACCTTTCTGAACATCGTCATCATCATCAGCTTATGCCACGGTTCGCATTGCAACTTATCTTCGGCCACTTCGTCCGGTCTTTAGCATCCTCCGCGTCGTAAGCCATTGACTCTCGCATTAGCGGTCGCAATCCATCGCTTCCTGGGTCTCCCGCGGAACCTCTTTTCTGGTACAGGCAGGTTTAAACACCTGTTGCCCACGTATCCCTGGGGCACACGTAGCACTTGACCAATCCAGCGCAGTCGTGCCTACTCAATCTTAACCGCAAAGTCTCGCCACGTTTACAGCTCTGAATATTTGCATAAAATAGATTTTTTAAATAGCGCTCTCGCTCACCTACTTACCATTAAAGTTCTCATATGGATACCTTGCCTTATCTTGACATATTTCACCGCATTTAATTGCGTTTTCCTGAGCAGTCTGATCTGAAATTGTATTGTCATCTGAAATAGCGAATACCTCAGTATGGGATACCTCCGTATTGAATTACACGAAACCAAAGAATCTATTTGGATCCAGGGCTATACCTACCATATTTATTTGCACATGAACATGAATGATTGTCCATGTGGAAATAAATAAGGTAGGTACATGTTTGGATTTATCTTGAGATATTTGATCTGAGATGACATTATCGACATTACCGTCATAATCGAATAAATGTTGAATTATACAAGGCATAAAACAATGGCATAAGTGCGTGGTTCGGAGATTGATCATGGATGGATGCGCTGTATCATGTGATGTATCACACTCACATGCACATCGGGCGGTTAAAAACGCCTTCTGCTGATCTATACGACTTGACTTGTCTTCGACTAAAGTCGCCGTATCCTCGTTGTTGTAGGACCTGAGATCTGATCTTTGTTTGAAGATGCTTTATGAGGAAATTGCGTGGGGTAAAGTGCATGGATATGGACACGTACCAACTGAAGTCGCCTTATCCTGAGCTATAAAGCTCAACATCTTGTACTCGACTGAAGTTGCCTTATCC
Organism: Blastobasis adustella; assembly: GCA_907269095.1. Lineage (NCBI taxonomy): Eukaryota > Metazoa > Arthropoda > Insecta > Lepidoptera > Blastobasidae > Blastobasis > Blastobasis adustella. The sequence continues at coordinate 31,195,824 of OU026114.1, read as the reverse complement.
TGAGCCATCATATTTAAGATTTTGACCTGAACTGAAGTCGTTTTATTTCGAGTTGCAGCATTCGAGATCTTATGATAAGAGACTTTTTTTATAGCTGAAGTCGTGTTAGCTGGAGCTATATCATCTGAGATATTTTTAACGTCTACAATCGCCTTCTCTTTAGTCGATATATAAAGCCGATGTTTACTTGTGCCAGGCTTGTTCTTAATGACTCTGGGATTTTTCACCATGTCAGATTTTGATAGTCTAAAACCGCCAGGTTTATAATTTCTCCCTTTCTTCTCAATCTTGATCCCCCTTGTGACTGGGAACAACTTTACTAATTGATCTGCAAATAATTACATAATAGTAATGGTTTAAAGTTACTCCATGAGTACTTATGACACTATCAGCGTTAATTTAAAAATGCGGTGATAATTTACGTAAAGCTCTGAAAATATCTTCTAGGTATTTATTTTTAAAACGTCTCAAACTCCAGATAGTTATGGAATACACAGGTAATAATCAATTCCATAACATCACAATTTAATAGCTATATAGGTATCGATCTATATAGGTATACTAACGCCATTATTGCTTGAAACTAGTGCAAATGTTTTAATAATTATAAAACTATCAATATAGCTCACCATTCCAATGACAATCGGATTTAGGAGTTACGTCGATGTCTTGAGACAACTGTATTGTTAAGTAGGAGCTGGCGCTATTCCCTTTGCCATCCGTGTGGTTTTGACCCGAAGGAACCAGGACTAATAGCGAAGATGACTCTGTCAACGGCTTCTTCGAACGAATGTCTTCACTCAGCGGCAACAGTTCATGTGAGGAATCGTAATGTAACACGATGGGTGTGCTACAACCTTCTGTGAAAACGTAATCATTATTAAATTTACTTGCTTATCGTCCGCGGCTCCACCCGCGTGGACTACACGTTATATAGCACAATAAAAAAGGAACCTATGTGTTATTCCAGCCCTAATCTAGTATACTAGAAATCCGGTGATCCGTATAGGCGTGAAGAAGCAACAAACACACACACACATTAAAATAATATATTTTTGTATCATTCTTACCCTTACGCGTCTTAAAATGTTTCATATTTTCTAACCGATAAATAGATACATTAGATTTATTTTTATGTTTCTTAAATTCCGAACAACGATGTCCATTTTGCGCAGACTCACTTCTACTGAAACAATATAAAACTCATTAGCATTATATCTTTCTTTATTGTACACAAACATGTCATCATCATTAGTACGGTAAAATTGATGTACAAAGGCGGGCTGAAAGCGTCAATTCAGTTTTCTATCAGAAAACCTTGGGAGTCATAGGAACAGGAGGGCATTAGATGTTGTTTATCATTTCGGTATTCAGTTTTAATACTTCTGGAAGTCGTCACTTTTTACTATTGACGGGGTGACCACATACCTCTCCTACAAAAAAAAACAACCTTAAACAAGAAACAAAAGAGCTACAGTTACCTTAATAATTTAGTTCTGTTATTTCGGCGGGTACGATATTGTGCTTTACATTCGTAACTCTTTTCTTCCGTAAAGAGTGTTGTGTGCGAAGCACTTTTTGATAAAGGTATTGGAGCTGGTTCTGATGGCGGAGCTAATTCTGTTATTTCTTGTTCAATTATTTTTCTTTCTGAAGCAGGTTTTCGAGCAGGCAATGGAGTCCCGTTCACCGATAAACCTCTCAGACTTTTTCCTTTTTGCTCACATGTTTTTAATTCAAGAAGAGTTACTAAATGGGAAGCTGTAGGCGATTTCGTTACACCTTGCTCGCTCTGATTTGGCAGATTACAAAAACATTCATTACCTACTGGTCCTTTACCTCTTGTCATTAATTTAGCCACAGTTTTATTCAAGTGTCTTGTTGTTTCATGTCCAAGCCTAGGCCCACTCGATGATGAGCGATTTTTAGTTAAATGTTCTTTTTTAGCTGTACCATTAAGGGATATATCTGAAGCTGTTTTTTTCCTTAATCTTCCTCCGTTTACATTTATTAGTTTTGCATATGTTATGGTAACTTTGGATGGAGTCTGTGGCAATAGTATTTCTTCTGTCGATGCCATGATTTTACATGATGATGGAGCTGGTGGCTTACCTTTGACTTTAATAATCAATATATTTTGTGATGCTTCTCTACCTACAGGAAATGGAATACCCGACTCTATTATCTCTTTTAATATTAGTTTCTTTTCTGAACGAAATTTACATCCTAAAGTTTTATTATGTTTGTACTTTTCCGTAGTTGTTTTTCGTTTCAATTCTCTATGTGGATTTAATTTCGCGAAAATATTTTCTCTAGACGTTTTTGATTTGGGCAATATGCTTATCTGAGTTAAACCTCTGATAATATTCCTCCTCTGTTCTCTAGTCTTTTCTTCGAGTCGTGTTACTATAACAGTACCTTTAATTGGCTTACTTTTAATAGACTTTCTCACTCTTTGGGCTGATAGAGTGTGCAGGCTATAAATACTGTCGTTGGCAAGTGCTTTGCGTTTCAGCGTAAATTTAGTCTTTTTATTCAGAATTCCGTTTTGTTCGGGTTTTAACACCTGATCTGGTGTAAGGCGCTTTTTGGCCAAAGATATTTTCTTTACATCTTTAAACTTTTCAAATAGACTGTTTTCATTAGATGGTACCGGATTTGGAGGTTGACATAATTCTATTTCGACTTTACCCATGATATATTTCTCTGCATTCGTTTTTAGTTCGGGCAATAATTGCAAACCACTCTCAGTTAACTGTTTTATTTTATTTTGTTTCATTGGATCTTTTTCTTTATCGGCTTTCGATTTAATAATTTTATTCTTTGTCTGTATTTTGGGCCGCACTATTTTAGCTCTCTCCGCAGGCTTCCTCATATTCCGCAACTCTCCTAATCGTCTTTCCTCGTATGGTAACTGACGACAATGGTTATCACAATGTTTTCTCTTGTAAGAATTGTATAAGCTTTTTCCATTAAACGAAGCTGTACATGTATCAGAGGCCGAACAAGGAGTTTCATCTTTCTGATTTGAATGAAATCGAATACGGATTTTGTAATTACTACTTATTAAAGCAGCTTTATAAGCATTCGTAGTTTTGCTCGGTTTGTCAGAATTGTAAACTCTCTTCCTAGTGTATCTATTGTTTCCTTGTCCTTCTGAATATTTAACGTTACACGATTTTACAGATTTTGCACTACCGAATAAAGGATAAACAGACGTATGTTTTCGCGTTACATATTTTAAAACATTATGTTTCCTGCGCTTCTTTGAATGGTCATCTACATTCCTTTTAAATATTACGTTGCTCAAGTGACCCTTACTATCTTTAGATAAAGATTGAACTTTTCTATCGTCGGACATCGCGTCTATTTTAACACATCTTTGCTATGCTTGACAGATTAGAGTAAATTTTTATTTATATGTTTTGTTTTCAATTTAAGTACCAAGTTTCAATAATCTGAAATTAATCAATATTACCATGTTACCGGTGGTACTCAGCCTAGCTTGAGGAGTTCACCTAGCTGGGTGCCACCGCCTAATTTATTTCACCCGATAATCAACAATATTTTCATTATTGTATATTGGTTTGAATGACAAGGGAGCAAGCATAATTACGGGTCTTACATCTATACTAATACTAATCTATGCTAATATTATAAAGGGGAACGATTTGATTGTTTATCAGTTTGTTTGCTTGTAATGGATAAACTCTACATAGCCTATATTACTTGCTGATAATGTACAGTCGCGAGCAAGAAAATCGATTCATCCCATATTTTTCCATATTCTCTCATACATTTCTGGCGTATTCTAATACTTTTAATTGAGACATTGATTACCTCTGTATTTAATTAATTTCTTCAACACGGTATATTTACGCCAGATAACAACTGTACATCGACCTACCCAAACCAGTTTAAAAAGAGCTAATATTGCTAAGCTTATCTAAAACTTTTTGGTGAAGGATGGACTTTTTATGATCAACTGTAGTGATACCACCGCAAAGAAAGTGGACCTGGTTGAGTTCCAATGGCTCCACAAGGAACAAGTAACCAGTCACTTTTTAAGGATGTCTCTGTGATCGCCAGGGTGAAAACCGGAAGCGATCATTGCATGTTATGAGAGTTTATGAGACACGTGAAATATTAATGTCAGACTAGAGAGGTCCCGTCTTATGAAGTCTATAGTCCGAACTGTAACAGCTCACACTGCCCTACCTACTACTCCAGTACGAGTGAGAAAGTGTGAAAGGAATTTAGGTTACTTGGCAGGCGACGTAGCGCGCAGAACCGATGGCTGCTTTGGCAGGAAAGCTCGAGAGGCGACTATGTACTGGAAATCGCAGAATCGGGGCAGTGTGGACAGCCCCATAAGATCGACGGAAGACCTTTTAAAGATCGTAACGATCGGCTTATAAAGGAACCGATGGATGAGCACAGATGGCAAGAGGCGGAGCTGATCGGTATGAAAGGTGTGGGTAGAGGCCTATGGTCAGCAATGGACGTCCAACGGTTGATAGGATAATGAAGACGATGACTCTGCCCTGTATTACGATATTTTGTAAATGCTTGGTAAATGTGTTTACCATTTTCACACGTTTTGTAGTCACAACATAACCTAAGTGAGTTTAAACTAGAGTTCTTACGTGTTATCTATCTCCAGCAGCTAAAATTTAAGTAAGGTCCCTAAAGCAGCCTGTGAGCTTTCTAAGCCCTAGAAATATAACCAAAACAATGATTTTACAAGTAAACAGGAAGAATCAAAAGCACAATTTAGGTAGCTACTTACGAAATTTCTTTCTCAAATTATGTAACTATATGGTAGCCACTTTCAAATTTAGGTATTTCTAAAGTTTTACAATATTTATATTTCCAGTTTTTGTTTCACACAGAGGTTTCACATTACTATTTAATGCAATTTTCTGTTTATAACAAAGTAAAGATAAAAGAGAAAAATAAAGTTTGCTTGGTGATGGTTCATGTGACCATAGCCTCCTTCATCTTACAAGATAAAGGAGGCTATGATGTGACACAAATTCTATCCGTTTAGGAGATTAAGGCGATTGGCACGTTGGAACGCAGCACCGTGCGGTGCTGCGGAAAACGCATTCACTCGCATGGCTGCGGATCCGCATCACCGTACGTTTTCATAGACAACTCCAGAGCTGCATTTCCATAGACCACTCTAGTGTTTCTACATTAGGCCCTTTATTCGTCATTCTGGAAAAATTGGGAAATATGTGTAATTTTTATATTGTTTTTTGTGAGTACAGTCAAATATTTAGGAATTGTCCAAATAGTTATAATCTTTTCATAAAATTATATTATTTAGGCCAAGTGAGTAACGGAACACCTATCTGATAATCCTGGAGACCTCACTTCACAGCAGCGGCCTATTTGACACATTTTTATGTAGAAAGTACAGCGCCAAAAACTTATTTGATCCGCAGCCCGACCGCCTATATTCGAATTGAACGTCGCCCTCTTCTAGCAATAGGATATATTTACAACATTATTATCAGCTTAGAGCAAGTAAATATGATGGGCAAGTATTCAGATGTACTACTACTTCAGATTATAGTCAGAAGGCGATGATTATGATTGTGATCGATTTCAATATATTTGTCAGTTTGACGAATTAGTCCGTGAAATTGTTGATGGCTTTCATACGAAAGTGAGAAATAGAGATCAATACTTTATAAGTGATTATATTTTCCAAGTTTGACATCTGACATCCGAAATGTAGGTCGCGACGAGTGCTATCATTTCTCTTTCGAAACTAGTGTTCTAGGACCAATTGTTTCCGAGTTTTACCAGTTTTAAGTTTGACACCTGTCTTAAGAAATGTAGATCTCTACGAGTACCTACTATCATTTCTCTTTAGGAACTAATGTTCTAGAACCAAATGTTTCCGAGCTATAACAGTTTTAGGTTTGACACATGTCATAAGAAATGTATATTTCGACATGTAGAATAAGAAATATTTATTTACACAAACAGAAACACCACAACACAAAAATTTGGAAAACACGACATTTTGTAACACAGAAGAAAAGAAAAAGTACATAAAAGCAGAAGCAAATACTGTACTACTGAATTTCCCTTTAAACTAGTATTCTAGGATCAATAGTTTAAGAATTATAAAAGTTTTAGGTTTGATACCTGTCACCCGAATGCAACTTTTTCTCTTATTTTACTCTTCAGTTCATACATTTTGCTAGGTGGGGCGGGGCCCTATGATGGCTACGCCCATGTGCATGCCGCCATATTGAAAGTTGACTTTTCAATTAGGCGGAATGTTAGTTCCTTTTTACGCCACGTTTATGATGTATTCTTGATCTCGGTCAGTTTCTAAATACTAAAGCTTTGGTACATGAAACTCTTGGCTTTGGCTTTTATATATTGCATTGAATAATCAGAAAACTTCCCCACAAAGCATTACATATTTTGTGCATTACATTAGGGACCGCCCGTGGGTTCAGCCAATATATACTATATCTTTGGATTAAGCAATAAATTTAGTACGTATTACAGTAGACCTACATGGCAATACTGACTACAGAGCACGCGTGTCAAATGTGTCAAAGAAAAAAAGCGACGGATCCGCACGAATACGCGTTGAGGCGTTTTTAGTGTGTTCGACTATGCGTGATTTCCATAGAACCGATGACAGCTTTTGAGCTCTCATCGGAACTTTATGTCACGCACTAACGCACGTAACGCACAACCGTACGGTGCTGCGTTGCAGTGTGTCAATCACCTAATAAAGGATAAGAAAGAGGTATAATAACAATCACCTGTATATAATTTTTTTTCTCTATGATAACAATTCTATGTCGTCCACAAAATAGATGTTCCTAGAATAGTATTCAATTTTAGTTTTTCCTAGGATCAAGAACAAACATGGATGCATAGAGGAAAAAAATTATATGTGCATGGATGCCAGGCTAAAATTAAATCTGAGCTAGCTATATTTTATTAATTATTGTCAATTAGCATCTCTCAAGTGTGAATGAAACAAAACAACGCTGTCTGTTTATAGATATTATTTTTGAACGTGTCACTAAAATAAAAATGATATTCGTCAATTAGTCAATAACTAACTACCCAAAAAGGACTGCGCGCTTCTAAGACAAAATCCGAGCCGAGCGAGAGCCACCATCGATAGTCCTGTGTCCCTTTCTAGTGTGGCCATCATTGTTGATGCAAATTCCGAAATACTTTTATTAGCGCGGACACCGACCTACCGATCAGGGCCAGACAGAGCCGGACCGGGTGCAACCTGATGATCATATTTTCACCAGGGTCCAGCCCAAGGTTACTATCCTGCTACTCGGAACCTATTGGTCCTAGAACACTAGTTCCTAAAAAGAAGTGATAGTGCTCGTCGAGATCTACATTTCGGATAACAGCTGTCAAACTTAAAAATGAAATAACTCTTAAACTATTGGTACTAGAACACTAGTTCCTAAAGAAAAAATATAGCACTCGTCGAGATCTACATTTCGGATGACAGCTGTCAAACTTAAAACTGAAATAACTTTTAAACTAGAACACTATAATAAGACCACGCTAAGTACGAATCACATATAAAAAAAAAAAATTTGTATGGCAACTTATGACAAGTTTTTTAAAAGTAATAGAACGTCATTCATAATACTAATAACAAACAATTTGATTTCTGTATGATTGTTTATTTCCGTGAGTTATGAAAAATATTATTAAATAATGGGCAAATCAATTTAAAAGGAAGTGAGAGTGATAATTTTCAGCATGATTAATAACTTAGTCAAACTAAAAGTACAAGTTCAAGCCAAATATCTAAATGTTTACAAGAAGGACTGACAAGGACAGATTATCCCCAGATTATTCCCATATCCACACTTTATAATTTTTACTACTGTCAGTCAATTCGGACTTATCGTGGTCCTATTATAGTTCCAAAAGAGAAGTAATAGTGCTCGCCGAGATCTACATTTCGGATGACAGCTGTCAGACTTAAAACTAAAATAAATCTTAAACTATTGGTGCTAGAACACTAGTTCCTAAAGAAAAATGATAGTGTTCATCGAGATGGATAGGTACTTCGGATGACAGCTGTCAAACTTAACTTAATAACTCTGAAACTATTGGTCTTAGAACACTAGTTCCTAAAGAGAAGTGATAGCGCTCGTCGAGATCTACATTTCAGATGACAGCTGTCAAACTTAGAACTGTAATTGCTCGAAAACGATTGGTACTAGAACACTAGTTCCTAAAGAAAAATGATAGCACTCCTCGAGATCTACATTTCGGTTGACAGTTTTAAGTTTGACAGAAGTCTTTTGTCTGTTTTGTTGAACAAAAAGTCGTAGGTTAACAATTATGTCGACTTGACGTTTGTCGGACAAACGTTCAGTAGATCAAAAGGTATTTTGGCAACTACTTTTCGGATTGTACGGACTACCCAAAATAATACCAAATTCACAGTAAAGATATTTCTCCAATAATGGTTATGAATATGCCAATAACATTATGTTTACACTGTTATAAAGGGACAAAGGACTATCGATGGTGACTCTCGCTCGGCCCGGATTTTGCCTTAGAAGCGCGCAGTCCCTTTTGGGTAGTAAGTCCATGAGCTTCACCAACATGTCGAACGTTCAAAACATTGCGCGCGTCATTTTCCGTCAACTTATTCCAGTAGATGAAAAAACGGGATAGCAAGATTCATAATCATTATAGAGTTACCGAACAGGGAATATTTGTAATTTATGTTTAGTCTGTTATGTCTGTAAGTCAGTCAGTAAAACAAGTTGGGGAAAACCTTAACTACTCGTACTAACTCAAGAACGGCACGACTGATTTTTATGATATTTTATTGTAGATTTGAGTCTAGCTCCGAATAGTAGAATAATGAAAGAAAAAAGGGCAGGTAGGGTAAGTGTAGGGTTGGAGCAAAGTAGAGTAGGGTAGGGTAGGGTAGAGATTAGGACACCACGCAAACGCAGTCATGGCCGGGCCAGCTAGTTAGAAATAAAAGCCGTGAGATATTGCTTACTTTTTATTGTTATATCTGTTATTGTTAGCCGTTGCATAATATCTCAATTCCGTATGGAAACCGTATGAGAAACATTCATAAAACATGAAACTTATAATTTTAAATGTTGACTGTCGCAGTGTAATGCTAACTTATACTTAAATATTATGGCACAGTCTGGGTATTCTTTGGGTAAAGCAGGGACTTACAAGAAACATTTGCCTCTATACAATACTGTTGCGTTTAGTTACAAGACCTCTCGTCTCCATACTTTAGTTACAGTAGCTTGATATGTCGCAGGTTCCGAATCAAACATCTACGGCTTCAACGGTTCACCACCACATCTGTAGGCACGGATTAGAGTTGGAAGACTGACACTGACCTCTAATAATGCTATTAGACGTCAGTGCTGGCGTAGCATGAGTTAAGAATAATATGGCCGGTCACGCTACTCGTTTCGTGAACAATTATTGGTTTTTCATGTAACCATCTGTACTCCACAATCTAGACTTCCTTCTTCAGTTTATACAAAAAGTAGAAAAAGTAAAAGTATGATGGATATGTCAATTTTGATACTTGTATGCTTGTGCTTCGATATTTTTTATTAGTTCCTTGTTTGTCTCTAAACAGACTCGTACTTACAGGTGTGGTGGAGTCAAATACTGCTTTGTCCTACTGATTGACGACAATGCTTTTTTCCTGTTGGCCCGATTAACTAATCGGACCACTAAAACTATCCTTTTCTTAGACCACTGTGGTCCCACAGATTGGACGACGTACAGTTTTACTTTCCCGTTAGTTCGATTAACTATTCGGACTAAAGAGACCATAGTTTTCTTAGGCCATGTGGTTCCACCGATCGGGCCACGCGTTCATCCAATGGAAGGCAGTGTTAGGAAGAGGTGGTTGGAAAGTTGAACTGGCTGGCTGGCAGCACTGATCTTGAGACTAGATCCAGGGAACGATGCTGTCAATAAAAGAGAGAGCCAACGGCTTACGACGTAAGAATGCTGACGACGATGCCAAGTATCTAAAGGAGGATGAAAAGTAGGAAAAGCCGCGGTAGACGCTAGAATGATGATGGTGGTGATTAAGTACTTAGAACCTATGTTGTCTGACCAGTCGGAATGTGCAGATACGATTCCTTGTTGTCCGATGAAGCGAAAAAATGAAGAAAGTTTATACCGTCCGACAATCGGAAAAAGCGAAATTACTATTCCTCGTAGTGCAATTAATAAGACCAAGAGGAAAAAGTTCATGTCGTCCGACCAGTAGGACAAAGCAATTGAGCCACGTGACCAGCTCAGCTATTTACATCTTAGATCCGATGAAGACGGCTATGAGGGTAGTAGACTAAAGTAGGTACAGTCATACCATTGTAAAAATGGCGGAAACGGATCACGCATGATCTACTCGGATCATAAATTCGTTTCACCACCCATTATCTAATAAAAAAATCAAATAGCTATATTTTAGGCTTGATTGGTGTGGAGAAAAATAAAGGTTAATATAATAATGCCACGCTAAAACATGCGTGACTCGCTTCCACAGGCAATCCAATAGATAAAGTGGACTAACTCGTATGCAACATTTGATGGCATGGTCAATACATTTTCTACCTTACGGCATGGAGTGTCGTAACCTTAACATTTTAAAAGTTGAGGAAATCTAGTACAGTGTCACCACTTTATATATTGTTTTCGACAAAACAGGAACTAATAGGATATTTATTTATTATATTTTATTTTCTTATTTTGTAATTTTTGGAAGACCAACATCTTCGAAATATTATAGTTCTAATTTAAACAATAGAGAGCCAATTGTAGGTCTCCACCAATACATAACTTACATATGGTAAAACAATGTTGATTACCATGTTAATTCCGAATACGTCTACCTAACAGGTAAGTTGATGGCACTGTACGACAACAAAGTGGCAATAAATAGTACGTCCAGTTTGTAGGGTGAGCAGTCCGCCGACGGGCTCGTCCACTCTCCATTGGCTCTGGTCTGGCTGATGGTAAGCAGTGGTGGTGGTAGGTGGTGACCTATGGAGTCTAGTCCCACCCTCCCGTGTGTGGTACGGTGTCAGTCGAGCGGGCACGCGCCCACGTGCACGTCGCCGTGCGCCGCCGTGATCGGCACAGTCATGTTGCGCGTCATTATCGTTATGTTCCTGCAACGAGATGGGAAATATCTTTAGGGTGACTCATCAACTCATTTACGGAAGGCCCGCCACGGCTTCTATAGGCGAAAAGTCCAGCAGGACAACCAACTTTTCTGTGAACTGACATTTGTCGTCACATTGGACATAGAGTATATAGCATGGGCTTATAGATAATATACACTGTCACTCTCACACTCTATACAAATGATTCAATGTCATATAAAAAGCTAAAACATTAGGTGACAAGGCCAGCAGCAGTGGTTACGGAAGGGTGACAACTTATAGCCGTCACTTTTGGACACGTTACATGCATCGTTATAATAAGAAACAAAATTTAGATTGTGACTTCAGCTGTGAGTGGACTCCTTCTACGCCTCTATGCCCAATTCCTTTGCTACAAAGACACCATAAACACCGACATCTCAACCTGGGGCAGTAGACCAGAGAGGTCTAAAAAGACCACATTCGCGTCTTATAAATGATTCATATTGATTGTCAGCCGCGTCGCTGTCGTTACTTAGTTCTAGGTTTGGCCACGGGATGAGATGCGTCGGTGTGGTGTGGTGCGGTGGATGTGGGATGTGGGATGAGATGAGAGCGTGGACCCACCTGATGCAGCCGGTGAAGCCGCGGCGCGAGCGCACGCCCGGCAGCTTCGTGGGCTCCCGCCCGCCCACGAACACGGGCGAGCTGGTGTGCGTCACGCTCTTCTTGCCGAACCGCGCGTCCGAGAAGTGCCCGTCGATGCCCACGGAGACCACGTGGCCGGACTTCACCACTGCGGACGGGTAATGGTTGTTTCATGTTACGTTTCATTACAGAACGGACAGAGCGTCAAGATTGACAAAATGTCAACGATGATGCGAAAATTCGATTGCAGTGGACACAGTTTCTTACTCATGCGGGGCAAGAAATAAAAAAAAAATTCCATTTTAATGTCACGAGTTTATCAAAAAAGGATTTACTATCAAATAGTAAAAAATAAAATTATCGATAGTAGAAATGCAGTCAATGTCCCTATCGTTGCGCTAAAGCGGAAGAAAGGTTCATATTATGGTCCACTTCATCAATCTGTCCACAGTATCAGAACGTCTACTTTACAATTCGGAACATTGGACATTTTGATAGGGTGGATATTTTTGTAGAGTGGACATTTAAAAATAGACCTTTCAAAACAGTAGCCAATTTCATGCTGTGAACATTCTGACGACATAGTGGACCATGTGAACCCAAAGACTCTTTTCTACGTAAATGATGACAAATGTGTGTTGGTAACGTGTCGACCAATTTTGACCAGGATCTTTCGCTCGGGACCCTGAGTCTGGTCGACCAGTCCCGGGAGCCGCATCCCATGATAGTTGTTTTCAGTCTTACCCAGTACCCGATGCCACTGTCCATCGCAGAGCGCGAACCGGTCGGTCAGCTTGAAGCTGGCGTGGAAAGGCCCGCGCCCGTTGTCCACGTTGGCGACCACCTCGTCGCCCAGCAGCTCCAGCACCAGGAAGTCGTGGCGGCCGTGGATGCTGAGCAGCAGCCCGGTGCTGTTGCGCGCCTTCACCTCCACCGATATGGAGATCTCTTTGCCCACGTTGTACTTCTCCAGCAGCTGTGGGGAGGCATTGGCTGTCAAACTGTATACACGTTGTATCCTGGAATTACCAATAGGCTGAGAAGGCCTTGGGCGGCAGATTTTAGGTATCGGCAAAACTTGGCCCAATATTCTTTTGCTACCCGGAAATTGCAAACGTTATGGTAACTCCTTGTTTGCCACCTAGGAAAAACCGTATAAATACTTAATAACGGAAAAGTGGTGTACGTACACATAATCATGAAGTTACAATAATCATTGACAAAAAATTATACCAAAGAAGATCGGCAGGGGGCCGGCAACATTTGAATAGCCTACTGACGGCAAATGTGTAAATTCGGCACTCACGTTGTAGGAGTCTGTCGAGTCTCGATTACACCTGATGGGTGTTTTAGCGGACTAGATTATCACTCATTAGCGAGGAATTGCAGCCGCGTCTCAAGCTACTTAATTTTGACTCACGCCCGAAATGAACAAATGCTGGACATTAGCAACACCAGGGATGTCGCCAACGCGTTGCCCCACCTCTATAACCTCGGGACACGTTGCCACAGCAGCAACAGGCTGCTAGGCCACAGCCAAAGTCACGTTGCCTGTCAGTTCCTATTTATAAATAGCTCGCCTCCACGCAAGCGCTTGCTTTCTATTTCTAATCTATCTCTAGCAACTTAACACGAATATGAAAAAGACAAAAACACACGCGAGCGATCCCATGGATGCAAGCGGTTCAAAAATAGGGCACCAGGGGACTTTACCCACTGACAGGGTCACAATACCTTGAGATAGTTGGAGTGCACGTTGTTGGAGGGTCCGAAGTAGTGTCCGAACTCGATGTTGTCAGTGCAGCGCAGCGCGCCGGAGCGCTGCAACTCGCCCGACACAGGCGCGCCATTCATCTGTAGCCCCTTCAGGCACCCCATGAACGGCTGGTAGAACTTCTGTGGACGAGACCAGGAATGTACACGTTAATTCCTTATCCTTACATAGTATCAGTTCTAGTCGCCTTCCGCATCTGTCTGTTGCGCTAACTTCTAAACTACGCGATGGATTTGGACCATTGGCTAAAGATTTTTTTTCGGAAGATTTATATGCACAATACATGGATATAAAATCGAAGCGAGGGTTCCAGCTTCACCCACTTCCTTGGTACTTTATTCATTATAGTAAAGTAAATATGTTTATTGCAACTACTCCCAAGGCATACAAAATACAAAAAATACACAGAGAAAATCAATAAAATATATAAAAACATAAATACACATTGTCATTAGTCGTGCCATGCAAAATACAATGGCTGACACTGTTGCCCTAATTTTCAGTGCGCCCCACTAAAATACCCATCAGCACTCACATCAAGGTTCTGCAGGAACCCAGCCGCACTGGGCAGTCCGCCGTAGTAGTACGGCGAGGCGAGCATGATACAAATCGCCCTCACAGTCTACACAACCCACTACACACACAACTCACATCAAGGTTCTGCAGGAACCCAGCCGGACTGGGCAGTCCGCCGTAGTAGTACGGCGAGGCGAGCATGATACAAATCGCCCTCACAGTCTACACAACCCACTACACACACAACTCACATCAAGGTTCTGCAGGAACCCAGCCGGACTGGGCAGTCCGCCGTAGTAGTACGGCGAGGCGAGCATGATACAAATCGCCCTCACAGTCTTCACAACCCATTACACACACAACTCACATCAAGGTTCTGCAGGAACCCAGCCGGACTGGGCAGTCCGCCGTAGTAGTACGGCGAGGCGAGCATGATACAAATCGCCCTCACAGTCTACACAACCCACTACACACACAACTCACATCAAGGTTCTGCAGGAACCCAGCCGGATTCGGCAGTCCGCCGTAGTAGTACGGCGAGGCGAGCATGATACAAATCGCCCTCACAGTCTTCACAACCCATTACACACACAACTCACATCAAGGTTCTGCAGGAACCCAGCCGGACTGGGCAGTCCGCCGTAGTAGTACGGCGAGGCGAGCATGATACAAATCGCCCTCACAGTCTACACAACCCACTACACACACAACTCACATCAAGGTTCTGCAGGAACCCAGCCGGATTCGGCAGTCCGCCGTACTACTACGGCGAGGCGAGCATGATACAAATCGCCCTCACAGTCTACACAACCCACTACACACACAACTCACATCAAGGTTCTGCAGGAACCCAGCCGGATTCGGCAGTCCGCCGTAGTAGTACGGCGAGGCGAGCATGATACAAATCGCCCTCACAGTCTACACAACCCACTACACACACAACTCACATCAAGGTTCTGCAGGAACCCAGCCGGATTCGGCAGTCCGCCGTAGTAGTACGGCGAGGCGAGCATGATACAAATCGCCCTCACAGTCTACACAACCCACTACACACACAACTCACATCAAGGTTCTGCAGGAACCCAGCCGGATTCGGCAGTCCGCCGTAGTAGTACGGCGAGGCGAGCATGATACAAATCGCCCTCACAGTCTACACAACCCACTACACACACAACTCACATCAAGGTTCTGCAGGAACCCAGCCGGATTCGGCAGTCCGCCGTAGTAGTACGGCGAGGCGAGCATGATACAAATCGCCCTCACAGTCTACACAACCCACTACACACACAACTCACATCAAGGTTCTGCAGGAACCCAGCCGGATTCGGCAGTCCGCCGTAGTAGTACGGCGAGGCGAGCATGATACAAATCGCCCTCACAGTCTACACAACCCACTACACACACAACTCACATCAAGGTTCTGCAGGAACCCAGCCGGACTGGGCAGTCCGCCGTAGTAGTACGGCGAGGCGAGCATGATACAAATCGCCCTCACAGTCTACACAACCCACTACACACACAACTCACATCAAGGTTCTGCAGGAACCCAGCCGGATTCGGCAGTCCGCCGTAGTAGTACGGCGAGGCGAGCATGATACAAATCGCCCTCACAGTCTACACAACCCACTACACACACAACTCACATCAAGGTTCTGCAGGAACCCAGCCGGATTCGGCAGTCCGCCGTAGTAGTACGGCGAGGCGAGCATGATACAAATCGCCCTCACAGTCTACACAACCCACTACACACACAACTCACATCAAGGTTCTGCAGGAACCCAGCCGGATTCGGCAGTCCGCCGTACTACTACGGCGAGGCGAGCATGATACAAATCGCCCTCACAGTCTACACAACCCACTACACACACAACTCACATCAAGGTTCTGCAGGAACCCAGCCGGATTCGGCAGTCCGCCGTAGTAGTACGGCGAGGCGAGCATGCTACAAATCGCCCTCACAGTCTACACAACCCACTACACACACAACTCACATCAAGGTTCTGCAGGAACCCAGCCGGATTCGGCAGTCCGCCGTAGTAGTACGGCGAGGCGAGCATGATACAAATCGCCCTCACAGTCTACACAACCCACTACACACACAACTCACATCAAGGTTCTGCAGGAACCCAGCCGGACTGGGCAGTCCGCCGTAGTAGTACGGCGAGGCGAGCATGATACAAATCGCCCTCACAGTCTACACAACCCACTACACACACAACTCACATCAAGGTTCTGCAGGAACCCAGCCGGATTCGGCAGTCCGCCGTAGTAGTACGGCGAGGCCAACGTCGCCGGCGCCGCGCAGTCCAACGGCTGCTCAGCGGCTAGCTCCGCGTCCACAGACAGCTTGCCGTAGGTGGCGGCCCGCACCGCGGTCACCGAGTGCCAGGCGCGGTCGTTGTACGCCCGCGGGGAGATCAGGGTGGCGGTCGCGCCGCCGCAGTTGACGGCGAAGTGGATCTGGGGTGGGTGGGTGGTGTGATTATTGTGACTATTTATAATTGGGGATTTGACAAGATGAAATATATATTATGGAATCAGGTTATCTTTGAAGGGCGTAAAGTAGAATCAGCCTTCAGTGGAAGAAAATAAATGAAATCGTAATATTTTCATATTTTCAAACAGCAGTACATTTGACGCATTTGTACAATGCAGCAGTCTCCGTCACAGTTCAAAGTCTCAAACAAATTTCATAGAAGTAATCAGTTTTGACAGATCTTAAAGAGTTACTGATTTTACATTTAGTCTACTCGCAGAATATAAGAATGTGGACTGCATTTTTATTGTTTAATTTGACAACGTTTGTAATGAACAGAAGCTTAATTTTAATGTCATGTGTCAAGTGAGGAACAGTGCCAGATTAAATCTTGGATACACATTCAGTCGCCTCAATGTGCAGGTTTCCTCACGATGTTTTCAATACTGTACACAATGTACAGAACTTGGAAAAAAGAGTTATTCACATGACGGCACTGGGGTTCAAATCCGGTACCCGGCCACCGAATCCCCTTCTGCCCAACGCAACCACCGCCTACACCTATACACCCTCCAATCACCCACCTTCCCCTCCTTCATATAGATGGCGAGGAACTGCGTGGGGCTGACATCCGAGCCGGCGTAGAAGAGCAGCCCGCCATCGCGGTCGTAGGTGCGCAGCGACGCGGTCAGGTCGAACGCCTCCAGCTGGCGGCCCGGCAGCGAATTGTACTGGATGTGGCTGTTGTAGCTCGTGCCTGGTGGGGAAGACGCTTTTTTATTCTACGCAGTGACAGTCCGGTTGGTGTATGTAGGGGTCCAATTTACTATATGATATAAATTACACAAATTTTTCTATAAATAAAAATTACGACTTACGTACTTAATTTAAAAAACAATTAACTACGTCATTAGGTGTGCCCTGTAGAATAGCGAAGGGATCTTTGACAAGGGTATGACATCATAATATATATATTTTTTTAATTATAAATATAGGATAGGTAGGGTAACGTATATAATGATTGGCACTCTAAGAAAAATGTTCGCTTCATTTGTTAATTATAATTTAAGTAAGATATTTAGAAGCAATTTATCAGTTTAAATATATTCTTTGATATGTTTTAGTAAGTAAAAACACATTTATATTGAAAATGAAACGTTTTTATTAAAATAAAACAAATAACTTTTAAAAACGTCCAAAAGTACAGTAATTGGCACTCAAAGTACAATAGAGGGTACTCCTGACCTGCTCTTTTATGAGATATTCATTTATTCGATCAGTATATACCCTTTTTGAGCGCACTCTACTCTGCACGTGTCCAAACCCTCTCAGCATACGTCTTTCAATCCTAGTCACCACAATGACATCATCCTTTAGATCCCAATAAACTCTTACCATAGTATTCCTCATTTTATCACGTACGGTGACTCCACACATATTCTATTGGGAACGCATTTCCACCGCACTCACATTCACTTCCATACATCAACGCTCCTATCAGCACGCCATTGATTCGTGTCTTCTGCGAGAATGCTTGGCTACTCACTACCGCGTGCACAGTTCCGTTGACTATTTCCTGCTGAAACTCTCCTTTTAATATTTATTTATTTATTATCCAAATGCTTCAAGAATTACAGTTGAATTGTAACCAAAACGTCTGGAGAGCCACTGCACCATTACATATCCGTATTTCCAGTCACTTGTTATCATACTTCCCAAATACACAGTCTTTCACTCTCTCGTCGTCTATCATTATATTGCACTGAGTAACATCCTCCTCAATTTCCATCACCATAACTTTCTTAAATCAATTTTATTACCCCTCGCTTTAAACGCCTCATTTACTAAATACAGCAACAACTAAAACTTGATCGTCAGCGTAAAGGAGACACTTGACACACAACAGTTCATCCATATAAAGATTGAAAATCCATGGAGATGCATCACATCCCCTAATACCTCTCGAGATATTTAACCAATTTGAAATGAAACCTTTGCACCGGGAATGGCAAAGAGTGGGTTGAAAATCTAGTGTAAGTTTTATGACAAAGTTATACTGATATCTAGTTTTAAGTATTTATTTTGTCTATGTAAATTATGTTTCAAATTTGAAATTCAAATTAAAATAATTGACCAAACAAATAACAAATTCTTATCTTTGCATGTATTACTTTGTAATGGTAGGCACCTATTTATAGTACCTAGTTCTTACTAGATACCTATTTCTCTTCTCACTTGTCATTTAATCAGTTCATTATTACATCTCTTGGCTGTATGGTATTGATATTTATCTTTATTTGGATACTATTTATTTTAGACCTAGTGATTCAACGGTTTTTTCATGTTAGTGCTCCTTGGTTCTCAACTTTAGATTAGAATGGTAGCACTTTATAGCAAATAATAAATTGCATTTTGATACTGTTTCATTTGCTCTGAGGCAATGATGACGACAGTCACACATATGGTTTGCCATACCACAGCAACAATAGCAATGCAAATTCGTTTCAATTCAATACTTATACAGTATGACTTGTTGCATCTTGCAAGCCTTCTATGAAGTAAGAAGGCCATTCAAAAATTGCGCTCGGACTCCCTTACGGCAGCCGGGCGCGGTTACACAAGTAAAAACTTGCGGGGTGTCAGCATCAGTGCTCTCACTTTCGATCACAGCGCACTATGCTCCCCAAGACAAAGAAGTTGTAGCTTGTTGGAATCACTAGAGGACCCCTAGCAAATCGACAGGGAGTAGTCGATAGCGCGATTTAGAATACACGTAGCGCCATCTAGCGAGTGCATTTAGAAACATATCGTACCAATCTATGACAGTGCTACGACTTTACATAGCACGATCACTCATCGTGGTTTTTCTTCCCTAAACAACAATTGTTTAATATGGAGATTGTATGAAGGATGGATGTCCACCACACGATCTGGCTAAAGAAGGGATTGTCCTTTGCCATATATTTTGACCGCCCGTAATGCTTAGAGCTGGGGAACGGGCCATTACATTGCCGTAGCGTTGACATTATTATGAGTAAAACTACACATACAGAAAAAATATTTAAAATTAGTTTGAGTCGTTAGAGCGCACCATCTATGGGAATTTTTACGAACTTGAAAACGTCTCATTCGTCAAGGCCATGTTTAGAGCTCTACATACGACACTACAGCCGAGCCGATCTAGGAGGCAACTAGACGAATCCTTACGAAGTATAAAATAAATCCGCTTTTCGGATGCGCGGGCGAGCAGACCTTGGTCAGACGACCGGTCAGAGGCGTGATCACGCCCCCGCGTCCGAAAAGCGGTTTTATGTTATATGTATTAACTAAGCGTGAGTATCAACTGCCTAGCTTCCTCCTAGATTGGCCTGACCGCAGTGTCATATATAGAGTCCTTTTGTAACCAAGTAGGTAGGTAGATGCTCGTCCATTGTATTTCATTCGCCGCCTCCGCCACGTTATATTTCTAGATATATTATTGTTGTACTAAAAATAAATACGTGCGGTTACTCGATGTACGCCCAGTATGTACGTACAGTAATGGTCACCCTGACAATTAACTGTAGTGATTGGCGTAACATCAGTATATAGTGATTAGCACCCCCTTTAGTATAACGATTGGCAGCTAAGAATTCGTTGCCAAGTTATTTTATGTATTTCAAAACTATTATTTTATTAGATTCTACTTTTTACTTCCGAAAATGTTAAAACATGAAGCAACTTAAAAAAAACTATTTTCAGTCATTGGCATAGGTGCCAATGAATTAGACTTTAAAACAAGAAAAAAAATCAGTCATTGCCACCCAGTTCATTAAAGTTTAGTTAAGTAAATGCTACAAACATCCAATTAATTATTATTTATAAAGCTAAACGTATAAAGTAATTCTTTACCTGAAATTCAACCCAAAACTGTAATAAGACAGTTTTTAACATACATGGTCCTTGTTGAATCCGTAAGAAACTCCATAAAACGCACGCAATCTCCGGACGCCCCGAATTTTTGATTGTTTATTGTATCGTTACTTATTTATGTTCGAAAATGACCAAGAACAGATTATGATGTTGCCAACAAAGATATGAAAACAAATATCAATTTGCTTTAGTTGGTACACCAATTCCTAATATTTGTGTTGTAAGTTGCATGTGCCAATCACTAGAGTGGTGCCAACAATTGTATACGTTACCCTACTAAATTTTTTATACGGATAATATTTTTTTGACATCCAAAACGGGCACCTATTCTTCTTGAAATTATTTAGCAATCCTAGCCACATGCCACGTTTAGTATGATCGTTTCCTCGCTATTTCCCAGCCTTTCCTTGTACTATGCGGGAACTTTCCTTTTAGCTTTTATCCACAATCTCGTAAATACCTAATCGTTTTTTATATCAAACAGTATTTTAACCAGTGATTAAATCGCCAATCTATGAAACTCTGGGATCGCAAAACTAGATTCAGGTTCACAGGGACCTGGTCGTGACCATGGATCTAATCTTGCGATTGCAAAATCGTGGGTAATTTCATATCGAAACGTGCCGCACCACAAGTGTGTAGCTTACGGAACTAATATTCCTCGACATCGATCGCCGACCTTGGTAGTCGGAGTCGTGTGCGAGCGCGCAGCCCGACCCGGGCTTCAGTATGATCGTTATCACGCTCAATAGTACTACCTTTTCATATCAGAACGTGCCATACAACAAGTGTCCAGCTTATCGACTCGGGCTTCCGTTCCGAGTATTACCGTTTCTCATGGAAAAGTCTTCACTATACTACAAGTGCAGTGCTGACCGAACCGATACCCCTCAACTGGGTCGCAGACCTCGTAGTCGGAGTCATGCGGGACTCGGGCTTCAATATGATCATATTCTTACTCAATAGTACTAATTTCCCATGGAAAAGTCCCCACTATACTACAAGTGCAGTGCTCACCGAACCGATACCCCTCAACAGGATCGCCGACCTCGGTAGTCGGGGTGGTCTGCGTGCGCGCAGCCCGACCCAGGCTTCAGTATGATCGCTTTCTCGCTCAATAGTATTACCCATTCACAGTGAAAAGTGCCATACTATAACACGCGTATCTTACCGAACCGATACCCCTCAGCAGGATCGCCGACTTCGTAGTCGGGGTCATGCGCGAGCGCGCAGCCCTGCTCGGGCGGCGGGGGGCGGCGCGCGGGCGGCGCGGCCGGCAGCGGCGCCACCGTCGGCACCAGCTCGTGGTGCTTGGCTGGGGGGGGAGATACGTTGGAATAAGTTATTTTAGTACGTAATGTCGTTCATAATCATTTGTGGTACACAGGTTATGCAGTTGTTACGATGGCAGGTCGCGGAGACTCCAGAGTAGTAATGACGGTGACTATGGAACAGGAGAAAATAGGAGATATTTTAGTCACCACGTTTTTTATGTAAGCACAGACAAATGCTGTTATAAGCTTATAAGTATAGACGTAAGAATACCCTGTATAAGTATTTACACGAATAAATATTATTATTACTTAATAAAATGCTGAATTTAAATAATGTAATTAATTAAATAGATAATTATTTACAAATATATTAAATGTCTGTCAATCGACACGCAAAATTGATTTCTACGTGTTAATATTAAAAACCAGCAATGAAACAGAAGAAGCATAAAATCACGAGATAGCGTACAACAGACAATTGTGTTTTTTAGATTTAACTGCTTTATGTTAAATAATAAAACTATATAATAGAAACCATAATACAATTACTAAACACTCAAACTCAAAGAAATTTTGTATGGTTGACGAACCACATTAAGGCCTGACCCCTGTACAGGCCCACATTACAGGCGCTGTGCCTTAACGTGCCCATATTCTGAATTGTATGATATGCCTTCTGTAATTGCACTGGCTGGCTACCTTATCCTTTAAAACCGAAATACAATTATGCAAACTTTGCTTGAAGGGTGGTACCGCGACAAACTCGTACTACCTACCACCTGGTGAAAAGATATTTATGTGTTTTGAATAAATTATTTCCCTCATGCGATTCCCCAAGCCGTGTGGTGTCCGGCAGAGTAGAATAGCACCAACTCCTTGCACTCGTGGGTGTCGTACGAGGCGACTAATGTTTTTGAGGCAAGATGTTGAGTCTGCGTAGACTGGAAAATGGGCAGCAGCGTTTTCCATTAATACATTTAAACACTGCGATCTCCAACCCTGCTGCCAAGCGTGGAGATTATGGTAATAACGTCGCCTTTCGTGGGAGAGGCCCTAAGTCCTGCAGTGGACTGTTACGGGCTGTGATGATGAATACACCAAACCCCCTACACCAATACTCACTGGTGGTATCAACCGGCGCAGGAGGCGTCCAGGGCGCGACGGGCGCGGGCGTGGGCGGCACGGGTGCGTCGGTCACCACAGGAGCGTCGGTCACCGCGGGCGGCAGCGGCGGCGGCGAGCCCGTCTCGGACACGCGCCCGGGCTGGGCCCACTCGGGGGTGCCTCCTACGGGGGGGATATCGCTTATTAGGTATGAGAATACATATGGGGATTTACAAATGACAGTTCTCAGTGCGACTGTGGCATATCTCCGCAAACCATGGGCCACCTCATTTCATGCTCGGCGTGCCCTAAAACTTATACAATGGAGGACTTGTTCGAGGCCAGTTCCAACGCTGTATGCGTCGCCGAATACTGGGCGGATAAAGTGTAAGTCAGAGTTTAGTCCATCGACTCGATAAGAAGAAGTATGAGAGAGCAATGAATCGAAACTGTATGTAATGTAATAAAAATGACGATGAAACCCTTCTTTTTCTTGTACCCTTCATAAGAAAACGGTTACTTCTAACGTGAAACATAACTTTCGTCTTTTGAAGTAAGATCATAATATGCCGCGGCAGCGGTATGCTGGCCGTGGCCCGTGATGGAAATAATCGTCTTGACACCGATACCGATAACCATATACCGATGACATTGAAGTAAGTCTATTTAATACTTTAAAGCGTCTTTGAGCGAAACATCTTGTATTACGTCTTCGCAGTCAGTTCGTCACGCAGTGTAAAGTACGTTTCAGCAGATACAAAAGTAGAGCACGATAACGGTGATTAGATAATTCAACAGAAATGTAAATAAATAAATTAATAAACAATTATAAATAAATATAGAATCTTCTTTAGATTTCCGTGCACAGTACATTAAGTAAGTTTAATAAGGGTAATACGTTTGTACAACACCGAGGTTTATGCGACCAGCCGAAGGAAATACACATAAACTAGGCAATTAAACCGCTTTATTGGCTAGGTGGCAACCACAATGCGTTAAACCTATAAATACACACGTTTCACAAACTAACCACCGATATGTACAAATCTAATAAATAAAATACTGTCAAAAGTGTCATGCGCGATGTACCCTTCGACATCTAGCAAACATATACAGTAGCTTACCGATATCGTACTCCACTTTGGTATTTCACTACTGAAACGTACTCCAAGTGTTTACATCTACTTATATTACTCAGTGAGGGAAATCCTTGACGGATGAACACTAGGTGCGATAGTTAGGCATCATTTTTAATTTCATTGACAATTTAATACTGACATTAACTATTTTTAATTGTATTTTTAATTATAATTATGACATTTACATGAACTGATTTGAATTAACATGACATTTTGAATTAATTGTTTATAATATTTTATTAATATAATGACATAATTATTATCATTAATCTAATTATTAAATTTTGATGATTATTTATTGTTCTAATGAATGTTAATATTTCAATATTGAAATTAACGATATGTGTTAATTTTATTCTATTGATAACTGAAATGACGATGTATATTTAATACTATAAATAAACGAATATGAATATGAATATGAATATACACTATTCCTTACCGGCCTCAATGCTACTGCTCCCAATGGCGTCGCCGCACCGCCCAAAGACGACGGTCGCGTTATGAGGCTCGAGCAGGCTCAGCGAGCGCTCGTTCACGCTCAGGTCCGCGATGCACCCCTCGAGAGGCACCTTTGACCCCACCTGTCCGCCCACCACGTACGACGGCTGCAGACCCCCCACGAAGAGAACGCCGTCCAGGATGTGGAGGGGGTTCGGCGCTGTGTCCGTGCTAAGGATTGGAAAAGGGTAAAAATTAATAATAATGTTAAAATCAGTCTCAGGGTCCCCAGCGTAAGACCTTGATCAACCTCGCTATGCTAACGATATAAGAAGACAAACCTTACGAGCGACGAGGTCCTCTGTATTAAGGCTCGTAACTAGGCTATTGATACGTCATTCTAGACACGCATGTGTTATTATTCAGATTTTTTTGCGGCATTTTCACCTCCACCAGGTGAGATGGGGGTCAAATGCCTAGCGAATTCCCACATATATCCTATACATTGGAAAACGCTGCTGCTAATTTTCCAGCCTACGGAGACTCAAGATCCTTTGCCTTGAAGTCATTAGTTGCCTTGTACGACACCCATGAGTGTAAGGGGTTGGTGCTATTCTTCTCTGCCGGACACCACACGGCCACCTGTCACATGTTCCTATTAAAATTTGTCATGACATGACAGTATTAGCTTGTCCACGGGCGTGCCAAGTGTCAAAACTCAGGTCCTAGTGGTCGCCGCTATATATCCTGGCTACACAGGAACTGCAGCTCCTCTGCTTAAAAAAAGAGTTTACTTCTCGCGTCGCCCACCTTTTATTTTAATATCTCGCCTCGTCCAAATTTTAACATAGGTAGGTACTTTTGATTTTAACTTCAGTACGGCGTAATTTTAGACTTAGCCTTAAGTTTCTTGAATTAATAATTTATTTATTTAACAATCATCTTGGCGATAATGTCCCGGTAGCACTCTCGAGCACGAGTTTCCGGGTTCCGCCGCGACCACCATCCAGGATTTGGCCGATCAGATAACTAAAGTGGAGCGACTGCCATCTGTCCGCCGTGACCCTGCCTGAAATAAATAATTTATTCATTTATTCATTACCTGAAGCTCTCGTAGTCGTCGACGAGCAGCGTGAGCGCGGCGGGCGTGTGCGCCACCCGCACCACGTGCCACTGCGAGTCGTTGTACGCGCCGCGCCCCGAGTCCAGCCGCTCGTTCTGGCTCAGCAGCACCAGCTTGCCTGCGAGTCGAGGGTAACGTCGCACTCAATTTCGTGTGGTTTGCTATTCTTTATGGCTACGTTCGCACTGACAAGTGGCTTGCGTATAGAGCCTAGTTAGTGGCGAGTACGGGTGGGAGAGTTTACCAGAGATTTGCAACTACGTATAGAATGTTTGTGACATTAAATAGAATCAGTTGGGTTTAAAAATGCGAAGTCGTAACGTGTTTTAGCGACCAGATAGTGATATTTTTTATAATTTTGGACACTTGGTTGATTTCTTTTTTTTTGACGTGACAACGTCTTATAATTCGATGGAGCCGGCTGCACGCACGAAAAAACATGACTCAAGCGGCGTAACCTCGCTCTGAGGCGTTCCATTTAAGGCTTGAAGTGCAAGCGAGAGCGCGGAACAAGCGACAAAGAGGCACAATCGGCCTCCGCGTTCGGCAGCGTTCGACATCTGTCTCTCTCCTACTTGACGTTGTCACGTTCAACTATCGTCAGTAAACCGACTTTACAGACAATCGATTTTTTTTTATTAGAGTCTGGAAAAATGTTGTTCGGTTTAACGCTATTGGTATCCAAATTTTTACAACTAGTCGCCTTTCCCAAGACGTCTTTCCCACACCTCAGCTCCCCCACACACACACACCCTCCCCCCCCCAACACCCACCCCCACCGCACTCACCCTTGACCAGCGACAGCGATATGCTGTCCGGGCTGGCGGCGGTCTGCGTGCGGCTGACGTACAGGAACAGCAGCCCGTCCGGCGCGGCCGTGCGGAACTTGAGCGACAGCTGCAGGTTCTCCGACGTGATCTCCGAGTAGCGCAGGTAGCTGCCCTTGCCGGAGAGCGAGACTAGCGACGCGAACTGCAAGGAAGGCGGTTGTACCATTTTATGCGAAGGGTGATCCACCGTCAGTGTTCATGTGAAGGTTTCAAGACAGTAAATACTTCAAATGAGGTTCCATGCGAAGAGGTTATGAATAGGTGTTGGTATGTTAGGAGCCAGCGGTAATTAAGTTGGTAGTCCCCTAAAACTAAGGGTTGGTCAAATGGGACATAAGAGTGTTTTAGTGTCCTACGGATTTGCACACGGAGTCTGGGTGCAAATCCGCAGAGATTAGTTTCGCAAAGTTCCATTTACGAATCATTATATCAGCCGGAAGATTTCTACTGCTGGGTATAGAGGCCCAGAGATCTCCACGGCGGCCGGTCCTATGCCTTCCGCGTCCAGCTGATACCTGCGATCTTTGCTAGGCCTTCGATCCACCTTGTGGGGGGCCTACCCACGGATGCCACTGCCCCCTGCCCCCACTGCTCACCTGGCAAATGTCGGTGATGCCGACGGACTCCTGCGCCTCGCCGAGGTTGATGTTCACGCGGTCGATGCTGATCTGCCGCAGGCACCCGTCGAAGCCCTTGTCCGTCACCTGATTAGGAGATCAAGGTATATGTTATCTCTATTCTTTAACCTACACAAGAGGTTAAGTAAGTACTATTGCTACAAAATCTCAAAAGTCTGAGTGGCCAAAATTTTTTTTATTCATTTTTGGTTGTGCACGGACAGACTAATGTTTTGTGGGTCTCCTAAACCTCTACTATCGCTCCGAAGTGGAATTTTTCGTGTACTTGATGACGTAGGATAACCTATGTCTCGGATAATTTATCTCCTCAAAATTTTCTACTCTGCCGCGACGTCGATTCGACGTAGCATTTATTGTTAACTGAACGTTAGGGGCTATGATATATAGTGGCATCAAAGCTCCTCCAACATGGGGCAAGTATGACCAGCCCAGTTCCGCTTGTTTCACGAGTAAAAGTCAAATATTGAGCGAGAAAATCAGAGATCACGGAGCAGTTATAATTTTCCATCAAGCTGATTGATCATTAACCCAATATCTGGCTTCTTCCCTACCAAGAATTAGCTCTCCTGATACTATTGCACTACTGCTGGAGATGTCGACCCATGTATCCTGTAATATACACTCTTTAAAGAAATACACTCTTTAGAAAATCTCCAAACACCTACAAAATACTCAGCCGAAATGGAAAAACTCCTCTCTAGAACCATCTAGGTAACAAAAACCCCGCCTGGTACCTAGAATGGCTCGTTAGTAGACTAGACGTACAACCCACTCACCTGCAAGATGCCCTTGTTATCCCCTCCGAAGTTGATGAACTCAACGTCCAGTATATCCGCATCGGTGGTGCTGGCTTCTCCGCGCAACGTCTCTCCGTCCACCGTGAGAGAGCATTGGGCGTAGACTCGGCCAGCGTCCAGTTTGTGCCACTTCCCGTCGTTGTAGCTCTTGCTGGTGCCCAGGATTACCAGGTTTTCGGGGTCGCCCAGGGACATCTGTTGAGGGAAGGGGTTGGGAGTAAGAAAGTTGTTCAGGGGATTTGTGTTTGAAGATGGAAAATGGCAAATGAAAAATAATATTGAAAAGCTGATTTTTGCGCATCTTTTAGTTGGTCAGACCATCTAGTTGGTGAGCGGCTCTTAGGCCCTCTGTGTATGTGTATGTCTCTGCTGGCTAACAATGATCAGTTTCTCGACGCTGTCATCCCCGCGCCTCCTTTTATGACCAAAGTAGCTCAGAGCGCGTTGATAGCACACTGATAAAAGATGATCCTTTATCTGCAGTTGTGATAGGATTAATTCATTTATGCGTTCCTAAAATGCCTCCATACTAATATTATGCTAAGACCTGAGTGTCCTACTATTATTTTTCTCCTCTACATCTAGAACTCTGGTTGAAATCAAACACACATGCCAACAAATTAGCACTCTAACACCTCACCTGTAGATACACGCGTCCATCTTGCATCTGTATCGAGAAGAACCGCTGGCTGTCGCCCACCAGGTATATCAGGCCGTCAGGAGCATACGTCCTGAAGAACAGCAGCACCTGGTTCTTCTGGCGTTCGAGGTACCGCTGCCCTGAGATCCTGACGTGGGAGCGTCCGTTGAAACGGAACTCTTGGACGCCGCTCGATGAGGTTATCAGCTTGTCACTGCAATGGATGCCGGGAACTAAGTTGTGTATATGGGATTGTATGATTGTGCTGTTTTGTCATAGTTGTGAAAGCGGTTTATTGGTAAATAGTTGCTTTCTCTAGTTCTTTGTCGAGGTATTTTAGAAAGAGGTAAGCACGTGAGACTGAGTATTTGGCGAGGCCCATTAATTGTGCTAACGTCATGTCAATATGAAGAAATATTTGATAGAATAGACACGGGTGTACTTGTTTCTTCATACGAGGAACTTTTTTTAATAGATATGTAGTGCATGTATCTACCGGTGGACCCCTAAGAACAAGGTGCTTCAATCCCTTTTCTTTAGCGAGGGTAGGACTGCTGTTAAAATCAGTTCGTATCTTGGCAGAAAACTCTTGATTAATTTTAGTACTGACCAGTCCACACCGCTGCTCTAAATACGCTGACGCTCAGTAAACGCGGCGACGTTTATGACGCGTTCTGTTCACACCGGAGCTCAAACATACCAACATACTAAAGCTGCGTTAATTAAATTGCGTCAAAATCGCAATAAGTAATTACACAGCTACGACGTTTTTTAACCTCCGGTGTTGCCACTACACGTCAAAAACGCAACACATGAATTGCGTCACAGAGTCTATGATCTATTTTGATGTGCGGTATGGTCAGTCCCCTGCAACCGCAACTCCCACTCACCGCTGTCTTGCGCCTTGCAGCTGGTTGGCGTGGTCGAAGTTCCAGAGGCCGACGGGCGTGTCGCCGATCATCAGCTCCTCGATCTGGCCCACGAACGCCGGGTAACTGACGCCCTGAGGGGATACCGCGGTCAGTTAGCATTTAGGACCTCTTTTCACAACCTACTCGTAAGTTCCCGATATGGGAATATATCTTGTCTGACAGATGTGGATTAGTAGTATTTGAGTTTATCGCCGACAGACAGATGCGGCTTGGGACTATGTTTTACGATATATAGTGATAGTGAAGTCCCGTGGTTGTCATCGGAACGTTGTACATACGGATCTTTGTAACGTTATTGTAAATACATAGCTAGACAAGAGGCAGCGTCATTCTTCATCGGTACTTCATTATATTGTACAAGAGGGTCTCCCTCTATCAAAGGTGTCAGAGGAGGTACCCAAAATAAATCCAATAAGTCATTTTATCGATAATTCTTAGTTTTGAGCTTAATTAAATCCAAAAGTCCTTTTACGTGTCAAACATTTAAGTAATTTTTATTTGTAATAATCAGTAATGGCTCCTTCTTTTTTCCTTCGATTTTATGGGTAGGTATTTGATTTTGGGCCATTTCGATATTTCGTTATTTGGCCGTGTGGTGTCCGGCAGAGTAGAATAGCGCACCAACCCCTTACACTCGTGGGGGTCGTACAAGGCGACTAATCTTTTCGAGGCAAAATATCTAAGAGTCTTCGTAGGCTGGGAAATGGGCAGCAGCGTTTTCCATTGTTATATTTATAACACTGCGATCTCCAACCCGCCTGCCAAGCGTGGAGATTATGGCAATAACATCCCCTTTCTTGAGAGAGGCTCTAAGTCCTGCAGTGGACTGTAATGGGCTGTGATGATGATGATATTTCGTTTCGAAACATTGTTTTTCTTTCGATATCTTTGCATCGCTATGTGGCAATACCTAGTCATATTACAGTACCTGCAACTGCGCATCGGACGGCGCCCCGCCCACGTACAGCTTGGACTTGTCCTTGTCCAGATTGAATATGGTGTGGTGTCCGGGCAGCAGCGTCTCCTTCGCGGTCACGTTCTCGCGACCGTCATCGAGGCTCTCACGGATCTTCAGCTTCAGGTTGCGCCCGACCCTGGTGAGGTGGTAGTAAGGTTTGAAGAGAGGTTGGGGATAGGTGCGAATGAAAATAAAAATACTACGTAAGAATAAATTAACAACAATAACAGAAAAAGTCGGAAAACACCTACCGAGTTTAATAAAAAAAATAATCATCTTGGCGTTAATGTCCCGGTTGTGCTCTCGAGAACGAGGGCCCGGGGTCCGCCTTGACCATGATCCAGGATTTGGCAGGTCAGGTAATTATAGTGGAGCGACTGCCATCTGACCTCCATGACCCTGCTACCAGGGGAACCTGACCAGATTGGACCATGGTTACACATCCAGTCGCCTGAATGTGCAGGTTTCATCACGATGTTTTCCCTCACCGTAAGAGCATCGGTTAGTATTCAACTAATGTACATAACTCAGAAAACAGTCATTGGTACATGGCCGGAGCGGGATTCGAACCCGGGACCTCTGGCTTACGAGTCGGATACTGTAACCGCTCGGCCACCGACGCTCTACCGAGTTTACATATACTCAAATTTTTTCTAAACTACTGTAACGATTTTAATGAAACATAGCCATGAAACACCTCGATTAAATTGGATTCCGATAAAAGAAAGCCGCATCTAACTCCATTCGCCTTTTTTACTTCTATGACCCACACAAGAGGATAAGTACATTTTTTCTAGTAAAGTGGATTTTTTCTTGTACTAGATTACATAGAACAACCTACGATGCCCTCACTGTCCATTATGGCCTAAACGCATTTACACTGCGCCGCACTACGCGATGGACCATTACGGTCCTTAGTATAGTTAGGCCTGCTGGAAAAAAAGTTATTTGCCTTTCGCGTTACATACAGACACATATGCCTCGCATCCATTACCACCATTGCATCCACCAAAAACAATTAAACGAACAACCAATCACCCACCTCTCAACGACGGCCTGGTACCAGCGGTTGTCATCGACGCGTTTGTCGACGGTGGCGCGCGCGGGCTCGCGGCCCGACTCCGCGCTGTCGCCCACGTCCATCTCCACGTACGGCCGCCCGTTCTCCACGCCCACCACCATGTAGTCGTCCTGGGGGGGACATATTCATATTCATTTGCAGTATTAAATATACATCGTCATTTCAGTTATCAATAGAATAAAATTAACACATATCGTTAATTTCAATATTGAAATATTAACATTCATTAGAACAATAAATAATCATAAAAATGTATGAATCGGATTAATTATAATAATTATGTCATTATATTAATAAAATATTACAAACAATTAATTCAAAATGTAAGATTGTAAGTAAGCTACGTAGTTAACTTGATGCTCGTAGCTCATGTGTTGCCGCTTATATTTATATATTTCACGATATAATATGTATCTATAAATTATTAATATATTTATTGTATGTATTTATAAATTATTAGTATATTGCTGACTGTGCGGTGTTTCCGGGTAGGAAATGGGCCCACTGAAAACCAGCGTTGTGGTTCGCGTCAAGCGGCCACAACATTATGCTGAAGGGGTCAGTTGCACTGGAAGCCGCGACACGGAGATTAAACAATGCCACTGGGAATAGATACTCGTAAACTGTAGGTAGGTAGGTACAGTTATTATTGTTATTCCTTTATTCCTTTTTATTTTTTATTATTATTTTCAAATATCATTATTTGTATTTTATGTTGGTATGCTTAGTTCGTTGTTTTTATGTTGTTGTACCTAATTATCGTGTCGTGGTGTTCACTGCAAGAAATGTTTTCTTTCTTTCTTACTTGATTGCCTATCTGATGGTCGTGAAATCGTGGTCAGCGCGGGAAATGAAGTGCAGTCTCGGACAACAACTCAAAAAGGCTCGGCCGGCAGTGTGTTACTCATCAAGTGAGCATGCCAGTAGCGACGCGAACCTGTCAGCGGCTTCGAAGGCCCGTTCTTTGTCTTAGGACAATAGAGTCTACTTTTGTGTGTGCGTACCTAGGCGACAGGACACCGGACTTTTGAAAGCGAGTGGAACACTGATGCTTGAAATTCTCCAGAGGCACATTAACTACGTTAACATTGAAGGCCGTCAACCAGGAAATTGAGACGAGGCGTCTAGTTTCAAAACCCGCTAAAACGCTCCTGGAACTAATTTCTGTTTATATCTCAAAATGACGCTACTGCGATTTTCTTATCATACTGTTCAATCATTTCCGATCAAAATACGCTAAAAGACTACTAAACTAGCACTTATAATTCGATTTGTGTTGCAAACTCCGCTAAAACGCCTTCCGTTTCTTTCAAAACCATCTAAAAGTGAATTGACCAATGACAGTACGGTATTCTGGTCACGTGACTGCGAAATCAGTATGGCGATTTTTTCATAACGTGCTAATCGTTGCTGCGGGTTTTTATTGTTTTTGATACAAAATAATGGAAAATTTATCTCAGTTCGTGCAAAAATGTAACCCTCAAGAGGCAAGGAAGAAACCTCGTAATGAAACAGCCTGGAAACGCACGAAGGAGCGCCAAAAACGGTAAGAGAAATTTGTTATCAAACTACTTTTTATGCGGCTTCGATGGTGATATGCAAAATGAACCATCGTTGATTGTTGTTAAGTTGTTGTTACTATTAAGTGTGGTTGATCACTAGTGGGATTAGAAAAACTTCACTAGCTTAATGCCTTTAGATTTAGATGATTTAGAGTTAGATGTTTCTTTTTTGGTTTGGCCTTTTGACGAATTTAACTATGTAAGTGAAGGTATGGTTCTTTTTTTAGCTAGACCTTTTGACGAATTTAATTATCTAAGTGTAGGTATGTATATATTTTTTGTTTGGGCACATCGTAGGGCATTTTTTTTATTTCTTAAATTGTTAGTATCTACTTACAATGGACATGCCAAACGTGTGACGGAAGGGTTTACACATAGTTTTAAGTTTTAACTAGGTGTTTTATCTATTTCTTGCTAATATTTATTTATTTCAGGTACGAAGCCAAAAGTCTGCCAAAATTTCAAACATGTGCACATAACCAAAAGGCTTTTAGATGCATGGTTTTAACATGTCAAGACATAAGAAGATTTCATCGAAACTTTTACAAGTGTAGTACAAAAATATCGCAAGATTCATTTATATTAAAATACTGCAATGTTAAAACAAGCAAAAAACAAAAAAGCAACTCCAAGAGGCAGACTTCCACAAAATATCACATTATTAACATTCGAGGATTAATGATACCGGTTTGTCAAAAAACATTTCTTGATGCACTTATGATAAAAAAAGATAGAGTAAAGGGTGTTCTAGGCAGATTTTACAAAAGTGGCGGGAACCATCCCACAGAAAAAAGAGGCGGTGATCATAAAAGCCAAAGATATGAAGCAAAGAAATTGTATGTTCAATGGTTCATTGAAAAGTTTAAAGGACAAGAAAGTCATTATTGTAGATCCAAAACACAAAGACTGTACCTACCATCCGGCCTTAACATACGCAAAATGTGGCGTATGTACAATAATGAGCGCGAGAATGATCTGAAAGTGAAGCAAGGCTTTTTTCGCAAAATATTTAACTCTAACTACAATATTGGTTTTGAAAATCCAAGAACTGATGTTTGCTCCACCTGCATTTTCTTACAAGAGGTAATAAACAATGAAACCGATCCCGCCAAAAAACTGGAAGCGATGACTCAAAAAAGAATCCACAGATTAAAATATAAAGCTTTTTATGCGATTTTGCAAGAGGAGGACAGGTCAATGAAAACTATAACCTTTGATTGTCAGAAAAATCAAGCCCTACCCAAGGTTCCAGACCAATCTGCTTATTACAGCAGACAATTTAGTTTTTACCATTTCGCAATAGTTGAAGGAAGTTCGAAGGGCAAGCTTGATAAAAAAAATATTCATTCATATTACTGGAATGAAACGGTTCACAATAAGGGAGGAAATGAAATAATAAGTGCTGTATACAATTTCTTACAGAACACGACATTTGATGAAGAAATTAAAACTCTGCGTGTGGTTTGTGATGGATGTTCAGGCCAGAACAAAAATACCGGGATGATAGCCATGTTAGGGAAGTGGTTGTATTCTGAAGCTCCTAGACATGTCAAAAAAGTTGAACTGATTTTCCCCGTGGTTGGCCATTCTTTTATCCCGCCAGATCGTGTATTTGCGAAAATAGAGAAGACTTTAAAGAAAAAAGAGGTCGTCACGTGTCCTTCAGAGTACGTGAATGTGCTGAAAGAACATGGAACAGTCATTGACCTTTCATGCATACCCGTATTAGACTGGAAAAAGAGTTACGTAACTATCATTAAACCAACAACTGCCTGGCATTTTCCATTCATGAAGTCTAAGCGTTTCTTTTTAACTCGTACTAAAACTGAAAATATTTTAGTACAAGGAGAAGTAGCATACAAATCTGAAACAAACCTTAAGAAAGTCGTTACAAAAAAGAACAAAAAAATTACGATGATTTCCCCTGAAATAATTGAGCCTAATACTATAACACCGAAGAAAGCTAAAGTCGTCGACGTCACCAAACTTCTTCAAAAACACTTTGGCACTGATTGGAGGATTTTACCTAATTTGGAATTTTACAAAAATATTGAGGAACGATTGCAAGGTTTGGATTTAAATGTGTTTGGTGATGTCCCCGAAACACTTGGTGATGACGAAGAATACCTGTGTGAACATGGTTTTGAAGAAGTTTTCAATTATGTTTAATTAAATAAAGTTTCTTTTAATTGCATTTTATAATTTCATTGTTTTTTTTATAACCCTAATAAATCCTTATTTATTATTTATTTCTTAATTCGTAGTTATTGATAGTAATTATTCATTATTTGGCAAAATTTTAATATTAGAATTTATTGTAGAACGCCATCCACGCCTTGCAATTTGCTCCTATCAAATCCCGCTAAAATACAACATGTCCGTTTCAAATTCCATCAAAACCGAATATTCGTTACAAAGTACGCCAAAATGAAAATACTTTCCGTTATAATTCAAATTATCCTTTATTTTATAGATGAAAAGAAAGCACTCTTGGTATTGCCATATGACAATAATAATTCGTATCATTTTTTTTTTGCCTTAGGCCAAAGCTATACTGATGAGCGGTTTTTTACAAATTCTCGAAATTTTATGAAAAACGTTTTAGCGGGTTTTGAAACTAGACGCCTACACAAGTGAGATAGGTCTGACCTATCTCACTTGTTTCTAAGAGTTATATCGACAGTCTTGTGCGAACATTTGATCGGTTCTCCCCGTTCCAGGGGGTGTGTTACGGCGAAACGTGAGCGTGATCCGTGTGTGTAATCACGTGCCACGAGGACAGCTGAGAATCAATAAGTCAAGTTACCACGTTTCATTTCCTTGTTCTGATCCCGTCACCAACTATCAGGTGATCTGTTTGCTCGTTGGCCTCCAACTAATGCCTGATTTACATTGGTCAAGTATTTAGCAAAGTAGGTAAGTACTGTAGCATGTGTGCTCGGGCAGGCCCTAGGTTAGGACGGATCCCAAGACAGGAAGGCGTTTGGAGGCCTCATGTCTGGAGGGGCTTTAGGTTAAGTAGGCTTTCAGGTGCGGTTGCTGCTCCCATAGGGCAAGGCAGGAAGGCGTTCGGAGGCTTCATGCCTGGAGGGGCTTTAGGTTAAGTAGGCTTCCGGGTAAGGTTGCCGCTGCCATAGGGCAGCCGGGGCTTTAATTAGTTAAGCAGGTTAGGTTAGGTTAGGTTAGAACATGTAGGAAGGAGGTCGGTTAGCTTGGGATCCGTCCTAACCTAGGGCCTGCCCGAGCATGTGTGAGCAGTACAACGGCGTAAACCGATCGCACAATAGCGAGTCAACTTGGCTTGCAAGCTGTCTTGCAAGTGGTCTTGCAAGTGGTTCCAAATTGAATCGCTTTCTATCTTTTTGTGGCAAGTTCATCTGACACTGATCACTTGACATTTGACTTGAGTATGAAGATTATATTGCCCGAAATTGCACGTATTAGTTGACGTTGCTCGTCCATATCGATAGAAATGGCACTCGCCAGTCGCCGTTGTACTTGACCAACGTAAAACGTGCATGAGTCGAAAGTCTTGACCAAGTCTGAGTGGCTCAGTGGTCAACAAGCTGGTCTGCCACGCAAGAGGTCCCGGGTTCGATTCCCGGCCGGGCAGAAATTGAAATGATGAATTTTAATTTCTGTTACGGGTCTGGGTGTTCTATGTATAATAAGTATGTATTTAAAAAAGTAATATATCAGTAATCTAGTACCCATAGCACAAGCTTTGCTTAGTTTGGGGCTAGATGGCGCTGTGTGAATTTGTCCACGAATAATTATTTATTTATTTAATCTTGTCAAGACTAACGTAAGCCGGGAGTCTACACAGCACTCACCGACTTGGTGCGCCTCAGGTTGGTGCCCTTCGGGTTCCCGAGGTAGAACAGCAGTCCGCTGGGCCTGTCCGTGCGGAAGTACGCGGACACCCGGTTGCTGGTGGACATCTCGTCGATGGAGGCCGGCAGCCGCGGCTGCAGCGTGGTCTGGCTGGCGAACGTCACGCCCATCTGGAGACGGTTCGCTATCGAGCGCGCCTGCGGCCGGAAGAAAAGGATAAAATTAAATGAATAAATGACGTTTATTTACACAAACCCTGACACGATAGGTACATTCGAATATTTAAAAAGGAAACAGTGACAGTTTATCCATAATGTATCGCTACCCGTGCTATGGAAAGACGTGAAATACAGCGTATGCCATTGCTGGGGCTATGGCGCTGGTTGTGGGTGTGGGAATGTTATATCTGTATTCACTAATGAGAGGTTTTTGAGATGACATTAAAAACAAATAGTTTTTCTTATCGTGAATAGATTACGCAATTCAGTGCTAATATGTAATTGTAATGTAATTTAAATGTCCACGAACATTTTAGATACAATTTGCCAAAAATACTTTTATTCGACGTGCATATGGATTCTGTAATGATTTACTAAATGACAAATTACTTGATGATGTGGATATGTTTAACAATTCAATAGGAACCTTTAAGAAATTGTTATCTTCAAGAGTCGACTGTAATGGCAAATTTCTTTAGAGTTAAGTGGTTTATATTGTTATAATTTTCTTTCATTTATTAGTGTAGATACTATGCAAAGTTGGGAACTATAGGTCTATTGTCAGTAATTTTAATTAACAGTCAGTCCACACACCTGCTCGATCTGGTCCCTGAGCGCGGCGACGTTGGCGTCGAGCGCCCGCCGCGCGCGCTCCGCGTCCGCCTGCCGCGCCGCCACCGCGCGCATCGACTCCACTATCAGCGAACGGTTGCGCTCCACCGCCTCCACTGCACAAGGGACATTATGTTACAGCTTACGGTATTGTGCTAATACTCGTATACCGTTGGGAACCGGCGCGTGCCATAACGATGTTACCACGTACGTTATAGACGATGGCTCCGCTGTCAGCAC
This sequence comes from Blastobasis adustella, assembly GCA_907269095.1. Classification (NCBI taxonomy): domain Eukaryota; kingdom Metazoa; phylum Arthropoda; class Insecta; order Lepidoptera; family Blastobasidae; genus Blastobasis; species Blastobasis adustella. Next base: position 31,157,907 of record OU026114.1, on the reverse strand, counting down.
CGGCTCCCAAACCGGTACTGTTGGAAACCAGCGCGTGTCAAAACAACGTTGCGGCTCACATTAGAGGCAGTGCATCCGCTGCCGGTTTCCAAAAATACACCATAAGGAACCTGTTGGAACTCCTTGTTTCTTTTAATACTTTTTATTTTTGAGTTGTCAAATAAATGACAAGAGGAAACGCATTTGTAATAAAATTTAATGTCAAAATAAACTACCGGGACGAAACCGGCTTTTAAGTGATTTCACGCATTTTATTTCCTTAGAAGTTTGAGGACCCGCTCCCGGGCTGGTTACGTTGCTCCAGGATCGCATATAATGGCGACCGTGACCAACATAGTTTTATTAAAAAGAAAAAGAACCTTAGAAAGAAGAATTTTCAGTAACGCAATAAAAAAATTTCAAGTGGATCTGGAGCAGCAGCGAGACATTCCTGCCTCTTATAAGTACGTGGAAGACAAGGCAGAAGAGCTATTTACAATTGAAGCCGAAATTAAAGAGTTGCTCTTCCAAGGCGACGATGACGATGAAACAATTTTTGCGAACTTGGAAGGAGCGGAGACGTATCGGCAGAAACTACACGAGGTACGTGCACAATATGAGTCAATCGTTCAAACGGCAGTGCCTCGGGAGGCGGCAGCTAGTGTCAGTGGGTGTACCGTGAAATGCATGGCGAACAAAACATTCCGGTTGCCGACACTAGAACTTAAGAAATTTGATGGCCAGCCAATCAACTGGATAACATTTTGGGGCCAATATAAACGTATTCATGAAGACCTCACTATCGATGACTTTGATAAGTTCAGGTATTTAATTCAAGCTACTGAGCCATTTTCTAAAGCAAGGGACTTTGTAGAGAGCTTTCCACCAAGTGGCGACATCTATGCTCGTGTGTTTTCTGAGCTGAAAGAACGATTTGCTCGTGACGATATTCTAATAGAGACATATATAAGAGGTCTGCTACAATTAGTGACTCAGAGGAAAGAAGATGTGATTCTGTCCGAGCTGTACCACAAGCTTACTTCACATCTCCACGCGCTTGAATCACTTGGAGTTACATCAGATAAGTACGCTGCTATGTTGTTACCCATGGTTGAGACAACAATCCCTTTTGATGTACTTAAGGCTTGGGAACGGAGTCGTGACAAAGGATCCAGACCACAGCTCACTGGTTTGATGGAATACCTCAAGGCAGAGGTAGAGAGTGAAGAGCGCATAAACCTAGCAAGGCGAGGCTTTGATGCAACGCATGACAAGCAGCCAACAGCATCCTGCCTGACAGCAGCGGTGGAAAAGAAGCCCGAAGTAAAGTGCTTATTTTGTGAAAAGGCATCACATCATTCAATAGAGTGTCCTAAGTTGGTTAAGTTGACACTTGAAGAAAAAAGAGACCTTTTAAGAAAGCACAAGGCTTGTTTCATATGTTTGCGAGTGGGCCACGGAGCGAAGTTTTGCAGAAGCTTTACAAAATGCCTTATATGCAGTAGACGACACCTGGTCGTGATGTGTCCGCAAATTAATGAAGTCAAGAAGGATGGAGATAGCTGCACCAAGTCTACAGCTGAAAAAGTCAAGGTGATGACTTGTACACGAAGACCGAAGACTACATTCTTACAGACAGTTTTGGTAAAATTATCGTACAACGGTAAGAGTGTAGTTGTTAGAGCCTTTTTCGATAGCGGCGCTCAGCGGTCCTACGTCCGAGAAAATGTCGCGAAACAATTAGGTATGAAAGTAGCATCTCGAGAACTCATGTCGCACAGTTTATTTGGGGGTCTAGAAACAAAGGCCGACGCACGTAACGTGTATGAGTTTAGCTTAGGTAGTGTGGACGGGCAGTACCAAGTAAATATGAAGGCTTTAGGACAGGAGAAAATTTGTGGCTCGCTACCACGGCTGATGGATAGTTCATTGCAAGCAAAATTACGTGATTTGAATATATACATCAACGATAGTGACGACACAGTAACCGACATTGGGCTGCTAATAGGAGCAGACATTTCGGGGTTAATTTTGAATGGGCATATTGTGCACATAGATGGCAGTCTGGTAGCTATTGATACAAAACTCGGGTGGACCCTACAAGGGCAGGCTGAAAATGTAAACTGCACATATAGCTTGACTGAGGTGGCTTGCTTTGTAGGTTTCTCAATCTCTGATTTGTGGGACTTAGAAGTGATGGGTATTAAAGAGCCATCTGAGGTAAAGTCTAAAGAAATGTGTGAATATGACACTCTGAAATTTTTCAGCGAAACAGTGACGCGTGATCCTGACGGTCGCTATCAGGTACATCTACCATGGAAGGAGGGGTTTCCAGAGAATCTTCCAGTCGATAATAGGAACCTGGCTTATAAGCGGCTTGTATCTACCACTAAGAAGCTCAAACAGACAGGTAACCTAGATAGATATGACAAAGTTTTCAAGGACTGGTTTAAGGAGGGAATTATAGAAAGGGTCATTGATGGTGACAGTCGTGGGTTGTATTTGTATCATCACGCGGTAATCAAAGAGTCCAGCGCTACGACTCCTGTAAGACCAGTATTCGACGCTTCGGCTAAGCTTCAAGGTCATTCTTTAAACTCGAGTTTAGAGAAGGGTACCAAGCTGCTGGAACTCCTACCAAAATTGTTGATGGGTTTCCGAAAAAATGCCATAGGTATAACTGCCGACGTTCGTAAGGCTTTTCTACAAATTTCAGTGGTAGAGAAGGACAGAGATTATTTGAGGTTTTTGTGGTGGTCCGATCTTGATGAGTTAAAGACGCCTATGATTTACCGTCATAAAAGAGTTGTTTTCGGAGTGACTAGTAGTCCTTTCTTGTTGGCAGCAGCAATTAATCACCATTTAGACAGCATACATGATTACAGGAGGATGATTGCCCAGCAGTTGAAGGCGTCGCTGTTATGTCGATAATTGTGTACATAGTGTAAATACTGACTGTGAGCGTGAAAGTTTTGTAGAAGTGTCGAAAAGTGTGATGAGCGAGGCTCAGTTTGATTTGCGGGGATGGGTCTACGGGCCGTGCGAAGTGGAAAATAGTCAGTCTGTGCTGGGATTGCGATGGAACAACAAGGAGGATGTGCTCCGCATTGAACCCGAGTACCGCGATTTGAGCGATGTTGTAACGAAACGGGTTTTGTTATCATTTGCCCAAAGAATTTTTGACCCGATTGGCTTCACTTGTCCAACAAGCATCGTTCCGAAAATACTATTACAGAAATGTTGGTCACTGAAGAAAGACTGGGACGAAACACTACCTAGAGATATTGTGAATGAGTTTATATCTTGGGTGCGTGAACTAAGTGCAATATCTGACATAAAAATCCCACGACGTTTATCCGATTATGCTCTGTCAGATGAGGTTAATGTATCACTTCATACTTTCAGCGATGCGTGTAAATTGGCATACGCTGCGTGTGTATTCATCCGGACGGAATGCCAGGGCAATGTCCAGGTGCGTTTAGTGGTAGCTAAATCTAGGGTGGCGCCTATAAAAGTGATTACGATCCCTAGATTGGAGTTGGTAGCAGCAGTGATGGGCGTAAGGCTATACCAGCAGTGTGTTAATGCTTTGGCATTAAATAATGTGGAGTCCTATTTTTGGACTGATTCGTCAGTGGCTCTCACTTGGATTAAGGGTGAGGGTAATTGGACAGTATTTGTAAATAACCGAGTTAAGGAAATTCATAGCTTCACCCAAAGGAATCAGTGGCGTCACGTTACTGGCGCTAACAACCCGGCTGATTTACCGTCGCGGGGTTGCTCGCCAGGGAAACTGGTGTCATCGCTGTGGTGGACTGGGCCTAGGTGGTTGTACGATAGTGTAGATGAGTGGCCTGTGTCAGCGGTGATTGTAGATGATGAGTCCAGTCTAGAAGTTAGGAACACTGTTGTCGTTAGTACTGATAAAGAGCGATTCAGTGAAAATTTCCTCTACTTTAGTAAATTCAGTAAAATAGTGAGATGCATGGGCTGGATTATCAGATTTGTACATAATTGCAAAAATACGGGCAACAGGCGGCAAGGAAATTTGTCGTTTGATGAATATGTGAGCGCAGAGAGATCACTAATGAAATTGTTGCAATCAGAACATTATGATGTGACGTCACCGTGTGCAGTGAAAGATTTGCAGACTGTTCGATTTGATGACGGACTGATCCGAGTCAAATCAAGGTTGCTTTTAGGTGATGAGCCTGAAAATTTTAAATATCCCATTTTGATTCCGGGCATGTGCGAGATTACTCATCGGCTGATTTACCAAGAGCATTGCAAACTTCAACACGCGGGTGCTTCTATAGTTATCGGCAATCTGAGGGAAACATACTGGCTTACGCGTGCACGTCGTAATGTTCAGGCGGTGATATCATCTTGTTTAAGGTGCAGGAGAATGACGTGCAAGGCAGCTCAGGCTCCTACCGCGCCTTTGCCAGAAAATAGAACCAAGCTCGTCAAGGTGTTTGAGGTAACGGGCGTCGATTTAGCAGGGCCCATGTTTTTGAAAACAGGTGAAAAATGTTGGATTGTCTTATTCACTTGTGCGGTATATCGTGCTGTTCATCTCGAACTGACTATGGGATTGTCTAGCGAGTGTTTTCTAATGGTGTTGAGGCGATTCATAGCCAGGAGGGGTAGAGTACGAGTTATATATTCTGACAACGGAACTAATTTTGTTGGAACAAACAATTTATTTAAAAATATAGATTGGGATTTTTTGCAGAGTCAGACACATTTGGAGCGTATCGAATGGAGGTTTATTGTGCCTAGCGCCCCGTGGTGGGGTGGATTTTGGGAGCGCCTCATAAAGTGTTTGAAGGACTTGCTTCGTAGAATATTGGGGAAAGCAGCGTTAAGTTACACTGAGCTAGAGACTGTATTATGTGATTGTGAGTCCACGTTAAATTCAAGGCCCCTGACATATGTCTCGGAGAAGGATGTGTTAACGCCGTTATCTCCTAAACATTTTCTACAGGATTTGACTTCTTGTCAGGTAAATGACCTGGATGATATCGACACGAATACTTTAAATTTGCGTTTAAATTATTTGCAAAAGTTAAGGATGAATTTGAGGCATCGTTTTAGGAAGGAATATTTGGGACTATTGGTCAACCGTAATGTTAATTCAAAAAATAGTGGTATTAAAGTAGGAGATGTCGTACTGATGGAAACAGATGCAAAACGCCAGTTATGGCCTATAGGCGTTGTGCATGAACTTATAGTTGGTGCAGATAATGTCTCTAGGGCGGCGGTTGTAAAGGTGAATAACGGGTTTTTCAAGAGACCGATTCAGCAGTTGTATCCACTAGAGGTGCACCGACCCCAACAATATATGAGTGTGACACGGTCAGGGCGGAGGGTAAGGGCACCTGAGCGCTTTAGGTAGGGTAGCGTTCTAATTTTTTTCTTGTTTTATCTGTAACGGAAAATGTTTTCTTTGTGGACTGTTTTCCTAGTAAAACTTTGCAGCACAGTTATGCGGCGTGTTTGTATTAGTATATATAAATTGTATTACATGATAAAATTTAACTTATATGACATAATTGTACCTTTAGTTAACGATCGTCTTCTCGAGGGTTGGGAGGACTCTTACAGATAGGTTTATACAGCATGTTTTTTTTTAAGTATACTTGCTTATAGTTTTTTTGTTGGAATGTTTGTACGTCTTCTCGGGGGTTGGGAGGATGTTGGAACTCCTTGTTTCTTTTAATACTTTTTATTTTTGAGTTGTCAAATAAATGACAAGAGGAAACGCATTTGTAATAAAATTTAATGTCAAAATAAACTACCGGGACGAAACCGGCTTTTAAGTGATTTCACGCATTTTATTTCCTTAGAAGTTTGAGGACCCGCTCCCGGGCTGGTTACGTTGCTCCAGGATCGCATAGAACCGGCAGTAGTATCCGAAATTTATCGGATATTTAGTAAAAGGTCTAGTCTCTCTAAAATGGGCAGCAGCATTATTCATTGTTACTCCAAGCCGGTTGTACGGAGTAACGCCGTACAGCCAATTTTACCTACAGCTGTAAGTAGGCCAATGCGCGCCGAATGTATTGCAGCGTAGGTAAATTACTTAGTCTATTACTTTTTATAATAAATTAGTGTTTAAACATCATTCAACGGGTTCGGTCATTAACATACCTCGCCTAACCCCCTAAACACTCACAACAACTGTATAACACTACACCGGTGATGCAACGGCCTCCCCTTTCGTGGGGAGGCCCCAAGTGCTGCAGTGGGCTGTTACGGGCTGTGTTGATGGCTCACCCTCGGTCCGCACCAGCCGCGCGTTCCGTGCCGCCTCATCAGCCTGCTTGGGCAGCGCCCGCGCCCACCGCGTGCCGTCCGCGAGCTCCGCGGCCAGCGCGGCCGCCGCCGCCGCCGCGCCCGCCACCGACGCGTTCTTTGTCTCCGCGCGCTCCACCTCGGCCTCGAGCGAGAGGCTGCTCACCGCGGGGAGTGCTCTGCGGAGGATTTGTGTTGTTGTTATCCACTAGAACTAATGGCGGCAATCACAAGTGTGCCTGCGACATAGCTCGCCCCGCGATACACGTTCGTTTCCTTCTCTCAATATTAAGACGAAAGAAATAGAGACGCAGTATCTATGTCGCGCATTTCTCGCTTGTCGCGCGCGAGGGCGCTAGCCGTACCGTTAGGATTATTTTTGTGTCTTTGTAAAAGAGTAGCTTAGAAATTAATTTAACTTTAAGTTGTCACTTGTTTTATGTTTGCTGGCAAATATTATAATAGATCATTGATAAGGTCAGGGGCAGTCTGAAAATTAGTGCTGTAGGGCGTTAGCCCTCAGCATAAGCTTAGACTGTGCCCTTCCACGCAAAAATTTTCATTATTATTCCTTTCTTTTTAATGCATCCTAGGCATAAGGTACTAACTAATGTATTACGTTATTCTAGTGTGGAAAAATACATATTCTTATAGATTTGTTTATACGGATTTCTGTAAACTAGGCAGGCTATCTAATTGTGCGTGGTCATGGACTACGGACAGCAATGGAGGTGTAGTACACTAGGAGATGTAAGCATACCTACTTTGCAAAATCGCAGGTCGTACTTAGAATCGATCTTTTTATTTAAAATTGTTAATAGTGACATAGATTCTTCTCCTCTTTTTGAACACATTAACTTCAAGATAACACGCATCTCCACACGTTTTAAAGACACATTTTACATTAAGCATGGCGCCATGGCTCTACCACAAATAATGCAAATAATTCCTTTATCAGAAGAAGCGCACGGTGTTATAATGTTTCGCTGAATGACATCGACATCTTTGCTATCGATCTGTCACAGTATCAATAAATTGTAAAAATAAAAAACACACACACAATAGAAATAATTTTTTAGAGCAATTGAAATATGTTATCAGTTTATAATGTGTTGTTGCGTGTAAATAAAAACATATTATATTCTAATCGAGGTATAACCACTTACTGCTTGATAGCCTTGTCAGCCGTATCAGCATCAGCAAGCGCAGCTTTGGCGTTCGCGAGCGCTCGCTCGGCGGCGGTCATGTTCGCCGCGAGCCCGCCGCGCGAGTCGGCGAGCGCTCGCTCCGCGGCGGCCAACAGCTCGCTGGAGCGCGCTCGCGCTGGGCTCACGTGCTCGGAGACCACCTTGTACTGTTGGGGGAGTGGGGGTTAACTGCATGGTATTTTAGGACTAGGCTCGGCAACGAGTGGTACCACCGCAGCAACTCCCGTTTAGCCGGAGTCTACGGCGGTGACCCAAATAGGTATTTATTTATTTCAATATACATTTGTAACGTTACAGTAAGTAGGTACTTCATACTAATGCACTACAAACATGACAACAAAGTAACAAATAAAATAGTAAGAAACTATGGCACAACTTAAGTAATTTTTTTAACAATTACGAACGCTCATTCATTCATCAACTCACAAAACCTCAGGTATGACACCCGGGCAAGCTATCAGTGGCACCAGTATCATAGGTAGGACTAACCGTGGCACCACTTGGCTCTAAAGGGTTGCAGTTTGCAGTGCACCATGCACCGCAGGGCAAAGGCCATATCCACGACTTACTGCCGTGAGCTTTCCTCGGCCAATTCTCAAAGGCATCCAACTCTGCCATCGCATACTTTCACGAACACAAGGTCAGGCAGGGATGCTTGCCAGCATCCGGACATAGATGGCGCTGACCGTCCTACATCGCGCTAGAGAAGCCAACTTCCGTGACATATATTACTATTGTTGACGATCACCTGTCGGACCCCTGGTTCCCTAGTCACAACACCCGTCATGGTGGGTTACCCTATTTTACCTTCTCCATCTTCGCTCGCCAACATTGGCAGCTACCTTATCCCTTCCCCGCCATAGCTATTGTAAATAAAATTAAAGAAAGCCGGCCGCTCACGATCCGCCCGGCGTCGGCCACGTCCTTGGCGGCGGCGTCGGCGGCTACCTTACCCCTTCACCTACATATTTCATAAAAAAAGAAACAAAGGCAGCTCACGATCCGTCCAACATTTGCGGCTACGTTATCCCTCCACCTAGACATTTCATAAATCTAGAAACAAAGGCGACCTTTGACGACCTGAGTGGTTCAGTGGTCAACATGCCGGTCTGCCACGCAAGAGGTCCCGGGTTCGATTCCCGGCCGGGCAGAAATTGAAATGATGAATTTTAATTTCTGTTACGGGTCTGGGTGTTCTATGTATAATAAGTATGTATTTAAAAAATATTTAAGTAGTTTATCAGTTATCTAGCACCCATAGCACAAGCTTTGCTTAGTTTGGGGCTAGATGGCGCTGTGTGAATTTGTCCACGAATATTTAAATATTTATTTAAAAGGCCACTCACGATCTGCCTGGCGTCGGCCACGTCCTTGGCGGCGGCGTCGGCGGCCGCGTCCGCCGCAGCCACCTCCTGCACGATGGAGGAGTAGGCGCTGGCGGCCGCGTACGCGTGCTGCGTGCGCTCGTTCTTGTTCTCGCGGTCGGCCAGATCGCGGAGGTTGTCCGCCTGTTCGCGAGGGAGGAGGAAAAAAATGAATGAAAAAAAGTCAAGGTCAGAAAGCGTCGGTAGCCGGGCGGAGTATCCAACTCGCAAGCGGTACCGGGTTGGAATCCCGCTGCGGCCATGTAGCGCTGTACCGATGACTCTTTTTTGAGTTATGTACATTTAGTTGAATTCTAACCGATCCTCTTATGGTCAGGGAAAACATCGTGATGAAAACTACAAATTCAGGCAACTGAATTTGTAACCATGATCCAATCTGGTCAGGTTCCCCTGGTAGCAGGGTCACGGAGGTCGGACGGTAGTCGCTCCACTGTAATTACCTGATCGCCAAATCCTGGATCAATTCAATTCAATTCAATTCAATTCATTTATTGCGTTTCCATGTGTTAGTAAATACAAGTTCTTAAATATATATATTAGTACAAGACATGGAACCCTGGTAGGGTATAGCAATAATTTATTACATAATAATAATAGAGAGGTTGCAGTGTTTGAAATTAAATATCAATCAATCTAATACAAAATTCTCAATTCCAAAAAATTTACAATAAGTCATGAAAATTGTCAAAAATATAATAAGTAATACAAAAAGTCATTATTAATAAAAATAATCATGGTCTAGACGGACCCCGGGCCTTCATTCTCGATAGCACAACCGGGACATTAACGCCAAGATGATTTAATTTTTATTCTAGGTCATTTTGGCGTTAAATGTCCCTTACTACCTAAGTAATAAAAATGATGTGACATGTAATATTATGTAAGTCAGTCCCTGAAGTAATCTAATTATTTTCTGATTATTTTTATTTGTAGTTGTTTATTGGTAAAGTGTATTGACATTTATCATTATTTGAGATTTATATTGTGTTGAGCCTAATAATTAACATACACATTTGACATTTTGAATTGACATTATATGAAATTATTGAAATATTGACTGACATGTATAAGAATTCTTATAATTATAATTTAAAATATTGATAAAATGTAATTAATGGTTATTATGTATTGATATTTGCATGTCAGTGCCTAAACTGACTGAATGTGAGAACTGCATCTCTGATAATTGTACCACCTACATTGTTAATGTAGCTACCGCATTTACAGCAAATAAATGATTCTAATTCTAATTCTAATTCTAACTACCCACAAACACCGTCCAACAATGTGACCCCACTGACCCTGTTCCTGAGCGCGTTGGCGTGGTCGCGCACCACCATGGTCCAGTTCCGGAACTCGGGCAGCTGCTCGTCCAGACGCCGCACGCGGTCCGCCACCGCCGCGTTCGCGTCGCTGTTGTTCTGCAACACCTGCAACGCCAAACGCAGAGTAAGTAATGACATTTATTGGATAATCCGTTGTACTCCGTAATATAGTATTATTAGATTATGTCAAAATGAATAATTGATAATACTATCAAGCTACTGGCATTTTCATTTGAATTGACATTAGATTATTACATATGACAACATTATTTTGACATTTATTATTTTTTTACTATTATTTATTGTGACAATTGAATTTTAACATTTCTGTTATTTTATTGTGAAACTCTTAAATTTATTTTTATATATATTGATTTACTTATTTGACATTTTGATCCTATAGGTACTATAATACAGAATATTAATATTTATATTGTTGCAATTAATTATATTGCATAGCTTATTATTATAGACAAACAATAAACGAATGCACATTTTTTGTGTGTATTTACTACTACATATATAATTATGTACTTGTATTCACTTTGGGCCGTGTGGCGTCTGGCAGAGTAGAATAGCACCAACCCCTTACACTCGTGGGTGTCGTACAAGGCGACTAATGTTTTCGAGGCGCAAGATCAAGAGTCTCCGTAGTCTGGAAAATGGGCAGCAGCATTTTCCATTGTTATATTTAAACACTGCGATCATCTACCCGCCTGCCAAGCGTGGAGATTATGGCAATAACCTCCCCTTTCGTGGCAGAGGCCCTTAAGTCCTGCAGTGGACTGTTATGGGCTGTGATGGTGATTCACTTTGGGCAATAAATGAATCTAATCTAATCACTCATACATAGTATAAAACAAAGTCGCCGCCAGCGCCGTCTATCCCTATGCATCTGTGTACGCTTAGATCTTGTAACTACGCCAACGGATTTTAATGCGCACAACAATAGATAGAGGGATTCAAGAGCAAGGTTTATAAACAAAAAAGGAGTAGGTAGGGTTAGAGTAGGTGTACACGAACGAAGTCGCGCTGGGTCCACTAGAATACTACAATACAGATGTACCCATAGCAGCAAGACAGTAAAGAACCCCATCTGCGCGAGTTCCGGCCGTTTCTGTGGAGATGACCTGGTAGTTATATATTTTGGGGCACATCATCATCACAGCACCATCATAACAGTCCACTGCAGGACTTAGGGCCTCTCCCACGAAAGGGGAGGTTATTGCCATAATCTCCACGCTTGGCAGGCGGGTTGGAGATCGCAGTGTTATAAATATAACAATGAAAACGCTGCTGCCCATTTTCCAGCCTACGGAGACTCTAGATCTTTTGCCTCGAAAACATTAGTCGCCTTATACGACACCCACGAGTGTAAGGGGTTGGTGCTATTCTACTCTGCCGGATACCACACGGCCATTTTATTTTGGGCCTATACTTAGTATAAATAAATCAATAAAAGTCCTGCGCGCACGTGACATTGTCACCATGCAGATGTTTCGCTGATAGTCATCTTTTGCCCTTACTATCTGACACCTGACAGTTATTGCGCATTAGTACTGTGATGCGCAGTAGTTGTGGAAAGTTTGACGCTCGACATGATATTTCTTCTTGCTTATCTTATTATGATTTATGTTACTAAAATCAGTAGAGATTGACTTGTCTTATTTATTAAACAAACAATACTCGAACCTAGTAAAATCAATGCCTCGAATTATGTAATTTTCGGGTAGTACACTTCCCGTGTACGTGTGAGTGGATAAGAAACACAAATTATTCATAATTGAAATAGGTTATTTTTTATTTATTATAATTTCCCAACTCCATCAGTATCCCAACGCTTTGGTCGCTAGTACGCCATATTTGTTTACCAAATAAGACAGGTCAGTCTGGACAGATTTTACAGTAAACAGTGACCCCACAAGGTGTCCCGCCGACCTGACAAACATCGCGGGTACCAGTTGGATGCGGAAGGCACAAGACCGGCCCTTGTGGAGGCTTATGCCCAGCTTGCTTGACGGGGCAGTGTCGGTGGGTTATTACGGGGACCACTGAATACCAGCGTTGTGGTTCGCAACGAGCGGCCTCAACATTATGCTGAGGAGGGTCCATTTACGCTGGATGCCCACGATAAGTGCCACTTTTCCATTGTTTTTTTTTGTGTTAAATGTAATTGTATTGCAAATTATCATGTCGTGGCGTCCTTTGTAATAATGTTTACTTTCTTTCTTTCAGCGTTTTCCGGCTGTAATGGCGACCTACCTGAGCCACGTTTCGAAGCGCGGCGGCGGCTGCCTCTGCGTGTATGAACCCGCCGTTGGTCTGCAGCCCGGCGTCGATCAGGTCCTGGACCGCGGCCTTGTTCAGCTCCGTCACGCTCGCCACCTTGCTGCCCACCTTGGAACGCCTGGGAGGGGAAACAGATTACCATCATCATCATCATCATCCAAAGCGGTCAATACCGGCTACTGCCAGGATCCGCTTTCCTGCTTTGTTTTCTCCACTTTGCCCGATCGTCGGCAACCTCTCGTCGCAAGCCGTCGGCTCTCGCATCCGACTCGGCGATGTCAATCCATCACTTCGCGCTGATAGGAGTAACAGATTACCATCATCCTGGCGGCAAATCCTGGTTTCGCTCACGTGGACTGCGTCTCCTGTGGAGCAAGCGGGTCTAGCCAAGATGCCAAACGCTTCGTAGCTATTCTATTGCAAAGGAGAATAAGTAATTGTATGGGCCCAGTACCAATTGCATTGTAGCATTATGAACTACATAATTATGTTCTCATGGAGTAGTTCAATGAATAGTAACATTACTCATGTGCTCTTAGGATGAATTTACCTAAGCTGCACAAGGGCAATAAAGGCGCTGTTCTAATTGGTAACGGTCGTACAACAGACGTCGCCCGATCAGTAGGAGACCTCAAAACCGCCCGTCGCACGACCATTGCCAATTAAGGCAGCCCCAAAGGCTGTCATAGTTAACAATGCTACAAGACTGAGGACGCGCTTGGGAACCCATTCTCCTTTCAATCGCAACTTGTCGGCTACAGTCGGCCAGCGCTCGTACATCGGCGTACGGCTCGTACTGCGAACGCTGCGAACGTAGCCGACAAATTCCGAACGACAATCGCCACGCAATAGAATAAAGCGATCGGCATCTTGGCTAAACCCGCAGGATCTACAGCGGCGACCCAAAAGAGCAACTGAGTTTAGACTGTTTTATAGCTGATTCTATACTACTATACAGTGTAATGAGGTGAATTAGAAGTTCTACCGGATGACGCCAATTGAGACATGAGGTCGGCTTTCAAAATAAAGGCGTTTTATTGGTTAAATGTCGAGGTTTTTAACAGAGCTCACGTCTTAATAGCGCCATCTACTAGATAATTATGAATTTCGGTATTTCGGTAATAAACAAGTACGAGTATCGTCGGATTATGTCGAACAAAGTATAAGAGAATTTGTGAAAAGAAAATTGCGATATTGTTAAAACACTTGTTTCTCTATATTTTATGCAATGTGCGATTGCAGTCAAATTCCTGGCTAATTCAGCTTACACAGTTCAAAGTAAAGTCGTGCCTCTCTGTATATCCACTAACTCCTGAACCACGGAACTGATTTTGACTCTGTTTTCAACTTCAGTTAGATAATTTCTTGCGGGACGTTTACATGTATAAAACTTGCATATTATAGTATAAAAAACCCGTGGAAGCCGAGCCCTGTCGCTAGTCAGAAATAGAAGAATAATCAGCCAGCACATTACCTGTTCTCCTCATTGAGAGCGTGAGCGGCGGCCGCGGTGGCCTGCGCCTTCTCCGCGAACCCTCGTTCCTCCTTCAGCATGTTGCCGAGGTCACGAGTTTCGTTCACCAACTTCTCCAGCGTCTGAGAGGGAATGTGACGATATAGAGTTGTGAATAAAGATTGGGACGTTCGATAGCGAACTAAGACCTTTACTTAACTAAATAGAGTTCATTTGCGGGCAACCTATCTGTCGGTTAACCTAAAGGCTAACCTTAAGGGCTATAAGCCTCCAACTTTAAAATTTGGGGTCTGTGATTAAACCTGAGCGTTTCGTTTATATCCAATAGCATAAAGTATTATGACAACGATTGATTGAAGGGTATTTGCCTATTTGGCTGCAGGCGGCTGCTGGATGCGGCAAGCCGAAGACAGGGTGCATTGACAGCAGTGGACCAGTATTAGACTGTGGGAGCAACGGACATTATGCTAAGTCATTGAGTACAAGAAATATGCCACTTTGTGGTGATAGTAGTGGTTTAGTAGACCCACAAAGCATTGGTCTACTGCCTATGCAAAAGCAGGCACATTCGGTACAGTCGAAAAGAAACGTTCTTTTTTTACTTAAATTTTCATATGGTAAAACAATACCAGACTGCTATACATCCTTTTGGCAGTTTCGCTAGTTAGCCACATTAAAGTCACCTGAAAACGCTTTGACTTGCCCACTTTTTTACCATTACTGCCGCTACAAAGTAGTATATTTCTGTACTTGATGACGTAGCCGTAGAATAACCTCGGGTGCCCCCACGGTCTATATAGACTGATGAGAGAACGATGACGATATTGACAACAGACCTCAAACCACGTCGGAAGTGACATCTAGTGGAATTTCGCTCGTGCTGTAGTTCTTTTTACACTAGGTTTTTTAAGCACGACTCCGTCACTCCCATCACACATATTAATAATGCTCCATCTAGTGGGATAAAGGTCTGTGGATGACGAGTGGTGATAAATTACAACATGGGGCTCTTCACTAAGCATGTCTACAGGTCCTTAAAGGCCTGCACCGCCGCTCCCTTAAGGTTGCAGATGTCCTGGACGACGGTACACACATATCAGGTACATATATATATATGTATATATCGTACATCAGATGGACCATCTGTCCGTGTGCCTCTATACAAAAAATGTGCAAAAACTATTAATAACATTCAACGGTGGTTGGTACCTGTGCGTGCTCCCCAACAGGCCTGACGAACTCGTTCATGCGCTCGATCTGCTCGGTCGCGTTCGTGTACACATCCGCCGCGAGCTGGCGAACCGGGTCCAGGTTCTTGGCTGCGAGGGAACATACGAGAAATGATTTAAAGCAAATGTCAGTTGTGTATTGAGAGCTATTGTACTGAATTAGATTGAGAGCGACTTCTTGGGAGGACTTGTACAAGAAAATAGTAATTTTTTATGTTTTACAGCAGACAAACAGACAAGCGGGCCATCTGATGGAAAGTGGTCACCGCCGCCTATGGACATCAGCAACATCAAGGGAGTTACCAATGCGTTGCCCACCTCTGAAAAGACCTCAAATGTACCTCTTGAACGATCCCATGTCACAGTCCAAAGAAAACACTGAAAACTACTGTGTGTAGTACTTCCATACTTATTTAGTGGCTTCAAATTCTGGTTCATGAACGACAGTAATAGTTCATGGAGGTACTGTGTAATTATACAAAGGGTGGAGCTTGCTGCTAGCTGTGCGAGAGCGATGACAGATCGTGAAGCCCGAGGGTCTAGCCAAGATGCCGGTCGTTTCGTAGCGATTCTAGTGCGACTGTCCGTGTAACACAAATTGAACGTAAGTTTACTAGAACACGCGACATCATTTGCGGCTTGAGCGAGTGACAACGCTGTTGTATACGTTAATTATCTGTGCACCGATATACCTACCAGTCTATGATTTAGCTCTATCTTTTGGAAATAACGACGTATTTTTACGTATTAATTAATTTGGTCTTTTTTATTTGTATTAATAGATTACATCATCTACCACAAATGCGATGCATCGTGAAAAAGTGGCGACGTTCAATTTAAGTCAGACGATCGCTTCTCCAATAGATACTGCACTGCGAGAGTACTGCACCGCACTAAGAACCGATCATGTTGGCTAGCCCCACTAACCAGCTCACCTAGTATATCTGCCTTGATCTGCTCGGCCTCCGCCCTGGCGCCCTCGACCTTCGGCTGCTGGCTGAGCTGCAGCGACTGCGCGAGTTTGGCCACGTGCGCGACGGCCGCGCGCGCGCGATCGCCGTGCTCGCCGACCGCCGCGAGCACCGCGCTCGCGTCGGGGGCGAGCGCGCCGGCGCGTAAGGTCACCTTGTCGCTGTCGGTGGCCGCGAACTCGGCCTGGGGGTAGCAGGTATTTTCCCCGTAAATTTTATAAAGAACTGACAATAGAGTCCCGGAGTACATACTGTAGGCATCATCATCAACACAGCCTATAACAGTCCACTGCAGGACTAGGGTAGGTCATTGCGTCTCCCACGAAAGTGGAGGTCATTACAATAATCTCGACATAAATGCAACAATGGAAAACGCTGCTGCCCATTTTCCAGCCTAGGGAGACTCTACACATTTTGTCCCGAAAACATTAGTCGCTCCGTACGACACCCACGAGTATGAGGGGTTGATGCTATTCTACTACCGGGCGCCATTCAACACTGGTGTAATACTGACCAAGGTTTGCCAGGCCAAAGTGGCAGTGGGCAGGGCACATCGCTCGAAAAACAGATGTCCGATAAGGCAGTAAAGTTCTCGAGCGGCAACCGCGTACCGGAAGACGCAGCGTGGGTAGGCTTCCCACTATGAACCGACGACTTGGTAAAGATCGTAGGTACCAGCTGGATGCGGCCGGCCTCGGAGATCTCTGTGGGCGGCCTATGTCCTGCAGCGGGCGTGTACCAACTGATATGCCGACGATGGTGATGAGGACACGTTCGGCCGCAGCTCCCGCTCCGTCATGGACCCCGCTAGTGACGGTGGGGAGTACTGACCGAGCGCAGCAGCGCCTTGGCGGCCTGGGCGAGCGCGTCTACGGCGGCTTGGGCGCCGGCCAGCTCCACGCCGCTGAGCGCGGTCACGTTCGGCCGCAGCTGCCGCGCGCGCTCCGTCATGTAGTTCAGACGCTGCGTCGTGAAGTACGAGTCCGCCTTGTCCTGGAGAGGAATCCATCTCGGGTTAGTAGCGCTACAGTGTGATTGGGGAGGTGGGGGTAGTGATACAGTGATCAGTTATACAGTGTAATTAGGGACTTGACTAGATTTTCTATTATGAAACTAGGTTATCGTTAAACAGCTTCAAGTAGAACCAGCATTCAGTACAGAAAACGTAATATTGTAATTTTTAAATCAAGTAAAATGACAAAAATTAGGAGGACATTTGACGTTTTGGACCATGACGTCACAGTTCAGTCTCATACAAATTTCATAGAAGTGAACCGTTTTGACAAATCATAAAGTTTTTGCAATCATAAACATTTAGTCAACTCGCGGATTCGACGATCAGATTTTGACCGCAAATTTGTCCGAGTGGACCACTAACACTGTTACAATTACAGTGTTATGTATTCAACTCGCTCCCGTGCTATCCGTTCCCTTCAAAAATATCAACATATTTAACCACAAACTTTACTAAAACAGTTTATCTCTGATTTGATACTTTATCACAAACAGTATACGTACGTCGAAGTCCTGCGTCTCTATGTTCAGTTGCGTGCCCAGCCGTTCGACGGACACGAGCAGATCGTCGATGCAGGAGTCGCACGCCTCGCAGCCGTACTGCGGGATCATCACGTACCGACCGCTACGAAAAATCAATGCAGTACGTCAGCAAAAAATCAAGGTATAACAGGTACCTGTCAGGCAAATTACTATTATTACTATTTATAATTTTTTTTTTTTTTTTTAATAATTAATAAATAAATTTTTATTTATTAAATTTTTAATAAATTTTCAAAAATAAGGTAAAAATAACGTTAGTTATAAAAATAAAACAAAACTAAACTAATTAAAACTAGGTTAATCTAAAACTAAATTTAACTAAAACTAAAAATAATAATAATTTCTAATTATATTTTTTTTTAATGAAACAAGGCTTAGTATTTAGGAGAACAAAAGATACTATGTCTTATATACTTAAAAAAGAAATCGAGATCTACATCGATTCATTCGTGTGGGAGCTACCACGCTACAGTGAGACCTCACCTCTGCCATCTTGGTGTGTTAATGACAAACATTAGTATGTAGATGACCTGGCGCTATGCTTCAGTAAAATGGGGTGACAGTTCTTAAAACGCACTATTGGTATCTTCGTTGTACTTACCCATAATATACAGTGCGCGCGCGAGTTCATGTCCATTGGGCAGGACCTCCTAAATACTTCGAGTAGCGCTTATTAAGTCTAGATACGTCGCCATCTCACTCGGTTGCGGTTTAAACGAGTGAGATGGCGATTTATAATACGTTCGAGTTAGAAAGTCGGGCTCGCGCGCGCTCTGTAGATAACCTGACCATGTTAACATCGTGACGGTATCTAACTTGCGTATTTATTCTTAATTTTTTTTTGTTTCTCTCTTCTTTGTTATTGTCTTGTATGTTTTGTACGGATATGTTAGTGCTTACCTGTCGTTGCAGCGGTCGCACTTCTCCCCGATGACGCCGGGCAGGCACTGGCACTGCCCGCGGTCGTTGCACATGAACCCGAGCGAGAAACCAGCCGTACAGTTGCAGTCTGGACAGACGAACACATCGCAATATAAATATCAATAAAACAATTCACACAGCGCCATCTAGCCCCAAAGTAAGCAAAGCTTGCGTTATGGGTGCTAGATAACTGATAAACTTCTTACATACTTTTGAACATATTCTTATTTTACACATATCATTAACAAAAATTAAAATACATCAATTCAATTTCTGCTCGGCTGGGAATTGAACCCGGGACCTTTGCGTGGCAGACCGGCATGTTAACAAACTGAACGATTCAGGTCGTCACTACATAAAAAACGTACGTACAAAAAGTACATTTCAAGAAACAGACAAAGCAAGATTGTTTTTTAATGACAAATTAAACTTCTTAGAGAACAGGGCATGTGGAATAAGCGTGTATCTGAACATATCTGTAACAGAAAATGACCGACGGATAATGTGCCCAAAAAGAAATAGCAATCATATTACTCAATATGGTGAATCGGCACGCTCATGGCCTATCAATGGAACCAAAGGGCCTGTCCTTTTAACGCAGCAAGAAGTTTCTTTCATCATTGGGGTTTTCGTGATTTCAATATCCGCCAGATAGCGCTACTAAAAAGTTGAAAAAAACGACCTTCCGTCGTCAAATACTGACACCGTGTCGGTAAAAACGACTATAGTGCTTTGTGGCACTTATTACAGCTTAGGCTAGTGTCGCCATTTTGAAATGTCAAGTCAATTCCAACAATAGCGACACTGTCCCCGGGTCAGATAGGTTTGTTGCACTGTACAGTTAAATGACGAATCCCAAAGTTATAACAACATTTTATAACTAACTCACTGTGTGTAAAACTGTCGCTACAGAACAAGCTTTATTGCGAAACCAGCTCGAGGATAAAATTCAGAATCGGAAAATTAAATACTACAATAATAGGAATAACTTACGGTTACATCCCTCCTTGGTGTAGTTCCAGTAGCCGGCTGCGCACGAGTCGCAGTGTCTGCCGGTGACGCCGCGCGCGCAGCTGCCAACATAACAAAGATGGTCATCCATATCCATCTGGGGGCCATTGGCTATCTCAGTGGACAACAGAATTCGACGTATAATAATCTTACACTACTCTAATTTTGTAGACGCTATAGCCAGTGGCCAACGTAGATGACGTAGTGTATAACTATCTAATGTCAAATTCAGATGCCAACTGAGTTGGACAACAACCGCTTAGTCGCTCGGCATTGCACTCGCAATGACCGGTGTGGCCATCGTAATGTGTATAGTACAAGTCCGCAGCAGCACATAAACGTCTTAGTCCATTCGCGTTAAGAAAATAAAGTAAAGATGTTTCCACAGTACAAACTTATAGTAAACTGAATTGTCTCAAATTAAGATTAAAGTCAAGGATATCCCTTTGCTTAGCAGCCAGTCTAGTATTTTCTGTTTATTCCACCGGCGAGATGTTCATTTATATTATTTTCCGCCGTCAACTGGTCACTGTGCCTCTCTGTCAGTTTAGCCTCTCTTACCTACCACGTCCGGCGCGGTCTCACCTGCAGTGTCCGGTGTGGCCGTCGCACTGCGTCGAGTTGGCGGCAAGTCTGCAATATGGAGCCCAACCCCTAGTGGTCAAGCGCCCACCGGTCGCACTTGTCGCCGAAGCTACAGAGCTAAGCCTCTCTCACCTACCACGTCCTGTATGGTCGTCTCACCAACCACGTCCGTCGTGGTCTCACCTGCAATGTCCGGTGTGGTCGTCGCACTGCGTCGAATTCGAAGCGAGTCCGCAGTCGCAGGGCGTACACCCGCGGCCGGAGCTCAGCCCCCAGTGGTCGGGCGCGCACCGGTCGCACTTGTCACCGATCACGCCGCGCCGGCAGACGCACGTGCCGGTGGCCGGGTCGCAGTGATCCATGCCGTACTCGTCGCATATGCACGCTGGAGGGTGGTATAATGACGGTAAAGGTGCTGGACGGATGTTAAGTAAGGATGTGAAGCGGTGCAGGGGACGCGATCCGGACGGACGACGGAGCGTTAGGTCGTCGATGGCATTCCACACAAACCGCTTTGGTTCGACATTTATAATGCGTTTGTAGTTAATAAATATATGCTTGTACAATTCACACAGCGCCATCTAGCCCCAAAGCATCCATTACGGCCGCCTCTTCACTTGCCACGAGGTGAGATGGCTGTCAAATGACTGACTAGGTTTTAACACTTGGTAGTTATCCTATACACGTATATTGTCACACACATAGAGTTTATAACCAATGTTATGATTATTTTGGCCTCGATATTTCGAAGCGGTCGTACGCTCTATGGTCACGAGTAGAATGGTTCTGAATGTTTCTAAATTTATTTAAAACTCCATGCACATGTAACAGAAAATAGCAAAAGAAAAATAGGAGTAAAAAACATGGTTGCCTCTTCTGAGGACAATTATATCTGTCTACCCTCTATAAGACAGTATATGTATAGCTGACGACCTGTAGTCACAGTCAAACGTACCCGTGCAATTCTTGCTGAAGATGGCGTCCCCGTAGAAGCCCGGCGCGCACAGGTTGCAGGCGGCGCCGGCCGTGTTGTTCACGCACTTGAGACAGTCGCCGGTGAAACTGTCGCAGGAGCTCGGGTCCTCGGGGTTGATGTTGCCGGAGCAGTTGCACGGCTTGCAGTGGTCGCCTGGGTGTACGGGTTGCATTATTGTATTGCACAGGAGTTTTTACGGGGTCGGTAATACGGGAGAGATTGCCACTGGTATTGCAAACGTCCGTAGGCTGCGGTAGCTCTGCTTACCGCCAGGCAAGCTGCAAGCTTGTTTGCCAATTTAGTGGTATAAAAGAAACGTTGTGGGTTTTAATAAAATATAAGCTAGAGAATTTGTGAAGAAAATGAACCGTCGCTAACATACGAGGACGCTAAATTGTCAATAATACTTAAAGTTACTGGTTAATGGTGACTGAATGACTGATGATAATACATCAGTTGCTGTCAACGTTGGTATCAATGCATTCACGCCCGTATCCCCATAGAGGCAAGCAGAGAGGTTATGAAATGAAACCATGGGTACAGTTCGTTTCAAACAAGTACCTACCCGCCCATTACCTAGTGTGTCAAATAGGTTGAGGGAAATGGAGAAGTGAAATGAATCTCTTTGCACCTTGATAATTAAGAATCCGAGAACTAAGAATCGACCAAGCCTATGTGTTCCTGTTTGAAGAACATCAATAAATCTTCCATCAGCTGGAACACCGTGGATACGATTCGCCTACACGGCGTGAGATGGTCCAACGTGTCTCGCTGGTATATGCAATACTCGTCGGGTTCAATTTCGTAGCTAAAATTCGTAGCCAGCCACGCATGTATGGTTCTATGTGGTCCCTTACCGATCTTCTCCGGGACCCCGTAGTAGCCGGCGGTGCAGAACTCGCAGCGCGGGCCGCCGTAGCCGCGCCGGCAGTCGCACGAGATCAGCGTGCCGTTCTCGGAGAGGTCGCAGCCGATCGCAAAGCTGGAAGTGATCATCATTGTCATCATCTGAGCGTACTCGTACCCTGAGGTTCCGGGTTCGAATTCCAGTGCGGCCGTGTCATTGCACGAATAACTCTTTTCAGTATATTAGTTGAACACTAACCGATGCTCTTGCGGTGAGGAAAAACATCGTTCAAACCCGCACATTCAGGAGATTGAATGTATAACCATTATCCAATCTGGTCAGGTTCCCTTGTTAACAGGGTCACGAAAGTCAGATGGCAGTCGCTCCACTGTAATTACCTGACCTGCCAAATCCGGGATTAAGCATGATCAAACGGACCTCGTGTCCCACGGGCGCGCGAGAGTACAAGAGGATGAGATTATCATCTGATCAATTGATGACTTCTGGCAGGGCCGCTACAGCATAAACTAGGTTTAACAAAATTAAATGACAGGTAGTGCTAGATGGCGGTATTGAATTGTAAAATTCAGCAGTCATTGGATTTTTCAAAGGAACTGTCAATTGTGACACTAGACATATTGTCAGATAATGTTGTCGCGGATGACAAAGTATAATCTGTTTTATCTTTTAGTACCCATTTCGACATGTCGGCTGCTTCAACTTACAAAATTTGACAGACAGCCAAAAAGAACATAAATAATGACAGGAACGCCATAACATAAAAGCGGACATACTGGCGCGGACCGTACGAGGAATTGCCTCTATCGTGCATGGGACAGACATTGGATAGAGACGACTTATCAAATAGCAAATTGCTCGCTGAGTTGCTGTCAATTAGCCTCAACTTATTTAGTCTAATAATAAACTATGGACAGATATCTATCGAAGCTATATAGCGAAATATATTTGTCGTAAAGTGTGTGAATTTTACCATGACATGAATAACCATTATATACGCGTAAGTACTAACTTGTTGGACGAGTAGGGCATAGGGCAGGCGCAAATGAGGCAGTCGTAGGGCGAGCCGCCGGTGGCGTCGCCGTGGTAGCCCGGCACGCACTGCTCGCAGTGGTCACCCATCGTGTTGTCCACGCACTCCTGCCAAGGAGTTCAGATAACGTTTATATTGGTGTTATTCAGTAAACCTGACAATTACATAGTCACTCCATACGAACCAAAGTTGCAAGGCGTATGGAAACAAATCATGATTATTAAACCGGACTATAAATAGTCACTCCATCACGGCGCCAAAGTTGCAAGGTGTAGTGAAACAAATCATATTATGAGTAGTATTTAAATTAAGGTCTACTATGGAAAATTCGTATTTTGACTCCTTCCCCTCCGGATGGTGCATGCACTCGACGGTGTAGGAGAGTTCTGTTTCTCAGGGAAAACAGATTCTGAGGTAGTCAGTTTATTTATTTGGATTTTCTCTAATCTCTCATAACATTAAATATTAAATCTAATCCATACAGATTGACTTATCTTATTTGGTAAACAAATATGGCGTATTAGGACCAAAGACATTTATGGGGTCGGGATATGGACACGACTGAAAAAATCATACACCAAATAGATCTCCAAATGTCAATTTGTAAATGTTTTTTTTAAATACGTGGCAGTAAGTGATGGTCATATTTATATTTTCAGTGAAATGTATAATTAAATGTATAATTTATTTAAATGTATAATTTGCAATAGCATTAGTCCAAAATCACTATCTTTGTATTTCTTATATAATTCCGGACATCTTTACAAATAACGTGATTGATACCGAGTGCTGTCAGTTTACAAAATAGAAAACTCAATCTGGACAAATTATGCACCACACATCCCCTGTGTATTCGGCCCGTGCTCCCCGCCGCGAACTCACCAAACACACTCCCGTATTGACATCGCACTCGGCCGAGTGTCCGTTGCACTGGCACGGCACGCAGAACCCCTGGGCCACGCGGTGGTGTCCCGCGGCGCACTGCTCGCACGACAGCCCGCGGTAGCCGCTCGGGCACTGGCACTGCTCCACGGAGGCCGCGCGACGCGGGAAGTCGATGAAGCCGGGCTCCTCCACGGCCACGTCCAGGGACACGGCCATCAGCCTGGGGGATCACATCAGGTCAGAAGTAGCTGGGAAGGAAGGGTACGACTCGTTGGCGAGAGGACCGGCCTCGAACCCCAGTGCCGACATGTACCAATGACTTTTTAGCATTACGTAGGTGCACTAGTTGAACACTTGCGGTAGTTCATATGGCCAGCACTTTCTGCTTATTTCATCAGACCAGCCCTACGATGCCGTATTAAAGCATCGTCATCCAAGTTATATAAAACCCCATCCAAAAGTTCCGCTCAATTGAACGCCAACAAACTAAGCTCACAAAATTCCAAGACACACAAGTAAAGCTAAATCAAAACTTAGGTATCTCCATAACACTTACATGGTCTCCACAGCCTCCTGCTCGTAGCCGGCCCGTATGTACAGGCCGGTGACGTTGACCAACACGTTCATGAACTGGTCGCGCGACACCGGCGACCCGTCGGGGTGCGTGAACTCGCCTTCGGCTAGCACCACGCTGTGCGGCCACACGGCTACTGACGGCGGTTGCTCGATGCTGCAAGGGATGAGGGGAGTGGAGAACGAATATTGTATTATGGACAGTGGTGGTGGGCACTTTTGGTCGGGGTCGCTTGCCTGTTTTACCAATTAACATAGAAATATGATTAAAGTTCGTGCGAAGCGAATTGGTGATCTCGGTCAGAAGTGATCGGCAGCGATAACTATAATTCTTTTTATATAGTTTTTTTTTTATACTAATACATTATATTTGCCCTACATACTAACTTTAAAGTAAATAAATACCTGTACAGAACTGCAGTTCAGTTCCATGGACTTTTGTCATTTACATATTCAGATATACTATAATAACTTTTTGACATTATTTATTTTTTATAGTGGCTTTAAATTTATTCAATGGTAAATTCTGTATATCTGTTGGATTGGAACCTTATTATAAAAGCGTACACATTGAGCCATAAATGATTTGTGGACTTTGGCAAGACGACATGCACTAGTAACAAGTTTATCTATATTTCTAGTGTTCTTGCTAAGAACATCACTGTTCTTCATAAACAAGTGTATATTATTATGAACATAGATCAAGTTCTCATTTATGTATTGTGATCGCATTGTCATAATGTCAATTTTCTTGTATTTATCTCTAAGTGAATTTGTAGGTCCCAATTGGTAAATCGCGCGAATAGCCCTTTTCTGCGGTACAAATACATTATGCCAGTCGGCAGCGTGTCCCACAGCAGTATGCCATAAGTCATAATACTGTGAAAATAACTAATGTAAACTAATCTTGCTGTAGCCTCATCAGAATAACCTCGTATCTTCTTTACAGTATATGCTGCAGAATTTACGCCAATTTATCAAGGTGTGGACCCCATTGTAATCTACTATCTAGAGTAAAGCCTAAAAATACTGTGGAATCAACAAGATCCAAATTTTCGCCCGAGAATTTTAATCATTTTGTCTTTTTGCCATTCAGCAATAAATTATTAACCGTAAACCAGTTTACCACTTCTGAAATAGCTTTGTTCACGTCGTCATATGTTAATTGTCTATATGTAATTATGTATTATGCAAACTGTCCATCCAAAAAAATACATTCAGTGCATGGTAGGGGGATCCGCTTACTCTGCAGCTGACCGTACCTGTTGTGCACGATGTAGCCGCCGTTGCCGGCGAGAATGACGTCGGGCGCGTCGATCGCGTGCGAGTCCATCGGGGCCGTGTAGTACACGGAGTAGGACAGCTCGCCGCCGTAGGACGCCAGGCGCTTGCCTGGATCGGGAGAGAGCTTGGATTTCAAACATGTCCAGACTGACTTGCGTTATTTGGTAAACAAATATGGCGTACTAGCCGCCAAAGACAATTTATGGGGTTGGGGTGTGTCCAAAATAGATTTTCGAATGTCAATTGTGTCTAACTATGTATTATTTTTAGATGCAATTAAGTCAATTACAAATATTTTCTAAGTCTTTATAAGGGTTTGAAAATACACCTGTCAATTTGTCGGCAGTTTGTCATTTTTTACCAGATGTAATTTTATGAAGTGTTGTTATCAAAATTGAATGGTATGCACCAGTTAGCTTAATGTTGTTTGATTATACCTAAAAAGTTTCTTCGTAATCGTATTGGTCATTTCCAATAAATTAAAAACTTTGCTTATTAGAAAATTCTAGTTACCGTAATTTTCGTCATACAAAACGTTCCGGTCAGTTATTATTAATCATCAATTTAAATTCGCCGCCCTTATCTATGGGGAGTTCTAGACAGAGACAGAAAGAGTTTTAGTCGATGATTAACATTGACAAGCGTTTCAGAAACTGGGCGTTAATCTCTTAGGTTACCACTAAAGATAAGAAACCCTCCACTCACCGAGATAGTATCCAGGCGCGCCGAAGTACAGTATCTTCGCCTCCGTGTGTCCCATGTCCGCACTGATCACCGACTCGTTCAGCTGTCGCGGCGCGATCGTGTTCGGGTACACCGTGATCGTGCGGTTCGCCTCTACGTTCACCAGATGCCAGTCCGACATGCCGTTCAGCTGGGGAGTAGGGTGTCATGTTTGAGCGACTTTATTTTATCATAAACTGTAGTGAATAACCACGAAAGTCTTAAAAACTATAAACTAATTAAATCATTTATTTTATTTATTTAACTGTTTATTGTACACAATAATTATATACAGAGAAAAATAACAGTATAGAAGAAACATCATCATCCTATCAGCCGAAGGACGCCCACTGCTGGGCATAAGCCCCCCCGAGATCTCCACAAAGGCTGGTCCTGTGTCTTCCGCATCCAGCTGGTATCTGCGATATTTGCCAAGGCCTCGTGCTCGCTAATTTACTAATGCCTCGGTCAAATTGTAATTGGATCGCGATACTAATGGTTCGATTGAATTGTAATCAGATCGCCATCGCAGCTCAATGGCAGTGACACGTTGTTGGTATTCTGCTACAATTAAAACGCCGTTGAGCTGCTGGTTCGATCCACTTACAATTAGAGCGTTTTTATTTATAATAGAGGGAGACACACGACCAAGCAGGGTAGCCCAAATGGTCACCGCCTCCCATGGACATTCGCAGTACTATACCCTTATTCATAATCCCGTGAGACAAAGTGTAAACAAAGAATTAAAGTTTAGAATGAAAAAGTAACACCTAAATAAATCTGTTTTATGTTTTATTTATAAGGGCGTAGGGGCCTAGTTAAAATAGCAATTATTGGATGATTAGAATGTTCTGTTATTGATGAAAAGATGGCATCTACAGCATTTGGGAAGAACTGAGGCCTGTAGCACAGTTTTAACTACCACAGGCTTCAGTATCTACTTGTTGAACGTGTAATCGGTTTGTTTTTAATTGAATAAAGAGTATTATTATTTTATTATTATCTTAAATAACCTTTTTCGTGGTTTGTTTACATTTTGTCTCACGGGAAAGTGAACAAACTATAGCAAGGCCACCATCGCATTGCTGTCCTTTAAGAAAGTGTAGGCTCGGTTCTGTGTGCGTCCACAGCCCTATTTCCGGATATTCGTGTTCTGTTCAAGTTTTTCTGCAGTACATCAAGTTTAGGCGGCAGCGTGGCAAAAGCTGGTGAGATAACGAACAATATTTTTATGATACCTAAGCTGTATTTTGTATTCAGACGAATATTTTGATCTAAGATAAAACCGGCTAATCTGTCTCGCTCGACATATGATAGTCGTCTTGGGCTTGCAGAGTTAAGGAACCTGAAGGTTTAGCTGGTCTTTTTAATTTGTTAGAAATATTACGAGAAACATCGCAAAATAACAAAAGACTCGTCGGAAAATAGTAATACAACCAAATTTCAGACTTATGTCAATTTCGCAAACATATAGTTTCCTCGTCTGTACATGTATGAGTGGAAGCAAACACAACGCTACCACTGCAAGGTAAAAAATAAGTAAGCGAAGCAGTTGCTCTACTTCTTCCGCCGGCCTCTTTCTACCATCGAGAGACGCGATCCGGGCGAGTTCTCATCCTTATATTATCCATTTATTATCCACACGAGCCGTTTTAGTTAAACCTTTACAATGCGTACGGCTAAGAAATGGATCGCGTTGCCTTGCGAGTGTGTTCCCTGATTATTATAATCTAGATGCCTTCAAGGCTAGACCGAATAGGCTGTTCCTGGACAGGCATGCTCCATCATCGGCCGCATCGCCACTTACCACCAGATGAGATGGCGGTCAAATGCCTGGATAGTACAATTTAAAAAAAATCTTGGGTGGCATCACGCCTTTAGGCGTTCAAATGCTGAACGGTATACAGTCAATACAAATAATATAAAGTATCTTTATTTTTATATATGTATGTATGTATAGTATTTATTATTTTGTATTATATGTTTATTCTATCTTGATGTAGTTAGTATTGTATTTAGGTAAATTACAATCTATCATCACGCTTTATAAAGCACCTACATACTCATTTTCTGCATGGTCTACTGGTTGACTGGAAGATAAAGCCTTAATGGCTTTAAGTTCGCAAATTGTGTTATTGTGCATTAAGTTTTTAAATAAATAAATAAATAATTAAAAAACCCCCAAATGTCCACCCACCTCCTCCCAGTACAGCGTAGAGCTGGTGCATCGCGTGGTCTTCCCGAAGCAGTGGCAGGGCGTGCAGCCGTCCGGGTTGCCGGGCTGCAGGTCGAAGTAGCCCTCCTTGCAGGTGTTGCAGGCCTGGTGGGGGCGACAGTGGTTTTAGATAATGTATTGGCCGAATCAGTTTCGCGTTTTAACCCTCAAAAGAAAAGGGGCTGTTATTGGTGGTGGGACGTTTGTGTCTGTGTATCTGTGGCGTCGTAGATCCTGAACGGATGAACCGATTTTCATCTGTTCGATAGCCACAGACACAGAGCTACATATACACAGAAGCAGTTTTCTTTATATGAAATTCAGTTTAATATAAATAGGTTCATAGCTTTGTTTCATTAACATCGGTTCAGTAGTTCAGAAAATATTTGAGAACATGCAAACTTGGTCAGGGGTTATCCCACTTTTCCTGTCGGTTAGCGTATTTATCTCGTACGCTAGGCTAACAGGCAAGCGAGCCACCTGATGGAAAGTGGTCGCCGCTGCCTTCAGACATTAGCAACACTAGGGGTATCGCTTAACTGAATAGTGAATTGATGCGAAAGAGGGATATCCGCCCGCCTGCATTTTCTCGACCCCCACATTCGGCGTTTCGATCTTATTAGTTTAACACATTACAGCTAGTAGTCGACCATAGGCACACCGATTTAACATCGAAGATAACATAGAAGGTTGATGTTATAATATTAAACAAGCCTAAACAAGCGACTAACACAAGTGCTAGTGAAATGCACGCATCAGCTTCAAGCTGCTAGTGCATCAACAAATAAATAAATAATAAATAAATACTTGACACTGTCTGATGATCCAATCTGGTCAGTTTCGCCTGCTAGCTCCACGATAGTCAGACGGCAGTCGCTTTACTAAAATTCCCTGATTTGGTACCTGGACCCCGGATCCTCGTGAGAGTACAACCCGGGGTATCGACGGATCGCTATATCGGACTGACCTGTCCCCTGACATGCCGCTTGCAATAGCACTGCGCCGTGGCCTGGTCGCAGACGTCCTCGGTGGTGCCGGCGAGGTCGCACGCGCACCGCACGCACTCCGGGAACGAGTAGTGCCCCGGCACGCAGCGGTCGCACACGCGCCCTATCACGTTGCGCTTGCAACTGTGGGAGAGAGGAAAACATTATAACTATATTCATATTCATATTTATTTATAGTAATTATACATACATCGCCATCATAATAAATCATATAAAATTAACAATAGTTTTACAAATAACAATCATTGGCATATACTGGGCAAGCTTTTGATTGCCATCTCACCCATAGCACAAGCTTTGCTTAGTTTGGGGCTAGATGGCGCTGTGTGAATTTGTCCATGAAAATTTATTTATTTATTTATTTATCTCGCATGATGCTAGGTGACGAGAGTCAGAATATGCATGAATGACATTTACTGACAGTTATCAGAAAAATAACCTCAATCTATAAAGCATTTTCTGTTGAGCTGATTTCGATGGGTTAGGCTTAAATCATCTCGATTGATCTCATCTATCTGGCCGTAGTAAACTTTTTTTATACCGCAAATGTAGCAAACAAGCTTATGGCCAGCCTGATGGTTAGCAGTCACCGCGGCCTATGAACTTAGCCTATACTTAGCCGATGGGTCAGTTAAAGAGGTATCTGACGCAAAAAGTGTACGCAATTTATTTGGTCCGTCAAAAGTGATTTTTGGGTGCGAGCGGATTAGCATGATTCCGCTGCGCATAATTTATTTTATTTCGACGTGATAACGAATTGTGATGCGTTAAGAGAGTTAATACTAGTTTAATTTAACTCAGAAAGTACCTAACCCAGTCAAATTAGACATTTTAGTTTACAATAATTCGCATAGACCGAAAATTGCCTACGTTCGTGTAGCGTTCGTCAAGTTTTCGGTGTGAATCCTGAGAAGCCTCAGAAGTTGAGCCGGTTGGGGCTTTGAAAGTACACTTGATTGGCCCCACGTAGCAAAACATGTTAGGGCTAATATATGTTACTATTTCTAGGGATGACAAACCGTCCGTAGTAACTTAAAGGTGGACGAACCCAACAACCAATTCAAAATGCTTAAGTGTCCGGGGTGCAAGCATACCTAGTTTCACACGTCCGCGCGCTAAATTCTAACACCGACTATTACCGAATTACACACCGAATATTCATTTTCGAGAAAAACAAATACTACAGTAGCTGAAAACTTTCGATCTCTGTACTATCATGGATGACTAATTTAACACAGAACCATCTATTGACCTTTAGCAGAGCAAATGACAGCTATCAAACTGTCAATAGATACCAAACTAGCTGATTTGGGGCCTGGGGCCTTACCATGACCTTTATAAAACCGCCCAAGTTCCGCGCAGTTCAGTTGGGTAAGAGACAAGCTTACAGACATAGACGTCGACAGTAATTTAATCAGATCCCCATTACATCTTTAATCCGTATCTGATACTGCGTATAGCGCTGTCTCGTTCTAAGCAGAGTCGTTCTGTTTAGGTCCTGCTATAATAGCGCATGGTTAGCCCCCTGCAGTACCCTAGGACGGTTGAGAAATTTAGTTCGGGTTCTACGAATTTTGTTCCCTTGGCCTTGGACGGTTGACGGGTACTACGAAATTGAGTTCGGGTACTACACTCCCCGTGTTCGTGCTATGGGCCCCGGTGACTCACGGGCAGTTCCCGCTGGTGGCGTCGCACTGCATCTGTCCGTGCAGCACGCCCAGCGCGCGGCAGCCGCAGTCGTCACAGCCGCGCAGCGGGTCGTAGTTGAACGTGTACGGCTTGCAGCGGTCGCACTCGCTGCCCTCCACGTTCTTGGGGCAGATGCAGCGCCCTGGGGGACAATAGCAATAAATTAGTATACAGACGGTGGCAGTGTGGTGCCCGCCAGAGAATAGCACCCCTTACACTGGTTGGTGTCGGACGAGGAGGAGTACCAACAATGTTATTCAGTTTATACAGTTAAACCTGTTTCAGGGTCAACCTCGCCGAGCCGACGGTATTAGAAGCCACACTGACCGATCGGCCACAAAGTACGAAACAGTCGTCGGTCCAGTATCCGGACTCGGCGAGCGTTAACCTTGAGTCGTGGGTGTCGTACAAGGCGACTAATGTTTTCGAGGCATAATGTCTAGTCTCCGTAGACTGGAAAATGGGCAGCAACTTTTTCCATTGTTATATTTATACAGCAACGATCTCCAACACGCCTGCCAATCGTGGAAATTATGGCAATAACGTCCCTTTTCGTGGGAGGCCCAAAGTCCTGCAGTGGAATGTTATGGGCTGTGAAGATGACGATGATGATACAGTCGCGGGGTGACAGTCGACTCCCGAAGCTGTTAAATCAGTTTCGGGATCCCCAGCGGAAGACCGTTCGTAAAACTCAACAACGAGTAATACGAGTAGCGAGCTCGTTGCGGTACTGAACGCTCGAATATCCTCGAAGTACGAAACCCGAAGTCTGCGAGCGTTGGTTAACCTTGGTTAACCATCTGCTGCCACTAGACGTAAAGAAGGTTTGCATCAATGCCTCCCGCTGTCTTCTACATTTTTGGGCTAAATAGCGGCCTATCTGTATGGTAACGGGCTTCTCAAGAAAGCGAGGAATATTTACCCGCGGCTGTTACTTAGAAATTAATTTCTTGGGAATTGAATTACGGCGTCGATGTACGACGTAACGTAAGCAAGTAGAGTCGAATATTGCTTAGTGAGCAACCACAGTTTTTGTGCATTTACTGACTGGAAAACCAGTGACTAACGAACCTTATCTCCGTGTCTCGATCCTGCAAACGCAAACCTACCTTCGTCGTCGCAAATGGCAGTGGCCGGGCAATGGCAGGGCCGGCAGTTGGGGAACCCGTAGAAGCCCGTCCGGCAGGCCGTGCAAGCGCGGCCGACCACGTTGTGGCGGCAGCGGCACTGCCCGCCGAACGGCTCGCACTCCAGGTCCAGGGAGCCCTCCACGTCGCAGATGCAGCCGAGCGTGCCGCTGTTGTACTCCGCCGTTATGGAGAACACCGCGTCGCGGCAGAACCCTGGGGGACCATTCCCACAATGGTAAATACAGAAGTGTAGGCTTAGTTCAGTTAGGTGACTTTTTCCCGAAGGGGTAGACTATCATGGACTCGGTATTGCCGAGTTATTGGGCCGAGATTGCTAATGAAGGTCGCTTAGAAAATCATGCGGTACGAGTCCGCCTTGGTGAGTACCACTGCCTTATCTATTTCTGTCGCCGAGCAACAATGCTTGCATTGTTGTGTTCCTGTTTGAAAGATAAGGTAGCCAGCGAAATTACAGGCATGAGGCATTTTATCTTAAGTAATCACAATGGCAATGCACCTGCAATTCTGCATTTTTGTTACTTGCCCCTAAATGTCAGAATTTTATTTTATTTTATTTTATTTTATTTCTTAGGCACATACAACAAATTACAGCCATAAAACAATATTGTGCATAATTTATTAAGTGTAAGTACCAGACTATAATTCTTTTACATTATGTGCACAGCATGGCATAAAGTATTTCTAAATTAGTGTTAGTAGTAGGTATTGGTTAATTAGAATAAAAATCAAAATTACAGTGGTGTTTGAACTAGAAAAGTTCAAACTCTCAAAAATCAATCAAACATATTTTAGTTAGTTATGAATAGAAGAATACCAAGCATGTAGAAGAATTGTAGACGTTATGGGCCACAGTTACCACTTACCATTACTCTACCATTACCGTCTACTCATTTGACACTGAACAACATAAAAAAACTGCGTGAATGACATAATTCGATACGGCTTTTCTAACTAACTGATCGTGAAACTGCATCAAAATCGGTTGCGTGGTTTAGGAGTTACAGTATATACAGAGAGACCCACCGGTATCCTTGGTGTCCACATAGTAGTGGTTGTCGGCACACTTGTCCAGGAACTCGCGCGTGTAGTCGAGCCGGTTGGCCTCCATGAGCGCGGTGTCGGTGAAGTCGGCGCGGGCCACCGCCAGCACGTAGTCCAGGTACAGGCCTTGGCTGCTCTCGCCCTGGAAGGAAGGGTGGCAAGGAGGCTGGCTAATTGTCTTGTATTTTAAACTTTACGCTGCTCCGTATGTCCGCACAAGAGATCACGAATGCACAAGCATAAAAGAAGGCCTCAAATGGAAGACCAATAGCCAGCTAAACCGGTAGCGACGAAGAACGGAAGTCAACACAGCACTGTGGCGTCACATCTCATTAGAGGAGAAGTGATATCGAAGGGATAAGGATCTAGATAATTTGTAGGGAGTCAAGTGCGCGATGTGGACAGAGCCACTAGTACTTCGCGATTCTCTCATGATTCGCTCGGCATTTCTTTTTTTTTTAATACCACTGATGTGGCAAACAAGCTTACGGCCTGCCTGATGGTAAGCAGTCATGCAGCCTATGGACGTTTGCAATGCCAGCATTTGCTTACCAACGCGTTGCCAACGCCGTAAAAACCTTTTCACTCCTTTCTAGTTTGCGCGGGAGAAAGTTCCGTTGGAGTTAGAGTCAAGTTGGACCCGCTCCCTGTCGGTGGCGAGCGGTGCGATGATAGAAAATAGTTGTAGGGACCATGTCAAACAGTTCTTGAACAAACACCGTTGTACAAGCGGTAGAATACACAAAGGGAGATAAAATCCCTCCGCAGACTCAGCGGCTGCACTTGTTAGCATGGTATCATCGACAATTCTCTTAGCGCACTTTTGGATTGAGTCACCAGGACCAAGCTGATTTGCCAGTCTGACTTGAGCTTTATATAGGAGCTTAGAAGTCTCCTTCGGCAGCACAGGAAATCAAACGAAACTCGGGAAACAAAGAACAAGTGGTGGCAGGATAGATCGCGCCGCATGCACTAGCTCGCAAACGCAAACCAGCTGGGAGAAATTGAATGTGACGTTCGACAGTTGATAGGTCCCGCTACACTTGCAGAAGTACAGCTCAAGCCACCTAGTGGGCAGAACATTTCAACACTCTGCTAAATGTGGACCGGTCTATGGATCTGGAGCTCGCTCGTTCGATACCTCAACTCGCCATTGCTGGACGAGCCGCTGTCATGCGACGAGGTTGTTCGTGCCATAAATCATCAAGATTTTGTAACAGGGGTGCTGCTTAAATCCGGCGGGAACGAGTTGTATTCGACTATTTGGGATGTCTTTGATATAATGTGGAAAGAAGAGCAAGTCCCGACAATTTTTAACGTATCTCGTATCAATGACAATTACGTGAATGGTGTGCTCACACGTCCATAGTGCGCGAGGGTCTTTACCAAAAAGATTGACTATGTAAGATACTGGCGAGCACATGAATGACATCAATAACGGAGGCAGTCGCCGTAGCCGAAACCGGCCGGGAAGACATCATATACTTCTTCTTATCGAGACTAAACTCTGACTTACACTTTAATCGACCAGTATTTGGCGACGCATAGAGCGTTTGAACTGAAGGTAATAGTATACTTACATTGAAGGTAATAGTGAAATTCTCCTGCAGTGGGAAGTGCGGGTCTCCGAAGCGGGGGTCGCCGCTGGCGGTGCGCGCCAGCAGCGCGCGGCAGCCCGAGTTGGACGGGCAGTGCTGTACGTCCAGGGACGCGGGCCATATCTGCCCGTCACCAGTCACCGTCGCCTCCACCTTGCTCTCTGGAGGAGGATTGCAGACATAATATATTATAGGTACCCTTTATTGCGCAAAATTAGATAATCAAACATACTACGCTGTTCCATAAGTGTTTAGCCGACGGCTTGTTACACACCCTATTGTTTTAACTTTTGTATCGTTTAAAGGAAAATTTTATTACAAACTCCTTGACCAAAAATTACTGGCCGGCAACTTTTAGTTACTTTTTTACCCCTTCAACCCCTACGACGCGGCGACGGAGGTAACGAGGAAGCATTTTGTTGTAAGATGTTTTATGATTATAAATATGGGTTAACGTTTATAGAATCACATGAAAATTGTATCAGCCCCTTTGGTGAATAGTCCCTTGCCTATGCTATTGTCGTTTGTTGATTTTATGACTTTAAACGAGGTCAGAGCGACCTGAAACATGAACCTAGACCAGGGCAGCCGCCAAAGTCAGTCACTCCAGAAAACGTAATCAGGGTATAGTCGCTGATAAAATAATGTCACAATATTACTAGCTGTGAGATTCAGTATGAAATACAGTTTCAAACCCATGTAGTTTCCATCATTTTAACAAACCATTGTAATTATGTATTATGAATTGCCACAAGAAATTTTCTGCTCTTCTCTGAGAAAATGGGCTATTATATCCGAGATACAACTAATGCTTGTTAATGTTGTGACATTTCTCTAATAACGACTTCAGCCTGATACGTATTTTGAAGTGACAGCAGTTGGCGGTTGCCTTAGTCCAGGTTCATGTTTGAGGTCGCCCTGACCACGTTTAAACTTACAAAATCAATAAATGACAATAGCATGTAACAGGGGCAATTCACTAAATGCGCTGATTAAATCCAGTGATTTTTTATACGCTAACCCTAATAATATAATCATAATACATCTGCCACGAAATGCTTCCCATATTACCAAAATAGTATGGATTTGTATGGGACAAACTTATTTTTAATATTCGATAAAAAAATAACGAATGGTCGCCGGCTATTGATTTTTTTCAAAGGAGTTTGTAATAAAATTTGTCATTAAACGATACAAAAATTAGAACAATAGGATGTATAACAAGCCGTTGGCTAAAATCTTTTGGACGAGCCCACGTACAGTCACAATGCAATTTACAAACGTGAGCATTTTGCTGAAAACCTCTCGGTCAGAACTATTTTTTAAAAGAAAAGCGCCCCCTTCCGATAGCTATAACGCTTTAAAAGTTTAAATAGTAGAATTAAGTACAATTTAATGTTTTAAACAACCGTGGTCATTAAAGTCAGACATTAAAGCATGTTCCTGGTTTCCTACCGCGTACCTTTATTTACGAGTAGCCCGATATACAATTATTACAATTTATATTATTGTGTTCCGGTTAGAAGGATAAGGTAGTCAGGGCAATTACAGGCATGAGGCGTTGCATCTTAGTCCTCACAGTGAGAACGCTTCGGTTCTGCATTTTTGTTACCTGCAACCTAAATTCATGAATCGTATATGTTATAGGCGACAGTTACCGCTTACCTGCAGCTGGGTTGTCTGCTCGTTTATCACTGTGTAGTAAAAAAAATAATATTTTTCCAGTAGTTGACCCAAGAGATAAAGGCATGGCAGCTTTTATTTAAAAAAGCAATTGTTGCGACACCAAACTTCTTTT
This sequence comes from Blastobasis adustella, assembly GCA_907269095.1. Taxonomy (NCBI): domain Eukaryota; kingdom Metazoa; phylum Arthropoda; class Insecta; order Lepidoptera; family Blastobasidae; genus Blastobasis; species Blastobasis adustella. The sequence continues at coordinate 31,120,838 of OU026114.1, read as the reverse complement.
AACAAAGGTACAAAAGTCCAGTACTCACCAGGATGATCAGGCTGGTAGTAATGCACGAGTAGCAAGTAGTCCGCCGGTTTGGGGACTTTGCCCTCTACGCGGACAGGCTCCGCCCCCTTGCCGAGGTACACGACCACGGTCGAGTTGTCCAGGATGGGGGGGCGGCTGTCGCGGACGCCGCCGGCGCCGGATTCCACCTCCACCTATGTGACACATGACATGTGTCAGTACCTATACAGGGGGCCTATTTTCGCGCTTTCGACATTCGAATTTTCTCTAGCCACAAATGTCTCTGAAATCTCTATTACAGGCAAAAAACGTATTTTCAACGATCCTCGCCAATCCTTTAATATCGAAGATCGTTTAATATTTCATTTCTAATATTGATATTTGGCCAGAAAAAATGTCGAATTCGATACGTGGCGGTGCGAGAATAAGCCCTTTGTTCGAGAGCATTCCTGTCAAAGAGATTGGTGTATCGGCGACCCAACCCGGCCTCATACGGGATCTCTTACAATATGCATCAAGTAACACTGTTTTAAAAGCGCGAGTTCGGGAGTCTGAAATCACGAACTCCACTCAATGTTGCAGGGCTCAGGGACCTAAACACTCACCGACTTGCAGCTGACTGCATAACTCACCGAGTCTAGAGCACGAACTCTCGTCTAACTAAGAAGACGAGTTCGTAACTTGACTCGAAGCGACGGAATTCTATAATTATAGAAATGATACCTACCTATATTGTTAATTACCAAAAATTTTTGACTTTGTTTTAAATTAAGATCATTATTTTGTTAATTTTAAAGACCTACTTTACTAGACTAGACTACCTATTACTAGACTAAATTACCTATAAGTTTTAAAAGTATTAAAGACAAGTGTTAAAGACTATTACCTACAATACCTACAAGTGTTAAAATGGCAGGTATTTGTCTGTTTTAGTATTAGCTTATTTATAATAGATACTATCATCTAGAATATTGTACGTCCGAAATGGACAACACTGTACTTAGTAAGAAATTATTGTCAGTGTCCTACAATAAACGATTTCTATTCTATTCTATTCTATGAGTACTACAAGGCAAGACACCACAGACAAATTACCGCTTAAGTAGATACTAAAGACTCGAGCGAGACTCGTTACATGAGTATACTCGAGCACTAATCTCGAACTGGAGTCTATTCGGAAATTTGATGCGCTCATAATACATCGAGCAGTAAGAGTCTCTGTCATAGTCTAGTCGCATGATTATGAATCGAGTCCTAAAATGTCCCGGACTAGAGCTTTTTGCAACGAGTTTTGTCTATAATTATACAGTTCCCGCAGGAACATAATTGAATATCAGAATAAATATTAATTATAAATTGTGACCTCTAAGCTACATTTTTGCCAATATTCATTAAATCCGTTCAGTAGTTTTTGTGTGAAGGAGTAACAAAGATCCAATCATCTATCCTTACAAACATTCGCATTTATAATATTTTAGGACTAGTAAGATAAATATACCTTGTAAAAAGATATAGTTAAAACCGCATCAAAATCTGTTGCGTGGTTTTGAAGAACTCAGCGGATACACAGTCAGACAGACAGACGTGGAATGCGACTTTATTTGTAACTATGTAAGGAGGTAGGTGACCGTGTGGTGTCCGGCAGAGTAGAATAGCACCAACCCCTTACACTCGTGGGTGTCGTACAAGGACTAATGTTTTCGAGGCAAAAGATCAAGACTCTCCGTAGACTGGAAAATGGGCAGCAGCATTTTCCATTGTTATATTTAAACACTGCGATCTCCAACCCGCCTGCCAAGCGTGGAGATTATGGCAATAACCTCCCCTTTCGTGGGAGAGGCCCTAAGTCGTGCAGTGGACTGATACTGGCTGTGATGATGAAAGAGGTACAGGGATCAAGTTTGAGTTCTTGGGGGCTTAGGATCTCGTATATTTCAGCTATTCGGCTAACAAAACACCAAAACTCTGAGTACTGATAATACCCTCTGATGCTGTAGCTGTTCAATAAATTGAACTCTTGAACTCACTCTATGGCGGCTAGATTGGCAGCAATATAGTTTATATCCCAGACTAGTACCCCTATAATTGGCATTCTATTTCTTATATGAATAACTATTGTATTATAAAGCTGTTGGACTTCCCAATAAATAAAATAAAATAAAATTCATTCTTCAATAAAATTCAATTCATCATCATCATTGGCCTTGGACATATATTATTATAGATAATTTAAGCAGCTTCACTGTTAATGGTACGGCAGTTTCTCTGATGGCTGTAAAGGCCAACACGGGAAAGACAGATTCGGTCATATAGTGAATAGACAAGATAATTTGCCCTGGATGGTAACACTTATATATCTCAAAATTCAATGTGGTTCCAGCGGGGTCTGACCGAATTATATGCGGACAAAAGCTTGTCACACGTTGATGAAGACGATGAATGAAACAAGCATGAATCCTGACGGTTGAAAGTACCTTCTTGGAGTCGACCGCGGGGAAGACTGCGGGGTCGCAGCGGCCGTTGCGGCGCAGGCAGTAGGGCCGCGGCTTCAGGTAGTCCAGATGGAACTCTGCTTCCGGTACCACCACCACCTTTACGATCCCCACCACCGTGTCGCCTTCACTCTGTGCGGACAGTAATCATAAACGAGTCAGTTATAAAATTACCTATACTTATCCATAACTTAAGAAGTATTGTAAATTCAACTCATAACTTAAGAAGTATTGTGTATTGTGGTTTGACAGCTGTCAAACAGGTCGGACATCCTCTTATATATTATTAAATTTAATTACTATTTAGACCCAAACCCGCGTGTTGTCGGACCAACATTCTACGAGCGACTACCCGCAAGTATAAAAACTGAATATTGTGACGAAACATTTGGTCGCCGGCTAAAGAACCTCTTATTGGAAAATCCAATATATTCAATAAAAGAGTTTATTGAATTAAATTTGACATGACAATTAAGTAATTAAAGTACCCGAGCCGGGTTCCTACCATTGAAACTTTTATATTATTTTATTATTTATATTGGACATTTCAAATATTTTTTGTATATTGTCGTAGGTATATCCTACCTGACATTTATTTTTTATTTTTTGTTTATTTTAATTTATTTTGTTTTAATTGACGTACCATATTTAATTCTCAGGTATACTATTATGTATACCTACTTAGGCTATCTATTGACATGTTTATTTTCAATTTTTTTGTAATTTATTCTGTTAGACATTTCATATTTAATTAATAGGAATGCTATTAGGAATAGGTACTTATACTTAAATATGCAATTGACATTTATTCAATACATTTTTATTTACATTAAACTTTTGACAATTTCTTATTATTAATGAAATTACTTATTTAATTTCATTTTTATAATTATTGTTTATATTTTGACGAGATCTCTGTGAATTGCTTATATGAATTGTGTAGTATAATGTAATTTTCATTGATTAATAAATGAATCTAATCTAAAGAAATGGAAAAGTTTTATTTTGAGTCAAATCAACGGAGGCAATGCATTGGTAGCGCCCCTGGTGTTGCTGATCTCCATAGGCGGCGGTGACCACGTTCCATCAAGTAGCTCGCTTGCCTTTTCGACTGCCGTATAACTTAAAAATGAATCGGAAGCCAACACCGAAATGAGAAAGAGTTTGATGTTGTAACGTTGCATTTTTTATGAATGTTCCCTTTCTTTTCCTTTTTTTAAGGTTGCCTAGCACGTCAGTATAACAAATTCAAAATTTATTTAAAATTCTTTTATCTCTTTTTTCCTTATTTATTTAGGTATATCTATCCGTTTCCGTCACTCTATCCGCTATTTTCGCGGTAGACGCCAGAAATAATTAAACAAAAATAAATAAAAATAAAGTACTTGTAATAATTGTAAATTTATTTATTTTTATATTTAAATATTTCCACATTTTGGTTAACCGTTTTGGGGTAATGATTTTGACGTGCTAGATACCCAATTTTTGAAGGTTGAGAGAAGTTTCCTTGCTTTTTTTTTGGACCTGTTGTTCACTTTCAATCAAATAACTATTTCCCATCGTTTTCTTGCATTTTTAACGTTCAAATGTTGATTGTGTGGTGGATTTTATGTGTAATACCTGCTTGCTGACAAAAGTCAGATATAGACAAGAGGAGGGAGTGCTCCATGTCCTGGAGCCGGGAACTTAATTTAATTTGCTACAACTTATTACATTTATTATGACAACCAGCGCTGTGAGTCGTTTCTTGCGCCTCACAGCACATGCTGAGTGGGTACCATTTACGCTGGCCGCCGCGGCACCGACAGTGGCATGGGAGGCTACGTATTGTTATTGTGTCGTGGTGTGCTTATGTAATAAATGTCTTTTCTTTCTTTCTTTCTATATACCTCCACCAATAACATAATGACAACTACTGCTCTATGATGACAACACCCCTGCGGTTTTGCAATTTAGTTACATGAAACCCCGTCACGAAACCTAAGACCTAAACCTACTACGAATCGTAGTAATTATAGGCGACAGTTACCGTTTACCGTCAGGTGCGCTTCTGTTCGTTGGTCACTGAGTAGTATAAAAAAACACCAACTACTGACCTTCAACTTTATATCCGTCTCGCCATCGTTCAGGTTGAAGACCAGTATCTCAGCCTTATCATTAGGCGCGACTTGCCGGCAGGGCGTCGTGTAGGGGCAGTGGTCCAGCTTCAATACTGCTGTGGTCTCCTGTCCCGGGGCACCCACGGACACGGTGACCACGCCTTGAGCGCTGGAGTTCCGCATTGCGATGGTCGGCGTCACATATTCCAGGAGGAGGACGTAGCGCCCAGGAGAGTCCACTTGCAACCTGTAGTCGATCACAGGCTGCTCGACGCTCAGGATCGGGATGAAGGAGCCCTCGGCGTTGATTTCTTGCAGTTGCTGTGGAGTTCCAGTGGTTGCGGTTGAAAACATCCACAGAAGACAGAACCTCGGCCAAGGGTAGGTTTTAGACTTTGGATAGACTCCGGTTTGTACGCGCTCCCATAGTGAAGCTAGCTCACGTTACACTGGTGGAGGGTAGGTTGATGTGCTGCTTTCTGTACTTATAATATAGAAAGTTATATAAAAGTGCGCCCAACTGGTGCACTTCTAAATACTAGTAGTGCCTCATGTCGTGGGTAGATCCTTGAATTTGGCCGTTCACATCCCGTCGATATAATACGAGATCGGTGGCCTAATGGTTGAGGCGACTCGTAAGCGCGAGGTCCCGGGTTCGAATACATCATGCTATGTAACATGACTCTTTTCTGAGTTATGTAGACTAGTTGAATACTAACCGAAACTCTTACGCTGAGGGAAAGCAGCGCGAAGAAACCTGCACGATCGAATGTGTAACCATGATCCAATCTGGTCAGGTTCCCCTGGTAGCAGGGCCACGAAGATCAGATAGCAGTTGCTCCACTGTAATTACCTGATCTGCCAAATCCTGAATCTTGGTCATCGAGAATCGAGAATCGAGCCTAAGATCTCTGCTGAATATTTAGTAGAGAGTAGCCGTCCCGGCTATCGATCGGCTATCGAGATCTCCTCCTCAGGTCCAAACTCACCTGCGGATCCTCGATGTAGAATTTCTCATCTATCGGCACCAGGCTGCGGATCAGGGCCGTCGGCCTTTTCACCAGGCTCGGGTACGCGAATTGCCTGCAGAGCGCCTCGTCGCCGATGTGGCACGGACGCTCCACAAGCTTCGTCAGCACTGTCGCCTCGTAGTACGCAGCCGGGATGAGCACGAAGTAGTCCTGTATGCAGGGGGGTACAGTGTTTGATAAATAAATTCGAACAGCAAGGCTAGCATGCAGTATGCTCGCGACATAGCTCGGGTCGCGAGAGTGCCTTTATATCCTTCTCCTAAAATGAAAAATATAACAGGATCTATGTCTCGCTTGTAGCGATAGGGTCAACTCACGATCATGACTTCCTTCGTGGCTCGGATGGTGACCGTCCAGCGGCCGGCGCTCATCACGAGCGGCGCGGGCGTGTTGCCCTTCTCGCCCGCCACCGTAGTGAACTGAGGATAACCGTGAGGGCGGAGCAATACGCTGAATCTGGAATGAGGTATTATAGGAATGAAAGACGCGGCTAATGATAAGTTAACTGTGAATTTATTGAAGATTCCATTCGTGTCATGATGGCCGTGAAGGAGAGTGTAATATGGCAAACTGTACCATCTGTCTCAAAACAATTTTCCATCAATGTAAACAAATTTAATTTAAATAATAATTATTGGTGATATGTAGATCATTTTAGGTGGTGATCTCACAAATCTGAAGTGAAATAGTGGCCCACAAAAATTTGTGATGCGTTGTTTTATAATTTTTTTTTTATTCTACGCAGTGACATATAGCAGACAGCCCACCTGATGGTAAACGGTAAGTGTCACCCATAATATTTACAATTAATGCATTAAGATGCAACAAAAATACTGAACTACAGGTACATAGTCCATTTGGGGACAAAGATGAAATGTAATTTACTCTAGGAGAGACAGAGAGATCAATAGTAGGTACCCAACGATTTTGGACATAGAGATAAATCGACCAAAGCAACCAAGTTCTTTGTGAACTGACGTTTGTCTCTACCGTCACATTCAAACTTGATTCAAACATACAATGATTAAAACACAGTAAAATGCACAGACATAACAGACTAAACACAAATCACAAATATTCCCTGTTCGCTCGCTCTACAATGATTATGAATCTTGCTATCCTGTTTTTTCATCCATTGGAATAAGTTCACGAAAAATGACGCGCGCAATGTTTTGAACTTTCGACATATTGCTCGAGGGCCTAAAGCGTACTCCACATGTCCGCCGAAACTTTTGGCGAAACTTTGGCCGGGACTTTGGTCGACCCTCTACATTCTCGCCTATTAGGAACCTGTTACAAGAAAAAGCGCTAAGAGTATAAATATAAAATCGATCGAATCGTGACGACAATGAACTATCTCTACTTAGTCTATGAAATAGGCGAGACATGCCAAACGTGCACGGGACTACACGAATATCGGCGAATACTCCCTCTACACTCTTGTGTACCCGCGGAACTGTCCACGTGTGGAGTGCGCTTTACGACCTGGGAGGCGATTCTCGCTCTGTGACATCTCAAATTCGACATTTTCTCTAGCCAAAAAACTATATTAAAACGTCACTGAAATTGATCTTCGACAACATACGACTGTCGAAGATCAATTTGAAAATATTTATTAGCTGTTATAGACATTTAAATGTCATTTTTAATGGAGATATGTGGCTAGAAAAAATGTCGAATTCGAGATGTCACAGCGCGAGAATTAGACCCCTGACGTTTCTTTTGAAACATCGGTGTAAATTTTATAATTTTCTAATAAAATTTAAATCAAACCATTTAAAAGACGGTGTAATTTAGTGGACATTAATGAGAAAGCGCAAAGTATGGAAATACAAATGGATTATCTTTTCATCGGTAAGTAATTTCATTCGTAGTCGCGGCGATCGGGAATCAATTTTAGAAATTGTGATAAAAATAAGCATCGTAATAGTGTGAATTTGCAATAATTGAAGTGCTTTACCTTAAAACAATATGCCATTTAAGATAGATTTAAAATTATTGCCAAATTGAGCAATATTTCGGTGTCTAAATAGGTACAAAAATATTTTGTTGCTAACAGGGTCGGACTTAATATTTATTAGAATTTTAATACTCAAATCTTGTAAATAGCGGTCCACAATTTTATATGTATTAGGGTTTCATACACAAAATATACCTAAATGACATTTTAAATGTTCGGACATTTTATGAAACAACGGAATAATCGCGTATTTACGTTTATTTACATTTATTTGTTTCTCTAGGTTTCCTAAAGACCAGACATGGCGATGTCTGGGTTGCAAATTAGAAGTGCTGCGTTGTAAATATTTAGAACAAGATAATAATGAGATGCAAGTCCCTTCTGTCCTGGTGCACCATCATTATATGAATTTTTACTGAAAATAAAGAATATGCTGCCTGTTTAATATATTAATGTACCTATCCTTTTCATTATTATTCTTTTTTTCATGACTATGTCCTCTAGAGGACATCATATTCAATTTATTGTGAAGTCACATAGGCCTATCTGCTTAGTTTAGAAGTTATGAGACAACAAATAAACATTCATACTGGTCAAAATCATAACCCTCCTTTTTGCTAAAGCAAGCACTGCCGATTCACGGTATGTAGAATCGAGAGATCAAAAAGACGGTGGTAGGTATCAGGGCGTGGGTTTGATTCATCAGACACCTTACCTTTTATAATAATAAATTTATAAACCAAATAAAGTTATAAGTACAAGTTTAAAAAAATTACGAAGTCGTCAGGAGCGAAATACGCCAACAAGTCATATTTTGTGTGTACGTTACTAGTTGAAAGTCGTAGCAAAATATAACATCTGCAGATGGGCTGCCTTGTTCCGTCCCTGCATTTGCACTAGTGTGCGTGTTATAGAGATGTGTGACATTTTGTCTCGTATTTCAACTCGGATTGTACTCTCTGCTTCTGTATATAATTTTTTTTCTCTATGGTAAAATGTAACACTAATGGAATTGAGCTCCATAATTATATAAATATAAATAACAATTTAAATGGTTTATAGTTACAGTATTTATATTTAGTGACTACAGCTTATCACCTACCAGTATTATCCAATTAATACAGCCAGGCGCACAAAAATTATAAGTTCCTTTCTCATACTTTAAATTTGTGAACAATGGAGAAGAAGTCTATGGCAGAGATGATCAACATGTTCAATGCTAAAATGGACACATTCCAAGAGGAGTTCAAGACTTGTATGTGCCCTTCATCTACATGTAATCTCTCTTCAGAGTTTTCTGCATATAGAGTGCCGTGCTTGTGGCTTCAACAACTAGTAGAACTTTTGGCACATAATGTGGATCGATTTGAAATGCATGGTCGACAGAAGGTTCTTCATCCATGGAGTGAATAAGTTTGACAAGGAGGTCACCGCAGGCACAGTAATAGGCTTAACAAACAAGTTGAGTATTCTGATGATTTGAGATTTTGAGGCTTCTGATGTTAAAAGATGTCACCGATTAGGCCAGCCCACTGAAAAGCAACCGCGCCCCATCATACCATGGTTAAATTTGCATCACTCGAAGCCCGTAATAAGATGTGGTGCAGTAAGACGTCGCTCAAAGGCTAAGGCATTACACTCTCCGAGATGTTAACTAAAGCACGACATGATGTCTTTATGGCGGCTCGTGAGAGGTTGGGGGTCTCTAAATGTTGGACGGGTGACGGCAATGTGTTTCGGGCTTGGGTCTTAGGGTTCGCGACACCGAATATACACGCTCGCCGATCTAAAGTACGACGCTGTTGTCGTCGATAGTCAGCCTCCACAGGCTGTCGACCCTGTCAATTAGTTAGTTTATTAAATAGCTAAGAAATAGTTTCAGAGCCTAATATGTATACACATCCAAATGATTTATAAATACTGTGCAAAAAACAAGACATTGTATTTTTAGTAGAGATAATGCCATTCAATTTCTGTTGAGATCAGTGAAGTTAAAGTATAGTATGTAACTTACATACTGTACTATTATGTAGTAAATGTATAATTGTCTGAAATGAAGAATATTAATAATTATATTATACTTTAAGTTACTAAATACAAAAAGTAAAGAAACCTAATCATAAACATAAATAATCACACTAAATCAAATAACCCGCCCCTGATTGTCCCAGGCGCAAAGGTACCCATTACACCAGCAGCATTACCGCGCTATATGGCAATGGCTATCCTTTGTGCCAGGAACCAACCAGAGCGGGGGTCACCGCTACTATTCTTGATTCGGCTGCCTAAATCGCGTACTAAGCTTTTCGCCTCTGAACACCAACTGCCCAATGTCTCAACAGCGAAGGGCACAAAAAGGTAGGTGGCCTGCATTGCTGCGTACTTCTGCCGTTTCTTGGCAGCTGCATCCTCCGCAGCGGCAGCTGGTGAAATGACCGAGCGACTCAGGTGACTGGCGGTGACAGTGCAAACGCACGTGGCATCACACACTAGGCATTTCCCGTTTTTCCAGGGCACCAGAGTCAGCCCATCTGGTCTCTTCCCGTCTGACCTGCACAGGCCCGGCGGCTCCAGCACACAAGGGACAAATGTAATAAATGTTAGAAATAAGTAAAGTTGCTTTCAATTAACGGCTCAACGTAAACCGCAGGAGCGAGGAGTTCGGTCGGGTGCACGGTGGCTTTGGCAACGGCCTGCGAAAGAGTGAAAGAGTAGATATTCTCCGAACCTCTCTGGCCACCGAGTTTATCGTTGTCAACACATAAAGACCCGAACAGCTCATCACCTCCAAAAGTGTCCCGCACTAATCACAGATTAATTATCTGCTAATTTAAGACATGACATTGGCCATGTATACAAGATCATACAGGGGGAATGCCTTACTACACAGCACTGAGTCCTTATCATGGACGTCCGGATAATTAGTAGACGGCCTACGGCGAAACGTTGCGAACCATCTATTAAGTGGTGAACTCTGAAAAGCAAGAGCCAAGAGTTCATTAAGGCAGCCGACGGCCGCGATTTTAATACGAAGGGTAAACCTTTAAGGAACTCTAGTGTCACTATCAGAAATCCATCCTCAACCTCGGACGAATAGTATTCGGCACGTCGAAAGGCTGCTGAAGAATTGACAAGGACACACGGGATGGTGAAATAGTGAGGTGCAGGAAGCAGTTAGGACATGTTTCAATAAATAGCAAAGCGGCAAGCTTAAATGGCGGTGGCAAGGGCGCGGTCGGCTAAGCTGGCTCCATTTTACAATGTGTTGGATACTGTAGAGGGGCAAGAGTTCGTCTAAAAGCTGGCAAAGTCGCGGAGAAGTGTGTTACCAAAAAAGGCACGGACGGCGTGTTGTTCATAAGTGCAAACTTCATTAAAGACCGTTGGTGCTGTCATGTCAAGGAACTGTCTGACGAGGCCAGTAACTATGTGCGATCACCACAGCTTCCTGCAAACCTTGGCATTAGGCTGATGAGGTGGAGAGGTCTCTGATCTGTACGAAGAACGGAAAAGCTACTTGCCATGCCGGAATACCCATAAAAAGCTGGAAAACAATGGGGATCACTGAGGTATTCAACAGGATCATAGCTACGGGGCGTATACCTTACGCGTGGCGCATAAATATGATTACGCCAATTTATAAAGGAAAGAGCAGTGTGCAAAAGTGCTGCAACTATCTGGGTATCAAATTTATGAGTGACACAATGAAGCTATTCGAACGTATTATAGACCTGCGACTCCGCCAGCGTCCTCCAGGAGTCCCACTACTTCAACCATTCAATCAACCTTTGCATTTTGCATTTCTCGACCTGCAGAGGGTCTTCGACAGTACTCGGGAGATAATCTGGTGGACTAGATCAATGTCTGTGCCTGAGGCCTACATTAAGATAATGCAGGGCACGTACACTAAAACTAGAGCCGTCGTCAAAACCATCGTAGGCCATACTAATTACAACCAAATTTATTTATTTATTCCTTGGTTCATTAATTACAGTAGGTTTTCAACAAGGTTAAGTTCTCAGCCCTTACTTGTTTCGCATTGTGATCGATGTCCTTTTAGCGGAAATTCAGGATTCCCCTCCTTGGCTTATATGGATAGCTGCAGCACGGATCTTGATACCATCCTACCATTCGTATGGAAAACGAAGAGTCCGGCGATATAGGCCCCGATGTTAAGTCCCGAATCTCTGAGGCTTGGGCCAAATGGTGGGTTTCAGAAGTCATACAAAACTATGGTGGTTCGGTGGTTAACAAGGTCCAAACTAACAAATTGCATGACTGTTAGGACTCAGAACTGTGTAAATCATTGAAATACTTATAATGTAACATGAACGTCCAGTATCCACAGACATAACAGACTAAACACAAATCACAAATATTCCCTGTTCGCTCGCTCTACAATGATTATAAATCTTGCTATCCCGTTTTTCATCCATTGGAATAAGTTCACGGAAAATTACGTGCGCAATGTTTTGAACGTTCGACATATTGCTCGAGTGTCTAACGATCTGACGTTTCTTTTGAAACATCGGTGTAAATTGTATAATTTCCTAATAAAATTTAAATCAAACCATTTAAAAGATTGTAATTTTGTGTGTAATTTAGTGCACATTTATATGAAAGCGCAAAGTACGGAAATACACCTGGATTAACCTTGCACAGGTAAGTAAACATTCGTGGTCGCGGCGATCGGGAATCAATTTTAGAAATTGTGACAAAAATATGCATCGTAATAGTGTGAATTTGCAATAATTGAAATGCTTTACCTTAAAACAACATGCCATTAGAGATAAATTTAAGATTATTGGCAAATTGAGCAATATTTCGGTGTCTAAATATGTACGAAAATATTTTGATGCTAACAGGGTCGGACTTAGTATTTATTGTATAGAATTTTAATACTCAAATCTTGTAAATAGCGGTCCTCAATTTTATATGTATAAGAGTTTCATACCAAAAAATACCTAGATGACATTTTAAATGTTCAGACTTTTTGAGACAGTTTTATGAAACAACGGATTAATCGCGTTTCAACGTTTATTTACATGAATATTTGTTTTTCTAGGTTTCCTAAAGACCATACATGGTGATGTCTCTTCTAAACATTTTGAAGAACAAGATAATAATTAGATGCAAGTCCCTTCTGTCCTGGTGCACCAGCATTATATGAATTTTTACTGAAAACAAAAGACTGTGCTGCCTGTTTAATATATTAATGTACCTATCCTTTTCATTATTATTATTTTTTTCATGACTATGTCCTCTAGACATATTCAATTTATTGTGTAGTCACACCTGTGGACAATGAAGACGCATGTAACGATAAGTAAGCAGGTACCTACTAAGTTTAGAAGTTATGAGGCAACAAATTAACATTAATACCTGTCAAAATCATAAACCTCCTTTTTGCAAAAGCAAGCACTGCCGATTCACGGTATGTAAGATCGAGAGTTTGAGTCAGATTTGTTTGTGTTCGTTATGAGTAGAAAGTCTAGTAGAAATAGAGTAATAAGTCAAAATATAACTTATCTGCAGGTGAGCTGCCTTGTTCCGTCTCTGCATTTGCATTAGTGTGTGTGTTATAGAGATGTGTGACATTTTGTCTCGTAGTTAAACTCGAAATGTACTCTCTGCTTCTGTATATAAAATTGTATCTCTATGCCAGTATCAAATCTTCCACTTGATACGAATTTGTCTAAATTATTTACTAATGTAGGTTGTTGTTGCACAAATTTGTTACGTAATGTTCCAATTACATATTCGAAAACAGTTGTTTAAGGATACGCTTTTTTTCAAATCAGTCTAAAAAAAATTAAAAAATTACTTTTCGTTACAGCTGTTCCCATACTGTTTTCATTACAGCTGTATCGAAATAGTAGTTTTTATAATTTTTGTAGACTGGCGTGAAAAAAGTGTATCCTTAAACGACTGTTTTCGAATATGTAATTGGAACATTACGTTATGAGTGTAGATAAAATAACTTTTTAATCATTATGCAACACTTTTCTTTTTTAAATTTTTGTCGGGCTCCGGGACACGGCGAAATGTAGGCTGAATACCTAATTGTCTTCAACAAATTCAAAATTTCCTGTTTATATTTGTGTGTAATTATTTTCCCGCTAAACGGTATATTTTTTCTAATTGTTGTAATTTGTTTTTGTGAATGTTTTTTCTTGTTTGAAGCAAATAAATAGATAATGAAAAGAGGTGAAAGTAGTGAAGTGAATTTCCCGCCGCTTGATATCCTCGACGCGTAGATACAACAGAACTGACTCGCAGCTTACTTGCAGCAAAGTTGAGAAAATTATAGGTACGAAATTTTAACATGAAAATATGAGTGTAGATAAAGTAGTGTATGCAACTGCATATAATTAGGTATTAAGACACTCTTGTCAAACTAAAGGGTGTCCCAAAATTAACGCAAAATTTGAATTAAATAGAAAACACAGTTTTTAGTCTTCTGATTGTAATTTTGTTATTGAATCATACATAAAGTACATGTCGAAATCTTCCATGACCATTCTGCATAAATGTGGCTGAATTTCGTTGATGCAACATTGAATCTCCTCCTTTAATGCACGCGTGGTTGTGGGCTTGTTGACACAGACCTGTGATTTTAAATAACCCCATAAAAATAAATCTAATGGTGTTAAATCACACGATCTAGGGGGCCAATTCTGATCACCGAAACGAGAGAGTACACGACCTGGAAATTTCTCATGCAGTAATTGAAGTGTTTTACGGGCTGTATGGCATGTGGCCCCGTCTTGTTGAAAAACCACATATTCGCCACATCAATATCATCCATTTCGGCAAAAAGAACTGTGATATCGAGCACCATTAACAGTCACTGCTTGACCAGCCTCATTTTCAAAAAAGTATGGTCCAATTATGCCTCTAGCCCAAAATCCACACTAAACAGTGACACATTGTGGATGCATTTGTTTTTCGACAATCACATGTGGGTTCTCAGAACCCCAAAACAAAGCCATCAAGGTGAAAATGTGCTTCGTCGCTTAGAATGATTCTGCTTGAAAAATCAGCACTAACAAAATCAAACTACTTCCGCAGGAAATTATCGCAGACCCAAACGCTAACTTAACACGGCGAACCTTTAGTTACTATTCATTCTTCGCGATCGCCTACACCCAACCCGTGAAAGTACCTACCAAAACTTGTGAAAAGTACGGTACGATTAATTCATACTTTATTTAAGACTTCAATTTGAATGAAATAATTTTCCTTTACTATTGAAAAATGCAGTATGGAAATATGCTGTATTCTTTTTTTAAGAGTTAAGTGACGTTACCGTTAACATATACTACACAATAATACAGTATGGAATTTGTACTGTACTTTACCATAGTAAAATTATTTGTATGTAATCGTAAAGCGTACTCCACATGTAGTTCGTTGTCGTCTCGATTCGATCGATTTTATATTTGTATTCCTAGCGCTTTTTGTCTTAACAGGTTTGGGGTACACTTGCCCATGATCCAGGATATTAGTAGATGAAGTAATTACAGTAGAGCAGCGGCCATCACCTCTGTGACCCTGTTTACAGCAGATTTGCGATATTACACCGATGAATCGATATAATGTCGACGCGTTTTGACACCCACCACATCCCTAATAGGCGAGAATGTAGAGGGTCGACCAAAGTCCCGGCCAAAGTTTCGCCGAAAGTTTCGGCGGACGCTTAAAGCGTATCTCTACTTAGTCTATGAAATAGGCGAGACATGCCAAACATGCACGGGACTACACGAATGTAGGCGAATACTGCCTCCACATTCTCGTGTTCCCGCGGAACTGTCCACATGTGGAGCGCGCTTTAAGCGTCCGCGATTTTGTGTCGGAAAGGGCAATTTTAAAAACCTGTGTGGGCAAGAGTTCTGTTCTGAACAAGTCTGGCAACACTGATTGAAATTTATTGATTGTGTGCAGTTCATAGTTTGTGATTGTGTATTTGTGTGTGACGCTTCGAAGTTTTTTTAAAGTCAATAAATTGTGGTTTTAGCTTTAATAACACGGAGGTAAATTCTCGCTATAAGCCGCTACGATGTACATTATGTACTCGCAGGTGAATTATATAAAGTGATTATAAAGTAAAAAAAATATCATCTTGGCGTTAATGTACAGGTTATGCTCTCGAGAATAAGGGCCCGGTGTCCGCCTTGACCATGATCCAGAATTTGGCGATCAGGTAATTACAGTTGAGCGACTACCATCTGACCTCCGTGACCCTGCTACCAGGGGAATCTGATCAGATTGGATCATGGTTACAAATTCAGTTGCCTGAATTTGCAGGTTCCATCACGATGTTTTCCCTCACTGTAAGAGCATCGGTTATTATTCAACTAATGTACATAACTTAGAAAAGAATCATTGGTACATGGCCGCAGCGGGTTTCGAACCCGGTACCTCTCGCTTACCAGTTGGATACTCAACCGCCCGGCTACCGACGCTCTATAAGTAATTATAAAGTGATTCCTTTTAAATAAAAATTCTAACCCTGGTTTGTTTTTAGACACTGGAAGTAATTTGTGTTGATGGAGTTAAAAAGATACGAATCAAATGTAACTACGAAGACTTTATAGACGATCTTAAGGAACTGATAGCAGAGGAGACTGGTACCCCTGCAAACAAAATAGTGCTCAAGAAATCATTCATGACCTTTTTGGACCACGTCAAACTGCGTGACTGTATCCTTTTCAATAAGAGTTTCTAGTTGCTTCCTTAGAGACTAGATAGGCGCTTAGGGGGTAGCGAAGTAAAACAAACAAAAGAGAATGTTAACAGCATGTTTAGTGCCTTGCTTCAGGCTTGATGGCTACAATACTTGCTAGCCATATTTCAGGAGGCCCTAGTCTAAGGGAAATTGGTTTGCTTGGCTCATTTAATAATTAATACTTAATGGAACTTAACTTACTAAGTAGAAGACTTTTTAACCAGTATCAACATTATTTTCTAGTATGACTCGTTAGCCAGATCTAGTATATAGTTATGGTCCCATCTAGCAGAAAGCATGAAACTTATAATAAAATGTAGAAATGGAAACATGTTGAAAAGTTATTTTTTACCCCCTTTGTATCCCCATGGTCAGTCTTAATATGCTTTTTAAAAAATTTGCAGCTACATAAAAAGTATGTATGAGACATTTATTCTTCATTAAATTTTCTACAATATTGTCTTTGTAAGAATGTTATTACAACTTATAGTTTTCAAGTTATGCTTAGAATAAAGTAAGTCACTTAAACAAGCAAATCGATTCACCCACTATTTTTCCATATTCGCTCATACATTTCCAGTGTTTCACATCAGTCCATAACTTCATAAATACCTAATCGATTTCGATTTGGTTTTCGCGATGTGATAGCCAATAGGACAATTATGACATCTGTATTTAGTCATTTATTCGACATAATCACTTTACGCCAGACAATATTTTGAAGGGGATGTGTTTTACTTCTACATTTTTTTATTACGTATATACCAGATAAGAGAGAAGAGTGGTGATTGCTCCACTGACAAGAGTCATACTCTTAAATATATTATGTTGATGGTGTACAAGCTACATGCCAAGTTTTCTGCTGGATGGGACCATACTCAAACCTAAGAAGCGGGACTACTCATCAAGTTAAATCAAAATAATAATTTGCATTTTACTGTTCTTTAATGGTATAAAAAGCTATATAATAAACCCTACATTTCGCAGAAGTGCCACCCCACCAAAATAATGTAACTATGTTGAATAGTTAATTTAATTTTTGTGTTTCAATGTTGTGTTGTGGCGTCCAGTTGATAATAAATGATTTATTTTTTTATTTTATTTATTTACTTCCTTTTGTTTTTTATATTTTGTTCTTTTATATCTAGTTTTACTGTTTATTTTGTTTACATTAATTAGGCATAAGCTGTGTATGTAAACTTGTCTGAAATAAATAAATAAATATTTTCCTTAACTGTGCACTCGTATTTACTTTCAGGTGAGATATACGATGGCATGGAGATAGAATTATACTACAAATGAAATTTTACCAACAACATAACTAATCGTGGTAATAGGTGTAGTGTAGTGTAGCTAAACCACTTTTCTTAAATTTTAATTTATCTAAGCTTACATTAAATTAATAAATAAAGTTCGTATATTATGTAACTTTAACTTTTGTTTTATTTTATTAAATGTTACACTATTTGATTAACTTTGGTGATTAAGTTACTAATGTAGAAATAGGTATCCTAATAAAAGAAGTGCCATTTGGTGCCAGTCATACGTGTAATACTGTCATGCTATGTACTGTAGCATGTGTGCTCGGGCAGGCTTTAAGTTAGGACGGGTTCTAAGACAGATAGGCGTTCGGAGGCCTTATGTTTGGACGGACTCTAAGTTAGGTAGGCTTTAGGTTGTTACTCCCGTTGGGCAGCCGGGGCTTTAATCGGTTAAGTAGGTTGAAGCAAGTAGGAAGCAGGTCGGTAGGCTTAGATAGGTCGGAGCAAGTAGGACGTAGGTCTTTAGCCTGTCTCTATGAGCACACATAGTACTGGCTAGGTAGGAATTCAAATGTGTTGCATTTGATTTCGTTCCTATTCCTTCCGTCTGCTATGCTGGTAGACTGTGCTGTATGTGCATAAACTGATGTATAGTCTAGCTGTAATTTATATAGGTAAGTATTTATTTTAATTTTTTCGGATTTTTTCTGCTGTTCCATGTGCTTTATCCTTTGCTATTCGCTCTTTTTGTTAACAACATTAACGCTAACATTAGATCCAGTTGTACTAAGTTCTATCATGTGTCGGAGTTCCGTGCTCGGCTTGGGTGGCTTCCCATTCGTCAGCGCCGGATAGTCATAATATACTCTTCACTATGATATCGTGTACTATTTGACAGCTGTTCGCCACGGTATCTCAGCGAGCGCTTCCAGTACAACTTTGATGTACAAAGCTGATCCCTCCATTCTTTTCGTGATCTAAGGTTGGTGATGTCCAGTCATTCTACGAGCTCAAATGATTTTCTGTCTAGTCGGTGTGCCTGTAGTATAATAACACCGAACAATATACATCGCGCAGCTTGTACCTATGAGTGCGCGGCGCCGCGTGCTCTGTACATACGCACGCACATATTGAATCTCAAACATATTCTGCACCTTGTTCAGTGTTATAATACTTTTCGTAACGTTGGTAGTTACTAATTTAACTATTTCACTTATATACTGCACTGAATGTGCAGTACAAGAACATAAGAACATTACAACTCTAACAAAATGTTCCTTTGCTAGAGCACCATTCACGGCATCTGGTGCACATTTAGCCAAAATCAGTTAGCTTAAAGAATGAAGAATTGTCTGTCCCGTCCGTAAAGGACTCGTCCTTTACCCCTGGGTATTTTTTAAATAATAAATTAAAGTTTAATTCATGAATGCTATAAAAACCTTTTAACAACTGCAAAGTAGTGCAAAGGAATATAATTCATAACACAGTGACGTTGCACTGTACTGTACCGTGTTCCGGGTTTCTTACCGCGTTGGACTACGAATAGCCCGATACCACCGCGTGACCACGACAGTTTAGAACATTACTGTAAGATAGATATAAGGTATGGTATGTATATGGAAGGAAGGCTACTCACTTCTGCTGCGTCTCGACGACGCTGTCGGGCGTGATCACGACGGTGGCGGCCACGGAGTCCTGCAGCGGGTTCATGAAGCGCACCACCATGCGGTACAGCGAGGACTTGCCCACGTCCACTATGGTCAGGACCTCATTCTGGGGAATAGGTAATAGATGGTGATCCTAATCCTGATTTGATCCGGCGTGTTCCGCCTTCGGGGCACAAAAGACGCTTTGGCTCGACCTTGCTAATGCGCACAGCTAAGGAATGGAACGCTTTGTCTTCTAGTGTTCTTCGAACTGTAGAACCTGGACTCCATTCAATACCGGAGAGAATAGCTCTTTCTAGACAGACATACTGATGATAATACATATAATTTCGAATATGGACATGACATACAGTTTTATGGCTTTTGTCTTTGCTTCGACCCGACGGTTTATATTGTCCTAAGTTACAACACAGACCTTCCTGCAGCTCAATTTCAGTTAAGACTTTCAGAAAGGCAGGCGGAGGCCTATGCCAAGCATTAGAAGTCTTTCGGCTGATATGAGGATTATGATGATGGTGGACTGCAACTAAACTGGGCAAATGGCACTTGTGGCAAGTGGTCTCCTTCTCCTTCCGTTCGTTCCGTCGTACACTTCGCTTGCGAGTCAAGACTCAAGGTTAACCCATCATAGTGTTTTCTATGGACGATGACATGGGATTATTCATGATGTATATTAGAGGTATCCTTAGACGTCGGCAACGCATTGGTACGACCTTGGTGTTGCTGATGTCCATAGGCGGCGGTGACCACATTCCATCAGGTGGCTCACTTGCCTGCCTCTACCGTATTATATAAAAAAAGCAAGAGAAAAATGCAGACAATAGTCCCTCAGAGGCATATGTAGCTGATGTTATTGTGTAAAAGAGATAGATTTTAATTTTAAAAATTATTATTTTATCTATTAGAGGAGAAGGTGGTAATGTGGCCCCCCACTTTGTTTTTGAAGCTTTATTTAAAAAATACAGGAGTTAGAAACCTAAAAAATACATTATAGGTCTTCTTATTCATTTGTTTAAACATGTCTTATTAGGGAATAAATGAAACTAGCACAGGATAATGGAAAGTATTATTTATTCTTATTTAATCATATTTGGTATCTTGAGATCAAGTGATGGTTATGTGACCCCCTGGGGGGTCACATTAAATGTATTGCACAACTGAAGCTCAACGGCAAAAATCACAAATGTAAAAGTCACCTTCAGAGCCGCCACAGGCTACATAAGCCTATAAGTCGCAACTTTGATACTGTACCCATGGCTCTCCAGGTCTGTCGTTGGAATAAATGGTTTCGCAGAACATACACGGCACGTCCGCGTTTTCAGGAACCGTATTTGTATACGAGTCGTCATGATCGGTATTCACGGCGTCTTCGTCACTTTCAGAGCTACTGCTGGATGTAGCGTCTCTCTGGCGCCGAATGGCATTCCTACCAGCGCCTTCTCCATCGTGATTACATCTGACACCGTAATGAATCACTCTTACATGTAATGTGACCCCCAGGACCACAATACAACCAATGTGAGGGGGCCAAATTACCACTATTGCGAATATTTAAACAAACGTACCATAAATATTTATTAAAAGTTTAATTTCATATTTACCTTTCAATTTCCGTAGGAGAACAGTTTAATGTATCCGATGTTTGAACACAAAAGCCAAAACTTTCTTTTTTCAAACAAATGCGTACTAAATTAGTAGCATGGCGCGAGCATCCCGTTGCACCAAAATTATACTAGACAGCGTTGTTATGACATTAAAATATTGAAATTGAATATCTATTATCTATTGTTTATTGTTATATAGGTTATATAATTTTGTTTTGATATAGTGTAGGTATCGTTTATTGTTATTATAATGTTGTATGTTATATCTATGGGCCTCTGTAGCAAAATTACAAAAAAAAATAAGCCAAGACCACAAACCTGCAGCGGCGAGAAGCTGACGTATCCCTTCCACGAGTACCCAGGGAAGGCGGTTTCCGAGTTCTTATAGCGCACAGGGCCGGACTGCGTCAGGCCCTCCTCCAGCTCGTATTGGAACTGATGCAGGGTCGGGAAGTAGTGAGCTCGTATGGGGCGGTCGCAGCGGCGGCCCTCCACGCGCGAGTGGCAGGCGCACTGGCCGTTGCTCGCGTCGCAGGGCACGTTGTCGATCGAGCCGCCGATGTCGCATTCGCACGCTGGGGGAGGGCTTTGGTGTTAGGTTGAGGAGATGGACAAGTCATTGTTCAAGTAAAAAGAAAAAAAAACCAATGCAATTTTGAAATAAAAAAATTAAAAAATTATTTGTTACTATGCGATTGAAACATAGGATAGGATAGGGCGGCCTTTACTCGAACAAATACTTGATGGATGATAAATAATGTCGCGGTAAAAAGTCACCGAGATCGGCAGCCTAAAAGTACAAAAGTAGAACTCTTTTCCGAAAGAACTACTTTGCAAAATTACGTCATAATATCAAGTACACACGATATTAAGGACCGTGAGGGGGTGTCGGTCTCTTTTCATCAGTAGTTTCCCTATCTTGATACTAGACATTATTTATAACCAATATCTAGTACTTACTTATTCGAATGAGGCTAGCCAACAACCCGTCCTATTCTTTTTTTAATCGCACAGTACATGTGAACACCACGACACAACAAAATAGGTATGTATCTACACATAGATAAGTACCATAAAACACTCGAGGCACATTCTGCAAAAAAACATTGCAGTAGCAGAGCATGTTGTGGCCGCTTGTCCGTCCGCCGCTCGGTTTTCGGCGCCCTTGGTGATGAGTTTGTTGGTAAGAATGTCATCCACGACGTCAAGCCATCGCTTCCTGGGCCGACCTCTTTTCCCATTACTGACGGAGGTGGCATGGCCAGGCATTTGCTCCCTACATAATGGCAGGATGATCTCAAACCTCTCGGTACAGAGAATCTACGACGAGAAATGTATCCCACGTGGTAGCGCTGCTGTAGATGTAAACGTGTCAAAACTTTCCTTGTAAAATGATCCTGCCATCTGAGGAGTTCGCCTGGGTGAGTACCACCGCCTTATCTATTTCTGCCGCCAAGCGACAATGCTTGCGTTGTTGTGTTCCGGTTTGGAGGATAATGTAGCCAGCGAAATTACAGGCATGAGGCATTTCATCTTAGTCCTCACAGTGACAACGCAAGGCACTTACCATCAGGTGGGCTGTTGCTTGTCACTGACTGTATAATGATAGTGCAACCTAAACACGGCCTTACCAGTACAGCCATAGAGGTTGTTCTCCTCGAGCCGGTAGAAGCCGTCGCGGCAGCGGTTGCAGCGGCGCGCGCCCACGTGCGGCTTGCACGCGCACTGCCCGCTGCGCGAGTCGCATGCGCCGAGCCCGCCCACCGTGCCGGAGGTGTCGCACTCGCATTCTGGGGGGAGGGGGGGTTTGGTAGCGCTAGGTGGGGTCGGCACAATAAATAAATATGCTTGGACATCTAGCTCCAAAGTAAGCAACGCTTGTGTTATGGGTGTTAGATAACTGATAAACTACTTATTTACTTTTATTTTTACATATTAATTATACATACTACACCCAGAACCGTAACAGATATTAAAATTCATCATTTCAATTTCTGCTCGGCCGTGAATCGAACTCGGGACCTCTGATATGAGAGTAGCGATATCAAAACTTTATTTGAGAAGTTGTCTTACAAACGCAAGCTAATGTTCTCCGTTCATTAGAATTAAGCGTAAAAAATAAATTGCAGTCTATAAAGGTTTATAAAAAAAAATTGGTAGCCCCTGGCATATGCTATGCTATTCTGGGCTATATAACCTTCCCCGTGCACGCGCCCAGCCTTACCTTCGCAACCGTGCGGGTTGCCCCATTCGAGGTTCCAGAACAGCGGCTTGCAGTCGTTACAGATGCGGCCCTGGACGCGCTCCTTGCACTCGCACAGCTCGCCGGCAGGCACCGAGCCGCAGCCTGGACAGACACAACAGTCAGTCAGAGGAGGTACGAATGATACCGCCATAGTATATATCCAACACACCACCGCATCCCAACACAAAAAAATTAACACTTGCAGAGTAGACACCGACTTCCAACGATATCGCTTTGAACGGTCTCATTACCGCACATCGTTCCGTGTCAGCATTTATGCGACATAGGCAGGTAATAATAGCACAAATTCCAACTCACCAGCGAAGGTTGGTATGACTCCCCTCGGGTCGCAGTTGCACTCCTCGCAAGCCGGGTAGTTGTAGAAATGCTCCTTGCACTTGCGGCACTTGGGCCCGTCGAAGTTGGGCCGGCAGTTGCACTGCCCGCTGTCGCCGCACGACGTACCGAGCGAGCCGGCCGTGTCGCAGTCGCAATCTACATGTGAAACACATTCGTATCAGTATGATATCCATTCGACTAATACCGGTGGATTGGAACGCTTTGTTTGTGAATGTGTTCCCCGAAATAGACTCCTTCAACGCCACAGTGAATAGGTTATTTCTAGAAAGTCAACTTCATCACCACAGCGGACCACTTCCGTAAAAAACTTCACACATCTATAAATAGTATAAAACAAAGTCGCTTCCCGACATCTGTCTCTGTGTATCTATGTACGCTTAGATCTTATAAGCTACAGAACGGCATTTAATACGGTTTTCAACAATAGATAGATTAACTCAAGATGAACGTTTATAAGAAATAATAAGGGGTAGGCAAGAGTAAAATATGTGTACGCGAACAAAGTCGCGTGGGGTCCACTAGTAACCAATAAATTTTTTGCAATTCAGCAAGCAAAATGGCGTCAACCCCCTAACGAACATGTCTGTTATGCCGCCGCCCATGATAGACACCTGTCACAATCGGGCACTCACGAGATACAATCAAACATAGATCATATCAGAATCACATCGAATTAGTGACAGCCACTCACCAAGACACTCGGGGTACTTGTAGTGCCCCGGGGAGCACTGGTCGCAGCGCTTCCCGCCGAAGTTGGCCATGCAGTTGCACTTCCCGTCCGCCGAGCAGCCGGCGGAGGTGGCGCCGTTGGAGCAGGCGCACGGCACGCACGACCGCTCGCGAGCCTTCACCTCCATGTAGAACCTTGGGGGACGCGAGAGACACTCTAAATTGTACACTCAACATTTATCAAGTGGTAGGACTCTGTCAAGTCTGAGGTGTCCGCCTAGGTGAGTACCACCGCCTTATCTATTTCTGCCGCAAAGGAACAATGCTTGCATTATTGTGTTCCGGTTTGAAGGATAAGGTAGTCAGCGCAATTACAGTACTTATTACTCAAAGTGCCAACGTACATGCGGTTCCATATTTTTTGTTGCCTGCAACCTAAATCCATGAATCGTAGATGTTATAGGCTACCGTTACCGCTTACCGTCAGATGCCGAGATTGCACGTTTGTCACTGCGTAGCATAAAAAAGACCGCATCATCATCTGGTCAGGTCAAGGGTGACCTAAACCGACGACAAAATATTGATGAATGTTGAAGACGCTCCGCCTAACTCGACGGTAAAAAGGCGTGAACCCGGGGGCCGACCCGAAGAGTCACTATCATCATATCAGCCGGAAGACGTCTACTGCTGGGCGTAGGCCTCCCCTAGATATCTCCAACGAAGGCCCGTCCTGTGCCTTCCGCATCCAGCTGATACCTGCGATCTTTACCAGCTCGTCGGCCTTGTGGAATGCTACCCATGCAGCGTCTTCCGATACGTGGTCGCCACTCGAGAACTCGACTGCACCATCGGCCATCTAATCTGCGAGCTATGTACTCGTCTTCGTGTTGTTTGTGAATTCGGGTGTGAGACCAGATGGTTGAGCCCACGTCAGCTTACCCAGTGAGGCAGGTGTCGCAGCGCGCGCCGCCGAAGCCGGGCCTGCAGAGGCACTGCCCGGTGACGTCGTCGCATATCGTGTCGTTGGTGCCGCTCGTGTCGCAGTTACAGTCTGTGGGTGAGCCGTGCCATGTTGTTAGAGTCCATTTCGAGAAAGTCCCGCGGTTATTAGCGGAACTATATCCTATTCTTGGCGTTAATGTCCCGGTTGTGCTCGCGCGCGGGGCCCGTGGTCAGCCTTGATCATGATCGAGGATTTGGCAGATTGATCAGGTAGTTACAACGGAGCGGCTGCCATCTGACCTCCGTGACACTTAACAGGGGACACACGGTTACACGTTCAGTCGCCTGAATGTGCATGTCCGATATCCGAAGTTTTCCCTCACCGTAAGAGCATCGGTTAGTGTTCAACTAAATGTATAAACTGAGAAATATGTTATTGGTAGACGGCAACACTGGGATTCGAAGCAGGTATCTCTTGCTTACGAGTCGGGCCCCTTAACCACATTGTCAGCGGAACTACGATTACATTGACAAAAATTAGTTACGAGATATGTTCATGAAGAGCATTGTTGTGTGAAACGGATTCTAGAGGATACTCACGTTTGCAGCTAGGATAGTCGTAGTATCCGGCCTCGCACTGGTTGCAGCGGCGGCCGGCGTACTTGCTCTTGCACGTGCAGTTCCCGGACTCCTTGTCGCAGACCGGACTCGCCGAGCCGATCACCTCGCACTCACAGCCTGAGGGAAAGGATATAATATGCAGTCTTGTGGTGCTACACCTGCCCGAACATAAAAATAGAAAAACCGTTTATTTCAGGCAGTATAAACTATTACATAGTTTTAACAATGTAAACAAACCAAAGACTTATATATGAAACAAACCCATACTCTGGGTACTATACTGTAATATTTTGGGCATGAAGATTTAATAAATAAATAAATAAATACTCTATTCCGGTATTCCACTTGTGAAATATCTTTATCCAATGTAGGTACATTTGATTAAAGATATTGGACGATTTCATTATGATAAAGTCGCCCAATTCCTTTGATCAAATGTAGATTAGTAGGTACCCATAGTGGGCAAAGATATTTCATAAGCGAGGAAAAGACGAGTTCTCATATTAAAAATTGTTTTTAATAACAAGCTTTTATCGCGCGGCATAGTACTCATCAAGACCATTGCAAAGAGCCCAAACACGATTGTATTATCATATTGCGTTCATTAGTTCTGATGACCCCCTTACGACTACTTCATCAGACCAGCTCCATGGTACCATATTTATGTATTACCATCCAAGTTAAATAGGTATAACAAATTAGGTTTACAAGATTGGCCCAGAACATACATACATAGGTTACACACATTGCAAGTATAAAAGCTTGTAATAATAGGAAACAGTAGAAGAGATCACGTCAGCGATAAAACTGTATTCTCCTGCACCTGTGTCGAATCCTTTGGTTTATTATCGTATTGTGTTGTGTTGAATTGCGTTGCAATTATTTTGCCTTATTTTTCAATCCTTAGTATATAATCCATGCAAACTTTATTTTTAGAAACTTACTTTTGCATTCGGGGGAATAGAAGCCATCTTGACATATTTCACACGATTTTCCCGCGTAATTGTACTTGCACGGGCACTGAAACAACACCATTTTGTAAATAGGTAAGATTACGAGAAAAACGCTATTTTAATTAGGTAGCTTTATTCGACAGTAAGACCAAGTGGTGAAAATGAACACGGCATCAGCATCACAAAAACATACCTACTAATAATAATAAGTCATAATAATAATAAGTAAAATTACATTTATATAGAATTTCCACAAATTTATTCTAATTTAGTTATATTGTATTGTAACAAATAAACCAGCTCCTTATTGTGCCAGAAGAGTTCGTTCGGAGCAGAATATTGAAAGAGATCGTGAAAATGTAACCGAAGATCCGATATTGTCTACCAGACGACGTTCTGAACAACTGGAAATTAAGATAACATCTCTACAAACTATTCTGAAGAAAGACCTGGCTCGGTTCCCATACAAGGTTCAGATACTCTTTTTTATCTAACGGGAACTTCTATCTAAAGGGGCGTGTCTATGCTAACTGTCGGGGGAATATTCATCATTTAAAACTGAATATCCGAGACGTCAGTGGTATAACGCCAGAAGTTTGCGATAATGCGATGAAAACCCGATTAAAAGAGCTAACATTTGTCGTGTTGGTAGATATCATTGTCCATACGTATTTGCCCAGCCTAAATAAAGTATTTTTCAAAAATAAGTAGTCTGGTACAATGCAGTGGCTACCCTATTAAATCGGTTGGTAAAACTAAATTCTGCTATGACTATAAGTTACTAAGATTAAGGATATCGAGTAAAATAGCTAGTGGCAGAGAAGTAAGTATGTAGAAGAGAAGAATGAGTAGGAAAACGGACCCTGGCAGAGGCCGGTCTTCCTTTCAGCCTGGCACCGACTCTGAAAACTAAGACAGTCACTGTCTTACCACATAAATTATTTTAAATTGGTCAAGTGTTGAGCAAAGTATATAAGTATAATGGTGTAAACCGATCGGACACTAGCCAGTCAACTTGGCTTGGCCTTGCAAGTAGATTTAAATTGAATCGCTTTCTATTTGTTTTGGGAAGTGCACCCCCCCTCACGCGCCCGTGCTACCAGGGGGCACAGGGGTGCAGTACTTCACACTTGACTTGAGTATGAAAGATAATTATACGCGAAATTGCGTGTTGTTGACGTTGCTCGTCCATATCGACAGATAAATGATACTAGTACTGGACTATTTCCGACTAATTTTGTCATGTATGTCATTATGCGAACAAATTAAGAAGACACCTAAATTGGTAAACATTCTGTTTCCTCGACTGTTCACAACATTCTCGTTTGCAACAATTGTTGCTCGTAGCTCGCGGCTCGCGGCTTCGGCTTGCGCGTCTGTCAGTACCGCGAGCCGCGAGCTGATATTTTTTTTGTGATGTATTCCGTGCAGTTGTGTTTCGTGTATAAAATTAGGGTCCGTTTAATTTTCTTTATGGTTTTCT
Organism: Blastobasis adustella; assembly: GCA_907269095.1. Taxonomy (NCBI): domain Eukaryota; kingdom Metazoa; phylum Arthropoda; class Insecta; order Lepidoptera; family Blastobasidae; genus Blastobasis; species Blastobasis adustella. The sequence goes on along the minus strand of OU026114.1, from coordinate 31,092,713 downwards.
GTTGCGAAAGTGACTGATTTTCGAAGCTATTGACTCGAATTATTTACGGAATTCATGAAAAGCGAGCTGGATATGATAGTGAACTAAAAACCCGCGTACATTTAGTTCGTACGTCTATCACCCATGTTGAGCCGAGTAAGTTTGCGAACTTAAAAACCGCGTACTTTAAGCTCGTACGTGTGTCGCCTACTTAAAACTCAACAACAAGGACAAGTTTAGTTCTATTTTGACTTAATTTTTATTTGTTATAACAAACAGTCATTCAGGATACCTACTACTCCTACCAGGATACCTACCTGGCGCAAATGTATATGCGCTCCCTCTGTTGTTTCCAGATTATATTTTTGAATATATTTTTCTCTTTTTTCCAGCTGAAATCTATAATGTTTTCGGATAAAAACCCGGCAAGCTCACCAGTCCTTCCGCGGGGGTGCACTGCGCGCCCTCCGTCCCGTTGAGGTTGCAGGTGCACGGCTTGCAGTTCGGGTAGTCGAAGTAGCCGTACGCGCAGGAGTCGCAGAGCGGGGGCTTGAACTCCTTGCGGCATTCGCAGCGGCCGGTCAGCTCGGCGCAGTTGCCCGTCGAGAAGTGAAGGTTGCACTCGCATGCTGGGTGGGAGGTAGTGGTTTGGTGAGTTAGCGTTTAACTCCGAAGGAGATCGGTGTTTACGTTTAACGTGTGTATCTGTCTGTCTGTGGCGTTGTAGCTCCTGAATGGTAGGACCGATTTCGATGTGGTTTCTTTAATTTGGAAGCCAGTTCAATTGGGATTGTTGTGCGTGATACACTTTTCATGACAAGGACGACAGTCACCGCTGTATATCAGGTGGGCTGGCTGCAGCGATTAACAAATTAGCATACTAAGGGCCGGGTGGCTGGGACCTAGGTGCTTGCGCCCCTCGCCCCGCCGCTCCGGCGCATCACGGAGGACTACACACTATATGTTTATTTTATAAAATATGTATGTGTTATGTAACAGCAATGTCTTAAGCTGTATAAGTATAGTATACTCGTATATGTAATTTATTCAGAGTTTAGGACGGTAGGTTTATGTAGTGTCATCATCATCATCACAGCCCGTAACAGTCCACTGCAGGACTTAGGGCCTCTCCCACGAAAGGGGAGGTTATTGCCATAATCTCCACGCTTGGCAGGCGGGTAGAAGATCGCAGTGTTTAAATATAACAATGGAAAATGCTGCTGCCCATTTTCCAAACTACGGAGACTCTTAATCTTTTGCCTCGAAAACATTAGTCGCCTTGTACGACACCCACGAGTGTAAGGGGTTGATGCTAATCCATTCTGCCGGACACCACACGGCCAATGTAGTATATTTCTTCTGAATTTCAATTTTTAGACCGCAGTGTTCTAGACCTTACTCTGCGGGTTTCGCGGAAGATCCTCTCGTCCTTTTGTCGACAAGGTGTGCCACAGCACAGCAATTCCGAATCGATTTATTAATTTTGTAATTTGTATATAACAAATTACAAAATGTTTTTAAAATGTCTTTCATTCATTCGTTCATTCAAACGATACTCACGCCGGCACACATCGATCTCGCCCCAATTCTTATACGAGGGCCTGTAATAGGTCGGCTTGCACTTGTTGCAGTTGATGCCCTCAGTGTTGTGCTGGCAGTTCAGGCAGGCGCCGCCGCCCTCGTACCGGCCATGGACGTCAAGGGAGAGCCGCTTCTCATCCACTTCTGGGTCGTACGCGCACTCCGACGAATGGTTGTGACAGTTGCAGGCTGAGGAATAGAGACAAGGGAAATGCAATGAGCTCTGATGTCAAAATAAAGCCCTGTCATTGGCTGGAAGAGATTCGTCATTTTACAGCAGTTGTTTCTGTCCAATAGCATGACAATATTTTGACAGACGTCAAATTAAATCGGACTGTTTTGAAGTGTGAAATAGAGTTGGTCTTTTTTTGCGCCTTCAGAATTAGAGTAAGTAGCCCACCTCGGGGTTGTATGCGCATTCCGACGAGTGGCTAAGGCAGTTGCTTGCTGAAGCTTAGATGCAGGTGAAATTATACTCGCAAGAGTCGGCTTTTATGAGACCACAAGCTGAATTTTAGCTTGGGATCGAATACGAGTTCCAGCGTTGTAGCAGACGCATTCTGAGAAAGAGGCAGGTGAAATGCTACTCTGTTGGGTTGTAATGTATATCTGAGCTCGGACTCTTTCGTTGTGAGAACAGAGTTTTGCTGAGCCTACAGAGCCAGATTATTTAAGAATAAATTACGTAGCCTTTTCTCGCCCACCTCGGGGAAGTTTACGTACTCTGACGAGTGGTTGTGGCAGTTGAAATAAGACTTACAAGTGAGATTCGACTGCGACTTGCAAGAGTCGGCCTTTAAGCTGAATTTTATTAACTCGAAATAACTCCTGCGTTGTGGCAGATACTTGCACTGGCATTCCGCTAATATGACATTCTGTCAATCAGACATAAATCGTCAGAAGGGATGAGGATAAATCACGTGTATATTAAACTCTTTGGGATAACTGAAATGATTTCAGTTGGGTTGAGCGAGAACAAATGAACAAAATCGAAAGCGTAATTTTTTATACTATGTTCTAGATCTATGATGGATATGTTTCAATGAATAATTTAAGCCGTTTTTTTAAATACGATTCTACTTCATATGTTCTACATTCTACTTCGTATGTATAGGTACGCACAGCAAGAAATGCTTTAAGGTCAATTTGGTAATACACGCTCACTTACGCTCGCAAGAGAACCGGTCCCACGCCTGCGAGATCCTCCATTTCTTCTGCTCGAACCCTGGGCAGCACTTGTTGCACTGCGGGCCGCAGGTGTTGTGCTGGCAACGGCACACTAGTATGCTGGTTTCGCTCTCCGGTGTCGCTGGGTCGCACATGTCTGCGTGACCGTTACACATGCAGCGTCCGCCGATACTGATGTCCTTTATGCTGTAGAAGTACTGCGGAAGAGGTTTCGGTTAGGTGGTTGGTGACTGAGGTTAGGTGGTTACAACAGATTCGGGTACCCGACGGTTCATTTAAACTGGCATATATCGCCGAATTCGAATTGCAATATCTAGTGCAATGGGCAAGGCGTTGACCCGAACTATTCTCAGTTGTCCCCTCGAGCACTGTAAAAATGTCAAAGCTCCCCGAATTTGAGGAAACTGGTGCAATTGCACCATTACAAGTATTATAATTATGTTCAACTTTTGCATAATTTCTTGTTTTGTCATAGAGACTAAATCTTCAGATCAAAAGCAGAAAAGGCGCTGCACTGCGGCAGGATGCATCTAGGAGGCAGCTAGACCGTTGATGCCAAACCTTACAAAGTACAAACAGAAGTAGTTGTAAGCGTGTGTTGAAATTTGTGCGTATGTAGTTTTTGATTTAAATGTTGTATTGTGGCGTCCAGTTCAATAATAAATTATTCATTTATTTATTTATTTTATTACTAGTTTTTCGGATGTGCGGGCGAGCCGACCTTGGCCGAACTTCCGCCTCATCCTAAAAGCTACTTTATTGTATACTTTTTCACACTTCCCGTTGAATCGTATGTAAACTCCTAAAGCCAACTAACCCGCCTAGTGACGGTGGGGTCCTGCCTCGCGACGGACATGAGGTGCCCATACAGGTTCTTGGTCCGCAGCAGCCGCAGCCGCACGTTGGTGGCGCGCGTCCACTCCTGCAGCACCGACGAGTTGAAGTACTTGTTCGACGACGGCCGGTACTTAAGCAGAGAGATCGGGATCTGGGGAAGACATTAGGTTCGTAACTTCTTTTCGTTCACTACCAAGGTCACGCGGGTTCCGACCGGAGTTAACGTTGCGTATTTTTGTATGAACTTGTTCAGTGTTTGGGCGACGCTGAAGACTTTCGACTTTCACTATTCTGAGCCGAACATCACATAGCGCGCACCATATTTTGTTTATTTATTATACAGTTTTATAGCAATGAAATATAGTTATAACTGTACAATTCAAAGTTGCAATGCCAATAACATAACTGCGGTTTAAAATTTTGAGTATCAAACCATCTAGCAGTATGATAACCTGATGACAAAAGAGAAAAAAAAAGCTTACATATACATAGGTAGATACATGCGCCCATATATTTGTACTTCTCCCACTGACTTTGTATGTGTATGTGTGTGTGAGTGTGTGAGAGAGTGTATGTGTGTGTATATATGTAAGATCCTTCACTGCGACTGGAAAAACTGGAGAACACCATTTGCAAATTGCACAGAATGAGATGGAAAATATCGGTGTAAAGGGCGGTGTGCAGACGTTTGATTCCTTTCTAATAGGCGTGTGGTTTCTAACAGACTAGAGACCAACTAGAGTGAACCACAACACTTCCATTCGATATGTAGGGGTCGTAGAGGTAATCTGACTAAATAGGCAAAGAAGCAACGTTACGGGTCCATTGCGTGGCTTGCAGTGAAAAGCAATAAAGTTGTGGCCGAATGGAAGCAACGATTCGACTAGCGGTAAAGCTTCAAACTTACCTCTCCACCCTCCAAAGGCACGATTTGTGAATATTCAGTGCTGCAGATCACGGAATCGTCTCTTGTGATTGGCTGAAGACTCTCTCTTCCGAAATATCTCTCGCAATCCCTGCGAATAGAACAGTCCGTCATAAAAGTGATTTGATAAATACGCTCTGTATCGAACAGAGTTATTTTTTTATGCTGCGATTACTCAATGATGAGTAGACAGCCCACCTGATGGTAAACGGTAACTGTAGCCCATAACGTCTATGCCTCATGATTTTAGGTTGCAGTTAACAAAAGTGCAGAACCGCAGGTGCGTTTGTAAGGACTAAAAAGAATTGCCTGATGCCTGTATGTTCGCTGGCTACCCTATCCTTCAAACCGGAACACAACAATGCAAGCATTGTTGCCTGGCGGTAGAAATACATTAGGCGGTGGTCACTGCAACGGACACATCAAAGGAGACAGAGTCCTACCACCTTTTAGACAGTACTCAGACATCTAGAGCAGAAGTTGCTGGTTATGTGATGATAATAACAGAAACTACAATTCATGGATGAACTAGGCTCTCTACACCGTGGACCTCATATTGACATCCAAGTTCTTTTTTAAGTTAATCCTTAAGAAAAGTGGTCACCACTGCCTATGGACATTAGTGACATATCGCGTATGCGGTTGTATTGTCCATGGAGACCTTACTCACCGGCTAGAATACATCATTATTTAAATTAGTATAATAGGCCTAATGGTTGAGGGGCCCAACTCGTACCCCGAGGTACGGGGTTCGAACCAGAGTGCCGCCATGTACCAATGCCTCTTTTCAGATTTATGTACCTTAGTTGAACACTAACCGATACCCTTATGGTGATAGCTTAAAAAGGTCAAGAACGTCAGATGGCAGTCGGTCTACTGTAATTACCTGTTCTGCCAAATCCTGGATTATGGTCAAGGCGGACTCTGAACCGTCGCGCTCTAGATTACAACCGGGATATTAACGGCCAGATGACTATTGTGTAAAGTGGAGGTACTTCCCCAGTCGGGCGGCTCCAATGCTTAGCTCATCTTAGCCTACCAAGACTTACCTCTCTTGGTTCCAAGCTACGATGAGAGACTGTACCTGCAAACTCTTCTCTATTACATATTATTAAATATTAACATACTGCGGTGAATCCGAGAAGTACATCCAGGGTTTGAAGGTCTTTCCGTAATCGATGGACTTCTCCAGCGCCCAGAGACCCGGCCGCGGGGAATTCCCCATCCGGACGTACACGTACGCCACGTGGAACTCCTGTGAAATATACATTATCATCATCAACCAGCCCATAACGGTCTAGTCAAACGAGTCAGGTCTGGAGCATCGTCATCATCATTCATTTTGACAGGCGGGTTGGAGGTTACAGCGTTTAAATTCCACAATAGAAAACATTTAATTTCTCTGTGTGACCATGATCCAATCTGCTTAGGTGCTTAACAGAGTCACGGAAGTCAGTCTCTGATGGCAGTCACTCCACTATAATCCTGAATCATGGTCAAGGCGAATCATGGGTCCTTGTGTGCTAGAGCACAACCGGGACTTATCTTTCCACATCGACCATCTGCATCGACCAACATTAACGCCAAGACGATTGTTTTATAATTTATTTTCTGATGAATTTCGAAATTGCAGCTTTTGACTGTAATTAACATATTATATCGTCATATACAAAACAATCATAAATAGTGTAGGTATAATTTATGTCATTAATTTTCTTATGGTCATCTATATTAACCCTAATTGGATAATCACACTACTCTACAACTGAAGTGCGGCAATAGTTACATCATATCGCCATCTTCCTGATCCCGCCTTGTAGCAACTGTCGGTTTTTTATTAATAGTGATGAGTTTGATCTATTAGATAGGTAACATCCAACCGTCGTATCAGCCGACCTCGCCCCTTCAGTACGCGCGTACACATAAAAAGTTTTATTATCACGCTGCGTACAGCAATCTACGCCCACACCGTCCGTCTGTGCGCCCGCTTACCAACAGTCTCTGGCCACTGTCTAAATACTGTATTGGGTACTTCCTTAGCTACCAACCGTACGAAATTAACGTATTTTACGCACATATACATTTGCTTACATAAAAACTATACTATTTAATCAGTGTGTCCTGGAGATGAGCAGGACACATAGCCAAAATGGATTACAGTCATTGGGCGAGAAGGACCATGGAGTGGAGACCCCTCGCTAAACCCGCGGCAGAGGCAGGCCCTTAAGATGGACTGATTATGAAGACGACACATTATGGACTGATAAGATGATAATGATAGCTAATAGCCCATAATAGAACTTAGACTATAATTTAACCCGAAATTCAATGTGGTTCCCGCCCTCGAATACGGGTCCGGCATGATAATAACCAAATTTTACGCAAACGAAGTCTACGATATTACATACGTATTTTTCTTAGTAGTTTTACGTTCTTACAGTGCTCGTGTTATAAGTGAACGGACAGTGTTTAAAACGGCTCGATGAACAGTCAATATCTTGCAATTTCACGGTCTCATAGTGTCTCAAATATTGTCATCCTTGTGCGTTCGCGTGCACTGTAAGATTTTTATCATCATATTTAGCATAGAGAAGAAATACTACGTATGTACATAGCGTTTCTAAATACAGGTTTTAGCTACAGGCTTACGCCTGCGCCTGCGGAATGGTAGCTCATACCTGAACAAAACATCACAATGCAAGTCAGGATTAGGTACTCGGTGAAAGAAATCGAATAATCAATGCCTAAATCTAAACTTGATATAGAAATAGAAATCGTTTATTGTAGGACACTGACAATAATTTCTTATTAAGTACAGTGTTGTCCATTTTGGACGTACAATATTCTACATGATAGTATCTATTATAAATAAGCTAATACTAAAACAGACAAATACCTGCCATTTTAACACTTATAGGTAATAGTCTTGTACAATAGTAATAGTCTTTAAAATTAACAATATAGGTAGGTATCATTTCTATAATTATAGAATTCCGATACGTAAAGATAAAGTAATATTACTTTGTTAAATCTAGAATTGTAAATAAATTTCTGCTTTTCTGACTCAAACATAAACAAGCGATATTTTTCTGTAAGTGTAATGCTAAGATCTTTTCAAATTATTTCACTAAATAAATCCTTTCCGTGAATTATCGTAGAACGGCAATAACTATTATACACATTTATGTTCTTTAAAGGATAAATTCTTAGAAAAGAACGCTACGAGTAACTACCATTTTATAGCAGGTGGGTGCTCAAGAGTCTTCCTTTAAAAGGCATCGTAAATGTCTATAATACCACTGATCGGGTTATAAAACACGATTCAAAGGAACTGCCTCCCGTTTTGGTATACTATATTATGGTGCCTCTCATCTGCTATGTTATTCTCTAAGGGCAGCATGCACCAAATTCTTAAGCAAAAAGAAACAACAAGCTACTTTAACAAAAAACTTCATACACAAAAAGGTTAAACGTCATTCTTAAACGTGTTTAAGAATTCGGTGCAAGCCGGGCTAAGAAAACATCCGTGAGCGCTACGATGAAACAGACAGATCGTGGCCAGGTTGTTAAGCAAAGCGCAAATTTCTGTTGAAAAATTGTTATCATCCGACAGAAAATACTACATTTTATTGTTGCGATCAAGGATTGTTTTTCGACTACCATTCTTTATTGTTATATTATATTACATTCGCAATGCGAAATATTATTCACAGTCATCGTGACAGACGGCCTTCTTATAGAACACAGGTTTCCAAAAAAATTATCGTGTACCTACATAGAGATTTATTATGCTACGCAGCAGACAGCCCACCTAATGGTACACGGTAACTGCCGCCCATAACATCTACGGTTCATGCATTTAGGTTGCAGGCAACAACAATGCAGAACCGCAGATGTGTTGTTACTGTTAGGACTAAGATCAAATGCTCATGCCTGTAACTGCGCTGGCTACCTTATCCTTAGAAACGGAAAACAACAATCCAATCATTGTAATTGATTGCTCATAACATGTTCACGACGTTATGCAATGGATAGCGATACATATCGCCTATGACATCTAAGATTCTTGCACTTATTGTAGAAAGAATGCAGAACTCTGCAAAGACGCGCCTTTCCAGGCGAAAACAACCTATTTCTAAATCGTCTATTCCTCTTTTTGACTTAAGCCTAAGCCAGGCTAGTAACACCAAATTCTTAAACACATTTAAGAGTGAAGTTTGACGCTATTTTGTATGTTTTGTGTTTATCTTAAGTTTAAGGGCCCGTTTATACGTGGCCGCTTACAAATCGCGTACGCGTCGCTTCCCGCCTAGTCGCCGCGTAGCGCCCGAACAGGAATCGCGACTACATTGCACAGCCTACCATATTGGCGCGGACTATGACGCGGTGACTTGGCGGGCGCGACGCGACGACTGTTTACTAATAATAAAATAAGCTTTCTGTCATTAGTATAGAAACCAAAGTTGCATAAACATTTGACAAATCCCACAGGTTACGGAAATTCGATGGTGAGACTGCTACACGGACATTGCACGCCGCCCTAAATCGATCAAATCGTATATGCCCAAGTGTCAGACATAATTTGAAAGAGGTCAAAGCGATAGCTGTAACGCTTCAAATAGTAGTATTCGCTAAAAAATTTCGAAATAGAAACGTTTACCACCAATCCATTTAGCATGAACTATAGTGCAAATACCTAATTTCTAAATGTGTGTCTCTACCGCAGTAGGAAGAGGTAGAGGCAGAGTTATCGAAGATACGATCCCAATCAATGCAGACAGAGCACAACATACTGTAAACCAAGACGAAACGATAACACAATGAAAACGTTCCGAGATATTCGCATAATTGCTTTTGAATGTGAAGTCGAAATACTTTCGCTATAGCTGTTGCTACGTATTTATACTTTTAGATTTAGTAAGCACTACAACTACTCCGCGGGATACTATTACTTTAGTGCGAGCAAAAGCACCTGATTATAGGCAGCTTAATTGAAGTTTAAAAAATTAAAAGGAAGGAATTGTTGAAATCGTTTTAGTAGTTTCGGAGATTAGGTACCCGAGCAAGAAATATAAGGAGAAACATTAAAAAAAAGACATTTCTACTTATGTGGTATTCTTTTTATTTTTACTCTCTTATTAATGAGGTGCCACCCCCGCCAGTTGAGGCCGGCCTAAGAAACGATGGCGGGACGTCGTTAAGAGTGACATGCGTGCCAACGAATTCGCCGCTAAGAATGCCGAAGACCGAGCAAAGTGGACTAAGAACAGCAGGGACCTTACTTTTGAAACCGCTCGCTACAACGCGAGCACTCGTGTGCGCTACCTATCTCTTTCACAGTGGAAAGTTGCTAGAGATAGAAAAGGTAAGCATTAGAAGGCGAGCGGTTTCAAAAACAGGGCCCCAGGAAGGCGGACCCCGGGCCCCCGCGTGTAGTGCTGTAGCGCAACCGGGATTTATCGCCAAGATGATGATGACGATGATGATAATTGAGCCGCCACCATACCGAGTATTGCTAACAGTAGGGAGATACTCACTCAAATATACAACCTTACATAAACGTTTTCGCTTAGCTCGTACCTTCTTTGTATCAGATTTCGCTCGGCAACATGACAATAATAACAACTACAAATTATCATTAGAATGCGCGCATCTGTATGATTAGAATTCGATTACCTACCGAGGGTAGTAAATGAAAATGTACAATAGTTTATCCAAGTTAAACAGCTAAACTAACACAAAAATTTGTACGCGAAGAATTGAAAATCTTCCACATTTTTGGAAGTCGGTTAAAGATACACTACATTACATAATTTTCAATCCTTGATCTAACATCCCGTATTTACATTGTAAATACACACATGTTAACTGTGAACTCTACCAGTTAGGTAGAGTACGAAAGTGCAACAAATTGATGTATTTACATTAATACAACAATATGATAAAATGTTGATCCTTTTGAACATTTGATGCAACATGTTTTTTACAGTATTAAGCCCAGCTTGCACAAAATTCTTAAACATATTTAAGAATGTCGTTGAACGTCATCTTGTTTGAAATTTTGAGTTTACAAAGCTTAAACGCGATTAAGAATTTGGTGCAAGTCGCCCTTGACGAATTGCGATGTTTTACGGTTAATTGCGAACTCTTACAATTAAGTAGAGAACGAGATTGCAACAAATCTAAGTGCACCAAAACTCTGAACACTGACAGCTGACAGCCAAATAGTAATAAAAACAAACAATATTTATTATAATAATTTGAAAAAAGAAGCCGGTATACCAACTAGAACATTTCTGTGAAACCCAATAACTAAAACGACTTTCCAGTCTCATAAAATCTACTTACCGACCTACTGCATTTCGTATTACACCTACAATCAACAAACACCCATAACGGCACGCCTTTTCCCAGAAGGGGTAGGACATGTTCAACAAATCAACAAATTAGCTGACTACCTATTTAAGAGCACCGGTGGCCTAGTGGTAAAGGTATTCGACTCGCCAACTCGAGAAGTACCCGGTTCGAATCCCACTGCGGCCATATACCAATGACTATAAAATAATAGTTTAATTCAAACCAATGCTCTTACGATGAGGTAAAACATCGTGATGAAACCTGCACATTCAGGCGTCTGAATATGTAACAATGATCCAATCTGGTCAGGTTTCCCGGTTAGCATTGTAAAAGAGGTCTGACAGCAGGCGCTCCACTGTAATTACCTGATCTGCCAAATCCTGGATCATGGTCAAGGCGGACCCCGGGCCCTCATGCGCGAGAGCACAACCGGGACATTAACGCCAAGATGATTATTATTTAGCCGACTACCATTTTATTACTACCATTTATTAGGTCAATATCATGGGTACATAATGTATGTAAGTTCTCAACGCTGCCAGTATGTCAGTATTTCCTTATGAGCTTCAGATTGCGTCGCGCTGCGTTTGCGTTCAGTGTTCTATAATTAATTTTACGTCCTTAGCGCGAGCCGGGGTCGTTGCACCGAGTCACTATTTTGAAGCTTTGCCGGTGCACCGGAGGGGCCGCTTCAGATGGCTTGGGCGTAACGTACCTACGCGAGGAACGCCATAGACAGCGTATATGCTTCGCATCCGAGGAAATGTAGCCCAAAGCAGTCACATACATTTCTATGATTAGGTTTAAGGGCCGAATTTGAACGTATTTACCGAAACCAAATCGTAGCGAAAAATAAAGGCGGCATGTGACAACGGTATCGGTTTGGTTTTAGAAAATATAATAAGTTCTTAGTTCTTACCTATGAAATTGGCGCTATGCAAACCATTTTATTGTAATAACTACCATGCCAAGTTTGTGACAAGAAAACGAACTAATTTTGATAATACTTTATTTTATATTGCGAAGATGCATTTCGTATGTAGGAGGCGCCGCTGTTGGAACGCATAAAGTTGTGCTGAACTTAAACTTCATCATCATCATACCTATGAACGGCCAATCTCGGCTTCTGCCAGGGTTCGATTTTTTACTTTTTCTTCTCCACTTAGCCCGGTCTTCGGCATCGTCATGTCGTAAGCCGTTAGCTATCGCATTCGACTCGGCGATCCATCGCTTCTTTGGTCTCCCGCAGGCGTGACCTCTTTCCCGATACCTGATTTTTGCCGGACTATAGATCTGTAGGTGTTGCTACAGACACGGAACCAGTGCACTAGACGGAACGGATGCAATGTGTACAACGTTTACGCTACGCTGTTACCCTAATTACGACGCGAAACGGCAACTGCCGCCACCTCACGGTCATTATCTATATATTATTAAAAATCTCATATTTCTGAAGTAACGACAACTGCCCCTCGGGGTCATTGCCTTTTTTATATCTAGTAATTCTTTTGTGTTTATCAATAACAACACATTTTTTGGATACTATAATCGTGGTCCGGCCGGGAAATACTATAGGTTCACTTAGGTGAATGATTATACTATGGATATAGTAAAGCGTAGTTCTGGCAACCGTCGCGTAACGTCGCTATAGCGACCGTCGTGCGTCAGCTCCACCAGACGTCCGTCCACAGAGAGGCGATTTTCGTTACTCATTAATGCCTTTTTACTTTAATACCAGTGTATACTATACTACATAAAGAAAAGCCTTAACCACTGACCTGTCCCAAATCCACCGTCAGGTTGACCTCGTTGTACTTCATGCCTCGGGAAAGCGGCGGGCTCTGCCACCAGGTCTCCATGCCGTCGGCAGCGTATTCTGGCGGATGCCGTTTCTCCGCCAGCGTCATGTCGCAGGTATCGCATACCTGAGGAGAAACATGAGGCTATAAGGTCTGAAATTGCATCTGTAGCGACAGGCACACATAATACCAGTGGCCTAATCCGCTCTGAAGGTGATCGACATCGGCGTGAATCGGAGTGGTATTGTGTATGGTGTTGTCCACTGTAATTACCTGATCGCCAAATCCTGGATTATGGTCAAGACGGACCCCGGGTCCTCGTTCTCGAGAGCATAACCGGGCCATTAACGCCAAGATGATTGTCTATGGTTTGTCTCCTATAAGACAGAGACAAATAACCTAAACCGAACGAGAGGCATCTATACAAAAGAGAAAATTATCAGGGACTAACTCGCATTGATAGGACCTGGATCGTATCAACGTAGGCGATGTACAATCAATGATAAGACCTCAGTACCTACTTTATTACCTAAATTCAAGGACGCTAAATGTTTTAAACATGCATACGTGTACGAGACGTAGTAAGTTAGCACAGAAAATTGAACTCCTAGGCTGTCCCAACGTCTGGACCCCAAACGGCTGAAAAATTAAGTTTTGGGTTAGGCCTTCATATTTCCTTCGTTTGAGGACGTCGGCAGCAGAGGCTACATGGGACGGCGCCAGAGTGTCCAGTGTCCACGCAGGTAGCGCCCCACACCAGCGCCCTCCCACGTTTCTAAGCTATGAGCGTCATGCGTCATTTTAATTTACGGTCTAATTCGTGGGCTTGCGTGCGAAATTCTACATCCCCATCCCAAGTACTGTCACACGTTTTAATTTTATGACGAGCTTTACTAACATTTTCTGGACATTAAATATACCTATACACTATTTTTGCATTACGTATGGTCAGTTACTTGCTACTACCGGGGTGACCTTTCTCTGCAGCTGACTGTACGTTTGGTAAACATTTTAAATTTAATAAGAAGTAGAGAATTCATTTAAATAATGCGTAGTGGGAACGCATGTAATACTTTTACACCCCTGTTCATCAGTTAAAAAAAATTCCAATACATATTTCAAATGACAGACAAAAAAGGGGCACAAACTAATAAGTAACCCACGACACAACAGAGTTACGCATCTGTGGCAAATCGAGCCCGCCATTGTAGCTAAACAGAATACAACTTTACGCGTTCATTCACGAACAAGTGTCGGCGCGCGAATCCACAATAGCGGAAAGGAGCCTTTCGTATTTGGACAGGCATTGTGCTTAGAAACAAGGCGGGATGCGCCTGCGATGCCGCATTTGGACACCACATGTGCGGCGGAGGGAGCCGACATTCGCCGAAGACTGCCGAAGGCGCGCGAGACGAGTCGGGAGCAATTTGCGGTGTCAGGAACGAGGGTCCGGTTGCGCTTACACTCATACACACGGATGCACATAAAGTTATAAACATCTTAAGCCGAGTGCTGTAAGTGTAAAAATCGTCCAGCGTTTGGGTGTTACTGTGTGTACAGTAGGTAGCGCATCCGGTTACAATAATGCAATTGATTATCGGTCAACTAAGGTTCAAGAGTCGCTGATTCGCTGTTTTTGATGACCAACATTTGTTTAGTAGCATATTGTCAATAGATAGAGCCAAGTGTAACCATAAAATCAAGATGTAAATGCCTGTGGCTTCAAACACCATGTACCACATGTATATTTAATTTAAATGGTATTTGGCCGAAGTATAAGTACTGTTTTTGTTACGCCCTTGCCCGTTCAAAGTGGCGTACTCGTACTTAAATTTTGGAATATTTTAATAAGGAGAGAGTGGCCCATACGACAATAAACGTTTCTGAAAGTCTCCACCAACGAAACATATTCCGGTTGTGCTCTCGCGCCCTCTCTCGAGGGCACGGGGTCCGCTTTGACCATGTTCCAGGATTTGCCAGACCAGGTAATTACAGTAGAGCGGTTGGCGTCTGACCTCCGTGACCCTGTTAACAGGAGAACCTGACTAGATTGGATCATGGTTACACATTCTGTGCAGGAAGACCGAAAGGAATAATTAGAACAAACTGCTGTTAAATTAAAATAGGTACCACAATTCCACAAGCACAGCGTATAAAGAGCCCAGTGGCGATAAATCTAAAATTAGTTGTTTCCTTTTTGTCAATGATAAGTTGTACTATTTCACGGGGTACCTACAGCCACCGTGACGCAAAGGGTCGTGGGTCGAGAGATAAAATTCAACTCTCCCAGGCCGTTACACTCCTTATCAGCTCCTAATGTAAAGAGTTCACTCACTTGGCGACAAAGCGCTAGTTGCTCATTAGTTTATAATCATATATTGTTGCCACGAGTACCAAATTGCCAACATATAGACTAACGTATCAGGGGAGCTGAGATTGTTGACTTTTTCTAAGTACACTTTCATTGTATCAAATACTGTATTAGATACAATTATGTTTTCCACCAAAATTGATTTGAAGATTTCGTCAGAATACTTTCGACACATCTCCGTATAAAGTCCTGATCTAACATAGAAATTAAAAGATAAGATAAATGACTTTTTAATTATTAAAGCAGATGTAAGAAGAATGATAATAAGATATGCAACATGGAATACTGTATCTATCGTATAATTTAAAGATGGCCTCCACAAAAAACTAAATTTTAGCGGGCTTTATAAAAACGATTCTGCTCTAAAAACAGTATCCAAATAAGTCGTTAATATTTTTAATTCAAAATAGAAATAGTAACAGTCCATAATATTAACAGAAAATTACTTAAGCAACGTTTAGGTAATGATTTAAAGACTTTAATTACCCTCACACCATAATGTGAGAGGTGGTGCGAAACCGTAGCTTCATTTCTAGATTGAATTAAACAGTGGCAATTACAATTAGCATGAATGAAGTCATCGACAAAGCTCGGATGTTATCACCCGGCGAGGCGCGAGGAAACAGGACGCGAGATAAGGGTGTTATGTTATCACACGCGTCCATTTATCTGCGCCGCCCAGGGCGAGAGCACAGGCCTGTGTAAAATCGCTCTTATAAACAATACACCTAACTTTTACGAGAGATAGTAAAGCTCCATTGTTGTCGTACACATGACATTACAACAACGACTTATACGAGAACAATGTTTTTGTTGCAATTGTTTGGAAACTACACGAAAACATAAAATTCAAGACACCAAAACAACTGACACCAAACAAAAGACGGACGAAATAGAGCGGCGGGCCCGCGCGACCTCTAATTGAGGCTGCAAATCGTTATCATCCGAGCGAAAGGGTAAAAAAAAATTCGTTTACCTGTCCCAGGATAACGTGTTCATTGTGGTCCGCGTTCGCTCCGACCAGTTTGCAGTACAACTCTGGGCCTTCGTCTCCGCAGGTGGCTGTCGCTGTGATGCGTTTGCCCTGCGCCAGGTTGAAGTAGGGCGGTGCAAGGATCTCCCCCCGGGTGGTTCCGAGGAACAGCAGCAGCAGCGCGAGTCGCGGCATGTTGCGCGCGCCGCGTCCCGTCGCCGAATGGGGCCGGCCGGCGCGCGCGCATGCGGCAGCGCTTTTTGCGCCCGCGTCCTCGCCCGCTCCGCCCTTTGCTAGATTGCGTAGGACTCTTTATCCCAATATGTGGTAGAAATACCCGTACCCGCCGGGCTAACTGGGAATACAGAGGTTAGGGTACATGGATATTTTGTAGCTGGTGTATATTGAGGTGTCTTTCTATGATGATGAAGAGTTTCAATAAGGCGTTTAAAAATAATCGTAATTATTATGCTATTATTATTATTACTTAATTAATATATTATTTATCCACTCGTTTGAAATAGAGAAAAGGCGTTTATATTAATTTTTGTTGTAAAAGTTGTAATATATTCCACTTTGAAAACCTTTTTTTTTTCATATTTACTACTGAGATAATAACTATTGAACTATAAGACAGTAGGATCTGGCCGTATGTATATTGAATAATGTACTAATGAAACGATATCACTTTACTTTTACTTCTACAACTTTATTATTTTCTACTTAGCTAAAATAATTTATAATATTGATAACGATAACATTACAACGAATATTGGTACTTATGTCCGTCCTCTGGTTTCTTTTCTTTTGTAGTTACTTTGTGCTCGTGAGTGCTGTCGACGCTGCTTTGTCGACGCAGCGACTTAAAGTCAGAACAACTTTTTTTAACTCTTCTGAGTCCCTTTTCAGCGCTTTCTCCTTTTTGTTCGTCTTTCACGTCGTCGCCTGTCTTCTTTTTCTCTTTTTCTCTTGTTGTCTTTCCTTTTTTTGCTTGCAATACCTCATCATCGCTCTCTGTGGTACTAATTGTGATGACGGGTATCACTGACCCTATAGAATCGGATTTTCGCGATTGGGTACTCGATTCTGAAGTTTCGTTTCGCACAAATTTTTTCTTTCGCTCCATATGCTTGTCTTTCTCTTTCTGAATTTCCGTTGCCGAAATTTCTGCTTCATCTTCGCTTTCCATATACGGCCTCTTCTCTGAATTATCCTCCATTTTTTCAGATTTCACTTTTAAATTCTGTTCTACAGTTTTTTCACTCATTTCCCCTTTCTTATCGGTGTCAGGGTCATGGATCTTTTTTTTTGATTCGGATTGTTTAAATGTAATGTCTTTTATTTTAAGAACTTCGTTAGGCAAAGTTTCGTGAAAGTCAGTATCTGTCTCGTCATCGAAATTATTTGAAGAAGGTGATACTGGATTTTCTGAGACAGACAAAGCCTCTACATCAGATTTTTTATCTATAGCCATTCCCACGATTTTGGCAAAAATACTCCCTGAAAATAAACGATACCAATACACGTATTACACTTCTACACATGTTACACTTATGACAATTACATATTGTCTTCAAAACTTCAATTACCTTTCTTCTTAGAAGATTTTATAGGTTCTGCGTTTTCATCTCCTGTAATTGTTTTACGGTCATCAGAGTCTATTGACTTGCTCAGCGGAAGAGGCGGCAGGGCTCTCTTCCACCTTGCAAATGGCGTATTGTCTAATGCCGATGAACCAGCACGCCTCCTAGTGTCCGCTATTTGGAACATTTTTCGCCTTTCCTCAGTTCGCTCTCGACGAAGCTGGATCTGAGAGCAAAGATTAATAATATAGGTAATTCATTTTAAGATAATAAAAATAGTATGAGTGTCATGTCACAAATATTGACCCTAGGCGTACCTTTAAGTCATTGTTGGCTTCTCGCAAAGAATTCGTGAGGGACGTTAAATAGTAGATAATAAGTATGAGGAGGACCAACAAAGGTATCACCATAGCAGGAGACGCTATGTACTCCAGAGCGAAATTCAAACTTTTTGGCAGAATTTTATAGATATTTTCTGTCATTATGTAGTATATCTTATCGTACTCGGAAAATGGGCCACAGTGCCACGAAGGTCTCACCCAGACTATTGTGTAGCCGACAGGCAAAACGCACAGAAACAGCATAGTCAGTAATAGAGCTAGATAAAAATTGTTGCTTTTGGATACTCTGAAGACGACTTCATGTGGTACATTACAGGTCATAACCGCCCATGACCTCATGTACATTATTATCATTAACTTGAAAACATTAAGGACTACTAATCCAGGTGAGAAGAACATCCCCATCCAAACCAAACCTTGGTTATTAATGAGGTGTAAAATGTTTTCCGCTATTTTGAAGTCACCATATTCAGGGAATTTCTTTTCCAAGTCCCAACACCAGCAGCGATTCATGTATCGTACAAATAGTGCTCGGAAGAAGTCCGTAAACAATGTACCTAAAACGAAAACTACCTGTAAAAGTATTTTAAAGATAAAATATTTAAAAAAGTTATATTGGAAACTTAAAAATGTCGAAATGATTGAAAATTACTTACCAAGTCCATCATAGTTAGTTTAATAAGTTCCTGTCCAAACATTGTTTCCCAGCATAGCTTTAATAATTTTGTACGCGTATCTTTTGTCAAGTTGTACATTTTTCGTTTATTTTCATCCTCGTAAACTATGTCTATTACAGTTGTATTTTGAGGGATATTCGTAATTTTACATAACATTGTGTAGCACCGTTTCTCGAGAATAGTACAATTTGACATAGAGAACACCTGAGTAACATTTCGTCCATTGCAGTAAACGGTACAATTAAATGATATATCAGGACATATCGTAACTGCTTCTATTGATACTGTAGTCGAATCAGAAAAATCTTGATCAGTGGTAGATGCAGTTATCGTAAAATCAGTACCAGCAGTAGTGTCATATGTAGTACTTTCTTCAGCTGCAATTGTGTAGCTCTCGGTAATAATAGTAATTTCGTTATCGCTTGAAATATGCCTCGCTAAAATAGAAACTGTTGGTGTTTTGTGAGATGGTGTGATAAATGTTGTAAAATCGCTCTCTGTTAACATAACTTCAGTATTATCGTCCGTAACTACAGTAGAATCTGTATAATCGTTAACAGTTTCTGTGTCTGAAATATTAATGGTAGCACTCTCTGTTGCGGTAGCACTATCAATGTTTGATACCGTGGACTCTTCTGGAGAGCTTTCCTTATTATAAGTAGCCGTACCAGATGTTATTCGTGTGGTTACATCTCCTATTTCGGTGAAGTTTAGCATATCTACTACGTCTTCATTGGGATACGTTTCATTACTGTTTTCGTCGGAATCCAGCTCATAAGGGTACAATTGTTTCAGTATCTCAAGCTGTCTCATACCATCAAGAAAAACACTTTCCTCTGTTGTTGTGGCCTCTATTTGTGTTATTTGGTTCTTTTCTAATAAATTTTCTGGGGGCAACTTTTTGGTTGAAGATAAAGCATTTGTCGTTGTAGTCTGAGATACTCGATCTGTTTTGGGTTTAGACTCTGTAGTCCGAATTGTTATAGGTGTAGTCATTGTGGTCGTATTTAGTTCCAAAACCCTTCCAGACTTTGTAGCCCCACTAATAACTTCTTTAGAAATGGTGATAGGTATATTGCATGGTGTGCATGATATGTTCACTTCATAACATGTTATAGTAAGATTTAATGCTACTGTATCGCTTATGTTAAAAGGCGATTCACTCATATTGAAAGGAGTTTCAGTCATGATGGAAGCGTTCATAGTGATATTTGGTTTTAGTGCATTCAAATCTTTGCTCATTCCGTCGATTTTCCAAATGAGAGCAAATATTAATGAATATAGATTAAGAAGATTCAGAAGCATGATTCTGTAAACAAACAAATAGAAAAACCTTCTGGAAATGCTCTAAAAATTAATACAAACAATCGTAAATTACAATGGATAGCCCCCTCATACCTCGCTAGTTGTAACCTTAGCTGCTTCCGTGGGTGATAATGCTCCAATAGGCCGAGCAGCTCAAATGCTATTGGAAAGCTGATGGTGATAACAGTCACCACAAAAGAAGTCTCGTTCTCTCGCCACCAGCTGGCAGACTTTGAATTATTGTCAGAATGTGAGACTACTGATACCACTGCATAAGCTGATAATGCCAGCAGTAGCAGAACGCATATGTTTACCAGCGCCCGCAGCGATATGATTCGCCAGCTAAAATAATAAATACGACACTTGAGATTCAATTTCAATTAGGTATTTATAGTATGCTTTTATGTACATCTTCGGTCTCCCCGTTTCGGGGTAGTACTATCGGGCAGGGTTGTACAATTGGTATAAAAATGCTCATTTTAGGAATTCCGTCAAAGTCGGAGTCATATAAAGTTAGAGTCGCACATATAAACGTTGCAAAATGGTTTCTGCTATTTTGAATTTTATTTCCATGAAGGTGATTCATATAAATATAATTGTGGAGAGGTCCGTACCTAAACATTATAGTATATTAAATTAATTTATTTGTCAAATAATTCATGGTGTTAGCAAAACTTTGCCGAGCTATTTGACAGTGCCGTACTTTGTCGGAATATGCAAAATTATAATTAAAGTTTGGTCAACATGCTAGACTTACTTCTTTAGATCTTTCTTTTTCTCTGCCTCCTCGAGCAAAGCTTCCTTGAAGCCAAGAATGACGGAGGCAATACGGTTGTGTGCCGTCTCCGCGTTCCCGATCATAAAATCCCAACCCGTGAACAACTTCCATGAAAAAATGCATTCGTCTTCCTTCTCCGATAACTTAGACATACGTGAGTTTTCTGCCATCCTGTCAATTATTGTTAAAAAAATATTACCTTATATTTTCCAGAAGAGTAGAAATAATCCTTTCCTGCTTATATTCTAAAGGCAGTCCATATAAGGCGCTGTCCTAATTGTGACCTAGGTCATGCGGCGGGCGGTTTTAGGGTCTCCTATTGATTAGGACAGCGCCTATGACCTCTTTTAACAACAACATGCGTAATGTGCGTTGCGTATGCGTGCCTCGTGCAACATGCGCTCGCTACCTCCAACCAGAGTTTGTGACAAAACTTTCCAATGTGGAAGAGTCTCACTCGCTAAAGTAATGACTGATAATATTTTGGATATTCTCCTTATTTGATAGAATGCCAAAAAGTAAGTACTTAAGTCTATCAATGTATTAACAATACTTACTTCCTAAGTATGGCCACAAAACTATAAATATAGACGACAAGCCCAGTGAGGAAGTAGGCGAGTGGCATGCGGTACTGCGGCCGCTCCACGTTGCTGTAATATCCGTAGAATATCGGTGAATACTTGAGGATTCCCTCGAACTCCCACAAGTTTAGCAAGTTGGATGCATTGCGACGTTCTTCTTCCATCACCAGCTTCCGTTCGCCATCTTGTTTCGGGTCTGCTGTCAGGCACTGGTAAATTTATAATATATTGACGTGATCTGGCTTATAAGTATAAGTCGTTTAAAAGTAACACATTAATTATTGTCTGTGCTCTATATCTGGGTGGCTCGTAAGTATCTTTGTGTAAGGTAATGATGCGCGCCACAAATTTAATATAGCGTCAATCGCAAAGATGAGTTGCAGTATCTCTTATCAGTTTAGGACTTACCTCTGGCACAATCACGAAGACAAGAAGTATAAATCCAATGACGAGGTTTACCCAGAACAGCCACCTCAGGAATGTGAAGTATGAAGCGACTACAGATCCAAAGTGGGACTCGATTTCTTTGATGCGCATTTCCCAGGGTATAAGCAGATTAGAAGTGTTGGCTGCTTCGCGCTTGAGTTGTTGTAATTTCTTTAAGAATACAAATAATATGATAATAATATGGCATATGTGCTAATGTAAGTTTTGAAATTATTTTTGCCACTCAATTATTAAGTCGTCTACAGACCGTCGGTGGCCGAGCGTTTACACTATCCGACTTGTAAGCCAGAGGTCCCGGGTTCGAATCCCGCTCCGGCCATGTACCAATGACTGTTTTCTGAGTTATGTATATTAATTGAATACTAACCGATGCTCTTACGGTGAGGGAAAACATAGTGATGAAACATGCACATTCAGGCGACTGGATGTGTAACCATGATCCAATCTGGTCAGGTTCCGCTGGTAGCATGATCATGGAGGTCAGATGGCAGTCGCTCCACTGTAATTACCTGACCTGCCAAACCCTGGATCATGGCCAAGGTGGACCCCGGGCCCTCGTTCTCGAGAGCATAAACCGGGACATTAACGCCAAGATGATGAATTACGAAGTCGTCTATCTATGGTTTTAATACAGTCGGCTTACAGTGGTATAATACAATTAAAGCATATTTATTAATAACTTTGGACTTAAATTTAATAATTTAGCTAGAGAGAATGGCTTCAGGGCTGTTGCGTGTATTCTAAAATAAGGTATTAATTTAAAAGGGACGAAACTCACCGAAGCTAGTAATATGTTGAACCTGGCATAAATATCTCGAGTATTCTTTGACTGCGCAAGTCTCTCTTGGAGTTGTCCCTGGTGACGCTTTATGTAACCCTTTGCCTGGAATGTTTGGGATACGTTATATACAATATTGGCTCTTAAACTAAAGATAATAGTGTACTTTTAGTTGCTTTACTTACTTGATGCACGATCTTGAGTTTCTTGCTCATCTCTAGAGGCTGCTGCTTCACGGAGCCCAGTACCTCCTTGTGTAAGTGAATGTTCTCGAAGATCTGCTCCTGGGTCACTAATGTTGGTTGACCTTCCTCCATCGATATAGCCGTGCTACAGAGATAATTAAAACTGATGTTCAGATAAGCTCAGATGTTGTTATCATGAAATTGACACATTACTTCACAGTTGAGGAACAATAATTACAAGAAGATAAATAAATAAAAATAATCGCTTTAATGTCCCTGTTGAGCTCTCGCGGGCGAAGGTCCGGGGTTCGTCTTGACCATGATTCAGCATTTGGCAGATCACGTTACAGTTGAGCAACTATATCTGACCTCCGTGACCCTGTTACCAGGGGAACAGACCATGAATGAAAACAACAATTACAGGAAGATAAAACTATAGAATTGCTCGTCCCACTGACTGACAGATGTGACAATTCACAGGTATAGGTTTTAAAACAAGTTAAAGTACC
This sequence comes from Blastobasis adustella, assembly GCA_907269095.1. Classification (NCBI taxonomy): domain Eukaryota; kingdom Metazoa; phylum Arthropoda; class Insecta; order Lepidoptera; family Blastobasidae; genus Blastobasis; species Blastobasis adustella. The sequence continues at coordinate 31,069,519 of OU026114.1, read as the reverse complement.
GCGGGAGAGGCCTTGGTCCAATACAGCAATGGAAGCCACACTGTTGGATTCGATGACAATATTTTGACAAACAATACAAAAAGCCTTCAATATATTTTAAGCAATAAAACTCACGTTATAATACCTGGTGGGATTACGCGGAATGTCGAATTATCAGGTGGTACGACTCTTTCAAACCTGATGAGTTCACCCACCTGGGTGAGTACCACCGTCTTATCTATTTCCATCGCCGAGCAATAATGATTGCATAGTTGTGTTTCGGTTCGAAGGATAAGGTAGCCAGCGCAATTACAGGCATGTGGCATTTCATCTAGTCCCCACAGTGACAACGTACCCGCAGTTTTACATTTTTGTTACCAGCAACCTAAATGCATGCATCGTAGAGGTTATGTGGGATAGTTACCGCTTAGCATTAGCAACACGAGGTGGGCTTTGAAAAAAAAAATTGATGGACACTTCGTCGGTTATCTTTTGCACAGCCAACTCACTCTCCAGAGCTGGTGGTGAAGACGGACGAGCGTCGCCGCAGCCTGGGCTCGTCCTGCAGGAAGGGCGAGGAGGGCCGCCGCGTGCGCCCCTTCCTGGAGCGACGCACGCTGGCGCGCCGCTGGCGCAGCACTGCGCTCAGGCTGGCGGAGTAGTCCTCGTCTTCCGAGCCGTCTGCAGGTTTATGCGGTTATTGGCGGGGAGACAAGTAACATAGACGAACTACTCCCTGTCAGGTAGTAATAAACTAATCGACAGATGTCGGCATCCCCGACAACGCAAACATTTTGCAGACTACTGCAAGATTTTGATAAAACAAAGCTATGGATGGTCCATTAAATTGCGGAAACTACGATGCCACTCGCATATAAAAGGGGGTCGCATATGAATAGATTGACACAGGTGTTTTAATATATGCAGTTGCACTTAATTTTATGCGGTTGCATCTACATTCATATTTTCATGTTAAAATTTCGTACCTACCTATAATTTTCTCAACTTTGCTGGAAGTAAGCTCTATTGTACGCGTCAAGGATACCAAGCGGCGGGAAATTCGCTTCACTACTTTAACATTATTTATCGATTTATTTACTTCAAACAAGAAAAAACATTTACAAACATAAATTACAACAATTAGGAAAAATATTCTGTTGAGCGGGAAAATAATTCCATACATACGCAACCATAAAGTTTAAATTTGATAATAACATATTTAGGTATACAGCCTATTTTGCCGCGCGCGGACGCCAAACAAAAAAAAAACAAAAATAAAAGTGTTGTATAATTATTAATAACTTATTTTGTATTTACTTTTTATTTTATTTATGTGACAGCTGTAATGAAAATAGTATAGGAAATGCTGTATAATAAAGTAATTTCTTTTTTATTTATATGCTGTCGTGAAAAAAGTTTATCCTTAAACGACTGTTTTCGAATATGTAATTGGAATCTTACGCTATAAGTGTAGGTAAACTATACAACACCTTTCCATCTGACCCGAATCCAAGTCCGTCTACACTTCGTCTGAATACGGAATATACAATGCTATCAAAATTAATTCGGTTTCATGCCATGCTGCAATTTTTATATCAGGTGGCAGGATTCTGTCAAGGCTGAGGAGTCTGCCTGGGTGAGTACCACTGCCTTATCTATTTCTGCCGCCAAGCAACATTGCTTGCATTGTTGTGTTCCGGTTTGAAGACTTTGTAGGATAAGGTAGCCAGCGCAATTACGGGCATGAGGCATTACATCTTAGTCCTAACAGTGACAACTGCTGTTCTATATGTCTGTTCTTTTTGTTGCCTGCAACCTAAATGCATGAATCGTAGATGTTATGGGCGACAGTTACCGCTTAGCATCAGATGGGCTGTCTGCTCGTTTCTCACAAAGTAGAGAAAAAGAAAAAAAAACTTAAACTTGACGAATTTTTGGACGAACTCGGATGTGTGGCTCTTATGTGGCTGCACTAGAAATATACTAGGGCTACTGCAGTTTCTAAAACCTCTTACGTTCCAAAATGTCAGTTTCCTAACATGTCCGTTTTTCATAATGTTCGTTGGCAAAACTGGACATTTTGGGAAGTGATACTCATTTGTACCTACAGGCGTTACACAGGGGAAGTGGTGGCATTACCTGTTCAGAAGTCGGTGAACCGTAAAATGGGCTGTAAGTTTTTTGTGAATTTTCTACCATTTAGATAGTTAATGTTCAAAAGTAACAGAAATGAACTCATGCACATAGTGGTGGAGACTTAAAATATAATCTATATGGAGGCAACGCAAAAGCAACTCAAAAATAGTTATGAGTGATAGAATTTTCAACGTGCTTGCAAAAAGTCGTAAAAATATAAAATAAATCATGACAATATCGTAAATATTATAAATTAGATGACCCCGACAACCCCTACCCTACATCTACCCTTAACTACCCTTTTTTATCTATAAATCTACCTCTTGAATCACTCTATCTATGGATGAAAACCGCATTAAAATCCGTTGCGTAATTTTAAAGATCTAAGCGAACATAGATACAGACGACGGAAAACAACTTCGTTTTATACTAGGCATAGAAGATAGCCTCGGAAACTACATAAAATTTCCAACTGATAGAAAATAAGTTATAATGCATAAGGATGACACATAACCCTTGTATGCGGGCGACCCCATACGGTGTGGCAATATACCGTGTCTGCGCGCGTCACAGCTGTAGTAGGTGTAGCGTAGATGTTGGGTAGGTGTAGGTTAGGTGTAGGGTAGGAGTAGGTAGGGTAGGGATAGGACAACAGGCGAATGAAGTCGCGCCGGGCCACTAGTATACAAAATAAAAGAAAATCACGAAGTGAACATTACATTAACATAACAGAATATAACATTGAACGTTTGCAAAAATATGGTTATGATTATTCAAAACAAGTCGCCTCGCATAAGAGTATGAATTATCTAAAAATACGGAATACACTGAAATATGAAGCGCTGATCTCTTTATTAGAGTAAATAAATGCCATACCTGCAGCGGAGGGTGAGAATTTGACCTCGTTGCTGACGGCGGACTCTGAGGGCAGGTGGAAGAGGTTGACTCCAGACGAAGCCATGCTCCCAGGGTCCGCCCAGGTCACGGAGAGCCGGTCCACCGACGGCTGCGGAGAAGCCGGCGCGCGCTCGCTGGAGCCCTGACAGCAGTTTCAACTTTAATGTGGTTCAACAAAGTCCATTATTCATTACTATCTATGCAGTTACTCTTTAGCCAAGACATACGGTGATCAACGAGTCCTAATCAGCCTTAGAAGCTGGTACTTTTTTGGAACTCGCAACAAATGCGCATAGGTATTAAATGAAATCGTGTTTCAGTGTAGGTACAACAGCTCTCTGTCATGTACTGTGTGGAGCACAGAAATATGTAAAGTCCACAGTTCACACCAGACGAATAGAGAGCAATAACAAAAGTGCAACAGCCTTGTATTCGCTTGCTGTGAGCCTACCTGAAGGTAAATGGATAAACCTTTAATCCATCACGGTGGATAAAAAGCGATGATAAACAGCAACTCTTACTACCCTATCCCTTGAACTTTGCAGTTTCAGGGATAGATCTTGCAAGTAGTGGAGCCGCATAAAATCTCTTCACTTCTTAAAATAACTGAACAAAATACGAATTAAATTTGATTGTATTACACTTTGTTTTTGGAAATTGGACAATATTGGCATTTGTGTTATTGATTTAGGTTGGGCCACTTGTTGTATTTTTACCCGGCCGTACTGTTCAAATGTTTTTGGACGAAACTCTAAGGGCAATTTGATAATTTAGTTGTAAAGTCCGAGAGATGTGGTACGAAACGTAACAAACTGCACATCATCCTGCAGTTCGATTCCTAAAATCTACTTTTAATATCACACAACATCAACAGCTAATAACAGTCCACTGCAGACTTGACTCTCCTCCACCGATGACGAGTGCCATAATCGCCACGCTTGGCAGCCGACTTGAGGATGGCCGTGTTGAAAATACTGAACAGGAAACAACGATGCCCATTTTCTTCAGATCTACGGAGGTCTAATCAGCCTAGTAGACATTAGTCGCCTTGTACGACACCCGTAAGTCAAAGGGGTAGATGCTATTTAACTTTGACGCCACACGGCGAAGTTGGCGCCAGGAACTACGAACCCTAACCATAGCGCGACGACTACTTTCACTCCACACATATTTATTTAACGGATTCCTGTGTCATATTTCCGCTTGGATATTACAGGGACCAGAAAAAGGGTAAAACAACAAAGCTATGAAATAAGTTCTACAAATCCTTAGTTTATAACTTTACTACTAACAATATATGGGCTAAAGTATACTTAGTTAAGTTTACTTGTGCCTGAAAACAGGACTATATTATTATTATTATATCCCGTAACAATGTTGGCTCTGAGCCTCCTCCACGTTGGTGGAGGGTTTTGACGTAATCTCTACGGGTGCTTGTTAAGAGAGTGTTTTCTGCTCAACGGAGAGATCGCACTATTTTCTAGTCAACGGAGGTGTCCTGGTCCTCTGAGACACTGGTCTGGACAATTTAATTCGTAAAATTTAACAATAAACATAATTCGTCACTGATCCTCTGAGACATTTGTCGCCTTGTAGACACCTGTAAGTCGGAGATGTTGGTGCGATTCTATCTTGCCGGATACCGTACCTGAACGATAGGTAACATTTTACTAATTTTTTTTTTATTATTATTATTGAATTACTTTTCCTACTCGGTACAACACACGCGATCACGAAAGTGAATCGTCCAATGAACACCCGCAGTCCCAAACGCAACATGAATTTCGCGCTTTGCCGCCCACGGCACGTTTTAATAAATTCAAATTACACAAAATAATCCACTTTCATTACTTAGTATTGTCCCCAGCCGTAATTATTATCACTTAAGTCGTTCTAGTCAGATTTTTAATTACAACTAGTGCTTTTTTAATTATGTTTGCTAACTGCAAAGCTTTTAATGAATTAGATACTCGCCGAACGCATTGGAAACAATTATCTTTATGACTGTACGTTTTGAATATTAATTAGACAGACATGATGTCAGTACCTCCGTGCGATTTTTCAGGATTGAAAACGTTTATTTAAAATCTACAACATAAAATAAGTTTTAGCTCCCGAAATTCCACTAACAATCTAAACAATCCAGTAGAACCGTAAATATTCTCAATTTAAAAGTCACAGATTAATAACCGTTCCGAATTCGAAAATTTTAATCCAGAAGAGTTCCTGACCTGGCACAAAAGCGAGCGTGTTCGAAGTTCGAAGTCGCGATTTCTTTTTCTTTCCCTCGCGGACTTGTTGCCCTAGTGGCCAGTGGCAGGACTCTGGGCGGTCGCGGCCGACTGAGCCCGATAGAGAAGGCTCGACGCACAGTAGTCAATAAAGTACGCACTTTACGACACGATGTTTTGGCGGGTCGTGGCCAAGGGAACTCTCGAGTACTGCCAACAACGGCTCGCGGGCCTTCAGCTTCACGGCCACCGTTGTTTATTTGGAGCTGAGGAGAGACCTATGGTGCACTATTGTTTAGTGGCCATTAGTTGGCCTCTGTATCACTAGAATAGCGGCCAAACAAATCATATTCAGGTCGTCATCTTTTTAGTAACAAGATAGAATTTATTGCATGTTTCAGTTTCAATTAGGTACCTATATCGCTCTATTTTCTCACATTTGTCTTGTAAACTCACGAAAATCCCAAAACTTTTGTGCAATTTATCGCTGACTAGATCGTTTCTTATCAACAAGTTTTCTGATAGGTACACAATGTAAATTACCATGTTTGATTGCGCTGTTTTGACGAATTCTTTATTCTTGTTCTTTATTGTACACAAAAACAATAAATACAATTTCACAGAAGGTAACTTAAGTACAAAGGCAAAATTAAATAAAAGTAATTTACAAATGCATTTCTATAAGAACCCGAAATAAAAAAACATGAATTTTTTACTTTAGTACGCCAAGTGAGCTTCGACCCTTATAAATAATGGCGAATTAATATAGTCTGGTTCGTTATTGTGAGGTGTGGTGAGAAATATCACTTCGACTTGTGTACAGTTAGGAACAGATATTCCGAGGAAAAATTTTTTTCAATTCAAAATTGTGGTTACGAGAATTAACAAAAAGGCCCAACATTGAATTATAATGTTAGACTAAAAGGGACGTAAGATGCGGGTAGTGGGTTTAAGAGCGACGGACAGCATTATCTCCAACTACTATGCGGGGCGAGAGTCACAGTCGGCCTTCCTCCCGTACCTAATCCATTGCTCATACTTTAGTAAAATGTGTTGGCTTTAACTCACAAGTTAAATTTGTATTTGTTATTATTGTATTGTATTTTATGGGTCTTTTGCCTGAATAAAGAAGTAATTAATAAAAACCCTCCTAGTCGTTTCGACTCCCTGTTCTTCTACGATTTCCTGACAGCCATATGCTCAGCTGTAGCTTGGTGTGAGATGATGCTCCGAAAGTGCTGACGTGGCATGCCAAATAATTTCTCCTTCAAAGATAGCAATTTAGCTTGCAGAATCAGGAGCAGTCGCACCAAGTAGGTATGTGTATTCTATATAACTGAGATCCGTCATCAATAAATTATTAAAATTTTATATGAGTTTTGCTGTAAATGGGTTTGCAAAAATGTGACTAACTAGGCTTTAAGGCTAAAGTTTTTTAACCATAGAAAATAGAGTTTTAAATTCCCAAAAAATTTTAATTTTTAGTTGTTATAGTCACATTCAATTACAAGATCTAATGCATTTCACTCGTTCGGAAAAAATCCTGAAGTTATCCCATTTTGTAGTGCTTTTTCAAATATTATGATTAAACTACTGACATTTGACATTTTATTTTTGCACTCAAGTAATGACAATAAATATTAACAAATAATTTCTTAGAGTTTGACTTTTATTTAGGAGATACTTTTTTAATAACAAGCTTTTGCTTTTGTATCAAAATTAACGCATTTTCGCACTTACGCATCTTCGCTTTACAAAATGCGTGATACGACAACGACCCTTATTCAACGAGCAACGCGTACCAGTTTGGTCTGTCGGTGTGAATTAACAAAAAATAAGCAGACTACCATCCATACGAAGCGCTTTTGCCGCAGATAGTCCACAATGAAATAGTCTCATTTCTCACGCAGAGCGTTCATCTTTGTCCCGCTGAGTTGAGGACGAGTGTTACCCGACCCAGGGTCGGATTTAGGTCAGACATGATGATCTACATCTATATAAATCTATATATACATACTTAGTATAAGTCGCTTCGTAGTAAGTCGCTTCCCGTCGTTTGTCCCTAAGTATTTATGGATGTAAAGTACGCTTAGATCTTTTAAATACGCAAAGGATTTTAATGTGGTTTTCAGCAATAGATGGTGGTTCAAGAGGTCGGTCTATAAGCAAGCAAAAAGGATAGATAGAGGTAACGTAGGTGAACGCGAACGAATTCGCGTCGGGTCCACTAGAGTTATAAAGGCATCGACACAGTTCCACTAATAAGTAGTAAAGTTGGAAATATACCTACGGGTTAATTATAAGTTCAAGAACAAGCGGAAGTAGATACGTAAAAATACGGGAAAAAAATAGAAACAAAAGTCACGATTCGACCGGTCTGTATGATGTCTCAACTAAAATAGTTTTGGTTACCAATTACTTAATTAAAGTCATAATTTTTATGTATGGAATTTTTTTTCTCTGATGCTTATCGAATGGAGTATTAGATGAAAGGGTTTTCCGATCTGAGTCCAATATACCACGTCATTACTAAATGTAGCCATTTGTTTCAAATTAAAACAGTTTTTTATCAGAACGTACCGTGTTGCGCTTCTCCAGATAGAAAACAGCAAAATATTTTTTTGCAAAGTATAATTACCTCCAATGATACTTATTATACTTACTCATGTCTATCTCCAAGAGTAACTTTTTAAATATTTTTTAGTTGTAATTATTCCACTGTGAGAACTTTGCTTATAAGTCTAGTGAGTGCTCAAAAGGGGGATGTGGTTGAAAAATTGTAAAGCAGAAACTTTGACTTTGGAATTTTATTCGGGATAGCTAGGAGCTATTACTATTTTTGTTTTTATGAAAAACAAATTGTTTAAATGTTTTGATGTGGTATATGTTTAGAATCAGATTGAAAAGCCCTTTCATGATACCACACTTCAAAGATTTAAGACTTTTTCGTACAACAAGAATTCTCGTTAGCGTTATCCTCTCTCAAGGAAAATTTAAGAACTGCGGGTCAACATTTTTGTTAGCTACATTTAAAACAGCTAGCTTGTTTGTTCATCGATTTGCAGCTTTACTACGAAATTTGGCTCGTACACTAACCTCTATAAGTACGATTTATATGTTTTAAACATCTGAGAATTATTATGTATTCGAAAGTTTATGTCTAAAACAATTAGACACTTATATATTTTCATAGATTTTCACGTTATTTCATCCTGTGCCCCAGGGTATCGCGGTGACGATGAGAAAGTTTCCAATACAAGTTTCTCATAATATCAAAATCATCATCTTCAACACGGTCATGGATTCCTTTTATCAACATTTTCAGACAGGGATGCATGACTAGAATCATTCAGCATCGACCACGCAAGGTATTTGGCTTAGGCCCGGTTGCCCAGACAGCCTGCCTCCAAGATTACGCCAAGGTAGCGAGCAGAGCCGACACAATCGGGGTCGCAACGACCTGCCCACGCCCAGCGCATGCCGTGCCGCGAGCCCGTCTCTCAAAGCCGATCGGTGCCCAATATCGCGTTAATTAACTCACCTCATTAGGGTTGCCACTACAGAATTTTTCACTCTACGATTTTCTGTGATGGTCAGCTGTAAGGAACGTTTTTGAGCGAAACGATTATAAACAGAGACATCTAAAATTTCGACCGCAAAGAAAATATTATCGAGCTTTTAATAATTTTTATAATAATTAATTTTTTTTTAATAATTTTTTTTCCTGTACTTACTACTGCAGCGACTGCGCTTCAAATTTCCGTATATCTGACCTCTAAGATACTCCTTTAAACTTGTTAATAGACAACTAGGAGCAAGTTCGGGTGAATATGGAAGATGGCCAAGTATCTCTAAGCCAGCTTCTTCATGTTTTTATGCATTTGTAAGCATTCTAGAGACTTTTTTATAAACAAGCGTTCGTGTAAGATGCTGTGCACTCTACCAATCGAAGTCTTTGTTTTTCATCAATAAACCGAAACACGATGCTACACCACATTATTATTTCGTCTTTTTAACGATTTCTTCAGTCACTACCGTTGTATGGCGTCCGGTCATCTTTAGTGGGTGTTCTTCCACACTTCGACCTACCATACCAACGTGCAACTGTAGAATAATGTGGAGCATATTTTGCTCCTAAAGTATCCTGTCTTGATCAACTCGATTGGTAGTGAAATTTTTCAAGAGCAGATACATAATAAGAAGATACCTAAATAAGTACTTACTCCGCTACGACAGACTGGAACATACATCCATTAAAAAAAATTAAAATCTTATGGCATTTTTTTACCCGGTGCGACTTATTTCGCATACGTCTACTTTACCCTCAACTACCCTTTTTATTGCTTGTAAATCATACTTATGAATCATATCTATTGTTGAAACCCACAATAAATCTTTAAAATTATCCGTTGCATAATTTAAAATATCTAAGTGTACAGACGGCTGGGAAGCGACTTTGTAAGCGGTGAAAAAATTAATACGTATTGTATTTGTTTCAACGAGTATGCACCTCATCCGCAAAATTGAACGCTATAAGTAGGATAAGCTCTATTCGATGTGGCTTACTCGGTCGCTATAACAATAGTGAAGGCTTTTCACTGCAGAGATTTCAAATATATTTTTAATTATTTTACCCAGTACACTTGCCCCTTGCTAAAAAAAATTAAACTCCCAATCACCAACCCTGCCCACTCATTCCATTACGATTGGCATATATCACCACCGTCGTGATAATTACGCGGTGATTCCCGCGCTTGCCGTATTCTCAGTCACGGGTCGATATTGCCAATTTATCACCTCCCATCACCACCCCCACCCCCACCCCCAGCCTACCGCCATCCGACGTCCTCCACCAGTGGACTCTCAATGATTGAATGATTATAAATGTTTCACGTTCGTGGTCTACTTTTTTATTGCTGGAAGCACACGGACAGACAGACCACCTACTGTAAACTGGCCACGGAATGGTCTTATCACGATGTAATAATAGATTTTTTAAATGTTTCTGACGTTGGTCGTATTCGCCGGATACGATATATAATATGCCGGATAGTATTTTAGCAGAATATTCCTCTTTTTCTTCTCCACTTTTTCCGATCAACGGCATCCTCTTACGGCATTGGCTCTAGAACCAATGCTAGGTAGAAGATGCTAGCATTCGACTTGGCGATGACAATCCAACGCTTCTTGAGTCTCCCGCGTGACGTCTTTCTTGTTATCGGCAAGTTTAGGCACCTGTTTTCCTATTATCCCTGGAGCTTACCAAACCACGTCAAGTCTCCACGCCAAGGTTGTCATGGATGAATTGCACCGCCAGATTTAGGACAAGTACCTGGCTATATTAATGACAAGAGCTGACTACATATATGATAAGAGCGTCGGTAGCCAGGCGGTTGAGTATCCAACTCGTAAGCGAGAGGTACCGGGTTCAAATCCCGCTGCGGCCATGTACCAATGACACTGTTCTGAGTTATGTACATTAGTTGAATTCTAGCCGATGCTCTTACGGTGAGGGAAAACATAGTGATGAAACCTGCAAATTCAGGCAACTGAATTTGTAACCATTATCCAATCTGGTCAGGTTTCTCTGGTAGCAAGGTCACCGGAGGTCAGATGGTAGTCGCTCCACTGTAATTACCTGGTCGCCAAATCCTGGATCATGGTCAAGGCGGACCTCGGGCCCTCCTTCTCGAGAGCACAACCGGGACATTTACGCCAAGATGATTATTTATTATTATGTACATATATGATATCATATTCGATCTAGCTATTAAACAGATCATTGGAAAATATAACAAAATTAAATGCCTCCTTGTCTAACTAACGACATACTTTTGTAAATTTAATTACTATTACTTAAATCTATTTCTTTTTTATCTACCTATGAAAAAACCAATGCATCCCTACCCAATAAACAAAAAAGAACATTGCAACCTAAACTTTCCGATTGCCACAAACAAAATAGAAGAGACAAAAGCAGCTCCGATTCTTGTCTGTAATTTATGCGGCCATCGGTTACTGATACGTGCGCTTTGAGTTGGCACGTTTCATCGCAATTTCTGGGAGCGCCTCTAATTGGTGCCGTGTCGTGTTCGAATCACCTTTTCCTTCTTATTATTATTACTTAATACAATGTCGGAAATTCTAGCTACACGTACTTCCGAATTTAATATATAAGGTACTCGGTTTGATGTTGAACGAAGGTAGCTTTTGTCATTTTCGTTGATAGATAATTGCGGGGGACGTCATGGTTTCTGGGTTAGTTATCTTATCCATAGGTCATAGAACCTTCAGTTAAAGAAAATAAATTAAGCTACATAATAAAGTCCATATTTATATAGTTCTCGGTAACCAGTAACAGTTGCGAAGTTGTCTGTAAATTTATCAATAAATTATAATAACGAGCCGTTCTTAGGGGCACACTGTAAATGGGCGCCATTGCATTATTCGCGGAATCGTCTGACGTCAATCCGGTTTCCTACTTCCACTTCGCCCCAGCGCTGGGTGTTCAGCATTCTTGTCGCGGAAGTGTGTAGATTATTAGATGTTAAACATGAAATAGCTTTATTCCCCATCTGACGATGCTCCAAGGCAACATGCCAGGGACAAGACAATAAACGAGCAAAGTAATACCTTACGGAATGTTAATTGTCGCTCACAACACTTAGCTTAGCTTGCATGGTAGTTGTCCTCCAAATCGGGAAACAACAAACGCAAGCATTGCCACCGTTGTTTTCTCTGTTGCTACCTGCATTTATGCAATAAAGTGTTCATTTATTCATTTATTATTGCTAGGCGGCAGAAATCGATAAGGCGGTGGTAGGTAACCATCCTGGCGCACTCCTCAGGCTTCATTGAGTCCTACCGCCTGCCTAGGCCAGGAGTCTAGTCTACACACTTTTTTTATAATTGATAGTCAGGCCTGCCATTAGGAAATTTTACATGTTGAACTTCCAGTGATATTCCATTGAAGTGACGTTAAACCATTTGCTAGTACAATTGTAACTTAATTGTAGAGTAAAACGCAGTGGCGTAGCGTGCCTTGTCGGGGCCCCGTATAAAATTTTTTTTGGAGGCCCTTATATGGAGGTAAAGATTTTTCACAAAAGAAAAAAAATATTGTGAGAAGTAATATTTATTTATCACATAATTTACCCATTTTACAAATAAAAATCGAATTTTAAATATTCACTCTCCTTGCCTTTTTATCGGCAAACTGATTTATTAAATCATTTATGGCTGATGATGATTTTAGTTTTTCTAAAGTTTCTGCCTCTATGGACAATAGTGAGATGTCTGACAGCCGTTCTTGTCCCATCGAAGTTCTTAAGTAATTTTTTATTAGTTTTAATTTTGAAAAACTTCTTTCTGCCGTTGCGGTTGTAACTGGAAGGGTCAAGAATAAAAAGCATGCTGTGATTACCTCGGGAAAACTGGATGCAAGACTATTGAATTTTACTAGCAATAATTCAATGAGTTCTTTAATGGAATAAATTTTTTTAATTTCAGAATTTAAGCATGTTTTTAGAGCCTTTAATTGGTCACAAAGATTAAGTGAGATGTCTTTACTGTATTTAGCAGACAGTTTTCCGGAAGCGTTTAATATCTCTTCGCTTGAAGAAGATAGGAGTTTCTCCGGTTGTAATATTTCGAATATACTACTCAGGTTGCAAAGGCTCTGAAATCTTGCTTTAGTTTGAGAAATTAATATATCTAAACAGCAATAGTATACATTGACTTTGAAATAGGATTCCGGGTCGGAAATTCTCTCATCTTGTGATAACTCATCAAAAAAACGCTTCGTTATCTTTCGCCTACTGTTTTTAAAAACAGTTGTTACCCCCCACTTTTTTGCTAAATCTTTGGATTCATTTAGCAAACTATTAAATGAATTCTGATTTCTTAATTGGCACAGTCTATTTAAAAGATTACTTAATAAAATACTAGATTTCTGTAAGTCATTATTTTCATGCTGTAGAGCTTTAGAAACAGGATTAATAATTTCAAATAGTGAAGAAAAAAATGTAACGAGCACTAAGAAATCAAAACTCTCTAAAATATTAATTATACTTTTACATTCTTCACGTTCATCTTTTTTATTTGAAATTAAATTTAGTTGGTACAAAGTTTTCATGATTAGTAAAAAATTTTTCTTTACTGCTAATAAAGCGTCGTTCCTAGAAGACCATCTGGTAGGACATACCTTTTTAAGGGTAATCAAATATTTTTCAGATGAATCGTCATTTAGCATAGCCCAGCGTTTTATACTATTGCCAAAAAAAGTATATATTTTTTCTAAATTATCGAAAAAAGTCGATACTTCACGAACATGTCTCGCAGCATCGTTCAAAACCAAGTTTAAAGCGTGCGCAGCACAATGAACATAATCGGCATTTGGAGCATGCTCTTTTATTAGGGTTTGTAATCCTCCATACACACCCGACATAACATTTGCTCCATCGTATCCCTGTCCTCTACATTTACTCAAATCAATTCCATATTCTTTAGTCAAATTTAAAATGACAGTTTTCAGACCTGCAGCACTGCAATCGGTTACTGCTATGAATCCTAAAAAGGACTCACAGATTTTTATTTCTTTAGGCACATTATCATCATTTTCTGTAACCGAGATATATCGAAAAACTACAGATAGTTGGTCAATTTTTGACAAGTCTTGTGTTGTATCCAGAATTATTGTCAGAAATGGAGCTTTTTTAATTTCTGAGATAATACTGTTCCTAACGTTAGTACCAAGCAAACTAATAATTTCGTTTTGAATCGTAGGGCTTAAATAATTTATTTCACCTTTCGGTTTTAGAAAAAGTTCTTTTAAAGTTGCATCATAGTTAGATAGCAGACGTGAAATTGCCATAAAATTGCCAGAGTCAGAATCATGCCCCCTCAAAGGTAGATTACAAGATACTAAAGTAATTATAACATTAATTATACGATGCAGTACATCTCTCCAGAATGTAATTTTACTATCGATTTCACTTTTCAATAGAGTATCGATGGTATTTCCTTGCAACCAATTATTATAAGAGAGTGAGGCACTAATATGCTGCTGTGACTTTTCATGGTCAAGAATAGTTTGTGTGAAATTGCTTCTAACCGAAACACCGTTAACCCAAGCAGAGGAGTACGATTTGTTTTGACGATCTGCTAATAACCAACAGAAGTGACAGTACGGTTTGTTTAAAACGTTAGAATAACATAACCATGGTCTTATAATTTTTATGCCTGCCTGATTGAAATATGAATAATAATAAGCTGAAAAAGGTCGGTTATTTTCTGAAACTTTTGGAAATGGTCCTTGTGGTTTAAATGGACCCAATTTAAAAATTATTTTTCGTTCGCATTCAGTTAAATTGTCACCAAAATTTCCTCTATCTGATGAAATTATATTACAATCTGCATTATCTGCAGATATATCAGAATCGTTGACTTGGGGTTCCTCGATTTCTGGATGGACATCCGATAAAGTATGTGCTTGGCTTTCTTCTATTTCCGGATGGATATGTGACGAAGAACATGCTTCAGAAGAATCTAAAAATAAACGAGTAATTGTTAAAAAATAAATACGAATGCTTTGATACTAAACTAAAAAGAGTTACATATAAATAAATAACGTTACTAAGGGTCACAGTTAGAGAGTGTTCAGTTCAGACGCACACAGATTCTACGCGGATTGTGCTCGTACCTATTAGTAGATACAAAATCACCTGCAGCCCGTCCGTGCATTACTATACACCTGCGTGCTATTTAAACGCAGCGCGTAGTGTAGTGGCCATACAAAACGAGAACCCGAAAGCGAGTCTGCACATCTGAAGTTCTCAACACGCAATTAACGATACGATACGGACTGATAAACAAACAACAAAACAAATCGATCCTATAGATAAGTTAGAATTTTGTTTTTTTTAATCAAGGCACGGAACCCTAAAAACAGTATAATTGTGAAAATCGAGGGGGGAGACAACTTTTTGTGACGGACAGATGGACAGACCGAAATTAAAAGATTTCCTTGTTTATCACTACGGGCCCCTAATAAATGGGTTGGGTAGTAGTGTAGTACTTACCTTTCCAATCTAAATCACTCACAGTATCTTGTCTCTGAAAAAATGAAGAAATTTTGGGCACTTTTTTTATAACCTCGTCCCTTTTCTGTTTAATTTTTCTTTTCTCAGCGCCGCTGGGATAATCTCTTTTCCTTTCACTCATTTCTTTTACAAATCGTTACTAATACTGCTAAACCAGAAGAACAATATTGTTTGTACTGAATTACAATGTAATGCACATTTATATAAAGCGCGTAAATAAACAGTGCACTGCACTCCGTGGTTTAACATCCAATGCAAAGTACAACAACGTACACGTACATCGCGATATCGATGAAGGATTCCCGGGGATTCCCCGCTGAGTTGAAGATGAAGTAAGTAAAACGGGGAAGTCCCGCAGCCCGCCATAACGATGTAGTGTTGCCAACTTTTGAACGCACGCTTAAGGCGGGAAAAAAAGGAATTGCTTTATAGAATTTTGTCATTTGTAAAATAAAATAAATTAGAAAGTTTTTATTCTTTTTCCTTACACACTTTGGGGGCCCCCGTGGCCCGGGGGCCCCGTATAATTGATACGGCAAATACGGCGGTAGCTACGCCCCTGGTAAAACGATAGTCTCATGGTAGATTTTAGATGGCAAAACAAATAATAACTTTTCAAATGAGTGTCTATTACGATTCCATTTCATCTTTATTGATACAAGTTTTTGCAAAACACATAATTGGCCTCAGTCGTAATATATCGCAATTGAGACGCAATTGATATACAATTACATGACAGTTGAATCAAGACTTTGGTCCCTGATGATAAGTGTTGAGATGCAGTCTACGATGAAGTATGTATACTTCATCATCATCATCATCATCATCATCATCATCATCAGACATAGGTGTCCCCCAGAGACCAGAAGGCCTCCACAAAGGCCAGTCCTGTGCCTTCCGCATGCAGCTGGTACCTGCGATCTTTAATAAGTCGTCGGTCCACTTTGTACCTTCACCGCGTCTTCTGTTACGTGGTCGCCACTCGTAAACTTTACTGCCCCTTCGCCCATCTGTTCTGTGTGTGTGTGTGAGCTATGTGCCCTGCCCACTGCCACTTGAGCCTGACCTTCGGGATATGTCGGTGACCCTGGTTCGTTTGCGAACCATTTGGATCCGGTCGCACCATGACACTCTGAGCTTAACCCTTACCATTGCCCTTTGGATGACCGTGAGCTTTATTTTAGGGCCCGTATTGGGCTATTAGAAAAAGGGCAGTTTGAAGACGGCTGAAACGTATTAAGCTCAACTTTCCAGACACGGTATGGCCACGGATGGTGGTGAAGCTTAACCTGCAGGGTAGACTGGTTACTACCGAGACCAACTACCGGGAGAGAACTAATAGTTTGCCAACACCTAGTTGTGTGGGGTGACGAGGATTGAACAATGAAGGTTGTACCTGTTGTGCTGTTCACCGGCGAAACCCTCAATCTTCCTCGCAAATCTTGGTGTGACTGTCAGTTCCAATCCTACGCACCGGCCTACTATTCTGACGTGATGTGAATGACCGCTGCCAGTGATATACGCATTTTATGTACGACCATAATGTACAGATGGTATATGGGCGATAGTCACCGCTTTCCATCAGCTGGTGCCAACTCGTTTGTCTCTGAGTATTAAAAAAAATAATGTAATCCAAACCTGAGGAGTCAGCTCTGCCCTGGCCTCCGCGCCGCGCGGCCGCGGCTCCAGCTTCAAGATGCCCCTTTCTTTACTCTGGTGGGGACATTGAGATCGTTAAACTAGAAATTATAGTTATTGATTGAACATGGGTCGAAGCTGCCCACTGCGGTTCTAAAATGACTTAATACGAGTAATTTGCGATTGCACTACCGTCGAGAATTAATCAATAAATGAAAATGAATTCGATTATCTGTTGATATTCGGGAATATTGTATTTTCCCATTAACGAAAGAGTTTTCGAAATCGGTTTAGTATTTTCAGAGACTCCATCATCCAAACCTACGAGCTTTTTCTAATGTAGGTAGATCAGTTCACCTTCTAAAAGAGTGTATTTGCTTGTACATACCCTGTTAGTGCTCTCGCGGGACTAATCCCAAAATTCGTAGTTAGTATACAGCCCCTATACACCAAATGCACTGAGATGATTTTTCGACTTCAAATTGATCTATGCATACGATCTACGGGCCTAAAGAGTAGCCTTCAAAGCGGAAAGAATTAATTACTGACCTTCCCGTCCATGTCGGCAGGCTGCCAGCGTCACCCTTCCGAAGCAACTGGTGACAAACAGCAACCACTAACCCTGTAACCCGTACGTCCTGACGGCAAACGCTCGTAAGTCACACACACACATATTTGTTCATAAAAAGTTAATATTACATATCGATTAGCTCTAAGTTTGATGCTGGAGCAAAAAAATCTACATATCTAAGTACGCAAGATCCTTTTATAGAATTGAACTGGGATCCGGTTTTTATGTTATCACATAAACTATCCATTTGACGGCGTTAAACTATTTGAAATGCTTAATTTTCCGCACATAACGAATAGCCAGCATCGTGGCTGGCTTGACACCTGTGACTGATTACGATGTGTGATAGTTATAGTAGGCTTTCCCATTCAACATTTACAAGCAATTATTCTGATTAGTTGCGTGTTTTTAAATTACCGCCGTGGTGGCTGTCATGTAACGTCTCTCGAGGGATCGGGACAGCCAACCGCTGTGTGCTTTGATGTACTTTAATGTTTTAGTATTAATCCCTCAGTGGCTGTGTGTGGTTCTAGAGCTGGATACTTAAAGTAGGTCATAAACGCGTTAAAACCTTGTTCTGTTATAGATACTCCAGTAAAAATAGTAATGAAAAACGCCGAGTCGTTTTGTTACTGAATGACGGCGGGGAAATTAGCTGCGAGCACTACAAGTACAGACCAAAAATATGAATATTGATATTATATAAAAACATGAACATGAAATTGTATAAAAACATTCATATTTTAAATTTTTGCACTTAGTGTGTAAAAAAGACGCCAATTTGAAAAACTGCGCGCAAATACACTTATCAGCCATTAAATTTGACTCTTGCTGTATCTAATTAAGAAAATGTGTAAACATAAGAGTTACGACAATATGTAGGCATCTACTAAATAATTTATTTCAGTACGTTCAAGGGATTTATCTAACTTAATAAATAGAACACAATGATATAGTCTAACTTATAACTAATCCTAAGCGTATTACTTCGTCACATACGTCACTTAATAATATATACCCACTTTAGAACACGTAATAAAAATTACTGTTAATATATTATCACTACAAATTTTGAGTTACGCCTTTGTTCCAGTCGGGCTAGTGGCAGTAATTAGCAAGTGAAAGCTACGCAAAGGTAGGCCGTTAAAAGGGGTGAAACGTCACTCCATGCTATTGTGCTGGGCCCTACCAAGTGTTTTCCTTTATAATGAGATTCGGAGACCAGCTGATTATGCACCTAATGGAAAATGGTACAATCGACCAGTGGAGAAGCACAGAAGACTGCATCTCAATCTACTCTATTTAGAACTTTGTATCGTCTCCGGTTTGTACGCGCTTCCTTAATGATGCTTACTCATTTTATACTGGTTATGCGTAGGTTTATGATCTGTAATCGATATTGCCTTCAACACATTACATTTTTTATCACTGTTAGTCAATGTATTGAATTATCGTGGTTCTTTCTACATATTTAAGGAATTAATTGGTCATTCGAAGCCTGCTCTATTGGATAGTAAAGATGTTTAGTTTCCCATGTATATTCTTTACACGCGATCCAATCTGGTCAGGGATAAAGGCGGACCCCGGTCCTCGCGCGAGAGTACAATCGAGATATTGACACCGACATGAGAGAGTTATTTTACCGGTGATAACGAAACCTCTTCATCGTATACGGCTAGCTACAGCGCGGAACACCAAACCATCGGTGTAGGGAACGAAGCTGACAATAGAAGAGATAATCCGGGCTGCACGGGAGCTCACGGCTGTCATCGGTGACCCCAAATCTCTGTCAAGCTCAAGGGTATAATGGTATAAGGGTATATAGAAGAGTATAATTAGACCTGTGATGCTCTATGGCTGCGAGACAGGGCCGATGTTGACGAAACACGTCCGCGAACGTCACGCCAACGAAATGAAAATGCTGCGGTGGATGCGCGAAGTTTCGAGACTCGACCGAGTGCATTACGAGTACATTCGTGGCAGCCTTGGCGTGAGGGATATCGCGAATATGGTCAAATAAGCTCCAAGAACCTGCCGGTATCAGGAAGGAGTCACCGTGGGCCGCCCAAAAAGCGCTGGTTTGACATTGCTGAGTCGGATGCGACATATTACGACGCGAGGATGCCGAAGACCGGACGAAGTGGAGAAGAATGTGTAGGAAAACGGACCCTGGCAGAGGCCGGGATGAGCGCTAGGAGGATGATGATGAACGAAACCTGTTAATCATCATTAGTCTATGCTAGTCCCTTGCCGGATAGGCCTTCTACAAAATAAAAATAAAGTCAATGGGACCTAGACACCATAGTACGAGTATCGTAACGACCTACCTGCACTTTCTAAGGAAGCTATTCCTTTTTTTTTGTCTGAACGGTTAGTGTTTCCAATCTTCGTTAGGTTCTAAATGTTAAATTAAGGGATGGGGTTACGACTAGCTGCTTTCGAAAATTCTCATTAAAAGAAACGATACTGTTAATTCCAGTTTTCGTGACTTTCTTTATCTAATCTACCGTAGAACTTACAAGAAAAGAAAGTTATTCAGATACAAATATACATGTGTTCAATATCATCAAAACCAACAATAAATTTTTTTGACGGCTTTTCCTAATCCACTTTTGGCAGGCGGAATAGTTAGAGCCGCTTACCCAGAAATGTCAATACGAGCGCATTTTAAATGTTCTTAAGAACGTTTGAAAAATATCGGCATTTAAAATATATTAAAAATAGTTTTGCTTAGCTTAGTTCACCTTCAATTGCATTAATAAAAACAGTTAATTCAACATGCCAGCATTCTGTGCACAATTCGGGGCGGCAGCGAATCGGACCACTTTTTCAATATTTAATGCGTAGGTATGTATATTCCTTTTTATGCTTTTTTTCCTATTCTTCTTTCATTGTAAATGCCTTTTCATTTTGTCTATTTTATGAATAAACATCTCTAGAAAAAATTCTATATTTGCATCGGCACCCTTGTAAAACAAGAGGCAAAGGTGCGATTTAATTGACTGTATATCAAATTATTATACCTACATACAGTATCTACAGCAATTTAATAAATACAACTTTTTTCATATCGGGGTAGGTCAGGGTGCAAAGGTGGGTCTGTCAGAGCCATCTGTAGTAACGGGGCGAAACATGAAGCTTTGCAAAACTAGGAAACAACCCCTCAGTTCGACGGGGAGGCTACTCATTTAGTTTCAGAAACCTGTTTGCGATGGCGTTGTAGACAACTATATCTACAAGTTGGCCTCATTGTGCCTTCAAACATAAAGGTAATCTTATTTTATTTAAAAAGTATGAAATGGTGGGGGGCTTTTTGTGTTCGACATTTCGCTGTAGTAGCTGCTTACACTATGTTACACGCATACTTTGAGCGCTCAGAATTTATATTGTACTTATGAAACAATACGAATACCTATATATTTATGAACTTACTGTATAAAAGTCACTTCGTAAAGTTAACTTTCTACGGTAAAACTCTAGCGCGTATTCAATTGATACGTCACTAGTTGATCGAATGCGAAAATCGGTATCAATTTGGATAACTTGCAACTAAATCGGGTGTTAATAATAAATTTTAAGCAATATACAGTAAAATATATTTTTTATAAAAAGACTTATTGGTACTTTTACAAGCTCTATAGATGGGCTTGGTACGAAATTGAAGTGCAGTGGCCATAAACAATCGAATTATGGCGATTGTTGAAAATCGAATACGTCTTCGGAACGTAGATTACCTTTCTACGGCTTTTACTCCATTCTCAGTACATTAGTGACCGTGGTAGCGAGTGCCGATAGAATTTGCTCTGCATGCAGGTGACCTAGCTCCGTAACCCACAAGGGACCATGCACTGACAGATTCCTTTTGTAACCTATGTAAGTACCTACCTAGACGTCACAATGATCATATGCTGCGTATTGTTAGTCCCAGTGATTTTACCCCTACAACAAAGTAACACATGACATAATATGTAAAATTATTATATTACTTAATAATAATACTCTTGGCGTCAATGTCCCGGTTGTGCTCCCGCGCGAAGTCCGCCTTGGCCATGATCCAGAATTTGGCAGGTCAGATAATTACCGTAGAGCTACTGCCATAATGTGTTGTGTTGTGCCGTGTTTTATACAATTAATATTTCGCAATTGAAATGTGACCTCTGTGACCCTGCTAAAGGGGTACCTTATCAGATTAGATGATGAATACACATTCAGTATTAAATAGCTATAGGCCCTCTGAAATCTCTAAAACAAAGCTGCTCATAATCTATTTATTACGGTAACCTTATAAGGTCAAACCACCAAATCACTATACTGACTGATAAAAAACAACATCCACAGTTCTATCTGCATAGTGAATAATTTAACACTTTGTTTTACCTCCCACGCAGTAAAAATCAGTAAAAGCTAGTCAATGTTCAGATACGAATAATGTTTAAGATATAACGTCCTATGTTTTCAATCGAGTTTATTATAGGTACATATTTTGTTTGTGAGTATGACATACTCATTTCTAACACTCATCACTACTAGTACACATTGACTACGAGTCGGACTCCTTAACCATTAGGCCATTGACACTCTTCAAAAAGATAAAAGAGACATATCATTAAGAAACCTATCCCTAGCATATGTTCTCCAATAAGTCAACAGCATCTACTTTTTAACATTTCCCCACATCTTCTGTGGTCTATGTGTACGTTCTCATTGCCGCACATCGTTCCGTGTCAGCATTTATGCGACATAGGCATTCCGCCAGTACGCTAGCCAGTTCACTACTTACCATCAGACAGTGTACTCACGTGTTAAGGACTCAAATAAAATGGATTTACAACCCATACTTACAAGTTTTATTTATCATATCAAGATATCATCTACAGCAGTGTGCAGAACTACCAAGAGCCTGTACATGTTTATGTCTTTTCCTATCCCTTGCGTATCAATCGATATAGATTTTGCTTCATTTCTCTTGGAAACTACGGATTCGGGGACAAGTACATCTCCACTTCATTTTACATTTTAGTTAAGATGTCTTCCAATTTGGTTCTTTGTTTTCAGTTGTTGAGTGTGTATTTTTAATCTTAAATCTTCAGTTCCAATAGACTTCTTTCCATGGTTCTTTAACAAATTGGCTAAAGCACCAGTTAAATACATCCAAGCGAAATGCTTGCCACGAAATGTATCCACAAATTACAGCCAAGCCAGTGATGCTGTCTTTATCCACCAGAGTAGCATGAATTGCACAAAATATGTCGCGACAAGGGTTCTTTGACCGTGCTATCAGCGGCTCAACAGTTTACGACTAGCTGCTTCCGGGATCTAAAACGAGGAGAGCTCTTTGATAAAAGCTCCCGCGTGTTACGCCGACAAAATTTATCGCGATAACTGCGTTTCCTTAACTGGGTGACTATATTTTACGGATTTGTACTTAGGTGGTTTCTTTTTCGAGGCGGTTTGCAGCACAGAGAACCACCTCATGTTTTAATAAGTTCTTTTTGTTCGGATAAAGCCCTGCATAGAGAAAAAAATTAAGAAGCAACCTAAGCTGTCACAATTTGAAGATGTTCAATTGAAAATTTGTTTTCGGCGATTCAAGGTAAATTTATTGTTTGTTATTGTTAAATTTGTTAGTTTAAAAGTAAAAAAAGTAGTGTCTGTTTTGTTGAAATTGTTTCGTTGGAAAGTATTGTCTATTTGTTGAGAAAAAATGCGGTATAGTGACGGCCTCCTGGATATGGTTGTAAAGTCTGTATTTGACGGAATGCCACCGGCCACTGCGGTTATGTCTCCAGACGAGAATTCTAATCAAGCATTTTTAGGTAAGAGATCTGAAGTATTTTCCAGTACTGGGCACAAAACCACTTCTCTTGGCTGCACCGCTATGAAGTCACTTTCATCAGCTCGCAGGCCTCTAAAAAGTGAGGCATCGTTGATGTAAAATAAAAAAATCTAAAATCCGCCCATAGAATGTCTGTCTCTGAAAAGTACAAAACTAGGTTATGTTCATGAATTAGGATGTTTGAAGATACCCGTGGTCGTATGCCATCTTAAGCATCTTGCTATTGGCACGCGACCACGGATATCTACCTTTGTCAACAGTTATAATGCGTACGGCTAAGAAATGGTACACGTTGCCTGCGAGTGTGTTCCGTGAATATTATAATCTGGACGCCTTCAACGCTAAAGTGAATAGGCTGTTCCTGTAGACAGGCTGCTCCATCTTCGGCCGCATTGTCGCTTATCACCAGGTGAGATAGCGGTCAAATGCCTGGCTAGTCTCTTTAAAAGAAAAAAACCAAAAACCCTATTATATCCGAATCCTTGATTGAATAAATTTTCTTGGTTCGTTTTTTCGAAGCCCGATTTTTGTCTGTAGGCGGGGTTAAGTTTTTGACTTGTTCTTTTTTACCTTAACCATTACCATCGGTTTAATTAAAATCGGTGCAGCAGTTTAAGAAATATTAAGGTAAGTAAATAGGTACGTTGTTATTAAGACACACCTCCGAGGTATTAGGATCGAACTTCAGTGCCCCAATACATTGGTACACCAATGACTCTTTCCTGAAATATGTACATTAATTGAGCACTAACAGATGGTCTTACTGTTATGAAACCTGCTCATTCAGGCGATTGAATGTGTAACCATGATCCAATCTGGTCAGGTTCAACAGGGTCGTGGAGGTCAGATGACAACCTGTCCACTGTTTTTATCTGCCAATCATGGTCTAGGCGGACCCGGAACCTTCGCGTGCAAGAGCACGACTGGGACATTAACGCCAAGATGACCAATATGTTGCCTAGTG
Organism: Blastobasis adustella; assembly: GCA_907269095.1. Taxonomy (NCBI): domain Eukaryota; kingdom Metazoa; phylum Arthropoda; class Insecta; order Lepidoptera; family Blastobasidae; genus Blastobasis; species Blastobasis adustella. The sequence goes on along the minus strand of OU026114.1, from coordinate 31,045,167 downwards.
AGGCTGGACCTTTACTGGCTTGGCTTGGTGACGTAACATTAACGTCTAAACTAAACTAATAGGTGTAAAAATACTGGAAAAGTGCAAGCAGGATCCGAGCTATGAGAGTTCCGAACACACAAATATAAAAAAAATCATTAAAATATGTTGAGCTGCTCAAATAGGTACTGAAACCGTCCGGCGCTCGCAGTTCTCCAGTCGTCCGGTAACCATGATGCATGCAACTGTGTCGAAATATCGGGCTACTCGTCAACAAAGGTACGCGGTAGGAAACCCGGAACATACCCTTAAAATGTGTGATAATAACCGCGATAGTTTAAAACATTAGGTACTGATAGTTCATATATTTGCGGCTCTTCAAATAACTTTTTGATATTGCATGAGAAATTACGGATGCTAGATAACTTTGTCATATTAAAAATCAAGTGCGAATGCACTCGCTTTTGTATGTAAATTGGTCTCCTACTGGGACACCCGTATTATTGCAAATATTAATTTTTATTTCAGAGTTCTTTCTAGAAAGGCAGCAAATTTGGCTTCGAAATCATTTTGGGATCTCGAAAGATGACAGATCACGAAGCCCACCACCTCGCCGTTTCACGTCACCCTGGCTGCACCCTCCCTGGCTAAAGTCAAACCAAGCTGATGCCGTGGAAGAGTCAGAATGTGCTGATAGGCGTAACTTTGCACGTTTATTAAAACACTGCACAGGTGGGTTATTAGCAGCATAGACTAGTGTAAGTAGCTCAGATTTAAGACTTAAATCGTAGAATACAACCAACTTAACTCACCGTCGATATTCAATTAACCTTATCAGAATTACAAGAGTATGGTGTAAGCCAAAATCAATATTAATCAAAATGTTCGTCACTGTGTCATCATCATCCTAACATTCATCCCGGCTTGTGCCAGGGTTCGCTTTCCGGCTCTTCGTCTTCCGTTTCGCCCGTTCTACATCCTCCCGTCGTAAGTCATTGGGTCTCGCATCTGACTCGGCAATGTCAATCCATCGCTTCCTTGGCCTCCCGCGGGGTCTCTTTCGGTATATTTTGGAGAATAGCGCACGAGGCCTTTGACAAACAATGCGCTAAGATGAATACCCATAGCGCAGTAACTCATACATAATAAATACTAGGCCCCGGTCACGCCTTGCGGCGGGATGGGCTCCTGCCCCGCATCCCATTTCATGCCTCAGTGCAGGCAAAATGATTAAGTGTGACCTCTCTAGATTGCACATCTGCTGGACCTTCATAGACCTGAAATCAAACCGATATTTTAAACATTGCGATTTCCACTATGTCAAACTACGATTTCGACGGAATTCCGCTCAATTAACAAAACTGTTACCTCCTATGAGATGGACGGAAGGTCGTGCCACAGTCGTAGGGAGCCGATGACAGCATGAGGCTCATAAAGTCTCTCGGTGTGGAAGGCGTGGTGGGGAGGCCTATGTCTTATTAGCCCATAGGTCCACTATTGTGTCCACGCCCTGTGGCTGAGATAATTATGACGGAAGCCATTTTACTGTTTGCAGGTGGTCACATCTTCAAGTTATTTAAGGGTGATGTCGTCAGCGTCGACCACAGCGAGAAACTCGCAGAAGACAAGAACAGGATGAGGTATCTGAAGTTTGATGTTTTAGTTAACTGCGTCAACGCCATGAGCAAACCGCGCAACAAGTTTGTGAGGGTGTGGAAGAGCAACCTAAAACAATACAAGAAGGAAACCGAAAACTCCGCCGTTGAGAGTTGCAACGGCTTGATTGGCATTAACGATGATATACTCAAAGAAGCTATAGAAAAACCGGAGGCCGACAACGATAAAAATGAAAATAAAGAGAGAGGGAACGGAACTGAGTTGTTTTTCACGAGTATTGTTGAGAGCTGTAAAGATTTAAGTGAAGACGAATTGCTGGAATTTCAGATAACTATCCTGAAGTGCCTGAAAAACTTAAAGGCAAGACGAGAATTGAAACAGAATCTGAGGCGCTTATATGATGCTTCTAAGACTCTCCTCTCAATCTGAATGTAAACAGGAAGTGTATACCTAGCAAAGATAAGCAACGATAGTTTCATCTGAAAATATTTTTATGTAATTTATGTAATTTTTGTAGTATCTGTTGGTAATGTTTTATATGTAGTTTAGTTGTACTCGTTTTAAAATAATTTAAAATAAATAAAAGCACAATATACTATAAACGGAAATTAATAATTTTAACTGATTTTAGCCTAGAATAGTTTATCACAGAGTGGTTCATCATTGAGCAGACTGAGCGTCGGTATTTACAAAGTGCGTCCACTGCATCGACATTTTCATACCAAACTATGATTAAGATTGATTTGGTATGAAATTCTGAGATTCTCCGTGAGAACGCGTAGGTTAACTACCGTATGGTACAACACGTATTAGGAGTACTCATATTTTGAGATCTATCTTTTAAAATATTATTAGCAAGGAGTTTACATGATTTAGGATTTAGACGAAAAACTTAGAATTTTGAACAGAAAGATATGGTATATCAAAAGGAGGTGATACCTATGTCACCGTCGGGTGATTAAATAAGAGCGATTTTTTTCTTCTGAGTTGCCAAGCAATTATTCCAGTCCTACTTTCAAGTTCATAACTATACTAAGACAATATTTGTATTTTTGTATGAATTAATAAAACTCAAACATTACTAGATCTATTTAAAAAAATGCACTCTTAGAATCCTACATCATCGCTGAGTAACATTGGCTACTTTAAATACCGGGATTGTTGTAAAAGGAATTTGATTGAAGGATTGAAGGATTGGGGAAAAGTTGTTGTAATCGTCGCTCATACCATGTACGATTCGTGCATTTGTGTTACAGCTAACAAAAATGCAGAACCGCTGATGCGATTGTGAGGACTAGAATGAATTGCCTATGCCTGTCATTTCGATGGCTACCTTAACCTTTAAACCGGAACACAACAATGCAAGCATTGTGGCTTGGCGGCAGAAAAAGATGAACCAGTAGTACTCATCCAAGCGGACTCCTCAGGCTTGGGAGTTCTACCACCTGATAGAAGTTGGTTCTTCACAATGATCCGAATTGCTGGCAGGTGAAAGCCGCTGCGACCGGCTACCAATTTATTATAAGCCAACTATAAATTATGAATCTCAAGCTTTGAATTCTCTCATATCAACGAGCGAACTAAATCTAAATTTTTACAGTTCATATCAACGAAAATGGTTTGATGACGAGGAGTCACGAGTGGAGCCCATTCCGTATCGCCTTCGCTGATAACTGCGGTCACTGGGCTGGGTCAGGCCCAGACGTTGGGCTTGAGATAAATATTAATGTCAATGAAAGTGAATGTAAATATGAATAAACGTAGATTTGAAGTGGCACGGGTCTAGCGGCAGCGTACGTCGAGATGATAACCAAAGTTAAGCAACGCACGCAGAGTCCGAAAACTGGATGGTCCTCATTTCGAACTTTGGGAGTACGAAGTTACCAGAGGATACGGAGGATTCCATTTCCATCAGTACCGTAACAGTATTCTGGTGTTAAATATTAATATCAAAATAAGTATTTGTTTACATTATGGCTAAGCTGTGCCCAAATGTTTCACTAAAGTGGTGATGACCTAATATTCATGAAGTAATCGTACATGTGTTCCGTAAAAATGTGGTATGAATCAAGCATGAACGAATTATTTATGACGAACACAAGGTTCTTTGGTCAAATTGTTTTAATCTTGGGCGCAGCGTGGGGTTAATTTCCGTAAAATAATCCGTAAGTGGACACTGCCCATGCAATTGTATCGTAAATTGTGTCCTTTCGACGCGTTCCAGAAACGAAAAGTAAATCGGAAACGTGCAAATAACTTTGCAAGCCTATTGAAAAATTTAACAAGTCCCGTGTTGGTGTTTTGTGTTTGTGTAATACGTGTTTGGTTTCTTGCGTAATTATAGTACGAAGTCGCAAAACGCCAGAAAATCCCGAGTTGGTTTTTTACATTTGTAGTTTTATGCGTCGAAAAATATTTCATAGGCACTTTTCAAACCACAGACTTGGCAAATTTAAAAAATGTTCTTGTGAATATCCGTCCGCATTTGAAAATATGGCCTCGACGTAAGGACCATACATCTAAGCGAAATGTAATAAACGCTTATTGACCTAACTAAACGCAATAGGGCCCGTTGAGATTAAATCTAGATTTAATGTTCCTGCGAATGTCATAAGAATCGATGAGCCTTTGATAGAGTCTCGCACTCTAGTACATATAGTCAATGCAGACAAATTGAATTATTTCGAGGTGCACGAAGAGTGCGAAACGTATCCAATGTCCTTACGTAACAAAAGCTCTAAAAATTATATATCACATTTTCACTATTTGTAAACATGAAGTATTGCAAATTCTTTCATTAACCAGATACAAAACAGCATTTTTAAAGTGAGACTAATAGTACTACTTAATAAGATTACTCAGCGTTTGCGTTCCCATCGAGGGACCACATTTTTGAACTTTTTAGTGCGTCAGCCAACAATACAACAAAAAAATTCTTTTTCGAAATAAATTCATTATTCCCAAGAGCGCAAAAACAAAAAAAAACGACACAGCAACCATGCAAATATTGAAGTGACATTTCAACCCTAAAGTTCCCTTTGACCGTTCGCCATTCCGTACCCTCGTGGTCATTATGCACGCTTCGGCAAATTCGAGCGCACATGCCGCGCCGTCGACGAACAAAGGGCAGGCCTTTAGTGTGCCCGTGCCCACACAAAAACACAGGCCGCTTGAGGCCGGTCCGTCGCTTAGGAACCGGCGGCATGGAGCAACGACGGCCGCAGATGCGACACTGCTATGACCGCGAGCTCTACCATTTGATAGAGCAGGTTTAGCCCGGCTTGCAACAAATTTTTAAATACGTTGGAGAATGACTTTTAACGTTTTTTGTATGTTTTTTGTTTAAGTAGGTATAAACTTAAATGCGTCTAAGAACATGGAGCAAGCCGCCCTTAATAAATGTTTTAGTTTCAGGTTATTTACAGGCAAAACTAAAATCTTTCTCAGTTTGGAGGGTATAAAATAAATACCTGGAATTATTACCAAATCTAAATATTTATAAAATATAAAAGTTGTGTTCACAATTTTGATGAACCATCATTTGCGTGGTATTCAAAACTCTGAAGGAATAACCAGAGACCACATTATTCCACTTCAAAAACCGAAACACTACATAGTGTAAGTATCATAAAAACATAGCCAACGCCACCCGTCTCTTGGAGTCCCGTTACAGTGCCGCGTCGGCGCCGCGGCCGCCTCGCCAGTCTGTGGCGGCGTGTTGTGAAACACGGCCGCGTCAGTGCTCGGCCGGCGGCAGGCGCGACGACGCATCGTCCCCGCGCGCACACAAAATGGCGCGGCCCCTACTCTGGGCCCATTTAACCCTGCTGGCGCTCGTCACGGCTCAGGACTACAACCAGACCCCCAGGATCGGCAGCCCGAAACTCGCCTCGTGCTACCGACCCGACGGACGGCCCCAAGTGAGTCCACACAAGTGCAGCTTTCAACTCGAAACTTGTACACAGTGCGCGCCCGATTCCGAGCATCAGCATTTCTGTTTTTGTTAGCAACAGTGCCATGAGTCAGGTCGAGCGTCTTTATTGGGGCAGTGTTTTGTTCGCTTTCGAAACTATTGAAACTTGTCATATTAGAGTTGTAGTTGTATGTAAAGTAAGCGACTGTTGTAAAAGTTTTAATTCGTGCGGAGGCGCGTCGAAAGTCGCGAGTGGCGACTCACGCGCCGATAAAGCTATTCGCTTCCCCTAATTGGTTTACTAACTTGAGAGGGTATTAATAGCCACTGCCGCTTAGTTTTCGGCGTCGACCGAAAGGTTATCGTGGCGTGTCGTAAGTGGTTGGTACTCTAATGAGTTCGTTACCTCCCGGCCTAAAGTTGTTATCGGGTGGCAACGGAACGGACTTATCACACATCCGTTGTCCCAAGAGATACTCGCCGGCTATAGTACAATTCATTATGCCTACATCGACATTACAATAATTGTCGATGCGGATTTCATCTCGGCAATGTTGGGGCCATGTTGGGAAGTCCATGATTGGGACCTAGTTTGGTCAAAGCTGTCATCGATTTCCCGTCGTCAGTAGTCTCGAATTATGTCGTCTTGCACTTTATTAGCATAACTTTGCGTAAGCAAATTGGTCACTGTATCTGGAAGTTGACAACGGGATTCCATTATAAATTTTCTGGGATGTATATTTTTGTACTACAGTGAGTTTAATCAACAAAGTCCCTGGGGGGCGATTCTAACGCTGTGACATATAATGTTTGACATTTTCTCTAGCCAAAAAACTGTATTAAAACGTCACTGAAATTGATCTTCGGCATCATATGACTATCGAAGATAGTTAAAGAAAATTTGTTTGGCTACAATAGATATTTCAATGTCGTTATTAATGGAGATATGTGGCTAGAAATAATGTCAAATTCGAGGTATCACTGACATTTCGAAATCGAAATTTTTTCTAGTCACAATTATAGTAGTAATAATAACAATGAAATGTTTATTGCAGCCAAAAATTTTATTTCAACTATCTTCGACAATCTTATAATGTCGAAAATCGATTAAGTGCCGGTTTAATACAGATTTGTGTCTAGAAAAAATGTCGAATTTGAGATGTCACGCACGAGGGAATAGGCCATCTGGTCTATGTTAAGATATAATCATACTGGACAAAAATGTCAGAAAGGAGATGCATCGGTATCGATCTGTATGACCATCCTGTCCGAATATAATTTGATTAACTCTACTAAGGACCCATCTACATAACTCCGGTAATGAAATTGCGGGGAGAATAGTAACTATATTCAACCTTATATACCAAAAATAAATCAGAAGCATCTGAACATTATCTCTTTTCCTGCTGGTGACGAGTTATTTATATCTCGTTGAAGTCAGGAATTTCAGGAGTGCTTCAAGCTGCGTTAGTGAGTTAATACTTCGGGTAAATCTCACAAGCTCTACAACGCTGACATTCTTAAAAAGCTAACAGATCTAGTAATATGCTTGCCTTCTCATCTGATCTTGTAATAAGTAATAAGCCCTTAATTGAAAGCTAGCTCTATAAACCTGGCGTCTTGGTCAGAAATGTTGGTTAAACCGTTTCATAGAACAATAGGTAGTTCTAGGGATCGGCATTCCATATGTCGATAGTGCGTAAGCCGCGAAACCGCCTAGTAAAGCATTTACTTCCATAAATTACATTTAATTACCTTTAATACTACAATTAAATTGCCTTCGAAACTTAAGGGCTTCGCTAATATTATGTTGTAATGCTGGATATTTCCAAAAAATTTCTGAAAAGCAAACTCATCAGCACGCAAAATAAAATACTGAATTCATTGAACTAAGTAGTAGTACAGTAGAACACGTATATTTAAAGGGTTAAATATATTCTGCTCCAAACAAAAGTCCACGCAATAATATAACCAGCAATATAGCTCTACCAAAACCTTCCGGAATATTTTTTTTTTGTTCCTCAATCATTGTATTATTGTGCCCTTGCTGTGTAAAAAGGCGCCCTCGTTTCGTCCTCTGCCATAACCATGCTGTACACACTATCATCGGATCGACGCCTTTATTTGCCTTTTCAATAGCGCACTCAGCGGCGACCGGGGCGCAGTCTATCAATAAACCATCAGCCATTCAATGACCACAGTTGAACAAGTAGGGATACACCCAACAGAGACAGCTGTTTACTTGGGTAAGCTACAGGATTTTTAAGTGTCTGGCATTGCGCTAGGAGCACACACACAAATAAGGTCTAAAATGAAAAAAATTTTTCGTAACAAGCTCACAAAGATTTTGGCATATCCTACGTAGCTGAGGACTCATCAAGGCTCCAAAGAGCTTAAATCCGATGGGGTTATCTTGTGGCATTCAGTAGTCCCCAATAGTCAGACCAGCTTCATGATACCAAATTGATCCACTTTGGAGCATGGATTCAATCCATGCTTACGAAACTTGGGTAGGGATATCAAATTTCAGCTCAGAAAGTTGTTCAAATAAGCCTTGAAAGATTCCAGGTCCTACAAATGAAGTAAAATAAAAGCATTTAAAATTAAACAAGTACCGAACTAATATCCGCTTAGTCAGTTTTTGCTAATGAGACAAACAAAGTACACCAAAATACAATACCCAATTCTTTTAGTTTACACTCGTACGTGTAGCCCTTTCATAGAACCGTAAATAATAAATAATCGTGGACAAATTTACACAGCGCCATCTAGCCCCAAACTAAGCAAAGCTTGTACTATGGGTGCTAGCTAACTGATATACTAGTTATATACTTTTAAATACATACTTATTATACATAGACCCGTAACAGAAATTAAAATTCATAATTCATCAAATAGTGTTATTTAGAACATTAAACCTCGTAAAAGATAACGAGGAAGATATGTAGCAAGCGGCGTCCACTGAGATCACACCAGTCGTACTCTCGATCAAAGGCCTCATCCCACCTTCCTTTGGGCCATGTCAAGAGGTTGGGAGTACGTGATCAACTTCTGAATAACTCTCTCTCTCTCTTTTTTGGAAAGTGTCAAGTTTGAAATAGAGACCAACTAGGATAAAACCGATGTAGGAAAATTATGACTTAAAACTAAGACATATTAGACAAATTTTTTATTGTGTTCACAAGAATAATTTAAAAAAAAAGTACAGAGAGAAACCTTAACCAGTTAATAATAATAATATCGTCACGGGATGCCAATTGCACAAACAATAGGCAAATCTTTCGCGTCTTTTCAGCCACCGGCGAAAAAACGAGGAGTTTGTATCTGTGGGTCTGTGAATGCTTGTGTCTGTGTGTAATGCGTTGTAGTTCCCGACTGAGACTGTATTTTTTGAGAGCGAGAATGGAAACATCTTCTAAAATGGGAAAAATATTTCAAACTTGAATAGAATATTTGCACCAGCACAGTAAGCACATGTGTGTTCTCGCGTGCGACAAATGAGGCAAGGTGCGATGTAGATATTGCTATCTCTTTCATCTCAGTGTTGAGAGAAGAAAACAGGCTCTCTCGCCGCGCGAGCTGTGTCGCGGGCACATTTGTGCTAGCCGTGCAGCATTCATATTCTAGACACTTACATGCAATTTAAGTGACCTAAAAACAAGTTTCGAATGTATATTTTCACATCTAAGTATGACCCCTATCGGCATTTCGGGGGTTGTGGGGCCCGGCTCTACACCACCACACAGTATCTGTCCCGGCAGGAATCTCTGCCGATTGTAGCCGAGATATCAGGTGGAATTTTAGCCTAGAATAACCGAGACGGAGACCGAATCTCGGTAGGTCCTTATAGGAATGTCTGAAAGGCCAGCATTTGATTAAAATCCGCACTCGGCTCTCGCCCGATGCAGCGCAGGTCTAACATCCCTATTTAGTTTTAATTTTGATGAAAATTCTCTTAGAGAACGCAAACTCCACAATACAACCCATAAAATTAAATTTGAAAGTACAAAACAATTAGCTATGATAAATATTTATCGAAATATATTATTGTGTTTGTACCTACGTGTTCACACATAAAGTAGGCAAGAAATTGCTTGGCAATTCGCACATATCAATACAGCATCAATACAGTATATCGAAGTTTCCATAAAGTTTTCCAGAACAATGGTTTTTAGCTTAGTATACCTATGTACAGAACTTATACGAGAGTCTACTTCTACGCCTATGAATCTACTCCTTTGCTATGCGTCTACTTCTGTTCAACTTTGTAGCCATAGATACTCGCCTATGAGACTACCAAATCTGGAAATGGTATTGCAATTACAGACGGGTAGGTATAGACGCAAGCGCAGATGCATGCTTTCCTAATATCATGCGTAAAGCTGTGATCACATGGGAACATCTTTTTTAACTAAATACGGCAGTTCACCACCCCATTTTACTTACTGATTTCTGTCACTATAAAGTGGGGCGTGAGATTTCTTCCGCGCATTTATGTAATTATAAAGAAAATAAAAAATTAGGACTCTTAAATATGTACTTACTTGGTTGACTATTTATATATATCCATTACTTAATTTCATATTCATCATAATTATCTGTAAATCATTATTGTGTACAATAAATAAAATTTACTACATCGATCGCAGCACCCTACAACTTTTTAATAGACAATAGAGATATTTTATCTGCTTAGGTACACTAGTGTGAACACTTCCCAATACGCCTTTATTTAGACTGGTGATAATGAACCCATGCGTAGATAGTGTTAACTCATTCTTGTACTTGTAAGACTGTTAAAAAGATTCCTTAAAAGAAAACAGCGCTTCGTTTCTTGTGTACATATCAAATTGCTACATAAAATAATCATGATTATTTTCACTTTATGACAGTGTGTATTGTGTCATCTTGGCGCTAATGTTCGGTTTCTTGGTGTAAATGCCAGATCAGGTAATTACAGTGGAGCGACTGATATCTGACCTCCGTTACCCGCCTACCAGGGGACCTGACCAGATTGGATCATGGTTACACATTCAGGCGCTGAATGCGCAGGTTCCATCACGATGTTTCCCCGCATTGTACGGCGCTGTCCTAATTGGCAACGGTCGTGCGACCATGGTCGTACGACGGACGTCGACTAAGGGCATCGGTTAGTGTTCAACTAATGTACATAACTCAGAAAACAGTCATTGATACAAGGCGGCACTGTGGTTCGAACCCGGTACCTCTCGCTTACCAATCGAGCCCTTTCACCCGTCAAGACCTAGGTGACTCGATATCGGGTCGCGAACAATAGATTTTCTATTCAAATAATTTTTTGTTCAACTCAGCTGGTTAACCACTAGGCCCTGTGACTGTCACTTAATCCAAGCGCGGCGATTTCCCAAACGCGCCCGTCTGCTGTACAAGCAGCATACGCACCGCCGCCGGTCCGATGTGAATGTCCTGCTACGCGCATGCGCTATATATAGCGGTCCTATTTCGGCGGCAACAAGACTACCATCTGGGCTGTGGTCGTATAACGCGTTTCCGTGTCGCGGCGTTATGTAGATACTAGCTTCCTCCCGCGACTTCGCTCTAAAAATATTTGGTTGGAAATATATGGCGTGAGACCGTGGAAACTACTTTGGATTTCGGGATTATATTATTGCCTATGTGGAGCATAGGTTTCGTCACCCCGAGGTTCCAATTTCGCAACTAATGTCTACGTTGAAAACTGATGATCGTACTTACTGGTGAGGGAAAGAGCGATCGTCGTTCTACTCGTACGCCGAGGTACAAATTTTATGTACTGAGTTATGTACGTTGAACGCGATCTTCCTGGGCATGTCATTTTACCCCGAGTCAATTTTGCCCCAAGCTGGACGGAGGAACGGGCTCGGCGCTTTGGTACAACCTCAACCTAACCGTATTGTAACTTCCATAAGGTACTGGCAACAAACAGTGGCCACCTAATTTCGAATCCGTGAGACAGTCAACATACCATCATTGATACTTTTTCATTTAAGTTATTCAAACCAATAAAGGCTTTTTTTATAACCCAATAAGTGCAGGGGCATTAATAAAGGGTAGTTTATGTACCGGAAAAGTAACAGAATCCCGCAAGATAGTCGAGTGTGAGCTAAGTTTCTGATTGAACGCGGCGAAAACCGCAGGCGACCGCTAGTGAAGTATTAGTTACAAGAGTTACAACAAAATCCGGTTTTACGAAGTATTTAACTGATATCCATACTAAATTGTGCGCGCGCGAGTTCATGTCAATCGGCTCCGACCGTCTTAACTCGAACGGATTCTACATCGCCATCTCATTCGCTCGAGTTGGCGA